>OX344721.1:63063476-64394309 GCA_947034835.1 Ballota nigra | reverse complement strand
CTTCCGGCATCATCGTGTAGATCTTCGGCTGATCTCTTGCTGCCAAAATGTCGAGCCGGGCCATCCGATTTGCGGGTGTGCTTGCCGTATATGAGCCAATGAAGTCCAAAATCACTTATCACGGGCTCCATATCATGTGAGAGGAGAATGTTGCTAGGTTTTATGTTGCCATGCACGTATTTCTTCTCGTGGATGTAAGTTAGTCCTCTGGCTACACCTTTTGCTATCTTGAGCCGGGTTTCAAAGGGCAAATGATATGGCGATGAGCCAATTTTCCCTGAAAATTAATCAAGAAAACAAATGTAAAAGTAATTAATACAAAAATTAAATTAAAGAAAAACAAAGGAACATGTTTATGGGAGATTGTAACTATTACTATTAGCGTCAAAGGTTTCTGTCTCCAAGATAAGGTAGCACATGGTTTTGGCTTATTATGTGTTTCATATATATAACTGAATTTTTCAGCGTTACTTGGCTCACATGGGAGGCCCATGAGGAAGATCAAATTATGTGGTCTCAAACAATCTTATACATTACCATTTCCTAAATGAAAATCACAATTTATATATGGTCCCATTATCCACAGAAAGAGATGTTGCAATGCATACAATAAGAATATGTTGCAAATGAAACAAAAAACATGACAATTCCCACACTAAATTCTGCTTGAAAAAGATTTGCAAATTAATAATTTAAAAGAGAAAGATTAACTTACTGTAACCAACATTGGCTAAGCTTCCATTGGAGACATAATCACAGATGACAAGCTTCTCATCATCCCCACAATATAACCCCCTAACACGCACCAGATTCTGATGGCGCAGTTTAGCAATTGCCTTAACTCTGTTCTCTAATTCCTTCAGCTTCTCAACGCCGCTCTCCCCGATTCTCCTGACGGCGAACGCCGCCCCATTCTGAAGCACCGCCTTGTACACAATGGTGGCGCCGCTCGACCCCAGGACGTAGGCGGACGCCTTGAACAACTCGTCGATTTCCAGCTCCGTTTCGCCGTCAACCATCACTAATGATCTCTGTTTCTGATTTTCCGTTTGAGTTTGAACATCACAATGATGATCGGCACTATTTTCGTCGCTCTCTGATCCTGTGGCATCTCCGCCTTTTCGTACACTTAAACAACCCCACGTTGGAAGGGTTCTTATATCTGAATCTTTCTTGAATTCGTAAGCATTAATCGACGAAACAGAGCTTTCTTTTGTAACAGGGTCTGCTTTTTTCTTCTTTTTCTGATACATGTAAAGAATTAGCGTCGCCAGAAGGCCAACTCCCGCTAAAGGGACGACAGAAATTCCGGCTATCACGCCGGGTTTTAACCCGTGCTGCGACGGAATCTGACCGGAGCTCGCCGTCGTTTGGGAGGAATCCGTTGCTCCGATCGTCTTAGGAATAGCTGCGATCGCCGGGGAAGAAGAATTGGTGGAAACATTCGGCGGAGTTGTAAATGTTGAAGGAACAAGGCACAGTTTCTTGAGTGGTTTCCCGCAGAGCTCTGAATTGCCTGCATACGACACCGTTTGCTGATTCGTCGTTTCCGGCAGTTCGCCGGAGAGATCATTGAAGGAGAGATCAATAGTGGCGTTTGAGGGGATCTTTTCCGCGAATTGGGGAGGCACCACGCCGGATAATTTGTTGGAAGAAATATTCAAGTAGCTCAAATGATCACCACCAAATTCAAGAGGCAAAGATCCGTTCAACAGATTGGAAGACAAGTCCAAAACCTCAATAGATCGAACGCCACCTGGGATTAAACCGGAAAGAAAGTTACTTCTCAGTGAAACAACGCTGAGATTCTGCAGTGTAACGATGGAGTGTGGAATTTTTCCAGTTAAAGCATTCTTTGACAAGTTGAGAGAGTTTAAGGTGGTGGAAACGAGGTCCGGCAAGGGGCCGGAGATGGCGTTGTTGGCCAGAGAAATGAGCTGGATTTCTGAGGAATTGAAGAGGGAAGAAGGCAGAGTTCCATTGAAGAAATTGTTGGAAAGATCCAGAGTTTGTAAATGGGGGATGAGTCCTATTTCTTGTGGTATAATACCAACAAGTTTAGAGTTTGGTAGAGTTAGACTAACGACTCTCATTGTGTCAAAATAGGATCCACATTTGACGCCAGTCCACGAACAAGGGGTGGCATCATTGTAATCCCAGTTATCAAGGACTGATAAAGGGTCACTTAGAATAGAGTATTTCAACGAAAGAAGAAGAGTTCCATCTAAGTTAAGGCCAAATGCAGGGGCCAAAATGAGCAGCAACACAGCTGAAAGATGATGTAGATGAAAATTTCTGCAACTCATTGCTTCAAGAATGGAAGAAATGCCCCACAAAATTGCATTTGCATACTGCAAACTCCCTCCTATTTCAAGGAGAGAGAGGGTGAGCAACTATGGAGATATTTGTTCTGGTGAACAAAAAAAGATAGTGGAATGGAAGTAACAAAAGTTGGTGGGACCAAACCACATTAATAAGAGAAGCCCTTCTATGTCAAGATTCGTCCGATAAAACTTGAATATCCATTCACACGCATAGTGTATTATCGTATAAAGCCCTAAAATGTGTGTATTGAGGAAATACCGTATCTGAATTAACCAAATAAAAAAAAGGGTTGTTCTTGTTATTTTTACTTATCTATATAGTGTGGGGAGAATTTGAAAGTGAAATATTTTTGGAGCATGGGAAATTGCGGTGGGATGATTAGTTTTTTGTACTTTTTGCTGTCAATACTCTGTTAAAATGTTGTTACAACTTTGCATGCAGTGCTTTATGAAGAAAAGTGGAATCTCTGTAATATTTTGTGTCATAGCTACAAGACATTAACAATGAGTTGGACTCCAGCTTATGTTATGTATATGGAGCAGCTCAAGTCCACATTCTATTGACTTTTTCAGTCTTCCACCCATACCAAATGCTAATTGTTTTTTAAATTTATTAGTGGACAAAAATAGCAATCAATCTTCTAATTTTAATTGATCTAATGTTACTAAATAGGACTAACCTGTTTTAAAATATAGCACATGGAGCAACATATATATAAAAGAATTCGTATATAAAAACAGTAGGCTGTATTAGAAAATTATAAAACATTTGATTACTTATTTGCAAATTGAAAAATACTTTTAAACAGTCTGTACTGGTTTGTTGTTAATTGATCTATCTATTATAAAAATTGTATGATTCTATGTTGTTTAATACAAATCTAGATCACCGATTACAAAATAGTAAGGCTGCGAGCTTGCAATAAAACTTGAAGGTTATTTAAATTGTTTTAATTGATTAACATGCAATATATAATTGCTGACCTTTTGTATTAATGTAGGTTTTGATGATTCAAACTCGAGGCTTTATAAATCTTAGAAAGTAGTACTGGCTATTTGTAGTGGAGCTCCTTTTAGGGCTTGACTTCAGATTAAAACGCTTTAAATTGGAGAAAAAGTAGATGTGTGATTGCTTGTTAAAAGTGAGAAACCATGCTTCAATAATTTTTGCGATTGCATAGAATAGTGAAAATGTTATATTTATATATATATATATATAAATAAAAAAAATAAAAAAAACCTTTTTTGAAGGAAACAGTGGGTTATGGGCATAACAATTTAACACTTCGATTTAGAAAAAAGGATAATTTTATTTTTGCTCCAACAGTATGTGTGGAAAGTAACTTATTAAAAATTAAGAGTTCGAATCAAATTAATTTAACTGCTCAATAAACTATTCGCAAATGTTTGTTAAAAGGCAAAGTTTTGTATGAATTTGGTACCCCGTATTTTAAGTGCATTTTTCAATAATATCAGTTGTAGTTATTTTTATTGAAAAGTGTAAATACAAACAAACAACTATTGTCTTTGTTCCTGAACACTTTTCACAGTTGATTTTTCAGGAATTTTTATATTAGAGTTGACTTGTAGTATTTAACTGGATAAAATATTTTTTATGAGTATTTATTGTTTAATTTAAGTAAATGAAACAAAAAAAATTGTTTAAGTGTGTAACTATTAGTGGAATGAGGTGTAATTTAAAAGTATTTGTGGAAGATGAACAGTGAACTGTGAGAAGTGTTTAAGGACGGAGTTAATACAATTTTGAAATCAACACTCTTCAATAAAAGCAATATATTTAAAAAAAAATACACTTGATATTTTTTAAAACTATAATTCAATTGCACTTGCACCTACTAGATTGATGTTAGAGTTAATAAACACAACAAGTACTTATATTTTTACAATATTTGATTATATGCAGTTTTTAATATACGAAGGAGAAGTCTGGGTCGTTGCAGAGTTTCTGAAATGGGGCAAATCACGGTTCTAGTAATACATTGGGTTTGTCGGAATGCCAATGCCTTGACACATACTTTTACTAGGACTTTCGAAGTTTTGAGAATTTTTATTGCAGGGTTGAACCTCTGAAACTTTGTGGTTGAGCTACTCATAGTTGCACTTCTTGTAATTAAATTTACTGCTTAGAAAAAGAAAAAAAAGTGACGTTCAATATTACTACGAGAATGAGAGATTTAGCTTGATATGAAATAAAGGTGTTATCTCGTGTGCTTTTAACGTGCTTTATTTGTCCGTTTTAGAGAAAGTGTAGGAACCACTTTTTACAATTGATGAAATGGGTCATATGCTAAAAGCCCTGAATGAAGGGGGGTAAATTTGTCTGTGGTTCTGATGAATCTGTTTGTATTTTTACTATAAAATTGCTCAACATTGCGCAACAAAAAAAAGCTAAAAACCAAGGTGTTTCCTCAAAAAGAAAAAAGAGGGAGTTTTAATAATATCATTTATGTGAAATTAATTAATATTTAATTTCAAACATACATCGGTAAATTAATAATTTTGGATCTTTAGAATTCACATTTGAAAACATTCGCTAAGTCCCGGAAGACCTCCACAATAGAATGACACAATCTTCGTTCTCTCTATTAGTTAGTGTTAATTTTGGAAATACACGTTTGGTGCTTTACAGACTATATTTTGAACAGTATAATCAGGAAAGTGATCAAATTGAGAATGTTGTTCACACACGCATATTTGTGCGCCTCATGAGTATAATAAGGGGGAGTGTGCAGTCGCCCCTCTGAAATTTTAGTTTTTTTTTACATTATATATGTAGATATTTTTAATTTAGTTGAGTTTGTTTTCTTTGTACTATAAATATACATAATACTATATAACATTAAAAAACAATCATCCCCTTAATATAAAATCTTAAATCAATATTGTGATTATTTAATAACGTATAATAAATGTGTTAGAATTGATGTGTTATATTCAGATGTTTTTTTACAAGAATAATATTTACATGTTTGACCTGAATAAAAGTTGAGACGACGATCTGAGATCCTAATATGATAGAGTAGATAGATGAGACGATTAAACATTACAAATTCAAGAGTTAAATCGATATTGCTGCAATTTCTTCAGTTAAAAGAAAACATGAGACATTTTTAGTATATATTTTCAATTAGAAAAAACGATATAAAGAATGCGGAAATAATTATAAGAACACAAATTTTTATGATAAAGAATGTATGTAATTACTTGATAATGCATTAACACGTAATTGCAATTTAAATTACGATTTTTTGTAAACTTGTATTTTAAGCTAATTTTTTTCATATTGTTAAAAAAAACTATAATTTAAATTGCAATTAAGCATCTATTTTAAGTTTTTTGTGGGTCATTGCTACTTAAATGTCACGTTAGCGACGAATACAGATAAATCTGCACGTAAGTCTCAATTGTAAAAAAAAAAAAATATTAAATTGATTTTTGTAACAATATTAAAAATTTAACTTAAAATACAATTTAAAAATAAATTGTAATTTAAATTGCAATTAAGCAATGTATTAACGCGTACGAATTGATTGAGTAAATATACTTGATGAATAAATATAACAAGTTCAATATTTGCATCTATCCTTTTTCGGCTACTCATTAAGTAAAAATGTTCTGGAGCAAGTCACGAGTTAACACAAGGATTCAGTGCAATATTTAAATTTGATGTGCATCCGAATTGCCGATATAATTAATTAATTCCAACGTCCACCAAACATATTCTGTCCGTTTGCACCATTTTCAACACAGTTCAACTTAATATGATTAAGGTCAGACAGTAAAATAAACAAAAGCTTGGAGATCTCAAAGGGGTTTTAGTTTGAATTAGTGATTCTGCTAAATTATACATAACGACGGTCCCACATGTTTTCCAAATTTTATTTTAAGGAGAAGCTATCATATAAATGATTTTTACTGTGACACTTATTTGAAGAGTGTTAATAAATTACATTAAAGCTATTACTGTATTGCACTATATCAGTTTACACTACAAAAAAAACATTGTTTTGCGACGGAATTAGCGACGGAAAATCCGTCGCAAATAGTGTTTTGCGACGGGATCTGCGACGGACACGTATCCGTACCTAAAACAGCCGTAGCAAATTTTTGCGACGGATTCAGCCATCCGTCGCAAATTAACGACGGACAAATCCGTCGTAAAATCGGCGGGTCAGATCCGGCCGGGTCACACAGAATTTGCGACGGACAGTAGTCCGTCGCAAACTTTTCGGGTCAGACCCGATCGGGTCAACAACATTTGCGACGGCTAAATTCCGTCGCAAATGTTTTTATATATTTTTTATACTTTTTTGTGTTATAATTTGCGACGGGCTGTTTTCCGTCGCAAAATTAAATATTTGCGACGGAATATGGCCGTCGCAAATTACCGAGCCTATACAAAAAAAAAAAGTGGCTCGCGTGGTTCGAGCCCGGGCACCCGAGGCGGCCGGGGCGGGCGCGGACCACTGGGCCAACCGGCCCATTCCTTGTTATATGCAGCCCACCTTCTATATTAATCTTATTAGGCCTGGAACAATTAATCCATTTTTTGCGTCCAAGGGGAATCGAACACGGGACCTTTTGTGCAAGAGGAGAGGGCGCGCGCCACTAGGGCACAAGCTACTTTCGTTTATTTTTTTGCAATTAATTGTATATGTATTCAAATTAAGTCTTTTTTTTTTTATAATTCACCAAATTAATTTCTTTTCGTATCTAAGTTGTTTATTAAAATATTTTGCCCAACTATTTTTTTTATTTTGTAAAATTATTTATTTCGACTCCCGCTTAAATTTATAATTCGTTCATTTGTACGCAATTAATTGTATATGTATCCAAATTGACTCATTTTTTTTTCTACAATTCACCAAATTAATTCATTTTCGTTTCTAACTTGTTTTTATAAATATTGGGGCCATTTAATTTTTATTATTTCTGTAAAACTATTTATTTCGACTCCCGCTTAAATTTATAATTCGTTCATTTGTACGCAATTAATTGTATATTTATCCAAATTGACTCATTTTTTTTCTACAATTCACCAAATTAATTCATTTTCGTTTCTAACTTGTTTTTATAAATATTGGGGCCATTTAATTTTTATTATTTCTGTAAAACTATTTATTTCGACTCCCGCTTAAATTTATAATTCGTTCATTTGTACGCAATTAATTGTATATGTATCCAAATTGACTCATTTTTTTTCTACAATTCACCAAATTAATTCATTTTCGTTTCTAACTTGTTTTTATAAATATTGGGGCCATTTAATTTTTATTATTTCTGTAAAACTATTTATTTCGACTCCCGCTTAAATTTATAATTCGTTCATTTGTACGCAATTAATTGTATATGTATCCAAATTGACTCATTTTTTTTCTACAATTCACCAAATTAATTCATTTTCGTTTCTAACTTGTTTTTATAAATATTGGGGCAATTTAATTTTTATTATTTCTGTAAAATTATTTATTTCGACTCCCGCTTAAATTTATAATTCGTTCATTTGTACGCAATTAATTGTATATGTATCCAAATTGACTCTTTTTTTTTTCTACAATTCACCAAATTAATTCATTTTCGTTTCTAACTTGTTTTTATAAATATTGGGGCCATTTAATTTTTATTATTTCTGTAAAATTATTTATTTCGACTCCCGCTTAAATTTATAATTCGTTCATTTGCTTAAATTTTTTTTTCATAATTCACCAAATTAATTCATTTTCGTTTTTCACTTGTTTTTATAAATGTTGTGTCCATTAAATAAAAGTAAATTCAAACTAATAAATTCACAAAATTATAAATTAAAGTAACAATTCAAAAATTAAATTAAAGTAACAATTCAAACTAAAAAAAAATTGTACTTCATAGTTATTAAAAATCAAATTTTTTTAACAATCGGAATTAAATCCGTCTTCCTCTTCATCCTCGCCCAGGTTAACAATCGGCGACATCGATGGCTGGGTCGGCGGGATCGGCGGCATCGGTGGCGTAGGCATTTGCGCTCGTGGCATTGAATCAGAGGCGAATATCTGCCACCACGCCTGCATGGCGGCTGTATACTCCTGCAGCTCGGCCCGATACCGCTCCACCTCAGCTGTATACCGGTCGTGCGCCTCTCGCTGCTGCCTCTCATACTCTTCCTTCTCTCGCTGCTGCCTCTGCATGTTCTTCATCTGCTCCACCACCGTGGCAAGCTGCCTCTCGACCTCACTGGGATGAGAGTCGATGGAAGACTGAGAGGAGGATGAGCCTGAGCCACGAGGTCGGAAAAAGTTCTTTCCGAAGCTGCCCAATCCAGCGAACCGCCCCTTTTTAGCCTTGATGTTCTTGAAGTACAATTCATTTTGAACGTCAACAGAAGACTGTGTGGGGGGCATCGACCCCGACCCCGACCCCTCTGCCGTTTCCTCAGGCTGAGGCTGAGAGGCAAGATCCTCGAGCATCTTTCTCTGCAAATTAATTATACAAAAAATTAAATAAATTGAACACAAAATATAAAAAATACTTTTAATATTAAAAATTTAAATAATACTATTAATATTGAAATAATACTTACGTGGATCTCGGTGGTAAGGCCGTAGGTAGACTTCCCAGTCTCCTCGACGAATGGGTGGGCGAGCTGCAATCTCTCAAAATGAGAGGGCTCGCGTCCTTGCTCCGCCGCCTAATTAGAAAAAAAGATAGTAAAAATTAACAACACTCATAAAAATTAGGAAAAAAATAATATAAATTCAAAAACTACAAAATTGAAGACGAAACTTACAAATCTCAACCCGTGCTCATAAATGGACCGAGAACTGGCCCGATGTCTTGCCATCCCTTCTCCATCAGGGTCACTACGCCGATTCGCCTTGTTTTTTGCCGACTTCTCTTGGAATGCAGGGGAATCCCAGTAGCGGAGGAATTGGTCCCAAATCGACCGTCTTTCACTGTCAAGCCCCAAGTCGGTGGCCTCTCCCTTCTTGTACCACTTCTCCCTCATTCTGTAAAGGAGGTCTCTGTACCTTTCCTTTCCATATTTATCGAAATTCCTCCACATCTGGTCATCGTGCTCCGGTGCCCAGACACATTCTTTCTGCAATTACAATTTAAATGTAAATATATATTTATATATTTGATATTAATAAACGGTGAATTAATAAATTAAATTAATACCTTAAACTCCTCGAAGTATGTCTTTTTTCTTGCATCAGACACTAACCTCCAACTGTAAGCGGTGGGCTCGAATCCACCGCGAAAGATGGAGTCGGAAACCTGATTAGCAGCCTCATGACCCGGAATCCAACTGTAAAATTAAAATTTCAAAGTTAGTAAAATAATTAGGTTTTAATTAATAAAAAAATTGAGTATAAAATATTAAAACTTACATATGACCACATGGCTTAACAGGCATCCGTTCTTCAACAACCGGATGCTGGCGGGAGGAGGATGAGCCCTGAGCAGTCTGCTGTGAGGAGGAGGAGGAGCCCGCACCAGGCTGTGAAGAGGTCTCTGATAGAGACCTCGGCCTGAAAATAGGTGGAACCACGGGTCTTAGTGAGGGCCGTCGTCTCCTCCCTCCTCGTCCTCCTCGACTCGCCTCCTCATCCCTCGGAGGCTGCTGACTGTCGTTGCCACTGCCTTGTCCGCTCATCTATAACAAATTTCACGAATTATTCATTCAACTAAATTAAAATCAATCAACTAATAATATTATTTTATAAATTATATATTAAACTAAAATCAAACAACTAATATTATTTAAAATCAAACAACTAATATTATTTAAAATCAATTAACAACCTACTCAACTAAATTCATTCAACTAAATTAAAATCAATCATCAACTAATATTATTTTGTAAAATTATTAAACTTAAATCAAGCAACTAAAATTATTTTGTAATATTATTTAAACATGCTTAACAATTAAAAATTAACAAATTACTAAAACAATTCAACTAAAATCAAACAACTCAGCTAAAATCAATTCTAAACTTAACAAATTCAACTATTTCTAAACATGCTTTAAAATTAAATTAAAATTCGATCAACTAATTAAATTATAATTCAACTAATTCAACTAAAATCAATTCATTTCTAATATAATTCAAACAATTCAACTAATTCAATTCTAAACTTAACAAAAATTAAACATACTTTAAATTAAAATTCGATCAACTAATTAAATTATAATTCAACTAATTCAACTAAAATCAATTTATTTTTAATATAATTCAAACAATTCAACTAATTCAATTCTAAACTTAAAAAAAATTAAACATGCTTTAAATTAAAATTTGATCAACTAAAATCAATTCATTACTAATATAATTCAAATAATTCAACTAAAATCAATTCTCTAAACATGCTTTAAAATTAAATTTTAAACGGTAAAAATGAAGAAAACTTACGGTTTATTTGTAGAAGATGATGAAACGAGAACTCGGTGGGGACGGATTGGCTCTACAGCGACGGCACCCGACTTCTCCTTCATTTTCCTCTTCTTCTTCTTCTTTTCTCTCTTTCTCCGTCTGCAACGCGGCGGGCCTGTATAAATAAGTGGAAAAAAATTTGCGACGGACGCCTGTCCGTCGCAAATTTTGCCCGTCAAACGCAAAACGACGCCGTTTCTTACTGATTTGCGACGGAAAAGCCATCGCAAATCAGTCAACGCACCGTTTCCCGATAAGACGCGTAAAACAACTCGAATTTACGATGGACATTCCATCGCAAACCAGTCAATGGGCCGTTTCCTGAGAGGTCGCGAATATAAATGTAAGCATTGCGACGACTTTCGTCCGTCGCAATTACAAAGTTTACAATTGCGACGGCTTCTTCCGTCGCAAATCAGTCAAATGGGTCGCTTCCCGAACGGTCACTTTTAAACGGGTATGTTTTGCGACGGAATTGACCGTCGCAAATTCAAAATTGAAATTTGCGCGACCTTTCCGTCGCAAATGTAGCCGGTTCAAGACCAAGTCGGTGGGCCCTAGATTTTGCGACGGCTTATCCGTCGCAAATTACTATCATTTGCGACGGACTTCCTAAGTCGTCGCAAATTTTCATTTTTTGCGACGACTTACAAAAATCCGTCGCAAATGATAGTAATTTACGACGGATATTCTTGCCGTCGCAAAATTCCCGTCGCTAAACTCCATCTTTTTTGTAGTGTTAGAAGGGTATTATTTGTTTTCACTAAGGTTGCATTTGGATAGAGTCATTTGAAATTTAAGAGATTTGAATATTTATGAATTTCAATGGCATGATTTTGTTATGTATTTAAAATTCCTTCAATTTGAATATTGATTAAAATTAAGTATTTGAAATTCATTCATTTGACTTGTGCCATTATTTGAGTCGAGCGAGTTCGTGTACTTGATACTTGAGCTCGGCTCGAGCTCTTATCGAGTCGAGCCGAGCTCGGCTCATTAATATTAACAAGTAATAATATGAGTTCGTCTCGACTCGTTAACAAGTCTAACGAGCCTATCGAGCCTAGTGGAATTATAAAAAAATCTTAGTTATTGAGCCTAACGAGCCGAGCTCGGCTTGGCTCGTTAAGCAATCGAGTATTTTTTTAGCTCGTTTAATCTAACGAGTCAAGCCTTAACGAACCAAGTCGAGCCAAGCTCACGAGTAGCTCCTTTCGTTTAACAGCTCTATATTTGACTACCTTACTCAAACAAGTGAAGTGAATTTAGGGTGTGAATTTAAAATTCATAGCCCAAACCCCTCCATCCAAATACAACCTAAAGGTATTAGTTGAAGTGGTATTAATTATTTTCACTAAATATATTAATTATTTCAATATAAGATAGTATTCCCTCCGTCCCTGATTAGGCGTGAAATTGTTGTGTTTTGTAATCCGATTTGCCCATGTTTTGAGTGTATTTGATGAGTATTTAGAGTCAATCGAGTATCAATTCCATAAACTAATGAATTTGCCTCTTTGATGCTCATAGTTGGATAGAAGGCGAAAAATAGAGTTCGTAGGACTTTGAATTGACTCAAACGGACTCCCGGATAAGAAGATATGAAAGAAATACGAAAAGTGTTAGTTCGTGCAAAGAAAAGTGCTAGTTGGCTCAAGGAGGAAGTGCTCGAGCAGCCTAGGTCGAGCACCTAGGTGCTCGAGCTATAGGGGTCGAGTGCTATACAAGTTCTGGAAATTTGGGGCGCTCGACCAATGCCAGATCGAGCGCCCGATGCTTGCGGGTAAGATGGAGCGCACGACTAAGGAGAGGTCGAGCGCTAGGCGCTCGACCAGTGAGAACTCGAGCGCAGTGTTTCCGCTGGAGAAGGGAGGCGCACGACCAAGGAGTGGTTGAGCGCTTAGCGCACGACCAATACCCCAGGTCGTGCGTTATCGGGAATTTCAGGCCCAATTCGTCCCAAAGCCTATAAATACCCCTTCCAAGCATATTCTGAGAGACTTTTGACGACTTTTGACCACCACTTGATACCATTAGATAGATTTGGAAGGAGAGAGCTTGGAGAAGGAGTTTAACGTTTTTTATCTTGTAATCGAGGTTTTAATTTACGAATTCATAGTTTAGCTATTTCTTTTGAACATTTTAGTTTAATTCTTTCTTTCTTGAATCTTTTAGACTTATAAACCCTAGTTTTTTCAGATTTATATTGAGATTTTGAGTTACTCTTTTGTTTATGCTTTTCAATTCCTTTGATAATTCAATTATGCATATGTTCATTGCTCTTATTATTGATTTCGTTCGTCATACAATTATGTTAGGCTAGAACCCTTGCATGCTTAGGATAGGATGAACTTGTAGAAGTAGGATGTTGGTACGTAATTAGGATAATTCGTGATGTTTAGTTTTTATTCTCTTAATTATTGAATGCTTCTAATAAACTCTAGACTTATCTTGGAATTAAGTACGAAAATTATTAGAGAGAAGACGACCGCTTTGTTGTTTGACAAATAAATGAGACTGAGAATTAATGGTTATTTAAGAAAGCTTTGGCAAAAACATCAAATGATTGAAATCATAAATGTTGAATGAATGATGATGATGATGATGAAGAAAATTAATGATGGTGATGAACAGAAAGTAAGAACACCAAGAATTGCCAGGGGTTTCTAATCCCTGGACTTAAATGCAAATTGTATTGTTTTTTTATAGAATGTGTTGAACTTTTTTTTTTGTTTGTTACAAATGTGAGGCTATTTATAGTTTTCTCCCTACAAGGGTATAATTGTCATTTCCGACTCCTCAGGGGACAGGGGCATTAAATGCCTCCAGCCTCTGAGGACGCGCGGGTGCCCATACGCCACAGTCTGCAGGTGGCCGATCACTGGCACATCGACACGTGTCCATAAAAGGACGATTCTCTGAGTATTTTCCTCATTTGGGTGGAATATTCTCTCTGTCACTGAGTACGGAGGCGGCTCTTTTCCTCTTGGGGAAAGATCTTGCCTGATTCTATCACGTGCTCTTTTTCTTGCCCGAGGTCGGAAACTTTGTCGAGGTCGGAGATCGGCCTCTGTGTCTTTCACGAAGTTTGGGAACTTTCTTGTGCTCGAACCATGTTAAGGAAACCTTTAGACACTCCGTTCGATCATGGTCGGACCGGGCCGGTCTCGGAACTGTTGACTTGCACCTGGAGATACGGCGGGCGCCTTCTGGGGCTTGGTGCCGACCTCGCAATCGAGGTCGGAAGGATGGGTCCGGAGCCCGCGGTGGCCGGAGGGTTAACGTCTAGGTCGGTCTCGTCGTGGTCGTGCTGGTTTGTCATTCCTGGCCGGATTGAGGTCGGCGCCGACCTCCGGTACAAAATGGCTACAACACGCTTCACTCTTTAATAACTAATAGGCTTAAGGAGAGGATTTTAGAAGGGGTTTATAATCTACAGGTTTATCTAGGGAGGACGACCGCATCACCTTAGTTAAATTAGGGCCTCAATAATTAAGCACAATCCATATAACTTGATTAGTGGATTAGTGAAGTAGGTTGATAGGACGAAGTATTAGGGTTAATTCTTAAGCTTTTAGTCTTTCAATCTTGTGTTAGATTAGGGAAGTTGATTGCCCTAGTTTTAGTACGCTTAGAATAATTACTTGCACATCACGATTATTTTAGTTATTGTACCGGCTCCGTTAGTATACGTAGGAATTCCTATCCAGAGCATCATTATCCCTTATTTGCATAAAACCAAGTTATTCATTTAGTTTAAATTAATTATTAGCATAGAAGTAGAACATAGAGTAGTATAATATAATTCTTAAACCCAGAACATACATTCATATTAGCTACGAGACGTACATCTCCAGGGATCTATTCACATACATACTTTCCCTTGGGTTCAATACTACTTGGTCCCTATACTCGCCCATACTACAGAGATCCCATACTCTTGTGGGGTAAATACTAGTCAAGCTAGTATAGCTAGTATATTGCGTTCAAGTCAGTCCCCTCTTAACTTTCAGAGGTGGGGTGATTTATTGACTTTTTTCAACCAATGAATGAAGAGTATTTTGAATTAAAGTAAACATTATGAGAGTGATTTATTTCTATTTTTAGGGTGTGATGGACGTCTAAAAAAGAAAAGTATGAAATTTATTAGGGGACGGAGGAAGTAATAAATTATTATTCACAACAATAATTACCACGACTGTTTACATAATATTTTGCCTAAAAAGAACAAGGGTCAGACTAAATACACCTCCAACAATAAAAGATACAACTATTTTATATATTTTTTAATTGAAAAAAAATTGTGAAAATACTATTGTACCCTTCTAACTTTACCAACCCACGTCTTTGCTGCCTTTACCTCACCCTCACTAATTTCCCTTCCCTAAGGGTCTGTTTGATTAGGGATGGTGGTGGATGGGATGGGGATGGAGGTGGGAAAAGAGGGATGTGGGTAATCCAATGAATAGTAAATTTGTGTTTGGTTAGGGATAGAGAAATAGAGTTAGATGGAACTTTATGTCAAATCAAAATTGATGTAGAAATATTTTATTATTGTTAGTTAGTGAGATAATGATTGGGTGAGAAAAAAGTAGGAGAGATGATAAGAAAAGGTATGAGAGAGAATGAATGTGTAAGAAAAAGTAGGAGATAGAATGAATAAATATGGAAAAAGTAGGAGAGAAGATGAATGAGTGAGTTAAAGTGATGTGATTGTATAAAATATAATTAAAATAGGTGTGCAAGTGTATAATAGGAATGAATGGGGAATGGGATGTGCCCATCCAAAATTGGATGGGATGGGGGATGGCCCATCCCCATCCGGATGGCCACATCCCTAACCAAACACTACCTAAGGTTTTGAAGCAGCACCTTTCCTTTCTCTTCCCCCCCCCCATCCCCATCTCCATCTCCATCTCCATCCCCACATATCCAAAACCACAAATACAGGTTGTCAATTAATGGTATTTTGAGGAATTTTTCGTCTGCTCCCAATCAAAGTTCACCGTATATTTTCGAACTCGGCCAATCTCTTCTTCACCAATTCTCTCTTCCTATTGCAGATTTTTTTTTGCAACTCGCTCATACTATTGATTATTGAAATTAATTTTTTTTATATTGTTGATTTTTTTTCTCAATTTCTTGGATCTATTATTTTAAAAAAAGTTTCTGAGATGAATTTTTTTTGGTAATTTTCTCTATGGTTTATATAGATCCCGAATGAAGGGAGAAGGACAGCGTAGGGAAGAAGCAGCAGTGCGTTGGACATTGACGTCGGTAGTAACGGGGCTGAGGGATGGTGTATAAAAATTAGAATTTAGATTATGATTGAATTGTTAAAGGGTAGTGTAGTATTTTCACAATTACATTAAAATTAAAAAATATGAGATAAGTGTATTTCCTAATGTTGGAGAGGTATATAGCCGGGCCCATATTAAAAAAAAGAGAGGCTTGTATGTAACCTCATCCTATTATAAAATGGATTGAGCAGGAATATTTTCACCCCCATAATTTAGTTGTTCTCCCCCAAATTTGTGTTCGAATTTTTTTTTAGAACATTTGTCATTTGTTCGAAAATACGATTAGAACATTTAAATATTTTTGTGGGAGGTGAATAATGTTCTAGAATTTTTTTCAAACAAATGACAAATGTTCTAAAAAATTTCTCGAACAAAAATTTGGGGGGGGGGGGGGGGGGGGGTGAACAACTAAATTCTGGAGGTGAAAATATCCCTACTCTATAAAATATGGGCCAGCCTACTAGTCCGTTTCTTTTGAAAAAAATATGATATTTTGCTAATGTTTCTTTTCTAATTTTTTTTTCAACCTTATTTATTTTTCTCCACTTTCAAATAATTTTGTAATTTTATTTTCTTATAAAACTTTCAACAATAGGGTAGAGAGAGATTATAACATTCCTCCGATTTGTTTAAGTAGTTCTTTCGCAACATTTACATTAATTTCAACAATTCATATTTCTGAAAATTATGTAAATTTAATTTAACTTGATACAATAAATAATAGTAAGACTTTTTTTTTTACATCGACAATAATAAGACTTAGAAAAAAAAAAGTTAGAATAGTTGAAAGCGAAGAAAAATGAGAAGCTTTTAATAAAATAGAAAAAAAATGGAAAATAGTAGGTTTTGTTAGGAATGGCAATGGGTCGGGTTTAAACTCGGACCCGCCATGAACCCGCCCCGTTCGGGCCGGGTAAAAACCCGGTCAAACGGGTCCCGGGGCAGGTTTGGACCCGTTTGACCAAAAACCCGGCTGGTCTGGGATGGGTCCTGGTATTAGCCGGACCCGCCCCGCATATATATATATATAATATTGTTAATATCTTATAATAATATATTTTTAAACCTCTCCAAGATGATATGTCAACACCACCTTATTCTTAGGTTGATGTGGCATGTCTCAAATCTCTCCATTTTGAAATAATACACTCTCATTAAAAGTTGGTTAAACTTTTAATCTCGACCCTTCGTTCTATATCATTAAATCTAAACCATTAATTTATATCTGCATAATTAATGCAAATAGATATTTTTTCCATTTTCTTATTTAGTTATTTTTAGAATTTATTATAAATCATATTTTTTCAAACCTTAATGTAATTAAATATGATCTACTTATTGAATGAATCTAAATTTATTATTTCTAAGTTTGAGTTAGTATATATAGTATAATATAATTAATGTTCGATTATTTTTTTCTAAAATAAAAGGTATATAGTTATATATTCCAAAGAATATTCTTATGTGATATATTCTTATTATGGACAATTTGTAATATTGCATGCATTTTTTTTATTATAAATAAGAGCATATTGTATTTCATTTTTTCACATCAAAATTTCATTTGTTCCACTCTTTTGCTGAGATTTCTTCCATCAATTGTTGGTTAGTTATATATCTATTGTTATTAGTATATTTATTTTATAATTAAATTCATCATTTTAAGTGCTCACAATTTGATTAGATTTAAATATCAATATCAATATGAATGTAATAATGATTGTTGATTTATGCTCTACATCGTTCAGTTTAAATATTCTTCATGTGCAAAAATAATAGATTTAACTATACCATATATTTTTATCTGAATAATTATGATGGTTTAATTGTTGTAATTTAAATCTCATTTTAGATTTCAAGAGTATGACACCTCAATTTTCTCTGGTTTCTAATATCAAGAGTGAGAGCAAAAAATTGACCGTTAAAGTTAGGATTGAAAAAATTGGACAATATTTTTTAATGATTTTAATAGAGACAAGTTCTACTTGGAACTCATTTTGATCGATGAACAGGTATTTGTAACGTTAAAGTTTATTTCAAATTTTGTATTGTTTCTTATATAAATTAATTTCTTACCGTATACTCCCAATAACTAATAATGTTGATTAATTTATAAATTATTCAATATTGAAATGGAAATTTATTATTATTAAATTATTAGTCTAAGTAATGTTATTCCATAATTGTTATTAATTTATGTGAATTTTGATGTTTTTTTTTATTATTTAGTTTGTAGGATATACCTATAGGGTTTAGTGAAGGGTACGGGCCACAGCTAAACAAACCCCGTAATTTATTGTATATACCTCGAAATTTTTTAAACAAAAATACTCTTATATTAAATGTCTACAGAAAATAAATATAATATATTTTTTCAGTACGCGAAATTCGCGTGGGTACACTCTAGTTAGTTGTATATTTATTATACATAATTACCATAAATCAGCTAGGGTTTTATTAGTTATTTTTTCTTTTCCTCTGCAAAAGTGCAGAATAGATCGCTACTCAACTATCCCAACTCCAATCGGCTGCCGATCCCCTCCGCCAGTCTCTCCACCAGTCCGCCTCAGCGGCCGACGCCACACGGCCACCAGCAACAACGCCGCCACCTCCGTGCTTCACTAGCATCAGCCGCGCACCAAGCCCGTCTGCCGTCGGACGACCCATCCGCCTGTCCGCCTCAACCTAAGCCAACGACCGTCTCCCGCCGTCCCACCAGCCAGCCGCCAGTCCGCCGCTTCTCTGTTGCCATCTTCTGTAATCTTTGTTCCTTACTTCCTTACATATATATTCCTCATTACTGTTACATATATATTCCCTATTACTGCTAACACACACACACACACATATATATAGACGTGTATGGAACTATGGATTAAATTGTTTTATATGTTGATTTTAGAAAAAAGAAAAAAAAATACCTGGTGGGTCAGGGCGGGTAAAACCCGGCGGGTCCACGGGGCAGGGCGGGGCGGGTCCGTGCACAAATAAGGCGGGGCGGGGCGGGTCCTGGGATAGGCCAAACTCGTCCCAGACCCGCCCCGTTGCCATCCCTAGGTTTTGTGTGAAACCATCTCAGGGTAAGAACAAATAATCCCACCTATTTGTCAGGACGTAATAGTCCTTAAAATGGGGGATTATGTGAGAGTATTAACCCAGACCCTAGTTTAGTTCGGGGCCATGATCCTTTCCAGTCCTTCAAACCAAACATCGATTACCTGAGATTATAAAGGTAATCTCAAATAATCCTTTCAACCAAACAACCCCTAAAGGAAAATACCAATTTTTAATAAAGTAGAAAATATTAAAATGTTACGAATTTAAGATTTACCGTGACACAAAAATTAGTCCAATATGATTTTATGGAAGCAAGGTTAATTTTAAAAAATTGCACATAAGATATTTTGTATTATATTTTCAATAAAAACAAATATGATAATACATGATTAAATTGGATGTGCGTCTGAATTTCCGATTTAATTAATTACAACGTCCACCAAATATATGCACCATTTTGAACTTAATATGCCTGAGGTGAAACACTAAAATAAAGGGTTATATAATATATAAAATCGTGGTCTTTCTAATTTTTATCAAGAGCAGGGGATGTTTGACTATTTGCAAACCTTGTTGATAGCTTAAACATATTTTTGAAAAACTAAAATTATGAGGGGACAATTTTAAAAATAAGTATTTATGCCCTCTTTAATATTATTTGCAAATACGCCCTAGGTCTTTCGTCAAACTTGCTTACAGTATGAAATTGATACCACTAGATGTATTCGTTGATACCATAATAATTTATACTATGGTTTCAATTTACAAGTCTACTGGTATCAGTGAATGCTTATAATTATATAAATAAATACATCTAATGATATTAATTTCATATTATAAAATATGTTCATAGGAAACTTTGTGATTTATCGATTACAATATTTTATTTATTTTTCTTTGCAATTTGAGAAACCATCTTTTCAAGTTTTGAAATTCAATACATCTTACAATTTTTTGTCAACGGTCAAATGGTGTGGCAATTGAATATGCCACGTAGAGTGCATGCAGGCATCAACAAATAAAATCAATTTAAAAAAAATAACATCTTAATTTTTTTTAGGGTTAATTGCAAAAAAATCACGAACTTTATAGTATTTATTAATTACAAAATGAACTTTTAAAGTTTGCAATTCGATGCACGAACTAATTTATAATTGCAATTTGATACATGGTGTGAATTTCCAGCGATATGTACGCATACGTAGCAACCGGAACCAACACCGAAGTCGCGTCATACGCCACGTCAAATGTCAAATCTGCAAAAATTTATTATATTTAATATTTTAAAAAGTTCTTTCTATAAAATATTGTTCAAATAAATTTAATAATGAATCATAAATTTTGGTGTTTCTAGTTGATGTAGAAAAAATATTTCATAACATACAAATTTGTACAGATATTAGAAAACAATAATTTTTTTACTATCTTTCACTATAATTAAACCGTGTTTAAGAAATATTTTATAAAAAAATATTATGAAATTAAAAAAAAAAATTCTTATAGATTTGACATTTGATTTAGCGTGTGCCATATTTTTTTTTGCGGCTTCAGCTGCCACGTAGTGTTAGTATCGCCAAAAATTTACATCATGTATATAGAGTAACCCAAAAAATTTACACCATGCGTCAAACTGCAATAATAAATTAGTTTGTGCATCAAATTGCAAACTTTAAAAGTTTATGTTGTAATTGATAAAGACTATAAAATTCGTGATTTTTTTTGCAATTAACCCTTTTTTTTAAGTTATGTTTGTATAGTTAAAAATGTATTTTAAAGATATAATCTTATTTATAAAAAAACTAATTTATTTGTTACACCTACGTGGACTTTATATGATCTATTAAATAGTTTACGTTATTACATTGTTGGTGAAAATTTTTAAATTGCAAATTTTAAAAATCTGATATCTTAAATTACAAAGGATAAATATACTCCCTCCGTCAACCAAATTCATACCTCATTACTGTTGGACACGTAATTTAATGAAAAATAGTATTTTACTAAAATAGATATAAAGTAAGGGTATTATAGTCATAGAGGGTATTGTGGAACTCGTTTATTTGTTTGTGAGTGGTGTTTATTTTTACAAAAAGGGATGGGGTAAAAATTTGATGGACAACCAAAAAATAGAAAGTGGATATAAATTTGGTGGATGGAGGGAGTATATAATAATAATTTAATTAATGGAGAATGTGTTAGTATTAGTGTCATAGAGACAATCCTTTGTAAGGACATAATACTAAGATAATATTCAGTTTATGGTTTAATATTATTGATTGGTTTAATATTAAATGTATGGCTTTACACTTATCTGAATGTTATGCTTGATTGTTTGCATTATTCATATCTGTGTTCCCTTGAATCAATACTGACATTGAGTGAGTGAGAACTCAGATGACTCAAGTATGATTCTCAAATAGCCCCGATCAAGGATCATCAAGAATGGGATATTGATGAAGCAATGGAGATTGGTGTGCGATCTGCATTATACTCTATGAGAGAGTGTAGTAAGATCTCACTTACTACGAGATACTAGGTATCTCATAATGGATGCACAAATACCTTAGAGGGTATTGTTATACCCATCCGAAAAACCGTTTGATTTAATTCCACAAAATGTGTCTACGGGTGTCTTGGTTAGTGGGAGCGATGTGATACTCCTCTGACTTGAGGTCAATACGCACGACATGTGCGGAGTGATGGACTTTGACCATGACCGACGCTTGCAACCTCCAAGGGTAGATATGACATGGATTGTGTTCATCACGAAGTGCATGTGCGTGGTAGTTGAGCCAAAAATATGATTCATTCCTCAATGTGAATTTAGAGAGAATGCTCGTCTTCTCATCATAATTGGATCAAAGACATCGGCCGATGCAAGTTAATTTGGACTTTGTGGCCAAGTGCGACACGAGTGATCAATTAGTGATTCGAGATAATATGATTAAGTTATTTGAATAAACACTTCATCATGTTCAAGACTTGATTGAGTATTCGCGAATGAAATGAAGATATCACAATAACCTACAATATTACAGGCAGTTGCAGATTTCCTTGCAACGTACCTCGTATATTGAGAATGTCTGATTTATTGTCTAGGGTTCAATTAAGACCATTAGTTTGACTAATCGCACGATATACAAGAGCCTATGGATCACACAAGCAATGACAGTTCACCAATTATAGTTGGTTGATTAAGTATTATATTAGATATAATATTTAATTTATTGAGAATATAATAATAATTATATTTGGAATTAATTATTATTAATATTTTAAATTGAATTTAATTAAATATGAAATTCCAATAATAATATTTGGAATATTATTATACAAGAATAATAGATATGGTAAATATATTATTTGTAGGAACATATCTAGGGAAATATAATCCGTAGAAATTATATTTACAGGCTAGGCCCGATATCTTGCTTAGAAATTAAGCCAAGTTAATCCCTATAAATATGTGTCTTATGTGAATTTCGAAATACACAAGAAATATAATTTCTCCATAAAATCTCTAGCTCGAGTTTTCCTAGCAAGTTCATCTCAAGATTTAACGCTGACGCCTCGGTGCGGATTGGTGAATAGTTGTTGCGTGTATACCATAGTTGAGGATTTCTCGTACGAAGCACTGTAAGATCTCTTGTTAAGATATCTCATATTTAATTATGCAATTATCTGTTCGTTGTTGGTGAACGATTATTCCGCTGCGCATGTTTACGTGCCTTTAAAACATAATAGAATGAATGTTACTTCCTCTGTCCACTAAAAGTATGCACATTTGCATATTACAAATTAAAAAAAAAACGTAGATAAAGTAAAAGTATTTTGGGGTATTGTGTGGTCCATTTATGAATTAAATGATTGTTTGTGAGTATAAAGTCAACGCCATGTGAAATAATTAAGTGACGGTTTAATGGTGGAAAAAAATTGTTCTAAAAAACAGACGGTGCATACTTTTAGTGGACAAAAAGAATACTATTTTTCAGTTTTTCTTTTTAGAATAATAGTACTCCCTCTGTCCTAGGAATATCTTCATATATTGAAATGACACAAAGATTAAGAAAAAATGTCTTTATTGACTTTTAAACTAAAATATCAATATTCTATTCATTTTACTATTACAAAAGGTGGGAGATTAACTTTATGATTAAAGTTAACCATTCCCATCATTTTGACAACCTGAGGGAATTTCAAACAATTTTCCCTCCTATTTCAACCCAACCCAATAATATTCCCCAAATCTGGGCATACACCTATTTAATAAATAAAAAAAAATACTCAAAGCATTATTTAATACAAATACACCTATTTAATAAATAGAAAATACTAAAACCTAAAAATACATAGATAATGTTTCAATACTTACAATACAGGGATTATTACAGTGCCATAATTCATATAGTGCAGTCAATAAATTTATACATACAGGAAATAAATTCCCTACACCTATCTAATCAGCATTAACACCTCCAAAATGGTGAAAAATTTCCTCCAAAACAGAATTCCAAAATAAATTTGAATATTCCCACATATTTCAAAGCAATAAATAAGTTGTTCAGTTCATTATTGACATTAAATACACAAAAAACAGAAAATCAATCATCATCATCAAAGTGCCCAAGTTACAAAGGGCTTACCACAGATCAAAAGAATAGGGTTGCCCAGTTCCTATTTGCAAACAGTAAGAATGGTAAAACCCATCATGGAAAAATAAAGGAGGCATCTGAGTCAAATAGGAAGGGCAACCACATAAAAAACTGCAAGTACTTGATAGAGACAAAATGAGAAGCATACCATTTCTAGACAGGTCAACAATAAGAAGGCTTGCAAGTAAGTTAGGGGTGAGCAAGAGCCATGTGGGAAGATAGGTGAAAGATGGAGTGATCAGACTACATACCAATCCAGTCAAGCTAAAACTTACATATGATAACAAGCTCCAAAGGAACAACTATAGTTTGCATGCTTTGGAATATCACAGTGAGTCAAATGAAATCAAACTTCAAGGAATGTACAATGTGGTTCACATAGATGAGAAATGGTTCTACATGATTCAAGAGACTCAAATGTTTTATATACTAGAAGGAGAAGAAGAACCACATAGGATGTGCAAGAGCAAGAGATATATACCAAAAATTATGTGTATGTGTGGAGTAGCTAGACCACAATATGCATCTAATGGTGAACTTATATTTGATGAAAAAATAGGCATTTTTCCATTCACAACTCTAGAACCAGCAAAGAGAAACTAAAAAAACTGAGCAAAAGGTACACTGGAGACTAAGCCTATAGAGATGACTTGAACGCAAAATACTAGCTATACTAGTAGTTACCCCACAAGAGTATGAGATCCCTGTAGTATGGGCAAGTATAGGGACCAAGTAGTATCGAACCCAAGGGAAGGTATGTATGCGAATAGAGCCCTGAAGATCTACGCGTCGTAGTTAATATGAGTGATAAGATCGTCCTCTCTCTAATAATTTTTGTACTCAATTCCAAGATAATTCTAGGGTTTATTTTAAGCAATCAATTAATTAAGAGAACTAGCACTAAACATCACGAGTTATCCTAATTATGTACC
The DNA here is from genome assembly GCA_947034835.1 of Ballota nigra. Lineage (NCBI taxonomy): Eukaryota > Viridiplantae > Streptophyta > Magnoliopsida > Lamiales > Lamiaceae > Ballota > Ballota nigra. The sequence goes on along the minus strand of OX344721.1, from coordinate 64,369,610 downwards.
AACATCCTACTTCTACGAGTTCATCCTACCCAAAGCATACAAGGGTTCTAGCCTAACATGGTCATTAAAAGAACGAAAACAATCAAAAGAACGATAAACATTTGCATATTTGAATAATCACAAGACTTTGAAAGCATAAACAAAAGAATATCTAAAAATTTCAATAAATCTGGTAAAATAGGGTTTAGAAGTCTCAAAGGTTCAAGAACGAAAAAATTAAACGAAAAGAATCAAAAGAAGTATCAAAACTAAGAATTCGTAAGATCAAAACCTCGTTTACAAGTGTGATGTTGGAGTTATACGTGAAAGTATGCTTTTACTTTGTATAACTCGTGTATCAAATACTTGTTTATGAGAATAATTCTTTTATCACATTTGCTTTAGATATGATTGAATGTTGAATTTCTATTGCAAATCGTTCAATATATGGTACTAGTTAAATTGTAGTTAATGTGGTGATACCCTATCACGGAAGACAACATTAACTGTTTCCTTGTAACTAAACGTACATTTTCACGACCAAGGTGGAATTGAACAATCCGCCGTGAAAGGTCGATGTGTAAGGCTCAGATTGGTCTCTCTTGACTAAGAGATTGCACTAGCACATTTAGTATGTGTTGAAGAGGACCTACAACGAGGATAAATTCTTCTGTTCTGAAATGTGAAGAATTAGACCTCAGTGGTTGTTGATTTCTTAATCTCTGTCACTTAAATAGGACCGTGTGTGCTTAATGGTTACTGCTTTGATTCATGTTGGGTGAGAATCATTGTGACTTCGAACTTTGTATCTTGGGCAGTAATATTAATCATACGACGGTTGCTAAGATTTAATACGGAGAAACACGTGCGAGTACGGCTCGTGTGATTAGTCCCCTTGGTGGGCTCAGAAGTTTTATCGTACAAAATCTTGCAAGTGAAGAATTAGTTTCTTCGGTACGGATAATAATGTTGAGCTGTCTTTACTCCAAGGTGAAATATATTAATTAATTTAGAGCTATTCAGAAGCTTAATTAATTAATGGACTTGATAATCTTAAACGCGGGAAATAATAACGGGGAGCCCATATTATCGTAATATGGATTAAGATGGATATTGCAATATTAATTTATTAGTGGTAATAATTAATATTAATGGATTGAATTATATTGGGGCTCAATATTAAAATTCAGAAGTCCATTAGGAGGTTCAATCTTAATTCTCCTTAAAGGCCCCTCAAGTAGCCCAATAATGATAAGGTGATTAAAATAAAAAGAAAATATATTGCTGATTTTTCTCTTAATTTTCGAAAATTGTATATTTAGGAGAGAAAAGATTTTGTTGATTTTCTTGGAAAGATATTATGGAGGATAAGTATTCTTGGAATACAAGATTATCTCATATATTCAAGAAGATCCAAATCTTGGATTCTTCTCTTAATTATTTTCGAAAATTACCCTATTATAAGGAGTGTGAGATTTTTGTGGAATATTTTATTTTGGAGAAAAGAATATATGAGATATATTCAAGATTTCTTAGAGTCTAAGAAAAGATTTTTTCCAAAGCCCATATACCTAAAAATTTCGGCCACTATACTTATAAATAGGGGATGATTATTTCATCCCCAAGTACATAATTCCATGTGTTGGAAAAATCAAGAGCATAGATATTTTTTTTCCTTAGTTATTTAAATTATTCGAAAGCATCTCCCACCGGTGATCGAATAAGGTGAAAGGGAATACTTGAGAAGACTTTTGGGTTGATAAAGCGCGTACGTGTTAGTCCCTTTTTATTCAAAGGCCAAGTTCTACGAGAGGTACGTTAATCACATATTATCTTGTTTATTCCGTCATAGATTATATGTGAATTAATTCAACATGCATGATGTTAAATTGGTTGTTGGAATTATTATTTGAATTAATTAAGATTAATTCATGCTAGTAATAATTGTATTTAAATTCGTATTTAAATTTCATCCCGAATAGATTCCGGGCACCCCTATTTTCCAACATGTGAAACTCTCCAAAACCTCTCTACCAAGCTCTAAGTATGCAAAAATATGAATCGGGATCAAAAAGTTTCAAAATGAGCTTGGGATCGGGTATATATAAGCAACGCACCGAAAACGGGTGAAAAAGGCTAAAATCTCGCAAAACTGGGGTTTGGTCGAGCACTTGGTCGAGCGGGTGCGCTCGAGCACATTTTGGTTGAATGGAACACTTCCCAGAACTCTTAGGGCGCTCGAGCTAGGTCGAGCGGGGGCATTCGAGCTCATGTGGTCGAATGGTGGCGTTCGAGCTCTTTTGGTCGAGCATTTTTCGGCTGTTGTACACTTGTTCGACAAACCTTCATATCTTCTCTACCGTGAGTCTGTTTTGGCCGATTCAAAGTTCTACGAACTCCTCTTTTCGCCCTCTATCCAACTATGAATACCAAAGAGACAAATTAATGAGTTTATGAAAATAATACTCAAAGGACTCTAAACACTCATAAAAAACACTCAAAACACGGGCAAATCGAGCTATAAACCATAACAATTTCATGCCTAATCAACCCCCCAAACTTACCATATTGCTTGTCCTCAAGAAATGAAATAATAAGTCAAGTGAAATTATTAAGAATGAATCATAGAACTAAATCATGCAAGCAATAGAGCTCAAGCTTCAAAGATCGATCACTCATACATAAACTCACCCCCTTCATCATACTCACGAAATAACCATAAGAAACACTAAGATCAAACATGGATGTGAACTCAACAATATGTTTCACTCCCTCACAAGTGTATATCAATATTAAGGGACTCACTCAAATAATCAATCACACATATCAGCAGCCATAGGCTTGTAAGCACTCTCAACTTCGACCATACTCTAGAATCCATGCCGAATCAAAAAGGACTTTATCAAGGTTGTAATGTAGGCTCTTTGGATAGGTGGGGTGACTTGAACCAAAAATACTAACTTTTTACTAGTAGTTTCCCCACAAGTGTACGGGTTCACTGTAGTATAAGCAGGTATAGCGACCAAGTATATCGTACCACGGGATGATTTGTATGTGAATAGAGCCCTGGTGATCTACGCATTGTAATTAATATGAGTACGCATTTTTGGATTTTTAAAGAAATTAAATCTAAGCTATAATACTCTACTAATGCAAAAGAAATAATTAAATTAATTATCTAAAGGTTGTTTTCAAATATGGGATAGTGATGCTCAGGATAGAAATCCCTACGTATATTAACGGAGCCGGTACATAATCAAAATAACCATGATGTGCAAAAAATAACTTAAGTATAAGATTGTAAGATGAAAAGATCAAGAATTAAACCCTAATACTTTATCCTATCAATCTACTTCACTAATCCACTAACAAGTTAATAGATTGTACTTAATTAAAGAGACCCTAATTTAACTAAGGTGATGCGGTCGTCCTCCCTAGATAAACCGGTAGATGAATAAATCTCTTCTAAATCCTCTCGTTAAGCCTACTAGTTGTTAAAGAGTGATGTCCTCTCTCTAATACTTTTCGTACGAAATTCAAAGGTAAATCCGGAATCTATTTTAAGCGTTCATTAATTAAGAGAATTAAAACTAAACATCATATGTTATCCTAATTATATACCAACGTCCTACTTCTACGGGTTCATCCTACCCCAAGCATACAAGGGTTTTAGCCTAGCATGGTTTTAGCGATAACAAAAGTAATTAAATAGGCAACAAACATAAACATTACGTTTAGAATTAAATAACTAAAAAGCATAAACAAGGGTTTGTAAGGAAGAAATTAAATCTAAGAACGAAAATCCACTAAATACGAAATCAAATGTTTCAAGTATCAAGTATCGAAGAAAGAACGAAAAGAAAATCAAAATTAAACTCTAACTAGAATTCGTAACGTAAAAACCTCAATCAAAAGTAAAATATGCTTGCTCGAACTCTTGGTGTGTTTCTCTCTCCGAAACTATCTCTATGCGTGAAGTGGTATCCAAAACGTGTTTGGAATGGATATATATAGGCCATAGATCGATTCGGAAATTAACGGGCCGAAGCCTTGTGTGGACGAGGGGCGCTCGAGCGGGTCATGCTCGAGCGGTGGCACTCGAGCTACCCAGCTCGAATGGAAGATGGGCTCAAATGGGGGCGCTCGAGCTCATTGAGCTTGAGCGGTACAAAGGCTCGAATGGGGACGCTCGACCTGCTCGAGTGCCCAAATTTCTCTGTAAGTTCGGGCATTCGATCCATGCACTTGCTCGAGCGGTGGCGCTCGAGCCCTCCCAGCTCGAGTGGTTTTCTTCTTCTTCAAACTGATATTTTTCTCCACTCGCACTAATATCATTCGTATTTCTTCAATATCTTCTCATCCGGGCATCCGTTTGAGTCGATTCAAAGTCCTACGAATTTTATTTTTCGTCCTTTATCCATCTATAAGCATCAAAGAGACAAATTCATTAGTTCATGAAAATAGTACTCAATTGACTCTAAATACTCATCGAAATCAATCAAAACACAGACATTTCGAGCTCTAAAATCTAACAATTTCACGCCTAATCAACCCCCCCCCAAAACTTACCATGTTGCTTGTCCTCAAGAAAAGAAATAATAAGTCAAGTGAAATTTGCAGGAATGAATCAAGAATCAAATCATGCAAGTAATCGAGCTCAAGTTTCAATGATCGTTCACACGTATACGAACTCACCCCCTTTATCATACTCATGCAATAACAACAAGAATCACCAAGATCAAACATGGATGTGCACTCAACGATGTGTTTCACTCCCTCACAAGTGTATATCAATGATAAGGGACTCACTCAATCAATCAATCACACATATCAGCAGCCATATGCTTGTAAGCACTCTCAACTTCGACCATACTCTAGAAATCAATGCCGAATTAAAAAGGACTTTTCTCAAGATTGTAATGTAGGCTCTTTAGACAGGTGGGGTAACTATATGGGGCAAGTGACTTAAGTGAATGGAGAATGGAAAATCAAATTTCAATACTTCAAGTCGAGGAACAAAATACTTCAAACATCTTCATTCAATACACTTTTCAATTCCTCTACTTTCAACACCTCAATTTTTTTTCTAACTCATTTCACTTTTTAATCACCACACTTTTCTTTTTCTCACACACATTTGAGCTCATTTTTTTATTTTGCTCATTCTCAAAATTTTGTTCTTCCCCACAACTCAAAACTTCATCACACCCTTCTTTTATCACAACTCAACCATCATAATTCTTTTTCTCAACTCAACTCAATCCCTCCTCATTCACACTTTTCCTATTCTCCACTCAAATTGGGACAAAAAGGTTTAGGAAATTGGATAAGTGTTAAAATGTGCTAGCATATAAAATAAGCCAAGGCTCAAATGGGCTAACAAGGGATTAATGTCATTGGTAGGGAAAATTTTGGCTAAGTGACTCAATCAAATCAAAGATGGCCTAAGATCACATTCGGCATATCAAACTAGACACAATCAAGAAGCGAGAGCACACACAAGTTCTAGCATCCTCTAAGGTGACGACTCACTCACAAACGAAGAGATCAATTCATGCATCTTAATCTCAAAATGCTCAAATCTCACGACTTTCACATCCATGCTAGTCCTAGTGAATTCTCACTCTCATCACACAAGTACTCAAAAGGAAAATTCGTAAGTATACGAGTTCCCTCTCAAATCACTCTAGCTCCTACACTCACATAATAAAATTTCTAACTCAACTTCACAACTCACTCATACTCATCAAATCATACTCAAGAATAACAATCAGCAAGTAGCAAGGGTTAATAAGCATAAACTAAATCAATCATCTCAATGAGTTCAACACAAATCAAAACCCGATAGTTTGAATAAGAATACCATTACAGCCCCATAATCAATCACATCACTCAAACACATCAGTTCACATTTAAAAGCAGAAAATAAGAAAAGAAAAGAAAAGAGAAAAGAGATGGGGGAATCCCCATGATCAATGATCTGGAGGCGGCGGATGTCGGTAGTGAGGATGATCAGCTCCCAAATGAGACACAAACAATGACTCCATCCATCGGTGCATATCGGAGAACTGATCCTCCATCCGAGCCGATCGAGTATCCATCCTCTCTTGGGCAGCACGTAAGTACGTAACATCTGTCTGTAGGTTCTGAATCTGCTGACCCATCCCCGTCCAATCTGTATGTGTCAGGTACCACAGCTCGGGCGAGTGCACCTCTGGTGACTCCACCTCCATCTCTTGCGGGACCTCACCCGCTGCTGCTCCTTCTCCATCATGTGCTCCTCCCTCGTATTCTCGTTCCTCCTCTTCTTGCAAATCTCGTAACCCGCTGGAACCTGCACCACTCGTGCCTTCACCGCATGTCCTCTTCACTGGCCGAGTATCCCGGACTCCGCTGTTATCCACCTCCTTCGTATACTTTCCCCCGATTGCGAGATGCTAATCCCCGTTCATTCCAATGTTTTCTTTCTTCTTTCTTTTCAGCGACACCAACTTCTCGTTCGGAAGAGGGAACATGTCATCTTCCTTGTACCTTATGCAGTAGGTCCCCAACCAATGCTCAAATATCATCGTGTTGTTCATCTGGTCAAAACCCAGATCCATGCCAATGCTAGGACCTGCACATGATGCGAACCCGAGGCTCTTCACAAAGATAGAAATCAGTCTGCCTCCTCTAATCCTTGATGTCTTCGCACCGAGTTTGAATGGGACCTCATAGTGGTGCTCCAGAAAGTCTCTCCCAAAATCATGTTCTTTCACGTGCAGGAGGCACCACATCCCATAAAGCTGCTTGGTTGTCAATGTCCCCGTCTCAGAACGTGCATAGATCGTATTCCCCAAAATCCTCTCCAAGTATCGAAGAACGGGATTTCTGATCGCTGAAGCTCAAGCATTCTAACCTCGGTAGTCTCCTGCCAATCTGCCAGTAATATCCTGCCAAAACTCGTTTGCATGGAACGCCTTCGAGAAACGATTCGGTCGGCTCAAAGCTGGGAGGCTGAGTGCATGATTAATTGCATTCACCTCACACTCTTGCCACTCTCCCCTCATTCTGAATCTAAACGAGTTCTCATCTGCTTTCTCCACGGTCGCCAAAAACTGCTCAACCAAGTCCTCATTTGTCTCCATGGTTAACAACATCTGATAGAATTCATTCAACTGGTTCCGAGTGAAAATCCTTTTGATCTCCTTCTCGATCCCAATGTCCTTCATGAACTGAACACTCGGCCGTCTCGTCTTTGCCACTTTACCAGCTACTAGATTCCAACGGTACGCCACAGAACTCCAATCATTGTCAAAGCTCAAGTTATCCCATCTAGAAGGCAGTAGCCCTTTTCTTCTCAACTCCTCAGTGACTTTCTCCAGTTTGTCTCCCAACAAAGTCCTATCCTCATTCCACTTCGGAGGTGCCATTATCCCTAGTTCACATAAATACTCAACAATTAACACCAAACAACTACTCAAGATCAGGATTAATTATCAACTTCAACTCAAATAGTCAAATCCATTTCAAGTTCACATTCCTTTTCTCAAGAGTATTCACAAAGAAAATAATTCTCATGTCATAGCATATTCATCAATAACATTCAATTTCATCTCAATGCCCTCAAAAGAGTACTATGCCAAACTCAAAAGCAAATTCACCCAACTCAACAAAAATGCCCATAATCAAGTTTATCATGAAGTAACATTGCAACGAATATGCAATTTACATGCTCAAAACTCAATTCTCATCTATTCACAACTCAAGTCATACCCATTCCTAAGAATTTCTCTCTACAAGCAATGCCCAATTCATATCCTTGAATTCCTACTATCTCACTCTATAAATTTATCAATTCTTCACACACAATCACAAAATTGAATGTAAAACTAATAAACCCAAAACATGTAGGCATCCATTATCATGAAGGAATCAAGAATCACTGAGCAACACTAAAAATCCCAAATTTTCGCCCTAACTCGAGAACCCTAATTTCTATTCCTCAATCCATGCATAATTGAAGTCAAAACCACAAAATAATCGGAAGAAGTTAGAAATTACTTACCTTGAGATCAAGAAATGAAGGATTCGTGTGGAAATTGGGCATAACGTGAGTAAATGGTGAAAATCGGATGGAAATCGCCCAAAATCGCCCCTCCAAGTGCGTGTAGTGTGTGAAATAGTGTGGGGGATGGGTATTTATAAAGGGGGAAACACCAGGGCAAAATCGATGGGCGCTCGAGCACCACCCGCTTGAGCGGGGGTGCTCGAATGAATCAAGGGCTCGAGCGGCTCCCACACTCTGTAAGTCACAGCATTCGAGACCTCACCACTTGAGCGAGGGCGCTCGAGCTAAGGCCACTCGAGCGCTCTCTCTCTCAAATCTAGAAATTTGACCCCGAACTCGAATTTTTCAAATCAGAACTTACCCGAAACCTCAATTTAACACTTAAAAACGTACTAACCTGATAACTCCTCGATTTAAGCCAGATCGCTCATTCGACCGAGGAGTCGGTGTCTCTTCCCAACGTGCAATTTACCAAGCCAATTCAAGTCACACTTATGCTCTCACACTTAATTCGATCCAACTAACCTCATGCATCAATATTTTAGAAAAATATTTTGACCAAATTTTTCATTCGAATTTCGTGTACAACTCGAAGTACGAATGCACACCTCCCCAAACTTTGTTCTTGCTACACAATAATAAAGTTTGAAAAGAATGAGTACGAACGAGTACGTACACTAAATTCTCATGAACTTAAATCACTATCAATGCAAATCAATGAACAAATAAAAACACCACCCCCAAACTTCGACTTCGCAAAGATGTCTATGTTTGGGGTTCGGGTTACCTCATACACCACGATCGAATGCTGTACTACTCGACACATCTCCATCTTTATGAATTGCTTTTCCTTTGACTCAAATACTCGAATCAAGCACCACGAGCCAAGCCTACACCAAAAATCTCAACAAACGAGGTTAACACATACGATTCACACAACGACAAAATAAACAAAATATATAAAAGCAAGTAAAAATGGGTTGCCTCCCATTTAGCGCTAGTTTTAAGGTCCTAGTGCCGGACCGAGCTCGAAGGAGCTCACGGGACTTGAGACTCTAAAATACCTCCCTTATTCTCATAAGAGAAGTTGTAGAATTTCTTTACTCGATGCCCGTTCACCACGAATACATGTCCATCCTCCTTCTCAACTTCAAGGAATCCACTCTTATGAACTTCCTCACCACATATGGCCCGTTCCACTTGGACTTAAGCTTTCCACCAAGCAACTTCATCCTCGAATTGAATACGAGGACTTGATCTCCCACTTGGAACTCCTTTTTCCTCAATCGAGCATCATGCCATCTCTTAGTCTTCTCCTTGAAAATTCGGGCACTCTCATAGGCACTATCTCGAAACTCCTCCAACTCATCCAATTGAAGTAGTCTCTTCTCACCCACCAAGGCACTATCAAAATTCAGCTTCTTGATTGTCCAATACGCCTTATGCTCCAACTCCACGGGCAGGTGACATGCCTTTACAAAAACTAATTGGTAAGGAGACATACCAAGAGGTGTTTTGAAGGCTGTCCTATACGCCCACAGCGCATCATCAAACTTCAATGCCCAATCCTTCCTACTAATGCTCACCGTCTTCTCCAAGATCTCTTTGATTTGACGATTCAACACCTCTGCAAGACCATTAGATTGAGGGTGATAAGCAGTAGAGACTCGATGACTTACCTCATACTTTGACAGCAACTTCTCCATCCACTTGTTCACAAAGTGACTACCCCCATCACTAATCAAAGCTCTTGGGACTCCATATCTAGCAAAAATATTCTTCCTCAAGAACTCAATCTCCACTCGGGAATCATTCACTCTTGTAGGGACAGCTTCAATCCACTTTGAGACGTAATCGACGCACACGAGAATATACAAGACTCCATTGCTAGGAGGAAATGGACCCATGAAATCAATCCCCCATACGTCAAATACCTCGACTTCCATGAATACGTGCAGCGGCATCTCGTCCCTCTTAGTAATAGATCCAAATCGTTGGCACTTATCACACCTTTTTACCCATTCCATGCAATCTTTCAAGAGGGTCAGCCAATAAAAACCAGATTAAAGCACCTTTCTTCCGGTCTTCTCTCCACCCAAATGTCCTCCACATGGCAAGGCGTGACAATGCCTGATGATATCACTCCACTACTCCTCTGGCACACACCTTCTCAACACATGATCAATCCCTCTTTTGAACAAGTATGGATCGTCCCAAATAAATTCCCGAACTTTCTTCAAAAATACCTTCCGGTGCAACGAGTCCATCTCCGCCGGTAACTCTCCACTTGCTAAATAATTAGCATAATTAGCAAACCACGACGCTTTCCCTTCAACTCGATATACCGGAATATCTCCTAAATCAAATAATTTATCATCTGAAAATTCATCATTCACCTCTCGATCTCCCACTGTGTTTTCCTTTGTAAGCTCCAACCTCGAAAGATGATCGGCTATCACGTTCTCACACCCCTTCTTGTCTTGAATCTCAACATCGAATTCCTGGAGTAATATGATCCAATGAATGAGACGGGGCTTTACATCCTTCTTGTTGGAGTTATACGTGAAAGTATGCTTTTACTTTGTATAACTCGTGTATCAAACACTCGATTTATGAGAATAATTCTTTTATCACATTTGCTTTAGATATAATTGAATGTTGAATTTCTATTGCAAACCGTTCAATATATAGTACATGTTACATTGTAGTTAATGTGGTGATACCCGATCACGGAAGACAACATTAACAGTTTACTTGTAACTAAACGTACAATTCACGACCCAGGTGGAATTGAACAATCCGCCGTGAAAGGTCGATGTGTAAGGCTCAGATTGGTCTGTCTTGACCAAGAGATTGCACTAGCACATTTAGTATGTGTTGAAGAGGTCCTACAGCGAGGAGAAATTCTTCTGTTCTGAAAGGTGAAGAATTAGACCTCAGTGGTTGTTGATTTCTTAATCTCCGTCACTTAAATAGGACCGTGTGTGCTTAGTAGTTACTGCTTTGATTCATGTTGGGTGAGAATCATTGTGACTTCGAACTTTGTGTCTTGGGCAGTAATATTAATCATACGACGGTTGCTAAGATTTAATACGGAGAAACGCGTGCGAGTACGGCTCGTGTGATTAGTCCCCTTGGTGGGCTCAGAAGTTTTATTGTACCAAATCTTGCAAGTGAAGAATTAGTTTCTTCGGTACGAATAATAATGTTGAGCTGTCTTTACTCCAAGGTGAAATATATTAATTAATTTAGAGCTATTCAGAAGCTCAATTAATTAATGGACTTGATGATCTTAAACGCGGGAAATAATAACCGGGAGCCCATATTATCGTAATATGGATTAAGATGGATAGTGCAATATTAATTTATTAGTGGTAATAATTAATATTAATGGGCTGAATTATATTGGGGCTCAATATTGAAATTCAGAAGTCCATTAGGAGGTCCAATCTTAATTCTCCTTAAGGCCCCTCAAGTAGCCCAATTAAGTAGCCCAATAATGATAAGGTGATTAAAATAAAAAGAAAATAATATGCTGATTTTTTCCTTTAATTTTCGAAAAATACATGATAAGGAGGAAAAAGATTTTGTTGATTTTCTTGGAAAGATATTATGCAAGATATGTATTCTAAGAATACAAGAATATCTCATATATTCAAGAAGATCCAAATCTTGGATTTTCTCCATGTAAATTTCGAAAGTTTCATATTTATTTAAGGGAGTGAGATTTTTGTGGAATATTTTATTATGGAGAAAAGAATATATGAGATATATTCAAGATTTCTTAGAGATTAAGAAAAGATTTTCTCCCTGCCCATAAAATCTCTACGAATTTCGGTCACCCCCCTTTATAAATAGGAGATGATTATTTCATCTCAACGTACATAATTCCATGTGTTGGAAAAATCAAGAAGCATAGATATTTTTCTTTTTCCTTAGTTTATTAAATTGCTTGAAAGCGTCTCCCACCGGCGATCAAGTAAGGCGAAAGGGAAATACTTGAGAAGGTTTTTGGGTTGATAAAGCGTGTACGAGAGTCCCGTTTTATTCAAAGGCCAAGTTCTACAAGAGGTACGTTAATCACATATTTACTTGTTTATTCCGCCATAGTTAATATGTGAAATTAATTTAGCATGCATGATGATAATTAGTTGTTGGAATTATTATTTGAATTAATTAGGATTAATTCATGATAGTAATAATTGTATTTAAATTCGTATTTAAAATTCATCCCGAATAGATTCCGGGCACCCCTATATTTTCCCAACAACTGGTATCAGAGCCACGGTTTCGGGCTCTGAATTTTAAATTGGAATTTAAATTGTTGAACATTAAATTTGAAATTGGATAGTAGAATTGTTAGATCTTTTTTGCAGGTATCCAATTGTCATGGTTTTTAATGTTGTTAATTTCATGCGTGTGAATTAATTTGGTTTTTAATTCGATTCGTTCGAATTCGTTTTTCTCGTGAGAAAATCCACGAGTAGATTAGTTGTTTTTATTTTGATTCGATCATTGTAATAGACTAGTCTAGATCTAGTATTTATTTTTTTGTAAAAATAAATTGTAACCGGATCGTGACGAAGAACGAAGAATTAAAAACGGCGTACCCGGACGACGCATGCAAGCGTGGAGCGTGTATGGAGGTAAAATCATGCAAGGGGTGAAGAAAACGAGGACGAACGGCGAAAAAAATGGCGCACGGGGGTGCACGGCGCCGCGCGCACGGCGCGCGCGCGCCTCGGCAGCTCCCTGCAGCGCCTCGGGGCGCCTCGGGTGCGCCTCGGCGCGCCTCCGTGCAGCGCCTCAGGCGCGCCTCGGGTGCGCCTCGGGGCTGCGCTTCGGCGCGCCTCGGGCGCTTTTCCAGCGCTTCTCGGGCCGGGAAGCGCGCGGGCCCACTTCGTGGGCCGACGCGCGCTGTATCTCAGGCCGTGGAATTTTTTCGGTTCGTGTTTTTTTTCCGTGTGATTTTAAACGTCGTCCCGAACCCCAAACGATGCTGTTTTTGAAGAAGTGTTGCTGTTCGAGTGGGAGCACGTCGAGACGAACGTCGGAAAGCAACAAGGACGATTTTTTCGCATCAAGACGTGAAAAAATTAAACCGTGACAATTGGATTCGAGTGCTCCAATGTGTTTAATTTTGTTTTGATGGATGTTTTATTTCGTGCAATTTTTATTATTTGTTAATATGTGTTTGCATGAATTTAATTGTCCAAGAAAAACCTTACTTTCGAAAATTACTAAGTATGTTTTTATAATCGCAATTTTATTCCGGATATTAAAATTGGATTATTTTGGCCTCCATAATTTATTTATTTGTGAAGTTCTTTTGGAATACATTTCCCCCTCGGATCGGCCAAAAGAACGGATTTCACATGAATAAATTCCGAAAGGATGATTGTGGATTATTACTAGTGGCGGTATTGACCCTCACCACGAGAGGCTTGCTCAAAGCGAAATAATAATCCTGTATTTAATTATGGTTATTACTTAGGCATAGGAAATTGATATTAACTTACTCCCCTCGGAGTCCCTGTCAATTTCTATGTGGTCAAAGTGGGAGCCAACTATTAATTTTGAATTAAGGATTTGTAACTTTTAAGTTTGTGATCCGCTTGAATGTATTTAAATGTATAGACCACCCCTCGTGGCGCATTTAAATTGTTTCGAGATGTTGGCTGATGCATGATTATATTGTTTTAAGGTTTCAATATAATTGATGTGATCGAATTATGTGATAATTTCATATTTTTCTAGATATTGATATGAATGTATGTTTTATTCTCATTTCATCATGTCGCAACCTTTTAATCCACTGTTTAATATACTTAAAGTTAATAAACTTTTTGGAGAGAATTATATCGATTGGAAATGTTTTTTTTTAAAATTTGTCCTTACTGCACGAAAACACAATTGGGTTATTTATGTTAATATACCCGGCAAGCCTAATGATAAGTCAAGCAATGGGAAGAGGCAGTTTATGATCGGAAGCGTGACAATGAATGAAGTGCATCATCTTGACATTTCTGTCTGAGGATTTGAGGCGCGTTCATGAAGACATTGTATCCGCTGTTGAAATCATGGAACACCTTGAAGAGATGTTTTCACATCAGAATCCCATGACTAATCAGTTCACCAAACATGACTCGGTCAAGTTGGAAATGGTGGAAGGAACGCCCGTGAGGGAGCACGTTCTCGAGATAATGGCATACCTTAACAAGTTGGAAGTACTTGGTGCGGATTTTGATTGATTTCATATACCATTCCCTACCGAGAAGCTTTGAGTAGTTTCATCTGAACTGTCAGATGAATGAACGGACAAGTCGTTTGCCCGAGCTCTTGCAAGCTTTAGTTTCGGTGGAGGTGATAATGGAGCACCAGTCTAGTGCTATGGTGGCTAATGGTCCGTCTACCTCTTTTGGTCCCAAGGGAGGGAAAAAGAGGAAGAGAACCAAAGGCCGGATCCAAGCAAATCCAATTGTTGCGAAAGGCAAATGCAAAGGCAAGCATCGAAGGGGAAGTGTTTTAGTTGCGGTGAGAGAGGACAATGGAGGTCTGCCTGTTCCAAGCCTAAGAGGCTAGGAAAGTTAGGTAATTCACACACCTTAGTCGTCGAAACTTGTGAAGTGGCGTATGCTGTCTATTCGTGGATAGTGGATACGAGAGCTACTGATCACATTTGTTTCATGGGTTTAAGCTAACCCGATAACTTAACGGAAGTGAGATCCCCATCACATTGGGCAATGCTACGAGAGTGGCAGCTGAAGCAGTGGGAGAAGTGCGCCTATCTTGTGAAGATAGAGCTATGGTCTTGAGAGACGTTCCTCATGTTCCAAGTTTAGAAAGAACTCAACCTTCAGTTTCTAAACTGTTTGAATAGATACTCAGTTTCTTTTAATAAGGATGTTATTATTGCTTGAAACGATGAGTTTATCTATTCCGGAACTTTAATGGATGATCTTTATACCATTATTTGGGCACACCACTCACAAAATTGAATCTAATAACACATCGATTATTTCGAGTAATAAAAGAAAGCGTTCTTCGGAGATGAACGAAACACTTCTATGGCATCTTAAACTAGGTCATATTAATCTAAAGTGGATAGAGAGATTGGTGAAAGACGGATCCTTGGAATCATTCCAAGTTGAACCGTTTCCAACTTGTGAATCCTGTTTAGAGGGTAAAATGACCAAGAGGGCATTTGGAGCCAAGGGGAATAGAACTACGGAAGTGTTAGAACTCGTTCATACCGATATGTGTGGTTCAATGATGATCATAGCAAGAAGAGGTATGAGTAATTTGATGATTACTCAAGATACGGATACATCTACCTTATGATGCATAGGGAAAGAAGTATCAAGTCTCTACGATTTGTTTGTGGAGGCGAATACCTTAGCAATGAATTCTTGAACTACCTATCGGAAGAAGGGATTGTATCCCTGTTGACCACATCGGGAACCCCTCAATAGAACGGTGTGGCGGAACGAAGGAGCCAGACTCTTTTAGAAATAGTCAGACCCATGATGAGTTATTCGGATTTACCCAAGTCGTTTTGGGGTAATGCCTTGGAAACAACGACTTACATTCTAAACTTGGTGCCATCCAAATCGGTTCCTAAAACCCTAATGGAATTGTGGACCGGGCGCAAGCCCAGTCTAAGACACTTGCAGATTTGGGGTTGTCCGGCATACGTGCTAGACAAGGAAGCCGGTAAATTGGATCCATGTTCGGAATTAAGGTTGTTTATAGGATATCCCATGGGAACGAAAGGGTGTATGTTCTATAGTCTCAAGGATTAAAAGACCGTGATTAGTTCGCACTTTAAATTCTTGGAGGAAGACTATATGAACAAAAGAAAGCCCAGAAGTGAGATTACCTTAGACGAGTTAAGAGGGCAAACTCCTATACCAAGTATACAAGATGATATACCACATGTCATACCTTCACAACCGGAACCCCGTCGTAGTGGGAGGATTGCAAGGCAACCCGAGAGATTCATGGGAATTGGAGAATCTTCGGATTTGATTCCCAGCGATGAATCAGACCCATGAACGTACGACGAGGCAATCCAAGACAAAGATGCGGAAGTGTGGCAAACCGCAATGGAAACCGAGGTGGGTTCGATGGATTATAATCAAGTGTGGGAGATGGTTGATCCACCTAATGGGGTAGAGCCCATTGGATGCAAGTGGGTGTACAAGAGGAAAAGAGGACCGGACGGAAGGGTAGAGACCTTCAAAGCAAGGCTTGTGGCCTGTGGTCTGTAGCTATGCTTAAGTCCATCCGTATTCTCTTGTCGATCGCTGCGCACTTAGATTACGAGATCTGGCAAATGGATGTCAAGACAGCTTCCCTTAACGGAAGTCTTGATGGGATCTATATGCAACAGCCCAAAGGTTTCGTTGAAAAAGGCCAAGAGCACCTCGTATGCAAGCTTAAGAGATCCATTTATGGACTTAAGCAAGCATCGCGTACTTGGAACCAGTGTTTTGATCAATTGATTAAGTCTTATGGGTTTGTGATCAAAACAAGTTCGAAAGTTGTGTGAAAGATGTGACGGAACTGCGGTGGTATTCTTAGTATTATACGTAGACAATATTCTGCTTATTGGAAACAATGTAAAGGTATTGTCAGACGTAAGGGTATGGCTGTCAAAATAGTTTGATATGAAGGACTTAGGGAAAGCCGGTCACATCCTTGGGATCAAGTTCACTCGAGATCGCAAGAGGAAGATGTTGGGCTTATCGCAAGTTTCATACAAAGCCACTGTTTTGAAGCATATCAGCGTGCAAGATTCCAAGAAAGGTTTTGTACCTTTTTTAGGCACGGAATCCATCTATCCAAAGAAATATGCCCTAAGACGCAAGTGGAGATAGATGACATGAAAGATGTTCCGTACGTTTCGGACGTAGGAAGTCTTATGTATGCAACGTTGTGTACGAGACCGAATATCTGCCTTGTCGTGGACATGATGGCAAGATAATAAAGTAATCTCGGGAAAGCACATTAGATTGCAATTAAATGCGTCCTTTAGTTTCTGAAAAGAACTTAGTATGGAATGCTGATTTAACAGTCAGACAATCTAATTCCCATGGGATACACGGACTCAAATTTCCAATCAGACATAGACTCCAAAATACCTACCTCGGGTAGTGTGTTTTGCATGGGAGAAGGAGCCATGACATGGAGAAGCGATTTGCAGAAATGCATCGTAGATTCGACCATGGAAACCGAATAAGTAGTTGCTTGTGAAGTAGCGAAAGAAGCGGTTTGGCTCAAGTACTTCTTAGTGGACTTGGACGTTGTTCCGAATTTGCCCGACAAGATAACTGTCTTTTGTGACAATGCCGGAGCAGTTGCAAATTCAAGGGAACCGAGAGCCCACAAGGCCAGCAAACACATTGAAAGAAAACATCATCTTATACGAGAAATCGTTGAGAGAGGAGATAAAGAGGTGGCAAAGATATGCATCGGGGACAACCTAGTAAATCCATTCACAAAGGGTCTGCCTCTGAATACATTCGAGAGACATGTGGATGGAATGGGAGTCAAGACTATTGCCAATCTGCTTTAAGTATAAGTGGGAGGAATTATTAGGTTAGTGTAGGTTGACATGAGATGTCACGTAGAGCTACTACACTAAGACATGCGTGATGTATACTAAAAGCAGACTTTAAGTATAAGTGGGAGATTGTTGGAGTTATACGTGAAAGTATGCTTTTACTTTGTATAACTCGTGTATCAAACACTCGATTTATGAGAATAATTCTTTTATCACATTTGCTTTAGATATAATTGAATGTTGAATTTCTATTGCAAACCGTTCAATATATAGTACATGTTACATTGTAGTTAATGTGGTGATACCCGATCACGGAAGACAACATTAACAGTTTACTTGTAACTAAACGTACAATTCACGACCCAGGTGGAATTGAACAATCCGCCGTGAAAGGTCGATGTGTAAGGCTCAGATTGGTCTGTCTTGACCAAGAGATTGCACTAGCACATTTAGTATGTGTTGAAGAGGTCCTACAGCGAGGAGAAATTCTTCTGTTCTGAAAGGTGAAGAATTAGACCTCAGTGGTTGTTGATTTCTTAATCTCCGTCACTTAAATAGGACCGTGTGTGCTTAGTAGTTACTGCTTTGATTCATGTTGGGTGAGAATCATTGTGACTTCGAACTTTGTGTCTTGGGCAGTAATATTAATCATACGACGGTTGCTAAGATTTAATACGGAGAAACGCGTGCGAGTACGGCTCGTGTGATTAGTCCCCTTGGTGGGCTCAGAAGTTTTATTGTACCAAATCTTGCAAGTGAAGAATTAGTTTCTTCGGTACGAATAATAATGTTGAGCTGTCTTTACTCCAAGGTGAAATATATTAATTAATTTAGAGCTATTCAGAAGCTCAATTAATTAATGGACTTGATGATCTTAAACGCGGGAAATAATAACCGGGAGCCCATATTATCGTAATATGGATTAAGATGGATAGTGCAATATTAATTTATTAGTGGTAATAATTAATATTAATGGGCTGAATTATATTGGGGCTCAATATTGAAATTCAGAAGTCCATTAGGAGGTCCAATCTTAATTCTCCTTAAGGCCCCTCAAGTAGCCCAATTAAGTAGCCCAATAATGATAAGGTGATTAAAATAAAAAGAAAATAATATGCTGATTTTTTCCTTTAATTTTCGAAAAATACATGATAAGGAGGAAAAAGATTTTGTTGATTTTCTTGGAAAGATATTATGCAAGATATGTATTCTAAGAATACAAGAATATCTCATATATTCAAGAAGATCCAAATCTTGGATTTTCTCCATGTAAATTTCGAAAGTTTCATATTTATTTAAGGGAGTGAGATTTTTGTGGAATATTTTATTATGGAGAAAAGAATATATGAGATATATTCAAGATTTCTTAGAGATTAAGAAAAGATTTTCTCCCTGCCCATAAAATCTCTACGAATTTCGGTCACCCCCCTTTATAAATAGGAGATGATTATTTCATCTCAACGTACATAATTCCATGTGTTGGAAAAATCAAGAAGCATAGATATTTTTCTTTTTCCTTAGTTTATTAAATTGCTTGAAAGCGTCTCCCACCGGCGATCAAGTAAGGCGAAAGGGAAATACTTGAGAAGGTTTTTGGGTTGATAAAGCGTGTACGAGAGTCCCGTTTTATTCAAAGGCCAAGTTCTACAAGAGGTACGTTAATCACATATTTACTTGTTTATTCCGCCATAGTTAATATGTGAAATTAATTTAGCATGCATGATGATAATTAGTTGTTGGAATTATTATTTGAATTAATTAGGATTAATTCATGATAGTAATAATTGTATTTAAATTCGTATTTAAAATTCATCCCGAATAGATTCCGGGCACCCCTATATTTTCCCAACACTTCTTGCTCATAAGATACCGAATTGCTGCGTGGTCCGTAAATACTATTGTTTTCGTCCCTACTAGGTAGGGCCGAAATTTATAAAAGACATACACGACCGCTAACAGCTCCTTTTCGGTCGTAGTGTAGTTCACTTGAGCAGAATTCAGCATCTACGAGGCATAGTAAATAGCGTGAAAATATTTCTCTCGAATCTTCCCCAAAGCAACCCCCATCGCAAAGTCGCTCGCATCACACATAAGCACAAACGGGCTAGACCAATCGGGGGTCACTAGTATCGGGGCATTCACCAACGCTTTTTTCAACCTGTTAAAGCCACTAAACATTTATTAGTAAACTCAAAGATGATTTCTTTTTCAAGAAGCCGCGAAAGGGGTTTAGCAATTTGTGAAAAGTCTTTTATGAAACATCTATAGAATCCCGCATGTCCTAGAAATGACCGAATCCCCTTCTCGATCGAAGGTGGTGGAAGCTTCTCAATAGCAATCACCTTTGCCTTATCAACCTGGATACCTTTCGAGGACACATGATGTCCAAGAACAATACCCTCTCTCACCATGAAGTGACACTTCTCCCAATTTAACACCAAGTCCGTTTCTTCACACCTGCTCAACACAACTTCAAGATTGATTAGACATTTATCAAACGACTCCCCGTAGATGGAGAAGTCGTCCATGAAAACCTCCATAATCTTTTCGATCAACCCATGAAAGATAGCCATCATACACCTTTGAAAGGTGGCGGGTGCATTACACAACCCAAACGACATTCTCCTAAAAGCAAAAGTCCCATAATAGCAGGTGAAGGTGGTTTTCTCTTGATCCTCTGGGGCTATCATGATCTGGTTATACCCCGAGTACCCATCTAAGAAACAATAATACTCAAAACCACCTAATCTATCAATCATCTGATCAAGGAATGGTAGAGGAAAGTGATCCTTACACGTTGTCTTGTTCAACTCCCTATAATCTACACACACATGTCATCCCGTCACTAATCTAGTGGCTACCAATTCATTAGACTCAGTCTTAATCATCGTGGTACCCCCCTTCTTAGCAACTATGTGTAACGGACTCACCCATGGACTATCAGAAATCGCAAAGATCATGTTGCTATCTAACAGCTTTAAAACCTCTTTATGTATCACCTCTTGAATCACCGGATTAACTCTATGTTGATTTTGCACTACATCTTTTCTACCCTCTTCTAATCTAATCCTATGCATGCAAATGGAAGGACTAATTCCCTTAATATCCGCAATCGACCATCCTATAACAGATTTGTGCTTACGAAGCACTACTAAAAGTCTCTCAAGCTGATCATCAGATAAAAGGGCAGATACAATTACCGGGTACTTCTCGGTTTCATCCAAGTAGGCGTACTTGAGGTGATCCGGGAGTGGTTTCAGCTCCTTCTTCGCCTCCAATGGTGGCGTCTTATCAAACATCTTCTCGAAAGTCGACTCCTCAGCTTCCAAGTCGTCCCCATCCTCTACTTTCTTCATCTCCAAGAACTTGACATCTTCATTATCTTTCAAGCTGTTAAAATAATCAAGATCATAAGAATCATAAGATAGATCGTCAAGAATAGGATAATCAACTTGATGAACATAGAAAGAGCAAGGGTCTAGAAGTGTGTCTTCAACACAAGTGTCCATGATGTCAATGAAGTGATAGCTCTCATCTTCCATAGGGTATTTCATAGCTTCATAAATAACTATCTTCACTTCTTGATCATCAACTTTGACTGTAATCTTCCCATTCGCCACATCAAGTACCATCCCGGCTGTGGCTAGAAATGGCCTCCCTAAAATCAGCGGCACATGCTCATCCTCCTCCATATTGAGTACCACGAAGTCGGCAGAAAACACGTGATTCTCCACCGTCAATAGAATGTCCTCCACCACTCCTTGAGGTCTAGCGATAGACCTATCAGCAAGCTGGAGAGTCATCATCGTAGGTTGAAGCTCACCCCCAACCAACTTCTTGAACAACGAAAGAGGCATCAAATTAATGCTCGCCCCTAGATCACACAAAACTCCTTTCTTAATCCCGTTCCCGATATCACATAAGATGGTAAAGCTGTCGGGATCCTTCAACTTGGGAGAAAGCGTCTTGTGCACCATAGCACTCACCTCGTGGTTCAAGTGCACTAGCTCGGGTCCATCCACTCTATGTCTCTTTGCTATCAAGTCCTTCAGGAACTTGGCGTAGTTAGACATCTGTTCCAAAGCATCATAAAAAAGAATGTTAATATGTAGCTTTTTAAAAACATCAAGGAATTTTGCAAACTTTTCATCTAATTTCTTTTTCATAAACCGCTGTGGATATGAGACAGGTATCACAGATTTGGATAACCCCCATTCATCCCTCTCAGTTTCTTTCACATTCTTCCTTGCTTCCTTCGTCTTCTTCCACTTTGGGACTCTCTCAATCTCCTCAATGCCTTCCTCAAGGTGTTTTCCCTTCTGGGACTCATCCATATCTTTACTTTTTTGAGTGCCTTCACCCTTAACCCCTTTCTCCATTTCTACCTCCTCAATCTCATCTCTAACTTCCTCAAGCTCTTTTTCTTCTATCTCAACTTCTCCTTTGGGCGTCTCTGAGTCAGCAGGCATCTGAGGACCATCATATTTGGTCCCACTTCTCAACTCAATAGCTTTGCATTGCTCCTTTGGGTTTTCCTCGGGCATTGAGGGATACTTGCCCAGCTCTCTCGTCTGAGACTTTACAATTTGACTGATTTGGTACTCGATAGAAGTGAACCTACGATTGTTCTCTTGTTGAGCTCTATTTAGATCTATGTCCCTTCTTTGGAGTTCTTAATCACGCTGATCACCTTTCTTATGCAATTCTTTCACATCATACTCCAATGAGGACAATTTCTTGCTTCCTTCCTCCACCTTCTGAAGGATAGCTCTCAACATCTCCTTAGTTGAGGAACCGCCTTCTCCACCTGGGGGCTTTGAACTTGGATCAACACCTGGAGGAACTGTGATTTCGGCCTTCGGATTGGCATATGAGAAATTCTCGTTCTTCCTCCATTGGTTCTGAGGAGGCTGTTGGCCTCCTTGATATCCTTGGTTATTCCTCCATTGGTTCTGAGGAGGTTGTGGACTAGGTGGTGCAAATGGTTGGCCATAGGAAGGTCTTCCAAATTGATTACCACCTTGTGGATACCCGCCTTGGGTATAATTAGGCCTTCCCATGTAGTTAGCCTCCTCTTGCTAACTTGTGGGTTGGTCCACTTTCTCACTCACTACAGTACTCCATCCAACCAGATTTTGCCCAATCTCGAGGTTGCTTATCTTCTCCATCGTCGCCATCAACAGCTTCCTCGTTCCCTCATTCTCCTCCAACTGATATGCTCTCTGAAATTCTGGGGCCTCGTTCCATTGTCCGGCATTCTTGACTATGTTATCAACAATCTCTCTACACCTAGATGTACCACTGTTCAGGAATGCTCCACTAGCACATGCGTCAAGGTGATCTTGACCCGCCTTGTTGGCTCCACAGTAGAAGAAAGCCATGACATCCTCCTCGTTGTACCCGTGTTGCGGGTACTCAATGAGCATGTTGGAGTATCTCTCCCAAGCTTGATGTAAGTCCTCTCCTGGCTTCTACTTGAAAGATGAGATCTCTAGCCTTGCTTTGATCGTTCTAGATAGAGGGTAAAACTGCTCGAGGAACAGACGCTCGAGCTCGGCCCATGTGGTTACACCTCCCCGTGGGAGCGTGTTATCATACCACTCCTTTGCTATTTCAGTTAAAGAGAACGGGAACAACCTGAGCCTCTTGGCATCTTCAGACGTGCCATTATAATTGAAAGTTGAGGCAATCATCAGAAAACTTCTCAAATGGGTATGAGGATTCTCCTTCCCGACTTCCCCCTTGAATTGATTTTCAGTAACCAACTTCAGGATTCCTGGGGAGATGGAGAAGTTGTTTGCCTCTACCGGAGGCAATGCCACTCCATCGTAATACTGTTGCGGTTGTGCCGCAAACCTTCCTCGGATTGCTACGTCATGATCAGCGTTCTGAGGAACATGCTGAGGATAGATGGGTGGTAGAGGTGTTTATGGGACTGGGGGTGGGTTATAAGCAGGTTGTGGTGGGTAGTATGGTGGATAAGGATAAGGTGGATATGGGTATGGTGGGTAGAGTGGGTTATGCTGTTGGTAGACAAGGTTGTTGAACGGGTTGTTCGGGTGAATGTTCTGGCTTTGGTTTTGGGTTTGAGTTTGTGCAGAGTTGTTCTGGTTTTGCTGGTTCGGGTGTTGGTTCTGAGTTTCCCCTACGGGCACTTGCTTGTTACTGCTCTCAACTCCATCTGCCCATTCCACTATAGCATTGTACTCTGCAACAACTTTGTCTAAATCCCCAATTCCATCCAGATTCATGTTGTCATTTTCTCCACCGGCAGTGTTCATCCTTCTTAAGAAGGCTTGGTTTCTTCTTGCTATTGTCTCAGGGTCAAGCTGTATTCTCTCCTCGCTCGTATCTCCTTGCGAGCGTGTTTTCATAAACCTAAAACACTAAAAGAAGAATCAAAACGCAACTGCCGATCACGTAAGAATTAAACAGAAAAATAAAGAACTCACTACTAACTACTAAGCTATCTCCAAGTCCTACTCAAATAACATACATCGCCATCCCCGACAACGACACCATTGACTTGAACCATAAATACTAACTTTTTACTAGTAGTTTCCCCGCAAGCGTACGGGTTCACTGTAGTATAAGCAGGTATAGCGACCAAGTATATCGTACCACAGGATGGTTTGTATGTGAATAGAGCCCTGGTGATCTACGCGTTGTAATTAATATGAGTGCGTGTTTTTGGATTTTTAATGAAATTAAATCTAAGCTATAGTACTCTACTAATGCAAAAGAAAGAATTAAATTAATTATCGAAAGGTTATTTTCAAATATGAGATGGTGATGCTCAGGATAGAAATCCCTACGTATACTAACGGAGCCGGTATATAATCAAAATAACCGTGATGTGCAAGAAATAACCTAAGTATAAGGTTGTAAGATGAAAAACTCAAGAATTAAACCCTAATACTTTATCTTATCAATCTACTTCACTAATACACTAACAAGTTAATAGATTGTGCTTAATTAAAGAGACCCTAATTTAACTAAGGTGATGCGGTCGTCCTCCCTAGATAAACCGGTAGATGAATAAACCCCTTCTAAACCCTCTCGTTAAGCCTACTAGTTGTTAAAGAGTGATAAGATTGTCCTCTCTCTAACACTTTTCGTACGAAATTCAAAGGTAAATCTGGAATCTATTTTAAGCGTTCATTAATTAAGAGAATTAAAACTAAACATCACATGTTATCCTAATTATTTACCAACGTCCTACTTCTACGAGTTCATCCTACCCCAAGCATACAAGGGTTTTAGCCTAGCATGGTTTTAGCGATAACAAAAGTAATTAAATAGGCAACGAACATAAACATTATGATTTGAATTAAATAACTAAAAAGCATAAACAAGGGTTTGTAAGGAAGAAATTAAATCTAAGAACGAAAATTTACTAAATACGAAATCAAAGGTTTCAAGTGTCAAGTATCGAAGAAAGAAAAAAAAATCAAAATCAAACTCTAACTAGAATTCGTAACGTAAAAACCTCAATCAAAAGTAAAATACATTTGCTCGAACTCTTGGTGTGCTTCTCTCTCCGAAAACTATCTCTATGCGTGAAGTGGTATCCAAAAACGTGTTTGGAATGGATATATATAGGCCATGGATCGATTCGGGAATTAACGGGCCGAAGTCTTGTGTGGACGAGGGGCGCTCGAGCGGGTCATGCTCGAGCGGTGGCGCTCGAGCTACCCAGCTCGAATGGAAGAATAGCTCGAATGGGGGCTGAGCTCGAGCGGTACAAAGGCTCGAATGGGGATGCTCGACCTGCTCGAGTGCCCAAAGTTCTCTGTAAATCCGGGCATTTGATACATGCACTTGCTCGAGCAGTGGCGCTCGAGCCCTCCCAGCTCGAGTGGTTTTCTTCTTCTTCAAACTGATACTTTTCTTCTCTCGCACTAATACCATTCGTATTTCTTCAATATCTTCTCATCCGGGCATCCGTTTGAGTCGATTCAAAGTTCTACGAATTCCATTTTTCGCCCTCTATCCATCTATAAGCATCAAAGAGACAAATTTGTTGGTCCCACTAGTTAGATTAATTGCGGAAGCTTAAGTTAAATGTCTTTCAAAGTCTTTTACAAGAGAGCAATAATCAACAAACAATAAGTAAAATAAAGCGATAAAGAACACAAGATGTATAGTGGTTCGGATTGAATATCCTACGTCCACTCTCCCTTATAACCAAGGGGTCTCACTATCAACCAACTCACAAACTTACTTACTGGAATTGGGAAGTACCAGTTACTTCTTACAACCTCTTTAGATTTAACTTCAATCTAAAGATCAACCAGCCAACAACCTTGTCTAATAGATGAACAGGTTGTGGTTTCAATAACTCCTTTAGAGTAGATAAATATTATGAACAGTAAGAGTGCTTGGTATGAATATCAAAAGCTTGGATCACTTGTGCGCGTGTAGAGTCTCTAGAGCTTTTTCTTGAACTGCACTCTTGTATATATAGAGGGGATTAGGGCTAGCCGTTGGAGGGCTAATCCAATCAGATCCTCTATATAAGGAAGCCTCAATCAATCAATTCCCTAATTGATTGATTGGGTTGGTGGGATCCTTGGATTGATTATCTTCAAATACTTTTCAATCCTGATCTTGTTGACTTGATTTGAATCACCAACGGTCAATAGCTTCCTCTGCCTAACTCTGATTCTCTCCAGAGAAGGCAAGACCAGACACCAGGCAACCTCGGTGTCTTCTGGTCCTCATCTGGTCAAGAACCAGAATACTCAGTAGAGTCAGGGGATCAAACTGAGCATATTTTGTTCTACCAGACTCGTCTGGTCCGGACTCGTCTGGTCTGGGGAAGGTCCTCTGCCTCTGGTCAATCTCATCTGGTGAAGTCTTCTGGTCTGGCAGTTCCCCCTAGACTAAGTCCTAATCTAGATCATCATCTGGCTAATAGGTCCAGATGGTCCTATTACATCTTCTGGTTTGTTTTAACTCATCAAAACTAACAACTTTTATCCTAACAATTTCCCCCTTTTTGATGGAGTTAAAACATACCAGAACTGATCAAGAATAATAAACTTAAGCAAGAAAACATTAAAGGATAAGACCTTAGAATAGATCTTATCAGGCAAACAAATAAGACAACAAGGGGTTGTCTTTTGAACAGAGAAGATATGAGATTTTCATTGATAAAAAGGACAAAGAAGATTACAGATTACAAAGTAATTCTGGTCCTATTCTAAGCATATCTTCTGTTATCTTTGGGCACCAGGAACCAGTCAAAGAATCTATCTTGAATGGCCTTCAACTCTGCAGAAGATGATGGGGTGAAGTTTGCCAACACCTTGGTCTTGTACAGTCTCTTCAGCTTAGCCCAATCAACCTGGTCTCCTGCCATTGGAGTGTTGAGAAAATGGAATTCAGGAGCAGTGACTTCCAGGTTGAATTCAATAGTTGAATCCATCAACTGCTTGTACAAATCTGCATCATATGCCTGCATCCAAGAATGGAAAGTCCTGTTGATGAGAGCATCATCCTCTGGTGGAGGTCTCTGGATGTAATGTTGAATGAACCAGAGAGTCTTGGCTTCTCTCCATTTTTCTATCAAAGGCACAGGAACAGTTGAGTCAAAGGACCCTTCTGTCCTGA
This sequence comes from Ballota nigra, assembly GCA_947034835.1. Taxonomy (NCBI): domain Eukaryota; kingdom Viridiplantae; phylum Streptophyta; class Magnoliopsida; order Lamiales; family Lamiaceae; genus Ballota; species Ballota nigra. Next base: position 64,342,401 of record OX344721.1, on the reverse strand, counting down.
GAGGGAGGATATTCAAGACTTCAACAGGCCCTTTTCTCTTCAGACTGGATCCACTAGCACCAGGAGTGATGCCAGCTTCTCTGCTCTTCTTATTTTGCCTTCTAACATATCGGAGCCTCTGCTCTTCATCTATGTTTTTCCTTATCCTTGCTTGCCTCTCTTCAGGCGACTCTTCCTTGAATCTCTCCTCTGCTTCTTCAACCACAGATTCAAGGAAGCTCTTCTTCACTTTCCTTATCTTTCTCTTCGCAGGTCCAGAGATGGAAATTGGATCCTGCTCTGCTTCGGACTCCTCTTCTGCAGTAAGCTGCTTAGCCATGGAAAGGGATTTGAGCTCTTCCTTCTTCTTCTTCTGCAACTCAACCTGGGCCAATGTATTCTCCAGCAGGTCCAGACGAGCTCCATGGCTAAAAAGCGTCTCATTTGTGGTCTTCGCCAGATCAGTTCTGGCCTTCTCTTCCCCCTTTTTAACTTCATCAAGGAGGGGCTCCACTACCTGCCTTATAAGATCAGGCAAGGCAGTGTTGGAGGAAGAGTGAAGATCACGCAGCTGCTTGGCCTCCTCCAGGTAAGCTTTAGACTCTGCAACAAGTCTCTCTTGATTCTCCAACATCTCCTGGAGGGAGTCTTTCAGCTTGGCAGTTTGAATCATCTGGCTGGCCATCTCCACTTTAAGCACAGAGACAGGTCTCAACTGCTCCAGCACGTGCTCCTGTAGCTGCTTCTGGCTGTGCATGACATCCAGCTTGACAATGATGAAAGAAAGCTCTACAACTTGGACCAGGTGGCAAGAATAGAGATCATCAACACACTTACCAAAGAGGTGATTGAAAAGGTCAGAACGTGTGCCACTGCCAAGGAGATGTGGGACAAACTGGCGTTACTCTGTGAGGGAACAGAGAAGATCAAAGATAACAAACTCCAAGCTGTTCAACACTCGTTTGATACCTTCAAGATGAAACCAGACGAGACCATTGACCAGCTGGACATGCGTCTCACAAACCTCCTGAACAAGGCTAGTGCCTTAGGTAAGACCTACTCTGAAAAAGAAATTAATAGTAAAATCTTGCGTTCACTAACAAGCAGGTGGAGAATTAAAGTCACTGTGATCAAGGACAACAAGGATCTCAATACTCTGGATCATCATCTTCTGTTGTCTGATCTCAAAGCATATGAGTATGATCTTCAAGAGGAGGATCAAACAGAAGACGTTTCCTCTTCTGGCCAGAAAGGTGTTGCATTCTCTTCAACTATCAAGCCTGATGTCAAGCCAAAGGAGTCTACTGCAGATGACTTGAGCCTCAAGGAGCAGGTAACACTTCTAACTCGTAAATTAGATAAAATGAGTTCAAAATATGGCAGGTACAAAAGGCATTGGAAGAAATCTTCCAGAGACAGAAAGAGTTCCTTCAAGTCTCCAGAGAAGGAGAAGACATCTAGAGACTCAAGGGAGACCAGATTCAGAACTCCAGAGAGGAGGAGAGATGACAACCCTGGCAACTCTGGGAGATCAGATTATCAGAGGAGAGATGGTAGCTCTGGCAGACCTGACTACCAGAGGAGAGAGAGTAGCCCTGCCAGATCAGACTATAACCAGAGGAGGAGAGAGCCAAGTCCTAGTCCCAGAGAAGACAATGCCTGCTACACATACAACAAGACTGGTCACTATAGTTATGATTGTCCTCAACTCACTCCTAGGGAAAGAGAAGAGAAAAGAATCAAGAGAGATAGGAGATATGCAGATAAGAGAGCATTGCTGGCAGAAGCAGAGGAGGAGGATACTAGTTCCAGTTCTTCTTCTTCTGACTTTGGATCAGATGATGATGTGTGTCTTATGGCAGACATCACTGAGGTAAATGAAACTACTCTAGTTTTATCAAATTCCAAATGTACTGAATCCTCTAATTCATCTGGTAACTCCAGAGAGTCTGATATGCAACAAATGCTATCAGATCTCCAAAATTGTGTCCAACTTTGTCAAAAACTTGAGAAAGAGAATGGTAGGCTCAGAGCTGAAGTTCAATCTCTCTCTCATGAGCATAAATCCACCAGAGAACTTATGAAAGATCATTCCAAAGAAGTCTCTGAACTTCAGGATAAGATCACAGAAAGAGATACTCTGGTAGATCAACTCATGAAAGAAAAAAACTCTCAAGAAGATGAGATCACTGAACTCAGAGCCAAATACCAGACTCTTATCAAGGGAAAACAAGTTGCTCACAACATAGAGGAGATACCTATGCCCAGAGAAGCTCCTAAGATACCATCTGTTGTATCTATCATATCAGAGTCTTCTCAGCGCATTTGTGATAAGAGTGGTTTAGGATATTCTGGAATTTCCTCTAAAACTCATAAATACTTTTATAATAAAGACAAGTCTGTAAGAGCTGGTAAATTGGTAGAAATCTGGGATGATAAAGACTTAACTGGTAATGGTTACAAGGTGGTTCACAATCCTGATTGGAAAAGGAATCACTCTGTTAATCACATAACATATGGTCCAGAAGAGTTGACTGTTCTGGAAGAGAAGATTCTAGAGAATAAAAGTCAACAAGGGGAACCATTGAAGATTAATGGTCCTATGAACAATGAGTCCCAAGGAGTAGAACTTACTCAAGTTGGAGGACCCCAGAGTAATCCTCGAAGGGAACCTAACCAGATTAGGGGACCTCAAGGGAAACACTCAAGAAAGGGGAATATCAATCAGAGTAAGACCTACCAGAGAAGGAACAATGTTCAACAGCACCAGATACCCCAGAGAAAATTTTATCAGAGAAATCAATTCCAGAATAGGTACACTCAAAGGAACTATGACCACCAGAGCAGGTCTAAGTATCAGAACCAGAGGTGGTCTTCCAGACCCATCTATAGAAAACCAACTGATCTGGGTAGTTATGACACCAGAGATGGTTCTTCTAGGATGTACCCTTACAACCAGACCTTTAAGACCATGTCTTTGAGGCAGGCCATTCCAAAGGCCAGATTTGAGAAAAGGTACACCAGACCTGTTTATAGGAAAGGTGTCCTTATCAGACCAGTAGCTCAATATGTCATTGTAAGAGGACATGTGCTGGTAGATAGATTTGGAAGGAAGATAAGATCTCCTCATCCATCAAGGGATGATCTTTATCTATGGATTCCTACAAAACCTACAACTAACCAATCAGGACCCATCACTAGTAGGGGACCTAATTGATTTCTCTGCAGGTAGATAAGAGTCCATTGGAGAAAGGATTTTCAAGCAACCATGTCTGGTACATTGATAGTGGATGTTCCAAGCACATGACCTTCCAGAAAGATAATCTCCAAGATTTCAAGCCATTGAATGGACCAAGAGTGATGTTTGGTGACAACAACTATGGCGTCACCAGAGGAGTTGGAAAGTTGACCTTCAATGGAGTTTCTGTAGAAGAAGTTTACTATGTTGAAGGACTCAAGCATAATCTGCTTTCAGTATCCCAATTCTGTGACAAGGGATACTCAGTGAAGTTTTCTAGTGATTCATGCACTGTTTTCTCTTCTGATTATAATGATATTTTGCTAATAGGCTTGAGGAAGGGTAACATTTATCTTGCAGATTTTAACAGTTGCCCAAGAAATGCTTGCCTAGTTGCAAAAGGATCTGCAGAGAATAGCTGGATTTGGCACAAGAGATTGTGTCATCTTAACTTCAAAACACTGAATAAGATTGCCAGAAAAGGTCTCATTCGAGGTCTTCCTAATGAAGTGTTTAAGAAGAATCAGGTTTGTGGTTCATGCCAGAAGGGTAAACAACCCAAGACTTCCTTTAAGGATGTCCAGAGCACAACCACAACCAGAGTACTTCAACTACTTCACATGGACCTGTTTGGACCTGTTTCTCCTCTTAGTTTCAGTGGAAGGAAGTACACCTTGGTGATAGTAGATGACTTTTCAAGATACACTTGGGTAGTGTTCTTGTTTAAGAAAAATAAAACTATGACTAAGCTGCCAGAGTTCTTCAAGCAGATTCAGAATGAGCAGAACCAGAGCATAGTCAGAATCAGAAGTGACAAAGGAACAGAGTTTTTGAATTCACACATTGCAGATTACTGCAAGGACCATGGGATTTTTCATGAGACATCTGCTGCCAGAACACCCCAACAAAATGGAGTAGCAGAAAGGAGGAATAGGACCCTCAAAGAAGCTGCAAGAACACTTCTGGCAGAATACAGCACTCCACAGAGATTTTGGGCAGAGGCCATTAATACAGCTTGCTACACTCAGAACAGATGCCTGATTGCCCAGAGACATAATAAGACTCCATATGAGGTATGGAAAGGTAAAACCCCATCTGTTTCATACTTTCATGTTTTTGGATGTAAGTGTTTCATCCATGACAATGGGAAATCTAAATTAAGAACCTTTGATGCTAAAGTGGCTGATGGAATATTTTTAGGATATTCCAGCACCAGTAAGGCTTTTAGAGTTTTTAATAAGAATTCACTTTGTGTGGAGGAAACACCTCATGTTGTTTTTTATGAATCTGCTTTTGAGTGCAAGGTGGACTCTCAGTCTTCAGAAGAGACCCAGAATCAGACTATACTCAGAGTTATCAAAGTCAATCCACCTGTTCTTGATTCAGATTCAGATTCAGATGATGACCCATCTCCTGGTTCTCTGAAGCAGCAGCCTTCACAAGGAGTAGAATCAGAAGAGATTGGAACTCCTGTAGGGGGAAGCTCTTCTGCAGGTGGTGATAATCACCAAGGTACTGCAGAAGATGATCAACCAGGCAAGACCACGGGAAGGAGGACCCTGGTTGATCACCCCAATGACCTAATCCTTGGAGATCCAACTAAGGGTGTCCAGACTAGGAGAACTCTTAACTTATCTGCCTTATTCAGTTGCTATGTGTCCTTGATTGAGCCCAAGAACATCAAGGAGGCACTGAAAGATTCAAATTGGATTGTTGCTATGCAGGAGGAGTTGAATCAATTCACCAGACAGGATGTTTGGGAGCTGGTAGACAGACCAAGACATCAAAAGGTGATAGGCACTAAATGGGTTTTCAAGAATAAGAAAGATGAGAATGATGTCATTACTAGGAACAAGGCAAGGCTAGTGGCCCAGGGCTATTCTCAGTCTGAAGGAATAGACTATGATGAGACATTTGCTCCTGTTGCCAGATTAGAAGCCATCAGATTGTTCTTAGCATATGCTGCTCACATGAAGTTCAAAGTATACCAGATGGATGTGAAATCTGCCTTTCTTAATGGGATTCTCATTGAGGAAGTGTATGTGGAACAATCGCCTGGTTTTGAACAAGGTGACAAGGTGTTTAAGCTTAAGAAAGCTCTTTATGGGCTGAAGCAGGCACCCAGAGCATGGTATGACACTCTATCTCAATTTCTTCTGGACAATGGTTTTACTAAGGGTAAGATTGATAGAACCTTGTTTAGGAAAGAAGAAGGAAAGGACATCCTTCTGGTCCAAATATATGTTGATGACATCATATTTGGATCCCCTAACAAGAAGCTGTGTGAGAAGTTTGGTGAGCTCATGCAGGGACAGTTTGAGATGTCCATGATGGGAGAAATGAATTACTTTTTGGGTCTACAGGTTAAGCAATTAGAGAAGGGAATTTTTATTAATCAAGCTAAGTACACCAGAAACATGTTAGAGAAATTTGGAGTAGGATCTAGCAAAGCAGCCAAGATACCTATGATGACAAATTTCAACATGGATCCAGATGAGTCTGGAGAGAGTGTGGACCAGACTCAGTACAGAGCACTTATTGGTTCTCTCTTGTATCTGACTGCAAGCAGACCAGATATTACCTTTGCCGTAGGTGTTTGTGCCAGATTTCAAGCTAACCCCAAGAAGACTCACTTGGAAGCAGCTAGGAAGATATTGAAGTATCTTAAGGGAACAGTGAATTTAGGTTTGTGGTATCCTGCAGATGACAATTTAGAATTGAGTGGTTATTCAGATTCAGACTATGGTGGATGCAGAATAGATAGGAAGTCTACTAGTGGAACATGCCAATTTTTAGGGAATAAATTGGTATCCTGGTTTTCCAAGAAGCAGACTTCAGTTGCTACATCAACAACAGAAGCAGAGTACATGGCTGCAGGGAGCTGTTGTTCACAACTACTCTGGATTAGTCAACAGCTTAGGGATTACCAGATTAGAGCTAAGGATATTCCTATATTCTGTGATAGTAATAGTGCAATTGCAATCACCCAGAATCCAGTTCTTCATACCAGATGTAAACATGTTGATATAAGACATCATTTTATCAGAGATCATGTTGAGAAGGGAGATATAAGGATGGAAAAGATTGCAACAGAGAAGCAGAGAGCAGATATCTTAACCAAGCCTTTGGCTGAGACCAGATTCAGAGAGTTAGCTTTTGAGTTAGGATTGTTGGATCCAGAGACAGATTTGTTTTAGAGGGAACAACAGAGAAGTATCCTTTGTTTTATTACTTTACTTCATACATTTATTTTCTTAAACTAACATACCTGCAGATTAGACATATCAGAGAAGGAATATCTCCAGATGAGGTATACACCAGGTGACACTTGTCCCAGGTGAAGTGCTGAGCCAGATTCCACAATATCCAAAGTCTTCTCTGACCAGAACCAGATGAGTTCCATCAGAGGAGATGTAGCACCAGACTGGCTGTGGTATCATCTGGTTACAATATCAGGTGACAGGTATGTCTTTACTTCTCTGGCCTCTGATCATTGGGATACACCTTTCAAATTAGTAAGTACACTCAAAACGTTTCAACTTCGGAGTGTATTTAAGACTAGGGTATAGGGCCTAGGCAATCATTTCACTTTTTTTCTCTTGACTGCCACAAAACCCCTTTATGCCCAGTCTCAATGCCTATGCCAACGCACCAGATTAAATCTGTATCTTGCCTTTCATCGTGGCCATCGGATTTAATCACTGTGCAAAATGTCAATCAATGCTAAAATTGATTTTGTTTCCTCAATTAATTTTTATAATTACACGCGTTCACACTTCATTTAATAATCTAGCCACGCGTATTACCCTATTTAAATCAAATTTCCTGTCAATCTGTCCTTTCACGTTTCCATACTTTCAAACCCTAACCTCTCTCTGCAAAGCATTTCTTTCTCTCTCTCTCTCTTTCACAGAAATGGCCCCTCCGTGCAATTTTGACCATGTCCTGATGATGAAAAAGCTAAAGACGGAGATGGTGGTGGACTTTTATACCACCAAGAACCCAGTTGTGCTGTCGATTCTGGAGATGCTCCAGAGTGCAGGGGTGGAGAAGTTGATCTCCACTGTTCCTAAGGATTTTCGTACTCTTGACGGATATGCGGCCCAATTGTTGGTTCGTATGAAGATTCATGAGGATTACATTTCGTCCAAGATTGATGAAGATGATTTGGTGTTTTCTAAGCACGATTCCTGCGCTCTTTTCGAGAACATTTCTGCGGTGGGAGTGGATCCTTTGACGTACAAGGAGGATGACATTATTGGTTCTTTCAAGATCTTTGCTCGATCTTCCTGCCAGAATATCACAAAGGGCTTTTTGGACAAGCATCTGAGGCAGAAGTACAAGGTCCTTTTTGATATAGTTGTTAAGGTGCTTATGTGTGAGAATCACAGCACAGATGCCATTTTCAACGGCAGGATGTGTGTGATGAGGGCTTTATATGATGGTGTTCAGTGTAATTGGACAGAGTTCTTCTGGGATGTGTTGAGGAAGAACAGATTGAAGGTGAAGAAGGAGCCTTGTCCTTCCAAGCCAGGGGAGTTGCAGTTCTTCTTCACTGCAAATGTCTCTTTGGGGACTAAGTTAACTCTTATTCTGGATTCTCTCCTTCCAGAGAAGAAGTGGAAATCATCTTGGTGCCATAGTTATCACAAATCCAAGATCCTCTTCTCTAAGGATGGCCCTCTTCATGGCCATGCCGACTCTGATGGAGAGCAGGCTATCCCTGCCCCTCCTATTCAATCTATTCCCTCACCTCCAAAGGGGCAGAGAAAGCAGCAGAAGCAGAAGACCCATAAGAAAGCTTCTGAAGCAACTGGTTCTTCAACCGTTGCCTTTTTTGGTTCCTCAGAGGAGGACCAGATTCCCCTTCTTGATGTGCTTTAGAAGAAGGGTGATGATGATAAAGCTGTTAAGAAGGCTGGAGCAGCCAAGAGGAAGCAGCCAGACGAGGCCAGGAGAGGTTCTGCTAAGAAGCGTAGGACTAGCAGAAAGGCAAAGAAAATCCTTCTGGTGGATGAGCCTTCAGAGGAAGAAGAGGAAGAAGAGGTTGAGCCTCTTGTGAGGAAATCCAAGGCCAAGAGAGCCCTTCTTCAGGATCCTGACTCTGGATCTGATCTTGGAGAGGCCTTGGAAAAGGCAATTGAGGATGCTTCCCAGATGATGGAGGATGCTCCAGAGTCTGCTGTACCTGCTGGTGTTGACCCAGCAGAGGTAAACCCTTCCCTTCCATCTCCCTCTCAGGACAGAAGGGTCCTTTGACTCAACTGTTCCTGTGCCTTTGATAGAAAAATGGAGAGAAGCCAAGACTCTCTGGTTCATTCAACATTACATCCAGAGACCTCCACCAGAGGATGATGCTCTCATCAACAGGACTTTCCATTCTTGGATGCAGGCATATGATGCAGATTTGTACAAGCAGTTGATGGATTCAACTATTGAATTCAACCTGGAAGTCACTGCTCCTGAATTCCATTTTCTCAACACTCCAATGGCAGGAGACCCGGTTGATTGGGCTGAGCTGAAGAGACTGTACAAGACCAAGGTGTTGGCAAACTTCACCCCATCATATTCTGCAGAGTTGAAGGCCATTCAAGATAGATTCTTTGACTGGTTCCTGGTGCCCAAAGATAACAGAAGATATGCTTAGAATAGGACCATAATTGCTTTGTAATCTGTAATCTTCTTTGTCCTTTTTATCAATGAAAATCTCATATCTTCTCAGTTCAAAAGACAACCCCTTGTTGTATTATTTGTTTGCCTGATAAGATCTATTCTAAGGTCTTATCCTTTAATGTTTTCTTGCTTAAGTTTATTATTCTTGATCAGTTCTGGTATGTTTTAACTCCATCAAAAAAGGGGAAATTGTTAGGATAAAAGTTGTTAGTTTTGATGAGTTAAAACAAACCAGAAGATGTAATAGGACCATCTGGACCTGTTAGCCAGATGATGATCTAGATTAGGACTTAGTCTAGGGGGAACTACCAGACCAGAAGACTTCACCAGATGAGATTGACCAGAGGCAGAGGACCTTCCCCAGACCAGACGAGTCAGGACCAGACGAGTCTGGTAGAACAAAAGATGCTCAGTTTGATCCCCTGACTCTACTGAGTATTCTGGTTCTTGACCAGATGAGGACCAGAAGACACTGAGGTTGCCTGGTGTCTGGTCTTGCCTTCTCTGGAGAGAATCAGAGTTAGGCAGAGGAAGCTATTGACCGTTGGTGATTCAAATCAAGTCAACAAGATCAGGATTGGAAAGTATTTGAAGATAATCAATCCAAGGATCCCACCAACTCAATCAATCAATTAGGGAATTGATTGATTGAGGCTTCCTTATATAGAGGATCTGATTGGATTAGCCCTCCAACGGCTAGCCCTAATCCCCTCTATATATACAAGAGTGCAGTTCAAGAAAAAGCTCTAGTGACTCTACACGCGCACAAGTGATCCAAGCTTTTGATATTCATACCAAGCACTCTTACTGTTCATAATATTTATCTACTCTAAAGGAGTTATTGAAACCACAACCTGTTCATCTATTAGACAAGGTTGTTGGCTGGTTGATCTTTAGATTGAAGTTAAATCTAAAGAGGTTGTAAGAAGGAACTGGTACTTCCCAATTCCAGTAAGTAAGTTTGTGAGTTGGTTGATAGTGAGACCCCTTGGTTATAAGGGAGAGTGGACGTAGGATATTCAATCCGAACCACTATACATCTTGTGTTCTTTATCGCTTTATTTTACTTATTGTTTGTTGATTATTGCTCTCTTGTAAAAGACTTTGAAAGACATTTAACTCAAGCTTCCGCAATTAATCTAACTAGTGGGACCAACAAGAATTCATTTCTTTTTTAGGATTCGTTGCCTGGGGACTCTATCCTCTGCAGCTTTTTGGGCAGCTTCACTAGTTTCTTCCCTGGACTCAGACCTGCCACTATAAATAGGAGTCCAGTAAAATTGAATGGGGCCACTTTCAACCACATCTAACATGCGTTGGTGAATAGCTCCAAGATGATTGCTCATCATGAAACTCCAGTGGCTGTAATCCTCAAAAGAGAATTCTGGGAGCTTACGGCTCTTGTAAGAAGATTTTGCAGACATTTTGATAAGAAATTTAGGGAAATAACAAGAACTTGAACAAAAGCACTAAAGAGCAATGGATCTGCCCGGTGACCACCAAAAGCTTTACAAAGCAGTGGTCGTTGGACACACTGCTCTGATACCACTTGTTGGTCCCACTAGTTAGATTAATTGCGGAAGCTTAAGTTAAATGTCTTTCAAAGTCTTTTACAAGAGAGCAATAATCAACAAACAATAAGTAAAATAAAGCGATAAAGAACACAAGATGTATAGTGGTTCGAATTGAATATCCTACGTCCACTCTCCCTTATAACCAAGGGGTCTCACTATCAACCAACTCACAAACTTACTTACTGGAATTGGGAAGTACCAGTTCTTCTTACAACCTCTTTAGATTTAACTTCAATCTAAAGATCAACCAGCCAACAACCTTGTCTAATAGATGAACAGGTTGTGGTTTCAATAACTCCTTTAGAGTAGATAAATATTATGAACAGTAAGAGTGCTTGGTATGAATATCAAAAGCTTGGATCACTTGTGCGCGTGTAGAGTCTCTAGAGCTTTTTCTTGAACTGCACTCTTGTATATATAGAGGGGATTAGGGCTAGCCGTTGGAGGGCTAATCCAATCAGATCCTCTATATAAGGAAGCCTCAATCAATCAATTCCCTAATTGATTGATTGGGTTGGTGGGATCCTTGGATTGATTATCTTCAAATACTTTCCAATCCTGATCTTGTTGACTTGATTTGAATCACCAACGGTCAATAGCTTCCTCTGCCTAACTCTGATTCTCTCCAGAGAAGGCAAGACCAGACACCAGGCAACCTCGGTGTCTTCTGGTCCTCATCTGGTCAAGAACCAGAATACTCAGTAGAGTCAGGGGATCAAACTGAGCATCTTTTGTTCTACCAGACTCGTCTGGTCCGGACTCGTCTGGTCTGGGGAAGGTCCTCTGCCTCTGGTCAATCTCATCTGGTGAAGTCTTCTGGTCTGGCAGTTCCCCCTAGACTAAGTCCTAATCTAGATCATCATCTGGCTAACAGGTCCAGATGGTCCTATTACATCTTCTGGTTTGTTTAACTCATCAAAACTAACAACTTTTATCCTAACAAAATTCATTAGTTCATGAAAATAGTACTCAATTAACTCTAAATACTCATCGAAATCAATCAAAACACGGGCATTTCGAGCTCTAAAATCTAACAATTTCACGTCTAATCCTGGGGTAACTATATGAGATAAGTGACTAAAGTGAATGGAGAACAGAAAATTAAACTTCAATATTTCGAGACGAGGAACAGAATACTTCAATCATCTTCATGCAATACACTTTTCAATTCCACTACTCTCACCACTTCATTTTTTCTTCTAAATCATTTCACTTTTTCAATCACTTCTCTTTTTTTCTCTTTCACACATACATGTGAGCTCATTTTTCTTTTGTTCATTCTCAAATTCATTGTTCTTTCCCACAACTCAAGGTATCATTACACATTTTTCTCAGATACACTCAAGCATTAATAATTCTCCTTTCTCAACTCAACTCAATCCCTTTCTCATTCACAACTTTTCCTATTCTCCACTCAAATCGGAACAAAAAGAGTTTAAGACTTTGGTTAAGTTTAAATGTGCTAGAAAATAAAATAGGATAAGGCTCAAACGGCTAACAAGGGATAAATATCATTGGTAGGGAAAATTTGGCTAAGTGACTCAATCAAATCAAAGATGGCCTAACATCACTTTCGGCATATCAAACTAGACACAATCAAGAAACGAGAGCACACCCAAGTTCTAGCATTTTCTAAGGTGACGATCCACTCACAAACGAAGAGATCAATTTATGCATTTTAATCTAACAAAAGCTCAAGTCTCACAGCTTTCACATCTATGCTAGTCCTAGTGAATTCACACTCTCATTACACAAGTACTCAAAAAAAAAAGTTCGCAAGCATACAAGTTCCCTCTCAAATCAACTCTAACTCCTACACTCACACAATTCAGACTCAAACTCAACTTCACAACACACTAACTAATACTCGCACTTAAGGATAGCAATCAACAAGCATAAGAGAATTGATAGGCATGAAATATGTAGTAGCACATCAAAGCAATATCAGCTCAAGGAGCATCTCAAGGAACAATATATAACCAAACTCAACTCAAAGAGAGAGGGTGCGCCTGTGCAATGTCAAATAAACCTCTCAAGTGCGCCGGTGCATATGTATGCCATAAAACATATAAATACTCCAACTCCCCAAACTTTGACCTTGTGAAGTGGTCTAAGTTTGGGGTTGTGGGTTACCTATTACGCATAATCCCCTTTGCACTTGACAATGCAGCACATTTCCTTGCTTGAGTTCCTCCATTTTGAATAACTCCATGATACCTTTACTTCCTCGAGACAGGCCTACAAGAAACTCACTCAAGAACGAGGTTAAAACTTACAACACAAAATAACACCCTAATAACTTAAAACACACAAAAGCAAATAAAAGTGGGTTGCCTCCCACTCAGCGCTATTTTTAAGGTCCTAATGCCGGACCGAGCTCAAAGGAGCTTATGGAACATGATACTCAAATTTACCTCCCTTATTCTCATAAGAGAAGATGTCTAAGTTTTTCGCTCGATTCCCATCCTCCTTCTTCACCTCGGGCGGAGGTGTCACCTTCTTCTTTTTCGCTCTCCACGAAGGTACCCATCTCTTGGATTTTGTCTTCTTAACATCAATTCCTCATTTCCTCTCCAACTGGGCCACATCCATACTTTTCAGCTCTCCATCCTTCAACTCCTTGCCTTTATCCCTATCAAAACAATCGAGATCATAATGCTCAAAGGTCAAATTATTAAGTGAAGGATTATCATAATCACATATATAAGAAAGGTTAGGGATATGAGGTGTGTCTTCAACACAAGTGTCAATGACATCAATGGAATGCCATCTTTCATCCTCCTTTGGGTGTTTCATGGCCTCATATAGGGAAATCTTTACATCTTTATCATCAACTTTCAACGTGATCTTTCCATTCGCCACATCTAACACCATCTCGGTTGTGGCTAAGAAAGGCCTTCCCAATATCAGAGGCACGTGCTCATCTTCCTCCATGTCGAGCACTACGAAATCAACTGGAAAAATATGATCTCCAACTTTAACAAGGACGTCTTCAACCACACCTTGAGGTCGAGTAATAGACCGGTCGGCGAGTTGAAGCATCATCATTATTGGCTGAAGTTCTCCACCTTCCAACTTCTTAAATAGCGACAGAGGCATCAGATTAATGCTCGCTCCAAGATCGCATAATGCTCCCTTCTTGACTCCATTCCCGGTATCACATAAGATAGTGAAACTTGACTTGAACCGAACTTTACTAGCTTTTACTAGTAGTTACCCCACAAGAGTATGGGACCTCTGTAGTATTGGCAAGTATAGGGACCAAATATTATCGAACCCAAGGGAAGGTAAGTATGCGAATAGATCCCTGAAGATCTATGCGTCGTAGTTAATATGAGTGTATGTTTTTGGGTTTTTAAAGAATTATTATAAACTAAAATTATACTAATTATGCTAAAGAATTGAATTAAACTAAATAACTGAGGGTTGTATGCAAATATGAATAATGATGCTTAGAATAGAAATCCCTATGTATACTAACGGAGTTGGTACAATAACTAAAATAATCGTGATGTGCAAGTAATAATTCTAAGCTTACTAAAACTAGGCAATCAACTTCCCTAATCTAGCACAAGATTGAAAGAATAAAAGTTCAAGAATTAATCCTAATACTTAGTTCTATCAACCTACTTCACTAATCCACTAATCAAATTATATGGATAGTGCTTAATTAATGAGACCCTAATTTAACTAAGGTGATGCGGTCGTCCTCCCTAGATAAACCGATAGATGATAAACCCCTTCTAAAACCCTTTCCTTAAGCCTATTCATTATTAAAGAGTGATACAATCGTCTTCTCTCTAATAATTTTCGTACTCAATTCCAAGATCATTCTAAGATTTATTTTAAGCATTCAATTAATTAAGAGAACTAAAACTATACATCACGAATTATCCTAATTACGTACCAATGTCCTACTTCTACGAGTTCATCCTATCCTAAACATGCAAGGGTTTTAGCTTAGCATGGTTTTAACGATAACGAATACAATTAAACAAGCAACAAATATAAACATGATGAATTGAATTGAAAAACTAAATAACATAAACTAGGGTTTAAGAAAGAATTTAAGTCTAAGAACGTAAATCGAATTAAGAAGAAATCAAAGTCTCATGTAACAAGTATTGAAGAAAGAAAAGATAGAAACCCAAAATAAAACTCTAACTATGAATTCGTGATGTTAAAACCTCAATTAAAAGTAAAATACGCTTGCTTAAACTCTCGGTGATCTTCTCTCTCCAAAAACTATCTCTCTACGTGAAGTGGTGTCCAAAGACGTGTTCGTGATGAGTATATATAGGCAACAGGTTGATTTTCACACTCATGGGCCGAAATTGCCCTTATAACACTCGAGCTGCCCTAGGTCGAGTCCCTAGGACTCAAGCTCTAGGTGGTCGAGTGCATCCTTCTTCCAGCGCTCCAATAGGACTCGAGCTCCACTTGGTCGAGTCCCTAGGACTCGACCTCTTCGTGATCGAGTGCGCACTCGACCGCTCGAGTCCCTAGGACTCGAGCAAGGCCTGGTCGAGTGCTTTTCTTCTCCAGCATTCAACTAGGACTCGAGCTCAATATAAGGACTCGACCTCTTCTTGCTTGAGTCCTCCTTCGTCGGGCCAAATGATACTTTTGCTCGTTCGGACTAGTACGTCTCGTATTTCTTCCATATCTTCTCATCTGGGAATCCATTTTAGTCGATTCGAAGTCCTACGAACTCCTCTTTTCGCCCTCTATCCAACTATGAATACCAAAGAGAAAAATTCATTAGTTCATAAAAATGATACTCAAATGACTCCAAACACTCATAAAAAACACTCAAAATATGGAAAAATCGGGCACCAAATCATAACAATTTCAGGCCTAATCAACCCTCCCGGGATCTTTCAACTTCGGGGGAAGTGCTTTGTGCACTAATACACTCACCTCATGGTTCAGCTGCAACAACTTGGGTTCATCAACTCTCCTCCTCTTAGCTATCAAGTCCTTCAGGAACTTGACATAATTAGGCATCTGTTCCAAAGCATCATAAAAAGGAATGTTACTTTTTAAATACATCAAGGAACTTGGCAAATTTTTCAGCTAATTTCTTCTTCATGAACCGCTGCGGATATGGGACCGTTATCACAGACTTGGGTACCCCCCATTCATCTCGTTCAGTCTCTTTCACGTTCTTCCTTGCTTCTTATGTCTTTTTTCACTTTGGGACTCTTTCAACCTCCTTAATCTCTTTGCCCTTCTGAGACTCATCTATATCAATTCCTTCCTCCTTGTCTTTGCCTATCTGGGTCTCATCTACCTCAACTGTCTCATCCCCATCTTTCTTATGTTCTTGACCCTCCATCTCAATCTCCTTATGTATCTCCTCCAAATCAGCAGGCATTTGAGGACCGTCATACTTGGTTCCACTTCTTAGTTGGATCACCTTGCATTGCTCTTTCGGGTTCCCCTCCGGCATAGAAGGATATTTCCCGGGCTCTCTATCCAATGATTTCGCGATCTGGCTTATCTGATACTCCATCGAAGTGAACCGCCTATTGTTCTCTTGTTGAATTCTATTCAGCTCCATATCCCTCTTCTGGAGATCTTGATCACGCTGATCATACTTCTTACTCATCTCCTTCACATCATACTCCAAAGAGGACAACCTCTTACTACCTTCTTCCACCTTGTGCAGAATGGCACGTAACATCTCATCAGTGGTAGCACCTTCTTCTCCTCCGGGCAGTTTTGAGCCAGGGTCGATATTTTGAGGTACAGTTATTCCTCCCTTGGGATTGCTATAAGAGAAATTTTCATTCTTCCTCCATTGATTTTGAGGAGGCTACAGACCCGGTGGTACAAACGGTTGACCATAAGTTGGTCGCCCCTGATAATTTACACCTTGATAGCCATTCTGATTATAATTAGGTCCTCCCATATAGTTGGCCACCTCTTGCTGGCATCCTAGCTAACCCACTTTCTCACTCACTGCAGTATTCCCTCCACTCAGATTCTGCCCAACCTCTAGATTGTTGATCTTCTCCATCATTGCCATCAATAACTTTCTAGTACCCTCACTCTCATCCATCTGATAAGCTCACTGAAACTCTTGTGCCTCATTCCATTGCCCCACATTCTTGACAATGTTATCAACAATCCCTCTACATCGAACTGCACCACAATTCAGGAATGCTCCACTAGCACATGCATCAAGGTGGTCTTGACCTTCCTTGCTAGCTCCACAGTAGAAATAAGCCATGATGCCACCTTCATTGTACCCATGTTGCGAGCACTCAATGAGCATATTATAGTATCACTCCCAAGCCTGATGTAAGTCCTCTCCTGGCTTCTGCTTGAAAGATGAGATCTCTAGCCTTGCTTTGATTGTTCTCGACGGAGGGTAGAATCGCTCGAGGAACAGACGCTCGAGCTCAGCCCATGTGGTTACACCTCCCCGCGGGAGTGTGTTATCATACCACTCCTTCGTGATTCCAGTTCACGAGAACTGGAACAACATGAGCCTCTTGGAATCTTCAGACATGCCATTATGGTTGAAAGTTGAGGCAATCATCAGAAAATTCCTCAAGTGAGTATGAGGATTATCCCTTCCGACCTCCCCCTTAAATTGATTCTCGACTAGCATCTTCTGGATCCCTGGGGAGATAGAAAAGTTGGTTGCCTCCACTGGTGGCAATGTTACACCATCATAATACCGTTGCGGCTGTGCCTCAAAACTTCCTCTGATTGTCATACCAGGGTCAGTGTTATGAGGAACGTGTTGAGAATAAACTGGTGGTAGAGGTACTTATGGGATTGGTGGTTGGTTATAGTTGGGTTGTGGGGGGTAGTATGGTGGATAAGGGTATGGTGGGTATGGGTAAGGATAAGGTGGGTTGTTGTGTTGGTAGACAGGGTTGTTGAAGGGGTTATTTGGGTTTTGTGGATTTTGGTGGATGACTTGATTCTGGTTTTCAGCGGGATTGCTCTGGGTCTGTGGAGTTGGGTTTTGGCTGGTGCTCTCCCCATGAGGTGTTTGCTTTTGGTTATCGACTCCCTTAACACCTTCAACCCATTCCACATTCCGTTCATACTCTTCAGTTGCGAGATCCAAATCTCCACTGAAATTCTAATTCAAATTCTCGTCACCACCTCCTGCGGTATTCATCCTTCTTTGGAAGGCTCAATTCCTTCTGGCTATAGTCTCAGGGTCTATCTTTGTTCGATCTTCGATCGTTTCTCCCTTCGAGCGTGTTTTCATATACCTGAGTACTCAACAAGAAAGATCAAACGCACCAGACTACAAGTAATAAGACAGAAAATAAAAGCACTCACTACTAACTACTAAACTATCTCCAAGTCCTACTCAATGGACATACATCGCCATTCCCGGCAACGACGCTATTGACATGAACGCAAAATACTAGATATACTAGTAGTTACCCCACAAGAGTATGGGATCCCTGTAGTATGGGCAAGTATAGGGACCAAGTATTATCGAACCCAAGGGAAGATATGTATGCGAATAGAGCCCTGAAGATCTACGCGTCATAGTTAATATGAGTGTGTGTTCTGATTTAAGAATGTAATTTAACTACTCTAAAGTCTACTTCTATCAATGCAAAATTATGAAATCAAATAAATAACTAAGGATTTAATCAAGTACAAGATGGTGATGCTCAGGATAGGAATCCCTACGTATACTAACGGAGCTAGTACGATAACTAAAATAACTGTGATGTGCAAGTATTAATCCTAAGTGTACTAAAACTAGGCAATCAACTTCCCTAATCTGGCACCAGATTAAAAGACTAAAAGCCCAAGAATTAACTCTAATACTTCGTCATATCAACCTACTTCACAACCCACTAAACAAATTATATGGATTATGCTTAAATAATGAGACCCTTATTTACCCAAGGTGATACGGTCGTCCTCCCTAGATAAACCGGTAGATTATAAACCCCTTCTATAACCCTATCATTAAGTCTACTTGTTATCAAAGAGTGATAAGATCGTCCTCTCTCTAATAATTTTCGTAATCAATTCCATGATAATTCTAGGGTTTATTTTAAGCAATCAATTAATTAAGAGAACTAGCACTAAACATCACGAGTTATTCTAATTATGTACCAACATCCTACTTCTACGAGTTCATCCTACCCAAAACATAGAAGGGTTCTAGCCTAACATGGTCATTGAAAGAACGAAAACAATCAAAAGAACGATAAACATTTGCATATTTGAATAATCACAAGACTTTGAAAGCATAAACAAAAGAATATCTAAAAATCTCAATAAATCTGGAAAAATAGGGTTTAGAAGTCTCAAAGGTTCAAGAACGAAAGAATTAAACGAAAAGAATCAAAAGAAATATCTCAACTAAGAATTCGTAAGATCAAAACCTCGTTTACAAGTGTGAAACTCTCCAAAACCTCTCTACCAAGCTCTAAGTATGCAAAAATATGAATCGCGATAAAAAAGTTTCAAAATGAGCTTGGGATCGGGTATATATAAGCAACAGGCAAAAAACGAGTGAAAAAGGCCAAAATCTCGCAAAACTGGGGTTTGGTCGAGCGGGTGCGCTCGAGCACATTTTGGTCGAATGGAACACTTCCCAGAACTCTTAGGGTGCTCGAGCTAGGTCAAACGGGGGCATTCGAGCTCATGTGGTAGAATGGTTTCATTGGTCGAATGGTGGCGTTCGAGCTCTTTTGGTCGAGCACTTTTCGGCTGCTGTACACTTGTTCGAAAAACCTTCATATCTTCTCAACCGGGAGTCCGTTTTGGCCGATTCAAAGTCCTACGAACTCCTCTTTTTACCCTATATCCAACTGTGAACACCAAAGAGACAAATTAATGAGTTTATGAAAATGATTCTCAAAGGACTCTAAACACTCATAAAAATACTCAAAACACGGGCAAATCGAGCTATAAATCATAACAATTTCACGCCTAATCAAGAGTCAATCACAAAAGAGGTGATAAGAGACTGTCTTATCAATAAGGTAATCTCAACTTTTTATTTTCAGTTATTTTACTGTCAGACTAGATGTCATCATCCACTTTTAAGCATCAATAAGTCTCCAAAACAGGTTTTAATCCTATTGGTGACATTAAGTTGCTTTATTTGTACACATTTACAAATGACACCAGCTATTAAGGCAAAATGACCTCCTAATGCATGCAAGAACATAATCATTCAACAAGACAATGCTAGGACACACATAAGCAACAATGATCCAGAGTTTAGAGCAGTTGCATCATCAGATGGATTTAACATCATAAATGTATGACAACCACCTAATTCACCTGTCACAAATATCCTTGATCTTGGTTTTTTAGAGTAATTCAATCACTACAAGTTGATAATCCTTCTAACAATGTGGATGAGTTGGTTAAGAGTGTCTTGTTGTCATATGAAACTTTGACAGCAGTGAAACTTAATAATGTCTTTCTAACCCTAAAGTCTTGTTTAGTGAAGATTATGAAAGTTATGGGCAGAAACAAGTACAAGGTGCCACATATGAATAAGGAACAACTTATTAGGCAAGAAAGGCTACCAATTGTTCTACAGGTTGATGAAGAGCTTGTAAGGGTGATAATTCAGCATTTAATGGAAGTAGGAGACATTGAAGAACTCAAATATGATATAGGTCAAGTACTATTAGGGCTAGGACATTGTATCCAACAAGATGTGTCGGATGTTTTTGGAAACTTTTTTGTTTTTTGAAGTTTACAGCTTAAACATAGGATCATTAGTAGGTTTTTTTGATATGCTAGAAGTGTTGGGAATAAAAATTTGGGTGCCCGGATCTATTCGGGATGAAATTTAAATACGAATTTAAATCTAATTATTAATAACATGAATTAATCCTATATTAATTCAAATAATAATTATACCGACAACAAATTAATCATGCATATGAATATATTCACGTAAAATTCTACGGCGGAAAAACTAAGAATTTACGCGATTACGTATCTGTTGAAGCGACGCCCAACCGAGATCTATGGGACAAGCGTACCGATCCTATCAACCGTAAAAACCTTCTCAAGTATATCTCTTTCGCCTTATTCATTCGTCGGTGGGAAGCGCTCACGAACAATTTAAAATAACAAGAAAGAAATAAAAAAATAATGTTGCTGATTTTTTTCAACACTGTGAAACTGTAAACTGGAGATGAAATAATCATCCCCTATATATAGGTGAGGGGTGAACGAAATTATGGTGGAAATAAAGGGAGAGAAAAGCTTTTTATTGGCCTCCAAGAAATCTTGAATATATCTCATATATTCTTTTCTCCATAAAAAAATATTCCACAAAAATCTCACCCTTCTAATATATGCAATTTTCGAATTTTAGGGAGATAGAATACTAGATTTGGATCTTCTTGAATTTATGAGATAATTTTGTATTCTAAGAATACATATCTTCCATAATATCTTTCTAAGAAAATCAACAAAATCTTTTCTCCCTCTTAAACCCAATTTTAAAAAATTATGAATAAAAATCAGCAATGATGATTTTCTTTTATTTTAATCACCTTATTATTATCAGGTTTCTTATTGGGCTACTTGAGGGGCCTTTAGGAGAATTAAGATTTGACCTCAAATGGGCTACTGAATTACAATATTGAGCCCCAATATTATTTAGCCCATTAATATTAATTAATACCACTAATAAATTAATATTGCACTATCCATTTTAATCCATATTACGATAATATGGGCTCCCGGTTATTATTTCTCTTGTTTAAGATTATTTAGTCCATTAATTAATTGAGCTTCTGAATAGCTCTAAATTAATTAATATCTATCACCTTGGAGTAAAGACAACTCAACATTATTATCCGTACCGAAGAAACTAATTCTTCAATTGCAAGATTTAGTACGATAAACTTCTGAGCCCACCAAGGGGACAAATCACACGAGTCATACTCGCACACGTTTCTCCATATTAAACCTTAGCAACCATCGTATGATTAATATTACTGCCCAAAACACAAGGTTCAAAGTCACGATGATTCTCACCCAACATGAATCAAAGCAATAACTATTAACCACACACGGTCCTATTCAAGTGACTGAGATTAAGAAATCAATAATCACTGAGGTCTAATTCTTCACATTTCAGAACAAAAGAATATATCCTCATTGTAGGTCCTCTTCAACACATACTAAATGTGCTAGTGCAATCTCTTGGTCAAGATAGGCTAATCTGTGATATATACATCGACCTTTCACGACAGATTGTTCAATTTCACCTAGGTCATGAATTTGTACGTTTAGTTACAAGGAGACCGTTAATATGGTCTTCCGTATCTGGTATCAACACATTAACTACAATGAACACATACTATATATATTGAACGGGTTGCAATAAATATATAACATTCATTCATATTCAAAGCAAATGTGATAAAATAATTATTCTCATAAAACAAAGTGTTTAATACATGAGTTATACAAAGTAAAAGCATACTTTCACGTATAACTCCAACAAGAAGTTGTTTAAGCTGTAAACAATCATATATGTATACTTCTATGTTGTTTTGACTATATTAAGAATGCAAATGGTCTATATGACCCAATTACCATCAGAACAGTTTCATCATGTGGTTTGGTCTCCTAACAAAGGATGCATCCTAGTAGTGACACAATTTTCAGGTTAAACAATTGGTAAAATGCAGCAAATATGCACCATTTTAGTCATATATGAACCAATTAACCCAATTACCATCAGAGCAGTTTCATCATGTGGTTTGGTCTCCTAACAAAGGATGCATCCTAGTGGTGACACAATTTTCAGGGTAAACAATTGGTAAAATGCAGCAAATATGCACCATTTAGTCATATATGAACCAATTAACCCAATTACAATCAAAACAGTTTCATCACATGGTTTGGTCTCCTAACAAAGAATGCATCCTAGTGGTGACATAATTTTCTGGTTAAACAATTGGTAAAATGTACTCCCTCCGTCCCGGGAATTTGTTTACACTAGGGTTTGACACATTTTTTTAAGAAAAAATGAGAGTATGCGAGTGTGGAGTTGAATAAAATAATGATAACTTTATGCTTTATTGACTTTTGTGAGAGAGAGTTATTTCCTTTTTTGGGGTGTGAACAAATAATCGGGATGTCCATATAAGGCAAGTGTGAACAAATTCCCGGGACGGAGGGAGTAGCAAATATGCTCCAGTTTAGTTACATATGAACCAGTTAACCCAATTACCATCCAAGCAGTTTCATCATGTGGTATGGTCTACTAACAAAGGATGCATCCTAGTGGTGACACAATTTTCAGGTTTAACAACAAGTAAAATGCAACATCAATCATATTTTTAACCAATTAACCCAATGCATAAGTTCAGCCAAATCATTTCACACACCAAATCCGAGCATACCAAATATCAACATCAGTTCACACCAATATGCATCATCAGATGTCCACATATGCATCATCAGATACCCAAAAATCAACCAATAAGCCTCATCAGATACCCAAAAATCACCATAAGTTCAACCAACATAAGCAGCACACCAAAAATCGAAAGGGGCCTCAAAATAAGCACATGCATTAACTTAAAAGGGATATCAGAGTACCTAAGAATCCCAGGGCACCAGATAGCCATTAAGTCATAGATGAATGCCTCCATTTCGGTACTACGTTTCGGCAAATGGGGCAAATGTGGCAAATCGGCCAAGGGAGCCTCAAACCTGGGCAAATTCGGCAATGTGGCCTCAAATCCGAGCAAGGGGGCCTCAAAATCGACCAAAGGGGGCTCAAATTTGGGCACATCGAGCAACATATCATCGTTTTCTTCAGAATAAAAAACCACCATATCTTCTAGGTTAATAGGACCGTAAAACTTGGGCGATTTCACAAAAGGGGACGTCAAAATCGTGAGAGTCCGGCAACGGACTTTCAGGAACCACCGTATCGTTGAACGAGTCAGACACAACTTGCCACGCCACCTCGGAATTGCTCACGATCGAGTCTTTCTCGGAATCGCTCACCGTGGTGTTCAAATCGGATGGATTCGACAGAAAAATTGATCGATCCATTGAGATCGATGACTTCTCCTTCAAATAAACGGACATAGAGCGATCAGTGACCTCTCTTTCAAATAAACCTACAGATAGAAATCGATGGCCTCTATGGTATGAAGGTATCAGTGTATATGAGAGAGAGAGAGAGCTAGCTTGAGTGATAACAATGGCGGCTAGGGTTTTTGATAGAGGGAGATGTAAGAAGAATCGAGAAGATAGAGAGTGAAGAGTCGAGAAGACTGATGGGTAGATATGGGGGTAGTTAGGTAAAAAAATTTAAATATGCCAAATAGCAAAATCAATAGTACAAATAGTGTTGCTGCAGAAAAGTTTACGAAAATAGGGTTGATCGCGCCTGGGGGTGGCGATCAAAAGAGATGATCGCGCTCACCAGGCGCGATCAAAACATAACCAGCTTTTCTACCCCTTGATCGCGTCTGGCAGAGGCGATCAATAGGTTAGATCGCGCTCCCCAGGCGCGATCAACACCAATATTCCGCCACGTCGTGGATCGCCTCTAGCAAGGGCGATCCACGACAATCTCTGCCACACCCACATGGCCAGATTCCCACACCACTCCGCGTGCTGCGCTCCACTGCCCACGCCAAGACTCCTATTTTGGCAGTATATGCATTTGAATGTGCATATAACAGCACCCTTTCACCCCATCTTCCTCCTCTCCGCATTTCAATTCTTTCTGCTTCTCATTTCATTTATGCTGCATTTTTGCTTCTCCTCCTCATTTCATTTCTGCTCTTCTTCCTCCTCATTTCATTTATGTTCCTTCTCCCCCCCATTATTATGTTCGAATTTTAGCCAAAAAAAAAAAAAACACAAGGGTTGCTTCCAAAATACAAACCAATCCAAAAAGAAAATGTAAGTATTTTAATATTTTTAAATTTTTTGCAGTTTTTTATTTTATTCTAAAATTTATTTTTCTCAACTTGCAGTCTCACATATACACAAAAAAAAAAGCTAGTTGGTATTTTGCTATCTACCTGAGGAGTACAGACACTACTATCAAAAGGTAAATTCTTCAAAAAATAATTAATAATATTTTTCGAATTTATTTGCATGCATATATTATCTTTTTTTTAAATAACGGTGCACAGGAAATATGCTACTAGATGAAAAATTCTCAGTATATATATGTAAATTGCAATTATTGTACACATAGTATTTATTCTTAGTTCTAAAGGTTTTAAATCTTGATATTGAGTTTATGTTGTAATTGATAAATATTATTAAGTTCGTGAGTTTTTTTCCAATTAACCCAATTAAATATGGATATAAATTAATTATTTGTACAAATTCACTCTTTTTTTCCATATAAGGATGTGCTAATTTAGTGGGTCAAACTTACATTATAATTATAAGACTTTATTTTAGAGGGTGTAAATAAAAAAAAAGTTGAGAAAAATTATATAAACATAACAAATATTTTGAAATAAGATTTGAGGCCAAAAGCAGCAAAAGTTTTGGATAGGAGGGAGTATTTCTTTTTATCATAATGGAGACTTGAATATATGTTGCATGACCGGCTTTTGACCGAAAATAAATAAGGGAAATTATGCATGTACACCAATTTCATCGTAAATTTATTTATATTTTATATATATTTTATTAAAAAGTATTAATTTAATGGTAATAATATATAATGAAAGCATGCAACTAATCGTTTTAATTCTTGCACAATAAAATTGGTTATAAGAAGCTCAGTCTAAACATTCATATCAATCATGGTCATGGTAATATTTTCTTTAAACGATTAATTTTAGCTAGCATTTAACTCAAATCAACCTCAGATCTGGATTACACTTAAAAAAATATTTTAATGAATTTGGAGTCAAACATTACACTTAAAAAAATTGACTTGTAAAAAAAAATTGTTTTCTAACACATCTTGCAACTTGCATCTGCAAATTCACAAATGCATGTAATAATTAAAGTGTATTTCACTTGGTCCAATAAAGATTATAAATCACCCTCCTTACTTCTATTTGAATATGAGAAAATAACTCCCCTCTAAAAAAATATGAGAAGATATTATTTTAATGATATTCATGTTAACTATAACTGTGAACTACAATTTTATTAACATAATAAAACAATTAGTATTATTTAATGAAATAATATTACCTCTCCAATTAATATTTTTAGTGAAAACAACTAATATCATTTAATAAAACGATTAATACTCTTTAAATAAATTTCAAGATAAATATTACTCACAAAATATATTAAAATTTAATAAACTCATTGTTGCCTTGCTTATAATTTAAATGGTGGCATTTGGCTTTATAGCAAAAGTTGGATATATAAGTATAATTACTCAAAAATTGGTGACATTTGGCAAATTTAAACGGTAGCAGCAAAAA
This sequence comes from Ballota nigra, assembly GCA_947034835.1. NCBI lineage: Eukaryota > Viridiplantae > Streptophyta > Magnoliopsida > Lamiales > Lamiaceae > Ballota > Ballota nigra. The sequence continues at coordinate 64,316,530 of OX344721.1, read as the reverse complement.
AAAAAATTGTTTTAAACGGTTGCAAATTTTGTGCAATATAGATTAAAGTTATTTAATGCATTAATAGTTTAATCCCGCCATTATCTCTAATCTACTTTAAAAGTCAATTTTATTGTAGTGTTAATTATTAATTTAAATTATTGAATTCGAAGACAAGAAAGATCTACAAGTAAATTTGGAGGATATCTTATATGGAGAATTAGTGTTTATTTATTATTATATATAGAAAGTTTTTGTGAGGAGAATATTCAATTCATTAATAGGGACCTTCGTATTGATGTTCTGAACCCCTTTGCTGAATCAACTTGTTGTATCTAATGATATCTATAGGATTTCATTTTGGACATGCACTGTAAGCTTTGAATGTGAAAAATGAGATGTACATTCGTTGTTTAAAAGTTATTTGTAAAACTCTAATATACTATTTATGGTTTCATATTACATTTACGCGAATGTTGTAATTATAGATGACTTTATGGTTTAATATACACTATCACTTATGTGTCTGAGTTTTAATATTTTACAGGATGGATGCTGCAAAAGAGACACTATTATATGGACCGGCGAGCCGATCTGTACTCACCATGCAAAATGAACATCGCTCGAGACTAGACCGTATTAATCGGGAATCAAGTGAAACTGTGCTCAGTACATACCAAGGAGGCGATGGGATGTTTTGGACATTTAGGCAAGATGACCCCGATCCTCGAAAGATTGTACTTTACCCCCGTGTAGTGGAGAGATTGAAGACGATGGGTTTTTACGGTCCACTTCATTGTGGGTCGTTCAGACTTGATCGACATCTCATCACTGCATTAGTGGAGAGATGGCGTCGAGAGACGCACACATTCCATTTTTCCGTCGGAGAGGCCACCATCACACTACAAGACGTTGCCATTTTGTGGGGATTACCCATAGAAGGAGAGCCAATTATATGCAAAGATGAAAAACGTAGTTTCGGTGAATGGCAAGCTAAGTGTAATGCGCTTTTGGGCATCAACGTACAACAAGTTGATTTCAGGGGCAGGAGTGCGATCCTGTTTTCTTCTCTGAAAAATATGTTGAGAAATGATATTGCTATTTACGATGAATCACCACAAGAGGTAGTTGATCAATATGTACGGGGGTGTGCACTTTTACTTCTGGGGACAGTAATGATCCCCGACCACACTCGGAATGCTATCCCGTTAGTGTATTTGAACTTTCTGGAGAACGTGAATACATCAGGGGAATACAGCTGGGGAAGTGTTGTATTAGCGACTTTATATCGGGAACTCTGTATGTCTTGCCACGCTAATGGCAAGATTATCGCTGGAGCATTATGCTTGTTACAGGTAATTCTTGATTAATTTTAATTACTTTTAAACAAATCATTGATTAGTTGTATGTTGAAACTAATTTACCCATGAATACAACAGATATGGGCATGGTCAAGGATAATACCAATACAACCAAGGAACGTATATCCTATGCTCCAAGAAGGACACATCATGAGTGTAGATGGTCGCAATTTGGGGCTTCCACCGTATGGGGCTAGGTATTTTTCTCTAAACACATTTATCTATAAATCGCATAACATTCGTTTGGCTATGCATACTTATTGTGATACCTACTTAAATTATAGGTGGATACATTATCACAGTCACACTGAAAGCGCGAGCAACTCGATTCGTTTATATCGCGACATATTTGATCGTTTGTCTGATGGCCAAGTAAGTTATTATTATAATGATCCGCACAAATATATAAGTGTGTTTGAGGAAAATTAATTTTTTTTTTGTATATCATTACAGTTAATCTGGGAACCCTATGATGAGCAAGCTGAGGAGATCTCGAGTCTTGGACCTCGTTGTTTGACCCAAAATTGGAGGTCACAATGTCCGCTGATCAATATTTGGATAGTGGAGCTTCATTATCCAAATAGGGTGTTAAGACAATTTGGAATGGTCCAAAACATTCCGAGTGATGTTGAAAGTAGAGACCAGGACTTGCATAATCATACCCGCCAGGGAAGATCCGGCTGCGATTGGACCATTAAACATAAAAAATGGATTACTTATTGGAGGAACAGACGACCATTCATGTCTTGCACGCCTATCAATAATGGTAATCCGGTCTCGAATGACTATATGCAGTAGTACTATGGAATTACACGACGATTGATTTCACCAGTGGAGTATACTGCAGTGGCCCGAGGTTTCCAACCAGCAAAAACATCTACTCGAGATCTTTTGGTAATATATATATCACAAACTTTATTTTATAATGTTTGAAAATTGAAACATGAATAACACTCATTTTTTTTGGGTTACAGGTAGGCTGGTTTCGGAAGCTCAAAATTAGTAAAAGACAGTGCAATATTGATGATAGAGCATCAGTAGAAAGTCATTTGGAGCTCACTGAGAATTACATCACTGAAGTGGAGCCTTACATAGAAAACTCTGCTTATCTACAAGATGTGGCCTCAGATGAAAACGTAGAAGTTGAGGAAAGATCTACAAGACAAAGAAGAAGGAGATCCGTAGGACGTGAAGATGCGGGTCCTTCAACGTCTAGGAGTCGGAGAAGACATTCCTCAGCAATGCCATCAGAGTCCCCTTTTTCCCGACAAGGTATTCAACATGGGGTACCTCAGTCTGCTCCACGCACGCAGTATGGTGCTGGAAATGGTATGCAATTTACAAAACTACACTTGTAAATATGACCTTAAGTGGATTTACATTTATTTAGTTATTATAATTTTTTTATAACATGTGACAGATGCTTCCACGTCACAAGTAAATTTGGGTAACACACAACCAACTGCATATGGTATGTAATTCAATATTAAGAAATTATATTTATTATTTTATTTATTATATATGCATATCACTGTTAATTTGATAGCAGCCTGGCAATCAAATGAGGGGGCGTCTCAGCCTACGCCTCACACACATTATGAGTTACCCTCATTTGGACATGGAGCTTACACACAACCTGCTGGAGATGGTATGCAAGTTACTAAATCCTGAAATTACACAAATAAATAATATTTTTTAAGAGATAATGTTTATTTATTTGTAATATATTATTGTTAACTTGATAGTTGGTTGGGGTAGCTATGAGGGGGTACCTCAGTCTGCTTCTGCATCGACGTTTCAACAGGAGGTGCCTCAGCCGAGTTTTCACACACCTTATAATGAACAATGTATTTAATATCAACTTATATAAGTAAATGTATATATTGTAAAATATATTATTGATCTAAATTCATTAAATGTGTGACAGATTTTCTTACATCATGGGGTGGTTCATTTACTGAGATGTTAAACACGGGTATTGATTTGAATACCTATTATCAACCTCAATTCTCACAAGAACAACCAAATTACACTTCAACGCCTATACCATTTGCGGGCACAAGTGAAAACCTTGGACCAAGCCAAGATGAACAACAACCTCGTCGTGGTCATCGTGATAGACGTCCGACACGATGTGGCACGGGTGGTCATTTACGTCGTCACTAATTGTATGATATTTTGTATATATATTTATTTTTAATTGATAATTTTTTTATGTATGCAATTTTAAATACCGCTACTTGTGACATTTTTTTAAATTAATTTTAATTCCTTAAAAATTATGTCCAGTAAAATTTGTTCCCATATAAAATTAAATTTATTCATTAATATAATTACACAAATAATTTAAGTAGTACTACCTCCGTCCCAATTACACAAATAATTTAAGTAACACAAAGAAAATGGGAGAAGGAAGAAGAAGAAAGCATCTATGTTATATGCATATTAGCCAACAAAGAAGGACAAAATAGACCACCTCGTGGGAAGCAAGCAGCAGGGGGTTCAGAAATATCTACTATTACTAAGCAACTAGAACTTCTCCTGTGCGATGCACGGTTAATATATATATATATATATATATATATATATATATATATATATATATTTTTTTTTTTTTTTTTTTTTAAATTTACATACTAAAACTTTATGTTAAAAATTTATATACGTACATTGTAATTTTTTTAAATTTATGCAAATCAAAATCATAATTTATAATATTATATAATAATAAATTTATTAAATATTTTAATATTGTTTCGTAATAAGTTTATCATGAATTATTTTTGTATAATATTTTGCCAATTATTAAAAAAACTGTATATATGTGGTGTATTTTGCAATTTTTTAATAGTTTATAGGAATTCAAATTAAATTTGTTATTAAAGAAAATAAATTTTTAAATCTCACCTAAAAGAATCTGAAAATGTTAAAAGAAATTTGTTAAAATAAAAAAATTCTATTATAACTTTAGTATCCATATTGTTGTATTAGTTAAAGAAATCTAAATAAAAATTTCAAAAATAATTAAAATTTGATTTGAAGAAAAGATTAAATATTCTAAAATAAATAATTATGAAAATCTTGTTTAAACAATGAGGAATCCGAAAACCTAACTTAACTTGGGTAAAAATTAGAGCAACATCAATTTATTATTATAATTAAAATTATTCATTTAATTTTTTATTAATTCCAAATATCAATAAAAGATATTAAATTTTAAAAATTAAACAGACCCACCCCACCCCACCCCACCCCACCCCACCCCACAATAGTTTCATATCCTCCCTGGGATCATTTCGCCCAAATTTATTTCTCATTTCCATGTCTCCAGATCCATGATTTCTTGATATATTAATATTGTATATATATGATATATTCCATTAGTTGTTAGATGGGAATTAAAAATAGTTTATTGTAATATAATATATTTATTTATGCATGATATAATTTTTTTAAAATTAAAATTTAACTTTTTATAAGTTAGTTATCAAACAATATATATTTATTAATAATTTTAGGATATATTCCAAATAAATTTATAATTCAATAAAATTTATAAAATGATGTACAAAATAAACGTATTTTTATTTTGAAAAAAATGAGTGAATCATAAAATTATGTCAAGGAACATGCATCCTCCTAAATATGATATTCTTTAATTTGATTGATGTTTCTCCAAGTGAAATGATATTTAAAACCTCAAAATATTTTATATATTAAATAATTAAATTAAAAAAAAAACACATAAACTAAATTCACAGCAAACACAATTACATTTCGATATATGGACAAACTAAATTCATTCAAATATTTAATAACATTGTTTGTTTCTTTAGAACCAAGAATAAATACCATGTGTACAATAATTGCAATTTACATATATATACTGAGAATTTTTCATCTAGTAGCATATTTCATTTGAAGAATTTACCTTTTGATAGTAGTGTCTGTACTACTCAGGTAGATAGCAAAATATCAACTAGCTTTTATTTTTGTGTATATGTGATGGATGAATTTTGAAAGGAGTACTAAGATTTTCGGTACAATGAGGTGAGGAAGAAGAACAAAACTGAAATACTAGTGATAGAAGGAAAAATAAGAAATTTTCGTGCAGAAAATAGGAGGAAGAAGAAAAAAAATTCGTGCAGAGAAAATGGGAGGAAGAAGAAGAAGAAAATATCTGTTATATGCAAAGAAAGAATTTGTTATATGCATTTAGACAAGAAGATTCGGACAAAATAAGAGTCAAAACGCGTGGGAGGAAGCAGCAGACCGCGTGAGAGCCATGTGATCGTATCAGAATGTGTCGTGGATCGCCTCTGGCAAGGGCGATCCACGACGTGGCGGAATATTGGTGTTGATCGCGTCTGGGGAGCGCGATCTACCCCTTTTGATCGCCTCTCTCAGGCGCGATCAAGGGTAGAAAATGAGCACTTGCAAGGATCGCGCCTGGGGAGCGCGGTCTACTCAGTTGATCGCCTCTCCCAGGCGCGATCAACCCTATTTTCGTAAAAAAATTTCAAACCTCCCTATTTTTGCAATCAATTTTATGATTTGGCCTAAATAAAAAAATTTGCCGGGGTAGTTAGGTGGGTGGGTTAAATTAGGTTTTGGGTTTAGTAAATTAGTTTTGGGTTAAATGTGTTTTGGGTTTTAATTAGGTCTAATAAAATATTTTTATAAGTTTAGTTTAGTTTATAAAATCGGCCTATATTATTTATATAGTATACCATTTAATTTTTTTTGGTGTAAAGATAAAGTTGAGACGAACGAAAATAGAAAGTATGAAGATAGTTTTGGGGCAGAGGGAGTACTACTATTATTTTTTATATATTTTCAATGAATTGGAAAATTATCTACGCGGAAGAATTTTAAAAGTATCATTGTTTATTTTTATATTATTTGAAATATTTATTTTTCTTTATACTCCCTCCATTCATGAAATATAGTCATGTTGCTTTATACACGATTATTAAAAAAGTTGATATAATATGTAAAAAATAAGAATATTGTGTCACATCAAGTACAAAATAAATTATTATAAATATGTTATGTATGTATGTATGTTGAAAAGTGTAGATAAAGTTTATTATTTCCATTTTAGGCAACATGACTATTTTCCGTGGACAGACAAATAAGACAACCATGACTATATTTGATGGACGGAGGGAGTATTATTTTGATTTATATTTTATTTATTTGACATTTGTTTTTCAAAATAAAAATTGGGGGAGCGTGACTCATATGATTGTTAGATATGTTGCTGAAAGCAGTGGCCAATTGCCAAAAAGGCTATTCCTCGCTTCGGATTAGTAACCTTGAACAACTATGCAAACTCTTCTGCTGCCGGCAGCTCGCTCCGCCGTTCCACCACCAGCTCCGCCGCTCACCACGGCGCATTCCAAACACGCATCATTTAGTATATCCCGTCCGTTTCCCCAATTTAAGACCAGCAATTATCCTCATTCATCTCTTTCCTCATTGAAATTACTCAAAAGCTTCTCTTCACCTTTTATCATTCTCAATAATCATTGTAATCACAATGTAAAAACCCTAGCGTCTCCTCCCGTTGCTGCCGCTTATAATTCTCCAAGTGATGAGTCTGAAAAGGCCAAACTTGCCCAGGTCTCCGTCTCTCTCTGTCTCTCTCGCCATTCGTTTGTGTTTCTGTTAGAGCACAATATATATGTGGATTAGGGTTCGGAGAGTGTGCGTCTTCGGAATATCTGGGTTGAGTGTTACATTTTTGCGTATGATCTGAATCTAGGGTTTAGGGTTTTGCTCTTTGCTAGAGCTAGACTAGGAATTATAAGTAATGTCCATTTAATGGAACCCAACATTTCTTCTCAATTTGCATTTTTGTTGTCCGAGTTCGATAATTTTAGGATCATTTCAATTTTTCATAAAATTGGTGAATTGGGTTGGATATATGCTTAATTAATCTGATTCTAATAGTGGTCTTCACATAATGCATATACAGAAATTGATTCTTGATTTCGCTGATGCAAGTTATGCGTGATGCAATTGTGATCTTGGAATTTTTAAGGCAAAAGTTTCCACTCTAATGCTGTTTCGACCCAAATGTCTCACTTTATATCAGTAACACATTAATTCCCCCCTATGAAAAATCTGGTTTTCAATTGTCTGCTTTAGGTAGCAAAGAGATTGGAGAAAACTTCAAGGTACTTTAAGAGACTGGGAAGTTTTGGATTTTGGGGACAGCTAGTTTCCACAATAGTGGCTGCTGTGATCCTTTCATTTTCTGTTGTTATCACCGGGAAAATCACGTCTCCCATTACCTTTTATACAACTGCCGCCGGCATTGCAGCTGGGTTTGTTTCTGTGTTTTGGTCATTTGGCTATCTTCGCTTATCAGACAGACTTCGGAGAACAGCAAATGATCCTTCAAAGGTAATGGTACCTTAAATCCTCTCATATGGCAATATCAGTATATTCTTTCTTGTATTTCCATTGCCTAAAATTACATTTTCCTTCGAACTTATATGTCATATCATTGATATTTTCACATTGTATTGCTCTTTAATTGAGATTGAGTAGTAGTTTGGAAAACCGATGTAGCCATATCCCAGCATTTCAACTTTATCAGTTTGGAAGACGTCATTTTGGGGATTGTAAGTAGAAGTAATATATGATAACAGGGAGAGAGAACTGAACAAACTTGAGACATTTAAATGGTGCATCTTCAATGTGCACTGGGCTGGGAAGGATGGAGTTGTGGGGAAACCACTATAGAGAGTGTAAAAGGGCGTGAACCAGTCTATCATCATAAGTTATTTGATTCTTAGTAAATTAATTAGTCTGAATAATGTAAGAGAATTAAAATTATATTTTGAGAAAACAGAGCGGAATGGCATCTACATAAACATTTGAGTTATACCTTATACGAACCATTATATCATAAGAAACGCGGGCGACACAAAACAATCAAAATAAGGAGTATGAATACATTTGATATGTTGCTATGAATCTTGATAATAGTACGAGTTGGTATCTGCTTTTGTAGCTCTTAAGTTGTAATGGTGAAACCCTACTTGGAGTTCCAACACCAGAAAAACAAACATAGTTTTCTGTTAATAAAATGTGTGTAGTTGCTGACAACAATATGTGATTATGAACACATATTTTGATCCTTGCTTGCTTTCAGGCACCTCCTCGTGCTGATGTAGTAAGAAGCCTAAAAAACGGTATAGTTGTAAATCTGCTGGGTTTGGGTGCTGCTGTACTTGGCATGCAGGCAACAGTAGGTTTATTGGTGGCTAAAGCTCTTACAACTTCAACTACTCCGTATGTCGCTACTGGAAGTTCTCCAGTTCTCGCCTTGGATGTGTTCTTGGTGCAGGTATTCTTCGTAATTAAGTTCAATCTTTATGTAGGGTTGTTTAGTCCAAATCCGTCAATGTTAATGGTAATGAAAATCATAGGGTAGCAAATTGCAATAAAAATGATGGCTACATTTTTAGTGTATTTTTTTTATAAACAACTTTATTCATAAATGAATCTCACAAGTCACAATATCCCGTAATACCCTTAAACTTATAACAAAAAAACAAAAAATAGGACTAGTAAAATTGGACGGAGGGAGTATTTATTTTCATTACCATCGCCATTCCCATTCTTAAGTAATTAAGAACCAAGCGTCCTCTTATCCTTATTTGTCCTTCACAACTCGTTCCAAGATATTGTTGGTTTTATGCATTTGTCGTTTTAATTTGCAGGCATCAGCTAACACCATACTGTCGCATTTTTTGGGGCTGGCAAGCTCGTTGGAGCTATTGCGATCCGTCACCTTACCACCTTCAGAGAGTGTTTTGATCCCAAAGATTGCTTAAAGCTTTATGCTATTGTGGTGAAAGTAATTAGAAACGGAGCAGTTTGCAATCCATTGAATGGGTTGGAAACTTGGAAGATGACTTGTGAAAAATTGTATTAATTGGGATATCGTCTTATATTTTGCGTTTCAATCAAACAAAATTTCGCATCCGGCTTTTGGTAAAATAATAGCGTTTAATTCTTTCTGTATTTGGACTCAAATTACAATTAATCAATCGACGTATGTTTTTTGATTTGTTTAAACATAATAAATTGTGAAGTTCGGTTGATTCTCAAACTTAGGAAAAAGAAAAGAGTTTAAGGGTTTTTTTTTTAAACTTGTTCATAATATAAAATTGATACTATTAGATGCATTCACTAATACCATTATATGCATTTGCTGATACTATAATTATTTACCTTGTGATTTCAGAGTTTAATGGTATCCGTGCTTTCATCTAATGATATCAGTTATTACATTTAATAGTTTAATCATGTAAAATGTAAAAGGTCAACCTCAATCTAATGATATCAGTTATTACATTTGATGGTTTAATTATGTAAAAGGCAAAAGGTCAACCTCAGGTAGTCAGCTTCATTAAAATCAGCTTCATCAAAAGCTCAAATATAAATTTAAAGCTTCATAGAAATAACAATAAACTAATCCTGCTCTTCTCAAAAAAAGTAAACTAATCCTGCTGAAAATTATAAACCAGAATCCATCCAATCAAATAAATATCATCAGAGCAATGTGTTAAAAATACATGAGGTGGAATATATTGGAACATAAAAAGTAAAACAGAGGAATGAAAATGGAATCCAAGAGGCTATACATAAATGCAAGACTGCTCTAAAATCCAGATACGCTTGCCAAACCAAAATTTATATACTGATGTAATAATTCTTATAAAAGTGTAAAAGCAAAGTATTATATGAAAATAGTTCATGATAAGCTTATCATGAAACAATTTTAAAGTATTATTAATCTCATCAGGGGTATTATTAGTCTGAGTTCAAAAAATTTCTTGAACTCAAACTAATGATACCCCTAACATGTTTAATGATACTCCTAATGAGAATAATGATACTCTAAAACTATTTCATGTTAATCTTATTATGAGGCGTTTTCATATAAAACCTACTCAAGTGTAAAATGGTAGGTAAAGTCTAGAAAAAAACGTTCCAAAATTTAAACTTGCACAAGACAAGATACATATGATCGATGCCATCCTAAACTCCTAATCATGTACTCCCTCCGTCCCACTATTATTTGCACACTTTCCTTTTTCGTCCGTCCCAAAATTATTTGCACACTCTAAAAAAGGAAACATTGATTTGCGTGCACACTCACAATAATATACACATATTTACCCATATGACTATTTTACTCAATAACTTTTTCTTAAAATGTGTGTCGTTTTTTGTATGCGAATAATACCGGGACGGAGGGAGTAGTATATTGGAAAATGAATAACTAACCAATAAATTCAAATTTCCAAGTTCCAAGAATTAGTTTCTACTAGCTACAAAATGAAACAAGAAGCAAGGTCAAGCTCCGGCTTCAGTAGACTCATTTGCATTCCTTAGGAACTGATCCCAGCCACTCCCAGGACTCGCATCCAAATAGTCATGAGGAACAGCAGTTTTTAAACCTGGACGAATACCAAGACGACTCTCCACAATCCGAAATTCCAAATCAGTCCCTTCCTTCTCTTCCAACTCATCCCAACTAAACAGCAGAGGAAGAGTGGATCCACCCCAAGGATTGAAATCCAACAGCTTAACTCCCCCATCTCTCCTAACATACACATCAAACACATAACTCTCAGACTCAAACTTCTCCTTCACCTTCTCCAAGAAAAGTTGTTGGATCGACGTTTTCAATTCATCTTTCCCATCAACAAGAGCAGGATAGAAGTTGGTCACCTCCCGTTGAGAAATACCCAAAAGGACCTTATGGTGTACAAAGCATCGAAACTCCATCTCAGGATGTAGTGTAGGGTACCATTTACGGAGTGCAAGGAAGAAACTTGACGGCCTTGAGACAGTCTTGTCCGTGCATGAATCATAAGCATGGCAAAGATCATGGACGATCGAATCAGAGGAGCGCAGCAGAAGGGCAATCTCGGTAAAACGGGTACATTTGAGATTCACAGTTGAACTGATCCAAGCAGCATCTTTAGGTGCACTCCAGTTAAGCTTAGGAAACACAGCACCCCCTAGAGATTCAATGGATGCTTTGATTTCCATTTCCAGTTCAGGGAAAGAAGGGGGTGGCGTGGGTTCTTCGGCTTCATCTCCAGATCCTTCAGATACGACGAAATCCTCTTCTTCTTCTCTAGGTTTATGGTCTCTATTTGGAAGGGCATCTTGGTTTGTGATTGAAAGAGGGAGTAGGAAAGGACCAGAATCATCGAGAAGGTATTGGACAAAGGATTCTGGAAGCTCATGAATTATGGTTTTAATGGATATGGATTTGAATTTCGGGTACCATTCCTGAATCTGGCACCTGTTTATGTCTTCCTCCTTCATCTCAAACTACTTGCTCTTTAAATCAAAGATATAATTTTTTTTTTCCTCCAAGAAGCTGCTCTGTATTAAGAGCACAATTATAAGTTGCTTATCTACCAATAATAATTGAAGTAACGTAAAATTGCATATAAACTAATAGAATACAGAACAATATACTCAGAATTCCGTCTGGCTTCAAATGAATGTCTTTGAAACCTCCTACTTTGTGTTTTAATTAATTAATTTGTTGGCATCACATCTATTTCAAGTTTTACAGAATTTTAAACCTTAGATACCCGGCGCCGGAAATATTAGAAAAAAACCAGCACAGGTAAGGAAAGAACCCAAAAAAAGAAAATAATGTCCGAAACGGGGCATGCAATATAAAGAAAATTAAAGGAGAAAAAAGAAGAAGAAGAAGAAGAAATCTTACCTTCAGGTTCGCCGGTGGTTCTTCCCCAATTTGGGTATTCTTGCCCTAATATCAAACTATACATTGGATGGGTCAGATTAACTTTAGTATGACTAAGCTTTGGACCAAGCCCAACACGACAAAGAGGCCCATCAGACATATAATACTGTTTTTTTTTTTTCCTGAGAAGGGCAAAATAATACTCACTCCGTCCCAATTTTGTTTACCCATTTCATTATTTACCCCCTTTAAACACTTCTAAATTACACTTCGTTCCACTAATAATTACGTAGAAAAACATCTTTATTTTGTTTCATGCACTTCAATTGAATAATATGCAATCATAAAAAAATAATTTTATCAATTTAAATACTACAAATTAAGTCTCACAAAAAAGTCAACAAAAATCAAATGGGTAAACAAAATTGGGACGGAGGTAGTACTAATCTTAATTGCAAGAAATAATAGTAAAATGATACTCATAATGGTGTCAAATACCTACTTTCAACTTTAATATATTTATTTTATCCACTTCAAGCATAATAAATATATTATACCCATTTCCAATTTTAAGACATAAATATACTTCATGTATAAAAAATTACAAGTGTTGAAATTTTAACACTCATTCATACATAATGCAAAATTTTAACTTGGTACCTAGTGGTACCAAAATCAATAATTTGGTACCCAATTTCAATAAGGACTGAAATTCGGTACCAAATATTGGTTTCAGTACCATTAAGTACCTCTAGGTACCAACTTTTAAATATTTTTCCAAAAAATTGGTACCTAATGGGATCCAAATTAAGGATTATGTACCACTAGCTGCTGATTTTTTTTAAGGATAGCATGTTATATGTCTATCATTTAGGGTAGAGGGGTTTGGTGAATCATGTGTGTAAAATAATTTTTTTAATAAGAGTAATAGGGTCTTTTTTTTTTTAACGTAAAGTGGATATAAAAGATTTTTTTTTTTAAAATTTAAGTGGATTTTTATTTTAAAATTGAAAGTGGACATTTTAATTTTTTTTTTCCAAAAAGATATCTAGAACATTTCAAGCTTTTGATATTTTTATTATTCCTTTAACAAGTAGTATTCATTTAGTCATATTAATTGTAATTTCGTCTATTTCCTTGATAAACTTGAATGAAGTGGCAAACATAATAACACTTGAAAAAAAAAAAAAAATCCTTTTTTCCTCCTCCAGCTACAATATCGATTAACTTCACAAGCCGATTATGAGAATCACAAAAACTGACAATGCGGAAATATGCCCATTTCACAAGTTCCAGTTGAAGTTGTGTATTAATTAGGAAATGAAATTCATTCACCGCAAATATAATGAATAAAGAGTAAGTTTTATATGAAAACGCTTCATAATAAGCTTAACATGAAATAGTTTTAGAGTATCATTAATCTCATCAGGAGTATCATTAAACCTGTCAGGGGTATCACTAATCTGGGTCGGTGGTATTATATTGTAATTGTTTTAAATTTTCTTGAACTCAAACTAATGATACCCCTAATAAGATTAATGACACTCCCGATGAGATTAATGATACTTTAAAATTGTTTCATGATAAGCTTATCATGAACTATTTTCATATAATACTTTGCCATGAATAAATAATCCCAAACATGAAAAATCAAAATAGTAAATACATTTCTATTACAGTTCACCACCAAGAGCCAAAGAAATCATGTCTAATAAAATTATATTAGCATTTTTTTTTTCACCGGAACAGGGCACACTTCTCATCTAGAAATCGGCACTTGCCAATCTGGCAAATAGAAAGCTACAGAATCAGAACTACTCTTCTCATTGGCATTAAGCCATTAACATATCCATTAAATCTTCATAAGCTGCTGAAATGATCTACAGTGACAGTCTTCCCTGATAGGTCTTAAAGTCTGTTTTCATCCCAAGCTAAGTCGTATGTAAATCACCAAAAGGTACCTGCAAATTGCATCGACATGTATAATAGAGATAAACATGCACACAGCTTGGATAAGAACTTAACCACAACTTAAATGATTAATGAGTATCTTCAATTTTGCAAAATGATTCAAGAAAGCTTTCAGGAATGCTCATTGAACATTTAAGTTCACATTTGAGAATGGGAATATCTGTAATCAAGTTCAAGATCATATTGTAACACATTTTCCTCCCCTAGTTATATAAATGACTAAATGAAGATGTTAGTGTGGGTATAGCTTCAATGAGTAGACTGTTGTAACTTCTAACACAGTTATATGTCATATAAGCAGAAACTAGAATCCCATGGGTGTATTTTTACACTAGAAAGAAGAAAAAAACAGAACAAAAAAAACTTGATTTTTACCCCACCGCCATAAGAAAAAGTCATGCTAATTTGCAAATAGGTTGATATTGTCTTTCTTGAGAATTTTCTTCTTAAGAGTAGTATACAATAGAGAAAAATATGATTTTTTGTGTTCCATTCTTAAGAGATGAAATGCAAGTCCCCAATATAGTGTCTGAGTCAGAACCAGATCCACTATATGTGACTTGTTTGCAGAATTTTTCATTCAAGACCGACAATAATTGACCGCAATAAAAGATAATAGTCAAGCACATCCAAAAACTTGCACCCAAAGAGAGAAAGAGAGAGATTACAGTGCGTCTACTGAATCTTCTTCTCCTTGTTTTGAAGCACTGCTATCTTGCTCAGTACATTCTCATCAATCATGCGGAATTGTACCCGAGCTATTTCATAAGCAACATTCAGCTTGTCATCTATCAGAATTTGGTACTTGTCATACACTAGAGGCAGTGATAAACAAAGAAGGGCACCTGTTTTTACAGGAAAACAAGGCTACAAAATTATAACCAAGGAAACTGAAAGAGATCGTATAGCATTACTGAAAATTGAGGCTTACCAATGTAGATCAGTGTAAGAAAGTTGAATGAGCTACCAATGTAGGAAATAATCCACAATCCTATAGCAATCTAATAAGAAACACAAGTGTTATCCCATCAATCAGTCAGCTATAATCAACATTGATTAGTTAATACCAAAACGGTGGAAGAAACAAAACTATAACACCTGACCAAAGAGTCTCAAGTTTCCACCAATTGCAATGTCATGTGCAATCGACAATGCATGATTTACACAGGCTCGCATCTCATCGGCAGCCTTCACAACAATTTCTTCAGAAACCTCGAGATTAGGCAGAGGTGGCAGAGGTCTAAATTCATGGAAATAATTCATTCACTTAGATTTCAGAACTAACGAAGGAACCACCAAAAACATTAAAACACAAAAATGAAGGAAGACTTGGAATAAAGCTTTTAATATCATAAACCATTTATGAATTAATATATACAGTGAGACCAGAAAGTCATTATCCAATATAACTTATGCAATCAAAATTGAACAGATCTAAAATAAGAATATTAAGCTTCATCAATACAGAAATCTTTGTTTATTTACCTATTAAGAAGTGCTGCAGATTTAGCCCAAAAGAACAAGATTATGACGAGGAAGAATAAAACATTCGATATAAAAGATAGTAAATTATATCCAACTATCTCGAATAGGAGCCATAGAACAGTTGAAGAAACAAGCAAAAGGCCGCTCTGGTACTTTTTCTTCCACAACAATACATCAGCAACTGCATCTCGAAAAGGAAAAATATTCATTAATACTATTTCAGTCAATGATCAAAATCAAAAACTCTGTAGGGGTCAACAAAAGAGATTGTAATGATGTTAAATGCGTGTATAATTTTGATGAATAATCTGATTTATACAATTATAATACACAATAGAATACCTGGACCACCGCCGAGCGCGAGATAAACAGAGAACCGACGGGGTTCTCCCATGATCGATTTGGGTTTCTGATAATCGAAACGGAGAATTCGATGAGAAAATCGGCAGGTTGAACGGGTAGAAATGATCGAAATTTCGATATTTTACAGTGGTGTAGAAATGTAGGTGCGATGCTGCGATTTAATAAATTGAAGTCCAACTCCAACATATGATACTTGGATGATTAAATTCAAAATTTTATATCTCTACATTTATGAAAATGAAAATTAATAAAATTTTACTGTTTTCTTGTCCAACTAATTTTCATTTTTTCAGACTTTTTTTTTTTGGGCTGAGTCTCGTTTTAGTACTGATAAATTAAATTTGAATAATGAAAAAGGTGAAAACGTATATATGAAATCCAATTGGTTGAGAACGAGGGACACTTGGATCTATGCCCATAATAAAAATAATATGCTGAAAAAAAATTATTTCAATAATAGTTGTATGTTAAATGTTATGCTCTAATTTTAAAATTGAAGTGAACAATAAACAGTTGTTGATAGATAAATAGAAAAATATAATTGAAGAGATACTTGTAGGAGGCTAAAGATGTAATTAAATATGGTAATGATTACCTTTTTTAGAAGATGAGATAATAATTTTGTTCTCATTAATTATTATAATTAAACTAATTTCTAATTTCATTCCTAATATGTGGAAGAATTTTAATCAAGCATCTCTCAGAGACCATCTATGTTCGATAAAACACAACCTAATATTCTCTTCAAGGCAGAATCATACAAACCTAATTATTACTTGTTTGTGAGTTGTCTAGGATAAATAAATGATTATATGAACCAAAATTTACTTGGTAGTGGCATCTGGTCTGGCGACTCCAACCAATTTCTGGTTGTGTAGATATTAAGCAACATATTTCACACATTAAGTTTCAATTGGTACAATCATCCATTTCCCAAAGTATTGTTCATTAATTAACAAACAAAAAAAATTCTTAAATTAGACGGTAGGTTTACCATTTACTCCCTAATCTTACTTTTTTTTTTTTTCAATGAGTATGTATATTGTAAAACGTGTTCATATACAAGCTATTTTATACTCCGATTCATTTTAGATTATCCGTATTACCATAAAAGAATTTTTTTTTTCCACTTTCTCAATCTCTTTTCTAAAATGACAAAAAAATACACATATCATTTTAACTTTACCCCTTAAAAAGTTGAAATGACCATTTTACCCTTACTTTATATTCACAAAAACAACTTTATACCTACAAATACTAATAAACAACTCATTTATTAAAATTCGTGTCACTTTGAAAGTGGAAAACAAAAATGAATTGGAGGGAGTATTATTTTTAGTAGAACAACTTATATATCTTTAGTGAAAACAATTTACATCCTTCAAAATAAATTAGTAAAAACATTTTTTTTAATAAAATAAGTTATACTCTGGTATCCTTTAAAATGGCTTATGTATAAAACAATTTCATTTTATACTTATTTTCTTTTCTTTTTTATGAATAAATTGTAATAATCTCACAGGAAAATATTTCAATATCTAATTGACTTCGTGATGCGACAATCTACCCATTACATTTAGATGGAATTCCACTCCCTATTTTTACCGAGTATACACATTAAATATAAATCAACAAATATTTTTAAATTACATTTATTGGTCATCTAAGTAATGAAACTCAAACACGGAATGAACAACAGTTCCATCCGTAGATAAAAATATTGAGGGTGTTTGGTTTAAATTCTTCCATGATAATGATAACAACATTTTATTTTCCATCTATGTTTCTGTAATAAAAATGATATGTTAGAAGAATAATTTTTCTAATGATTGTTGTATTGCTAGTGTCGTGGTTATTGGTTTGAGAATAAAAGAATGATTGAGAAACATGGTTGTTGGTTGAAAAATAGGAGAATAATTGAGAAACATGATGGTAGAAGAGGAAGAAGATAATCAAAATAAAGTAATGACTACCTTATTTAAAAGAGAGATACTGGTTTTTTTCTCTCATGAACCAATTATACTAATTTTTAATCTCATTCTCATTACCATTAAAAAATTGATAACCGAATGCCACATAAGAATATTCAGAACTGGTAAGTTCAAATTTTCTACCCGTACTACATGACATAAAAAGAGTATCATTGCAGGATCTACTGATACATTTCAAAATTTGGGCCGAATCATGATTCCTGTGTGAAGTTAGGGAATCATAAATTCGTCCTATTGCTTGCTATTCAGATGCTTTCTGCAATTCGATTGGAATGATAGTGACTCTAAATCAAACACCAGTTAATATTTCTCAATCCATTGTTCAAATAACTATAGTTGAACACTTGGGGGAGGGGGTTTTCCACTATGTTCAGTTTCTTTGGCAAACTCTTGAATCCAAGCAGGCAGAGACCAAGCAAGAAACATAACGCTCAATCACCTCGAAGTTTCGTCCTTATCAGAGTCTCCATCCAAATCCATAGATTGTTCCTTCTGGTGGCCCTCACTCCCACCATCAGATTTGCACTTCTTCTCTTTCTTCTTCTTCTTCTTCTTCTGCTTTTTCTTCAGGCGTTTCAAGCACCTTTTGGCTGTACGTTCCTCTGCAGCTCTTAATCTTTCTTCCCTCCTCTGGTTGAATTCCAAAAATAGTTTCCTCCTCTGGTGGTCCACCTCCATTCTAGCAAGCCGATCTTGTTCTTTTTGTCTCATTTGGCGATACTGCCAGCATTAACGAGTAACAACCATATACAACTTCTTGAGTTCAAGCTTCAATAGAAAACAAAAGAAGTCAGCCACTGTTGAAGGAAGCCAGAGCCAACTTAAAACTTTTATTTTTATTCACACTAGAAATTCTTGCACGACTTGTGTATTCATAAGATGTTTACATATTAAATTTTGTATGCAAGTGGCAACCCATAGGATGTTTATATTGTTTTATTAAGCCTTTTCTGCTTTTAGCTTTGCGCACCTTGAGGCCATGAAAAGTGCTCAATCTGACATAAGATAAAAGCCTACGGGCTCAATAGAACACAAAATACAAAAGCTTAACAAAGCAAGGCTTAATATTAATCCCAACATAAAGTTGAATAATTACGAGAAGGGAACTCATTATTATTAATACAGGATAGTAAATAACATTTTTTGTTCGTTCAAAGTAAGAGAAACTCAAACCCACACCGACAATTAAAGGAACACTCTAACTCCAATAGCACAAGCTGCACAGCTACCATTTTTTCTTATAGAGGTTCATAATGATATAGTAGAATGACATTTTTTAGGGAAGTTCAATTGTAAGTCATCTTTCCCATGAAAACAGAGACAATCTTTTAAGATGCTATTTCTTCCAAATATCTATACAATTGAAAGGAAAAAAAATGTGGAAAATACTAAATTACTAAAATTTACATAGTTTTGAAACTGGTTTTGCTAAATATATGGAACTACTGATAACTTCAAATGCTTCAACTTTAAAGTTTAGGGCTCATAAATCAATCTAAAGTTACCATAAGCATTCTCCATACATCAATACTTAACCCAGGGAGAAAGTGCTGTCCAGACCAAAGTTCAGCAATAGCATTGATTAATCAACAATGAAAATCTTGCACATTTGCATACTGCATTTGTTTACAAATATAATGTAGGAGAATAAGAGAGAGCCGAATATCAAGTCAAAAGATATCAAACTAAATTTCAAGAAAACACTGCAAATTGAAATGCTACAAAAATTGTCAATTGTTTAATTCCAGCCAATGTCAAGATTGCGAGTCTGACATGGTGACCTGATATGATTTTGAGTAAACCACACACGATATATTGCAATAAACTAACATATAAAACCGTTTTTTTTTTCCTTAACGAGCTTTAAATACGTCCCTGAAACTCTGAGGAAAGTCCCCTAATCGAGCATGTATTTAGTCTATTTAAGTGTGTCACAAGAACATCAAAGCATGTGATAATTATCTAGATTAATTGGCCTCCACTTTTACTAAATTAAGCTCGTGGTTTCTAATATCTTTAGATGGAATTTTTTAGCTATCTCTTCCACAATGCGTGCAAATTGCAGTACCTGATGAAAATCACCGGAGCCGGCACCAGCGGAACTGCTCGAGGTGTTGCTGACGCGAACTGGGACGCATTCAATAATTCGTCGGAGCTTAATTTCAAGGTCTTCGTCCTCGGGGTTGGCAGTAGGCGGTGTATACTCTACCAGAGCTGATGAAGAAGAAGAGAGTGCGGCGGAAGAGTAGCAGATGCCCTCTCCGCCACCGCAACCATCTGCAAGTCTCCGGCTGACGTCGGCCTTCCCCACGATGATGACATTTGGGGATTTTTCTTGCAAAACCTGATTTCTAGGGTTTGGATTTCAAAAGGTTCATGGGAATTCAGTATCGGGCGGCAATATTTGGATTGTGGAAAATCGAGTTAAAGTCACGCTATAAGTTATAACCCCTGCCCCACTCACGCACCACCCCCAACAAATTACTAACTCGGGAAAAAAAATGAAAAAAAATAAATATATATATATATATATATATAATTTCTAGTGCAAATTAAAATGTTGAAAAACTTTGCAGAAATTTGTTGCTTCGATCTAGCACCACTCTTATTCACAACAGAGGTTTAAGGCACTTTGGTCGGGCCTTCCAAGGCACCACGGCTCCATCTCCGAATTGCATCACCATTCAATAGAAAGATAAATCTCCCAGGTTTCAACTCTCAAAATCTTTTTGCCTTTCAATTTTTTGTTTTAAATTTCGCAAAGCATTCGATCTCTCCCTGTTAACTGTCCAAAAAACTTTATCATTTTCTAAGAAGCATTCTCATCTCAGTTGTTCAAGTTGGCTTACCAAATCATGTAAAGAAGCTAAAAATCTTTGCATGTCAGTAGTGTTAACTTCAATTTGGATTTGGATCTACTGCAAGATTCGAGAGTCATGATTATGGATTTTGTATTCTGGTGAACAAATTCAAATTTAAGTACGAAAAGAGTGGGTGGATGTCGATCGTTAATTGGGTATCTTGTCAAAATGTATTATTCTATCACACGCCAATGTCTGAATACTCTTTTAATACTTTTGCCTTTATTTTCTGCTTAGTTTTTACCTGCATTCATTTCTCAGATTTAGTTGCTTCACTTCTTTGGTCGGGAAGTAGTTAATTTAATGTATGTGTGATGAAAATAGAACTTACCATTTTTCCAGTATTGAAGAAGCACTTATTAGTATGTTCTGGTTTCAGTAGTGAAATGTCGGATACATAATTGGGTGTTCCGAATTTGAAAGTGTTGATCTGATTCTCCAGCTTAGGGGTTTAAAAATGTTGCTCTTGCTTCTGAACAGGACAAATTAATTAAAAAAGAATAGAAGAATATGGCCAGTAAGTTACAACTCCCAGGAGATGATTCAGTTCTTTTACGTGTTACTCACTGCAACATCAAGAGTTTTGCTTCCGAAGTTCGATTCTCTTTACAAGTAAGTGCATTTTACCATTATTTTCCCTCTGGCAGATGCTTGATCTTTCATTTCATTTCATTTCATCATATATCTGTGATTTGTACTTCTTAACCATTAGTTTTTCTGTCATTTTTGGAATATGAGCATCCCTATTGCCTATTGTCTTTTAAGTACATATTTGTTGGTTGACTGTAGTTTGTGTTGTCCACTTCAGATTGCAAAGACCAGATTATCCTACTCCTAAATCTTTCTTTCTACCCCTTTTCCATTTGTTATTTCCTATCAAGAACCATATAATGCATAAATTTAAGTTCTTCCCCTGCTCCACAAAATTAAAAATTGGGTTCACTAAGCTTTCTCTCTTTCTTCTTCCTTTTCCCCGTAAGTTATTCTATATCAAGAACCTTTTAATGAATAAATCCAAGTTCTTACTGATTATCCTGCTCCACATAATGTTATTTGAATTATCTATTCTAGACCCATCATTATTACTGGTCTTGCACTTTTTTCACCTAGTAAATCTAGGAACCTTCACAAGTGGATCTCAAACCTTTTACTCGACTCTTGCAAAATTTGAATATAGTGGGTGCCTTCCATATTAATATGGAGATAAGGACAAATAAAATTCTGGATTTTGATTGAGGGAAGACTGGATGTGATGGTGGGACTTATGCTATATGCAAGAAGTTCGTGCCTTTTTCAGATAAATCGTATTATGGACCATTCCCCCCCCCCCCCCATACCCCACCCCAAATAGATTGATTATTCGAGTTGTTTCTCATGTGTGTGATGCCTGTTTTTATCATCCTTGTAAGCAGATGACAATAGAAGCTGTTAAAGAGAAATTGTGGAAGAAGAGTGGCACTTCTGTTGACTCAATGTCGCTCGAGCTTTATGATGATACAGATGCTAAAGTTTCAGATCTAGCTCATAACACGAGACCCCTTGGTTTCTATTCTCCACAAGACGGGTTTTTTTACTTTTCTCTTTAGCGCTATTATTTTCCATTTTCTTCCTTCATTCTGATGGTTATTTCACCATTCCTAACCAATTTATTTCTTACTAATATTATCTCTATTGAGTATCATTATTTGGAATTTTATTGTACCGGAATAAAAAAATGTTGTACCAGAAGTTCATAAATTAAAATTCTTGTTTAAAATGTGTTTCCTTACCCTTTTCTCAATTGTTTCTTGAATTAGATAAATGAATAATTGGATGTTTCTTTGTAAATCTTCCATGCGCCTGGCAACTTACTCATTTTTTCTAGTTGCTGCAGTTTTTCATCATTCTGATATAGAACTCTGTATTTGCTTTTGTTAGTTTCCGGTTACACATCATTGACCGTGATCCATCATCATTAACATCTGGTGGTTGGCTAGAAGATACATCCCTTGTTGAGAAATATACAATTTCAGATGAAGCATACAGCAAACGTGAAGGTGTGTCTTAGTATTTGACAGCTTCAACAAAATTGTGGTCTATACACTAGGGCTTTCTCCTGTATCTGTAATATTCTGGTTTCGATAAAATTTTCAAGAACTTGATTATGCATTCCTTCTTTCAGATAACCAACCAAATCATGGAAAAAATATTAGCTGTGAAATTGGTCAAGCCAATTGGCTTATTCTGCTTTCTGATCTGTTTGTTCTAATCAAATTTCACATTTGATGCCTAATACCTTTTTAACTTGTTACCACTGACGAGCTGAGGTCTGATTTAATTAATTGTTATTTGTTTCAGGTACTTTTAGAAAGTTTAAGGAAAAAATGGGACTTCAACATTCAGAGTCTAAAGTACGCATTTCATATTTCTGCTCTATCTGCTTGTGATTTGCTGATTCTTTCCATGTTTCTTGAACTGAGATATTCTTGTAGTAGAGTTATCCTTTGTTTTCTCTACATATAAAAATAATTAACTTTGCTCTTCAGTTTCACTCTGTAAGAGCACCTTATGAATTCTGTATTGTGGCCCATATACATACTTTTGTAATTTCATTATTTACAATTTTTGTGTCTATGCCGTCCAAACAGATTTCAAAATTGGCTACTGTAATTTAATTTATTCCTTTGCTCGGGATCATTATTTTGTTTTTATCTTAATTTATGTTCTCTGAACAGATTCCAGACAACTACATGGAGGATCTTTGTGCAAACATAAAGGTTAGTTTTGCTATTTACTCTTGAGGTCCTTTTTTTTTTAATGTAACAAGACTGTAATTTTTTCAAAACTTGCAAACAATAGTTCAACGTGCAAGTTGAATTACTTGGTTTTTTTTCTTTACTATTCTTGTGAATACAAGCCTAACAAGGACTTTACGAGGTAGAAGCCTTTTCAAGGGTTACACTTAATTTGGCCATGCATTTGATTCTCAGAACATGTGAATCTAAAATATTCTCTCTCATCGTGTCTCTAATGTATTCATTTTCTAGAAATAACTTTTCCTTGTCCAACTAACGCTTCTGTGACTTCTGATTTCAGCTTTTTCTTGGGCACAATCTTTGCAATCAAAACACAAGTTGACATGCTACTTTTGTTGATGCTTATAATATTTATTGATAATTATAATGCTAACTTATTTGGTTTTACTCTTCCACTTTTTTTTTCTTCTCTTCTGAGAAAGGTGGGAGACAGATGTGAAGTTGAACCAGGGGCCAAAAGAGGTGTTGTCAAATTTGTGGGTCGCGCAGAAACACTCGCACCTGGTTTCTGGGTTGGAATTCAGTATGACGAACCTCTGGGAAAACACGATGGCATGTACGTGATTCTCAACTTTATGCAACTAATGTACATGATTTGCTATTTTAAAACCAAGCTATGCAGTTTATCTTTTTAAAAAAAATATATAAGATCCCACAGTTGCTTTAGATAAAGCTGATAGTCTCCTCAAAATAGACACCAAAATCTGGTGTAGAGTGAGGGAAGACTTTTGCAGTTTCACACACTAAAACTTCATTCAGTTTTATGCATTTTGCAAGTCTTATATCACATATCTGACTTTAAGACAACGAAATGATGTCGTCTTTGGAAATCCAAAGGGCATTTTTGGCTTATACAGACTTAATTAGTTCATTGACGGTGATTGGGTTGTAATTGGAAAGTTTTAAGATGAAACACGCGTTAGATGATTTGAGCATTCACATAGGAGAGCTTTGGACACCCATCCTAGTACGGAGTTTAGAAAGTAGAGAACTATGAACTCAAACTAGAAGGGAAACGGGAAGACATAAAAAGACTTTGGCAAGAAATTATTATGACTGAACACAATGAGGAGATGTACTCTTTGTTGTCGCTTTTTAGTAGGGTGGGTCATTGTTCCATTTGATTATTTCAGGGTAAAAGGACAACGATATTTCGAATGCCCTCCTCTATGTGGTGGAATGGTCAGGCCAGATAAAGTGAAGGTTTGTTCTCAACAAAGTGTTTATCTGTTTGTTGTTTTGCATATTGCTATGTATGTTTGACAAGATATGTCTCAATCTTGTCTCTTTCTGTTCAGGTTGGCGACTTTCCAGAACGCGATCCTTTTGAAGAAGACGAAATCTGATATCATTCTCTATTTATTTCTAATTTGTTTTGGAGATATGATTGAACATAATACTAACATCATATGACCATATTCATCCTTTTGTGGATAAAGCGTGCATCGTCTTCTTTCAACACTAGAACATGCGCGTACCTCACTCCTCCTGCCTTTTGGTCTTCATTTTGAAGAAAGCTTTGGTTTATTTGAATGATATCTTTTTATTTTCATGAATTAAGAATTCCATAATTTTTTTTTTTTCGTTCCATTATTTGTGTCAGAACTGATATATCATGTAAAGGAAACATATTTAATATGAAACCCTTTTAGTTCATATTACATTTGATGCCTTGAATTAGTTTTACATATACTAGTAACAGGTCTACCCGTGCTTCGCACGGAAGTCATTTTTTTTTTTTCAATTTTTATTCTATATTATATATATATATATTTTTTAATGATTTAAAAATGGACTTTTATTTTTCTTTAACAAAAATAACTAAAACTAATGGTTAAAGAAAAACCATTTATATTTACAAAAGATGAGAAACCTGTTTTGTTTGACCACATTCTAATAACAAATGATTTAAGGACAAATATATCAAAATTAAGTAACTCGGGTCATAATAAAAATTATCAAACTCAAACTTCTATAACCGAACAGTGAACTGTTTTTAAACATTAAGATCCAGATAAAATAATAAATTTTAGATACAATTAATAAAATAATATTTCGTCGTTCAAATTGAACAATATAATATTCAATATCAAGTATGGGAATAAGTTTTTTATGGACTGTAACTTAGCGGGGAAAAATAAGGATTGCAACTTTTCGGGCTAGCAAAATGAGGATGTAACTCTCCGAGCTGACAATTTAAGGACAATAATTTAAAAAAGTAGCAAATATAAGTCATATTAGCTCAAATCAACCCAAATTTGATTCAAGTTGAACGCAAATTCAAGTTAAATCATGTCAATAAGTTAGACTTTTAGGTCAATTAGCCCGGTTTGGTTAGATTTAGGTTGTTTGGCCTTAATTCGTGACTTTTAAAAGTTATTGTCCTTAAATTATCCGTTCTAAGATTCAAAGCCTTAATTTTCCTATCACCCTAAGTTACAGTTCTTAAAAAATTACTCTTTATCAAGTACTTAATCTTGTACACAAAAATAAAAAATTATTCTTGCTCTGACATATATACCATTACATTTCTTAAATTTTTAATTAATTTTACGCAGTTCAACACTTATTACAAATTTAAACCAAATTTTAGTGAGACGAATCATGCAACAATCTGTGTCACCAATAAACTTGTATTTAATAAACCGGGAAAAATTCTTTAGTCTGAAATACTTCAAACAAAAAGATTATTATTACATCAACAATAAGAAACCATATAAGACATTTGAACAAATTATCTTGCATTCTTGGTTTCTTTCACACCCAATTTTAAGTCCCTATGCTAATAGACACTTTTGTGGAAAGATGATTATCATGTTTTTCACTGTTGGACTAAGAGGTGGGAAAGTAAATATGTTTGGTGGTAGTTTAGATAATAAATTAGATTAATAGGTGAATGTTAGTAAAATAGTGGGTGTAGATAATTGTCCCTTATAATAAATTTATCAATAATTTGTCTATATTAATTTAATTAAGAATTAATAATCTCCATATTTAATTTTTAATAAAAAAAAACAAACTTGTTTATTTTTAAAATAGTTACACAATAATAAAGTAAATGTTATTTTAAACTTTTTAGAAAAATAATTTTATATCAATAGCGGTAAAAATTCCCAAACAAAATACAAACAACTTAAGATAAGTATTGAAAAATGTACCACAAATCATAATAAAGTCGTAAAATTCAAGTCTTTATAATCCAATAATGAACTGTTTGTAAACTTTAACTTCCAGTTAATAAAATAATAAACATTCGATACAATAACAACATATTATATCATCGTTGCAACTGAGCAATACAGATTAAAGAATAAACAATGTGACTTAATTAAAAAAATCAATATCAAGTATTCAACTTTGGTGCACAAACAACAAAAGTCATTCTTGCTCCAAAAACAACCAAAATAATTTTATCCTTTCTACGCAATCCAACACTTCTAACAAAGTCAAATCAATCTTTAGTGAGATGAAATATGCGATAATGTGTGTCATCAATAAACTGATATTCATAATAAATCGGGGACAATTCTTTGGTAGTGACATACTTTAATATAACAAAACCTGATACTTCTCCAATAAAATTTACAGTCGACATTGGTATGTGCTAAAATATAAAAATGAGATAAGAAACATATAAAATTCACAGTTTTAATAAGAAATTTAAAAAATTGAGGTGCATCCAATTAAATATAAATCCCACCACACGTTATTTTAAATTTAGCATAATTGAATTTCACATAAAGCTCAAAGATTTCAACAACATTCACTAATTATAATTTTTCTTCAAAATAATCTTCCAAATATTCAATTTTCCATCAAAATAATATTTTATTTATATATATATATATATATATATATATATATATATATATATATATATATCATTCCCTAGTTAATAATTTGTGGCTAAATATATTTATCATTACAATTAAATTTATTTAACGATAAACTCTCATATAAAAATTTTAGGGATCAAGGATCTATTAATTGTAGCCCAAATTGAAATATTTTGTAGATCCTAACAGGGTTAGACCGGGTCAAGTGAATCTTTCTAAAAAACTCACACAAACACAAAATGTAGAAGTTCGCTCTCAGGTTGTGTTACTATAAGCGCAAACATGTTGTAGTATAAGGATACATATTTGAACTTATTTTAACACATGTAAGGTATGTTGTAGTATATGGACACATATTTGAACTTATTTTAACACATGTAAGATATTAAAAAATGTGTTATTATATGAACAAAATTATGTTATTGTATGAACAAAAATCTGTACAGATTAGAAAAAAAACCTAGAGTTAAAGAGATAAATAATGGATTAAAAATTCATATATATGTCCTTGTAGAAACACATATATTTTTAAAGTTACTGCAAGGACATATATTTATTTTTGTAACAGCTAGTAACATACTTGTCCTTAATACTTGTCCTTATAGTAACACACCTGGGAGCAAGATTTCTATTTTGGCCTTGGTGTATTATTTTTTAGGATTATTTATTTGACCTGGTAAGACACACTTAGAATACGTGTTGCATATTATTTAAATAAGCTATAATCTTACTTAAAATATTTCAAATGAGTGTTTCTCTTATTTAATTTAATGTAAAAATTGAACATTAAATTATATGAGTTATTATAAATAAAGATTTTATTATATTTCAAATCGAAGAACTTTTAAAGAGAATAATTTTGTAAGGTATATTAGACAATGAACAGCTAGAGATGGTGCTCAATTAGGAAAAACTTTTGTTCTAAAAAAAACTTCTAATGTAGCCTTTTATAAATATTTTACTAAAAAAAGTAAATAATTTTTTTTTACAAAGTGTTGAAAATATTCAATATGTTTGGGCTTCCACGTGTCAAATTAAATGTGTATAGTTGTCTTAAAGAAGCCCAATTAAAGTGATCCATTAGAGTTTAAGTTATGGGCTTATATGAGAATTAAATGATCATGAGCTTTATGTGTAGATACCATTAGGGATTTTTAATTTGTCGAGGTACCAAATTAAAAGTAAATGATAACTTATTATCATAAGCAGGATTATGGTCCCTAAACATCAATACGTTCACTACATATTATGTATTCTCTCTACAAAATATTGAGGAAATGATGATATTGGTTGTTTGAGAAACCATCATCCCAATTGTGTTAAAATTGATTCAAATCGATCCATTCCGCTTTTATGATTAAGAATTCTCTAATTTCAGTTAATCGCGGTAAATTGATTAGGCGTGAAATTGTCATGATTCGTAGCTAGAAACGCCCTAGTTTTGATCGAATTTATTGAGTTTTTAGAGTCAATTGAGCATTATTTCTATACATTGATGAATTTATCTCTTTGATGATAATAGGTGAATAGAGGACGAAAAACGGAGTTCGTAAGACTTTGAATCGACTCAAACGGATGCCCGGATGAGAAGATATTGAAGAAATACGATTGGTATTAGTGCGGACGAGGAAAAGTATTAGTTGGATGAGTTGGAAGTCACTCGAGTGACTAGGTCGAGCGCCACCGCTCGAGCGCATTGCTCGAGCGCCTAAACGTACAGAACTTTTCTTGCGCTCGAGCAGCTCGAGCGCCACCGCTCGAGCGAATTGCTCGAGCGCCCAAAACATACAGTGTGATTTCAGCGCTCGACCGGCTCGAGCGGAACCGCTCGAGCGATTGTGTCATTCGAGCTACACTGCTCGAGCGGGACCGCTCGAGCGTTTTGCTCGAGCAACCTTGGATTTTTGCCTCCGGATGCGTATTTTCGGCCCATTAACTCCCGTTTCGACCCGTGCCTATATATACCTCTTCCAAACATGTTTTGAAGGAGACCCGAACTTTAGAAATAATTTTAGACTTAGTTTTTGGAGAGGAAGGAGAGGAGCAAGCTTTATTTTACGTTTTGTTGAGGTTTTGCATACGAATTCTTAGTTTCTTTTCTTTCTTAGTTTCTTTTAATTAGCTCGATTACTTTTAACGCTTTAAACTTCGTTTTTATCAATTCAAATTTCAGTTCTTAGTATTTATTTCTTTAAACCCTAGTTCATGTTTCATATTATCGTTCTTCAATTCATTATGTTTATGTTCGTTGTTTCTTCTATTGCTTTTGTGTTTGTTAACGTCATGTCTAGCTAAAACCCTTGCATGCTTAGGGTAGGATGAACTCGTAGAAGTAGGTTGTGGGTACGTAATTAGGGTAACCCGTGACATTAGTTTTAATTCTCTTGATTAATGAATTCTTATAATTAATCTGAACTTTACCTTTGAATTTAGTACGAGTGTTAGAGAGAGGACGACCGCATCACTCAATAACAATTAGTAGTCTTAAAGAGAAGGTTTAGGAAAGGTTAATTCATCTACCGGTTTAGCGAAGGAGGACGACCGCATCACCTTAGTTAAATTAGGGTCTCATTAATTAAGCACAATCTAGTAACTTGTTAGTAGATTCGTGAAGTCGAGTGTTAGGGTAAAGTATTAGGGTTTAGAATCTTGAGCTTTCACCTTGCATTCTTTTACTTAGGTTAATTCTTGTTTGTCACGATTACTTTGATTATGTACCTGCTCCGTTAGTATACGTAGGGATTCCTATCCTGAGCATCACCATCTCATACTTGCATATACACCTTAGATACTTAGTTTAATTTTCCTTTTGCATTCGTAGGATAATTGAGTTTAGTTTAATTAACCTTTCAAAAAAATCCAAAAACAATACACTCATATTAACTACGACGCGTAGATCTTCAGGGATCTATTCGCATACACACTTTCCCTTGGGTTCGATAATACTTGGTCCCTATACTTGCCCATACTACTGTGAACCCGTACTCTTGCGGGGTAACTACTAGTAGAAAGCTAGTGTAGTTCGCTTCAAGTCAATGGCGCCGTTGCCGGGGATGGCGTTATATGCTCTTTGAATAGGACTTGTCGATAGCTTAGTAGTTAGTAGTGGGTGATTTATTTTCTGTTTTTATTTGTATTCAATCGGCAGTTGCGTTTTGACCCTTCTGCTAGTGTGTCAGGTTTATGAAAACACGCTCACAAGGCAATACGAGCGAAGAGAGAATACCGTTGGACCCTGAGACAATAGCCAGAAGGAACCGAGCCTTCTTGAGAAGGATGAACGCTGCCGACTTAGGAAAGGAACCAATGGATATCAATAATGAGTTGGACGATGCTGCCAACGATTTCAATCAGGCAGTAGACCGAGTTGAAGGCACTGGAGTTAGTGGTAGCCATAATCAAATTCCATTAGGGGATAGCCAGAGCCTAAACCCGGATACACAAAACGTAGGGAATCCAGCTCAGAACCTTGTCCATAATCTTCATAACAACCCTACTTACCCACAAAACCAAAATAACCCTTTTAACAACCCAGTATACCAACATTACCCATACCCACCTTATCCTTACCCACCATATCCATATCATCCACCTCCTGTCTACAACCAACCACATGTTTACCCACCACCACCCCAACAAGTACCAATACCTGCCGCTAATCCTCAACACGTTCCTCAGAACGTCGATCACAATATGGCTATTCGAGGGAGGCTTGCAGCGCAGCCACAGCGGTACTATGATGGAGTGGCCTTGCCTCCTGTTGAGGCAAACAATTTCTCGATATCCCCGGGGATTTTAAAGTTGCTTACCGAGAATCAGTTCAAGGGGGTGATCGGGAAGGAGAATCCTCATACTCACTTGAGGAGCTTTCTCATGATAGCCTCAACATTTAATTATAATGGCATGTCTGAAGATGCCAAGAGGCTTAGGCTGTTCCCATTCTCATTGACGGGAATAGCCAAGGAGTGGTACGATAATACGCTCCCGCGGGGAGGTATTACCACTTGGGCCGAGCTCGAGCGTCTGTTCCTCGAGCGATTCTACCCTCCATCTAGGACGATCAAGGCTAGAATTGAGATCTCGTCCTTTCGCCAGAAGTCTGGAGAGGATTTACGCCAAGCGTGGGAGAGATACTCAAACATGCTGATAGAGTGCCCGCAGCACGGGTACAACGAGGGAGACATTATGGCATTCTTCTATAGTGGTGCCAACAAGGCGGGGCAAGACCATTTAGACGCTTGTGCGGGTGGAGCATTCTTGAACCAAGGCATAGAGAGGTGTAGGGAAATCGTGGACAACATTGTCACGAATGCCGGTGCTTGGAGTGGAGATGCAGATTTGCAGAAAGTGCATCAGGTTGAAGAGGGAGAAGGAACGAGAAGGCTGCTGATGGCCATGATGGAAAAGATCAACAACCTCGAGTTGGGAAAGAGTTTGGGTGGAGAGCATGCAGTAGAGAATGAGAGAGTAGACCAACCAAGTGGGCAGCAAGAGGTAGTCAATTGCATGGGAGGTCCGTATTACAACCAAAATGGCTACCAAGGTGGAAACCAGTAGGGAAGGCCTTCTTATGGCCAACCATTTGTACCTCCAGGCCCACAGCCACTTCAAAATCAATGGAGGAACACACAAGGAGTTCAAGGAGGCCAGCAACCTCCTCAAAACACATGGAGGAAGAATGATAATTTTTCTTATGCTAACCCAAAGGCTGGTGTTACTGTTCCTGCAGGTGTTGATCCGGGGTCTAAACCTCCTGGTGGAGAAGGCGGTGCATCAACCGAGGAGATGTTGAGAGCGATCCTTCAGAAGGTGGAGGAAGGGAGTAAGCGATTGTCCTCCTTGGAGTACGATGTGAAGGAGCTGCATAAGAAGGGCGATCATCGAGATCAAGAGCTCCAGAAGATGAACGTTGAGTGGACTAGAACTCAACAAGAGAACAATAGGCGGTTCACTTCTATAGAGTTCCAGATGAGCCAGATTGCAAAGATGGTGAATAGAGAGCCGGGAAAATATCCTTCCATGCCGGAGGGGAACCCGAAAGAGCATTGCAAGGCGATTCAGCTTAGAAGTGGAACCAACTACGAAGGTCCTCAGATGCCTGCTGATTCTGAGACGCCCCAAGAAGAGATTGAGCCCAAAGGGGATGAAGTTGAGACTGAGGAGAAAGAAGTTGAGAAAGGAGTTGAGGGTGAAAGCACTCAAGCGAGCAAAGAGCTTGAAGAGGAAGGCATTGAGAAGGGTGAGAGAGTTCCTAAGTGGAAGAAGGCAAAGGAAGCAAGGGAGAAAGTGAAAGAAACCGAGCGAGATGAATGGGGGGTACCCAAATCTGTGATACCCATCCCGTATCCACAGCGCTTCATGAAAAAGAAGCTTGATGAAAAATTTGCAAAATTTCTTGATGTTTTTAAACAACTTCACATTAACATTCATTTTTATGATGCTTTGGAACAGATGCCGCACTATGCGAAGTTTTTGAAGGACTTGATCGCGAAAAGACGGCGAGTGGATGAGCCGAAGTTGGTGCAGCTGAACCACGAGGTGAGTGCATTAGTGCACAAGGCGCTCCCACCGAAGCTGAAGGATCTCGGGAGCTTCACGATCTTATGTGACATTGGGAACGGGATCAAGAAGGGAGCGTTGTGCGATTTAGGGGCGAGCATCAATCTCATGCCCATCAATCTCATGCCCTTGTCGCTTTTCAAGAAGCTGGAAGGTGGTGAACTTCAGCCCACAATGATGACGCTTCAACTTGCCGACCGGTCTATTACTAGACCTCAAGGTGTGGTTGAAGACGTCCTAGTGAGAGTTGGAGATCACATTTTTCCAGCAGACTTTGTAGTGCTAGAGATGGAGGAAGATGAGCACGTGCCCCTGATCTTGGGAAGACCATTCTTAGCTACGGCGGGGATGGTGCTAGACGTGGCAAACGGGAAGATTACGCTGAAGGTTGATGATCAAGAAGTGAAGATCTCCCTATATGAAGTCATGAAGCACCCAAAGGAGGATGAGAGCTTGTATTGCATGGATGCCATTGATCCTCGTGTTGAAGACACACCTCCTATCCCTAATCCTTCTCATATTCATGAATTTTATAATCCTCTTTCACTCAATTACTTAACCCATGAGCATTATGTTCTTGATTATGTTGATAGGGATGAAGTGAAGAAGTTGAAGGATGAAGAGGTGAAGAAAGTGGATGTGGTCCAGTTAGAAGGGAAAGGAGGAGTTAAGAAGAAAAAGTCCAAACTCAAGAAATTGTTTAGTAAGACTCCTCCAGATAAAGGTGAGAAGGAGTTGAGACCTATACCACTTGAGGTGGGGAAGGAAGAAAAAGGGCTCATGATGGTGGGGCATCAAGGAAAGGAGTTCAAACACCACTCTTATGAGAGTGGGGGAGGTAAATTTGAGTATGA
The DNA here is from genome assembly GCA_947034835.1 of Ballota nigra. Classification (NCBI taxonomy): domain Eukaryota; kingdom Viridiplantae; phylum Streptophyta; class Magnoliopsida; order Lamiales; family Lamiaceae; genus Ballota; species Ballota nigra. The sequence goes on along the minus strand of OX344721.1, from coordinate 64,282,722 downwards.
TGTCCCATAAGCTCCTTTGAGCTTGGTCCGGCATGAGGACCTTAAAAATAGCGCTGAATGAGAGGCAACCCATTTTTATTTGCTTTCATTTATTTTTAGTGTCTTTTTATATTATTAGGGAGTATTTTGAGTCGTATGTTTAACCTCGTACTTGAGAGTTTTATTTTGTAGGCTTGTCTCTAAAGGAGTAAAGGTATCATGGAGTTATTCAGATTGAAGGAACCAACTTGAGACAAGGGAATGTGCAAAGCTATTGAGAGAAATTGAATTATGTGGTTGAGGTAACCCACAACCCCAAACTTAGACTTCTAGCAAGGTCGAAGTTTGGGGGGGTGGAGTTTTTTATTTGTTTTATGTTACATTGAACATGCATGCACGCCCTTATCTTTGAGTTGAGTTTGATTGATTATTGGTTTGTTGAGATACTCCTTGAGGTGATTTTGGTTTGACTCGCGATTGCATATTTCATGCCTATCAATCATCTTATGCTTGTTGATTGCTATCTTTGAGTATGATTTGATGAGTAGAGTGAGTAGTAAGGGTGGGTTAGAAATTCTTTTGTGTGAGTGTTTGAGTTTGAGCTGATTTGAGAAAGAACTTGTATGCTTGTGAATTTTTCTTTTGAGTACTTGTGTGATGAGAGTGAGAATGCACTAGGACTAGCATGGATGTGAAAGCCGTGAGAGTTGAGCCTTACGAGATTTTAATGCATGATTTAATCTCTTCGTTTGTGAGTGAATCGTCACCTTAGAGGATGCTAGAACTTGCATGTGCTCTTGCTTCTTGATTGTGTCCAGTTTGATATGCCGAATGTGATCTTAGGCCATCTTTGATTTAATTGAGTCACTTAGCCAAAATTTTCCTTACCAATGACATTGAATCCCTTGCTAGCCCCTTTGAGCCTTAAGCCTATTTTATTTGCTAGCACATATGAACACTATTCCAATTCCTAAGCCTTTTTGTCCCAATTTGAGTGGAAAGTAGGAAAGTGTGAATGTGAAGGGAGTGAATTGAGTTGAAAAAGGAAAAGGTTGTTTGTTGAGTGAATATGAGAAGAAGGTGTGATGAAGTTTTGAGATGTGGGAAAAAGAGAAAGAAAATTAAGAATGAGCAAAAAGAAAAAAATGAGCTCATGTGTTTGTGCGAAAAAGAAAAAAAAGTGAAGTGATTGAAAAAAAATGTGAAAAGAGAAAGAAAAAAAAATTGAAGTGTTGAGAGAAGTGGAATTGAAAGAGTGTTGATTGAATATGTTTGAAGTAGTCTGTTCCTAATCTCGAAGTGCCAAAGTTTGATTTTCTATTCTCCATTCACTTAAGTCACTTACCCATATTGTTATCCCACCTGTCCAAAGAGCCGACATTACAACCTTGAGAAAAGTCCTTTTTGATTCGGCATTGATTTCTAGAGTATGGTCGAAGTTAAGAGCACTTACAAGCCTATGGCTGCCAATTTGTGTGATTGATTGTTTGAGTGAGTCCCTTGATCATTGTTATACACTTGTGAGGGAGCGAAACACATCGTTGAGTGCACATCCATGCTTGATCTTGGTGTTTCTTGTAATTGTTGCATGAGTACGATAAAAGAAAGTGAGTGAGTATATGGGTGATTGACTTTTGAAGCTTGAGTTCATTAGCTTGCATGATTGATTCTTTGACTCATTCCTAACAATTTCACTTGACTTAATATTTCGTTGCTTGAGGACAAGCAACATGGTAAGTTTGGGGGGGTTGATTAGGCGTGAAATTGTCATGATTCGTAGCTAGAAACGCCCTAGTTTTGGTCGAATTTATTGAGTTTTTAGAGTCAATTGAGCATTATTTCTATACATTGATGAATTTGTCTCTTTGATGCTAATAGGTGAATAGAGGACGAAAAACGGAGTTCGTAAGACTTTGAATTGACTCAAACGGATGCCCGGATGAGAAGATATTGAAGAAATACGATTGGTATTAGTGCGGACGAGGAAAAGTATTAGTTGGATGAGTTGGAAGTCACTCGAGTGACTAGGTCGAGCGCCACCGCTCGAGTGCATTGCTCGAGCGCCTAAACGTACAGAACTTTTCTTGCGCTCGAGCAGCTCGAGCGCCACCGCTCGAGCGAATTGCTCGAGCGCCCAAAACATACAGTGTGATTTCAGCGCTCGACCGGCTCGAGCGGAACCGCTCGAGCGATTGTGTCATTCGAGCTACACTGCTCGAGCGGGACCGCTCGAGCGTTTTGCTCGAGCAACCTTGGATTTTTGCCTCCGGATGCGTATTTTCGGCCCATTAACTCCCGTTTCGACCCGTGCCTATATATACCTCTTCCAAACATGTTTTGAAGGAGACCCGAACTTTAGAAATAATTTTAGACTTAGTTTTTGGAGAGGAAGGAGAGGAGCAAGCTTTATTTTACGTTTTGTTGAGGTTTTGCATACGAATTCTTAGTTTCTTTTCTTTCTTAGTTTCTTTTAATTAGCTCGATTACTTTTAACGCTTTAAACTTCGTTTTTATCAATTCAAATTTCAGTTCTTAGTATTTATTTCTTTAAACCCTAGTTCATGTTTCATATTATCGTTCTTCAATTCATTATGTTTATGTTCGTTGTTTCTTCTATTGCTTTTGTGTTTGTTAACGTCATGTCTAGCTAAAACCCTTGCATGCTTAGGGGAGGATAAACTCGTAGAAGTAGGTTGTGGGTACGTAATTAGGGTAACCCGTGACATTAGTTTTAATTCCCTTGATTAATGAATTCTTATAATTAATCTGAACTTTACCTTTGAATTTAGTACGAGTGTTAGAGAGAGGACGACCGCATCACTCAATAACAATTAGTAGTCTTAAAGAGAAGGTTTAGGAAAGGTTAATTCATCTACCGGTTTAGCGAAGGAGGACGACCGCATCACCTTAGTTAAATTAGGGTCTCATTAATTAAGCACAATCTAGTAACTTGTTAGTAGATTCATGAAGTCGAGTGTTAGGGTAAAGTATTAGGGTTTAGAATCTTGAGCTTTCACCTTGCATTCTTTTACTTAGGTTAATTCTTGTTTGTCACGATTACTTTGATTATGTACCTGCTCCGTTAGTATACGTAGGGATTCCTATCCTGAGCATCACCATCTCATACTTGCATATACACCTTAGATACTTAGTTTAATTTTCCTTTTGCATTCGTAGGATAATTGAGTTTAGTTTAATTAACCTTTCAAAAAAATCCAAAAACAATACACTCATATTAACTACGACGCGTAGATCTTCAGGGATCTATTCGCATACACACTTTCCCTTGGGTTCGATAATACTTGGTCCCTATACTTGCCCATACTACTGTGAACCCGTACTCTTGCGGGGTAACTACTAGTAGAAAGCTAGTGTAGTTCGCTTCAAGTCATAAATCTCTAGATTGATTGACAATTTGTGTAAAAAAATCTTTCTATTTTTTAATAAAGCATGCTATTTAAATCTAATAAAAAATTTAACACAAAATTTTACAACAAAGTACAATTTATTACTCCAAAAATGAAAAATGCATATATTAAAACAAAAACAACAAAACTCTCAAAATACTTTAAAATCCTAAAATAATACTTTGGGTTGAAAACCTAATCTTCAAATATGAAATTCAGACATCTCAACTCTCTCCCCGTGATCCAAACGCCATAGAAGTGCTTTGTTTTCTTCCATTAATGTATGCACTAAGACTTGTTTACTGCAAAAAATGACAACATTTCAAGATTTTAGTAAAATGAGGATTTGAGTCAAAAAAGTTAAACAACTTACACTCTTCTAACAGAAAAAATACCTCACATGATCAACATGCTGAAATTGAAATTGGCTATGCACATGAATAATATGAAATTAGCAATTGTAATACTGAAGAGGTTATATACCAAATATTTGATATAATTACCGAGTCTTTGAGGAGAAAATTGATTTACCACTATGTGTGCAACAATTATGCATTAGTAGATTAAATGAATTGTGGATATCTATTTCACCATTTTCCCATTAATAGGATATGTTTAGGCTGTATATTTTGATAATAAATATAAAAAAAATTATAATCATGCAAAATATTAAGTTGGATGTGATCACGCTAATCTCAAATATTTGCTATCTATAACCAAACCTTCATATTAGATTATGTAGTAGAAGATTTTATGTTAGGATTATGCATGAGTAATATGAAATAACTTAACCAAATATATATGAATAAAGAGTGATTCTTTTATGCACCGAAGTGTATGGTATGCACTTGATTTATTTTTTTTTTTTTAAAAAATCCAAACAGTAGTTAGTAATAGCCAAGTAGTAAACAATACATTTGGTAGGTGTATTTAAATTAAAGAATATTAGTGAGTGAGTATCTTTAGAAACACATGTGCAGGTACTGCATGTTAGATAAAAATGTAATTTTAAAGTGGTATATTTAGTTAAAAAAAAACGGGTAATAAGTTAAGAAGTGGGTAAACTTATTAAAACAGTGTGGGAAGATAGCTACATTTTATAAAAAAAAAAATTGTAAAAAATATAATATTTAATTTGATTAATAATTAATAATTTTCATATTTGATTTCTGATATATAAAATAAAAGCAATGTTATTTATTCTTAAAATATTTAAATAATAATAAATTTAATCGGCAAATTTAAACCATTCAAAATAAGCCCCAATCAGACTGTACTACATTGCTCAATTGGGCCGAATTCGATCTAAATTTTGGGTTAATTGACACAGTTTGGCCTGACTGAGGGTGAATTCGGGCTCAATTTAAGTTTATTAGGCTAACTGTGCCTAAATTCGCCACTCTTGAAAATTCCAGTCATTAAAATGTTATCCCCAAAGTTATGGTCCTTAAAAAAATATTTTCAGAATATTAACTTTCACCTTGAGGATTTAGTGATAGACATTAACTCTTCGAAGTGATATTTACTTGGTTAGGGGAAGGGGCAAAATGAGTACAGTAACTCTTCGGGCTGAAAAAAAGAGGATCGTAACTTTCGGTGCTGACAATTTAAGGACAATAACTTTTAAAAGTAGTTAATCTTTGTCATATCAACTCAAATCAGTTAGAATTGGGTAAAAATTCAACCCGAATTCAATTAAATCATGCCAATAAGTCCTAATTTCAAGTCAAGTCGGGTCAATTAGTCCAATTTCTTTGTTTCGGGCTTATATGGGCTCAAATCTCGACTTTTAAAAGTTAATGTCCTTAAATTGTCTGCCCAAAGGTTTAAAATCCTAATTTTTCTATCACCGCTAAATTACGGTCATTACGAAAATCATTCTTGCTCCGACATGAATATCATTATACTTCTTTAAAAAAATTAACCATTTTCATGCAATACAACAATTATAACAAATTTAAATGAAACTTTAGTGAAACAAATTATGTGAATATTTGTGCCACCAATAAACTTGTATTCATAATAAATAGGGGAAATTTCTTTATTCTGAAATACTTCAAATATAATTATATATGATTATTCTCCAAAAAGTTTACACCCGACTCTATTATGCGCTAAAAATAAAAAGGAAAAACAACCATAATATTATTTAGGGTGTAAATATTTTTATGATTTTCATCCTAAATACATCCAAATTTAAAGATATAAATAATTTACACATAATCGATTAACATTCTGGAGGAAAACTTAAATAGTTTATATATGGTTGAGCTAGAAAATTTTTACTATTAAAAGTTAAATTGTATAAAAAAAAGAGTTTGTATGGAGTGAAATTGTTTCATACATGAATCACTTTACAATATTTTTTAGTGTAACCAACTAATACTCTTTAGTGTAATCAACTAATACCTTAGGAAAAACAAATAATACCCTTCAAAACTAATATTCTCTAGTGAAAACAACTAAGATCTGTCAAATGGTTCATGTATGAACCATTTTCGCTCTATACTTTTTATATTTAAAATAAAATTTATAGATAATAATCAAACACATTAATATTGAAAAAGTATGTAATGCTTTTTAAAAGAACAACTAATTTTATTTGTACCACTAAAGTTATACTTTTTAGTGAAAACAATTTGTCCCCTTTAGAGCTAATATCATTTACTTAAAGCAAGTAATATCCTTTAATGAAAAACTAATATCTTTCAAAGTGGTTCATAAATGAATCAATTTCTCTCTATAATTACCTTGTACTAATTAGTGTACCACGATACAAAAATATAAAATATTAAACTAAGAGTATGTATGGAGTGAAATTGATTCATACATGAATTATTGAAGGGTATTAGTTGTTTTCACTAAAGAGTATTAATTGTTCTAACTGAAGGGTATGAGTTGTTTATACTGAAGAGTGTCAGTTTATTATTACTAAATAACTAATACTCTTTAGTGAAAACAAAAAATATTCTTTAGTGAAAACAACTAATACTCTTTAATAAAAACAACTAATATCCTTGAATGGTTCATATATGAAACATTGACCCTTCATACTTTATCTTTTAATAAAGGGTACATGAGATTTAATGATCATATGCGTACACATAATACTAATCCGTATAAAATATTTTAAAATTGTTACTCAGTGAGTTTTATTAAATTATAAATGATAGTAGAACGTAATGCACATATAAAAAAAATCAATTACACCCATGATTGCCTTTATACTATAAGTGTGCAATTGTTCTAGTGATTTGTGTAGAATGAAAAGTCAATTGCTCAAGAAGGAACTAACATTTCTTCATTTACTTGGAAACGACACATTTATTAACTAAAATTGTCATATCCCATAATTTTGTAACATTTTCCCATGATTTGTGTAGAATGGAACTCAATTACTCAAGGAGGCCTAATAATTGCTTATATAATTATTGATGATTCATATACATCTATCTATAGTATATTTTATGTTACTATATGAATGTACATAATTTAATATGATTGTACATACTTTTGGAAGAGTATATATAGAGTGAAAATTGGTTTATACATGGATTATTGAAATGTATTAGTTGTTTTCACCGAAGAGTATTAGTTGTCTCTACTGAAGAGTCTTAGTTGTTTACTGCAAAATATTATATACTTTTGATACAATTGGAAATTTTTTCAATTATAATATAACTTATAACAAAATTTGATTCTTCCCAAAAAAAATTTATACCCGACACTGGTATGAGCTAAAAAAATACAAAAAAACAATGAAAAGAAATATAAATATCAACAAACGACGTATAATTTTGTTATTATTGAATTTCACAAAAACCTCAATGATTTCACCATTATTCATTGGATTTTATTTTCCTTATACATAATCTCTAAAATGATATATTTAACTTTCAATTGAAACATAAAGAAGTAAACTTTAATTGCATATAAGTGGTCCAATAGTTATTTTTCATCATTGTTCAAACAAAAATTAATACTCGTTTATTTTTTAACATGTCACTTTGACTTTTTTTACAAATTAATACTACATCCGTCCCGACATTATCTGCACACTAAAACGTGCACACATTTTAAGAAAAAATTACTTTTTGAGTAAAGTAGTGACATATGGGTAAATATGTATATATTATTGTGAGTGTGCACACAAATCAATATTTTCTTTTTTTTAGTATGCATATAATTTTAGGACAAACGAAAAAAGAAAGTGTGCAAATAATCATGGGACGGAAGGAGTATTATAATGTTTTTTTTACCAATATTGCCCATAAATTGTTGAGAAATTTTCTAGATTCTCCAATAATTTAAAGATTGTAATTCATGATTTCGGTTGATAAAATAAAAGATCTTTAACATGATGAATCCTCAATTTGTGAAATGGAAAGATTTGTGATGAATTAATATTTTTATTTACATATTAATAGGGATAAAATTAAAATATTTTGGGTAAAATACATCAAAATCAAAGTAATATGTATTAAAAAAAGTTTGAAAGCCAAAGTGACATTTAAAAAAAAACAGAGGGAGTAAAAGATACTCCCTCCGTCCCAAATCAGTTTTCACGAACTTAAATTTCAATTAAAATATCTATAAATTATCTGTTTATATTTGTGGTTACTACTTACTAATATTAAATGAGATGTTTTATAAACAACAACAAAAAAATGTATATTTGTAAATTATTCTTCATGCGTAAATTTAGCATTAAAATATAGATTTTTTTTTTCAATCGTAAAAAAAATTAAATAAATATTGAAGATTCACTGTTGTTTTCATAAAATCATATGTTTTAAGGAAATAATTTTTTTTCCTTATTATTATACTCCTATCGTAGAAAAAATGTATTTATCTTCGTTAAATTTATTTTTTGAGTTGTATTTATGAATAGTAAGGACTCAGAAACTTGTATTGTTTGGAAATTTGGAATTGTATTATAAGTATAATTATTACATACATCATAATCTTAAATTCACAATTTGGAATGAAAATTAGGATTTATAAATATATAGATTTGTTTTTTAAACCCGTTAACTATTGGCGTTCATCTAACAACTTAATTTTTAAATAATTAAAAAATAGACAAAGTATATAGTGAAAATGGTTAATACATGTATCTAACATCTTAATTTTCAGATAATAATTAAATAATAGACAAAGTATATAGTGCAAATAGTTAATACATGTATCATTGAAGGGTATTAATTGTTTTTACTAAAGAATATTAGTTATTTTCACTAATATCTTCAGTGAAAATAGCTAATACCCTTCAATGATTCATGTATGAATAAATTTCATACTATACATACTGTTAATAATAGTTTTATATATGATCCTATGCCAACCGGTGGACACAAATTTATATGCCCACTGCGAATGTAATTAAGACACATAAGCAAGGGGTCCACTATTATTTTAATTGATTATTTAAATTTTTTTGTACTAAATGAAAGACCTTATTTTACATCCCATACGTACTAAATGCATGATTTAAGGAATTGATGATTAATCAATTAAAAATATGGATTCCAGAACATTATGGTTACCATATTTTATATTTAATCTTAATTATAAATAAAACTAATCAGAACACAAACAAAAAATTAATAATTTAGAAAGAAACGTAATATAGTTGCTTAGAATAGGAATCACTTAGATAATTGATCAGGCTGGCATAATTTTACTTTTAATCATAAATTTAGTCAAGAAAATACCATGATTCACGGCACCAACAAGATAAAAAAAGAAAGTGCAATTTGAAATTTTCTAAAAAACAGTTACCACTCAAAGTAAAATGCAAAGCTTGGTAACCGAATAATCCACTATCTACATACAATGTACGTAGATCAAATCAAGAGATGAAAATATGTCTATATTTTAAAGAAACATCCCAAAATTATTGATATGGATTTTCGCTAAATATCAGAAACTATAAATGCGTTCAAAACAACAAATAATTGAAACCTACTAAAATTTACATCCGTTAAATAGTGAAATAAATAACCAAAAGTCAAAAACACATTGATACTTATTAAAAATGAATTGAACAATCATATCGAATAAAAAATTCTGCAAAATCCTAAAATTAATACTATAATAAATCTAAAGATGATAAACAAATATAAAATGTAAAACAACAAATATTTTATTACTAAACCATAAACCCTATCAGATATAGAATCAGATCACAACTGCAAAATAAAGTTATCCCTGATAATTGGAAAATATATATTTAAAAAAAGATACGACAAATTTTTATGAATTAAAATATATTAATAAAATATATGATAGTTGGGAAAAATCTTGCAAAATTATAACAAAACTTAGATACGCATAAGTTATTTGAAATGGAATATACGACCATATCAAACAAATTACAAAAGATGGGAAAAAAAATACTATTGTAAGATATTAAAATTTGCATACATCACGATGTCATAGAAAAACTTTCTCAAGAAACCAATCTCGTAACCAATACACTACAAAAATCTAGAGAGATACATAATTCTAAGAAGATTATAATAAATAAATACACGGGACTACACGCTACAACTATATTTCATCTTTAAGATTATGAGAGTATAGATAAATATCATCCCATCACCACTGGCCTTCACAAACATTCCAACGATCCTTGATAAAAATATTTCCGCTGCAATAAAAACAAAAAACAAAAATATACATTTTAATTAATATACATTAATATTATAAAATAAAGAACTAAAGAAAAAAAATTGACGGCAGATTATTAACTTTTTTAAGATATCAAAACAATACAACAACTAATTCAAATCAATTGACTATGAATCACGAACTACACACTAAATTATGAAAACAAAGACATAATTTCCATGAACCACAGCTACACAAAATCCACCTATACAACACCGGAAAAAAAAAAACTATCAGCCGAAACCCTAGAAATAAATCGAACGACACACAATGGAAGGAAAAAAAACATTCAATGGACGGGACAATTGGACGCCGAGTAAGACGATGAATAGCTGCACAACAATGAATAACGATCTTCAAAAGAATATAAACAAACGCTGCAAAAATCCTCGCTGGAACAACCTTGCAAAAAAAACAAAAAAACAAAAAAAAAATGAAGAAGAATAAAAAAAAGAAGAATAATTAGCGTGACATAAAAATCTACACGTAAAAATACTTGCATATCAATAGCAAACTCAAACCAATATATAGGAGAACTAAACTGTAACGGCTGCCAATTTAAGGTAGGAAAACAAACCAAAAAAAGGAATACCAATACTACAAAAGCATAAACATAAATTCAAGGATTTAATATAATACTATAGACAAATACACGAATTTAATTCAATACCATATCAAATACAATTATAGATCCAACGGCACACAATGGAAGAAATGAAAACGATCAACGACCGAGACAGTTTGGAGCCAAAACTATATATGGAAATCCTGGCTCTATTATATATGTATGATTTGTCGAATTGTCGTAGACTCGTGGTACTAAAGGATATCATTTAAACTATTGAAAGGTATTTATTGCAATAACAAAGAGTATAACTTAGAACTACTAAAAGGCTTTAGTCTTAATACAAAGGATAATACTTAAACTACTGAAAGTATTAGTTGTATCATGTAAGAATGTGGCTTAGTCCATCTGACCATTGGGTTCCTCGTATTAGTACCTGACTCAGGTTCGATTCCCTTTGAGAACAAATTAAGGGCAGTATCCATTTCAGATCCGTAAAACGGTCTAACACAATTTTTTTCCCCATAAAGATATGTATATGACACTGAATTATAATAGGACAGCAAATAAGTGAAAACCCAAGAATCTAGCAATTTAGCAAATTATATTTTGACTTGATTTTCATACAAGAGCGATGCCTGTCTACATTAGGTTTTGGGCCTATTTTCATCTAATTCAAGCCCAAGCCCAAGCCCAAGTCCAAGCCCAACAACAGTCTCCAGCCTTGAGAATTTGGGTCCTGCTATATACCCCTCCATTATTAATAGATACACCACTAAAAATTTCAAATAGAAAAAAATACCCTTCACTCTAATTTTTCCTCTCTGTTATCTTTCCACCAAAGCAGCCGCCGGCATCGCCATACAACCCTAAGAAGCAGCCCCTCAGTCACCTTGTTACCAAACCACACATGAATTTTTTCTCAATGGGGTATATCAACAAATAAAAAAAAATTGCGAAAATAATTTTTTTTTTTCCGGTTCCATGAATTCTGGAAGAAGAAAAACTCACTATGTTAATACAAATTCTAGTTCCACATTCGCCAAAATTACTTAAAATTATCCCTTTTTTTTAACGTACAAATTTAAAATAGAACACCCTTTTTTAAACACACCAATGGGTCGACCAAGAGAGAAAATGGTGGCTAGCTTGACAATTTTTGGATCTGTAAAAGTTGAAGGAACTTATTGAAGATGGAGAAAATAAATAAAAGGAGATTTTATATTTGAAGAAAAAAAAATCTATGTTGACGGCGGTTGAATCGCTGAGATGAGGCGGCGCTGGGGTTGGCCGGTGATGCAGCGTGCCAATGGTGAGCAGTGGAGGGGCTGTTCATCTGCAGAAGAAAACAACAACAAAAGGTCAACGAAAATATAAAGGAGAAAGGGTATGATAGGTAATTTGATGTATATATAGGTGTATCTATTAATTATGGAGGGGTATATAGCAGGACTCGAGAATTTTCACTGTATCAGAGAGAAGTTAGGAGGGAACAACAAAATACATACAGAAAAGAATAGCAGTGAAATTGAAGAAATCTTCCGATTCACAATAATGCCAAACACAGAAAAGTTGCTGTGAATCAATCAGAAGAGAAGTTGGAGAAGACAAAAGAAAAGGATATGCTGCCCACATCTTCTTCATCAACAAAGGGGCGCTCGGGCCCGAGCCCCCGGTCCAATCTTCTCCCTCACTACCTTCGTAGAATTGTGAAGGTGTGTCCTCTTCTTCATCTTCTTATTCTCGTGCAGTCTACTTAACTAGTGATTATTGAGTAAATATTTTGAGACTATAGGACGAATTATAGATCTGATCTTGATCAAAGATGATCATGGATCATAAATTTCGCTCAGATGCCCATTGATTATCGTCTGATCGCATTGTAATGGGGAATTTGTTATTAATATATTTAGGATAATTGGTAGCATTGCATTTTGGCTTTGTTATAATATTGCGCGAGAAAGAACATATAAAACGATAATTTGCGAAGTAATTAGAATCCTGCCTATTTTATTTTGTTTTCTTTTCCCTCTAGCGTGGCTGATAAAATTATTGAAATTGTTTGCTTCCTCAACTTAAGAAAGACAGCGTTCTTGATTTTTTCCCCCTATGTACTCTTGCGAGTAGATTAAAGAAAGCAAGCATTGTAAATCCGGTTAACTTAACTAACCAAGTGAAAACATGAACTTCACCCTTATGAGCTGTCCCAATGGTTGTTTTTCTTCTATGGAAACTGGAAAATATTACATAGATTTCAGACTGTGCCTTGGCCCTCGATGATAATGTGGTTAACATTAAGCAAACCAAGTGAAATCATGAACTCTGCTAATGATTTGATGGCTTTACGAGCTGTCCCAATGGTTCTTATTCTTAGGAAACTGGAATCGAGTGCACAATTTTCAGATTGTGCCTGATAGGATTTTGAGTTTTAACTGCTTTATGGAGCTGAATCTTGAAGGACAAAGTGGAGTCAGTTTTCTTTGTAGTTTGTGCAAGAACAATAGCTCTGCCCCTTGGAAGATCCAAGATTCTATTTTCCATAAAAGTAGGTTGTGGCCTTATGAAGATAAAGTCACATTAGTTTAACCGAATCGTTTGCTTTTCTTCAAATGAGGGTTTGCTTGACCTACTGATGTTTATTTAAATCTATGGTATGCCTCTTAAGGGTTCCATTGAAATCACAAGATATAACTGGAAATCAAAGTTTTCAACAATAGGGGTTTAGGGAGAAGATATATCTTGGCAAAAAAAAGCGCTCCCTTTAGCTATTGTGCTGGTGATCAATGGTGTATTGGACTCGCTAATCGCAATGCGTTGGAAGTCTACAAGTCCGATGTAGACTCAAGTATAAAAATTAGCAGGTTCCTTTTGCATGAATCTTATTGCTAACTATATCATCTTTCGCTCGCTTATACATAATTGTTACTAAGGATGGGAGATGTTGAAAGTTATCAAAAGGGAGGAGCATGAAATAAACCAGTTGGTAAAAAGGGGGGTCTCATGGTGAGCCTTGGGTACAGGTTGAGCAAGGTTTCTAGTTACTTAGTGTGAGGTCTCTTGACTGGTCGCAGATTTATGGAAGAGGAGAGAGCATTTGAATATTGAAATTTTTGGTTCAGTCAGGATTTATTGACACTCTTGGACTTTTCCTCCGCTCATGTTATGCAAAACTTGCTAGTTTTATGTTATGTAAGTCTGGTGTCTCCTTTTGGTTTAGCATGGGTTTGAACCCTGCTGTTCATATTTATATATGATACTCTGAAATATCTATTGGAATCTAGTATGCTATGATTTTCGTACTCTGAGTATAGTGTATACATAATCTTGAGAATCCTGATGAGATACTGGACTTATCCATTGTTGTCTAATCATCATTTGCAAACGTGCTGTTTTGGATTCATACTTTTCTCCCAAAGTGACGTCCATTTATTTTGGGTGGTTCAATGTAGTGGCAACAAATGGACATTGAATATACTTTCTGGCAAATGCTTCACCTATGCACATCGCCAAAAGTTGTGTGAGTGTCCTCCCTCTGCAGGTTCTTTTTTGGTGTTCAATATTTATTTCAATTAACATAGTGCATGTAATTGGTTGCTGATCCTTTACAAGAAATTCTTTTAATCAAAAAATGGTGGCCTTTTGCCTATTTGGAGAATTCTAATATTTAAATAAATTAAGAATGTATGGTAGCTGGCAGTTAGAAGTTCAAAATTTTCATTTGTACTCTTTTGTTTCTGATGACATTGTTTCTACATGTGAAACTTTGCTACCAATGCAGATATCAACACACAAAATATCACAAACGTAAGTCTTCCCTTATCATCGTTCTTCTCCTTTACGCACCTGTCATTGCCAAGGTCTTGTCTCACTTATTGATCTAAATTTGTATTCAATGTTTTTGGGTATATTATTGTTTATTTGGTATTTTCAGTTTTAATAATTTCTCAAGTACTCCGTGTTGCCTAAATTGTCATCACAAAGAATCTTTATCTATTCTAGCACATAAGCTTTTTTTTATCTTTCATTGCTCAATTTATGTCCTGCTCAATGTTTCCCCACACTATCTTTACGTAGACGTCACCGAGATGCCAATTTATTTATCATGTCAAATAATTTTTATCAGTAATGTAAATATATATCACGTAACTTCAAGTAGCAAATAATGAGTTCATGATTCTAATGTTCTCCTTGCTTATGCTTCCTGTGGAGCCTATGCTACCTGATATCTTTTATCCTGTATTTATAGAATCCTGTTTGGAGTGAACATTCGGTAAGTGGAATATAAATCCATCGGCTTGAGATAACAATTCAATATCTCCATTTGCTACTGCCACCTCTTTGAATTATTTATTGACAATCTCCTGCAAATGAGCTGCTTCGTGATGAATTTGTTTGAAATATTGGTCATTATGCATGGATTTATCCTTTCTATGAAGAATTTCTTTCCTAGTAAACATTATGTACTGGGGTTTGCTATGAATGAGATTTTTATTATGTTTCTTCCATTCAGTGTGCAAGACTGGTAGTTTCTCATAATTGTAACTTTCTTATTTCTAAACCCACCTTCGCTTATTTTTATCGTAATAAAGGGTAATTTGATTGTTTTGAGTATATCAAAATTGTTAATATCAATAACATTTTCTCGCTTCTTCTCTTTTTTTCCCTCAGAAACAAAGAACCAATGGGCACGAGATGATCCTGCATTTGTTGTCATATGTAGTCTTCTCTTGTCAGTGTCTGCAATTGCTTATTGTGCTGCGTATGTATCCTCAACCCTATATGTTATGGGTCCTCAAGCTGAGGTCTTATGTAATAATGGTTGAAATACTTTTGACCTCTTCCACAACTTTTTTTGTGCAATTAATACAATTTCTCATATCATACTGTCTCTTCTTTGTTTCAGGTATGATCACAGCACAGCACATGCTGTTTTTGTTGTAATTTCGGTATTGCTTTTCCATTTCCTTGTAACAGGCGCAATTTTAGCTACCATTTTTTGGTATGTGCAATTAGAATAAGAATAAGTTGCTAAATGCTGCTGCTTTACTATACTATACCAGTTTTTTTATATTCACCTTTTAGGGAAGAACATCTATATAAGAATGGTTAGCCGTAACTTGAAATCTACACCTTCTTCACCAGCCCAAAAGTAAAATTTATTTACTTGTGCTTATCAGTTCCTTGTTGAACTGTACGGAAGCCTTCCGTCTAGCAGGGTTAGTTTGCTTAACCTTTCGTAGGCCAGCTTGTATAACACGCTGGAAAGTTCATCGTGTTTAAGTAATCCGACACATAGATTTGAAGATCAATGGAACTTGCATTTGGATTATCATACTATACGTACTATCCGAACAAAAAATGGATTGGTATCATGCGAACTTTGGTGTTTAAATAGGAACTTAAGACTTTGTTTACTGCTTCCTGTTTCTGGAGTGCATTACTCTGTTATTGTGATTATAGGAGTAAAATTGCCATTTGAATTGACTAAAAAAATCCTAGAAATGGGAATTTGTTCTGTCGGCATATATTGAACATGTTGTGTGATAGTATCTAGTGAACGGATATTATATTTTGAATTGAACCAGTCATGTTCTGCCTGATACTGCATTATTCTTATAGAACTTCTCATCCTTTTTCGTTGTTGTGCAATGACTTTTTCATTGGCTTTTGTTGTCAGTATTTTGTATCACGTTTATCCCTTGACAATTTCTTGATATGAAATCTCATATGTGACAAGATGGTGAGATTGAAAGTTTGTTTGGCAAATATTTTGCAGGTTATTTACTAACAATTATCTTAGAGAAGAAGTTCCAAACAGTCATGTGGTGGAGCAACGGGTGGAATGGCAAGTTCTGCTCCTATTTTAGAATTTTTTTTGTATCTGGATTTGTATGCTTATAACTTGTTGATGTGGATTTGATAGCAATCTTCTTTCATGGTGTCAGTAAGATCACTTGTGCTGTATGGTTTTTGTCAAATGTTTTTATTTCCAGAGATAGGTTTTTTGTTCTCTATTGTGCTGACTTTTATTTACCACCAACTTTGTGAAGGTTGTATGCCTTTGATGTACACTGCAACTCGTTCTTCCCTATGTTTCTGTTGCTTTACGGTAAGTCTAAAGTGGATAAAAATATTAGTGTGAACTTTTTTCCAGAGGGCTACTGACGCCTTCATTTTTCTGCAGTTGTTCATTTTTTCCTATCACCAATTTTGGTTGCTCATGGTTTTGTACCCGTGCTACTATCAAATTTGCTCTTCATGGCAGCTGTTTCCTATTACCATTACCTAAATTTTTTAGGTTATGATGGTAAGATCTGCAATGAAAGACCTTACTTTTTCTTTCACTTTTTTTATGAGGATAATTTGGTATATTATTTCTGTATCAGAATAAGCTTATATAGTACTACTATTCATGCTTGCCCGCCAGGCAATGTGATTATTGAAGCCATAGCTATGAAACTTGAAGAGCTTTCCTATATCCTGCAGCAATTCATGGAAAGAGTTCTCTGTTCGAAGAATTAATTACCCTATATGCTAAATATTTTCCTTTTCTGATGCAGTGTTACCCTTCTTGGAGAGAACCACCTTTTTCCTGTATCCGATTGGTGTCATCATTGTCCTTTCTCCTATCTGTAAGCATCTTCATTACATCTTGTAACGTGCAATGAGATTGTTTATTGAAGAGATGAAACTGATTGTTGTTTGCAGTAATCTTGTGTGGCTTCAATCCATCCAGATATTTCATGAACATGTATTTTAGTCGATTGCTATAGATGCTGGCTAACATCTCGTAAAAGGTAAAATCCACCAAGGAATGCATTCACTTAGGTTCGTTTTCCTTTACATATATGGGGGAAGAGGATGCCTTTGGAAAGACAAAATCCCATCTGCCATTGGATTTTTTGTATTGCTGGAGAAGACGATTTTTCTCCCGAGTATATTGATGAAGCGTTAACTGTAATGATTTTTACTTGTGTGTACCTGAGCCTTGCACAAATTATGTATCCAACGGCTCAAATTACTCTGGTCTGCATCTCTTTAGTTGAATGTTCATGATCAGGAGCAGCTCTTGGTGACTCTCAATGTGTACTAAATTGTATCTTATGTGTGGAATTTTGACTAGGTAATTTGTTTTGTTAGGAAATGTGTTACCAATTGTATGAGACAAACACTCTCTTGTGAGACTCCTTCGCATGAGACGAAACGCAATTTATTAATGAACTCAAGGAAAAAATGGAAATATCAAAAAGGTTACAGGATAAATCAACAAAATACATTATTTAAGTTGGTTGTTTTAATTTTATCTGCAATTGTTATAACTTGACCATCTTGAGAAGTGTATATATTGAAAAATATTTCGCAAGATTTTAGAATATAATTTAGTCTATACATACTCTAAATAAAGAAAAATTAAAATATGGATTCAGATAACATTCTCTGAATAACATTTCTTCATTAGATGTCCGGTTACGTAAAATATATGGGAGAGATGATTGGATTGGTTGGATTTACCTACTGCACTTCCAGGTACCATCATTCCGGACTTTTACGAAGGAAGAAAGATGGATTCCTCGGAATTGCAATTTGGCAATGTGCAATGTGGATATTATGGAAGGCAAAAAATGTTGTCATCTTTGGAGGAGGGTATAATTTAGATAAATTATTGGAGGAAATTAAAGGTAGACTTTGGAGTTGGGTATTGATAAAAAATATGATCCATTGTAATTCTTCCTCTTTGAGAGTGGATGATATGTCCTAGATTGGTCTTGCAGGATTAATTTTTGAGTTTTGTGTAATGTTCTGTAGGCATTTCTTATGCCTTATTTGTTGAGCAGTAAAATTTTTCGTTGTCTGGTAAGAAAAAAAAAAAAACTAAGCCTCGACTCTCCAATGTCAAATGGACTTTTTGTTGGTGAAATGATGCTAAAGTGGGAGCACAATAGCGACTTGCAGAAGGAATGTAGCAGGAAAAAGCTTGGTGAGCCTTTTTTTTTTTTTTTGGTTTTTGTTTTCTACATTATCTGAATGTGGGTGGGATGGTTGGTGAGAGGTCCCGGTATGTTTTTTCTTTGCTGGACTTTTCTTCCTCTTGAAGTGTGATGTAGATATAAAAGGAAAGTGAATACAACGTAACATCACAAGGTAGACAAAGTATATTGGACTAGTTTTATTATATGCATTGTTGATTAGTATTAGTTGTTTAAAAAATGTATAAATATAATAGTAATACCGTGTAATGAAATCAATAATACTGTTTTAAATTTCATAGTGAAATTTAAAATTGACAGACAATAGACTTATCCCACAGGATATTGTTATTTCTTTCTTTTTCAAAACTCAATATAACTATATAAAATTGGTAAAAATACTTGGAGAAATGATTACCTATATCAGAATCTCCTATTTCAGTTACTATCTTATTAGGAAAATGATCATATGTTCAACAATGGATATATTATGTCCCACCGTAAATATGATAAAAATGCATATGCAGGGGGTCCATAATTATTTTAATTGATTGTTTATGTTTGTTTATGCATTATTATCACATTTACTGTGGACATATTATCATATTAATATAGACTAATTATAGAATCAAAATATCTTGATTACCTAACTTCATCTAATACTGGTAATTAACTGCAAGCTTCTTCGATGGCATATGCTTATTCACCCACGTTGACGAATTATCCAAATCGCACCAACCAAATAATCTAGTCCAAAGTTCAGAAGACTATATTTTTTATGGCAAAAATTTCTGCGCACAAGTTACCGTGCAGCGGGTATAATATTGATCTAATTTTGAGTCATTTTAATGAATTATAGGACCATAAAAATATATATTAATTCATTTAAATTCAAATATAATTTGTATACTTGAATAATATTAATACTATTCATTATATACGGAAATGATCATATGCCCACATGTGGACACAATATAATATACCCACCGCGAATGTGATAATGACACATAAGCAGTGGGTCCATATAATTTTAATTGATAGATTTTATCTATTTATGTGTCATTATCACATTCGCGGTGGGTATATTATATTGTGCCCACTGTGGGCATGAGATCATTTCCGTCATTATATAAATTGCTTTTTGGTTGGTCAAAGGTTTATGAATTTGCACCAATTTCAGAGTGCAACGAGTGTGCTGAAGCAATACTCTATTTTTTACATACATAAATCTTGATTGCTTCCCTTCGCTACTTGCAAGACATATATGTGATCAAAACAACCCCTCATCAATTTTAATAAACAAAAGTCATAACAAGAAAAGTACACAAGCATGTAACACAAGTTAAACAAGAAAAAAAACATGCACGTATCTCCATCCTTTGATGTAAAATAAACATGTGTTTGGCATTCAATCATCAAGTTTGGTCAGTGTTAATAGAATCCATTTTCAGTCTCAATATGGTGGATGTTAGGGTTTTTGCACTTGTATAATTCAAGCATTAGTTTTATTCATTTCATAATAAATTTCCGATACATTTTGAGCACGTGGATTAAAAAAAAGTTAAATAATAATTGCTGTACAAATTATGTTATAGGAAAAAAAGCATTTGTAATGTATTAACGCAAAAAGTAAAGAAACTGAAATGTAAAATGTAGATTGCCAAAAAGAGAATGAAAAGACATATCAAAACAATTTTTTTATAGTGAGGCGAGGAATTATTAGTTATATACGCAACAATCAATTTACATTAGGTGAGGTGTCATATATATCTAAAGTATTGTAGAAAAGGACGAGAGCTACAAATCTTTCTATATAAAATAAAACATTATTACTTGGCATAAGTATATCATTAACGATGATGGTGGATAGATGAACAAGAAGTTTGCATAAATAAATTTATTTTAAGATACATTCGCAATTTCCCACTTCCCAATAAAAAGTGAATAAGTTTTGCGTGAGGTTAGTCTCACAGAGTCACAGTGGAGCAGACTATAAATTGGACATAATTCATTAACACTTTAAAAAATTGAATGCTAATTTATGCTAGTTTATAAACGTTCTCACCGTGACACCATCTCACCTTTTGTATATGAGATTGTTTTATACATGAAACATGATATTTTTACAACTTCTAATAATAATACTTTTAAAACTTAGGTACAACCAAAAGTTGCAAAAATATAATACATAGAAACATTCAGGCGCGGGTCCACACTTTAGGTAAATAGTCTTGGTAAATTTGAAGTTATTTGAAGAGATTGAGCATGAGAGTAATGAATCCTTATCCAGTTCCTTGGTTGGTGAACACTGAACACCAATATGCTTGATTTCTCACTCGTTCAGTATCAACCTTACCCCCTTATGATTAAATGTGTTTGTACGTGCTTGATTTTAGATTTACACTTTATCGAATATTAATTTAATAATACAAGTTTATTCGTGTCAAAATTCTTCTCTTCGAGGTATATAATATTATACCTGGTTCAGTAATTTTAGTTGTGTCCAATTTTAATATGATACATCTTTACTTAATCAATTTTTATACTGCTCCTTTTTTTATTAACTTTAAGTACTTTTCGTCAAAAATTTAATTTATAGGTAAAGTCTAAGGCCATCCCGTTTTATTGTTACTTTCAATTTCTCAATCTGATTTCCACAACTCGGTAAATTTTGTTTTTGGTTGACAAATCACTATTCTTTCGTGAATTTGTAAGCAAGCCATTACTAATTTCTAAATAGTCGAATATTGTGTTCTATATTAAACTCTTTGTCTCGTCCAATTCATTATATTGTTACCTCCAATTTCTCAATCCCGACTACCACAACTCCTGAAATTTTATTTTTGTTGGATCAATCATAGCTCAATTTAATCGGAGGGTATAAAAAATCTCAAATCAACCGAATTATATTTTATGGCGTAAAGGACTAAACTGACAAAAAAAATCAAAATAAAAAAAATAAAAAACACAGAGGACTAAAACTGGACACCGGCGATGTTATCTATCATTACGGAGATTTTAGCTAATTAATCAAGATCAGTAAACCAGAGTTGATTCCTAAAAAAAATGTAAACCAGAGTTGGCTAATATTCATGTAAATTGTGTAGATTGTCAATTGGATATCTGTACTTCAAACTTGGTTGTAATACATGTAAAGTGTGCTTGAGTATCACACCTCGCACCACCAAACCAAATGTGCAAAAGCCATATGTGAAATATCCTTAATTAATTCAGTATCAAGAAATCAAGAAAAGCCATCCATTATTCTCAAACAGAACAAACCTAAAACATGAAAAACAAATGTATTGGTGTAAAATATCCATCTGATTTCCCTCAAATATCGAGTTTACTCCCAGCAACATCGACGACGAATCTGTAACGAACATCGTTCTTTTCGAGCCTCTCGAACGCAGTATTAATATAGTCCATCTTGACAGTCTCAATGGTGGAAGTGATCCCCTTTTCCTTGCAGAATTCCAGCATTTCTTCAGTCTCTTTCATACTTCCGATAAAGCTACCCGTGATGCTTTTCCTCCCCAGCATCACCATCGGGCTCACAAACTGCAACGGAGTATTGATCACCCCCATCAAGATCAACTTCCCATCTACTTTCAACGAGGCCAGATAGGGCTCCAATGGGTGGAACACGGGAATTGTATCAATTATGTAGTCGAGCGAGTCAGCAAGCTCCTGCATCCGAGCAGCATCAGACCCAACCACGTAGTCGTCCGCGCCCAAGTGTAGCAACGCCTCCTCTCTCTTCTTATCGGACGAGCTGATCACCGTAACGTGGTGCCCCATCGCCTTCGCCATTATCACCCCCATGTGTCCCACCCCTCCCAGCCCCAAGATACCGCCTCTCAGCCCGCTCTGCTTAAGCCCAAAATGCTTAAGGGGACTGTACACGGTCACGCCTGCGCATAGTAGCGGCGCTGCCTGCTCCATCGCCATTCCATCAGGAATCTTCACCACAAACCTGTTGCGTAACGGCGTTAAGTAACACGACTAAATCATTATTAGTGCTCATGTTATGCTTACTTCTGATCAACCACCATGGCAGAGGCGAATCCACCTTGAGTGGGTTTGCCGTCGGTGTAAACGTCGTTGTAGGTCCAGATTTTCTTGTTGCAGTATTGCTCGATGTCGTGTTTGCAGTTGCGGCAGTTGCGGCAGCATCCGACTATGCATCCCACTCCCACCACATCACCCGCCTTGAATTTGGTTACACCCGATCCAACCTCAACCACCTCTCCAACCACTTCATGCCTACCAAACAACAATAAATATATCTCCTATCAACAAGTTTCATAGTATGAAATTAATATTCACTGATATAATTACATGTATTCACTAATACCAATTGACTTACAAACTAAAATTATAGTACTGAATGTTATGGTATCAATGAATGTATACAATTATATCAGTTTCACAATGTGAATATATATTATTAATTTGATTAAAATCATAATCTAAGATTCTAGATTGGCAATATACCAGGGACGGATTTAGGGGGCCAATTAGATTTTAGACTTTTATTTTTACATGAATCCCTGAAAATATGTGTGATACTATAGTATAAAAAAATTGTTTCAATTGAAATAAAATCCTAGATCTGTCCCTAATTAAATTACTTCTCAATTGGGCCAAGAGCATCCAACTAAAATGCTACCCTAGTTTCAATCTTCGGATTTTCTTAACAAGATAAATGACACGAAAAATTAATCAACTAAATAATATAATTAATCTTGTGGAATGTAGGATGTTACACAACAGAAAATAAAGGGCAGAATTGCCGAAATCAAAATACAAACTCATCTTTCAGGAAAAAAACATACTGATCAATACACAAGGTAACAACTCAAGAGTGTGAGAGAGGGACGGATTGAGGAGGGAGGATCGCTCTCTTGTGATTTAAAATTTCTGTATTATATATGGAAAAAAAATTATATGCTTGAAGTTCATCTTAAAATAATATTTTTATCCCAAATATATTTCGCCCCTTAATGAAATTATGAGAAAAAAAAAAAAGGAAAAGAGAGAGAAAAGCAAATTACCCTGGAACCATGGGGTAATTGGACATGCCGAGATCATTTTTGATCTGGTGGATATCGGTGTGACAGATCCCACAGCATATAACCTTCAAATACACATCTTCAGCCCCTGTTTCTCTGTTCGTCCATTTTTTTTAACAACAACATACAGAATTTAGACCAAAAACCCAACATTATAGAATAAAGTAACCTTTTGTTGTCGATTAAAAAGAGAAATCCCCCCAAAAAAAAGTAAGAATCTTGAAATACCTGAGAGTGTATGAATAGGGTGCAAGAACGCCGGAAGGGTCTTTTGCGGCCCATCCCACTATTTTCTTCTCCACTTCCAAGCTACCCATACTAGTCTCTTCTTATATTATATATATTTTCACAAGAAAATATATAGATTCGGTCTCAATTTTTATGAGAGAGAATTGTTTGAAGAATGAGGCAAATGAAAAGGTCACAAACATATATATATATATATCAATTAAGCGCATGATTTTGGACAAATGAATAAATGGGACATGTCAGCAAGCAAACGCGATCGGTTACTGGGGATTGGGGAGTTGGTGAGTTGGGGATGGTGAGTCACCATCTTCTATTTTCAATATTATTTGGAAGGATATTAATATTATTTTTTGCATTATTATTGTCATCAATTTGCTTTAAAAAGACACTAGATAGAATTGAACAAAATTATGCAAACAAATTTATTGTTTGGTGAACGCGGCTGATCTCTCTCTTTTTTTTTTTTTACGCTGTATGAATGAATTAATTGTTACTCGCCAATTACGGAAAGTCAACGAGTAATGCAAGGTAATCCGTAAGAAAGAAAAATAAATTTAATTAGGTTGATTTCTCTCATTTATAAGGATTTAAATATTTATAATCCGCAGTTTGTGCGTAATAATTTGTTATGTGAGTATATTATTCTATCTCTTTTTTTTTTTTTTTTTAAATGATCATATGCCCACAATTGACTTATAATCCATTTCACTCTTAATTTAATTAATTTAATATATATGTGTATATTAGATAAACTAGTAATTGAACCCGTGCGATGCACGACCATAATTGTAAAATTTATTTATATTAAAGTGTATTTTTAATAAATTAAGTGTAATCAATGTTATGATTTGTTTATAAGAGACAATATTAATATTATTTGCATGTCACAACATAATATTTATTTCGCAATCAGAGATGTGAGTTCGCATTGCACACATAAATTAGAAAAATAAAATAAAGGACTACAGATTTTGAAACACCTCTCTGAAAATCAAATTTTTTGTAGTTTTAGACGAACGTTCGTCATCGCTGCATACTAAAATCTTCAAACCACTGCGATTGGTAACTCTCGAAACAGCCACGTGCAATTGACCGCGACTGAAAACTGATTTCTTCAAGAATAATCCAACCTTAGCGAGCGATTGTCCATGACTCTTATTTATTGACATGACATATGATACAATTAATGAGAATTGTCTCCTTTGAAACTTGAACGGAAGTCTCGGGTCAGATGTAGTCAGGGAAAGTCTAGGGATCAACACCATCTCACCAGAATTGCTGCCGGTTATGACCTTACCTTCCATAACACGGTCACCAAGTCTCGTTAGGACCAATCTTGTTCCGTTGCACAGTCCTCTGGAATGATCTATATTTCTGAGCAA
Source organism: Ballota nigra (assembly GCA_947034835.1). Taxonomy (NCBI): domain Eukaryota; kingdom Viridiplantae; phylum Streptophyta; class Magnoliopsida; order Lamiales; family Lamiaceae; genus Ballota; species Ballota nigra. Next base: position 64,257,426 of record OX344721.1, on the reverse strand, counting down.
CATAACTGAAATTCCAACTGCCAAATTCAACTCATGATTTGGCACACCGGGACACTTTAAGGTATTCAAGAACTCGGGTGTATGTAAATCCGCCAGTATATCAACATTAAAAAATACATATTTCGGTATATTTATGTGTATTTTTTAAAAAATTTAAAATTGATACTACAAAATAGAGTGATTTATCATAATATATATTTCAAAGATATATTCAATATATTTTTATATTTCAAATATTCGGTTTGAACAATATATTATTTTGATTAGTATATATGGATTCATCTCAAATATATCCTAAAGATTTAAAATTATCTTATTTATTATAAATATATCATAAAAATCTTTTTTTATAATTAATTATATTTTGTAGATATCTTCTATACTATAAAGTAGAGTGATTTATTAATATATTATTTTGATTAGTATATATGAATTCATGACGAATATATTTATTTTGTTTTCTTAATCCCGTATTAAAGATATTTTTGTTCACAAAAGATATTTTTTAATGAAGTAATTACACGGCTAGGTGGTTTAGGTGAATTATAATACCTCTTGGCAATCAATTTATTTGGTGATGAAAATTTGTCTTTTACTGGCCATGACCCTTTTTTCAATTGTTTTAATAAAATACTTATGATTGGATAATTGTTTTAAGCTTGAAAGAATATTAGATTATTCATCAAGAATATTGTTATAATTTTGTTTATTTTTAGTGTACACTTAAATACATTGTATACACTTGAAATTTGAACATAAATATTCCAAGCAGAATAGTAATACCCCAAGAAATAATCAATGATACTCCAAAAAGTAATCAATAATACCCCAAGAAATAATCAATAATATCCTAACTCCAAAAAAACACACAGTAGTTGAGTGATTTATCATTATATATATATATATATATATATATATATATATATATTTCAAAGATATATTCAACATGTTTTTATATTTCAAGAACCAATTTATAGATAAGTATTTATTTAATAAATGTTTCTTAATCTAATGTTTAGATAGGACTAAGATATTAATGAATAAATAAATATCATAAATATTCTTATAGAAGGTAAATAAAAAAAAATCTAGTATGCACTTGAGTGCATGATATGTACTTAAAATTTAAAAATAAATTAATTAAGAAAGTAATATCCAAAAAAGTAATCATTTAAATTTTTTTTGTTTATTTTTAGGGTGTACTTGAATACATTGTATACATTTAAATTTTGAAAAAAAAAAAATTCCAAGCAGAACAGTAATACCCCAAAAAATAATCAATAATACCCTAACTCCAAAAAAACACACAATTCAGTACATTTTTATGTATTTAAAAAAAAAATTAAAATTAAAGTTCAACGCATGCAATTTAAATAATTCAGTAAAGATAAATTAGTTTAATTAGGCAGAAATAGCAAAGAACAATATCGTTTATACAAAAATCTCTTGATTCAAACTGAAATTCGCAAACATGGGCATTGGGGAATTTCTCAATATTCAGCCATCGGAATTAAAATTCTCCTGCAAGCCAATTCTATTTATAATGTTGGCAGATTTATACGTAATCAAGCTATTATACTATCAATTACTTATAAATATAATATATCCTATATAATATATACTATATAAATAAAACTGATTATGTATATATACATTATAGATATTATGTATATTATGTACACATCACGTATTAAGTAATATACTATATAAATATATTGACTTGTTTTAATATTTGATAGATTAAGCCATCAAAGAAATCAATGTAAATCATATATATAACTACACCTTTATTAAATTTATGATCTCCATACCCAATGCATGGGACATCGTGGCAAATTGTAACACATTCAGAAGTAATTAAGTGTTATTTTACCCTCGGCAAGGTTACATGAAAATTCATAATCAATGTTAGATATTATTAAAGAAAACTAAAAAGAAAATGAATAATAAGTAGATGGTTGGTGAAATTGCAACGTCACCAAGACGTGAGCATTCAAATATTCGTGCATCATTATAAGACTGGGGGCCCACAGGGCTGTTTTAGGCTTATTACAGTCTTTGAAGCAAAGCGACATCTCCCACAGGCCACAATTCAGTTTCAACGTGGATTACTTTTTCCGACTTCTTTGTAAAATGTAAAATTAATGATAACAAAACTGCACATCAATCTCCTTTAATTATTTTATTTGCCATCAAATAAATTAAAGGGGTTTCTTGGGTCCCAATAAACAGTGGGTAACCGTAAACTTTAAAATCATGACCAACACTCCAAAACTTATCTGAACTATGTGGGAAAAAAGTTAATTAAATATACATTTCCCATACTTTGTAATGATACTTGTCTCTGTTTGCTTGAATGATTCTTACAAGGATTATGAAACAATTTGGCCTCCAATTTTATGTTTCTTTAAGGATGATTGTACTATTTTAGGAGCGATTGATGTGTGAGTTTTCAAATTAATTAGAACGTGACTTTTCTGTTTTCTCAAGAATGTATTACCCAATTTTATCAAGAAAATTCAATGATTTTTCTTGAAATGTTAATAGTATTAGAAAGTAGTTCGCTGTATTTTGAATATTATTTTTTTACAAAAGTTGAAATGTGTGTCGGTTGAAAATTAATTGGAGTGGTAACAACGAAGAAATCAGATTTTTTTTGACGAAAAATAAATTAATACTAGAAAATGGAACGATCCAATTGACCGACCTAAAATTCATGTAGTTGGTCCTTTGATCCACCCAATTTAATCGGGTTTAAATTCGTTTTGACTTTTGAGTGAGAGAATTCATTTTCGGAATAAATTTAAATCCGATCGCTATAGGAAGTGTTTTGTAAATACAACTGGTTAGGATAGAATTTTTTTTATAAAAAAGTTTCCCCTCGCAATTTGTAAACACTCTCAATACGGAAATGATCACACACGGCGATAGATACAAAATTATATTCCCACCACAAAAGTGTTAGTGACATAAGTAAGGGGTCAACTATTATTTTAACTGATTGTTTATATTTATTTATGTGTTATTAACACATTTGCAGTGAATACATAATTTTGTGCCTACTGGATCAATTCCACACTTCAATAATATCCTTCACGTTAAAATAACCAAATATAAATTACAAGGAAATAATAAGTTTATCACTAAAACAATGACAAGGCAATAAATTGATGGTTAAAAATACACGCTCTCCGATCCTTTTTAAATTGTTCATATACAATAGTGCAAGTTTTAATAAAATATTTGTATATTAATATTAAAAGGAGTAAAGTTGGGGATATATTGGTCAATTCTACTTTATTTAGGTGAGTTTAGTTTATAGTTTAACGGTATCTTGCAAAATGAAGTAACATGATGTGTAAGTAAAAGATGTTTGCAAGTGAATAATTTTAGAGGATAAAATATTTATTTTTGTAGTTTTGAGTAATCCAAAAAAGAACCATGTTTGTACTACATATATATTTATAAAACTTATACTTATTTTTATAAGAAATACTACATATTTATTTATAAAAATTAAAGTATTAGTAGAAACTAGAAAGTGGTTATGACTTCTGAGTTGGTGAGGATCGGGTACCCCCATAATCCATGATTACGACAATTAAAATACTGAAAAATACATATATGAGTGGTGTGTTAGGAAAATTGTTTACATAATATAAAGGCCCATCAAACTGTAGTACTTTAGACTATCGTATTTTCTATTATTAAATTAATGAGATATATCTCCAATTTAATATTAATGACAGTTCATTTAACTCATGTTTTCTAATGATCAAATATTCCGTCTCAGAAAATAAATTTCGGGAAAATTCGTCTCACTAAAACTTTGGTGTAATTTGTATTTTTATGTATTTCATTATTATATAATAGAAGTTGAGAATATAAGTCTATTGAGGCTTGAAAATGATGTTGAAAATAAATGAATCCTAGTCCATGAAATCTCAGTGGTTGAGAACAAGTCTCAAGTCCATTGATTTTACAATCCTGTTTCGCATCTTTTTCTTTAAATGTTTGTAGGCAAATTAAATTCGCACCCAATTAAACGGTGATACGTGTACAAATCAAATATTAATATCAAATAAAATTTACTATTTTATTTTAAGAATTTAATTAAATTAATTCTTGAATTAAATAGTTAAATTGATATTAAATGTACACGGTACAAGTCGGACAAATTAAATGAGTATTCGATACTCATATTGGGTAATAAATACGCCTTATTCATCATTAAAACGAGAATTAAATGATATCTCGTAAAAAATGAAAGCGAATTAAATTAATTCGTAAATCACGCCAATCAAATGGCAATGGCCAATAAGGCGGCGCCACGTGGCGCGTTAAGAAAGGAAAGTTTTCCATCATTCACCCTATAAATAGGGTCTTCATTGTTCATTTCAACCACGAACGAAGACGAGCACAAAGCGAACACAAGCAAACGAGCATCCAGCAAATCCTCTGCAACTGTTCTTGAAGACCCAAGACGTTCTTCGCCGTTCTTCGTGAAAGTCAACCAGAAGCAGCTCAAGATCGAAGATTAAGGCCTGAAGCCCCATCGATCCGGTGTTTCTACTTGAAGATTTGAAGAAAACTCCAAGAGCGTTCTTCAGTGTTCTTCGCCCAAATCCTCCCAAAGCAGCTACAGATCGAAGATCAAGGCTCGAAGTCCCTTCGATCCGGCGTTTGCATTCGAAGCTTCAAAGAGCGTTCTTCACCAAATTCAAGAACGTTCATCCAGAAACAACGTTTAATCCAAAATAAGGTGTTTTCACCCTTGGATTAACGTTACAAGCATTCAAGTCCAAAGATCGAGGTCAAGACTCGATCCAAAGTCCAGTCAAACTTTGGAGAGAAGAATCAGAGGAGAAAAGTCAGAGTCAAGAACCTGCATAAATTTCTCGGTTCGATCCGAACAAATTCAAGTTGTAAACGATATTCGTGTTTATTATATTAATAAAACGAATTTTGCAGTTACAAATTTAGCACGCCCGGTGGGACCGACTCTACCTCTCATCCCTTCTCTCCTCAAGTAAAGTTCAAGATCACTAGGATGGCTCCTCACAAAGTTATCGTGCAAAAAGCCAACTCCTCCAAAACTTCTGAAGGCCAGGTCGTGACAAGAAGTATGACGAAGCGATCGCTAACTGAGACCTTCACAAAGGCCAATCCATCAGTGGAGGCAACGACTAGGAAGCCGGCCCACACTGCTGAAGACGAGGAGGTCAACTCTCAACACTCCACTCCACTTTCATCCTCAAACTCACTGTCAGACTCAAGCGTTGCTCCAGTCATGATGACAGACTCCTCAACTATTGAGGAACGATTCAACAACATCCTCAAAGTTATTGAAGGTCTTGCAGATCACGTCAAGAGGCAAGACATTCAGATTGCCAACTTGATGAACAAGGTGGAGAATAGTGATACAAGTCACGCTCGTGGGAAGCAAGTTGAAGATCAAGGAGTAGAGGAAACCTCAACTAGGCGACAAGCAGCTGAAACTGAGGAGACTATTAAAGAACTGCAAGTCTCAGCTGATGGAGCGATCCAGATTGATCAGCTCAAGGAGCTCATTCTGGAGACGGTGAAAGGGAATTTTGAAGATGGCTCCAAGTCCACCTTCACCTACACCAAACCATACACAAAGAGGATTGACAACTTACGGATGCCAGTAGGCTACCAACCTCCAAAGTTCCAACAGTTTGACGGAAAGGGCAATCCAAAGCAGCACGTGGCCTATTTTGTTGAGACGTGCAACAATGCCGGGACTTACGAAGACTATCTTGTCAAGCAGTCCGTCCGCTCACTCAAAGGAAACACTTTCGATTGGTACATTGATCTGGAGGCTAACTCCATCAACAGATGGGATCAAATGGAGCAAGAGTTCCTCAACCGTTTCTACAGTACGAGAAGAACGGTTAGCATGATCGAGCTGACAAATTCACACCAATGGAAGGAAGAGCCTGTCATCGATTACATTAATCGAAGGAGAAACTTAAGTCTAAATTACAAAGACAGACTGTCCGAGACATCCGCGATTGAAATGTGCGTCCAAGGGATGAAGTGGGGTCTCCGGTATATTCTCCAAGGTATCCAGCCGTGAACTTTTGAAGAGTTGGCTACAAGAGCGCATGACATGGAGCTGACCATGGCTGCAAGTGGATCCAGTGGACCACCTGTCCAAGAACCTCGAAAGTTCAAGGACAAACAAGAAGTTAAGAAGGGAGGCAAGACCTTTGTCCGAACTCCTCACAAAAAAGTCATGCAAACAAATACAAAGACTGTCAAGTATCAGAAGGAGCGAGAAGAAAGAAATGACAAAGGAAAAGTTGTTGATGTTGCTCCGGAAAGGGGGCAAAGAAGAAAGACTCTGAAAGAAATGCAACAAAGGCAATATCCATTCCTAGACTCTGATATTTCAAGAATATTCGATGATTTGATGAAAAGCAAACTCATCGAGTTGCTAGAAATGAAGCGCCCAGAAGAAGTTGGACGTGTCAATGACCCAAAATACTACAAGTACCACAGACTTGTGGGTCACCCAATCCAAGACTGCTTCGTCTTCAAGGATAAAGTCATGCAGCTGGTTGAGCAAGGGACAATCCTACTTGAAGAAGAAGCAACTTGCAAACTTCGTCACTGCTGAGCATGATGATAGTTATAACATTCCATGTTATATGGCGGATATAGATGAAACCTCTTCATCAGAAAGGGAGCCTCGTGACAAAACTGTTGATTGTGCGCCCACTATGAGCTTTACAAAAGACGACTTATTGCTCGGCTCGCAGCCTCATAACCGACCTTTGTTCGTGACAGGCTACGCCAAAGGACAAAAGATTAATCGCATGCTGATTGACGGAGGGTCTGTAGTAAATATCCTGCCTCTGAGAGTGATGAGAAAGTTGGGCATAACAGTTGATGAACTCGGCCAAAGCCGACTAATGATCCAAGGCTTCAAGAAGGCCAAAGGGCCCTTGGAACGATGATGCTTGATTTGCTAATCGATGAGATGACGTCAATTGTGCTCTTTCATGTGATAGACGCCAGGACCTCGTACAATATGTTGCTAGGACGTCCGTGGTTGCACGAGAACAACGTGATACCCTCTACGATGCACCAATGCTTCAAATACTATAAAGATGGTGAAGTAAATAGAGTATTTGTCGATGCTAAGCCTTTCACGGATGCTGAGTCATATTTTGCTGACGCCAGGTACTACTTTCAGAGTACAACTAAAGCTGAAGCGGACTCATCACAGGAGATAGCCAAAGATGGGCAAACTGCAGAGAAGGAGAAGACTGTTCCTCCATCCCGTGTTGATAAAGGTAAACAGCCTCTCGAAATTGTTGAAGCATTAGAGGGATTGATATTACCTCTAACCAAGCTTAACTCAACAAGACCTTCCTCACAACCGCTTAAAGGATTCGCTCGTCCTACTCATGGAGCCAAGACTGAACATGGTGAAATAGCTGAAGCTGTAATGTCGAAGTCTTATGGCCCTAAAGCCTTCAGACTCCTTGTTCGGGCTGGATATGATCCACAAGAAAAGTCTGCATTGAAGGAATCGCCCCAAGAGGTCATCAAACCGCCAAAGCATGGGGTTAAATCCGTTCAAAAGCCAGCAAGTAAAGACACTTATGCACCGATCAAGAATTCCAGAATGGGTTTGGGATATGTGGCACCGAATTCGGTTCGTATCGCGATCAAAAGAGCGAGCACGAGCACAAATCATATCTCTGAAGGGGCATTCTCATCCACGGAGGACGTGTTTGATGAGAACAGCGAAAAAGTAAAGAAAGTTTCTATCTTCGAGAGATTAGGAACATTTGAAGGAAGCAATCGCCTAAAGCATGGGTCAGCTTTCAACAGATTGGGATCACTTGGAAGAAAGTCCAGATCCGTCTTTGGAAGATTAGGGCCGCATAAAAGAATTCAGTGCCGAGAAGGGAGGATTTCTAAACCTGCACACTCCCACAGAATTCGAAGCTTAATCTCCTCTCGTATGAAACGACGAACAACGTTGGTTGAATCATGTGGAGAAGCATTAACCGTGAGGTTAAGAACGATCATCTACACCAAGGAGGAAGACGATAATAAAGAAAGTGTTGTATCGTCAAACTTTGTCAACAACTCCATTGTCCAAAGGCAGACTCCTCAAGAAAGTGAAGAAGTCTTACAAAGGAGAGTTGCTGCGATGATCAGAAATGGATTCATCATTGACACCGTTAGTATTTCACGGACGGTCCTAGTCAGAAGAAGGGATGGTCGAGTGAGGGCAGCTGTCGATATCAGAAGGCAAGAGGAAGTCAGTGAAGATGCAGCAACTGTAAATCACATCACTGTGTATGATGAGGCTTTTACAGTGGAAGAGGATGTTGGGGAGGCTCCTCCAGAACTTGAAGAGGGTGTTAAAGCCACTGTTGATAAGTTAAAAAAAATCAACTTGGGAGATGCCAACGATCCATGGCCAACCTACATGAGCGCCTTGTTGACGTCTGAAGAAGAAGGGGCATATATTACACTCTTGAAGGAGTTCAGGGATGTGTTTGCTTAGTCGTACAAGGAAATGCCAGGGTTAGACCCGAAAGTTGTTGTTCATCAACTATCAATAAAAGAACGGACTAAACCAGTCAAGCAAGGCCAACGTCGATTTCGACCAGAGTTGATCTCGCAAATTGAGAATGAAGTAAACAAGCTCATTGAGGTTGGTTTCATTCGAGAGGTGAAGTATCCTACATGGATCTCCAGCATTGTCCCGGTAAGAAAGAAGAATGGTCAGATTCGGGTGTGTGTGGACTTTCGCGATCTCAACCTCGCATGTCCCAAGGATGATTTTCCATTGCCCATCACTGAACTTATGATCGATGCTACTACATGTCATGAAGCTTTGTCTTTCATGGATGGCTCATCAGGATACAATCAAATCCGCATGTCGCCTAATGATGAAGAGCTTACCGCCTTTCGCACACCCAAAGGGATATTTTTTTATAAAGTGATGCCCTTTGGTTTGAAGAATGCTGGTGCCACATATCAGCGTGCGATGCAGAAGATCTTTGATGATATGCTCCATAAAAATACTGAGTGTTATGTGGACGACGTGGTGGTGAAATCGAAAAGGAATGAAGATCACTTGCGAGATTTGAGGCAAGTCTTCGAACGTCTCAGACGATATCAACTTAGGATAAATCCTTTGAAGTGTGCCTTCAGAGTCTCTTCGGGAAAATTCCTTGGATTCATCGTTCACCAACGAGGTATCGAGATTGAATAAGCAAAGATCGATGCAATTCTGAAGATGCCTGAACCAAGTAACATCCATGAGCTTAAAAGCTTGCAAGGAAAGTTGGTATATCTGAGGAGGTTCATCTCAAACTTGGCTGGCAGATGTCAACCCTTCAGTTATTTGATGAAGAAAGGAAACCCATTCAAATGAGACGAAGCTTGCAAGAATGCTTTTAAGGGCATCAAGGAATATCTGATGAAGCCGTCTGTGCTAGTCGCTCCAGTACCCGGAAGACCGTTGATACTTTACATAGTTGCTCAGGAACGGTCTGTTGGAGCCTTGTTGGCACAAGAAAATGACGAGGGTAAAGAAAATGCTCTTAACTATTTGAGCAGGATGATGGTTCCGAATGAGCTGAATTACTCCCCAATCGAGAAGATATGTTTGGCACTCATCTTCGTAATTCAGAAATTGAAGTACTATTTCCAGGTTCACACCGTCCGTCTTATCTCAAAGGCAAATCCATTAAAGTTTGTCATGTCAAAGCCGGTTCTTTCAGACAGACTTGCAAGGTGGTATCTCCAGCTGCAACAGTTCAAGATCATATACATCCCGCAGAAAGCTGTAAAAGGACAAGTGTTGGCAGATTTCTTAGCAGACCACCCGATTCCTGCTGAGTGGGAGTTATCTGATGATCTCCCAGATAAAGATGTCTTAGCAGTGGAAATATCTCCTCCTTGGAAGATGTACTTCGATGGAGCCTCACATAGAGAAGGAGCTGGTGCCGGAGTGGTGTTCATCACATTCGAAGATGAAGTCTTGCCTTATTCATTCTCCTTAACTGAGAATTGCTCCAACAATGTGGCCGAGTATCAAGCACTCATACTTGGGCTAGAGATGGCAGTGGACATAAAACAATTGCATCTCAGGGTGTATGGAGATTCCTTGCTAGTTGTAAATCAACTCCGCGGATTGTATGAAGTCAAGAAACCTGAACTGCTTCCATACTACAATTATGCCCGAAGGATGATAGGATGGCTTGGAGATGTGGAAGTCGAGCATGTGCAAAGAAGTGAGAATAAGCAAGCCGACGCTTTAGCTAAGTTAGCATCAAGTATAGCTATGCCAGGAACCCATGTACGAATACCTGTATGCAAAAGTTGGGTTATACCTCCTATTTTTTACGAGGAAGATAATGAAGAAGTTGAAAATCATGCCATTGAAGTCTTCGAAATCGAAAATGAGGATTGGCGTCAACCTTTTGTGGATTACTTACAACATGATAAGTTACCCCATGATCCACGACGAAGAGTTGACATTCGGTGTCGTGCACCTCGATTCATCTACTACCAAGGAACCCTGTATAGAAGATCATTTGATGGTGTCTTCTTGAGGTGTTTAGGAGATGAGGAAGTTGTTCAAGCTATGGAGGAGGCTCATTCTGGAGTTTGTGGTGCTCACTAGTCAGGACCCAAATTACACTTCCGGATAAAAAAAATGGGCTACTATTGGCCGACAATGGTGAAAGATTGCATAAACTTTGCACGGAGATGTCAAGCATGCCAGTTTCATGCAAATCTGATTCATCAACCTCCTGAACCTTTACATCCGACTGTTGCTTCATGGCCTTTTGATGCTTGGGGTCTGGACGTTGTAGGGCCATTGACAAAGTCTTCTAATGGTCATCTCTATATCTTAGCTGCAACCGACTATTTCTCCAAGTGGGATGAAGCTGTACCTTTGAGGAAAGTAAAAAAAGAAAATGTCGCCGACTTCATCCGTGTCAACATCATTTTTCGATACGGAGTCCCACGCTACAATATGAATGATAATGGAAGATCATTCTCCAACAGTCACATTGACAAACTCTATGAGAAGTTTAACTTCAAACAAAGAAAGTCTTCAATGTACAATGCAACTGCCAACGGTCTGGCTGAAGCCTTCAATAAAACTCTTTGCGGTCTGCTGAAGAAGGTTATTTCGAAGTCCAAGTGGGATTGGCATGAGCGGATAAATGAAGCTCTATGGGCGTACCGAACCACTTATAGAACGCCTACGCAAGCTACTCCATATTCGTTGGTGTATGGTGTTGAAGCAGTAGTACCTCTGGAGAAACAAATTCCCTCTCTGGGGATGGCTATACAAGAAGGTCTGACAGAAGAAGAGAACGCGCGTCTGCGTCTCGAAGAGTTAGAAGCCTTGGATGAGAAAAGGCTGGAAGCACAGCAGAGACTTGAGTGTTATCAGTCTCGTCTTGCCAGAACTTTTAACAAAAAGGTGAAGACACGATCTTTCCAGGTTGGCGACTTGGTGTTAGCAGTGAGGAGGCCCATTGTTGTCACTCGCCGTGTCGGAAACAAATTCTTGCCCAGATGGGATGGTCCATATGTTGTGACCGAAGTCTATACGAATGGTGCTTACAAGCTGATCTCTGAAGATGGTGTAAGCATTGGCCCCATAAATGGGAAATTCCTGAAACGCTACTACGCGTAAACAAATCCAAATCAACGCTCCATGACGCACGAGCCTAAACTGTTAGTCGCTCCTGGTCCGCATGAGGATAAACTGTGAACGACAACCACCAAAGGTAATTACATGTGGTTAAACTGTTAATTCACCCCACTAAGGGTGTTTCTAGTGGTTAAATAATCAAATACCCTACTTTGTCGACAGTGGTTAAAGAATAGTCCCTCCTGGCCCGCATGAGGTTAAACTGTGTACGCCCCCCCCACAAATCAAATTATACCCTTTGAACTACGTTATGACTTGAGCCGCTTAAACCAAAGGGGTACGTAGGCAGCTTAGAAATTCTCTAAGTTCAGTTATCTTATTTGAATTTAAATATTTAAATAAGGTATTGAAATAAAAAGCAGCACGAAAAGTTAAAAGACAAAATTGATCAAGTTTTTATTCAAAGTTAAATAACTTGGTACAAAAAGAGGGGATAACATAAGGGGAATCCTAAACAAAAACTACACAAAAGGATCCAAGTCCTTCAATTCCTCCACAGCTGCTGTCAATTCTTGCTATATAAGTTAAGAATATTTTCTTTTACCGGTCCAACCAAATGAAATTCAAGTTTTGACTTGAAAGACAAAGGAACTCTTGTTGGGCCAAGTAATAAAAAGAATTAGACTTATTCTTTTGGACTCTTATATAAAGTTTAAAAAAATTTCTTGGGCCAAATCAAAGAAATGAAATTATTTGAGTCTTCTCCAAAATGATAAATATGGAAAAATCAATTTCGTGCTTCATTCACATCAAGTCCAGAAATGACCGTGAACAAAGCACGAGGGGGCATTTGTAAGCAAATTAAATTTGCACCCAATTAAATGGTGACACGTGTACAAATCAAATATTAATATCAAATAAAATTTACTATTTTATTTTAAGAATTTAATTAAATTAATTCTTGAATTAAATAGTTAAATTGATATTAAATGTACACGGTACAAGTCGGACAAATTAAATGAGTATTCAATACTCATATTGGGTAATAAATACGCCTTATTCACCATTAAAACGAGAATTAAATGATATCTCGTAAAAAATGGAAGCGAATTAAATTAATTCGTAAATCACGCCAATCAAATGGCAATGACCAATAAGGCGGCGCCACGTGGCGCGTTAAGAAAGGAAAGTTTTCCATCATTCACCCTATAAATAGGGTCTTCATTGTTCATTTCAACCACGAACGAAGACGAGCACAAAGCGAACACAAGCAAACGAGCATCCAGCGAATCCTATGCAACTGTTCTTGAAGACCCAAGACGTTCTTCGCCGTTCTTCGTGAAAGTCAACCAGAAGCAGCTCAAGATCGAAGATTAAGGCCTGAAGCCCCTTCGATCCGGTGTTTCTACTTGAAGATTTGAAGAAAACTCCAAGAGCATTCTTCAGTGTTCTTCGCCCAAATCCTCCCAAAGCAGCTCCAGATCGAAGATCAAGGCTCGAAGTTCCTTCGATCCGGCGTTTGCATTCGAAGCTTCAAAGAGCGTTCTTCACCAAATTCAAGAACGTTCATCCAGAAACAACGTTTAATCCAAAATAAGGTGTTTTCACCCTTGGATTAACGTTACAAGCATTCAAGTCCAAAGATCGAGGTCAAGACTCGATCCAAAGTCCAGTCAAACTTTGGAGAGAAGAATTAGAGGAGAAAAGTCAGAGTCAAGAACCCGCATAAATTTCTTGGTTCGATCCGAACAAATTCAAGTTGTAAACGATATCCGTGTTTATTATATTAATAAAACGAATTTTGCAGTTACAAAGTTATTGGACGCATTTTATTTTGTATTTTTTAACATTATTTATATAGAAATATTATACTGCCTCCATTGTTTTCTTGGTTTTCTGGAAGATGGCAAATCCTATGAGTGATTTAAATATGTTGGGACTATTCTAAGTCCTACGGGGGATCAAGTATTTTTTTTCAATTCTTACAAGATGCGAGCGAATCTTTCCAAGTACTCAAGGGGACATGAAATAGGGTTCAAATCTGGTTCTCCAGGGCGATGTTATGAGGTCACCCAATCTGCGTATCAGAATGAAAATATCCCAATACGCAAAAGCTGTGATTGGGACCCCGAAGTAGGGCGAGACAAAGATTAGGGTTGAGACCTTTCCGAACAAACCTTCTGAATGTGTTTTTAGATCCACTGGGTTGCAATTTTCGACCACAGAGGAAGAAAAGGTCTGGCTGAAGTTTTGTTGGATTGGTAAATTGAAAGGCGACCAGCCTTGGACAGACGTCGGTTTCAGCCTTCGGGAAGAATTGGCGAAAGTTGCAGCGGCGACATTTCTAGGGGGAGATATGGTTCTTATCCAACCGTGGTTTGAGGGAACGACTGATGATACTTGGGAAGGTGTATTGAAATGGTTTGATTTCATTGAACCTTGGAAGGACGACGTGATTAGTAATAGACGTATCATTTGGACAAACTGGTACGGTGTCCCGTTACATGCTTGGTCGACAAGATTTTTCAGGATTGTTTCATCCAGATTCGGTTCTATCGTCAGTATCGACGATGATACGATTCACAAAAAGAAACTGGAATTTTCAAGGATTCTTATTCGCACTTCCATGCCAGAAATCCCACACAATCCGTTGGAAGTCGAGATTGATGGCAGGAAAATTTTCATTTGGGTTAGAGAGGAGAATGAAGACCTCTTAGAAGACGAGGTCAACGGTGTTTTTGTTGGAACCACTGATTTGAGTGATTCATCAGGCTTAGAATCAGAGGATGGAGACTGGCAGATGGACGGTACCACTGTCGCAGCGAGGGAGGAGCCGTCGGAGAATGATGAGGTGGAAGTTGATACGTTAAGTTGCCCTAATGATGATCTTGGGGCAAGGAAGAATTTGGGCGGCGAAACATGCAATGTGATCACAACTCCAGAGGAGTTTGTGGGCCCACAATGTCAGAGTTTTGCGGCGATCCCTTTCAACGAGGCCGACATTAATAATGGGTGCGCTTTAACCCCTGTTGCTGTGAATGCAAGTGTGGGCCAACCAAATCGGGCCTTATGTTGTTTCTATCCTTCTGTGCCTAATTCTTGTTCCCAACAAGAATTTGCTAATAAAGCCCAGGAAGTCCCTTTGGTTGGTAATGCTTTGGAAGTTGCCTCCATGGGCCGTGCGGATCCTGATCTTGGCCCTATTTTGGTGGACGATTGGGCCTGCAATCCCAGTAAGGTAAATTCTGAATTTTCTCTCAATTCAGCCCATCAAGTAATTTCTATTGAAGTCGATGCCATGAGTCAAAACTCTCCTAGACCTTCTTGCGACTCTGCAAAGGGGAAAGAGGCGTATTCACCTAATCAAGATCGTACGCCGAAAAACACTCGCCCTAAAGAGAGATTGATCGTGAAAGCCAGAAGAAAGAAGAAAAAGAGTAAAGAGGAGTCCAACTTTGAGTAATCAAGACTTGAGAGGATGCGCAATGAGGAGGAATCGAAGGATGAAATTCTTAAATCTCTTGATTTTGGCGATAAATTAGGTCTCAAAATGAGGGGCTCCGATGAAGAGGCAAGGAAACAGATGGAAATAATCGAGAAGAGGAATCGCAAGATGAAATTGGGTAAGATCAAGAAGATGAAGAAGGGTGGAAGCAACATAATCCAATGGAATTACTAAGTTTTAATGCTAGGGGTATTGGGAAGAAGGAGAAGAGAAAGGAAATCAGAGATATGATTCGTAAATTCAAGATCGAAATTTGTTGTATCCAGAAAACGAAGATGACAACTATGCGGGATGGAATCTGCAAGTCATTGTGGGGACATTCATATCTCGATTGGGTGTGCAAGGACTCGGACGGGCAATCTGGAGGTATGCTTATGTTATGGAATCGCGATATTTTTCATAAAATTAGCCACTGATATGGAAGATGTTTTCTTGTTGTGAATAGCGTATGGAAATCTGATAGGTCTCAATGTTGTGTTATTAAAGTGTATGCCCTTTGTTCACATCCGGAGAAACTAAAGTTATGGGATAGAATTAGTGATGTGGTTGAACAACAAAATGATATATGTGCATGTGTTTTGGGGGACTTCAATGCGATTGAATGCCCGAATGAAAGGATAGGGAGAGGAGATACCTTGGATAATAGAGACATACATGTGTTTAAAAACTTCATAAGTGAAAGTAATTTGATCGATATACCGCTTTCTGGCCGATCCTTCACGTGTTATAGGTCGGACGAAACCTGCTAAAGTCAGCTCGATCGTGTTCTTGTGAATGATTCGTGGCTTACAAAATGGCCAAATGTGACTCTAAAAGGATTGGGGAGAACTACCTCGGATCATTGCCCCATTTATTATGGGCTTCCATGTTTCGACTGGGGACCGAAGCCGTTTAAATTCTTTATGTTGATGTTGTTGGTAGTGAAGCATTCACTATTTACTTTGAAACAACATGAATTTACTCTTTCTTCTCATTAACTAATACTTTATGATCAAATTTTGTCTTAGATGTTTTAACATGCATGATGAAGATCTGGAAGGATCTACAAGACTCTGGAATACTCAATGTTGCAGTGAATGTTGCAAGCATTGGTTGCAACATGGACAGTTACGGGTTCCAGAAGAATCTACAAGGGCCTACCTGATCCAGGCTATTCCAGAATGACTTAGAACGATCTAGATCAGGCGGTTGCAGTCGATAAACATCAGAATAAAAATAAGATCATAGTGGTTAACAAGAGATCATGGAGCGGTTATATGATGAAGTTATTTACGGATGAAGACCTCCATCTATAAATAGAAGCCGAAGTCTTCAGTATCAAGTGTGGAGTAAACGAGTACACCTACTCTAGCATTAATCCCGAGTTCAAAGGTGATAGGGCAGTTATTCCAACATTTATGTTATGCCTAGAAGTTTAGTACATCTCGCATAACTTGCGATCAATCCTATATCCATAGATAGAGAGATCATAGATATAGAGTGAGATCAACTTTGACGGTGTATTGTGTTATACACTTAGCCAATTTAGATTTGATAGGTGATATCGAGTCTTGATTCCGTTGTGAACGATTTAACTCTTCACACAACTTTTGTATCACTAATCTTATTATAGTGGATGTTTCACCGTAAGGCTAGCACAAACTATTTTATATAGTTTGTGTTAAAAAATATTCCATCTTGCAGTAGTGGTTTTTTTGTCTTCCGCTGTACACGTTTTATCTCTGTTTTCCAGATTGTTGTAGTGATTGTTCTAACATTCGTTACAACATCTATACTTAACAACACACACATGTTGGAGTTATACGTGAAAGTATGCTTTTACTTTGTATAACTCGTGTATCAAACACTTGTTTATGAGAATGATTCTTTTATCGCATATGCTTTAGATATGATTGAATGTTGAATATTTATTGCAAACAGTTCATAATAGTACTAGTTACATTGTAGTTAATGTGGTGATACCCGATAACGAAAGATAACATTAACAGTCTCCTTGTAACTAAACGTACATTTTCACGACCTAGGTGGAATTGAACAATCCGCCGTGAAAGGTCGATGTGTAAGTCTCAGATTGGTCTGTCTTGACTAAGAGACTGCACTAGTACATTTAGTATGTGTTGAAGAGGACCTACAGCGAGGATAAATTCTTCTGTTCTGAAATGTGAAGAATTAGACCTCAGTGGTTGTTGATTTCTTAATCTCCGTCACTTAAATAAGACCGTGTGTGCTTAATGGTTACTGCTTTGATTCATGTTGGGTGAGAATCATTGTGACTTCGAACCTTGTGATTTGGGCAGTAATATTAATCATACGACGGTTGCTAAGATTTAATACGGAGAAACGCGTGCGAGTACGGCTCGTGTGATTAGTCCCCTTTGTGGGCTCAGAAGTTTTATCGTACCAAATCTTGCAAGTGAAGAATTAGTTTCTTCGGTACGGATAATAATGTTGAGCTGTCTTTACTCCAAGGTGAAATATATTAATTAATTTAGAGCTATTCAGAAGCTTAATTAATTAATGGACTTGATAATCTTAAACGTGGGAAATAATAACCGGGAGCCCATATTATCGTAATATGGATTAAGATGGATAGTGCAATATTAATTTATTAGTGGTAATAATTAATATTAATGGATTGAATTATATTGGGGCTCAATATTGAAATTCAAAAGTCCATTAGAAGGTCCAATCTTAATTCTCCTTAAAGGCCCCTCAAGTAGCCCATTAAGTAGCCCAATAATGATAAGGTGATTAAAATAAAAAGAAAATATATTGCTGATTTTTTCTCTTATTTTCGAAAATTAGGGATAAGGAAGGAAAAAAGATTTTGTTGATTCTCTTGAAAATATATTATGGAAGATAAGTATTCTTGGAATACAAGATTATCTCATATATTCAAGAAGATCCAAATCTTGGTTTTTCTTCATGAAATTTTTGAAAATTACTAGCTTATAAGGTGAGTGAGATTTTTGTGGAATATTTTATTATGGAGAAAATAATATATGAGATATTTTCAAGATTTATTAGAGTCTAAGAAAAGATTTTCTCCAGGCCCATAAAATCTACAAAAATTCGGCCACTTTATCTATAAATAAGGGGTGATTATTTCATCCCCAAGTGACATAATTCCATGTGTTGGAAAAATCAAGAGCATATATATTTTTCTTTTTCCTTAGTTATTAAAATTACTCGAAAGCATCTCCCACCGGTGATCAAGTAAGGCGAAAGAGAAATACTTGAGAAGGTTTTTGGGTTGATAAAGTGTGATCGTGATTGTCCCGTTTATTCAAAGGCCAATTCTACAAGAGGTAAGTAAGTCACATAAATTCTTGTTTATTCCGCCTAGATTTTATGTGAATTAATTCAGCATGCATGATGATAAAATTAGTTGTTGGAATTATTATTTGAATTAATTAGGATTAATTCATGCTAGTAATAATTTAATTTAAATTCGTATTTAAATTTCATCCCGAATAGATTCCGGGCACCCCTATTTTCCCAACAACACACACACTTTCATTTGGTATCAGAGCAATCTGATATCATACCTTTGGGACCTTCACTTTAATAGTTGACTCTCTCACCCAAATTTTAAAGAATTTATTCTGGACAAGTGGAATAGTTATTTTGTATCAGGCTGGGGAGGATTTATATTGAAAGAGAAACTTAAACTTTTGAAGGCTGATATTAAAGTATGGAGCAAGGATGTTTTTGGGGAGGTGGAGACTAACATAATGAAGAAAAATACAAAAATCGAAATGTTGGACATAATTGATGATGCCTTGGGGCTGGAAGAATCTGAAATCATACTGAGAAATCAAACCTCAGTAGAGCTTCTAAGAGCTCTAATTTGGTAGGAAAAGGCTCTCCATCAGAAGTCTAAGGTGAATTGGCTCAAAGCAGGGGAAGTTAATTCGAGCTATTTTCATAGATGGATTAATCGCAGGAACAAAGAAAATGAGATCACAGGTTTGTTGCTCAACAACATTTGGGTGGATTTGGTTGAAGGGGTCAGAGCGGTAAGCAAGTTATTTCTCGGGGTAGCTGTAAGCAAGTTATTGAATACCTTTTGATACAAACAATGATACGTAGGATTCTATCTAATTCCATTGGTCGTAATATTTTGAAGAATAGAATCCCTCCTGTCGATGAATTTATCTGTGATGCATGTTTAAAGGGTAAATTAACAGTGTGCCCGTCGCGCACCAAGGTGGGACTTGAATTTCCGGTTTTCCTTGAACAAATTCATGGAGACATTTGTGGACCGCTCCACCCAGCATCAGGACCATTTCGGTATTTCATGGTCATAATTGATGTCTCCACTAGGTGGACATATGTCTGTTTGCTGTCTACCCGCAATCAAGTTTTTGCCAAGCTTATTGCAAAAACCATTGTTCCCAGATTATCCAATAAAATAAATTCATATGGATAATGCTGCTGAGGTTACCTCAAAAGCCTTTACTGATTACTGTATGACACTGAGAATTAAAGTGGAGCATTTGGTCCCTTATGTCCACACCCAAAATGGTCTTGCTGAAGCACTAATAAAACATATCAAATTAATCGCTAGACCATTACTTATGAACTCAAACTTACCCACTTCATGCTGGGGCATGCAGTCCTACATGCATTACATCTGATATAAATCCGTCCAACTGCATACAATGATCATTCCCCGCTACAGCTAGTGCGTGGGAAAGAACCTAACATTTCTCATTTATGTATATTTGGATGTGCGATGTATGTTCCGATAACATCATCCAAGCGTACCTCTATGGGCCCACAAAGGAAGTTAGGTATTTACGTTGGATTTGACTCTCCATCCATACTGAGATACCTAGAACCTTTGTCCGAGAATCAATTAACGGTTCGGTGCGCTGACTGTACGTTCAATGAAGATCACTTCCCGATATTAGGGAGAGATCGATTCAAAATTGAATGAATTTCGGGAACTTACGTGGAACGTAAGTGATCTTCGGTATCTAGATCCACACACTAGTCAACCTAAACTGGAAGTTCAAAAGATCATTAACTTGCAACATTTAGCAAACAATCTGCCAGACGCGTTTACTGACCATAGATGTGTGACTAAATCACATATACCAACAGTAAATGCACCCTAAAGAGTTGAGGTCCCAAGAAAAACAAGTATACATGTCCCCATACGCCAGAAGCGTAAAGAACCTATAAATAATAAAAATACACCTAGAATGAAAGCTAGCAAAACTGGTCAGTCAAGCTTGAAATCTCCAGAAGAGATTCGTTCAGAAAACTTAAAATCTCCAGAAGAGATTCGTCCAAAAGACGAGCATCCTAGTAATGAAACACGTGCCCAAAATATTCAACGCAGTAGGACTGCGGAATGACCAGACCCTGATACACTGGGAAATGAAGAAGGTCTGGTTGACATAAACGTTGAAGTCTATTTGAATTTCATAGATAAAGGAGAAACTTATAATAGAAATATTACTGTCGTCGACGATACATTTGCAGCGACAATTGCTCTTTCCATTATAAATAACGATCTAGATCCAGAACCCAAATCAATAGCCGAGTGTCAAAAGCACTCAGATTGGGTGAAATGGAAATAGGCAATTGAAGCAGAGCCTGCATCGATAAATAAAAGAAAAGTATTCGGCTCTATCGTTTGTACACCCGCACACGCTATCCCTGTAGGATATAAATGGGTTTTTGTAAGAAAACAAAATGAGAACAATATTGTGGAGAGACAAAAAGAGAGGCTAGTAGCTCAAGGGTGTTTGCAGAGATCCGGTATTGATTTCGATCAAACCTTACTCCTGTAATGGACGCAATAACGTTCCGCTACTTAATATCTTTGCAGTTAAACTAAATCTCCATATGAGATTGATGGACGTTGTGCCTGCATATTTATACGGATCACTAGATGTCGATATCTATATGAAAATTCCTGATGGATTTAAGATTTCCCAGATGAGGAATGATGAAAATCACAGTATGTATAGCATAAAACTGCAAAAGTCGTTGTACGGCCTAAAGCAATTAGATCTAATGTGGTACAACCGACTTAGTGAATTCCTTCAGAAGAAGGGATACACAAATGATATAGCTTTCCCCTGCGTATTTATAAAGAAATCACAAAGTGGTTTTTGCATCATATCCGTATATGTTGACGATCTAAACATAATCGGAACATGCAAAGAGATTGAAGAAGTCAGTTCAATCTTGAAAGCTGAATTTGAAATGAAAATCTTAGCTAAAACCAAGTATTGCCTCGGTCTGCAGATCGAGCATCTTCCAAAAGGAATCCTTATACATCAGTCAACCTACGTGAAAAAGGTATTGAAGAGATTTCACATGGATAAATCTCATCCACTCAGCACAGCTATGGTTGTCCGATCCCTCGAAGTGGATAAGGACCCATTTAAACCAAGAGAAGATACAAAAGAAATTTTGGGGCTAGAAGTTCCTTATCTTAGCGTTGTTGGTGCATTACTCTATCTCGCAAACTGCACTAGATCGGAAATTGCATTTGCAGTTAATTTGCTTGCGAGATATAGCACTTCTCCTTCAAGGAGACATTGGAATGATGTTAAGTATGTTCTATGGTATCTCCTAGGATCTCAAGATCTTGGATTGTTTTACCCTAAGAACCAAGATAAAACCTTGGTAGGTTACGTGGATGCTGGCTACTTGTCTGATCCTCACAATTCCGTATCCTAGACTGGTTATGTTTTTCTTTGTGGTGGTACCGCAATTTCATGGAGATCGGTTAAACAAACTATGGTTACCACATCTCCAAACCACTCAGAGATAATACCTTTGTTTGAAGCCTCACGAGAATGTGTTTGGTTGAGATCATTGGTAAAACACATTGGTGACTCGTGTAGTATCACTAAAAATGATACATCCCCTACCGTTATATTTGAAAACAACGTAGCTTGCATCACACAAATGAGTAATGGGTACGTCAAGGGAAACCTGACGAAACATATTTCACCAAATTTTTTTACCCATACGAACTCCAGAAGAGTGACGTAATTACCATACAAAAGATGCGATCTAGTGACATTCTAGCAGACCTGTTCACTAAGTCTCTGTCTACCTCTACTTTTGAGAAGTATATTCATGGTATCGGGATGCGAAAGCTTAAAGGGTTGTTGTCTTCAGGGGGATTAGTAACCTCGAAATAATCCTGAAGATTGGATCCGGAAGATGAATAATTGCACTCCTCCCTAGCTAAACATTTTTATCGCTACCTAGCATGTGAAGTTTTTCTAACGAGACATATACATTGTGTCGTAATGTCCAAGGGGGAGTGTTGTAAATCCAGTAGAATTAATATACCAAATCCGGAAGATTTGATGTGGACATTATTTATGGGCATTAATAACCTAAACAGGCTTTAGGGATTAGATTAGGGTTTCTCTATTATAAATAGATCCCTGTACTCAGTATTGTATACACAGAAATATTAGTGAAAACTTTCTGGCTTGGTACGCCCCCAGACGTAATCGTTATCGGCGAACTGGGTAAATAAACCGGTGTCTCTATTTTGCGTTTATGTTTTACAACAAATATAAAAAAAAACTTCAAACACAGCGCAATACGCGAAGGGATCATTCTAGTGAGTAGTATAGAGTGGTTTACTAACGCTTCAAATGTTTTTGGGCTGATTCATTAAAATATAAAGTCAAAATTATTGGAATCTACCATTGGTTAATTAGTATTAGTCGCAAAAACTTCAAATGAACCATAAAAACTTCTTTGAGACATGAATTTAACTTTGAAACTCCAACATATTTCAATAAATTAAAACATTTTATTTGAAATTGAGCCAAACTCAATTAATAAAAGAACAACAAATTAAATTTGTAAAAATCATCCATTATTATAATTTTGCCCTCATCAAACCGTACACAAAACAAAATTTTGCAAAATGGGCTCAATATAATAGACAGTCTTCTTGATAATATCTGTGGTAATAGTTATTAAGCCCACGTTAAATACATCCCATGTTTTATTAATACACTCCACTAAAATAAATCGGAATTTTTTTCTGAAAAATGTATCAATTTTTGAAAAAAAATTCGAAAATTTATATGTTTAGTGTTTTTTTATTTGCATTTTTGGAAATTTTTCAAAAATTGTCAAAATTTTTTATTTTTTTTCCTAACACTTTTTGGGTGGAGTGTATTAACAAAGATAG
Organism: Ballota nigra; assembly: GCA_947034835.1. Lineage (NCBI taxonomy): Eukaryota > Viridiplantae > Streptophyta > Magnoliopsida > Lamiales > Lamiaceae > Ballota > Ballota nigra. The sequence continues at coordinate 64,234,065 of OX344721.1, read as the reverse complement.
TACTGTATATAAACTTGGCCTAATAGTTAAGATGAAAGCCCATAAAATCTAATACCTATATTAGTTGGGCCTTCTTTTGGGCTGAAACTGGAATATTCTCAGAATTTTCGCATTCAAATACAAGGTTGTGCTATGTAGGTTTTTTTTTTTTTTTTAAACAGTAAACTCGAGAATTTTATAAAAGAAAGGGGGTATGAGATATCTCCAAGTACATCAATATTTATAAAAGAAATCATAACACATATCTAGGGTTATGAATCCAATTATCAAAAGAGTAATTAAAATAAGTTGGATTTTTAGTACTTAGCCGACACAATACTCTTGCTTTAAGTATTTCAACGAATTTCTCCGTTGCCACCACATCATTTTTAAAGAGATTCCTGTTCCTCAACTTTCATATCCACCACACAACAACTATCCCCATTTTGCTTCTTTTTTCCTTTGTCATGTAACAGTAAGCAAGTAAATTTCATAAAGGTTCTAAGTGAACAACCGTTACGATTCCAACCCAATTATAAACCTCCATCCACACCTTATACAATACCTCACATTCAAAGAATACATGATTTACTATTTCCTCCTTGTTGGAAATTGGTTATATATTAACTAATTTTTTGAGGAATGAAGATGCTAGTTTTTTGGAAAACAAAAATAACGAGGTTGTTCTACTCTCAGAGTAGATGAACGTGGTATATTTATTATCTCAAAACCAATTTCCGGTGAGTGAGAAATTAATTTGGGAAGTTGGATAATTATTCATGTGTTTTACATCCCATGGGAATGGAAAGCTTGAGTTTCATCCCACATTGGAAACCTACAAGAAAGAGAATATTCGATGGAATATTTTATTCTTGCTTCCCAAGAAAGAAATCGAATATTATGTTATTGCTTCCCAAGAAAGAGAATATTCGATAGAATATTCTGTTCTTGCTTCCCAAGAAAGAAATCGAATATTCTGTTCTTGCTTCCCAAGAAAGAAATCGAATATTATGTTCTTGCTTCCCAAGAAAGAGATCGTCCTCATTTGCAGTGCAGATTTCCACCTATATATACCCCTTCATATTCAGACTTTCGTACTCACCTTTCAGCCTACGAATCTTAGAGTTTAGAAAGCCTTTCGCATATATTTATTTCGTTCAGTTCGAAATTCCGATTTTGTTCACCGAGAGTTTATACACGGTGGTGCTGCCGGTATAAACTGTTAAAACCGTTTTACCTTTGGAGATTCATACACACAATACCGTAAGCACTATACGGGGCGTATTTAGTCTTGCGGGAAAAGGATTTTCCTTGACTCGGTTTATTCATACGAATTCGTTTCGTATTTACTTTATTCGTGCAGTGTTCGAGACACACCCCCTATATATAAAACAACAATCGCAAGACTGAATATTTTCTGTTTCGAATCACTGCCATATCGAACCACAATTCCGACAACGAGATGGATATGAGTTCACCTCAAGCTACTCCTACCAAAGATGCAGGTAATACATCTAACTCTCCTGTTGTACCTACGAGTAAGTCTGATCCCTCTTTTGCTTATCAATTTGGAAACTTTGGAAGCATTCTTAATGAGTGGTTCAAAGCCAATCCCTTCGTGGGAAATTCCAATCCCTTCGAGGGAAACTCTGGCACTAATCCCTGTGTGGGAAACTCAAGTGCTAATCCTTTCGGGGGAAACTTCGGTGGCAATCCTTCCGTAGGAAATATCGGGGCCAGTCCCTTCTTGGCAACCAACCAGGCCTCCCTCCCGGGGACTGTTAGGCCGGTTGTGGTGAAAGGAGAGAAACCCGAAAAGTTTTCGAGTAATGACTTCAAGAGGTGGCAAAAGAAGATGCACTTCTACTTGACCACCATCTCCTTGGTGAAATATGTCAAGGAGGATTGCCCGAGCGTACCCGCAGAAGATGCTGATCGGGAAACAAGGATCGCCTACGATACTTGGATCCATGATGATTATCTGTGTAGGAATTACATCCTGAATGGGCTGTCTGATGCCCTCAATGATGTATATGATGAATACCCAACTTCCAAGGCCTTGTGGGAGTCTTTGGAGAAGAAGTACAAAACCGAAGACGCGGGAACTAGCAAGTTCGTTGTCTCCACTTTGTACGAGTTCAAAATGGAGGACAACAAATTTGTTGTTGAACAAGTTCAAAAGCTGCAAGTGATCTTCCACAACATTGCAGTACAAGGGATGGAGCTGCCTGAAGCTTTTCAGGTTGCCACTGTGATTGACAAACTGCCTTCATCTTGGAAGGAGTTTAAGTCCTACCTCAAGCACAAGCGAGATCAAGTGACCATGGAGGATCTTGTTACCCGACTCCGGATCGAGGAAGATAACAAGAAAAGAGAGAAGAAGGGCTCGATTGCTTCTATCGAGGCAAAGGTGAACCTGATGGAGAAAAGTGAACCATCGAAGAAGAGAAAGCGTCAAGACGACAAAGGCAAAGGCAAGGCTGTTGCTGCTGCTCCTGCCCCGAAGAAATTCAGTGGGAAGTGCTACAACTGTGGCAAACCCAATCATCGGGCCGCTGATTGTCGTCAGCCCAAGAAGGAAGACAAGGGAAAGAAGAACTCTGTGAACGTTGCAGAACGAGAGCTCACGGAGATGGATATGTCTGCTGTAGTGACCGAGGTCAACATGGTGGACAACAAGAAAGAATTGTTCGTGGACACAGGTGCCACTTGTCACGTTTGCTCAGAGAAATCTGCTTTCTCCATCTATTCTCCTGCTGCGGGGAGAAAGCTCTACATGGGGAACCAAGCCTCGTCTGAAGTGGCTGGTGTAGGAATGGTGGTAATCAAACTGACTTCAGGAAATGAGCTCAAGCTGAAGGACGTGATGCATTTCCCGGACATCCGGAAGAATATGATTTCGGGGTCTCTTTTAGTTAGTAGTCAGTTTAAGCCAGTGTTTGAGTTAAATGGCGTTGTACTTAGCAAGTTTGGCATCTTCCTAGGAAAATGTTACCTCGAGAAGGGCCTTTTTAAGATGTCTGTCATGACTGTAAGCCGTGATGGCAAAAATACTATTATCAATGAGAATGCTTCTACTTCTGCTTATATCGTTGAGTGTTCCTCTTTATGGCATTTTAGATTAGGACATGTTAATCTAAAATCTGTAAAACGTTTAGTAAATTTAGATTTACTTAAAATTGAGAATGTTGACACATCCAAAAGATGTGAAATTTGTGTAGAAGCAAAGATGACTAAATTACCATTTAAGTCAGTTGAAAGGAACACTAGTCCTCTAGAATTAATTCACACTGATGTATGTGATTTAAAGTTTGTGCAAACTAGAGGTGGAAAAAAGTACTTTATTACTTTTATTGATGATAGCACAAGATTCTGCTACGTTTACTTGCTACGAAGTAAAGATGAAACTATTGAAGCTTTTAAAAATTATAAAAGTGAAGTAGAGAATCAGATGAACACTACAATTAAAGCAATTCGTAGTGATGGAGGTGGAGAGTATGTGGCCCCGTTTGAACAATTATGTGCCGAATCTGGTATCATACATCAAACGACAGCTCCTTACTCACCTCAATCGAATGGTATTGCGGAGAGGAAAAACCGAACCTTGAAAGAGATGATGAACACAATGTTAATCAGCTCGGGTTTACCTCATAACATGTGGGGGGAAGCTATTCTGCCAGCTAACCACATTTTAAATAAAATTTCACTTAAGACTCAAGAAAAGACACCTTATGAGTTGTGGAAAAATCGCAAACCATCTTACAAATACCTCAAAGTGTGGGGGTGTTTGGCTAAAATTGAAGTGCCACTTCCTAAACAAGTGAAAATCGGACCTAAGACGGTCGATGAGATCTTTATAGGATACGCCTTCAATAGTAGTGCCTATCGATTTTTTATTCACAAATCAGAAATACCCGATATGACAGTAGGTACTACAATAGAATCAAGGAATGATGTGTTCTTTGAAAATGTGTTCCCGTGTAGGGACAAAGAAGAAGTGAGTTCAAATAAATGAACTCAAGAAGAATCAAGTGAAGCTGCAGGTCCTTCCACTCAGCAGAGTGAAGAACCAAGACGCAGTAAACGAGCTAGAATTGATAAGACCTATGGTCCAGACTTCATCACGTATGTGTTAGAAGAAGAACCTAGGACTATCAAAGAAGCTCTTTCCAGACCAGATGCATCTCTCTGGAAAGAAGCAATAAACAGTGAATATGATTCAATTCTGCAAAATCATACATGGGAGTTGGTTGATCTCCCTAAAGGTTGCAAGACCTTAGGATGTAAGTGGATCCTTAAAAGAAAGTACAAAGCAGATGGATCAATTGACAAGAATAAAGCCAATTTGGTTGCAAAGGGTTTTAAACAAAGAGAAGGACATGATTTCTTTGACACCAACTCTCCAGTTACAAGGATTACATCCATTCGTGTACTTATCGCGATTGCTGCTTTGCATAATCTCGAAATACATCAAATGGATGTAAGGACTGCTTTTCTTAATGAAGAGATGGATGCTGAGATATACATGGATCAACCAGAGGGTTATGTTGTACCCGGGAGCGAGAGAGGTTTGTAAACTCGTTCGGTCGTTGTATGGACTTAAACAAGCTCCTGTACAATGGCATTTGAAATTTGACAATATTATGTTGTTAAATGGATTTCGAATTAACGAATGTAACAAGTGCGTGTATGTGAAAGATACACCAAATGGATTTGTTATCGTATGCTTATATGTTGATGACATGTTAATCATAGGTAACAATTCAAATGTGATCGTTAATACGAAAAACATGTTAAAGAAAAATTTTGACATGAAAGATATGGGTTTAGCAGACGTGATTCTAGGAATCAAAATTGAAAGAACTTCAAATGGAATTTCTTTAACACAATCTCATTATGTTGAGAAAGTCTTGAAGAAATTTAATGCATTTGATGATCCACCTGCTAAAACTCCACTTGAACAAAATGTTCATCTGAAGAAAAACAGAGGTGAACATGTGAATCAGTTGGAATATGCAAGGATCATTGGAAGCGTGATGTACATTACTAATTGCACATGTCCTGATCTTGCATGCTCTGTGAACAAACTGAGCAGGTACACAAGCAATCCAAGTCACAAACATTGGAAAGCTCTGAAAAGAGTCTTGAGATACTTGAAGTATACTCTTGATTTTGGGCTACACTACACGCGACATCCAGCTGTACTTGAAGGGTACAGTGACGCTAATTGGATATCCGATAGCAAAGACTCGTTCTCAACTAATGGATATGTATTCACAATTGGAGGAGCAGCTGTATCATGGAAATCCACAAAACAGACGCGTATTGCCCGTTCCACTATAGAATCTGAGTTCATCGCTTTGGATCAAGCTGGTGAAGAAGCTGAATGGCTTCATAACTTTTTAGAAGACATTCCTTATTGGAACAAACCGGTACCATCTGTAATGGTACATTGTGACTGTCAAGCTACTATTGGTAGAGCTTTGAGCAGTACGTAAAACGGGAAGTCGAGACATCCATCGTCGACATAACTCCGTTAGACATTTGATCTCAGCTGGTATTATAACAATTGATTATGTAAGATCAATTGATAACATAGCGGATCCGCTAACGAAGAGCTTGAACCGAGATCAAATGAATAAGCTAATAGAGGGAGTGGGTCTAAAATCCACAAATAAAACTGAAGCAGTGGTAACCCAACCATGATGACTGGAGTTCCCAAGAACTTGGTTCAAAAGGGAAAACTAAGTTGTGAATGTTAGTTGTACAACACTTGAAAATTATGACCATTCCTGACAGCACTGTGTCAAGTGTTAGTAGATCCGTGAGTTGTGGTAAAGGATAATTCGTAGACTTTTAATGATTCCTACAAGTCCAAGTGGGACTGAGTATGACGAGATACTCAAAAGGAGATCACCTATATAAATGAGAAGTGAGGGCCGCTTCGACCAAACATTTATGAATACAAAGGGCGTCCAGGGCCAAAATGGACAAAAACGTGAGAACAAATCAGAATCGAGACTGACTTGTGTCTGCATTATCTGTAAGGTATACACTAAGGAGGATCAGTTCAAGGCAGCGTGTCCACTAAGCCACCGGTATACCCGATGGTGCCGGGCTACGGAAAGTTCAAAGTCATTGACTACTTATCCGGAAGCAATGAGGTCTCAATCGAGCTGAACGAACAAGCCTGACTCTGTATAGGTGCATATCTCACTCATGTGGGGGATTGTTGAAAATTGGTTATATATTAACTAATTTTTTTAGGAATGAAGATGCTAGTTTTTGGGAAAACAAAAATAACGAGGTTGTTATACTCTCAGATAGATGAACGTGGTATATTTAATATCTCAAAACCAATTCCGGCGAGTGAGAAATTAATTTGGGAAGTTGGATAATTATTCATGTGTTTTACATCCCATGGGAATGGAAAGCTTGAGTTCCATCCCACATTGGAAACCTACAAGAAAGAGAATATTCGATGGAATATTTTGTTCTTGCTTCCCAAGAAAGAAATAGAATATTATGTTATTGCTTCCCAAGAAAGAGAATATTCGATGGAATATTCGGTTCTTGCTTCCCAAGAAAGAAATCGAATATTCAGTTCTTGCTTCCCAAGAAAGAAATCGAATATTCTATTCTTGCTTCCCAAGAAAGAGATCGTCCTCATCTGCAGTGCAGATTTCCACCTATATATACCCCTTCATATTTAGACTTTCGTACTCACCTTTCAGCCTACGAATCTTAGAGTTTAGAAAGCCTTTCGTATATATTTATTTCGTTTAGTTCGAAATTTCGATTTCGTTCGCCGAGAGTTTATACACGGTGGTGCTGCCGGTATAAACTGTTAAAACCATTTTACCTTTGGAGACTCATACGCACGATACCGTAAGCACTATACGGAGCGTATTCAGTCTTGCGGGAAAATGATTTTCCTTGACTCGATTTATTCATACGAATTCGTTTCGTATTTACTTTGTTCGTCCAGTGTTCGAGACACACCCCCTATATATAAAACAACACTCCTTATTGCCACAGAGAACGCACATCAAATCTACAATCAGTCCGAGAGCTACTCTTCTGCGCAATTATGTCTTCACCAGTATTCTCCTCTTTATCACTCGTCTTCCATGAGCCGTGACTTTTTGAGGCACTAGCTTACTCCACATCAATTTGTATCCCCATTTTTTCATCTCTGTGACAACTATGTAGAATTAACCAAGACATAACTTTATTAGGAGGCGCTTCTTGGTACAAATTCTTTCATTATAATGGTAATGAAAATTTATTCTCATCTATATCCCCATAATAAAAATGATATATCTTAAGTGTGCTTGTATTGCTAGTTATGCTTCAATTTTGGAATAGAGGTGGACAATCAATGGTTCATCATTTGCACCATTTTGATATTTCATAAAGTAATAGAACGAAATTGTATTTTAGCTCCTAAACATGAACCTATTGGTAATAATATATCTAATTTTAACCCGTGCAACAGTTTTGGGCCGTTTTTTTTTGTTTTGTTTTATTTCAGCAACTATCTTGGGCCAGATTAATCTTGGGTTTTCACGTACTATTGTAGTTTTGGAACCTTCTTGCTTTAGTTAGGCCAGCTTGGTGTTGTAGTTTCTTTTGGGCCGTTTTGTTTAGGAGTAGTTTTCTTTAGATTACGAGCCAATTCAGTCTTGTTATGTCTTTTGGGAATTTTGTTCTATGACCACATTTGGGTCTTATTTTATGGCTGATTTTGACACCCACATTTTATCTTCATTTATTCAATAACACTCTTATTCGCCAGAAGTATACATACTGGGTTATGAAATCAATCAATTCTCTCATAATTCTTTTCCAGGAAAAATAGAAAAAGTAATTCTCATAATTGATATCGTGCACAATCCACGTGCATACTTGATGTTTGTCCACTTTTGAGTATAGTAATGTGCAATGCTTTAATTTTTTTGGGTTGGGCCGGTCTCAACGATAAAAGTAGCCCATCTCAGAGACCAAGAGTTTTTTCTCGAACTGACTTATGCTCATACAACATAATTAAATTTAAACAAAAGGGTACGTAGCTAAGAATCGCTGTAGGCCCCACGCTCAAATTTGTCAATAAATTAACACAAAATAATTTATGAGATAGTTTCATTTACAAAATGTGATATTCTTTTTTTCATGCATGGATGGTCTCATACAGATTCAGCTTGCAAGTAAAGAATTCTTAATAAAAATAATTGGGTCGATGAAAATTGTTGATGATCTTTTCTAATCAAAGTGTTTAGTGGCTGTTTTCCCTAGTTAAGATCACCAAACAAGACCAAATGAATATTGAATTTGGCTAAGTAAAGTTCAAGAAATAAATTTACTAGCACTTGTACAATATTTTTCATTATGGGAAAAAAATCCTTCCCCTTCATGCAAATGAAGGGGTATTTATAGATGTACAAGGAAGCCATGTGTCACTATTTTGGTGGTTTAACCATTGGATCTATGCCAAGTGTTGAGACACTTGTACAACATCTAAACTATTATCACTAGGATGGGTGCCAAGTGTTTAGACACTTGAACCATATCTAAACTAGTGACTCTTGGAATTCCCAATGTTGTACTTAGTTTTCATGATCACTCAGCTGCTTTCCTTGGTGACTAGTTGCTCGCTTGTATATCCTCGTTGGGCGTTCCGGACCTCTTGTTCGCTTCATATTTGTGCTTAGTGCACAGTTGTTCGCGCCATTGCAAAGTTGTTCGCCTTTCGCCTTTTGCTTAGGTTATTCATTTCTCTTGTCCTTTGCTTTTCTGGTCGCCTATAATGTATCTGACCACGCTCTTGGTTGCCAGAAGACTTGACTCTCTCCAGACTCTGATGGTCGCTTGCTTCTTGATTTAAGTTCATTAGCGTCTTAATCTCTGATCATTTTTTGCTCGCCTATCAACATTGCCCCCTGACTTGTTCTTTGTTAGGAAAGTTGTTGACTAATAAAGAACAAGGCATAATTTTAGTGATGCCTGTATATACTTGGCGAGCAATAAAATTTTTGAATTCCTTTGAATGGGGAAGTTGGCGATCATTGGGGCGTTGCAGCGAACAACGAGGCGTGTCACGCGTGTGTGACGGTTGGTTTCCCGAGGTTTCTCGGAAACCGAAACGTCGTGGGCGGCGATGACATCACCCCACTGCCCACGCGTATTTTTCTTTGCAAGTAGGGGCCTACAAAATTTTTCAAAAATTTCATTTCAACCCCCGTTTTTAGTCCTTATAAATATCCATCCTCACTCTCTTTTTTCTTCTTTTCGAATTCTCTTCCTTCCTTCTGCCATTGAAGCTTCATTCCAAGCTTTTTCTCGTCCATTTCTTCAAGGTTTTCGATAGATTTTGTGCATAAGTTTCAGGTAATTTTAAATCCCACTTCCTGTATTTCGTTTCTTTTGTATCGATTTTGTTTTCCATTTTTACTTTTCCGTTCGAAATTCCGCCTCCGCCGCCGTTCGAACGCCGCTGTGTCTTCTCAGCTCCGCCGTGCTCCTAATCCCCATCTTTTTCTTCAAAATCCTTTGCCATTTTTCTTATTTTGTTGAGAATTTCTTCCAAATGGCTTCTTCGAGTGATACTGCGTCCTTGGAGATTTTTTAGCGTAAACCCGGAAAACGTCCCATGGAAGAAGTCTCCTCCCCTGCTCCTCGCCGATCTGTTCGCCAAGCCCTTGCTCGGAACCCAAGAACTTTATTGGTAGACGAAGAAACGGGTTCCGAAACATCCTCGGTTGTTCGCTCTATCGAAGCTTACGCTTCGGAGAATTCTGGCGAGGAAGAGACCCAAAACTCTGCTGGTCGCCCAGATGTAGAGGATGTTACTTCCTCTGACTTGGGGGAGGATTCGGAGGAGGTGGCCGCCGAGATTGAAGCTGAAAACGACCATTCTGAGGTTGCGCGACCACGATTGGCCGTGACTTGGAAGTTTCTTGAAGAAATAGGTTTTCCTACTTCTAAGGTGACTCCTGAGTCCCAAATCCCTAAAGGCGTTGCTCGCCAAAACGAGTGGGAGGATTACGTTGCTCGCTATTCAAACTCCTTTCCTGTTCGCTCCCGAGTGTTTATGTCCGCCGAGGCGAATACTTACACAGCGAGCAGGATTTCGAGCTTAGTCGTGGAGGATGACCTAGACAACATTAGGTCTCAATACAAGATCCCCTATGATATATTCTTGTACAGCCCCAAGGAAGGAGAGACTGCTGATCGCCCCCCGCCAGGTTGCACAGCGATCAACCTGGACATACTCAACACGGGGTTCCCGTTGCCGCTCCATCCCCTTATTGGTCGCTTCTTGGCGGACATTAATTTGGCTATCACCCAAATTACCCCTGTTGGGTGGAGTAATTTGCTCGCCCTGATGACACTTTTCGGCCTCGAAGGATACAAGAACAAACTCAACACGACCGAGATTCATTATGCCTTGGTTATTTCAGACTGCAATGAGGAAGGTGTAGGCTGGTATTACGTTAAGGCGAGGACGGGAGTGAAGCTTATCGAGGGAGTCCCTAATAAAGTCAGGAGTTGGCATAACCAATTCCTTTTCATTGGGGGCGACTGGCGAGCATCGGCGGATTTTTCTGGCGGCCAAGCGCGCATTAATACTCCAGAACGCTTTGGCATAATCAAACGTATGCCTTCTTATTTCCTTCGTGGGACGGCGTTGGGGACTAATTTTAATTTTTCCTTTCGTTTTATTTTGCAGGTCCAAAAGTTTTGAAGTGGGGTAATCCAGGCCTCAGTGAGGAGTTCTTGTATACGTTGGCAGTAATTGTACTCCGGAACCCGGCTGATCGCGATATTCTACATCTTTCGAAGGCTCATTGTCGAAAGATCGCCCAACTTTTTACGAGTCCTCATCATTTGGAGGCTCAAGCAGAGATCCCCGAAGGTATCTACTATTATTATCTTTACCTTATTGCTCGCATGATCGCTTGTTATTCATAATCTCTTCATGTAATTTTCCTTTTGAATAGATCAACGGGTGACTATTGCTGTTCCAACCATTCCAAGGTCTTATCACTTGCTCGCCGATAGAGTAAAACAGATGGCTGCCGAGGAGCCGACCAGGAAGAGGCAAGATCCACCCTTGTCACTCATGCGCCTCCGGGCTGGAGAAGGCATGAACGCTCCTGCTCGCCCGCGAGCACCTGGTGGTCGCTGAAAAGGAGCCCCCAAAACTTCTACTTCCTCCCAGGTTGAGGAGAGAGAGAAAACGAAGAAGAAGGCCCCGCGGGACGATACTCGTGGTGAGGGGAAGGGTGCTGATCGAGCATCAAAGCGTTCCAAGACCACTAAGGAGGCGAGCAATCGCGCTCCTCGCTCTCCCGCCCCTAACCATGCCTCACTTGAGGTTGCGAGTGAGCAGCAAACCGTTGCTGCCATTTTGAGCAAGAAGTCGCGATCGTCCGGTGATCGCTCATACCTTGGGTATGATCCCGTAAAATTGAGGGAGTAAGTCTTCTAACCGTAACTCTGATGATCGCCTCTTTGTTATGTCTTTACTTAAGATTTTTCTTTCTTTTTCTTTTTTTTAGGTACAAGCCTGAGGAGCACCCTGGGTGGGCAGAAGTGCTCCATCAGCTTAGCTGCATAAAAACTCCACCCCCTTATTTGGATATCTCGGACTCCCATGTCCGGCGAGCAACAGAGATGGTTCCCCGTTCTTGGACCAAGACTTGTGAAGAAATCGTCCAAGGGCAGACCACCAGCGATAATGCCCGCCTGATCGCGTACAATGCCAGCCATCAAGTTGTGATGGCTCAAAGGCTCCTTGATCAGATCGTGCTCTTGGAGAGGACGAATCGCAGTCTTGGTCGCAAGATTTAAGGCTTCGAGGCGGAGAAGGCTGCCGTTTTGAAGAAGAAGGACGAAGAGCTCGCCCAAGAAAAGGCCGACCATGCCAAAGCGGTGGCTAACTTGGAGCAAATGTACAACGCCTCCGTGGCCAGCGAGCAATTTGCCCTGAATCAGTTAGAGAAGTTGTCTCTCGAACTGGGGGTGGCCGATGAGCGAGCAAGAGCATTAGAGGGCGAGAAGACGGCCATGGTCGCCCAGATCGAAGAGCTCCAGGCTGAAGTTACCCGTCTCCAACAAGAAAAAACCGGCCTGGTCGCTTATGACACCTATGCTCAGGATGTGGCCGACAACATCAACTTGGGGTACGTGTGTGCTTATGCCGAGAGTCTGAGGTTAGTGAAGTTCGCCTTGGACCACAAATTGGATGTCTTTGCTACTGCCAAGAAGGACTTTATCGACTATGTTAAAGACAACCCCATTGGTGCCGGGTTCTCGGTTCCAGTGGCTGATTTGGAGGAGATGGGTGTTCCTTTGGACATCTTTGGAGAGGACGTTCAGATTATTCCTCCCCAGTTCTCGGGCGAGCAGCCGAACAAAAAGGCAGAAATCTTTGATGGCCTCAATTCTCTCCCCATGACTCTTATCGATGGAGCGGGCACCTCGGCTGCAGCGGCCACGACTGCTTCCACCTCTGACACGACATCTATTGCTCCCGCGGCCACGGATGCACCTCCAGCCCCTCCAACTTGAAGACTCTTTGTTGCTTTTCTCTAGATTCTTGTTAGGGCTAATTTGTACTTTTACCTTCTTTTTGCTGTAATACCTTGTTCTTTCAATGAATGAAAGATTTGGACATATTCACTATATCTTTTCTTTGTTTATATTTTTATTTCTCGCTTGTTCGCTTTTTGCACTGTTGTTCGCCTCGAATCTTTTTGCAAATTTTGCAAACTTAGTATTTTTCCTTTTTATGATAAGCATTTTTGTGCTTAGCGATCACGGCATCTTTGTGCTTAGTGACCGCGTGACCGGCTTAGATGGGCTCTTTTTGTCTTTTAAAAGACTTAGCCTTAGATAATTCAAGCCTCATGGTCCCCTTACGGAATTGGCTTTGGGTTTCTTTGTTTCCCGCGCTGTTGCTCGCCACCTTTGCCTGGTTATTTTGAGTGAACAACTTTGCTTTATACAGCGAACAACTTAATAAATCAAACCTTATAACAAAAGTTCCACATACAACGATAAAATTTTGAAAGTTGCAACGTACTTACGGCTTTATACAAATAAACTAACTTTTACATTTACTATACAATATTTGTCTATTGATAGTACTTTTTTAATAAAGCTGCATTCCAGGAGTATTGGGCCGAATGGCCTTCCATGTCTTCTAAGTCATAGGTGCCGTTGTCCCATCTTTGAGTTATTCTGTACGGGCCCTCCCAAGTCGGTCCGAATACTCCTGGTGGTGGTCCCAACACTTTTTTGAGCATTAGATCTCCAATCTTGAACTCTCTAACTTTTACTTGTGAGTTGTAATATTTTGCAATCCTTCTCTTGTATATTGCGTTTTTCATCTCAGCAGAGATTCTTTTTTCTTCAACTAAGTCCATTTCTGCAGCTAGAGCTTGTTCGTTTGCCTGTTCATCGAACATTGCTGTTCGTTCCATCGGAACCTTCAACTCTACGGGTATCACCGCTTCAATGCCAAATGCCATGGTGAAAGGAGTTTCGCCGGTACTTGTTCTGTGAGATACTCGATATGCCCATAACACTTCTGGTAGCTCCCCCGACCATTTTCCTTTCTTATCTACTAACCGGATTTTCAGTATGTGTTTGATTATTTTATTAACTGCTTCGACCTGGCCGTTAGATTGAGGATGGTATGGAGTTGAAAAATGCTTTTTTATCCCCCATTTTTCCAAAAGCTTCTTATTTTCTTGCCTTCGAACTGTCGTCCGTTGTCAGTCAAAATTGCCTGCGGGACCCCAAACCGGCATATGATGTTCTTCCATATGAAACTGATCATTTTCTCCTGTGTAATTGTCACGAGTGCCTCCGCTTCGGCCCACTTTGTGTAGTAATCCACGGCCACCACTGCAAACTTTACATTTCCTTTTCCTATCGAAAAAGGTCCTATGATGTCGATTCCCCATTTCGCGAACGGCCACGGACTATTATCCGCTATCATCTCGGTTGGTGGCTTATGGATACTGGGGGCGAATATTTGGCATCTGTGACAAGTTTTTGCAACTTTGATAGCGTCTCTCAGCAATGTAGGCCAATAATACCCTTGTCTTACTGTTTTGTAAGCTAACGCACGCCCTCCAGCGTGATTTCCACAAACGCCTTGATGGATTTCTTGTAAAACCTCTTGGCCTTGTTTTCTTGTCAAGCATTTCAGTAGCGGGAGTGAGAAACCTCTTTTATAAAGTTGGCCGTCTATGATCGTAAACCTTGCTGCCCACTTGCTAATCTTGGCAGCTTCCAGGGGGTTCTCTGGGACTTCTCCATCACTGAGATATTTAACAATGGGTATTCTCCAGTCATTTTCCTCGAATTCTTCATTCACTTGATTAATTTCGTAATCATATGTTGATGGTTGACCCATTTTTGTGATGATGACTTCTGACAACTCTGCTGGGTCCGTACTGGTAGCCAGGCGGGCAAGTGCGTCTGCTTGAGCATTGTTCTCTCTTGGTATTTGTTCGATGAAAATCTGCTAGAACATGGATGCTAGCTGGGCTACGATCTTTTGATAGAACACCATGTTCGCATCCTTTGCCTTGTATTCTCCCCGGACTTGGTTGACTATCAGTTGTGAATCCCCATATATATGTAGTCTTCTAACCCCGACTGCTAGTGCCAGACGGAGCCCGGCTATCAACGCTTCATATTCGGCTTCATTGTTTGTCACCATGAAATCGAATCGGATAGCTGAAGTGAAGACCTGTCTGTCAGGACTTATCAGAACTATTCCTGCCCCCGACGCTGTGTTTGTAGATGATCCGTCAACGTACACATGCCAGGGATGATTATGTCCTCTCGTCGGATCTTGGGGGAAGGTTAGCTCGACTATAAAGTCGGCTAATGCTTGCCCCTTGATCGCTGTTCGAGGAGCATACGAAATTCCAAATTGGCTAACTTCCAAGGACCATTTCAGGAGGCGACCGGCTGTGTCAGGTCTATGCAATATCTGTCTTAGTGGAAATGTTGTGAGGACTTCCACTTGGTGATCGAAGAAATACGGGCGGAGCTTTCTAACACTCATCACTAGTGCGTATGCTAGCTTTTCTGTTGGTGAGTACCTGAGCTCCGCTTCATGTAAGGCTTGACTTACGTAGTAAATGGGCAGGTGGAACTTCCCTTCTGCTCGAACGAGTACTGAGCTGATCGCGACTTCTGAAGCTGCTAGGTACAAGTATAATTTCTCCCCTGGAATCGGCTTGGCAAGAATCTTTGTATCGCTGAAATATTCTTTCAGCTGTTCGAACGCTCGTTGACAGTCATCCGTCCATTGAAACTTTCCTTTCTTGATTGCCTCGAAGAATGGTCTACACTTGTCTCCGGATCTCGAGATGAACCTGTTCAAAGCTGCCAGACACCCGGTTAACCGCTGAACCTCTTTCACTGACCTGGGTGGTTGCATCTCCATGATCGCTTTCACTTTTACCGGATTTGCCTCAATTCCTTGTTGACTGACTAGATGTCCCAGGAATTTCCCAGAATGGACTCCAAAACTGCTCTTCTTGGGATTTAGTTTCATGTTGTAGGTCCGGAGTATTTCAAATGTTTGGGCCAGGTGTTGCAAGTGATCTTCTTTCTTTGGGCTCTTAACAACAATGTCGTCTACATACACTTCCATTGTCTTTTCGATGTGGTCATCAAACATCTTGTTGACCAATCTCTGGTAAGTGGCTCCGGCGTTGATCAACCCGAATGACATCCTCTTCCAACACAACAAATTTTTGTTAGTGTAAAATGCTGTGTGTTCCTGGTCGTCCGGATGCATCGCGATCTAGTGATATCCCGCGAACGCATCCATGAATGTGAAGAGCTCATGTCCGGCTGTGCCATCAACCAATTGGTCAATATATGGTAACGGGAAGTTGTCCTTTGGGCAACCGGCGTTTAAATCGGTAAAATCAATGCACAATCTCCATGCCCCGCTTGTTTTTTTGACCAACACCGGATTCGCCACCCATTGCGGGCATAAATCTTGTCTAATCAGATCGTTGTCCAACAACTTTTTGACTTCTACGTCGAGTGCTTCATATTTGTCGGGTCCAAACTTCCTCCTCTTTTGATGGATTGACTTTTTCCTTGGGTCGATGTTGAGTCTATGGCAGGCATGCTCAGGGCTAATGCCTACCATATCTGCATATGACCATGCGAACACATCGAGATTTGCTTTAAGGAACTCCGTCATTTTGGATCTGTACGGCTCCGGGAGCTCAGATCCTATGAAAAGTTCCAAGCCCTCTTGGTTCGGGTCGACCTTCACTGCCTCTAACTCCTCAACCGGGGTAGCCTTTCGTTTTTAGTTTTTCCAACACGGGTCGATGATGAGCCCTTCCATGCTCAACCTATCCTCAACTTCCATTGGTTCCTCACTCAGCCGTGGTTCGATGTCTTCCATCTTACTGTTGGCCGGTGTTGCCGGCCCTACTCTATTGTTAGCCAAAGTGGCTTCATGCCTCTCCTCGATAGGTTGCTCATTTCGGCACAGCTGCTCGTCTACCTCCATTACCTCTGTATTGAGAGAATCCATGGCTTCGTTGGGTGTGGATGGTCTATCTTTGACACAGCCATTCGGCTGTTCGTCCACCATGTTGATTTTGTGATCTTTCGGTTGAAGTTGCAAGAGGCACTCACGAGCTTTCCTCTGGTCACCTTTGATCGTGCCTGCACCTTTTGATGTGGGAAATTTTACACAATAATAGTACGTTGAAACGGCGGCCTTAAATTCATGCAAAAAATGGACGGCCGAGGAACCCATTGTAGGTGGACTGTTGATCTACAACTAGGAAGTCTACCATCCTACTCAGCCTCCTCTCAGGGTCCTCGACCGATACAAGTTCAACTGCTAGCGTAATCATTCCTAATGGGACGGTCACAGCATTTCCGAATCCCACTATTCTATGATCACAATCCTTTATGTATTCAGCACATTCTCCTAGCTGATCCACCGTGCTTTTGAATAGGATGTTTGTGTAGGAGCCAGTGACGACAAGCAGACGGTGTACCTTCGTTCCCATAATGTTAGCGCAAATGATTAACGAGTCGTTGTGGGGGGTGAGCACCCCGTCTAGATCCTTCTCTGAAAAAGTAAGGTTCCCGATTCATTTGGTTGATGGATTTACACCGACTTCCATCACTTGCGCTACTGCTCGTAATTCTTCTTTCCTTTTCCTTTTTGACATGGGTGATCCCCCATCAGAACAACCGCCCACCGGCCCATATGGTCCTAGCATTAGGATCTCTGGGATTGGTCTCGCTGGGGTTGCTGGGATTTTTCTTCCTTTCTTTCCCATCCGGCTGGGTAGCTCGCCGCTGTCATCGTCGTCTGAACTGGACGAAGTTGTTGTTCTCGGCCTCTTGCCCGGTTCTCTTTTCACAAACTCAGACAATTTTCCTTCCTCATAGAACCTCCACAATTGTTTTAATAAATCTCGGCATTCACTGGTGAAATGGCCGATACTCTGATGATATGCACAGTATTTGTTCGGGTTCAATTTTCCTCTTTCCTGCCTTATCTTTCGTGGTTCTGGTAACATCTCCTTGTCCTTGACATTGTTGTACACAGCGTCCACCGACATTGTGAGGACTTGATTCAACTTTTCTTTCAACTCTGTTCCTTCGTTGAATGACTTCATATTCTTCGGAGCCTTGTAGTCATTTCCTCCAGTTTTCTTCCCAAGCTTCTTTGGGTCAGCTTTATCTCCCATTTCTCTATGCAAAGCTTCCTGCATCGATACATGGATTCCTGCCTTGTGTCTGAATTCTGCGTATGTTTTTGGACAAGTCAAATGCATCTCCTTCCATAGTTCGGTTCCTTTCCTCAATCCGACCATCACCGCAACTATCTTCGTATCTTCACTCACCATCTCGCCCTCCAGTAGAAATTTATCAAATCTCTCCAAAAATTGTTTATCTGACTCCTCGTCTCCTTACCTGATGTCAGCTAACCAGTGCCTGTGGGTCAAGTAAGACCCAGCGGTTGAGAAATGGGACAAGAACTCCTTGCTTAACTGGGTGAAAGAGTTAATGGATCCGGGAGTTAGTGCTGAAAACCATCTGTGTGGGCCATCTCCAAGGGTGAGTGGGAAATTTCGACATTGTGTGGCGTCAGTTGCCCCCACTGAGATCATGAAAGCCGAATACTTCGTCACATGAATATGGGGGTCTGAAGTTCCCTCGTACAGGTTAATGGCCAGAAATTGTATTTTCTTCTGGATTGGTGCATTGAGAATTGACGGTGATAACGGTGAAGACGGGAGAGAAGTTGATCTGACACCTCTCTGGGATTCTAACTGTTTTTGCAATTCCTCGATTGCTTTTTTCATTTCCTGCAATTCACTTGGGGGAGTTCTCCCATCGGAAGGCTGTTCATCGTGATTGGGTACGACTTCCTCACGATGCAGTCCCTCCCCGACGGGACGTTTCTCCTGAGTTGCCTTCCTAGCAATGTTGCTGGCCCAGTTTGGCCCTAACCGACCAAAAGCTGATCTCCTGATCCTGTCGTGTACTGACAGACAAGCAGTAGGGCGTGGTTGTTCTTCGTTCCTCCTGGATCGTTCTATGCTAGCCATATTCCTCGTACCTAGTCTTTCCAACGCACTTGTTCGAGATGTACTTTTGCTTGACTCACTTGCCTGACTTGGCGATGATTCCCCCCGATTCCCTAAACGCTCATTTATGGGAGCCTTTTCTTTATTTCTACGAACTTCAGCGCTATCAGCCTCATCATGGTGTGCATCTTCTCGCATTTTTCTTCTCTGCTCGCCCACTTGGTTGGTTGTCTGCCTCCCTGCTCGCCTGCTCGGTTCTAGACGGCCCAGCTAGCTCTTGCTGTTTTTGCAGTGATTGTAGCACGGCTATCGTTTTTGCTAGTTCCTTGGGATTTTGGGCGATGGCTTCTACTTCCAGTGGAATTGTGTCAATCGTAACTTGGACATTTTTTCGGGAAGTTGTTCTAACCGTCCTTGCATGGCCTTCGGTAGACGAAACCCTAGTTCTTGACCTATGACTTGGAGATGCACTTGATGGACGATCTTCTTGCGATCTTATCATTTTGATTGTTAAAATATGAATGGTAAGCAAGGGATTTGAGGTGATCTTGCTTCTAACAAACACCTTTTTAAGAGTCACTAGCCTTGTATATATGAATATGGTGGTTTTGAAAACCCTAGTTCATATACACATGCATTCAAACTCTTAAAGTGATGTATATATGGATAACTTTGCTCCGAATAGTGTGCACATTTGATTTCCGGTGGCTTCTTCTTGGATTCCGGCCAACTTTTGCAGATTCCGGTGAAGATCTTCAATCTTTCTACGATTTTTACAAATCGGAGGTTCGAACCACCCTCCTTCTAGCGCCAATTGTTGATGATCTTTTCTAATCAAAGTGTTTAGTGGCTGTTTTCCCTAGTTAAGATCACCAAACAAGACCAAATGAACATTGAATTTGGCTAAGTAAAGTTCAAGAAATAAATTTACTAGCACTTGTACAATATTTTTCATTATGGGAAAAAAATCCTTCCCCTTCATGCAAATGAAGGGGTATTTATAGATGTACAAGGAAGCCATGTGTCACTATTTTGGTGGTTTAACCATTGGATCTATGCCAAGTGTTGAGACACTTGTACAACATCTAAACTACTATCACTTGGATGGGTGCCAAGTGTTTAGACACTTGGACCATATCTAAACTAGTGACTCTTGGAGTTCCCAATGTTGTACTTAGTTTTCATGATCACTCAGCTGCTTTCCTTGGTGACTAGTTGCTCGCTTGTATATCCTCGTTGGGCGTTCCGGACCTCTTGTTCGCTTCATATTTGTGCTAAGTGCACAGTTGTTCGCGTCATTGCAAAGTTGTTCGCCTTTCGCATTTTGCTTAGGTTATTCATTTCTCTTGTCCTTTGCTTTTCTGGTCGCCTATAATGTATCTGACCACACTCTTGGTCGCCAGAAGACTTGACTCTCTCCAGACTCTGATGGTCGCCTGCTTCTTGATTTCAGTTCATTAGCGTCTTAATCTCTGATCATTTTTTGCTCGCCTGGTCGCCTATCAACAAAAATAAAACCAGCCCAATGTAATTTTACCATTATTTTATTAATATGCATTATTTTATATTAATTAATATGTGTAACTACATATAGGTCCATTTTTTTCTTCCAAAATACAAATGGGTATAAAAAAAACTACAAAGTTGTTCATCACAATACAAAAATTTACTTTATAGAACAAATTGCACTATAGTAATAAATTTTCTGACCTCTTTGCAGTTTTTGTATTTTTTTTTTTACATTCTCTTAAATTTGGAGTTTAAAAATTGGACCCATATGTACAGTTTCCCCTTGGATAGTTTAAAAATTTGTACTGATGGCAATTGTACAATTTAATCTTCAAGTTGGATTTGTGTTAGAATAAAGTGAAGCAAAACCGGGGGTGGGTTGACTGGCAGGTGGAGAGAGCTTGAAATGCAATTATACGTGTACAGGTACAGGACCATAGTTAATGCGTCAGTCAAATGTATTAGATCAAATCCTTTCATTTAGGTTCTTCCAATGATGCATGCATATAGTGATCAAATTAGTATTGAAACGTACCGCATTATTTATTATTAATAATATTTTCTATTATTATTATTATTTTTTAAATCATACAAGTGAATATATTTATTTAGTTGAATTTTTTTAACTTTTTAGTGAATTACAATTTGTTATATAATTATTTATTAAATATATAAGAATAAATTACTGGGAAAAAATTTAAAATACCCACTTTTATAAACCATTTCAAATGTAAAAAATCTTTTATACCTTGACATAAAAACACTTGAATACCCTTCCATAAAACAATTTATTCTACCCACATTATTAATCCATCATTACATAAAATTGTAATTTATATTTTACCTTCGTTTACCCATTAAATAATTAATTATTAATTTTTATTTGGTGATTATAATAATTTTATTAATTAATAATTATTTATATATTCTTACTAATTAACAATTACACATGATTTTCACACTATTAGTACTAAAATTAATGAGAAAATGAACATATTAGTAGAGGTGGGATGGGTATCTAGTGGGGACCACTCCAACTTGTAAAAAAATATTCTACACATTTTGAGGGTATTTGTATCTCAAATATATATAAAAAAGGTGAAATTTTACTAATAAATTGATTTCATGCAATGTGGATAAAATAAATTATTACAAATTAAAAGTGGATATTTTGTAACATTCCAACCGAAGGAGTTATAGAGATCTAGTAGAATAAAACAGTGGTTGGAAAGTGCCAACATACAGTTGCTTTTGGGTCTATGACTGTAGTGATGAAATTATACAAATTGTGGAATTTTAATTTTTAAAATAATGTTAATGTTCATAGTTTAAATTTTCTTTTGCCTGGATGGTGCTATTATTTGAATCGAGTCGAGTATAGAATTTAGTGTTCGAACTCGATTCGTCTTTGTCAACTCAATTACGTTAATAAAATGAAAATTGAAATCGACTCAACTCAACGATCACAACTGAGTTGAACTCAAATTTAATGGGTCATCATTCATCATATAATATATTGAAGCAATAAGAAATCTTCAAATATCAAGTCTAACGAGTTGAGTTCGAGTCAACTCATTAGTAAATATTTTACAAGTTTGGAGTTTGTATAGTTTAATTATCAAATAAACAAACCATGTTCGAATCTAAACGAATTGAACTTTCAAGTTTGCCCAAAATGGGCACTAAATACTTTTGGAGAGCTCGATTCGAATTATATATCTAGCTAGTTACAATCACCTTAGAGACAACTCCTTGTTTAATATTATTGTCATTAAGCCCATATTGTCATTAATTACAAATATTGCTAATTAGTTGTGCCGTGTGCGTATAGGATATTACTAAACTGGTGAGTGGTGACTTCTATAAATATGTATTGCCAACTTTCTTTTTTTTCTTTTCACTTTTACTCTGCTAATTTTAGAGGTAATATATATGATCTACCAAAACATAACGAAACGTTACATCTCTAGCTAATATCAAGAAAGAAAAAATTAAATATGCTTTTTTATTTTCTTGAATCAGTAAATATACTTTTAGAGGTAGTATGTTTAACCAAATTAAATTTAAGCAAACGTTACACCTCTAGCTACATTCATGTAAACAAACCCATTCTTAATTTGGACAACTAACCCAAAATATTAAGGCTACATTTGTTCTCGAATTCACCTAAATAAAATTATAATTTTTCGGTTTCCATCCCATTCGAATTAGAGATTTAAAATTCTGCTTTTACATTTCATTTTTCAGCCACACCCATACAATCTATTATTATTCTTCCCAAGATCATTTATACAATTTAAAAATATTATTTTTCTTCCCAATATAATTCACTTTATTACTTAATCTTACACAATTCTTTCTCTTTTCTACTTTAATTTTATACATCTTACTTTATTCTTACACATAATTTGACATAAAGTAAAATCTCACTCTACCAAAATTCCAAAACAAACACATATTTTTACCATTTATGAAGGATTTTACATTTTGTGGATGTAATTAAAGTCATGATTTTCCACGCACACATAAATTCTAAAACCAACGTGGCTTAAGAGTAAATCTTGTGTGAGACCGTATTATATTATGAAACAGTGAAATGAAGTATAAATTAAGTATGATGCATTAACATTAGACGGTGTAACTTAAATTTTTTCCAAACATTAAATATAGAATATTGAATGAATGTAGAGTAGAATTCCCTTAGCATGGTCAAATATTAATGCCTGACGTGAACAATCAAAATATCAATTATATTGCTTACGTTAATTTGGTTTGAAATGTTTATGCTGGTAAAATTTTTGATAAATATAACAAAGGTTTAAATGAGACGCGGTCTCATGGCATAAGTCAATATAAATTTATGTCTATTCTTATTAAAGTGTTAATAAAACATGTCTAATTTATACCTCATTCAACCGTTTAACGAAAAGATCTCACACAAGAACTACCCAATGAATATTGTGGTGTTGCAAATTAAAACAGATTGCATCGGTGCAACTGCGTAGATGATTAACGGACATGCAGATTAGCACGTTGGCTATTTTTATCCGCTTAAGTTTATTAATTACAGTTAAATTAAAAAAAAGTGGATTAATATTTCCAATTTCTTTGCACCAATGCACATCGATTTTTATTTATTCTTTTCGCCATTAAGTGAAGGGTTTTTTTTGGGTCCCAATATACATAGTGAGTAAACTTTTGGAAAAATGATTTTTTTCGTCCGGTAACTTTACCTCTTTTATATTTTCGTCTTATTGACTTTCAAATTTTGATTTTAGTCCTATAACTTTACCTTTTTTTATTTTCGTTATGCTGACTTTCAAATTTTGATTTTAGTCCTGTAATTTTTCCACTTTTTTTTATTTTAGTCCTACAAGGGTTAGTAGCTAGGTTGTAGGACCAAAATTAAAAAAAAATTAAAAGTCAACAGAACGAAAATCAAAAGGAAGTAAATTTACAAGACTAAAATCAAAATTTAAAAGTCAGCGAGACGAAAATAAAAAAGAGGTAAAGTTATAAGACAAAAAAAAGTAATTTACCCTAAACTTTAAAATTGCACAGCTCTCAAAAGTTTACGAATTAGGCCAGGCTATTCACATTGAATTTTTCTAATTACACTCATATATACAATACTTTTAGGATTTCTTCGGACCCCCAATTTCATTTTGATATAGGCACGGTTTTTTTAAAAAATAAAATATAAAAGATATAGTAAAACTACTGTGATTTATTGGGGATATATTTATTAATAAATTGATTGTTTATAGTAAAATAATTATCTTTAAAAAATATTAAATAATTTTTTGGAGAAGAGAAAAAAAATAAAAAGAAAAATTGGGGGATGGGGAGATTATAAATTTATAATGTATAATCGTACACTAGGTTTATTAAACAAATATATATATCCGAATTTCCTCCCACCGGTCAAAAAAGAAGTGGAAAGTTTTGGCCTATAAATATTACTAGTTCCACACAGCTGGAAACAAACTACACCACATACAAATACAAAACAGAAAAAGTAAAATGGGGAGTTCTGGTGAGTTGAATGGGACTCCACAGAAGAAGAACATTCATATTTTCATGGTGTCGTTCCCCGGTCAGGGCCACGTCAACCCACTCCTCCGGCTGGGGCGACGCCTCGCCAACTTCGGCCTCTTCGTGACTTTCTGCGCGCCGGAAGCGGTTGGTGTCAGCATCCGTAAAGCCAACAACATCACCGACGATGAGCCCATCCCCTGCGGCCGCGGCTCAATCCGGTTCGAGTTCTTTGACGACGGTTGGGACTTCAACAACCCCAACCGGGACGACTTGAGCGCCTACCTCCTCCAACTGGAGCTCACCGGTAGACAGAAACTCCCCGAAATGATCCGGAAACAGGACGAAGCGGGTCGCCCCGTTTCCTGCCTCGTCAACAACCCCTTTATTCCATGGGTTATTGATGTGGCCGAGATTTTGGGGATCCCGAGCGCTATGCTCTGGATCCAGTCGTGCGCGTGTTTCTCCTCTTACTACCACTTTTACAATAAGCTCGCGCCTTTTCCCAGCGAGGAGGAGCCGGAGATGGAAGTTAAATTGCCCAATTTGCCCTTGTTCA
Organism: Ballota nigra; assembly: GCA_947034835.1. Classification (NCBI taxonomy): domain Eukaryota; kingdom Viridiplantae; phylum Streptophyta; class Magnoliopsida; order Lamiales; family Lamiaceae; genus Ballota; species Ballota nigra. Next base: position 64,209,375 of record OX344721.1, on the reverse strand, counting down.
AACACGATGAAGTCGCTAGCTACTTGCACCCCACCACCCCCTACGGGTTTCTACGGGATGCGGTTCTGGACCAGTTTCGTAATTTGTCCAAGCCCTTCTGTATTCTAATGGACACTTTCCAAGAGCTGGAGGTTGACGTCATCGAATACATGTCCCAAATGGGTCTCCCCATCAGGACCATCGGTCCGGTGTTCAAGGACCTCCGGGCCCGCGACGAGCCCGACCCGAAAGAGAAGGCAATCCGGGTGGATTTGTACGCGGCGGAGGAGTGCATCCAGTGGCTCGACTCGAAGGCGGCGCGCTCGGTGGTGTACATCTCGTTCGGCAGCGTGGTGAATCTGCTGCAGGAGCAGGTCGACGAGATCGCCAACGGCCTGGCGGAGTCCGACGTGGCGTTCCTGTGGGTCCTGCGCCCACCGCCCCGGGAGAAGAAGTGGAAGCCCCACGTTCTGCCGGAGGGGTTCGTGGAGAAAGTGGGCGACCGGGGGAAGATAGTGCAGTGGAGCCCACAGGACGATGTGCTGGCCCACCCTTCTACGGCCTGCTTCGTCACGCACTGTGGGTGGAACTCCACGATGGAGGCGCTGGCGAGCGGCGTCCCCGTGGTGGCGTTCCCGCAGTGGGGGGACCAGGTGACGAATGCTAAGTTCTTGGTTGATGTGTGGAAGGTGGGGATCAGGATGTGTAGGGGTGAGGCTGAGGGCAGGGTTGTGCCTAGGGACGAGGTGGCCGCTATTTTGAAGGCGGCTACCTCCGGCCAAGTGGCGGAGGAGTTGCGGGAGAATGCGCTCAAGTGGAAGAAGGCGGCGGCGGACGCGGTCACGGACGGCGGTTCGTCTTATAAGAACATGGAAGATTTTGTGGACGAGGTTGCACGCATCGGTCGTACATGAAGGTGATCCTGTAGTAGAATATTTTGGTCGTATTGTGTTATTTTTAATTGATTGCTTTTGATGGATTGATAATTATTTTCTCGGCTGGAGCTCTTATTTGGTAAATTACTCGGATGTACTATTATTAATACCTTTTTTTTTTATCAGTTCAAATATTAACATCTGGTCTACCACTTGAATAATTTTAATGGATGGATGGAATTACAAAAATTGATACCCGGAATCCAATTAACAGGGAACTGATTCCATATATATATATATATATATATATATATATATATATATATATATATATATATATATATATATATATATATATATATATATTTTACGCAAAAGAACCAATTTTATAGTATAAAATTTATATTATTAGATTTATTTATTAGTGTAAAGTATATATTATCGTGTCGAATACGTAGAAATTACGCATTAGATATCTATTATAATTATTGAAATTTAGATGTATATTTTTGTGTATTATTATCATTTTGCCCGATGAAAATACATAAATTATAATAATTCACAAAATAATTTAATATCGTTATTTAATAATGTGCATCGAATAAATTATTGTCATGTGGGTAAAAAACTCAACCTAGGCAAACTTTGCATTAAAAAAAAAAAAAAAACAAACAAACAAACTTACTTTAATTTATCAACTCAAATGTCCTAATCCACTAATTGTCTATTAAAATTTCGTCACGTCTTTCCAAAGTCTGCATTGATTCAGAATTCAGGATGAGACAAAACTAACAAAACTGCAAAACAAGTGAAAACACGCGTTTCTTATAGTAGTATTAATTATTAAAAATAAATGTATGTCAAATTATATGTCATATAAAAACCAATGAGCATCTAAACGTGAGGGGGAATTTTTTTTTTTTTTTTTTTTATCGGTAAATGTTATTAGTAGTTAGAAGTTAGCTCACCAACTCCCCAAGTACTCCAAAAATTCTCGAAGCCACCTTATAACTCTCTTAATTCATTTTCAAAGGGAATCGAACCCGGATCACTCAATATAGTTAGGAACCCAGTGGTTAAGGAGACTAAGCAACGTGTAATAACTATTATTTTAAATAAAACGATGAAATAATTTTTAATAAAAAATATTAATCTGTATAAGTAATTGATTGAATAATATTAGTTTATATAAGAAAAATGTAGAACATGACTAAAAATATTAGTTTGTATGTTGAACAATATCAATACTATTTAAATATACATATTGTGTTTTTCCCCATATATATATATATATATATATATATATATATGGGAACTCTCTTGTAAAATATTTTATATGTGAAATATACCTAAAATAGGCAATATTAAAAACATTGTTGATGATCGATTCTGATCACAAAGATTAGTGGTTGTTTATAATCGTTAATTAGATCATCAAACAATTACGTGTGATTGATCACTAACGTAATTAGTGAATACGAAAATTTGGGTTCGGGTTGAATTAAAACGTGTATTGATTACATAATTAATTTGTATGTAAGATAATCGAGCTGCTTTGGATGTATAATCGAAGTCTGGACGTGTATATGAATTTGTGCTTATTTTATTAGCTGAAAAAATCTAAGTATTTATAGAAGTCTGCCTAGCAGGAGGTGTACATGACCTTTGATCTCCCTAGTGTGCATGTATGACACTTGAGCTTTGACTAGTTTGACCTTATCTAAACTAAATTCTATCCTTCTACGCTGGACTTGCTCGCAGTCAGGAGCTGCTCGTCCTGTTGGACTTGTCCTCGAGGAGTCTTTAGTTTGATTCTGATGGTCTTTAGTCTTGATGAATTGTAGTTTTGGTATTGTAGCTAGATCTATTCGACAAGGTACTGACTGTGTGCTCGCTAGGACCTCATCCGGGTCCACATGGTCTTCAAACCGAAGTTGCTCGCCTGGTTAATGTTGCTCGGCGAGCAAGATCTGCTTGCCCAACACCTTCCAGTTAATCTTGACTTAACTTCATCTTAAGCGCAGGTATTTTAGGTTAATCATGATCGCCCGAAGGGCGATTCTGCTCGCCTATCAACAAATGTCCCCTTGTCGATCATTAAATTGTGATCAGGTAAAGCGAACAATTTATGGGTTGACAAATATTCGATGACACGGAGGCGAGCTGATATACCATGATGCGAACAATCCATCACTGGCGAACAACATTGGTCGAGCTGACCCGGGCGGGTGACGGTTGGAATTCCAAGGCTCGGGAGTGGCTCGAGATGTGACGTGGGCAGAGTGATTGCTGCCGCCCACGCGCACACGATCCCGAGGCGACGCGCCCCCCATTTTGTCGGAATAAGCTCGCACGCGCCAGGTAATTGCACTTTAGTCCTCCAACTTTCGAATTTGCTCGCCAGGTACCCCGTTTTCTCAGATACTATTTTAAGGAAAAAAATCACTTTCACTCACTTTCACTATTCACTCAGCGCAAAAATCTCTCCTTCCAAATTTCGAATTTCCGGCAACTGCACTCCAACTCCGACGATGTTTTCTTCGTACCAAGGTAGTACTTTTTTCTATTTTCTTTTTTTCTTCTCTTTTATTTCTGTAACCGTGTGTGTGAAAAAACACCATTAAACCCCAAACTCCGCCACCTGGGATTTTGAACCGCCGCTAACCCTTCCGCCGGAAACCGCCATTAACGTCACCTTGAACCTTCTAAATCCCAATGTCCTCACACTCTGAGATCGGATCGTGTTCTCCCCGCAATCCTGGGAAATAGCCCATCGAAGAACTTCCCGCCTTCGTAAATCTAGAGTCTGACCCTGAGGCGGCCTCAGTTGCTTGCTCCGTGAACTCGGGAGCTCGCCCATCTGGGGAAAGGGAAGAGCGAGCAAATCCTGCTCGCCAGGTCGTGGAGGAGACAAGTTCTGATCACGAAGACGAGGACGAGGAGGCCGAGGTACTCCAGCCCGTCAACCCTGACGAACTGACCTGGGGGTTTCTGAAGGACATTAACTTCCTAATGCCAGACCCTATTGAACATCAAATCCCGGTCGTCGTTGCTCGCCGAATTATCTGGGACGAGTATGAGATGGAGTACTCAGGTCGCTTCGAGGTTCCAGTTCGCGGAAAGCAAAAGCTCAAAGCAACTAAGTACGCGGCGAGCTGCGTCGTATCTGCCATCACCGAGGAGGAGCTACCTCAAATTAGGAGGGAACACAAGATCCCCTATGACATACAAATGTACGCCCCTCTGACGGATGATAGAGTTGATCGCCCACCACGCGGGCTTACGACGATCAATCTATCAACATTAAACGCCGGATTCACACTGCCTCTGCACCCCCTGGTCGGCAGGTTCCTGGAGCGGACAAACTTAGCAATAACCCAACTGACTCCGGTGGGATGGATGAACCTCATATCTTTGATGGTTCTATTCGCCCTAGAGGGATATCCAAACAAACTGTCCGCCGATGAGGTATGCTACTTGATGACGATCACAGCCTGTACTGGAGAAGAGGCGGGCTGGTATTACCTCAAGGCACGACCAGGCCTACAGTTGGTGGAAGATATTCCTAGGAAAGTGCGAGACTGGAAGCACGATTGGTTCTGGATAGGGGATGACTGACGTGCTTCTGTTCGCCCATACGGCGGCCCCGAGCGGATTGAAACCCCTGCGGAGTTTAGGGACCTAAAACGTGAGTCTTATCCCTTCTGTTAATTTGAAGTGATAAGATTTTTTTTTCCTTTTGTGTCTCAGGTCCCAAAAATTTGAAGTGGCGAAGTGCTAAGGACAACATCAGCGACCAGTTCCCGTTCGTTGTCAGCCTGATCGCCCTCCGTCGTCGGGAAGATCGCAACATCGACCATCTCTTCCTCGACTCCACTCTCAGGGTTGCCCACTTCACTACTTACCCTCATCATCTTGAGGCCCAGACCCCAGTTCCCGAGGGTGAGTCTCAATTTTGGCGAACAGATCTATCCGCGTTTTAATGTATATCACTAAATGTATTTTTTCTCTTTTGCAGATCAGCTCGTCACTGTCGCCCTTCACCCTTCGTACCTAATTCTAGATCAACACATTTGGGAAATGCCGACCAAACGTGGGCGAAATAAAGTTGATCCATTGGCGAAGATGATCGCCCTTGCTGCCAAGGGGGGGAAAGAGGACCCCAGACAAGTTGGTGGGTCGAGCTCGACACAGCCGCCTGCTCCCATCAACAGTCCGACGAAGATCACAACTCCGAGATCGAAGAGACTTCTTCAAGGAGACGGCACTCCCATCTCCGATTCTGAAATGGCGGTAAAAAAAGCCAAGGCCGGCCAGGAGAAGGTAATCGTCGCTGCCCGCCCCTCCGAGCTCGAAAGCCGGTAAACTCCCTCTGTCGAGCGCCACCCAGAGCAGCCTCTGGTTGTTGCTGCTCGCGAAGGACATGGTCCTGCTTCTGCCAACCTATCTAGGATGGGATAAGGGCCGTTTCGAAACGCATGTTTCTCTTCGCCATAGGTACTTCATTTTTTTTATAGTTATGAGGTCGAGCAGTACCCGGGGCGGTCAAACTTGGTACACCGATTCACTTGCTCTAAAGTGCCGACCAACTTCAAAGAGATCCCGGACTCCTTTGTCCGCCGCGCCTCCGAATCTGTTGCTCGAGGCTGGACAAAGGAGCTGAATGAGACTGTTAAGGCGCAGACACCTCGTGATAATGGTTGCTTGTGCTTTATTGAGGCGGGCAACAACCTGGCGGCCGTGCAGAGGCTGGTCGACCAGGTAGAAGATCTCGAAAGAGATGCTCGCCAGCATGCGGCCACGGTGAGCCGTATTGCCAAAGAACGGGACGATGCGAAGAGAATTGTGGCCGACCTAGAGAAAAGGTCATGGCCCATCAGACAAGTGAGCAGCGCGCTTTGGACCTGCACGTTAAAGTCTCCGAAGAGCTCAAGGTCAAAATGGCTGAGGTCGAGCAGATGCGGGCTGAGCTTGCTCATACTCAAAAGCAAAAAGAGGTCGCCGAGCAATACACTACTGAAGCAACTGCTAAGGTCGGTGACCTCGAGACCCAGCTCGCCAACTCCATCACCCCCGAAGAGCTAATCCCAAAGATGGAGGCGGGCTCGATCATAGGCTTCGTGACGGGCTATGCTGAAAGTATCCGGATCGCCCACGAGTTCAAAGCTCAAGCCATGGTCGAGGAGATCAGCAAAGAACTCAACAACTTCATTGAGTCCAATCCTCCAGCCCTAGGCACAACTCTTCAAATCGGCGATCTGCCCGATTATGGAGTCAACCTCGACTTCATTAGCCCTGGGGTCATAATCACCAGTCCCCCCGAGGATGAGGAGGAGGAGACTGAGGTCGCTGAGGGCGAGCAGACCCAGCTGGTCGACCAAAGCGACAAAGCTCTCCAAGAGCGGGCTGACGCTGATGGGCTCATTGCCGAGCTCACCCAAGAGGTTCTAATCGATCCTTCACTCACTGGGACTCCTCTTGAAGACCCTAAGGATGATAACATTCCCCCTCCTGCCGGACAAGACTCTTAGAGGATTAGGGTAGATATGCCTTTCATTGTACTTTCTTTTTTGTTGTTGTTGTTTGCTCCCTTGTGGAGTTTCGTAATTTTTGGGTGATCATGCCTTATTATCAATGAAATCATATTTTGCTCGTCTTGTTTTCTTTACATTAATTGTTCTTTGCATTTTTATTTATGCTTAACAATCTTAATGTAGTTGGGCTTTGTTCCTTAAGAACTTTTGCCTTAGAAATTTGTGGGCTTTGACCTTAGGCTATGTTCATTTAAAAATGAACAACCTTTAATGGGCTTGATTGTATAATCAATTTATGCCTAGAGCTTGAGTCTTCCTTGAACGAACAACTTAAAATTGAACTTGCTTTCAAAAATTACAAGTATCAAATGCGACCTAACTTATACACTATAATAAAACTAAATTGAAGTTGTTCGACCTGAACATTGTCAAACAATCAACTTATCAAAACACATAATTTACATCAAAAGCTAAAGTAGCTCGACCAATATACATTTTGTCAAGCCAAACTTAAACTTTTAAAGAAAATGAAATTATACAAGAGAAAAACAACATTAGATCGCAAATAACTTGACCCAATCAATTTTGTTCGACCATCCATACTTGGTGGAATTTTAAAAAAAATAGGCAAGTTTTTGGATCCTACTTGTGCCCCTGCAGTTTTAGATCGCCTAAGGGACTTAGTAGCTCGCCCGGCTCACTTTCACCTTTCATAGGCAGAGTAGCTCGCTTATTGAAAATACTTCTTCAAATTAGTTGCATTCCAAGAATATTGGGCCGAGTTGCCATCTAAGTCCTCTATGTCATACGCACCATTGGGTAACCTGTCCGTTACCCTATATGGGCCCTCCCAAGTCAGGCCAAATATGCCTGGAGGTGGGGCGAGCTTTTTCCTCAAAACGAGATCGCCGACCTCAAACTTTCTTATTTTGACTTGAGAATTGTAGTAACGCTCTGCTCTCTGCTTGTATGTTGCATTTTTTAATTCAGCTGTGATTCTTTTTTCTTCGAGCAAATCTAGCTCGACTGATAGGGCAGAGTTGTTCGCCACTTCTTCAAAATTGGTCGTTCTCAATGTTTTGGTCTTCAATTCAACTGGAATGACGACCTCGTTCTAAATGTTAATGCAAAAGGTGTTTCTCCGGTGCTTGACCTGGGAGAAACCCTGTATGCCCATAGCATATCTGGTAATTATGTAGACCACTTGCCTTTACTTTCTATTAGCCGGTCGGGGTTGATGAAAACTATTCCTGCCCCCGAGGCCAGATTTGTTGACGAACCGTCCACATAGAGATGCCATGGGTGATCTAGCCCTCTCATCGGATTTTGGGGAAAAGTTAACTCGACTATAAAGTCGGCTAATGCTTGTCCCTTAATCATTGTTCGAGGTGCATACGTCACTCCGAACTGGCTTATCTCTATGGACCATTTTAACAGACGGCCAGCTGTGTCGGGTCGGTGCAATATTTGTTTGAGCGGGAAAGTTGTTTGTACTTCAACCTGATGATCGAAGAAGTACGGTCTTAACTTTCTAACACTCATGACAAGAGCATATGCCAGTTTTTCTGTGGGTGAATATTTCACCTCGGCTTCATGCAGGGTCTAGCTGACATAGTAGATGGGAAGGTGAAATTTGCCTTCCGCTCGCACCAATACCAAACTTATGACCGTATCCGACGCTGCCAGATACAAGTATAGCTTTACGCCGGGGACTGGTTTTGACAGAATCTTAACATCTCCCATATAGTCTTTTAACTGGTCAAAAGCTTTCTGGCAGCTTCCTGTCCATGTAAAGTTTCCTTTTTTGATGGCTTCAAAGAATGGGCGACATTTGTCCCCTGATCGCGATATGAACCTGTTTAAAGCTGCGAGGCATCCTGCCAGCCTTTGTACTTCTTTGATAGAACGAGGAGGCTCCATATCAACGATTGCTTTAACTTTTGCTAGATTGGCTTCAATTCCCTGCTTACTGACCAGATGGCCCAGGAATTTTCCTGAATGTACTCCGAAACTACTTTTCTTTGGATTTAACTTCATTTTATATTTTCGGAGAATATTGAACACTCGGGATAGATGATGAAGGTGATCTTCTTTTTTAGTACTCTTGACAACTATGTCATCAACATACACCTCCACCGTCTCCCCAATATGTTCATCGAACATCTTGTTCACCAGCCTCTGGTAAGTTGTTCCGGCATTGATTAATCCGAACGACATTCTTTTCCAGCAAAGTAAGTTCTTATTTGTGTAGAAAGCCGTATTTTCTTGATCATCTGGGTGCATTGGGATTTGGTGGTAAGCAGCAAAAGCATCCATAAATGTGAACATTTCGTGCCCGGCTGTGCTATCCACCAATTGATCAATGTGCGGAAGTGGAAAGTTATCCTTCGGGCATGCTGCATTCAGATCTGTAAAATCTATGCAAGCATCCAGGTTCCATTCGGCTTTCACACTAGAATGGGATTTGCAACCCATTGTGGGCACAACGCCTGTCTAATTAGGTCGTTGTCCAACAACTTCTTGGCTTCTTCATTCAGAGCTTGATACTTGTCGGGCCCATACTTCCGTCGTTTTTGGTGGACGGGTCTTCGGTCTAGATTGATATTTAATCTGTGACAAGTATCTTTTGAATTGATCCCCACCATGTCGGCGTGCGACCATGCAAAGACATCGAGGTTAGCTTTCAAAAACTCTGCTATTCGAGTTCTGTAGGGCTCAGGGAGCTCTGATCCGATATAAAGTTCGAGATCATCACGGTTAGGGTTAACTTTGAGGGTTTCCAGCTCTTCGACTCTCGCCGTTTCTGTCCTTTCCACTGTGGATCAACGATTGACCCTTCTGGGCTTAGCTCATCCTCGATGTTCATTGGTTCGGCACCTAATCGGGGGTCAAAATCCTCCGTGGGCTTAGCGCCATTTTTGGTCGCCATTGCTGGGCCCTCCAGGTTGATGCAAGGGCTCAATTCTTTGGCAACTGGTGATAATCTTATCTCCGGTAAGGTTTGCTCGCCGTTCAGCAATTTCTGTTCGCCAATGGACGAGGGTTGGTCATCAATGTCCATCTGATCATTCTGGATCCCCAAAATATCTTCAAGAATTGATGGTTCATTTTCGGACGGGCTGGTTGATGCTTCCATCATAAACATATGTTCTTTGATTGGATAAAGTTGAAGGAGACATTCCCGAGCTTTTCTTTGGTCTCCCTTTACTGAGCCAACTCCACTTGCTGTTGGGAATTTTCTGCAATAATGGTAGGTTGAACCTGCAGCCCTGAATTCATTCAAAAAGGGTCGACCAAGAAATCCGTTATAAGTCGATTCTTGATCCACGACCAAGAAATCTATCATTCTTGTGATATTTTTCACGGGTTCCTTGACCGTTACGAGTTGCATAGACAAACTAATTATTCCCAGAGGGATTGTTACAGTATTTCCAAATCCTAGGATACGATGATTTGAGTCTCTAATATAGCCTGTATAATCCCCCAGTTGATCGAGCGTCTTTTTGAAAAGAACTTTAGCGTAGACTCCGGTGTCCACCAACAATCTATGCACTCTGGTTCCCATAATCTTAGCACAAATCACGAGCGAATCATTATGGGGGGGTTTAATATTCCCTCTAAGTCTTTTTCAGAAAAGGTTAATTCCGATGTTTGCATGACGGACGGATTAACCCCCATTTCTTGTACATGATCGATCGCTCGTAATTCAAATTTTCTTTTACGATTAGAAATTGGTGGTCGTCCATCAGAACAACCACCAACAGGTCCTGCAGGCTCCATCATTTGGATTTCAGGAACTGAACCTCCTGCTGGTACCTGAGCTGGTCGCCCAGCTCGATTCCATCGAGGAGCTTGCTCCAAATCTTCTCCCTCGGAATCTTCATCTCTGTCTCTTTTGCCGGGCTGTCTCTTCACAAACTCAGATAGCTTACCCTCCTCGTAGAATCGCCACAACTGCTTCATCAAGTCACGACATTCACTTGTAAAATGCCCCACACTTTGATGGTAGTCACACTACTTTTTTTGGTTTAACTTGCTAGCATCTTGGCGTATCTTTCTGGGAGGAGTGAGTAGTTTCTTGTCCCGGACATTATTGTACACCGCATCAATTGATATGGTAAGTATATGATTCAGTTTATCCTTCAGTTCCGCCCCCTCATTAAATGCTTTCATGTTCTTCGGGGCACGATAACCTCCACCACCAGACTTTTTTCCACTTTCCTTCTAGTCACCTTTGTCCCCCATGTCTTTCTGCAAAGCTTCGTGCATGGAGACAAAGACTTCTGCCCGGTCACATAATTCAGCGTAAGTTTTTGAGCATCTGAGATGTACATCCTTTCAAAGTTCAGTGCCCTTCTCTAATCCAGCTAAGACGGCTACGATGTTGGTGTCTTCGCTGACTGACTCCCCTTCTAGCAGGACCTTGTCAAATCTTTCCAAATACGAGCGGTCTGACTCGTCATCAGCTTGTTTCAAGTCGGATAACCGATGTCTTTGGGACAGATAAGACCCAGCCGTGGAGAAGTGGGACAAGAATTCTTTGCCTAACTGGGCAAACGAATGAATTGAAACTGGTGGCAGAGCTGAAAACCATTTGTGGACACGGTCCTCCAGAGTCAAAGGGAAATTGCGGCACTGGGTTGCATCGCTTGCCCCCATTGATATCATATAATCAGAATATTTCATTAGATGTACCCGGGGGTCCGCTGTGCCTTCATATTGTATGCTTGCCGGGAACTGAATCTTCTTTTGAATAAGAGCTTTTAGAATTACCGAAGATAATGGGGAGGTAGGGAGAGTGGTTCTCCCATAACCTCTTTGTAGGTCCAATTGACCCTGCATGCTTTCAATTGCCTTTCTCATGGAGGTCAGTTCCTTAAGGGATCCCCCTTGACTTGGAGGCTTGTTGGTGATCAATTTTTATCGAGTGGATTAATGACTGTTTAGGTTTGGTTTAAAGATCATCAATCAATTACGTGTGATTGGTTACCACCGTAAATGGTAAATTGAGGTTCGGGTTATGAAATCGGATATACGAAAGTCGAAATTGAATTAATTTCGTATATGTGCACGTTTAGGTGTGATAGTGTGTGTTTTTGGGAGTGTGTGAATTTGAACTTGTATTTCTTAAGCTGGAGAACAACTATTTATAGAGACTAGCAAGCATGAGGTGTTCCTGACTCTTGGTCTCCCTAGCCTGCATGCTTGACATGTGTCCTTTGACTCTAGTTTGACCTTATCTAAACTAAATCTTAGTTACAAAGTCTTCTTTGGTCTTATCTCGGACTTCATTGTTGTTCGTCCATGTCGGTTTAAATCGATCCAGGATGGTTCTTTCATAGAAGTTGTTCGCCGTTTGGGTGTATGGCTCAGAAGTTGTTCGCCTTTGTGTCTTGCACAGATTGGCTTTGGGATCTTGGTCCTTTGTTCGTCAGCATACACCTCTTAGGCTGATAACTGTAACACTTTTACCAGTGTTGTTCGTCATTATTGACTTGGTGGTGGGTCCATATTCGGTCTTTGGTTTTTAAACCTGTTCGCCAATATCTTGTTCGTCGTATAGTTGTTCGTCAGTTTGTGTACTCCCCAGATTGGTTTATGCACCCCGACTTGCTTTTCTTTGTTGATCATCCTTGATTTGAGGTTGGCTCTTCATAATCCTTGATAAGGCTTTAATTCTTGTTCGCCTATCATTGATTTATGTTTGTCTGTCAACAATTGCCCCCTATCCTGGCTATATGTTGCCCCAGACGAGCAACTTTGTGGCGAGCAACTATAGTTAGGATATTATACTGGCGTGGATTTGGACGAACATCATTGGTCTTGGCGAGCAACAAATGGTACGTCGTTCCGTCTCCCCAAGGTCTGGGGGTTGTACGAAGATGACGTGAGCGTCATGATTGCGCGCCGCTCACGCGCGAGCAGCCCCGAGGCGACGCGCCCCTATATTTGCAACTAGGCCCTCTGATTTTCAATCTTGCTCGGGTTTGACCCCGTTTTTCTTCAATTTGGCCCACATTTTGCTGGGAATTACGTTCTGCACCCCGTTTTTTGTTTGGGGTATAAATAGAAAGGATAAACAAATTTTTCCCACTTTTTCACTTCTTGCTACAGTATCTCCGGCGATTTCTTCCTTCTCCGGTGATCTCGAGCTTTCCGGCATTCGTTTCTATTGCATTCGGCCTCAAATTTCATTCCCAAGGTAGTTATTTTCTTATCTCTTCTTCTATTTCTCTTTTTCTTCCATATTTCTCCATCGCCACCGTGAGGGACCTTGTGCCACCATCTTCTCCGGTGAAGCGCCGCCGTCTGCAACTTCATCCGCCGTCATCTGGATTTTTGCTTTTCTCCTCTCATGTCTTCGCATTCAAGTAACAAATCTGAAGAAACTCTTGACCCACTTTTCCCAATCGCGGTCCCCGTCGATCAGCCTCCCTTCGAGATTTCTTCGGCGTCGGATCCTCACGTGGATTCGGTGGTTCGTTCAGTTGAGGATACCGGTGCCCGCCCATCTGGGAGAGAAATAGTGGTCGCGGCGAGCAGAAATTCGGAGAACGATTCTTCATCCAGCACCGAATCAGAAGATCCATTATTTGACGAGCTGACTCACGAATTTCTAGAAGGAATAGGGTTCCCATCACCAAGAATGATGGAAAATGAGATCCCAACTGGAGTTGCTCGGCCTTTTGATTGGCGAGCATATGCTGAAGAACATGCGAACAACTTTGCTCGCCCTCAGAGAGAAGTATTGGATCTGGTGAAAACTGAGTACCAGGCGAGCAAGATTAAAAGCGTTGTTCGCGAGTATGAGTTGGATTCGATCCGGGAGACCTACAAGATTCCCTACGATATTCATATGTGGGCTCCAAAGAGAAAAGAGAGAGCTGATCGCCCACCTCCAGGATGCACGACGATCAACATTCATACTCTGATCGCTGGATTGAGATTGCCCCTTCCACCTATTGTTGGTCGCTTCTTAGAGGCGACTAACCTTGCTATCACCCAAATCACCCCAATTGGATGGATGAACTTATTGGGGACGATGTGTTTGTTCGCACTAGAGGGGTATGTCGACCGCATAACTGCAGATGAGATCAACTACCTCATGACGATCACGAGATGTCCCCCTGGAGAGGAAGGTTATTTTTATCTTAAGGCAAGGACTGGACTGAAGATGGTGGAGGGAGTGCCGAATAAAATTCGCGATTGGAAACAACACTTCTTCTTCATCGGGGGTGATTGGCGAGCATCTACTGGTCCACACGGTGGTGATGGACGAATTAATTCCCCTGCTTCTTATGGGAAATTTAAACGTAAGACTATTTTCTTGTTCGTCTTCGAACTGTACTGTTCTAATTTAACTTTTCTTGTTTGTTCGTAGGCCCTTGTTTGCCCAAGTGGAACTCGGAGGAAGAGGAGATCGGCTCAGAGTTTCTATTCACCTCCTGCTTGGTCGGCCTTCGCAACAAAGCAGATAGGACCACCGAGTATTTACGTGAGGGAAAGTGCTTAAGAGCTGCTCGCTTGTTTCCCTACCCTCATCATTTGGAAGCACAAGCGGAGGTGCCCCCAGGTATGAAAAGTTTCCAACTTCTAATACCAACTTTGCTCGTCATTTTACTTTTACAACTTGCTCGTCTAACTCCTTTTTTTTTTAAGCCGAGCAAGTCACCGTTGCGGTTTCTCCCAGTTTTGCCCATCTCGAACAAAGAGTTTTCGAGATGGCACCTCCGAAAGGACGAAAAAGGAGAGGTGACCCGCCTACCAAGATCCTGGCGATGACGAACAAAACTGAGGGGGCCAAGGTTCCGCGACCAGCTGCTCCCCCTGGTCCTGCTGAGCCATCTTCTCCAATTTCTCCCCCTCGCGCGGGGAAGCGCTTAAAGAAGGCGGATGGGACTCCGTTGGCCCATGATGTCCCCATTGTTGGTAAGGGGAAGGAGAAAATAGGCCACGGTCATCCTCGTCCTGAGGGGGATGCTGTTCGCCGCTCCACCGAGCCTGCGGAAAGAACAGGCAAAGCGAGCAAGGATTCCACTTCTGGCCGCGCCCCGAGGACCTCACCCATTTGGGTTGGGATGACCAGAAATTCAAAGAGTAAGTCCATCCCAGCCTCTGCCGAGCAAGATTCATCATCATTTTTTTTCTAAGTATCATCTTCTTTCTTGTTCGCAGATATCGTGCTGACGATCATCCCAGCCGAGCAAGTGTTGTACATCAGTACGCTTGCTCGAAGACTCCCGTTAACATAAGGGAGATTCCTGGCGAACATGTTTGCAGGGCGACGGAGTTGGTCGCCCGAGCTTGGACGCGTCCCTTGGACAAAGCCATCCTCCAACAGGGGCTAGTGGACAATCTCCACCTCTCAATGATGCTCCACGCCAACGGCCTCGTCACGGCCCAAAGGGAAATGGCCCAAGTTGCTGAGCAAGAAGAATCTGCTCGTCATTATGCGAGTACTGCTCGGCAGCTTACGGAAGAGAAAGATGGCCTGGTCGGCCAATACGAGGCTAAAATTGCTCGCCTCAACAACCAGATCAATGTTTACATTGATGCTGAGCACAAGCGCCTTGAAGAAATTCAAGGCCTGTCCAAAGAGCTGAAGGACAAAGAGGCCCTGCTCAAGGACAAGGAGGCCTTGCTCGGCGAGGGGGAGAAAAAGTTGTCCGCAGCTGAACAAGAGAACGCCGAACTGAAAGCAGAAGTTGCTCGTCTTCGGGAGATGGAAGCCAACCTCTACACAAGCGAGCAACTCGAAGCCGAAGTTCAGGCTCGAACGGCTCCCATCTCAAACCTTGGATATATCTGTGCCTATGCGGACAGCATCCGCACGGCCGATGCTTATGACTTCAAGGATTTGGTGGAAGAAATGAGCAAGGATTTGAATGAATTCATGGAGCACTATCCATCGCCGAACAATATCGAAATTCAGCTGGCGGATCTGGCAGTACTAGGGGTTAAACTTGACAAACTCGACCCTAGTATTTCCATTACTCATCCTCCGCCCCCAACTGATGAAGGCGAACAAGAGGAAGGGGTGGCCGTGGCTGACGAGCAAAATGCAAAAGAGGCTGAGGATAAGGCTGCTGAAGATTTGGCTCGAGAAATGATCGTTGAACCTCACGCCGAGCAGGCTCAAGATCCTCCCCCCGCCGAGCAACAATAGTTCTTTAGCACTTAGCTTTTTTCTTTTCACCCTCTTTGTAATAGTTGGTCGCTCATTTTGTAGTACTTGACCTCTAGGATCATTGTACTATTTTTTAGGCTTAATGCCTTTTTGATTAATGGAATGTCTTTCTCATGTTCGCTCATTTTCTTTATATGTTAATTGCCTTTACATTTTTATCAATGTCTTTGCAATTATAACATATAGTGTTGGGCTTTTGTTCGAATTGAACTTTGCCTTTAGTGGAATTAGGGTTCAGCCTTATGTTCTGTTCATTTTAAAAAACGAACAACCTTTAAATGGCTTTGTACCTCGAGCTTTGGACTTTTCCTCTTTGACGAACAACTATTATATTCACATAATGAACAATTTACAAGTGTTGTAAGACTGCTCGTCACTAATATATACAAATCGACGAACAACTTTGAACACTAATTAAAACATGCTCGCTTATAAATTTTTTGCCGAGCAACTCTGTCTATATAAAAGATGAAACAACACCAAACTATACAATGTACCGAACAACTTTAAATTCTATACTTAGCAAAATTTTCAAAAAATTAGGCAAGTTTTTGGTTTGCGTTACTTGATTCACTGGCCCTCCGAGACATTTGTTCGCCCAATTAAGAATTTGTTCGTCTCATTGATAGTACTTCTTCAGATGTACAACATTCCAGGAGTATTGGGCCGGCTTGCCTTCCATATCTTCGATATCGTATGCACCATTAACGAATTTTTCCGTTATACGATACGGGCCTCCTAAGTTGGTCCCAATACACCTGGAGGTTGGGCGAGCAACTTTCTTAGAACCATATCTCCAACTCTGAATTCCCTGATTTTAACATGGGAATTATAATAGCGTTCTGCTCGCTGCTTGTAGGTAGCATTTTTTAGCTCGGCATTCAGTCTTTTTTCCTCGAGCAAATCCATTTCTGTAGCTAGAGCAGAGTTGTTCGCCTGCTCATCAAAGTTGGTCGTCCTGAATGTATTGGTCTTTAACTCAATTGGTATTACAGCCTCTGTCCCGAAAGCCATTGCAAAAGGTGTTTCTCCGGTGCTTGACCTGGGAGAAACTCTGTATGCCCATAGGACTTCCGGAAGTTCTGTAGACCAACTATTTTTGCTTTCTGCTAGCCGTACCTTTAACGTATGCTTGATAATTTTGTTTACGGCTTCAACTTGTCCATTTGATTGGGGATGATAGGGTGTAGAGTAATGTCTCTTGATCCCCCATTTAGTACAGAAATCTCTCAACTCCTTCCCATCAAACTGTGGACCATTGTCTGTCACGATGGTTTGTGGAACTCCAAAACGACAGACAATGTTTTTCCAAATGAAGTTGATCATTTTCTGTTGTGTGATTTTCAACATGGCCTCTGCTTCTGCCCATTTTGTATAATAGTCGACTGCTACAACGGCAAATCGAACTCCTCCAACTCCTGCTGGGAAGGGACCAATAATGTCTATTCCCCATCTAGCAAAAGGCCACGGGCTATAAATCGATACGAGCTGTTGAGCCGGGGTATGAATGTTTGGTGCAAAAATTTAACATTGGTGGCAAGTCTTTGCTTTTTTGATTGCATCCTGGCGTAAGGTCGGCCAGTAATAGCCTTGTCTGATAGTTTTGTACGCCAAGGCTTGCCCCCCAGTGTGATTTCCACATACTCCGGCATGTATTTCTTCGAGTATTGCTCGTCCTTGCCCCCTAGGCAAACATTTGAGAAGTGGAAGTGATATTCCTCTTTTGTAAAGTTGCTCACCTACCAGAGTATATCTGGCGGCTTGCTTAATTAGCTTGGCAGCTTCAAAAGAGTTGTTTGGTTTTTCTCCACTTTTCAAGTATTTGACTATACTTGTTCTCCAGTCTTCTTCTTCACTGGTTTGATCGTTAAGTTGGTTGACATTATAACTCGTTGTTGATGGGTCATTCATCTTTGTAATTATAATGTCTGCCAACTCTACAGGCCCTTCGCTTGTTGCTAGTCGGGCCAACGCATCTGCTTGAGTGTTGCTCGTCCTTGGGATTTGTTCAATGAATACTTGGTCTAACAAGGATATCAGGTGAGCAACAATTCGTTGATATTCGATCATATGGCCGTCCTTCGCCTCATATTCACCTCGGACATGGTTCACAATCAATTGTGAATCGCCAAATATTTGTAAACGTCTGACACCTACTGCCAGGGATAGATGAAGACCAGCAATGAGAGCTTCATATTCGGCTTCGTTGTTGGTTGCCATAAAGCCAAATCTGATTGCCGAAGTGAATACTTGTCTGCCTGGACTAATTAGAACCACTCCTGCCCCCGAGGCTATGTTAGTCGAAGATCCGTCAACATAAAGATGCCAGGAGTGATCAAGTCCTCTCGTCGGATCTGGTGGGAAGGTCAGTTCGACTATAAAGTCGGCTAACACTTGCCCTTTGATCGCTATTCGAGGAGCATAAGTCACCCCGAATTGGCTAATCTCCAGTGACCATTTTAATAGACGACCAGCTGTGTCGGGACGATGGAGAATTTGTCTGAATGGGAAAGTTGTTAGCACTTCAACTTGATGATCAAAAAAGTAGGGCCATAACTTCCTTACACTCATGACTAGTGCATATGCCAGCTTTTCGGTTGGGGAGTATTTGATCTCCGCCTCATGCAAAGCTTGGCTGACGTAGTAGATAGGTTGATGGAATTTGCCGTCTTTCCGTACCAGGATGGAGCTGATGGCCACTTCCGACGCCGCCAAGTATAAATATAGTTTTTCTCCTGGGACGGGTTTTGATAGGATTTTTACATCTTCCAGGTAGTCTTTGAGTTGGTCGAACGCCTTTTGACAATTGTTAGTCCATGTGAACTGTCCTTTCTTGATGGCTTCAAAAAATGGACGGCATTTGTCTCCTGATCTGGATATGAACCGGTTTAGTGCTGCTAGACATCCTGTGAGTCTTTGCACTTCTTTTATTGAACGTGGTGGTTGCATATCCACTATGGCTTTAACTTTCGTTTGATTAGCCTCAATTCCCCGTTGACTAACAAGATGACCCAAGAATTTGCCTGAATGAACTCCAAAGCTGCTCTTCTTTGGATTCAGCTTCATGTTGTAATGTCGAAGAATTTCGAACACTTGGGTCAAGTGTTGGAGATGATCTTCTTTATGGGGACTTTTGACTACGATGTCATCAACGTAGACTTCTACTGTATCTCCAATTTGCTGGTCGAACATTTTGTTCACCAGCCTTTGATAAGTTGCTCCGGCGTTGATGAGGCCAAAGGGCATTCTCTTCCAACACAGCAAGTTTTTGTTAGTATAAAATGTTGTGTTCTCTTGATCATCTGGATGCATCGGAATTTGATGGTATCCGGCGAAGGCATCCATAAATGTTAGCATTTCATGACCTGCAGTGCTGTCCACCAATTGGTCAATGTGAGGAAGAGGAAAGTTGTCCTTTGGGCATGCTGCATTCAGATCTGTAAAGTCTATGCATAGCCTCCAGGTCCCGTTTGGTTTCCTCACAAGGACTGGGTTTGCTACCCATTGTGGGCAGAGTGCTTGTCGGATTAGGTCGTTGTCTAACAACTTCTTTACTTCTTCGTTCAAAGCTTGATATTTGTCTGGGCCATATTTTCTTCGTTTTTGATGGATTGGCCTTTTTGCTTGATTGATATTGAGCTTGTGACAAGCATGTTTTGGATCTATCCCCACCATGTCTGCATGAGACCAAGCAAAAACATCTAGATTTTTACTGAGGAACTCTTTCATTCGGGATCTGTAAGGCTCAGGAAGCTCAGATCCTATGTATAACTCGAGATCCGGGTTTTCAGGATTAACTTTGAACGCCTCCAGCTCTTCAACTGGAGTTGCTCGTCGTTTTTGTCCTTTCCACCGAGGATCAAGTATTGGTCCCTCAGAGTTGAAATCATTTTCGATGTTCATTGGCTCTGCCCCCAGGCGGGGATCTAGATCATCTGTTGGCCCTGATTCATTGTTGTTAGTCAACACCTGGCCCTCCAGGTCATTATATGAATGTTGCTCGTCACCATCCCTTAGTTGTTCGTCAGGATGATGTTCCTCATGGATGGTGAGGAGTTGTTCGTCCAACACCTGCTCGTCATGATGTTGTTCGTCTGTATCCATGTGGTCATCTTCTAAGTCCATCATGTTCTCCAATATTGATGGTTCATCAACCGGATAGCTGGTGGTGGCTTCCATCATGGATACTTGTGCATGTTTTGCTTGTAGTTGTAAGAGGCATTCCCGAGCCTTTCTTTGATCTTCTTTAACTGTGCCCGCTCCACTTGCTGTTGGAAACTTCAAGCAATAATGGTAAGTTGAACAGACAGCTTTAAATTCATTCAAAAAAGGTCGACCAAGGAACCCATTATAGGTCGATTCTTGGTCTACGACCAAAAAATCTACCATTCTTGTAATATTTTTTTCGGGTTCCTCGATCGTTACAAGTTGTACAAGCAAAGAAATTTCTCCCAATGGGACTGTTACTGCATTTCCAAAGCCTAGGATTCTATGGTTTGAGTCCCGGATGTGGGCTGAAAAGTCTCCAAGTTTATCGAGTGTACTTTTGAACAAGATGTTGGTATAGGCTCCGGTGTCTACCAACAATCTATGGACTCGAGTCCCCATGATCTTTGCGCAAATTACAAGCGAATCATTGTGAGGGGTCAAAACTCCTTCAAGATCTTTTTCAGTAAAAGTCAACTCCGCCGTTTGCATGATAGTTGGCTTGACCCCCATTTCTTGCACTTGATCGATTGTTCGTAATTCAGCCTTTCTTTTTCGGTTGGAGATTGGTGGTCGTCCATCAGAACATCCTCCTGCAGGACCTGCAGGTTCCATCATATACAAATCTTCCAATGGACGAGTAGGAATGGCAGGAACTGGCCGTGCCGGCTTATTGTTCTTCTGGGGTTGATCATCCTCGTCCTCAGAGTTGTTCTCCCGGGTTCTTTTTCCGGGTTGTCTTTTGACAAAGTCGGAGAGCTTTCCGTCTTCGTAGAAACACCAGAGTTGTTTGAGTAAATCTCTACATTCACTCGTAAAGTGCCCCACGCTTTGATGGTAGGCACAATACTTGTTAGGGTTGAGTTTGCCAGTATCTTGGCAAATTTTTCGGGGAGGGGAGAGCAACTCCTTATCCTTTACATTCTCATAAACAGTATCGACTGATACTGTTAGCACTTGGTTCAGCTTTTCTTTGAGTTCTGTCCCTTCAGTGAATGCCTTCATGTTTTTAGGGACTCGATAACTCGTTGCGCCAGATTTCTTGTTGTTCTCCTTGGAATCGGCTTTGTTCTCTCCCAAGTTTGACTGCAGGGCCTCGTGCATAGAAACGAATATGCCGGCCTGATTTCTAAACTCGGCGTAGCTCCTTGGGCATTTCAGATGTACCTATTTCCATAACTTTGACCCTTTCTTCAGTCCTGCCATAATAGCAACAATTTTTGTGTCCTCGCTGACGGGCTCACCTTCCAACAACACCTTGTCGAACCTTTCCATGAAAGCTCGATCTGATTCATCGTCATTTTGTTTTAGGTCTGACAACCGGTGTTTCTGGGACAAGTATGATCCCGCCGTTGAGAAATGAGACAGAAATTCCCGACTCAGCTGAGTGATGAATGGATAGATGCTGGTGGCAATGCTGAGAACCATTTGTGCACCCGGTCCCCCAAGGTTAACGGGAAGTTTCGGCATTGAGTGGCATCGCTGGCTCCCACTGAGACCATATAATCTGAGTATTTTGTTAAATGAACTCTGGGATCAGCAAGGCCGTCATACTGTATGCTTGCAGGGAATTGGACTTTCTTCTGAATCGGGGCTTTCAGAATGTAAGTTGATAATGGTGAGGATGGCAAGCTGGTCGTCCCCACTCCTCTTTGCTGGTCCAACTGTCCCTGCATGCTTTCTATCGCTCTCCTCAAGCTTGATAGCTCATCCAGAGATGCCCCCTGACTTGGAGGCTGTTCGGCGAACAAAGGTGCAAACCTTTCTGTTCGTCGCAGTCCCTCGCTTGGAGTGGGCAACTCTTGGAGCTGCTTTTTTGGGTTGCTCGCCGCATTAGGTCCCAAACGTTTGAAGACAGATTGGGAAAGTCTTTCATGGACCGAAGGGCGAGGTTGTTCAAATGTTGCTCGTCCATGCTCAATTTCCCGGCGACCAACTTTCTCCTGTTGATGGGGTTGGCCAAGTCTGTCCAGGGCACTGGAGCGGGTTGTTCCGTGGCTCGACATTGTTGTTCGCCCGCGAGCAGATTCAGTCTGGCCCTCTCTTGGTTCAACCATCTTTGCCTTGCCCTTATCTCGCCTAACTTGGGCACTGTCCACCTCACGTTGTTCGCCCCTAGTTGATCTGGCCCTAACAACTTCCACAGGTTTGTCCTTAGGCCTCACTAGTGAAGGCCTATTCTGATCTTGCTGTCTTTGTAGAGCCTGGAGGGCAGCAATGGTTTTGGCCAGTTCATTGGGGTTGTTCGCCAGGGCCTCCATTTCAGGTGGGAGATTATGGGTTATGGCCGTGTGCTGTGACCTATTTACATGTCTAGGATTTCGATCCTGATGGTCGGCCGATGAGGCTCGGGTGGGAGATGCTCTCCTTGACAAGCGTGATGCTTGGGTTTCCTTTGATTGAGGCATTTCAATATAAATTGTTTCTTTAATTTTAATATTGAAGAACACCAAGAACACCAAGAACACCCTTGCTTGTATCTTCAAATATTTCTTGAGGTTTTCTTTGAATCTTCAAGCTTTCAACTTGAAGTTCTTGAGTAATCAGACTAACCGGAGGTTCGAACCCCTTCCTCTAGCGCCAAAATTGTTGGTGATCAATTTTTATCGAGTGGATTAATGACTGTTTAGGTTTGATTTAAAGATCATCAATCAATTACGTGTGATTGGTTACCACCGTAAATGGTAAATCGAGGTTCGGGTTATGAAATCGGATATACGAAAGTCGAAATTGAATTAATTTCGTATATGTGCACGTTTAGGTGTGATAGTGTGTGTTTTTTGGAGTGTTTGTGAATTTGAACTTGTATTTCTTAAGCTGGAGAACAACTATTTATAGAGACTAGCAAGCATGAGGTGTTCCTGACTCTTGGTCTCCCTAGCCTGCATGCTTGACATGTGTCCTTTGACTCTAGTTTGACCTTATCTAAACTAAATCTTAGTTACAAAGTCTTTTTTGGTCTTATCTCGGACTTCATTGTTGTTCGTCCATGTCGGTTTAAATCGATCCAGGATGGTTCTTTCATAGAAGTTGTTCGCCGTTTGGGTGTATGGCTCAGAAGTTGTTTGCCTTTGTGTCTTGCACAGATTGGCTTTGGGATCTTGGTCCTTTGTTTGTCAGCATACACCTCTTAGGCTGATAACTGTAACACTTTTACCAGTGTTGTTCGTCATTATTGACTTGGTGGTGGGTCCATATTCGGTCTTTGGTTTTTAAACCTGTTCGCCAATATCTTGTTCGTCGTATAGTTGTTCGTCAGTTTGTGTACTCCCCAGATTGGTTTATGCACCCCGACTTGCTTTTCTTTGTTGATCATCCTTGATTTGAGGTTGGCTCTTCATAATCCTTGATAAGGCTTTAATTCTTGTTCGCCTATCATTGATTTATGTTCGCCTGTCAACAAGGCTGTTTGGCGAGCAGAGGTGCATGGCCATCTGATCGCCGCAGTCCCTCGCTTGGTGTGGGAATTCCCTGGGCTGGCCTCCTAGGATTGGGCTCCGCATCTGGGCCTAGGCGACCAAAAGCTGACTTAGTCAGCCTTTCGTGGACTGACTGGCGAGCTGGTACCGTGGTCGGGCGAGCTACTTCTGCTATTGGGTGGACCTCGGCTGCTCCCCGACCACGGCGACCTAATCTGTTCAGGGCACTTTGGCATGTGCCTTGGCTCACCCCCAGAGCTTGATTTGGGGTTGACTCCCCATGACTGGTAGCTTCATCGAGCTATTTCTCTTTGCCCTTCATTTTACGAGCTTGGGCACTGTCTGCCTCATTTTTATGGTCACCTCTGGCCTTATCATGTTCACGAGTTCTTGTTGGGCTATGCCTTGCTCGAATATGAGAGGGGCCAGGTTGAACCTGTTGCTTTTGCAAAGTCTAGAGCATTGCAATCGTTCGAGCCAGTTCATCAGGGTTGCGAACAAAAGCGTCCAGCTCAGGTGGCATCAATTGATGTGTAGCTATTGGTCGATTTTCTTGCTCATACCTGGTCGTTTATGCTCGCCTACCAGCCTGGGACATCCTTGAGGGTGAACCCCTTGTCACATGCTGGGAGTGTTGAGTTTCATAAGATTGAGGCATCCTCACTTGATGCTTTGGGTATTAATCCTTAAAGGTTCTTAAATGAAGAACACTAAGAACACCAAGAACACCTTTCTTCAATTCTTCAAGATTAAATCCGAAGTTCTTACTTAGTCACACTTAAATCCTTAACCCGGAGGTTCGGACCCTCCTTCTAGCGCCAATTTGTTGATGATCGATTCTAAACACAAAGATTAGTGGCTGTTTATAATCGTTAATTAGATCATCAAACAATTACGTGTGATTGATCACTAACGTAATTAATGAATACGAAAATTTGGGTTCGGGTTGAATTAAAACGTGTATTGATTACATAATTAATTCGTATGTAAGATAATCGAGCTGCTTTGGATGTATAATCGAAGTCTGGACGTGTATATGAATTTGTGCTTATTTTATCAGCTGAAAAAATCTAAGTATTTATAGAAGTCTGCCTAGCGGTGTACATGACCTTTGACCTCCCTAGTGTGCATGTATGACACTTGGGCTTTGACTAGTTTGACCTTATCTAAACTAAATTCTATCCTTCTACGCTGGACTTGCTTGCAGTCAGGAGCTGCTCGTCCTGTTGGACTTTGACTTGAACCGAACTTTACTAGCTTTTACTAGAAGTTACCCCGCAAGCGTACGGGTTCACTGTAGTATCAGCAAGTATAGAGACCAAGTATTTCGTACCTCGGGATGGAATGTATGCGAATAGATCCCTGAATATCTACGCGTCGTAGTTAATATGAGTGAATATTTTGGATTTTTTTTAAGAAATTAATTCTAACTAAATTAAACTAATTAAGCTGGAGAATGAATGAAACTAATTAACTAAGGGTTGTGTGCAAATATGAATGGGTGATGCTCAGGATAGGAATCCCTACATATACTAACGGAGCCTGTACATAATCAAAATAACCGTGATGTGCAAGAAATAACGTAAGTATAAGATTGTAAGATGAAAAGCTCAAGAATTAAAACCTAATACTTTATCCTATCAATTGACTTCACTAATCCACTAAACAAGTTAATAGATTGTGCTTAATTAAAGAGACCTTAATTTAACTAAGGTGATGCGATCGTCCTCCCTAGATAAACCGATAGATGAATTAACCCCTTCTAAACCCTCTCGTTAAGCCTACTGGTTGTTAAAGAGTGATAAGGTCGTCCTCTCTCTAACAATTTTCGTACGAAATTCAAAGGTGAATCTGGAATTTATTTTAAGCGTTCATTAATTAAGAGAATTAAAACTAAACATCACATGTTACCCTAATTATGTACCAACGTCCTACTTCTACGAGTTCATCCTACCCAAAGCATGCAAGGGTTTTAGTTAGACATGGTTTGTACGACAACAAATTCAATCGAAGAAACAACGAACATAAACATGATGATACGAATTAAATAATTATCAAACATAAACTAGGGTTTTTACGAAAGAAAATAATTCTAAGAACTGAAATTGAATTAATAAAGAGGAACGTAGTCTTAAGTATTCAAGAACAAAGAACTAAAGAAAAGAAATAAAAAATCAAAATCGAACTATGAATTCGTAACTTAAAACCTCGATTACACGTAACATAAGCTTGCTCAACTCTCTGTGCTCCTCTCTCTAAAAAAACTAACTCTAAGTGTGAAGTGGTGTTCAAAAACGTGTTCGGGATGGGTATTTATAAGCAACGGGCCGATTTGGGGTGATTTGGGCCGAAAATGCCCTTGATGCACTCAAGCTCCCCTAGATCGAGTCCTAGGACTCGAGCTCTAGGGGTCGAGTGCCTCCTCTTTCCAGCACTCTCAAGGGACTCATGCTCATTGTGGTCGAGTGCTAGGACTCGGTCAAGCACTGCTCGAGTGCTCTTTTCCTCCAAACTTCACATAGGACTCGAGCTCAATGTGGTCGAGTCCTTAGGACTTGACCTCTTCATGCTTGAGTCCTCCTTCTTCGACAAAATGATACTTTTTCTCATTCGGACTAGTACATTTCGTATTTCTTCCATATCTTCTCATCCGGGAGTCCGTTTGAGTCGATTTAAAGTCCTACGAACTCCATTTTTCGCCCTCGATTCACCTATGAGCATCAAAGAGATAAATTCATCAATGTATATAAATAGTACTCAATTGACTCTAAATACTCAACTAAATCAATCAAAACATGAGCATTTCTAGCTACGAATCATGACAATTTTACGCCTAATCAGACTTATCCTCGAGGAGTCTTTAGTTTGATTATGATGGTCTTTAGTCTTGATGAATTGTAGTTTTGGTATTATAGCTAGATCTGTTCGACAAGGTGCTGACTGTGCTCGCTAGGACCTCATCCGGGTCCACATGGTCTTCAAACCGAAGTTGCTCGCCTGGTTAATGTTGCTCGGCGAGCAAGATCTGCTCGCCCGACACCTTCCTGTTAATCTTGACTTAACTTTATCTTAAGCGCGGGTATTTTGGGTTAATCATGATCGCCCGAATGACGATTCTGCTCCCCTATCAACAAACATCATGGGTCGGGTCACTTCAAGTAAAAATTTGCGGATCTTGGCCGGGTCGGGTCGGATTTGGTGGGTTTTTTCCAAAATCTCGTACAGGTCATGTTCCAGGATTTTCGCTCCCAGTTTGTGTTACAGGATAGGCAAAATGAATGTTACAATATGGGCAAATGTGTGTTACAAGTCATTAAAAACATGTTTTTTCTACTTTAAAATAATAATAATGACAAATATATATTTTTACAAGATCAAATATGTGTTTTTAATTTATTTCCTATCCATTTAAATTTAAATTTATGGTTTTATATATTAAAATATATTTGTTCTAACAATAACTTACATTTGCTCTAACATCAAATGCATTTTTTTTTCCTCCAACATTAACACACATTTGCAATAATACACATTTGCTATAACATTAACACACTTTGCTTCAATAGTAACACATTTTTCCTCCAACAGTAACACACATTTGCTCCAATTGTAACACATATTTTTAGTAACATACATTTACTCTAACATTAACACACATTTGCAGTAACACACATTTACTCTAACATTAACACACATTGCTTAAATAGTAACACATATTTTCTAACAGTAACACACATCTGCTTCAATAGTAACACAATATTTTTAGTAACACACATTTACTCTAACTTTAACACTCATTTGCAGTAACACACACTTACTCTAATATTAACACACTTTACTTCAATAGTAACACATATTTTCTCTAACAGTAACACACATTTGCTCCAATAATAACACATATTTTTAGTAACATACATATACTCTAACATTGACACACATTTGTAGTAACACATATTTACTCTAACATTAACACAATTTGCTTCAATAGTAACACATATTTCCTCTAATAGTAACACATATTTGCTTCAATAGTAACACACATGTACTCTAACTTTAACACTCATTTGCAATAATACACATCTATATATATATATATATATATATAAATAGAAGTGGGGAGAGAGAAAAAGTTATTATTATTGGAGCAAGTGAAGTCCACTTGCTTTGTGGTGCAATAGTGAGGCTCACTCTCCATCAAAGAGAGTGGATTGATTTTACCATTTTATTTAATTTTACTTTACATCAATAATCTTAAAATTCTTTTAAGTTTTTTTTAATTTTAAATCTATTTGCAATACTCTATATATCAAATCAATTGTCTTTTGAACACTTTTAATTTAACATATATATGCACATATAAAAAGAAAAATCATGTTTAAAATATTTGTTTATTATTTTTAAAGTGTTTTTATTAACTTTAACTATATGATTGATCGAATTTAAATAATTTTTATTTAGACTATATAAGTTTTGATAAATATTAAAATCATTTTTATGAATTTTAGTATTTGTTGTGAATTTAGTACATAATTAAAAATTATATAATTAATTAAATAATTGTAATACATATACACAATATATTTTTACATATTAATTGATTTATGGATAAAATAAATTTAATACAAATATTTTTTTTATGATTAGTTCATTATACAATCTCGCATTTAAAAATTATAATATTCAATCCGTGCATCGCACGAGAGAAACACTAGTTTACTATAACATTAACACAATTTACTTCAATAGTAATACATATTACCTCTAACAGTAACACACATTTGCTCCAATAGTAATACATATTTTTAGTAACACACATTTACTCTAACATTAACACACATTTGCAGTAACACATATTTACTCTAATAGTAACATACATTTGCTCCAATAGTAACACATATTTGCTCCAGTAGTAACACACATTTGCAGTAACATATATTTATGCTAATAGTAACATACATTTGCTTCTATAGTAATACATATTTGTAACAATCATTTCAACATTTTTTCATTAAGTGTGTGTATGAATTGCAGGGCTTTTTTTTATTCCAAAGTGATATACTATTATAGTTAGAGGAAATATTCTACGGAATTATGTGTTATGAGTATTTCATATAACACAAGTAACACATATCTGGTAAAGAAATTGTTGAATTGAGAGGAGGGGGGGGGGGGGGGGGGGGGTGGTTGCTGCTACGTAGGCAGAAGGCGGGCTGCTATGCAGACATAAGAATTGAAATGGTGTTGATGGAGGGGATGGGGGGAGGGGGTGGGGGCTGCTGCGCACAAGGGAATTGGAATGGAGGGGAAGGACTGCGAAGGCATGGGAGTTGGACGGACGGCAGCGGGGATTGCTGGGAACTGGAACGCGTGGGAAGGGGTACCGCGTGATGGCATGAGGATCCATTTTGAATATGGAATATTCTACGGATCTTGGATCCGTATAATATTTTATATAACAATTTGCGATATATATATATAGGTGTATGATTACAAATTATACTCACTTCGATTCAAAATGAGTGAAGTTTTAGAAGGTAATTTTTATTTCAAATATTTGATATATATTTTATACTTCCTCCGTACAATATTAGTAGGTCTACATTTTAGGCAGTTATTTTTTATCATAAGTTGGAGGGTATTATGAGATATTGTGAGGTTCATTTATCAAGAAAGTTATTGTTTATGAATTTTTTTTTTTTTTTTTTTTATCAAGAAAGAAGAAAATTTCATTAAAACCAAAACAGTTACATAATGGTGTGAGATACACCAAAATTACAATACAATACCATATAGATCTTTATCACTCCAAGTCCATCATCACAAAAAATTTAACTTAAAATATAAGTATCATAGTTTTCATAAACAATAATTTTATTGATAAATGAACCTCACAATACCTCATAATACCCTCCAACTTATGACAAAAAATAATAGTCCAAAAAATAGGCCTACTAATATTGGACAGAGGGAGTACATTTTTGCACCTCATTTCTCCATTGTACCCCTAAATTTGCTACTCAAAACTTTCCATGTATTTTATTATTGACAAATTTTAGGGTGCATCCAAGTGCATAGCATGCACTTGGATTTTAAGCTCAATTTTGAATTCAATTTTGATTTTTTTAAAATACACACAAACACACCGTACTATATGTTTCTTCATTGGGGTATTACTGATGCCTTCTTGAGGTATTACTGATGTCTTCTTGGGGTATTACTGATTACTTCTTGAAGTATTGCTGATTTCTCCTTATTTTATTTTTTTCAAAATTCAAGTGCATATCATGCACTCAAGTGCACACTAGAACTACTCTTTATTATTTCTACTCTCTAAATAAAACAGTTGACCATAATCCATCTATACAAGGGAAGAGATACTTGGGAGAGAGGGAATGAACTACAATTAAAGATGTGATAAATACTTTCAATAAAATATAAGAGTATAATAGTCAACATACATCACTTCTTATTTTTTACGACAAATCCTAAAACGTCACTCAGGGGCGTATACTTCCTATGTCTTGTGCGCCACACACCCCACACACACAAAAAAAAAAAAAAAAAAATTTTAGTTAATAATAGTGTTATTTATCATTTATTATTATTTGTTCAATTTCAGTTAACTAATACTTCAATTGAAATTGCATGTTGTACAATAATTATGATTAGTACTCCCTCCATCCCCAAACACTTTTCACAGTTACTTTATCTTCGTGTTTTAGCGAGCGAGTTGCTTATTAGTATTTGAAATGATAAAATAATTTTTAAGATAGGGTATGATAGATCCACCTCTTCTCTATTATAAAATAATTTTAAAATTACTTTATCATTTCAAATCTATACTATATTAAAAAGTGACAAGAGGTTGAGAAATATTTTTGGACAATTTTGTCCTTAGAATATTTTAATCTTTACTATTACACCCCAACTACCTATATTCATTTATTTTATATTTATAACTTTTAGAATTCTTACAATAAATTATCCATGATATATTTTAATCTTGACTCCTAACTATCTATTTTATTTGTTTTACAACCTTTGAAATTCTTACATTAAAAATTATAATTGGTATTATTTATACAATCTTTGCAGTAATCTAATAAGCCCTAAGACCATTTTTGTTGGGTACTCCTCCATTTCCCTATGAAGTCAGTTCAATATTTTTCTATTTCTATAATTATAATATAAATTTTGCTTATTTATTTCATAGATTATCATAATAGCATGAGTGGTAGCAATTAACGATTCAGAAATCGAATTTAATTTTTCTGACTCTGGATTCATTCATTCATTCATATATTCAGAGATTGTAGCTCTCTCTATTTTCAATTGCAAAATATGTCGAATAGTTCTCTTTGATTTGATTAGTTTCACAGTAAATGTTTCACAGTAAATGTTAATTTGTCATGAGTGGTAATAATTAATGATTCAAAAATCGAATTTAATTTTTCTGAATTTGAGTTCGTTCATTCATTCATATATTCAGAAATTCTAGCTCTCTCTATTTTCAATTGCAAAATATGTCGAATAGTTCTCTCCAATTAGATTAATTTCACAATAAATGTTAATTTGTTATTTTCTCTATTTTCTAAGTGAAGTGTTTGGTTTTAAGTGCGACCAATGTAAGGAGATGGACTAATGATTGATGAAGGAACTCAGAAAGTTGCATAATGTGCTAAAAAAAACATAGAATGAAGACTCCTTCTGATACAAGGTGTCATAATAATTAAGCAACAATCATATCAGAAAGATTGAGGGGGTTGGTGAGATATGTAATGTAATAGAAACGAGGAGGTCGTAGTTTATTAGTTGTGGGGTATATGGTTATTAGTGGATTATTATTGGCCTCAAGTTCAAAATTCAAATACTACATGTTTTCTATAAGTTAACAAAATCTTATTCTTCTTAATTTTGATGTTAGCAGTCCCATACACTTGACGAGTGAAATCTTCAAAGCAACTTCTCTTGTACATTCATTACAGAAGCTCGGAGAATGAAAGACGATAGGAGAGCTTAAATTTAAAAATTATTAATTACAAACTTTGGATAGTTTTAACTATTAATTTATATCGGAAGAGTATTCTACAAATTGATTTATTCATATGATGTTTTAAAAATTGACATAGTTATTGATGCTTAAAAAACCCTTTTTTTTTTCATCCAAGAAAAGTATTATTAATCAACTATTCTATTTTTCAATTCTCCGACTTTTCATATATACTAACCAATTTGGCACGATCAATCATAGATGTATCTCTAAGATGTTTGATTAAGAATCAAAGAAACTTGCTTAATTTCTTTAATCAAGAAAATGATTTAATAAATGATAATTATGATAAATATCTTTAAATTTTAAAATTAAAAAATAAAATTTAAAACCAGTATGATATAAATTAGAGCCTTTTGTATTAAAAGCTAAAAAAATCTAAACAAAATATTTATAATTCATAAATAGTTTTAAGAAATTATCAAATAAAATTTAAGAACGTACTTACATCAAATAAGATACCATGAAGAAGTTGACAACCTAAAAATTATACCCGAATGTAGAAGATCACGTGATAGATAATTTTTCGATCTCTCTTAAAAAAAATTATGTTAAATTCATTGAAAAATCCTTGTGAATCACATATATGTGTATAAGCAAAGCTCCTACACAGTTTTCTTGACAAATTAGAATATTGAAATCTTGATTTCTAAATCTTTATTTTTTTTTTCAACTAAAGTACATACAACGTGCAACGCACGTGTATACAACTAGTACTAATAAAAAACTCGCTCGCGAAAATACGAGAGGAATAGTAACTGTGCAAAGTGTTGTGGGACGAAGGTAATATTAGAATACAAAAAGATAGGTAAATAATAATTTATCCAATTATCCATCGAAATTATTTTTGTAAGAAGTAAGAACTTTAATTTACATCATTCATAATCCCAAACAATCTTTAATATTACAAACTTG
The DNA here is from genome assembly GCA_947034835.1 of Ballota nigra. Classification (NCBI taxonomy): domain Eukaryota; kingdom Viridiplantae; phylum Streptophyta; class Magnoliopsida; order Lamiales; family Lamiaceae; genus Ballota; species Ballota nigra. Next base: position 64,177,210 of record OX344721.1, on the reverse strand, counting down.
TGGCGAAGTAGTAGTAATTTATTTTTATGAGTTTATGATTTTTTTCTTCTATAATATAACACATTCTTTTTTTCTCTTTGACTAATTAATTGTTTGATTTTAATTCAATAGTCCAGTAGTATAATAATCTCTAATATTTTAAAATAATTTGATAGTAAAATACATTTCTACTTGTAATTTGTTTTTTTGAATAATAAGTTTGTAGTCATATACTAGTATACATTATGAAAGATATGTTAACGTATGAATAAGTTTTACCGTGAAATTAATTTTCATGTTATTAATTGTTTCATTAAAAGATACTGATTATTTTCATGGTAAGATTTAATTTTAAATGATGATGGATATTTAATTAAAAAGTATTAGTTATAATAAGATAAATTCCTTAATTTTGGTTCTCAAGCTCCCCCTATCTAATTATAATCTATAACTATATAATAACAAAATGTTATTCCATTTATAGTAACTTCTCTCTAACAAAATTCTAATTATATATTTATAGAAACTTAGAAAAAAACTCTTTACATTCTTTAAAATTATCATTAAAAACTGCAATATCACCATTAAAAATTTGTTATGATTTTTTAATACACATTAAAATCATAAACCGATGAACTTCTCCACTATCAAAATTTAATATTATCATAATATAATTGTTACAATTTTAATTACATTTACCTATATAAATAATCCCCATTACCCTACCATTTCATCTTCAGTTTTTTCATGGCTTGCATCAAGTCATTTAAATATTTTGTTGACGTCAAACCACCTGACAGAATGCAGCTGCATCATCAGTCTAATACAAGAGGATCATAAGCGTCAGAACAATGTAAAGTAGGAGCTTCATTTGTTTATATAATGACAAGGCTATCAACAAACACTATACTTCTTTTCTTACTTCTTTTCTTCTGCTTGATTTATAGAGATTTTGATTACTGGATTCGAGACAAGGCTAGAGTGATTGTTGATCGGATCTGGTTCCTTGGCCAGATCAATTTGAATGAATTACTTACAATATGTAGATAACAAATTAAAATGGGTGTAAGGGCAGGGGTTGGTGTTTTATTTTTTATTTGTAGAACAGAGGGGTAGAAGGGGCGTTGGCGGATTTGCCTAGATCGGGATGGAGGGATGGTGAATTTTTCTTTTTCTCTTTCAAGTTTATTAAATAGTATTTTTCCAATTTTTTTAAATTTATTTATTAGATATCTTTTTGAATCAATGTAGGAGGATAAGTTCTGGGAAAAAAATTAATAGTGATAAAATTATTTTTTAGTGACATTGTATATATAAAAGAGAATAAAATTAATTTTAATGATATTTTGATAATAAAAATTGTCTATTTATAGAAAGGAGCAATCGAAATTGGGATAGACCTTTAAGGCAAGGGGATAATCAAGATGGGGACGAAGGGAGTATTATTTTAGAATTTTTATATAAATTTAAATTTATTTAATTACCCTTTTGATTTTTTATATCTTCAAATTCAAATTTATCTAATTTTTTAAAAGCATTTTAGCTAAAATATAATTTCATTTGAAAGAATTTTTTATATTTTTAATTATATATTGTTATTTCATAATTGTTTTGATAATATAATGCATTTTTTTAATTTTATTTAAAAAATTAATGGAAGTCGTCCAAAATTTCAAATTTGTAAAAGAAAAATGATCACTTCAAGATATATGTACCAAAATTATTTTGAAAACGTTTATTTTTATCATAGAAAAACTGTCGAGATAATTTTTAATATCAGTCTCACAATGTGCTCTTTATGACCAATTAACATCATTAATCATAATCAATGGGTTCAATTTTTAAACACAAACAATTTAATTTTTTTTTACAAGCATTCCATATAATTTGCTTTTAAATATCCTATTTCTTTGTCGTTTCAAGGGCATGTATCAAGAGATCATGCTAACATGGTTTATAGAGAAACATTTCAAAAATTGCAAGAACAACACTATAATATATCAAACGCGTGCATTATTAACAAAATAAATATTTCCTGTTATTTTGGTGCATAACATTTTCCCCACTTAAAAACAAAGCAAAAAAAAGTGTATAATTGTGTGCATCGTATAAAAAAAAATGGGTAGAAGATACATTAAAAAATATAAAATCAACAAAAAGAAAAACACACACATTTTTTTCCAATGAAGATAACTATTGTAAAAGTAAAACCAATAAAACCAACTAAACGTGCATCGTGCGGGTGATATACTAGTTATTTAGTAATAACAGTAACTTTTTTTGTTTTTCACATTTACTCGGAATCGGTCAATTAAAAGAGACATGGAAAAGTTGTACATGATATAATGCTTAATTATATGAAAGCTAAATAAGTGAATAGAACTTCCGTAGGAATGATTATTTTTTATTTTTTTTATATAAGAGGATGGGAAGGTACATTCGTAGGATGTTTGGGTGTATAAATATTAAAAGGGATAAAAATATTAAAATAGATATAGGTGTGATAGTAATGTGGAATTAAAGTCCCAAGCCCACATACTTGAGAGTTATGGATTTCACGAAAGTGAAAATTTAAATGCACGGACTATCATTTCTTCTATACAAATATATCTTCTTCTTTTTTCCTATTCTATTTTCATTCCCTGCCATTTAATCTAAACACCCCCTCAGATATATAAGAAGGTGTTTCTTTTCAATTTAAACGAGATGAAACAAATTCGGATTGAGAAATAAATAGATAGGAACAAATCCAATGAGTAGTAAATATGTATTATAGTTTGAAATGGAAGAGTAGGGATGTGTGAATATAACTTTATGTTAAATCAATATTTTTAGTGATTATCCATTATTTATTATTGTTACTGTCTTCTTTTTGTGATTATTTTTACATTTTTTATTTTCATCCATCTCAACTTTATTTTTATGATTTGTTTTTTAAAAAATAACAGTCAAATATAAATATTTTTCCACTTTATACCCTATATATTTTACACGGAAAAAAAAACCCTATTTCACATGAAATAGTAAAAAGAATAAACTAATGTCTTTAATCGTTGAATGGTCAATAAAAAAAAGGGGCAAATCATGCCTTGAGAATAAGCAAAGGGGAAAATATAAACTTATTGCTGACATCAGACACAATAATCCAATAACAATTGATATGAGAAAATACTCTTTTTAAAAAAAATAAAAGAATGGAACGGCAGCGTTTGGATCCCCAGCAAATGGCGCTGGGTCCGTGTCCAAAAGTAACAAAGTGGTAGAAATTGTGAATTGTGATGTACATTCCCCGAAAATGAATGATAAGATGAAAGGCAACCGAGGCCATCATTCAACCATATTATATATAGGTCCATTTTGCGGCTACAAATATTTGATCGTGGTTTGCTCGGACAGTCTGAGACTGAGACCCTACTGTCTATGCTACACCTGTCCACACTTATACATATTGTACGAAAATTCCATGATATAAAAAATAGATTCCATGATACACGTACACCCCCGTCTGTGAGTATTTGTACTTTTCCGATTGGGCATGGATTAAAAATAGGTGAAAAAGGAGTAAAATACACCTTCTAATAAAAAGAAAAAATTTCTATTCATTTCTATAGAAAAAAAAAAATTATACCCACTATCCACTTTTCTTACAACAACACTCTTAAAAATAAAAATAGGTTCTACTATTGTACCACCCCACCCCCTTGAGTTGGTGATGAAAATATTTTTGGTAAATTTTATTGTAATTAATGCATAAATATTTATCAAACACATTTTAAAGTAATATAAATATTTATAATAATAGATCAAATAATAGTAAATAAAATAATTAAATGTTATAACTTTTATTTATAAATAGTTATAATCACTAAAAAAATGTATAATGAATACACTTTATTGAATATTATATGTGTAGTGTGAGAGTGAAATTTAATAAATAATATCACTTTTAAATATGCAAACTTTTGTGGGATGGAACAAATAGAAAGTATGCAATGTCTTTTGGGACGGAGGGAGCATAATACATATAATCCACCATTGAATTATAACAATTCGATAACACTGTATTAAAATATAGAATATGTATAGAGAGAAATTGGTTCATACATAAACTACTTTGTAATACTTTTTAATGTAATTAATTAATACCCTTTAGTTAAACAATTAATACTCTTTATATCATTCAACTAATATTTTTAGTGAAAACAATTAATATCATCTAGAATTGATATTTTTCTGTAAAAACGCACTTTAATAAAAATAATTAATTAATACCCTTTAAATGATTATGTATGTATATTATTAAGATGGATATGTGAAGAAAATAAAAGACCACAGCGTATATAATATAATGTTGAACTATTTAATATACGGCTATGAAAGGCTCGTAATTAAGGATATTTAATCTTCAGTTGGGTTACTGCAGATGTGAATGAAAATGTGGATTGTGTTAAGTTTTGTTTTTGAAAAAGGGTTAATTGCAAATAAAATCACAACCGCAAAATGCAATTTAATCTAAACTTTTGAATCTTTGCAAACAAAACTTCAATTTAACATTTGGTTGCAAATCGAACCAATAAATAAATTTTTTATTGTTCGAAAATGATGTTTCACTTGCTCAACAATGAATATTCAATTGTATTAATATGTTTAGATAGGTTCGGATGACAACACATAATTAATCATCATTTTCGAGGAGATAGAAATCTTTCATTTGGTTAGAATTGCTAATAAATTTAAAGTTGAAGTTTTATTTACAAAGATTCAAAAGTTTAAGTTAAATTGCAATTAGCGAAAAGATCGTGATTTTATTTGCAATTAACCCTTTGAAAAATGATTAAAGCTGACTATATATCCTCACTCTCTTAGTCTTTTAAGGATGAAAATATCAGGAAATTTTTACGATATATCTTCGATATATTAATTTTTTGTAGTCACCGATATCGATATTGGGAGGTAACGATATTTCCATAGTATCAGTAAAAAAATTGATAAATATCAGTATATAAAAAATATATATTTGTGCAAAGTTGATAAATATCAGTATATAAAAAATATATATCAGTAAAAAAATTGATAAATATTTATGCAAATTGAACATAAAATTGGTAAAATATAGGTAAATGTCGAAATATATCGGTAAATATCGAAAAAATATCGATAAATATCGAAAAAATATCCATAATTTTATTAAATATCAAAAATATAAAATATGGTCAAATTCTATTGTAAATTTTATGTATTAAAAGTTTGTTATTAATCTTTTAAATTTTTTTAAATTTATCGATATCGATATTCGATGTCAATATATTCATCGATATTTTTATAACTTTAAGGTTCCGATATATCCATCGATACCGATATTTTCAACACTTATTTGGCATAAACTTTTCACTCAAAAAAATGAAAATAGAAATAACAAGTGATTGTTATAGGTTACACCTTCCAAGTAATGAATTTGAAATCCAACTAATGGAGAATTCCCACTCCTCTTTTTTTTTTTTTTTTGAGAGGAATGAATTCCTCCCTTCATCCATATTCTTCATTTTGTTTTATTTTTTATTTTATTTGTTATCTTTCAAATTATAAATTTTTATTATTATATTATATCTAAACACTATTAAATCATATCATAATATTTTTAATATAAAAAATTTTATGATAATTTTTTCTTAGTAAAAATTACAATTAAACCAATTAACATCTATTGATATAAATATAAAATAGGGGCAATTACAATAGGGAACAAAATTTGACCCTTAAGAGCAATGGACACATGCACTTTATCATATTTACAATACACTACATGTCACATCACACTTTTTTACTTTTTCCTATTCTACTTTTTAGTCCATGTCAATTGTCAGCCTATTTGATTCCAGACTCTCTTTTTTAAATTTTGAATGTTAGCAAAATTTGTTGCACGGACTGCTGTAGCACCTTGGACTTTTTAAATTTTTGTGGCGCTTTGATAGAATTTAACAGATACAACAATAGTACACGATTATACTATAGTACATGACTAACTGAATAGTACACATAATAATCGTATAGTACAAGCAAATGTTCAGTAGTACTACGAAATTCCATGGTACAAGATAAAATACCATGGTACAAATCACAAATCAACAAAAAACACTAAAAAAATACAACTTCTAATTAACCAGTGTATCATGTAGAAACAGGGGATTGATTCTAATGAGAGAAACCACCATAAAAAAACTCCTACCTCTTGTCCACCCACAATCAATTTTTAGAACCAGTGTCCATTTCCGATTCAATTTTTAGGAAGGAATATGTAACTGAGAAATGAGAATAGCTAATCAGAGGGGTTAGAAAATAAATACCAAAAAATCCTTCTGATACAAAACTCCTTCAAAAAAATCCGAAAATCAGAGACCTTATTCCACTAATTTCATCCAAAATCGGGAATCTTATTCCACTAATTTCATAAATTTCAACCTAAGTAGCCAAATCTTTACCTCCAACGTAACAAAAAAAAACCGTGTGTAGTGGCGCGCTCCACCAGATCTGTGCGCAGCGGGGGAGGCGGCGCACCACCAGTTCTAGTTAACGGCGCCTTCTTGGTTGCAACCCTCATCCCACGGCTTGGTCGGACGAATTTAGGGCCAACGCCCGTGACTTGGTCGGACGGATTTAGGGCCAACACCATTGAATTTTTAGGGCCAACGCCCGTGAATTTTTAGGGCCAACACCCATGGCTTGATCGGAGAAATATAGAGATCAGTCTGAGTTGGTATGGCAGGCCGTCGAGGCCCTTCGGCGTAGAGAGCGAAGAGAGAGGGTGAGATGATTAGAGATAGAGAGAGGGATTTGGCTTTTGGCAGCCATGGAGAGAGAGAACCGATGGTGTTTTTTGGGTAGGGTAGAGTGGGAAAAGGAATTATAGGCTGTGAGATGGATGTGATGGGTGGGTGCCAGCTAATGTATTGGTAAGTAATAAAATGTCTTTTAGTGTGATTTGAAAATTTTGAATGTTTGTATTGTATTTTTGATAATTTTAATGTAGTAGGGAGTAATTAATCCTATAAAATATATTATTAAAAATTTATTATTGACTTTTTATATTAAAAAAATTGATAATCTAATAATGGTTAAATATAATATATTGATAAAAACATAGTTTGAGTATAAAAATAAAATAAAATAACTAACAAAAGGTAAGGAATAAAGATCCCTCGTTACTTAGATATCAAATTCATTCCTAAGGAATCAAACCATCGTACCAAATGACTTGAACGCAAAATACTAACTTAACTAATAGTTACTCCACAAGAGTATGCGATCATTATAGTATGGACGGATATAGGGACCAAGTAGTATTGAACCCAAGGGAAAGTTTGTATGCGAATAAATCCTTGGAAATGTATGTCTCGTAGCTAATATGAATGCTATGTTGGGTTTATACTAATACTTCTAATTATTTTCTACTAATTATATGCTAATAATCAAATTAAAACTATACTAACTTTAGTTGAAATGCAAATATGAGATGGTGATGTTCGGGATAGGAATTTCTACGTATACTAACGGAGTTGGTACGGTAACTAAAATAATCGTGATGTGCAAGTTAAAACTTTAAGTGTACTAAAACTAGACAATCAACTTCCCTAAGACTAAAAGCTAAAGAATTAACCCCAATACTTCGTCCTATCAACCTACTTCACTAATCCACTAATAGAATTATATGGATTGTGCTTAATTAATGAGACCCTAATTTAACTAAGGTGATGTGACCGTCCTCCCTAGATAAACCGGTAGATGATAAACTCCTTCTAAAACCCTCTCCTTAAGTCTATTCGTTATTAAAGAGTGATGCGGTCATCTTGTCTCTAACAATTTTCGTACTTAATTCCAAGATTATTCTAGAGTTTATTAGAAATATTCAATAATTAAGAGAATCAAAACTATACATCACGAATTATACTAATTACGTACCAACGTCCTACTTCTACGAGTTCATTCTATCCTAAACATGCAAGAGTTCTAGCCTAACATGGTGGTTTGAAGAACAAAAGTAATAACAAGAACAATAATCATATGCATAATCGAATAAACGAAAGAAACTAAGAACATAAACAAAATATAAAATCAATAAATTCAAGTCTCAAAAGAAATCTTTATAAATATGTAAAACCTAGGTTAAAAGTCTCAAGTATCAAGAAAACAAAATAAAAATTAATCGGTTCAAAAGAAAGGTAATTAATCTATGAATTCGTAAGCTAAAACCTCGATTACACGTTCAAAAACCTTGCCAAAATACACGAATTCTCCTTCCCCAACTCTTCTCCTTAAAAACTATCTCTAAATATGATATGTTGTTTAAAAATTAGCTTGGATGGGGTATATATAGGCATTGGGCCGAATTTGGACGATTTTGGGCCGAAACTGCTCGAGTTGGGTGGTTTCTTGAGCGCTGCTCGCTCGAGTGCCTCATCGTTCCAGTGAAATAATGGTGCTCGAGCTCGACTACTCGAGCGCCTAACGCTCGAGCTTGGCTTGGTTGAGCGCTTCAGTCTTCCAGCGTAAAAGTAGTGCTCGAGTGCCATCACTCGAGCGCTTAGCGCTCGAGCTAGGCTCGGTCGAGCGCGGGTTGGCTCCAGTGTAAAAGGGCCGCTCGAGCTTGGGTGCTCGAGCACTTTCTCTTGAGTTAAAATAGCACCATTCTTCACACGAACTAACATTTTTCGTATTTCTTCAATATCTTCTCATCCGGGAGTCCGTTTGAGTCGATTCAAAGTCCTACGAACTGCATTTTTCGTCCTCTTTCCTACTATGAGCATCAAAGAGATAAATTTATAAGTTTATGAAAATGATACTCAAATAGCTCTAAATACTCCTCAAATATGCTCAAAATAGGGCCGAATCGGGCTACAAAACATAACAATTTCACGTCTAATCACCAAACACCTATTTTTTTTATTTCATTCTCAGACCCCACTCTCAACCCCACCAGCCAAGCATACTCTTAATTTGATATCTAAAAAATAAAATTTGATAATTTGTATTTTACAATTTATTTAGCGGTATATAAAGATAAATAAGTAAGAAAATTACTAAAATAATTGATTTAATTATATTTGTATTACATATATTTTAGAATTTTATTCTTTGTTAATTATCGTATATTCTAAAACAAATATTTCTAGTTTTGTTCTATTCTTTTTATATAATTTTATCCGTTATTTAGGGGGTGCTTGGTTTAGTGGTTTGTAATAAGGAATGAGAAAATAAATATTATAGATGTAAAGAATAAAATGAATATGTTCTTTATAAGTGTATTATATATGGTAACTTTAGTTGACAGGATGTTTTTTTTTTTTAGAATGGGATTTTATATTGTTGATTTTTTGTTTAAATAAAAAAAAATCAATTAAACTATTTTAGGAGAAAATAGAAAAATATATATATTTATGCATTTGACTAATGAAATGAAATTTATCAGTCATAAACCTAAAGAACTTTAAAAAAATTAATATTTTGAAATATCAAAGTGCAAAATTAGAATAATACCCTTACCAAGATACCTCTCAACCAAACCCCTTCAAATTTCAAACAATTAAGGAGGCGCTTGGTTAAAAACTCTTCAATAGTAATGGGAATGTGATTGAAAATTAGTGTAATATAGATGATTAATGAGAACAAAATCACTACATCCCCTCCTAAATAAGGTAATCACTACTCCATTTTGATTACCCTATACTCTTCCTACAATCCTCCTCCCCAACCACTCTCACTTTCCTCCGCCAACAACTATTTGTTGCCCACTTCTATTCCAAATTTGGGGCATGACACTAGCAATGAAGTCACAACTATAATAGGTCTTCACCCAATATATCATATTTATTATAGAGGCATAAATGAAAAATAATTTTCATTTTCATTATTATTGAGGAATTGCTAACCAAGCGTCCCCTAAACTTATAAAAGTGATAGAACCAATAAAAGAAGTTGCTAATTGAAGGTGGTGACTGGATGATTAGGCGTGAAATTGTCATGATTCGTCGTTCGAAATACCCTAGTTTTGGTCGGTTTTGTCGAGGATTTAGAGTCAATTGAGCATTATTTCTATACATTGATGAATTTATCTTTTTGATGCTCATAGGTGAATCGAGGACGAAAAATGGAGTTCGTAGGACTTTGAATCGACTCAAACGTATGCCCGGATGAGAAGATATCGAAGAAATACGATTAGTATTAGTGCGGAAGAAGAAAAATATTACTTTTGGAATTTTTGGAGTCACTTGAGTGGCTCAGGTCGAGCACTAGCGCTCGAGCACGTTGCTCGAACGCTAAAAACATGCAGAAGATTCTCGCGCTCGAGCAGCTCGAGCGCCCCAAAATTCAAGCATTCGACCAGCTCGAGCGGAGGCGCTCGAGCGATTGCACCATTCGAGCTACACTGCTCGAGCGCCACCGCTCGAGCATGTGTGCTCGAGCGCTTCCATCTTTTATGCTTCCGGATGCATTTTTCGGCCCACGAGTTCCCGATTCGGCCCAAGGCTTATATATACTCGTCCCGAGCTCGTTTTTAGAGACCACCACTTACCACTTGATAGATTATTACTTTTAGAGTTCGTTTTTGGAGAGGAGGAGAAGAGCAAACTTTACTTTACGTTTAATCGAGGTTTTAACACGAATTCTTAGTTTATTTTCGTTTCTCAGTTTCTTTTCATTAGTTCAATTACGTTAAACACTTTAAACTTTGTTTTTATTATTTAAATTCAGTTCTTCACTTTAGTTTCTTTAAACCCTGGTTTATGTTTGATAATTTATTCGTCATAATCGTTATGTTCATGTTCGTTACTTTTTCAATTGTTCTTGTTTACGTGAAAATCATGTCTAACTAAAACCCTTGTATGCTTGGGGTAGGATGAACTCGTAGAAGTAGGCCGTGGGTACGTAATTAGGGTAATTCGTGACGTTAGGGTTTTAATTCTCTTAATTAATGAATTCTTAAAATCAATCTTAACTTTATTCTTGAATTTCGTTCGAAAGGTGTTAGAGAGAGGACGACCTTATCACTCTTTAACAACGAGTAGACTTAATGAGAGGGTTTAGAAAGGGTAAATTAATCTACCGGTTTATCTAGGGAGGACGACCACATCACCTTAGTTAAATTAGGGTCTCGTTAATTAAGTACAATCTATTAACTTGTTAGTAGATTAGTGAAGTCGATTGCTAGGATAAAGTATTAGGGTATTCAGTCTTGAGCTTTCATCTTACAATCTTTAACTTATGTTATTTCTTGAGCGTCACAATTATTTTGATTATGTACCTGCTCCGTCAGTATATGTAGGGATTCCTATCATGAGCATCACTATCACATCTTTGAATACAAACCTTAGTTAATTCGTTTCTTTCATTCTTAGTTTAATTAGTATTTTAGCTTAGACTTAATTCTTCCAAAAATCCAAAAACATACATTCATATTAGCTACGACGGGTAGATCTTCAGGAATCTATTCGCATACATTTCATCCTTTGGGTTCGATATACTTGGTCATTATACTTACTCATACTACAGTGAACCCGTACGCTCGCGGGGAATCGACTAGTAAAAGTTGGTATATTCGCTTCAAGTCACTGGATTGTCTAGGGGAATTCACGTAAAATAATTTCTCAGACTATTATTCATAAAATCATTAATTCCTCCATGTCACATTTTAAAAACTTTGTATACTTTTGGTAACTTCTTAATTTTGAGTCGAAGGATTTCAAAATGGCATCTCACCCATGTATATATTCATATATCGAATATTTTGAGATGAATATGAAACTCTTTAACAAGAAATCATCCTGTACGTATCATCATAGAAGCTGCAATTGGAGTGCATAATTTGAATTTTGAAAATTTATAATTGATGACTTGTACATCTGTCCAAGTCATGGAATAAATAATCCAAATTAAGATTGATGGATTTTTCAAAGTCATGGAAAGAATTTCGCCTCATCTACAAGTCCGAACTTTTTGAAGGGCCCAATGAGTGGACAATTTAATATGGGTGAAGTTTTCCTCAGCGGGAATTGAACTCAGGATCTTTGTTCGGATGTGAGCCTTTTGGCTCTGGTACCATGAAAGAATTCCGCCTCATCTAAAAGTTCGAACTTGTAGAAGGGTGTAAAATTAATTCATTTAATTATTTCCCTTTACAGACACTATAGAGCGATCGAATTAATCCAAACAATCAAAATAGGAGTTTTTGAGTAAGTGTATTATGCACCACGTCGGTGTACCATGCAATTCGAGTGTACTTTAAACAGTCAGAATAGTTTAATTGATTATGACTGATTACACTAAAAGTTTTCACTGGACAACCAATATGTTCAGTGAAATTTCAATTGCACAATGCATCTAAGACAATTTTTATTCATATTTCAAGTCCCTTTTGTGTATCGTTTAGATTATTCCGACCAAATTGATTCTTAATTATAGTTTTCAAAACTATATATCATGCTGTAATTTTATGGATAACATGAATTCGAATTTTACTTTACAACGAGTCAATAGCCATTTTATAACGGATGTATCCAGAATTTTCTTTGAGGGACGAAATATAAATGAGGTTAAATTTTATAATTCGAGTGAAGCGAAATGGAAAGTTCTCATGAATTTAAGACATAAACAATTTATTCTTCGCATATATAATAGAGAAATTTTAAATTACAAGAAAAATGACCATCCCCGTTCCCTTGGATCCGTACCAGCACTGTACTATTCTCAGAATAGACACAATTTTACTCCAAATTTAATCTCAAATTGTTATTATAGATTCCAACTTCTCCAAATTCTTGTGTCAAATACAATTTAAATGCATATATAGTTGTAATATAGTAAGATGCGTTTGGTTTAAAAAAAAAAATCAATGAAAATGGAAATAAGGATAAATATATAATAATTATAGTAAATTAAAACAAAAGATGATACACAATCTTATTTTGACTCCTAATCATTATACAGTAAAACCTCGTTAAAGTAATACTCGATAAATTAATAACCTCGCTAAAACTAATAATTTGTCCGGTCCCAAGTTGGGACCAGTAAAAATTTGGGACCCAATCAATAAAATTATAAGATAATAATTTTTTTGAGATCCCAATGTATCACTACAAAAAAAACACTGTTTTGCGACGGAATTAGCGACGGAAAATCCGTCGCAAACAGTGTTTTGCGACGGTATCTGCGACGGACACGTATCCGTCTCCAAAACAGCCGTAGCTAATTTTTGCGACGGATTTCGACTTCCGTCGCAAATTAACGACGGACAAATCCGTCGCAAAATCGGCGGGTCAGACCCGGCCGGGTCACACAGAATTTGCGACGGACAGTATTCCGTCGCAAATATTTCGGGTCAGACCCGTTCGGGTCAACAACATTTGCGACGGCCACATTCCGTCGCAAATGTTTATATATATATTTTTTTATTTTTTTCTGTTATAATTTGCGACGAGTTGTTTTCCGTCGCAAAATTCAATATTTGCGACGGAATTTGGCCGTCGCAAATTACCGAGCCTATACAAAAAAAAAGTGGCTCGCGTGGTTCGAGCCCGGGCACCCGAGGCGGCCGGGGCGGGCGCGGACCACTGGGCCAACCGACCCATCTCTTTTTATATGCGGCCCACCTTCTATATTAGTCTTATTAGGCCTTGAACAATTAATCCATTTTTTGCGTCCAAGGGGAATCGAACACGGGACCTCTTGTGCAAGAGGAGGGGGCGCGCGCCACTAGTGCACAAGCTACTTTCGTTTATTTTTATGCAATTAATTGTATATGTATTCAAATTAAGTCATTTTTTTTATAATTCACCAAATTAATTTCTTTTCGTATCTAAGTTGTTTATTAAAATATTTTGCCCAACTATTTTTTTTATTTTGTAAAATTATTTATTTCGACTCCCGCTTAAATTTATAATTTGTTCATTTGTACGCAATTAATTGTATATGTATCCAAATTGACTCGTTTTTTTTTCTACAATTCACCAAATTAATTCATTTTCGTTTCTAACTTGTTTTTATAAATATTGGGGCCATTTAATTTTTATTATTTCTGTAAATTTATTTATTTCGACTCCCGCTTAAATTTATAATTCGTTCATTTGTACGCAATTAATTGTATATGTATCCAAATTGACTCTTTTTTTTTCTACAATTCACCAAATTAATTCATTTTCGTTTCTAACTTGTTTTTATAAATATTGGGGCCATTTAATTTTTATTATTTCTGTAAAACTATATATTTCGACTCCCGCTTAAATTTATAATTCGTTCATTTGTACGCAATTAATTGTGTATGTATCCAAATTGACTCATTTTTTTTCTACAATTCACCAAATTAATTCATTTTCGTTTCTAACTTGTTTTTATAAATATTGGGGCCATTTAATTTTTATTATTTCTGTAAATTTATTTATTTCGACTCCCGCTTAAATTTATAATTCGTTCATTTGTACGCAATTAATTGTGTATGTATCCAAATTGACTCTTTTTTTTTCATAATTCACCAAATTAATTCATTTTCTTTTTTCACTTGTTATATATACAATAATTTAGTAATTCTAATCGTCGTCTTCTTCCTCGTCATCCTCATCATCATCTTCATCCTCTTCCTCATCTTCATCCTCTTTCTCTTCCTCTTCCTCTTCAAATAAACATATATCATCAATAATACCTAAACCCATCAAATAAACATATATCATGCTCATTACCTAATAGTGTACTAAAAAATTGAAACAATAAAAATATGACATTTAAACGGTTAAAAATGTGAAAACGTACGGTGAAGTAGAAGGCAATGACAAATACGTACGGTGAGGTTGAAGGCAATGACAAATACACCAATTATACGTGAAGAACATATGAAAACCGCATCATTTCTTATTTTTTTCGTGAGTGAAAGTGAAAGGAAAAGAAGAGTGAAAGTGAAAGGGAAGGAAAAGGAAGGGGATTGTTATAAATCTGCACAAATTTGCGACGGACTGATTTTTCGTCGCAAATTCTATATTTTGCGACGGCAATTCCGTCGCAAATACGCTTTGCGACGACCCAGGTCAATTATTGGTCACCAACCCCTCTGTCGAGCTTCAACTACTCAATTTTGCGACGGAAAAGTGGCCGTCGCAAATATGAATTTAAAATTTGCGACGGCCATTCCGTCGCAAAACAGGCAAATGGGTCATTTTCCGGGTGGCTACTTTTAAATGGGTCGTTTTGCGACGGAAATTTCCGTCGCAAATTTCAATTTTGACTTTGCGACGACATATCCGTCGCAAATGAGCAGGAGTACAACGAAGGTGGTGGGCCCTAGAATTTGCGACGGACATTTCCGTCGCAAATCACTAACTGTTGCGACGGAATTTCATATCCGTCGCAAACCGATATTTTTTACGACGGCTTGCCCAAATCCGTCGCAAATACACGAAATTTGCGACGGATATTTGGCCGTCGCAAATATTCCGTCGTTAAACCGCGTCTTTTTTGTAGTGTATATATATTGGTCCCGACGAAACTATAAATTAATAATTATTAAAAATAATCCATATATATATATGATGCACTTGAATATTCTTAAAACAACTTAGTAAAATAAGAATCTACTGTAACTTGTTTTTTCTTGAACTTCAAATCTATGTTGATCTCATCTTTAAATCTCCTTACCGCACCCAATAGTTGTGGCGTTGTCTTCTCGTACTGCAACAAAAAGTTATGAAGAGTTGTTGATGCTTGCAATACTTCTTTTAGAGTGACCGGTTGCAAAGCTATTGAATCATCCTCTGCTTCATCATCTTCCGGATTATGAATGACATCGGCTACTATCTCTTCTAGACTCTGAACTTCGTGACATTGATTATTTTCACCCGAAAAGCCGAGCAACTGATTCACATCCATTTTGTGGCGATATTGCATACTGGTGATCAAATTCTCAAGCTCACAAATGTTAGTCCAATGAACCATATTTTTGTATTTTCCAAAACCAATTAATTTAAACAAGTCATTCCAACTTCCACGTGAGTTTGTGTTCATGGAATTCTACAAGTACTTTTGTATTTTAACTTAATTTTCATCAATAACTATGCATGTATACTTAAAGTTATTCAAAGAATTTTGAACTTTGAAGGTCAACTGTGCATATACATTAAAACCTCTTTAAATTAATAACTTATTAATTTACCGATATAATAACATTTCTATAAATTAATAAAATCCTCCGGTCCCAACATTATTAATATATAGAGGTTTTACTGTACATTTAATTATCTTTCCATCTTCTTATAATCTCTCTGTGTCATTTCCACATGTCACAATTAACAACCTTTTTTTTTGTCCGTATTTTTTAAAATTAGAGCACAACATGAGTGATGTAATCACCATATATACAAGCATTCATCCAACATATTCAATAATAGAGATGAAAAATAAAATTACATTCTCATTTGCATTAGAAAACATGCGCCCCAAAATTTAAACAACTACAAATATTTAAATATAGACAGAAAATGAAATTAAATGTTGGAGAATAATTTGATTTGCTCCATGCACCGATTAAATGCAAATTCCAGCGAATTGAAAAGCGGGGTCCACCGGTGAACGGACAGACTGGGTACGTACAATTAATATTATACCGATCGGAGTGCAACAAGCCAACAATTGGATTATCGTATTTATGATTTATCACTACAAGTTGTTGTACACTACCGTATTTATGGTTCATTTAATTGTATTTTTGAGGGATTGTTTGTTCATTTAATTATAAAGTATGTGCTACAAATGTCATATAAAGCGTTTCGATTTAGTAGCATTAGTAGTGTACATTTATATCTTGAAAAGTTAGGTTTTCTTTGGCGAAATAAATAAATATCAAAGGGGGAATTCTCTTTCATACATATGTTTCCAATTTAAATTATTTATTTATGACCTGGATCAAAACCTTTATAATGAAAATAATTGATTATAAAAGGAAAATATATAATTTATTTTTGTACTTTTATTTTTCTGTTCAATTGAATATTCCATATATATATTTTATAAAATCGTTTAATTTGTCATTGTATATCCAGTTACACCCACAAATTGGTTGATAGAGTTTATGGCCTATGTCTATGTGTTATGTGCAAATGTAAATCAATTTTTAACGTAAATAAAGGTTCAGATATTTAATTTTTATAAATACAATACTATAACATCTTTTTAAGAGGATGATCCTACTTCAAAATCGCGAGACTACTTATTCTATTTGTGACATCTTTCCTTGAGTGCTCAAGTACATATGCTTAATTATTTGGAAAGTTATTCTTGATCTAAATGTTCCTTTGGCCATGCACAATCACATCCTTGCTTATTTTAATCTTCATTTAGATACTTTTATTTGAAAGAATGGTGACACTATTAATTTTTGGATTCTAGTGGTTTGGATCATATAAAAATGGAGAAATAAGTTAATCTTTTAAGATAACGTGTTTTCGACTGAGAAGACTATTGAAGAAGTCAAGAGCAAATTTAGGAGTTGATACTGTAATTTTTATTTTTTAATGTGTTACTTTCGAATCCTAGAATTTTTTTATATGGTTAACTATTTAATTGTTCGTATAATTTGTTGTAATTTTGTGGCCTTCTGGGTATGCCATATACCTACCTCCAATATATTTTTTGATTTGATTAAAGAAGAAAAAAAAAATGAACTCTACTTAAATGTAAAGGACGGTATAAACATCATTAGAGAAAGTGAAAAAACGACTAAAATGTTATCTTAATTAAAAATGATCTCTATGATTCTCATCTCAAGGACTATTTCATTTAATAAAGAACGTGAAACAAAAAGTTCTTATCCAACTGTATCATTAACTCAGACAACTCGTGTTCAAATTTTCTCCTTAAAAATATCGTTTACTCACAACCACATGACATACCTACTTTAAAAAGCTTTGCACGTGTCTAACTTTTCTCCATAGATATAAACTTATATGGAGGAGTAGTATATTTTAAAGTAGAGAATACCTTACCCCAAACTTTAAAAAAAAAAAAAAAAAAAAAAAAAAAAAATTTTATTGTGTAATTTAAAATTATACTACCTCCATCCTCTTTTAACTTTCAGAGTTGGGATGACACAGATTAAAAAAAAACCGTTTTATTGACTTTTTAAACCAATGGATGAAGAATATTTTAAATTAAAGTAAATATTGTGAGAGTGTTTTATTTCTATATTTTGGGTGTGAAAATTATTGTGAGACCTCTTAAAAATGAAAGTGTGAAAGTTATTAGGGGACACATGGAACATTAATTATATATTATTATTTAATTAACACCTTTTAATAAAAATAAATTATAATAATAAATATAAAATACAAATAAATTTTGGGATAAGATTGACTTATAATAAATTTTACACAAATTATTTATGAACAAGTTTTATAGTAAATTTATATTATTACATATATTCGATGATACCATTATATGTATTCACTGATATTATTAAATTTATAAATGTGTTAAAAATTATATACTATCAATAAACCAATTTCACTCTATACATACTCATATATATAATAATATCAATAACTATATATAATAATATTAATTCATACTATGAATAAGTTTCACGAACGATGCTCTATACTTTATCTTATTGTGTTACATATAGTATACAAAATTGCAGTCACTTGTTTCCCACTTTTGGCGCGATTAGTATCAACTGTTTAGATGTATTCAGGATTTTGTATACCTAACATATCCCTATTATAGTATGTATGTACGGCCTTTTTGCCAGCATGTCGTTTAATAATAGTGATAATTTTTCAGTAATAGTAAAAAGGGATAAAAAACAAAATACCCACTTCTATAAAATAAAAATAATTTTACCCACAATTTTTAAATAAAAAGTTTTATACCCATTTAAATATAAAAATACATATATACCCTTATTAAAAAAAGTTTTATATCCACATGGCCCACCACTCCCTACTTCCTCAACCCCCATGGGCACCCCACCTCCCCCATTCATATTGCTTATTCATTAATTAAATTTATTTTAATTATTTTTAATGTATTAATGAAATTTTAGAATTTAATTACTCGTTATTAAATAGTATAATTTTTTATTAGAAATTATTATTGAATTGTTTATCATTATTAGTAATTACTAGTGTAATCATGATTTTGATTAATTATTATTTATTAGATATTATTAGTTGTTTATTATTTATTTATTAGTAAATTCTATTGATTATAGTTATTTATTAATGAAATTATAACATTTAATTATCTTATTTACTATTAATTGATCTATTATAAATATTTTTATTATTTTAAAATGTGTTTAATAAATAATTATAATGCATTAACTACAATAAAATAAAATTTAACAAAAATTTCTTCATCACCAACCTAGGGGTGGGGTGGTACAATAGTGGGACCTATTTTAACTTTTGAGGGTGTTATTGGAAGAAAAATAGTTAGTGGGTAGAATTTTTTTATTTTTTATGAAAGTGGGTAGAAATCTTTTCTTTTTATTAAAATGAGTATTTTATCCATTTTTCACTTAGTAAAAATAATTTATCTAAAATACATTTGAGTTGCATGATATATCTCATGCACAAGTGACTTAATTACTCTTTAATATTTCCTCGGTTTTATTTAAGTAATATTCCGTCAGTTTGATATACCAGTTAGGTTGATTTAAATATTTGACTCATATTAAATTGTGCATATATAACTAATTTTATTGATATTTATAAAACAAAACTTTTAAGTTGAAATTATATAATATAAGAAGTTTAAAAACCGTGGACCACCTTACATATAGCCATAGTAGGATCTTGCAAGATTTTGTAGCCCAAATTATAAATATTATATAAATGTTACTATAAATAATATAGTTAGTAGGCAATCGATATTCAATAAATTCCCATTTGATGGTTAGTTCTCCAAGACAATAACTTCCCCATTTGTTGGTGCACTGCAGACTACATAATTGCTTGTATATATTTCACTTTTTGGTGAATTTTCATTTTCCAATATGAATTTTAAAAAAGTTAAAAAAAAAAATAAAGAATTAATTACACTTAGCTACCAAAATACTCCCTTCATTCTATACTTATTTGTTACATTGTCAAAAAGATTCTTCTCATGCTTGTTTGCTATATTTATTTTTGGTAGAAAAACAATAATATTTTTTAATATTATATTCTTCATACCCTCTTAACCAAACACATATACTTTATCATTTTATTATTTTATCACTTTAAATATTAATAAGGAACTATTTTCTGTGCAAGTAGCAAACAAGTATGAGATAGAGAGAGTATGTATTATCAGAAACTTCAATTATGAAAAAAAAAAATATTCACAACTACAAAGTCTCATGCACAGATGTAGATTTAGGGTATGTTTTAAAATTCTGCTGTAAAATCAAAAGTGATTTTAATTGATTTTTGTAGTAAAACAAAAAATGAGATATGTTTTGAAATAAAGTTATTTTAAAAGTGGAGTGTTTGAAAAAAAATCAATTAATTTATACAATTTACTAAAAGAATCAATTCTAAGAATCAAAAGCAGGTTTTTTCAGCTTCTCCAAAATAAATTCTAAGTTTAAAAGTTAGTGGTCACAAACAATATATAATTGATTTTTTTTTTTATGAAAAAAAATTCTAACTGCAAAGTAGCAATCACTTAGTGCATGGGCGTCAAAAATCTTGTCGTTCGTTCCAAAGTTTTTTGCACACTCCCAAAAAAGAAAATATTGATTTGCGTGCACACTTACACTAATTTATACATATTTACTCATATGTCACTATTTTACTTAAATGTGTGTTCCAAGTATGCAAATAATATCGGATCGAAGGGAATAATTTTTATAGTTATGAGTAATATTTTTTTGTTATAGTTATGAGTATTGTTTAGTGGTGCTTAGCTCTAAGTACTTGACTTAAAAATAAAACTTACAAACTTTTGATTATTTTCAGTTATAACATAGATCAAACTTTTACATTTAATTGCGTCGTCACCATAATCATTATATGCATCTTGCCACCACTACGAATCGAGAGTGGAAGGTGTGACCGTTGTAACTCCTCCAACCCTTTATTCACTACAATTGTAGGAATAAATTGCAAAATAGGTGATGAATATATGATAAGGTCTTCACGGCACATCCGTGGCAATGATGCAATTAAATATAAAAGATTTTATCATTGAGAAAAAAGAGTTGCTGATATTTTTATTACTTTCTAAAGTTCAGTAATTTAAAATTCAGTGGTGCCTTTTTCTTTTTTTCTCTTTACAATTAACCCATATTTTTATTGCAAAAATCTTGTGATTTCGAATTTAATTGACTGATTTAATAAAAACTCCAATTCTATTTTTCGTCCTGGAAAAGAGCAACGCATAGTATATCGTTTTTAGTACGACTGTATGAGCTTAATTGGCCACAGTACGTCATGACTTTTGTGCTTGTTATAAACCATTCGGTTATCATCACAATAAAGTACACCCAACCCCATAAGTTGGTGAATGGACGAATTTGATAAATACATACCTACCCCCCCACCCCCCACATACAATGTACGGATTCACTAAAAGTGATGAAGTAGGAACCCTAGTATAAATGTATTGATTGGTAAATAGAGTGCGATTAGTTAGGTATATACACTGTACAGGAGAGGGAGGGAAAATCTAATATTTACAACATTGCATAGAATAGCAGTAGTGCAAATATGAGAAAAGTACTAAGCAGTCAATAATTGGCGCTAGATTTATCCAGCGAGCAGAAAAATGCAAGCATACTATCATAAACATCTTCCTTGGATCTCACACTCAACAGGAAATCTATATGACCGTAATTTTCAAGATATAGCAAATCTGGGGTTGATGTCAATTCCTTGATCGTGTGCTGCACATCAATCACATCTGCTAATGCATCGTTGCCTCCATAACCCATCCATATTGGCAACGAACTGGGGATCGAGCTGATATCAAATGTTGGTGGTTTCACTTGGCTGTAATACATTATGTTTTTCCAAATTCCATAGTCATACATTGCAAATGTGCCTTTGCGTATCACTGCCAAACACATTGGATGACATTAGAGTCGAATATAGGAGCGTAAGGAATTGACCAGAGAGAGAAAGAGTTCTGATATGTAAACCAAGATTGGTTTAATTTACACCAGATTATATGTTTTCCATGTGAAGAGTGAAGGCTGAATACACACACTAGTTAAGTTTGACCATCTCAACAAACTGGCCAATATTGCACCCTATAAGCCAAATTATGGGTAACTGACATTTTTGAAATAATCGGGCAAAATAACAAAATACCAGAAAGCTTTGGGTGTTTTTTCTTTTTTTTTTTTTTTTTGGGTCTATAAGGCCATTTATAAATGGCACCACTCAATGCACGAATCATTAGAAAAATGGGACCAAAGTATAGTGACTAACTTGCTTCTAACCCCTGTCATACCTCCCTTGGAGAGAGAGGAAAATTACAATTACAATTGGTCAAGTAGCAAGGGTAACGAGAATACGGAGCAGAAAGAGCATACTCTGGAAAAGATGATGCAAGTTCTTTGAGGATGTTGGATGAGGCTCGTATTCAAGATAGGAATCAATTCGGGAGCTATTGAAGCAGCAACTCTTTCCTGCAAATCACAAAAGTCATACTGGGTGGCAAAACAATTATGCAGATATGATAAGCAACTGAGACAACTAGCTATTAGAGAAAAAGCAACCTAACGAGACATATCTCACTAGTTTTATCAGATAGCAGTTATCCGAGAGTAATGAAACTAAGACGAAACTAGTGAGTGAGAATTATGA
Source organism: Ballota nigra (assembly GCA_947034835.1). Taxonomy (NCBI): domain Eukaryota; kingdom Viridiplantae; phylum Streptophyta; class Magnoliopsida; order Lamiales; family Lamiaceae; genus Ballota; species Ballota nigra. Next base: position 64,154,408 of record OX344721.1, on the reverse strand, counting down.
CCTGTAATAGCAGAAAGCAAGTTATCACAGTCCCAATGTCCATCACACATCATATCCATGATACGAGTGCCCATATTACTGAAAAGCATCGGGTTTACTGATCAGAAGCTTACATAAGAGCTAAACAATATGTAATGGATAAATAAAGGGTCAGAGTACGATCATTACCTTTTGAAATTGAGTTCATGAATACCCATCGCTAGAATAACCTAGTATATATAATTGTTTTCAGTATGAACAGAAAGAAGAAACTTGAAACACTTGAAGGCACTAAACAGACCTCGTCAAGATGCATTTTAACTAATCTAAGAACAAAGCGAGAGGTGATATGCTCCAAGTATGATATAGGACAAAGAAGTGCAGCAGCCTCAACCATTTCTGCTATATCAGGTTGAGTAAAGGCAGCCAGAGATATGATTGTTCCCTGTATGGAAGTACGAAAAGAAGCACAAATAAGCATTCAATGTGTCCTATACACACATACCCAATCTTCACGTGTCATGAGATTAAAGACCTGCGAGTGTCCAACAACAAATACTTTGGAGTTTGTAACTGAATGTATGTAACGAATCATTGCTCTCAGATCATATAGAGCCAGCTCTTGCCAGCTCCAATCCCAGAATTCCTGAAGCAAGGAGACAATCACAAATATCAAATCAATGTAGAGCACTCAGAAAAAAAATTACTGTGAGCAAAAAGTTCAGATCAGATATCCTGCCATATTTTACAAATTACAAGGTTCAACAGAGGAAGCTAGAAATGTAATATTTATTTGCTATGTAATAGAAAAGGTTGATATGCAATAGGCCTGTATTCAGGAATGATAATTCCGAATTAAATTATTGAAGTACATTAGACAAATTTCATTAGATGATGAAAGCCAATTGGACAGAGCAGATGGTGATAAACTAGTCAAAAACGTTCTTTTAACTCTCCTTTTCAAAATATATTCCCATAAACTTATTAAAACAAATTTTGGGAGCAAGAAACTACTGAAAATGTTGAACTTCTCTACAGTTTGATCCAAAGATAAACCCAATGACATTAACAGAAAATGAAATTTAAATCTAACATTTAATGCAGATATGTAATGGGAGAGCTTATTGATTTAAGAGATTAGATCAAAATATTGCTTCATTTTTCATATTTTATGATGACAAAGAGTACACGTCCAGAGCCAATTAACAAATTTTCCTTATTTCCATATTTTGATTACATTGACAATGTAGTAAAGGAATAAATATTTACCTTATCTTTCTCTGATAAAGACACGTGACCATGACTCCAATGTGTCCCACGTACATTACCAACCCAAACATCAAATCCATGGTTGGCAAGGATAAAACCCAATGACTGATTTGGGGAATCCAAGAACCACGCATCACCTGCCTGTTTAATTGTCAGACATGCAAAAAGGATAATTAAATTCACATGATTTTTCACAACAATAAAAAATATTACGAGACTAATGATTTTTTCCTAATAACAGAAGAGATGTTGGATCAAGTGCAAGAAGGTTGACAACCAACCGTACAAGTAAGAATGTAATTATACTAGGTTACTTTAATAGTGAGAGGTACCATTTCCAGGTAAAAATAGAACAAAGCATAAGTGCAGAAAACTAAAAGGAGGTGGTGTAATTTGATGGCCATAATGTATGAAACATCCCAATATATGGGAAAACTAAGTGCTTCTGTGTATATAGGTCCAGAAGAGGTGCGCCTCATTACAGGATAACCATTAACTCATCTTGTTACATATCTGTTGTAGAATTGCAACACTTTATTCTTCTGATTTCTGATTCATAGTGGAACATTTAAAAACAAATATGCCTCTATAAAACTCAACAAGTAATAATAGGTTAGGAAAAAAATTCTACAATTTGTTCATGTTTTTGGCGTCTTTGCAGCACAACGCTGTTTACAGATTTCATTTAATCTTCCTAATCAAATATTATCCTAGTAGAACACATTATCCACAAGAGAATTCCAAATTTTCGTTTCACTGGGGATTTGGTTCTTCCCCAAGTTTGTAAACTTCCAGAAACTGGCCCATATAATAATTTCACTCCGAGATTTTCACACGTAGGCCATCATTGGAGCAGAATATCATATTACAAATAAATTCCAACTATAGTGATACTAGATAACAAATCGAACAATTTGTAGATAGAGATTGTAGTATCGGAGAACATGTGATATTTAATGTCAAAATGGGGCCTCATTAAAAATAAAAATATCTGTAATATTATTCTTTTCACTCCGTCCACCAAAAGTGTGTCTTTTTCCATTTTTTACAACAATTTTGTTTTCTTTACCATGCAATCGTCATTTAATTACTTCACATGTCATTGATTTTACACTCACAAACAACCACTAACTTTTCGTGGATAGAGGGAGTATTATTAATGGAGAAGTGGTAATAGTAATACCACTGTAGGTGTATCACCTCCTAGTGAAGAACAATGAAGATAATGAGCTATTGCAGTTCCTAGAGATCCACTTATACTTATTATATCAAACTCTCTATCCTTGAAAAAGTACGTACATTAAATTAGTACTCAAAAGCTTTTTCAACACTTTAAGAAATCAATTCATATCCTCTCAACCAAGAAAAACATTTCATCAATCAAGTCCAAACAAAAAAAGGTATGATGGAAAGCAGAAGTATTCAAAACCATGAACCTTAAGGTACATGTATAGTCTCCATATTATTATTCCATATACATTTAAGCTAAAAAGCCAAGCCACAAAAACAATTACCATAAGAAGTCCATGAATCAGCAAAATCGGAGATCCCCTTTGCTGCAGAACTACAGAGGGAGAGGAAACGCGCTGGAGTCCCAATACATATCCATCTGTGGTTTGAATCTGCAACAATTGGTAACGCCTAGATTACTTTACCAACTAATAATTGAACAAAGGAAAAAATAATTCTAGGACACTTTTAAATACAAGGTCATTCGTGCTGAATAAGAATTTTCAGGCAGAGGGATATCGTAATCATGAAAGCAAAATATTAGGTATTCGAGATCAAACAACTAATCCGAATTATAAAGTCATACACTCAGATAAAACAATAACAAAGTTAAAGTAACTAGCATCAAATCAAAAAAGCTTCAGTGAATGTTGATTGGTATTAAACTTCTGAAATAGATAAAATTATTTGAAGCGAGATATTACAGTATGCTCGGAGCAAGGGAATCCATTAGGCTCGATGACGTTAGCGCAAAGGCCGCCAGTATCTGATTCGCGTCGGAGGTTCGAGGCGGCGACGAAGTCTTCGGCTGAATAAACTGCGGTAGATAGGAACGAGATAAGCACGGCCGTGGTCGCCACCGAGAATCCCATTGTTTGGCGTTTCCCGAGATATGATGGCGGGAAGAGTTCTCGTCAATCACCCAGTGGAAGCAGTTGGGACTGTGCTGCAATCTCCTGCTACACTATTTGCACCATTCCCATTGATTGTGCTGTTGAAAAATCACTCTTACGCGCAGCAAGGTGCGTAGCCTTCGAGTATAGCGGACTGAAAACGGGATATCGATTATCGAATTATCGATTTCCCTGATTAGACCAATTTGTCTTTAACCCAACTTGTCTAGAGCCCTATTCGGTATCCGTCCGGGTTTCTATAATTAAGTTGTTAACCATTTGATTCAATTCACTATAGTTCAATTCCATCCCGTTTCCAAACAAACGACAATTGTTACAAGCACACACCTTTTTTTTTTTTTTTTTATTTAAACTCATTTATTTTTTGTTCTATTTTTTTTATCTAATTGTAAAATTTCAATGATAACTCTTATCATTAGAATTCTAATTTGCGGCCCCACTCTAATCCACCCTCACACCCCAAACACGCACACGCAAACCCCCCTTCCCCCCTTTTAAATTTTATGGACTAACTTCTCAATCCGAGAGAAGAAATTATTTGGAATGACAATATAATGGATTTTGTAGTTGTCCGTTGTCAATTTATTTGGTGTTGGCGTGTTGCTTCTATTGAGATAGCAAGATTCTTTATTCAAGCATTTGTCATGATGAATGGTTGAACAGTAATTATTTATTTGGTCAGAGAGATCAATAAATCGTTACTTTTGTCAAGGTGACCGAAAATCCATTGCAATTGCATTTTCGATCCTGGTTCATCGAAACTTTGCAATAAAATCAAACTCGAGGAAGGGAGAGAGTAAAACGAGTGATTAGGAGTGAGTGTAATTATTATTTAAAGAAAAAAATTAAAGTAGGCTGATTTATCCGTGGATTTGTTTAATAAAATTATGGGTGCAAATATCCACGGCCTTTTTTAAAAAACAGGTAAGAATAGTTTTTTTAATAGTGCATTTATCCAATTGTAGTGTTTTCATCTTGGTAGTATATTTACCAAAGAGGCTAGTACAAATAACCCGAGTCTTTAATAAATTAATGTACTTTCAATATTTTTTTGTTGGCCAAGGCTACCTATAGTACTATCTTTTGTTAATACACTCCACCCCAAAAAGTGTTCAGAAAAAAATCCAAAAAATTGATAATTTTTGAAAAAAAAATTCCAAAAATTAAATAAAATACAAACAAACATACACATTTATAAAAAGAAAAAAAAAAGAATTCAATGTTTTAAGAATTTTTGAAAAAAATTCTGAATACTTTTTTTTAGATGAAGTGTATTAACAAAAGAAATGACTGTATTTAACGTAGGCCTTTTTTGTTTTTACTTGCTGAGACCATATTATGGCCTAACTTTTATTATATGTTGTTCGGTAGAATATACAAAATTAATATGGGTGCGAATGTATTAATTATGGCGACCCAATACAAAATGGGTTGTCAGTCCAAATCAATAAAAAACAATTTTAACATACACCCTTTATAATTTTATTATTGGTTGAAAAGAAAAATATTTGTCATCTCATGAATTAATATACTCTACTAATAAATTTATTAATACAATACATATTTTATTACATTCTACTAATCACCATAATAAAATATTAATCTCACTTTTTTATACTTAAATTAATATCTATATTATTATACCTCTTAATCTTATACAAGCTTCCGAGCATGACCGTAGTGTCTAAATTTTATCTCCTTATACTACCATCTAATCTATTTCTCTAGGGTATGTTTGGTTTGTAGGATGAAATTGATAACTATGTATAGAATTGTATATGATTATATTGTTAGAACTATAATTTTCTTGAAAGTAATTGGTATGTTTTGTTTGATTGATGGGTTACAAGTCGGATTAAATAATATATCACCCACCCAATCTAGATAATTTGTCCCCCGACGACGTGATTTCGGCCAAAAATAGTCCCTGCCAACCTCGAGTCACGGCCGTAAACCTACAAAATAAATACTGGATTAAACAATACTCCCTTCGTCCCATGGGTATTTGCACATATGGATTGCATGTGGATTAAGAAAAATAAAAAAATGACATATGAATAAATATGTGTATATTTTTGTGTGTGTCCACGCAAATCAATATTTCTTTTTTAGGTAGTGTAAATTGATGAGGGAGGTACAAACAAGAAAAGTGTGCAAATTCCTCTGATACGGAGGGAGTATAAAATAATCCATTTGGGCTTATCCTTCAAAGCTGAAAAAAGTCATTAGTTATTTAATTTTCCACCGTCTCTTACTGATCATTTTGATAATTAATCGATCACTAATACGAATGGTTAATCGATCACTAAAACGAAAGGATAAATGTGAAAACGAATGAACACAAAGTGAAGACCAAATATGAACATTTACAACCATAATCGATAAATACCAACCGAAAGAAAGTAACTTGAAATCCCAGTTTTTTACTTAATTAGTTGTGTTACCGTAAAAAAAGAAAAAAAAAAAAAAAGTATTACTTGTGTTCTATGTTGGATTACTTAACTGTATTCATTATTGTACTTGTACAATGTAACTTTTCTTACGGTACATAATAAATTTGATTTAAATTACCACATCGTTGTATAAACTTCTAAATAAAAAAAAAAAAAAAATCTGATAGCAACACATTTGTGTATTAAAACAATAGTTTATATAGCACACATATATACTTTTTAAATTGAAAATATACAAATATGAAGGCAAGAGCAAAAATGTCCCAAACCATTTTAATTAGATATGGATAATTTATTTATTATTGAGGCAATGTGTATAGTGCGTAATTAATTATTGTATTTAGCTTTATAATCAGCCCATAGAGTATTCACAGACTTTCCGAGTAAATCCATAAAGTAACTATCACTGTAACCGGTTCTCATCTTGTTGTTAAGTTCAGCCACAAATGTTCCCCTCAGCCCATTACAGTAATCCAGAAATCTGGCGGTGACGTCATATCCCTGGTCCCACCTGTTTCCTTGACCCGGCCTCACCCAGTGACCCGGCGCATAACCCGCCTTCAACCTCACAAAATCCGCTATTCCTTCAATCAAACCGCCCGGAGCTTGCCCGTTTCCGTTCCACTGCCAAATGTGCGTCATTTCGTGGTACAAAACGCCACTGATCTCCCTCCTCACGTCGCCTGAGTACCCTTGAATGTACCTGCAAATGGTTGTTTTGAGTTAAGGATTTAATCGATCTGCACTTATGGAAATATAATACGATCAAAAATAAAAAGAACACATAAATTTGTTCACACGGTTTGACTGCATCTGAAAATGGGGTGTATCATTTGGGTTTTTTGGAAAGCTGATTTTCGAGTTTAATCCTGGTAATTTGCTGAACGAGGTTAAGGGTAGATTATGGAGTTGGTGCTTAAAGAATAAGGGTAAGATATTGTAATGCTTCTTTGAATAATTATTTAGAAAATTCTAGAGTGTTATTAGTCTAAAAGTCATTGTTGTAGTTGTAATTCTTTGCTTGGTTATATATTATGTGAATAAGATTTCCTTTTGCCTGATAAAAAAAAAATAAAAATTGACTGCGTCTGTGAGATTAACAAATATGCTCCGTCCGTCTAGTTTATAGTAGGAGAAAAATAAAAGGTTAAATATTTTTTTAATAAAGTAAAGTTATTCTATTAATTTTATAAGAAAGTGTTGTTTTTTTTTTTAAGGAGTGAAAATAATTACTACACACTCAAATAAGAAATATGATACAAGTGAAAGTAATTGCATGGTGAGAGTAGCATTAATTTTTGTAATGCAAAATATAATAAAAAATTGGGCCTTAATTAAAGAGAAAGAGATTATGTACCTGGCACTAACGTGGATTTGGTTATTGGTAGCATATGCAACGCCATCCATGTCATCAATGAACAAGCTAACTCTGTCGACGGCTTTCCGGTCGGATGGGTTGTTCTGCTGGAAAATTCCCCATATGAATTTTGTGGCGGCGTCCATGGTTTGCTGGCTGTATTGAGCGCCGATTACCGTGTTAAATCTAGCGCCTCCCGGAGTGTTACTGGCGGTGTTGGTGACACTGTATTCCACCGCCGAGCTGCCTCCTATGACGGAGAGGATTACCATACAAGACAGAGTAATCATGACTAAGTTGGTCATTTTTGGGTTAATTCATAATTCTTAGTGCGTCGTTTATATAGAGCTACGGGGTTTATGTCACAACTGCACCGTTTGACCGGGTCAATCGAAAAGAGTATAGAAAATTAGAAAGAAAGAACTCGATTGCGTCAAGACTTAAAAGATTGATTTTTCAACCAACTATATTTGTCTGTGGGGAAAGGGAAAGCTTGGTGCCGGCCTACTTTAATTCGATTCTCCTGATTCCTTCTTTTTATAATCAGTCAATGTTGATATTATTTCAATACCCGAGTTAATACACGTAGGCATAGTTATCTTCTTTCTCAATTATATATTACTGTTATATTTATGGTTTGCGATATTGAACTTTTTATTTCTCAAATTTCAAAGTAGGTAGCTATCATGCATACATCACAATCACACATAGCACTATTAAATTTTTTGAGGGAGAATCATGAAAGCAAACAATTTATCGGAATTAGAAAGTCGTAAAGGCCGCCTTCGCGGCGATGATCTTTGGTAGAAAAGAATGAGATAGACACGGCAAAATTCCATTCCTTTCTCAATGGGATTAATTGGGATGTGATTGTGTTGTGATCTCCAGCTACATTATTTGCTCCAATCCCATTGGTTAATTCTGCTGTTCAAAGATCTCATCGAGTACGACAGGTGAATGAATAATTTCAGATCTATGTATAAATTTGGATTTTTAGATTTCTAAGTTGAGTTTGCATGCGTTGATAATGATCACTAGATTAAATTTATCAAAAAATAATATATTATCAGTTTCTGCCTTTTATTAATGTAGCAGGATATCAATTTCTTCTTACTCTACATAATAAATTTTATTTAAATTACCACATCGTTGCATAGATTTCTTTAATATAAATTAAATAGCCAAACATAGCGTGTTAAAACGACACACACACCAGTAATACTTTATATCGAACGCAGACTTTTCAAATTGAAAAAAAATATACAAATATATGAAGGAAGGCAAGAGCAAATATGTCTAAAACTTAAACCACTATTAAATGTGGAAACTTTATTTATTATTCAGTCCTAATCCATTTATATGGTGCTAATTAATTACTGTATTTAGCTTTATAATCTGCCCACGGACTTGCCAAGCAAATCCATAAAGAAACCTTCCCTCATCTTCTTGTTAAGTTCAGCCACAAACGTTCCACTCCTCAGCTGATTGCAATAATCCAGAAATATGGCGGTGACGTTATGTCATGTCCCTGGTACCACCTGTCTCCCTGACCCGCCTTCAACCTCACAAAATCCTTCAATCAAACCGCCTGGAGCTTGCCCGTTCCCCTGTGTCATTTCGTGGTACAAAACGCCCCTGAGTAACCCCGAATGTACCTGCAGTTGGTTGTTTGGTAATCGGAGTTTAACTGTCATCTAGAGTGTTGTAACTTGTAAGGAGATGCAAGAAAGATACATAAATGACACAGATTGCAAACATTATATCAGCTATATTCACCGACAGATAAAAAGATATCGTAATATTATGTGATTATTTATAAACTCGACCACAACATTTACATACAGCTGACCAACTCTGTGCAAGGGAGAGTAACTAACATGGATTTCGTTATCGTTACCAAATGCAACGCCATCTATGTCGTCTTTGTTGACAGTTTTCCGATCGGATGGGTTGTTTTGCTGGAAGATGAATTTAGTGGCGGCATCAAGGGTTTGCTGGGTGCCGATGTTGGTGTTAAATTTGGCGCCGCCGGGAGTGTTCTTGGCGTTGTTCGTGATAGTGTATTCCACGGTGGAGAGGGTTACCAGAGTTGGCCATTTTTTGTTCCAACGAATTTCTCTATTTCACCTTTAATTTGTTTCATATATATATATCCTCTTACTTTCACACTTGCCCTATTTAGCATTAGAATTTTGTTCAATATATATTTATTTACAAATTACAATTACAATACTATATAGTGAAAATATACAAAAGTGCCCAAAATTTAAGGGGGCACTTGATTTTTGCCCCCTATTTTACAAAAGATGTATTTTGCCCATTTTGGACCTAAATTGTCCACACTACCCTTACTCATTCATTTTCCATTTTCACAAAATAATTCTTATTTCACAAATTAACATTCTTGCATCCAAACACTCCAATTGCATCAAACTCAACTGAATACCAGAAATTCTCCGACACCACCACCACTCCGGTGTCGGATGCCACCACGCCAACTGGGATTATGGTGAGCTCTACGGCGGAGTATAATTACTCCAACAAGACGGCGGAGCCACAGCCTCGTATCCTGCCGAAGTCGCAGGTCGCTTGGTCCTCGGGGCTCTGCGATTGCTTTTCCGATGTCCGCAACTGTGAGTTTGTTTCCGATTAACAACGGTGGTGGCGCGTGTACTAACGCGCTGCCGGTCTTGAGACTTTAATTGATTCATCCATTTTTCAATTAATTATAATCAGGTTGCATAACGTGCTGGTGCCCGTGTATTACGTTTGGGCAAATTGCTGAGATTGTCGACAAAGGCTCAAGCTGTAAGTATTCATTTATTTAATTGCATTAATTATTAATCGTTATTTGTTTTCATATATCCCCTTCGAAATTATAAATTCACACATATATAATATATGCATGAAAAGAAAAGTCAAATCATCTTTGGAGAAAAGTCAAATTCATGAATATCATTATTCATTCATCTTTGGATTAAAGCCAAATCCTCCTATAATTTTTTACATTATTTAATTAAAAAGAATCTAACTCTGTCACATTTCAATTTTCATAAATTAATTTTTCGAATATAAAAAGTGTGAACCAATATATTTTTTACATGAGAAATAACACTACTAAATAGTTTAATCTTTTAAGTCTTCCACCAGTTGTGATGGTAATAACAAAACTTGAGAGATTATCTTTGTAGATTTGGGGCATGATGTTCATGTTTTCTTTGAATTTAGTTTCATATATATCTTCACGTTTGCGGCTACTGTATTATTTGAATATAAAGAACAGATAGATGAAGATTAGTCCAAATTAAATTAAATGAATTAGAGTGTTGGTGGTGCAGCATGTGGGCAGAATGGAGCATGATGTAAACTTTAATTGTTGTTAACTTTAACTTTTTACGTGTATCATGTATTTATGAAGCATCATGTATCGTAATGCATTAATATTATAATAGAAGGAAACTCAAAGAAAGTGATAATAGACTCGACCAAAATGGAGTTTGCTCGGCCAAAAATGAGTTATCTAAGCTAAAATGTAATGTTAAAACTGAACAAACACTACACGCAACCAAAAAGAAGATCACTCGGCCGAGTGAAAACTCCCTTGATCGAGTGGAGTACCCACGGCCGAAATCTCTCGACCAGACTGGAGTTCACTCGGTCGAGTGATATTCATCTGGTCGAGTATAATGCCTACGGCATATTCTACTCGGGCAAAAGATGTTTCACTCGGTCGAGTGATAATATATATGGTCGAGTATAATGCATACGACATATACTACTCGGGCAAATGATGTATCACTCGGCCGAGTGTACTCTAGTCTGGTCGAGTGACCTTCTTTTACAGCCATATTAACACCTAAAAGGATCCACACTAATATTATTGTGAAAAGTAGAAACATTTAATTAACACACGAGTTTAACACAAACAAAAACTCAAACGAGTTCTTCCGAATACATCCTAGTACGTGTCGTACTTTTTTTAAAATAACAAACAACACAAACGTGACGATAGGACATATTCTTGATTTCTAGTAGGAGACACCAATCACTTTTTCCAACATGTGAAAAAATTACTGATTTACTTTGCATATATTTTAGTTTTTTTTTTAAATATGGTGTCATTTATTGACAATATTGTGGTTGACAGATTGATTGACAATATATTGGAATGCCTCTCGTTAGCTGTGATTGAGTTGGCATATGCGTTTTTATCGTTTTCTACACCAAAATCAGTACATTTTCAGATATCTTTTCAGTATTGATGGTACAACCATATTCTTTGCTTCCTTAGAGTGAGAATCATTTAGTACTAATCATCCAATAAAAATGCTCCACAATATTTAATTGAATTGTCTTGTTGATGCAACATGTTTTCAGGGTTATTAGCCTACATGTGAATAAATTACTGATGTACCTTGAGTTCCCTTTCTCAAATTTTTTAAGCATGGTGTCATTTATTAATGGGTGATGTTGGCAGATTGATTGGCAAGAAATTGGAATTCCTCACGTTATCTGTGAATGAGTTGGCATATGTGTATTTGTCGTTTTCTACCCCAAAATTAGTATATTTTTATAGTATCCTTTCAGTATTGATGGTACAACCATATTCTTTGCTTCTTTAGAGTGAGAATCATTTATTACTACTCATCCAATAAAAATGCTCCACAATATTTAATTGAATTGTCTTGTTGATGCAACATGTTTTCAGGGTTATTAGCCTACATGTGAATAAATTACTGATGAACCTTGAGTTCCCTTTCTCAATTTTTTTAAGCATGGTGTCATTTATTGATGGGTGATGTTGGCAGATTGATTGGCAATAAATTGGAATTCCTCACGTTATCTGTGAATGAGTTGGCATATGTGTATTTGTCATTTTCTACCCCAAAATTAGTATATTTTCATAGTATCCTTTCAATATTGATGGTACAACCATATTCTTTGCTTCTTTAGAGTGAGAATTATTTAGTACTACTCATCCAATAAAAATGCTCCACAATATTTAATTGAATTGTCTTGTTGATGCAACATATTTTCAGGGTTATTAGCCTACATGTGAATAAATTACTGATGTACCTTGAGTTCCCTTTCTCAATTTTTTTAAGCATGGTGTCATTTATTGATGGGTGATGTTGGCAGATTGATTGACAATAAATTGGAATTCCTCACGTTATCTGTGAATGAGTTGGCATATGTGTATTTGTCGTTTTCTACCCTAAAATCCGTATAAATTTAGTTAAGCACTACCAATTGGAAACACTAGCAACCAAATTTCTTGTCAAATGGCTAAGATCCAAAAACGTGTAGATGAAATGTTCGACATGGTGAGTTGGACACAAAAGGAGAAAGAAACTTTGTTATTCCTTTTGATGAAGGCAAGACATGATGGCTATATGGTGGAGTGTAGACTTGAGGGTGGACTTTTGGAGTATGTTACCCAACAACTCTGTTCAACACTTCGAAAGGATTTCTCATCCAAGAAAATCTCTAAAAAGTTCTACTCTCTACTCGAGAGATGGAATAAATTCGAGAAGGTGAAGATGCAGAGAGGAATGAAGACGGACCCTGATAATACTGGGATGCTTCTTGCTGATGAAGTTACATGGGATGCAATCATGAAGGTATTTAAACATATATTATTTCTTCACAAAAAAAGTCTTTATTATAAATTCAACAATCCAATTTGTGTAGGCCAATCCGTACGCACAGAGACTAAAAGAAAAAGGTGAACCTCTTGTTGATGATATGTTTCATGCATTTGGTGTTATCCAGTTCAAACAGTTTCTGGATAATATACCTCAACAAGTACGAGATATTGAGTCTAAATGTGCAAGGGAATATGCATCGTGGTCGAAGACGCAAGAAGATAAGGATTAGGGCAAAGCCCTTTTCGGTTGTCACTGTTGTTGTGGCATGAGTGCCTAATTATCTAATTGTGTTTTTAAATTGGGTCGTTTATTTTTCTTTCGTGCGGCGACAGCAGGCTTTATTTCTGGTGCAGGGGCTTGGGCTACGACACTTTTCCTCGGAGGTTTACTGGCTTCAGGTGCAGGTTTTGGCCTGACTGGCGGAGGCTTGGACTCGACTGTGCGTGAATACAGTAGACCAGATAGCTTCTCACAAAGATCCCCCGTACCTCCAGAAATAGACCCTCTCCCTTGATTAATATTGTTTCTTTGAAGCTTCAGACGAAGATCTCTTGGACCTACGACCTACTCTTCGATCTGTGGAGGTCATAAATATAAATTAGATCACACCAAATTATTACAAACATAATACAATACTTACGTAATTACTACTGAAAAGAAAATCCATTGATTCTTAGAAAATTTCAATTGAGTAAGGAGGTGTATGGTTCAATTTTTTTTAATGGAAATGGCAATGAGAATCATTGAATAGTGAATCACAATGAAAATGGTGGTTACATAGTTAGCGTTTTGATTTTGTTTAGGTATAAGGGAAAAAATAAAGTACTGAATACTTGTTATGAGTCAAGGTGAATTGATCATTTTTTCCTAAGAATCACTCTCGAGAGTTATTTAGGAGGACTGAGAAATAAGTTACACTCATTTTCAAATATCACAATCTTGATTTTTCTATATAAATCAATTTAAATCACCATTTTGACAGGACTGGTCAGTGTCCTGCATAAAAGGCACATATTTAACAAGTGAAGAAGCAAAAGCAGAACATATTCATTATTGATTCGTTACTTATTTTATGGGATACAATAACTTGAGCTTAGTGGATAATAGCACTAAATTTTATAATCCATGTATAGATTATTATTTATCAGTCAAATGGTGACTCGAACCCACTCTAGGCATAGGTAGTGGGGTTCTAACCACTTGATAATTATGTTAGCAAATTCACCAGTAGGTCTGCAGCTGCATTATTTCGATTTTAAACATCCTCTTCAAAATAGTGGGCTCTATCCATACCCTAGCCAACCTCCACACTTCTTTACCAGTTAAAAATAGCATTGTATTTGCAATAATGTAAAACTACGCACTTAAGCAGAACATCTATAACAGAATCCTAGAGATAAAAAAATTAATATCTTTTATCTTGAATTAGATATACCGTTATTAAATTCAACATATTCAGCAATTCATCGTGAACCACTCAAGTTATATATCATAGAGCTTCACTTCTATCAACCAAACCAAAATGAAATTACTGAACTAAAACTGCAGCCAATGACACTACCAATGCTGAAAGCTTCACAAAGAAGCAGTTAATAGGATTTTAAAGTAAATAAAAAACAAACCAGAATTGCATTTTTGCTTGTCTCCCATATATGAATGTACTAATATAAAATTATTGAACATTATATCAAGCCCTAACTATTGTGGTTAATATGAGATGACATTTATTGCAAAAATACATGACCAAGGAAGTGAATTAGCAGATCAAATTATTATGCTCTTTCATTCAGGAATTTTGTCAAACACTTGGTGGGCATTACATGAATGAAATTTTTTCAGAATTTTTTTGAGTGATTCATGTATCATTAACACCATAGTACAAGATAAACAATCAAAAGAGTGAATTTCCATACCATATAGACATAAATTGAATGACATGAACTGTAATCTTACTCCCTTCGACAAAAATTCGGCCTTGGACTGCTACGCTACTCCACACGAATTTTCCTCCTACTCCCGTGACTAAATTGGTCGAAGCTATGGAGGAACAACGAAGGCTCGCCGCGAATTTTGAAAGAACCCGTTTGAATTTGGGAAGAAACCGTACAAAATGGAAGAAATCACGAAGAAACAGGTAGGATTTGGGAAGAACCCGTCACTGGTTCTTCAATTTCAACATTTTTGTTTTTAGAATTTTTAATTTTTGGGTTGGTTGTTGTTTGGATGCAAGGTAATCCTAATATTAGAAGAAGAAAAAAAAAACTGAAATGGAAAATGAATGAGTAAGGGTAGTGTGGACAATTTAGGTCCAAAATGGGCAAAATACATCTTTTGTAAAAAAAAGGGGGCAAAAATCAAGTGCCCCCTAAATTTTAGGCATTTTTGCTTGTCTCACTGCTATATATTCAGTGGCGGATCCAGAATTTTTAAACAGGGTATGCACAATTATAAAAATAATACTCCCTTTATTCTAAAGGTAATTGCACCCTTGAATTTGCACAATACATGAATTAAGAAAAAGAGCAAAATAGTGACACATGCGTAAATATTTGCACCCTTGGGATTGCTTTCATTTGATTTATCCTACCAATTTCACAATGAAATTGATTTATAACTAATATCTTGCAATGTATTTTATAATCTTAACAAGTCAGTCTTGTCTGATCCATATTACAACAAAATTGATTTACAACTAATATTTTATACTCCCTTCTCCCGTGATTACTTTTACATTTGCCTTATATGGACATCCCACAATTACTTTCATAACCCAAATATATATATATATATATATATATATATATATATATATATATATATATATATATATACATACGGTTTTGATATGGAGACCACAATTGGGCTCCTTATGGAGCCCAATTGCTTAGTTGGCCATCCACGTCATCAATTTAACCTATTAATTACTAAATAGATATTAATTATATTATTGAGATAACTTTTTCCCCAAATATCTTGAAAAAAATAGATTTGCATATCTTCCTTTTACCATATATTTTTTCCTCTCCTAAATAATTAAGGAAACAATTTTTATTTATATATATATATATATAAAACGTGGGTATCATTACATATATGCTATACTCCTTTTTTTTATAACTTAATTATATGATATATTTTTTGTACATATATGCTATACTCCATTTTTTTATAACTTAAATAAATTTATAATTTTATATGATATAATTTTTATTGGTGGACCAACTAATATTGGCTTTAGTTAATAAAAAAAAAATTAGATGACAACTTAATTATTTTATGCACTAATGTATGGATTTTTAGTTTACGTACACATTAAATTTTGTTAGTAATTTTTTTTTTTTTGTAGTTCTAGTATGCACATGATTTTTTTTAAGAAATACCCCAAATAGAAATCAGTAATACCACAAAAAATAATTAATAATACCTCAAAAAGTAATCAGTAATATACCCCATACAATATTCAGTAATATCACAATTAAAATAAAACAATTCGGCGTGTTAGTGTGTGTTTTAAAAAAATAAAATTTTAACTTAAAATCTAAGTGTATTTGTGTTTTTACTTTATTTTAAAAAATTTGTGGTAAGTTAGCATGGAAAGGATCAGGTGAACTTGTTATATTATAGTTAGCATAACTTTAATTTAATGTGTAAATACTATGGGACTATTTCTTTTTTTTAATTGTATAATTTTTTGGGCTTATCAGAAATAAAAAGAGGGGGAAAGTTAAATAAAAGAATAGTTCTAATGCACTTTACTCCATGATATGCACTTGAATTTTGAAAAAAAGAAAACTTCAAGCAGAAATCGGCAATACCCCAAGAAGTAATTAGTAATACCTCAAGAAGATATCAGTAATACCTCAAGAAAGCATCAGTAATACCCCAAATGTAAAAAATACACAGTTCAGCGTGTTTGTGTGTATTTTGAAAAAAAAAAATTGAAGTAAAAAATTGAGCTTAAAATCCAAGTGCATGGTATGCACTTAGATACACCCTAAAATTTGTCTAAATAAAACAATTAAGGTGGCAGAATGTTCTTGTTTATTTATTTATGAATATTGAAAATTAAACAAATTGCAAGTCGAAATAATTTTGTCCAATATTATATTTAAAAACAATAAAAAATTCATCACACCCTTGACATACAAAACTGAAAATAGATAATAAAAAACTCTAACCAATTAAGCAAGATAAAAAAAATTGTTCTAATTTTGAAAGAAAAATAAATAAAGCATAATCTTATGTTGTTGAAATTCAATCAGAACAATCCTGGCTCATTCAATATTGTTGAAACCTGATAAAACAAAGAAGTCAAATTAATTGGTATAAAATATCAATGTTATGATGGAAATTAGTTGTATTTAAAAATACAAACCTGCAATATAAATTCAATCATTTGTATCTTCATTAAGATCATCAGAGCTACTTTGGTCATCACTTACGGTAGATCTACACAATACGCATATAAATAAATTGTTGTTATTTAAATTAATATTTATATATAAGAAGAGTTCAAGAAACAAGGAAAAATAATAAATGTAACGAATACCTATCTTGCAATTTTGGACAATTGCGTTTGTCATGTGATTGTCCACGAAGTCCACATCCATGACACAGTCTTTCCTTGGAAATACTCTTTTCCTTTGACGATCGTAATCTTTTTCCACATCCCTTCGCCCTCACTTTTGATGGGTCGTTGATATTTAAATATTTTTCTTCATCTCTTTTCTCTAAATCTTGGAAGTTCACTTGTTTATCACTATGAATTTCTTTCACTTTGATATGCAAGTTTTCAAGAGCATTCACTACAAGATTAGTGCCAACATCTGTTAAGGATGCATCGTCCACCAATAATGATGCCAAATGTGACAATCTCCCATGACGAGCAATCAAAGATACATCTCCCTTTTCACTAATACATATGCCACTTTTATCTGTTACTACTCCCACCTTTGCACTCTTTGCCCACCTATACAAAATGTACTTATCAGGTAACTCAAATACTTGTTTCTGTCGAAAATATATTAGCATGTGTCTGCATGGTATTCCTTCAAACTCAAACATTTTGCAACTACATGAGATGTGTTGCAAATTCTTGTTGTATGTAAGTACACGTTGTCGAGAGTTCTCTACTTTTTGCATCCTCGTAACAATGTAAATCTCATTCTCTTGGCTACTAGCATCAAGGTTAATAAAATATGCATTACTTTCATCAACCTCATTTTGGAAGAACAAAAATTTCTCCCTTGTGTACAATTTGCACATTTGTCTTTCTATCGGCCACAGTGATCTGCATTTCGGTCGCTCATTTATATCAACATGATCAGCTTTTAACTCATTGTGTCGCTGATTTCTAAGAGCACTATTGAATCGAGTGATGAAATCCATCAGGGAGTTTTGACTTGACACATACCTTTTGAAGAAAGCATGTGTGCTTTCAACTCGTTGACTGCTTGATATTCCCGCACTAAAAAATTGTCTCACGTACGCTGGGATCCATCGCTCCCGTATATTAAACATACCGCTCAACCAAACATTATTTTTTAATTTTGTAACTTTCACCATCTCAATCCATTTGCTTTCAAATTCATCAGACGACTCAGAATCAAAAATCAATTTTTTTATCATATGATATTGGTCTCGATAAGTTACTAGATCTATCTTCTCAGAAAATTTATTCAAAATGTGCCACATACAATAGCGATGGAAAGTTTGGGGAAAAACCTGCTCGATAGCCTTTGCCATAGCAGGATCTTGATCAGTAATGATAACATCTGGTGGTCCCTTTGCCATTGCTTCCATTAGTTTATTGAACAACCATACGAATGAATCAATCTTTTCATCACTTAAAAATCCACAACCGAAAATAATTGTCTGTCCATGATGGTTAACCCCAGTAAATGGAGCAAAAATCATTCCATACTTATTTGTGTTGTACGTCGTATCAAACACAACCACATCACCAAAAAAGTTATAATATCTTCTTGACATTGCATCAGACCAAAAACACCTAATAAACTTATTACTTTCATCAACTTCATAATAAAAAAAAAGAATGCTGAATTTTTCTCTTTTTCTGTCTCAAAAAAGAGAATCAATGTCTCAGCATCATGTCCTTTTTGTGATTCTTTTAATGATTGCTCATGGTTCCTAATATCTCTTTCCGTGCACCCCACGTTTTCTGGTCCTTCATAATCAATCTCCATCAATCGCATTTTTTGGCAAGTTGGTATATTAGCTTGGGAGAATTGTTCAGCTAATACTTTTTTAGTGGCAGACACTGTCCGATGCGACCGTAATAAGTGCACCTTGGTGGGGGTTGTTAGGCCATGGTTATGACCCTCCACAAATGTGTTAACAATCCAATTTGACCCTTCTTGTTTTTTGAAAATTGTCATCTTTGTTTTGCAACCAACTCTAAAGATACCTCGATTTCTTTCCTCGGTACGTGGCTGACTATCTTTTAACCTTTTTTTGGTATGTCTCATTAGTATGTCCCTCCTTATTACATGAGAATTCTTTCCATACCACTTCATTTGTTTCCTTATCTTTTCTAGAGTTACGTATTTTTACACTAAATCCACCTACTCGTGCATATTGATTGTAGAACTCAAATGCATTCTCCTGAGAGACAAACTCTTGCCCAACATAAGGTTTTTTATTTTCTTCAACTAAAGGAGTGTAGGCATCACTCTGAATATCTTCATCCATCATTAAATCTATCATTTTTTAAAATAGTTAGATAATTTATCAAATTAATAAAACAAAAGAATAACCTAGAACTCCTCTCATATCCAAATTTAACATGTATCATTAAATCTGAAAAATAATAGTTACACATAATTTTTATTTCTAATTATTTTTTTAATATATGAAGTAATTTTCATGTATTATAACTCTAGCACAAAGTTAAAAAAAAATAGTTCTATATGAAAATAACTTATGATAAACTTATCATGAAATTATTTTAAAGAATCATATATTTGATTAGGAGTATCAACAATCTCATCAAAAGTATAAAAAATTGGGGTCGGTAGTATTATATTGTAATTGTTTTTTGTTTACCTTAACTTTTGATAATCTTGATGAATTTTTTTATACTCTTGATTAAATATGTGATACTTTAAAATAATTTTATGATAAACTTATCATTAACTATTTTCATATAAAACTCACTCAAGTTAAAATATTTAATCAAACAATATATTTCATAATTAAGTGATTCAAATAATATCAACACCAACTATATATATGATTTTTCAAAAGTATTCACTAATATATGATCAACATGAGTTCCTAAATTTTCTATTGTCCACGTATAATTATCAATATGGAGTACTATTGTGTAAAAAAATTTATTTGTTCTAATTAGTAGAGATAACATGCATATTTAATATGAATTCTCGTCTAGGTTAAAAAAAACTACTATTAATTGAATAGTTTGATAGGTAGATGATAGAACAAAGAAAATCCGTGAGAGTTTTTCTTAATTAATGAAAAATACTCGCATGAGACAACACAAATTAACACTCTCCCTTGTTAAAGTGTTAATGCGTCATGTTCAATTTATACACCATCACATTATCTCATAACATGAGATGGTCTTACACAAAACTTACTTTTAATTAATAGTAAAACAACTATAACATATATAAATTATGGGACGAGAAACGTACGTAAGTTGGCAATATAGAGAGAGTGTGGCTCCTTGCTTCTCTTGAAGAACTTGAGTTGTAATATATTTTGTTAAATAAGAGAGTGCGATGTGATTGATTGGGAAGATGGATGATACTATGCTTCAAGAGTATATATAAAAAAAAATGGCACTACAATTTTTTTAAGATAGGAAAAAAAAAAAAGATTTGGTTGAAAATCTATTTCTCACGTGAGTTGAGAATCAAGAAATAACCTTAATTGAAAAAAAAAATAGTGTACAATATATTATATGGAAAAAGATCAAGGTACATCTCAAAGTATATTTAAGTTTAAAAGAAAATATGGAGTACAAAATATTTGTACATAAGTTTCAATGTGTATATTAATATATATTTGATTTGATATATACTCCGTTTATTTTATTAACTAAAGCCAATATTAGTTGGTCCACCAATAAAAATTATATCATATAAAATTATAAATTTATTTAAGTTATAAAAAAATGGAGTATAGCATATATGTACGAAAAATATATCATATAATTAAGTTATAAAAAAAAGGAGTATAGCATATATGTAATGATACCCACGTTTTTTTATATATATATATATAAATAAAAGTTGTTTCCTTAATTATTTAGGAGAGGAAAAAATATATGGTAAAAGGAAAATATGCAAATCTATTTTTTTCAAGATATTTGGGGAAAAAGTTATCTCAATAATATAATTAATATCTATTTAGTAATTAATAGGTTAAATTGATGACGTGGATGACCAACTAAGCAATTGGGCTCCATAAGGAGCCCAATTGTGGTCTCCATATCAAAACCGTATATATATATATATATATATATATATCGTAAAAGTCACTAAATTATAAAGTTACTACTATTTTATTCAATTTCATACTCACATACTTCTTTTTCTCTTAACAATGTGCAACTTCACGTGAAAGTAAATGTGGGATAGGAGAAGTAGTAAAACAACTAATACTTTTCTGTGAAACAATTAAAATTTTTAATGAAATAATTAATATCATTCAAAACTAATATTACCTTATAGTAAAAACAACTAATAGCTTTTAATAAATTTCACGGTAATTAACTTGTTCACATCAGACTTTGCTTTACAAATAAAGTTATCTATCTATAATGAATCATATTTTTAATAGCTTAAAAATGTAAATGTTAGCTAAATAATTATATTATATATATGTAAATATTAATACAGGTCATTTGGCAAAAATAAGGGTATGCACTTGCATACCCTTATGCCTACATAGATCCGCCACTGTATATATTGAACAAATACAATGGTGTGTTTTTTCATTGAAATAAGATTTCCACGGTGGAATTTCTATCAGTTGAGAATTTCTCTTGCTATATCCATTTTCCACCCGAATCAGGGTCAGATCTCCACAGGACATTTCCGTACCCTTGATTCATACACGTACACAATCGTACTTTCCCGTTTCAGAAGAATGTGAAACACAAATTTTAAACGTTAATTAATTATTACATGAGATTTTCCTTTTTTTCTTTTACAACGAATCAATCTCTTAATTAAATTATAATAATTGTCATTTTCTTTAAAAGAAATAAATTATTTATGTCTCCTAATGAAGAAATCAATTGTCTCAGGAATTCATACCTGAGAAGCATTTAGATCCTCCCTGGCGCTAGCCATGGTTACAGTCTCACAGAATCGGAATGTTTTAAATTCAAGTGAATTTCATCATCAAAATTATTAGGGTTTGTTTGTTTCGGGATTTAGGTGGACTTGTGAAGTCATGAGATGTAAAATATTGGATGATAATAAAATTATGTGTTTGTTTTGTAATTTTAGTAGGGTGAGATTTTACTTTACGTCAAATCATGTGTAAGAGTAGAGTATGATGTGTAAGAGAAAAATAGGAAAAAGGGTGAAAGTGAGAGAAAAATAATATTGTATTGGGATGTGTAATAATATTTTTAAATATAAAGTGAATTGTATTGGGATGAATAATAATAGATATTTATAGGTGTGGATGAAGAATGAGATCTAAAAACTAGATATTACATTTCTAACTAAAATGAGACGGGAGCCGGAAGGTCCTAATCCTGTCCGGGTGAATCCCAAAACAAACAAGCCCTTAATATTATATCATGAAGATCCCATCTATCAAAAAAAGAAATTTTTTAGTAATGATTGCTGAAATAGAGCAGTGGGCTGGTGGAAGTGGAGGGAAATACTTATGTTATTGGTCTTTAATTTCCATTACCTGAATTTTCTATTTTGCGACTTCATGATTAATTACTATAATCATCATCAAAAGATAAACAAGACTTTCTAAGGGAAGCATTTTCCAAATTATCTAATTATTACTCCGGTTCTGTAGATTATAGTTTCTTGTAGTATTATATTTCACAATTCTTTAATTAATTATAAGTTGCTTTTATTGTAATGAGATAGGCAAAATTTTTACTGCGAGTATAATTTTATATCAATTTTGATTTACAATTTTATTGCATATAGTCTTGTTGCATGGTCTCTCTGCTGAGAGTATGTTTTTTTTATTTTTCATTTGAAGTTCGTAATTTTGTTGCGGTAATTGCCGATTTGAGGTAACTTTGTGTCTTTGAGTTATGGAATTCCCTTTTTTCTAAATGAAAAAAAAAAAAAAAATCAATTTTGATCAATTTTCAGGAAAAATGGAACATGTAAAGCATATCGACCTCTTGAATATTTTATACGAAAAAAATGGAACATGTAAATCATGTTTGCTTAATCTCTTGATTTCTGCAGGAAAAATGAACATGTAAAGAATATTTCTATCGAAAATGAACAATTTTTTTTTAAAGAAAAAATATATGAGGATTAGTATATATATATATATATATATATATATATATATATATATATATATATATATATTTTTAAGGCGCTTGGTTAGCAACTTTTCAATAGTAATGAGAATGAAAATTATTTTCCATCTATGTTCCCATAATAAAAATAATATGTTGGGGGAAGAATTGTTAGTGTCATTGCCCCAATTTTGGAATAGAAGTGGACAACAAACAACTGTTGATAGAGAAATAAGGAAGAGATTGAGGAGAATAATTGTAGGAAGAGAATAGGGTAATAGGAGAGGATGTAGTGATTTTGTTCTCATGAACCACTATAAGTACACTCATTTTCAATCTTATTCCCATTACCATTAAAGCTCATTAATCATGTCTTAATGGAATTGAATCCCTTCTCAGGATGCTTAGTTTGCTAGAAAGAAGGGAAATTTTACTTTTAAGACCAGTAGGTTTGGGGGTAGCAAAAAGAGGCCAGTACATTTGCGGGCTGACATTATAAGGACCGCGACTTTTCAACGTGGCAAATTAAGGCCAAATTGGCCCGTTTACCTTCAATTGGGCTGAATTTGACCTTAATTTGCCACATTGAAGAGTTGCGGTCCTTATAATGTCAGCCCGCAAATGTACTGGCCTCTTTTTGTTACCCACCAAACCTACCGACCTTAAATTGCTACCCTTTATATATATAGTCAGTAGAAAACCCTCTATAGATAACTGATGCAGAGCTACTAGTCAATTATATACAAGTAGAGTATGGTTACCAATGTCAAAATTAATTGGTAATAAATCTGTATAAATTGCTACTCTAACACACAGAGTTTACTACCCCTAATTTAATGAGTATGTTTCAATTTTCCCAAGTGAAATATAGTTGTAGGACTGCAATTGCAATATGTATATGCTATTTTACTCATTTATAATGATGATACTAATGTACAATGAATATTTTTTTTTGCTTCAATTACTCCTACAAATACTGGTGCTCGAATCCTAAATTTTGTTGTTGGGGTTTGTTTCGCGTGGCCTTTTAGGTGTTGTGCTATCTGTATTGACACTGTTGTTTTATTTGGAATACTTCATGATACTCACTCCATCCCAGAACTACTTTCGTAGTAGAGGATAATACATTTTGTAAGAAAAAATGAAGTATTTGAGTCAATGATTGTGAGATTGAATAAAATAATAATATATTTTTACTTTATTAACTTTAATGAACGAGTTATTTTTTTTAAGAGTTATT
The DNA here is from genome assembly GCA_947034835.1 of Ballota nigra. Classification (NCBI taxonomy): domain Eukaryota; kingdom Viridiplantae; phylum Streptophyta; class Magnoliopsida; order Lamiales; family Lamiaceae; genus Ballota; species Ballota nigra. Next base: position 64,129,820 of record OX344721.1, on the reverse strand, counting down.
TAAATAAGACATGTGTGAATGTAATTATAGAATAGAAGGAAGGAGTATTAGTTTTAATGTTTTATACCTTTAATTAATACATAAATTTGTTTTTCCTTGAATAAGCATAACATTCATTAATTCAACAATACCCATATTTTTGTAATTCAAAATCATTTTTTTCTAGTTCAAATATTTCAAGGAACATTTTTCTCGCAAATATATATGAAGCCGAATAACTTAAATATTGATAGGCGGTGAGTCACAACATCTAGCAAGAGGGTAGGTGAGTCACAATTCTCTCACCAATCATCTTCCTATATAAATCACCTTGCCCTGCTTCATTTTTCTTCCATGGAGATACTTTCAATTTTATTGCACATTTATTTCTTCTTCCTGTCTTGTGTAAAATTTCATCTAACTTTTTCAAGTTAATCATTAATTAAAATCACAAGTTTTTTTGTTCTCCATATATATAGATGTCTATACAATTTTGAGTTCATATAATTCATTTTTATTCCATAGTCGCTTACTTTAATGACACGATATGGCCGGAAGATGATTGGAGAATGAACGACTATACTGACATGAAAATCATCGGGAAAAATTATTTTTAAGGCCAGTAGGTTTGGGGGTAGCAAAAAGAGGCCAGTACATTTGCGGGCTGGCACTATAAGGACCGCAACTCTTCAACGTGACAAATTAAGGCCAAATTCAGTCCAATTGAAGGTAATACGGGCCAATTCGGCTTTAATTTGCCACGTTGAAAAGTTGCGGTCCTTATAATGCCAGCCCGCAAATGTACTGACCTCTTTTTGCTACCACCCCAAACCTACTGGCCTTAAAAATAATTTTTCCCCTAGAAAGAATAAAATGAGAATGGAGCGAAGAGCTAGCTGTTTATTAATTTATACTCCCTCCGTCCCGATTTTGTTTACCTATTTCATTATTTACCCTCTTCAAACACTTTCCACTAATAATTACATAGAAAAATATCTTCATTTTGTCTCATGCATTCAAATTGAATAATAGGTAATCATGAAAAAACCATTATATTCATTTAAACACTACAAATCAAGTCTCATATTAAAGTCAACAAAAGTCAAATGGGTAAACAAAATTGGGACAAAGGTAGTATATATGTCAAGTGTTGGTAGCTCAAGTGGTTGAGGCCACCACCTAAGACCCAAAGGTCTTGGGTTCGAGACACGGAGAGGGAATTTATTTCCCTCTTGTGGTGAGGTGGTTGTTCCCCTATTGTGGTGGGGTGGTGTTCCCATCTTATGGTTCGGAGTTGCGGGTTCGGGTGGTCCCCCTCTTGTGGTGATTGCGGTTTCGGTCTACAGCGAGATGAAAAGATGTTGCCATGTACCCGGTGTTCGAATGAACTATTTTAATCGATTATGTTAGGAAACTATTGTAATTGATTACCTTAAAAAAAAGGTAGTATATAATTAATCCTTCCTTTTGGGGTCCGAAAAAATATATCCTTCTTTTTGGGGTTGGGTGTGGGTGGGGGGATATAAATGATTCTTTAAAATATGCTTCTAATTTCAAACAGACATAGCAAGATTAAATTATACTAATATATACAATTAACTAGTTCGGGATTTGGAATTTTTTTTTATAATTAAACTTAGATATTAAAAAAATACATAAAACAGACGATAAATGACATTCATTTGTAATTAAAATTCTAAATGAATTATATCCAATAGAGAGCCAGAGATTTACTTACAAAACCATAAAATAAAATGGATAAAATATGTGACGTTGCGGTCTCTATATATATTCGACTTCAACGCTAAAGAAGTTTGAGAATTTGTTAGTATACATAACCGATGGATAAAATATGTGACGTTGCGGTCTCTATATATATTCGACTTCAACGCTAAAGAAGTTTGAGAATTTGTTAGTATACATAACCGTAACTATTTTGAATGGGCAAAAATTTATATGAGACTGTCTCATGGCATGAGACAACACAAATTAACATCTATTTTTATCAAGGTGTTAGTGAGTCAATGCCCTAATTATACCAATTTCTATTGTCTCATGTCAGAGACAGTCTCACACAAAACCTATTTTTTGAATGTAAGATCATAAATAAATATAAAAATATAGGAAATTTAGATAAATAAGAAAATATAAAAGTTAATAGAGTAGAGTAGGGCTGGCAAATCGGTCCGGCCCGACCCGACTCGACGGACCAAGCTATGTTCACGGGTCAGACCACCTATTTATAAATCGGGCCTATAAAATTTTAGCCTAGTTAAGCCCAACCTAGTCCGCGGTCTAATGGACCAAGCCGACCCTTTAATAAAAATATTTTTTTATAAAAAATTATAATCCCTCTGTCCACAGAATTTTTACCACATTACTATTGGATACAAAATTTAATGAAAATTACTCCCCCCGTCCCACAAGTGTTTGCACCATAGTGTGGGTACAATTTTTAAGAAAAAATGTAATGAGTAGTGTTTTGTGGGGTATAAAGTGAATAAATTAGTTGAATTGAGTGTATTATGTAATGACAATTTCTGTAAATATGTGATTATTGTGAGGGCGGAGTTTATAATAGTGTTTCCTTTTTTGAGTGGTCAAACAATTGTGGGACGGACGAATAAGGAAAGTGCGCAAACAATTGTGGGCCGGAGGGAGTAATATTTTATTGAAAATGTAGATAAAGTAAGAGTATTGTAGGGAGTATTGTGAGACCTATTTACTTGTTTGTGAGTAATAAATTGGTAGACAATCAAAAAAAAAAAAGTGGGTAAAAAATTGGTTGACCGAGACAGTACTATAAAACATAACTCATTACACTTTCACAATTCACATATGACATATATTTTATATCTTAATCTACTTTAGTTCAACACAAGTAACAATACTAATTTTGATATTTTCTAAAAAAATAAAATTAATTTTAGTCGGGTCAACAGGTCAAAACGGTCCAATTTTTTGGGCCGCTATTTTTTTAGCCCAGCTCGATCCAAATCCCAAGCGGGTCGGGCTCAAATTACCAGCTCTAGAGTAGAGTAGAGGAATGGCAGGATGCGATTGTTTTATTAATCTTTTTCTTTCTTTTTACATAACAACTTTTCCAAAAAATTTAAAAACTAACTAATCTAACTTTTAATGAGAGAACACTATTTTGATATGTAAAAAAGATAGGGTTGGCATTAGGATTGTTCACGGAGGTTGGAGATACCGAACTCGTATCGAAATAGAACCTCCATAAAAAAATCCGTTGATATTTTTACTTTAACCTTGCCGAAAACAAATCAAATATTTTTTTGTTACAATTCTGAATATTATCAAATTAACCGCACCGAAAAATTGAATGTGGTTGTACCAAATCCCCGTGAACCAAACCGAATCGAATAACTGAATTCAAATATGTATTAAAATTTAATTATTGTTATTATATATTCATCAAATATTATTATAATGTTATTGAATTCAAGTAGCATAATCTCTCCCCCTTTTGAGAATACAAACACTATATTATTTATCTTGTTAAGTTCTTAAAATATTAACTTATGTTTATGTGTATATCAAAATGATTTAAATTTAATTTTTTATTTTTATATGTTCATTTGATATGTATATTCATTTCTTGCCAAAAACTTGGATATGAAATACCCCGTATCAGGAATTACAATCAACATGATTTTAATATTGCATTTTCTATTCATAATTTAAAGGATTGTTTAAATATATATTCTATCTACATTATTTTAAATACTTTATTGATGATTTGAGTTAATTTTTTAACCATCCATTATCATATAATGTGTAATAGATAAGCTTGAAATGATATATAATTGATTGTGGTTGAAGTTGTGTAGCATTCGTGTAGTTTGCGTGCATCAATATATTTATTTTTTTAAAAGGAGAGAATGACAAAAAATGGGGTAAAAAATCGTTTCTCCACTCTGTTACGTACCGATCTAGTCCATTTGTAACCAAAAATTCGTTTCGATCTGTACCAAAAAGTAAAATATTCGCGTCGTATCATACCGAAATGTTGAAACGGTACAAACACTCAAATTTTAAAATAACCGAACTTTGATACAAAAAAAATATTTTTAAATATCCATATTGATCGGTACCGTGATAGTTGACATTAGGGGTGACCAAATGAGCTCGGCCCGAAAAGAACAACCAGGCCAATTTGGCCTGGCTCAATAGGCCTGCTGGACCGACCGGGCTCGGGCTGGGCTGACCCGGAAGTTTTGGCTGGCTCGATTTTCAATTTTTTTAAATAAAATTTATATATAAAAAATCGGACAAAAGGCAAGAATACAGATTACACACGACACCACAACACACTCGAGCAAAATTGAAAACCCTAGCTAGCGAACGCCGCAAGACTCCACACCAGTCACCACACCACCTCCACCACTTCCACGCGCACACCAGCACAGACTACGCACCTGCTGACCGCCACATTAACCTGTTAGCCTAAAGCTGAAAGCTGTTCGCCTATCAACAATTGCCCCCTAGTCTGGCCTCATGTTGATTCTAGGCGAGCTACTTCTGGACCGAGCAACTGTGGCCAGGATATTAATTTATTGAGGAGTCACGACAAACAGCTCTTCCTGGGACGAGCAACTTGGGTGCGACGTTCCATCTGGGCTCGTCCAAGAATGATGTGGGCGGCATGATTAAGCGCCGCCCACGCGCGCATTAGATCGAGGCCACGCGCCCCAAAAATTGCAAGGAGGTCCTTCGATTTTCAATTTAGCTCTGAAAATACCCTGTCTTTTTACACATTGGCCCCAAAATTATCGAAAAATATGGGTGTTACCCCTTTTTTCCATAAGTATATAAGTGAGAAGTAGGAAATTTTTTCCCACTTTCCAAATTCATGATTCAAAAAATTTCCGGCCATCCCTATAATTTCCAGCGACGCTCAAGCTTTTCCGGTGTTCTCATCAATTCTCCGACATCTTTTCGCATTTCAGCCGTTTAAACTTCAAGAGGTAGTCATTTTATTCAATTTTTTCATTTGTTCTTCCCATTTTTCTTTCTATTCTTATTTATAAACCGTGAATCACCACCACCATCTGAGAAAGCGCTGCCGCTATCGCCTCCCTCTGCAATTAATTTCACAAAATCAAACACCCTTTAAATCCCCTACCAAAAACTCCTATATCCTTCCACTCTAGTAACGAAAATTCTCGTTCGAACTCTAAAAACCGTTCCCTTGAGGTTGTACCCTTCGAAGGGCAACCTCTCTTCGAAATTTCTCTAGAGACGGATCACAACGCTGAGTCCGTTGTTAGATCGGTGGAAGACACGGGTGCTCGCCCATCTGGCGAGGTGGTTATTGAAGTTGCCAATCATGAGGTGAGTGAGGAGGAGTCTTCGAGTTCATAATTTGAAGAAGAGTCAAATCCTAAATTTGACGAGCTAACCTGGGAGCTCTTGGAAGGGATTGGGTTTCCAAGCCCTAATTTGATGGAAAATGAAGTACCGACCGGAGTTGCTCGCCCTTTCAAATGGCGAGCGCACGCAGAGAGGTATGCAAATAGCTTTCCACCTCCCAAAAAGCAAAAATGGAAATCACCATGGACAAAGTTTCAGGCGAGCAGAATCAAAAGTATTGTTCATCACGATGAGCTTGATTTGATTCGGGAGCGTACAAGATTCCCTACGATATCCATATGTGGGCTCCCAAGAAGAAAGAAAGAGCTGATCGCTCTCCTCCTGGGTGCACGGTGATCAACATTGATACCTTGATCGTGGGACTAAAGCTACCGTTGCCCCCAATTGTTGGCCAATTTCTCGAGGCGAGCAACTTAGCTATTACCCAAATTACTCCCATCGGTTGGATGAATATGCTCGGCATTATGAGCCTATTTGCACTAGAAGGATATGTTGACCGCATCACTCCGGATGAAGTCAACTATATGATGACAATCACCAAGTGCTCGCGCGCCGAGGAGGGGTATTACTACCTGAAAGCCCGTCCGGGGCTAAAAGTAGTTGAAGGAGTGCCGAACAAGATTCATGGCTGGAAATAGCACTTCTTTTTCATCGGTGGTGACTGACAAGCTGCGGGTGATCCGCGTGGTGGTGGTTCACCAATTAACTCTCCAACCGCTTATGGAAAAATTAAACGTAAGCAAGTTCATCTTCATATTTGGAGTGTGTAAGACTAATTTAACTTTTCTTGTTTGTTCGCAGGTCCTCGGCTGCTCAAGTGAAATACCGAAGAGGAGGAAATTGGCTCAGAATTTCTATTTACTTCATGCTTGGTCGCCCTTCGTAATCGAGCTGATAGAACAATAGACCATTTAAGCGAGGATGTTAATGGGCGAACAACGGAGTGATTAATAAACGAAATGATTATCATTAAACTTGATAACAGGACAATAAATGAAAGAGCTAACAACTTTGTGGAGCGAACAACTTTGTAAAGGAGCTCTAATATGGGAAGCAGGATTGGGCGAACAGCTTTGCATAGTTCAACACAAAAGCAATTCAGGCGAACATATTCGTAATGAAACGAGCAACATTGTAAACGATCCCAAGCAAGGAGCGAACAACTTGGAATGCAAAGGATCACGACATCCAACGAAGACGTACAAGTGAGCAACCGGTCACCGTCGAGAGCATCTCAGTAGTGCCAAAGACCAAGTACAACATTGGGAACTCCAAGAGTCACTAGCTTAGATATGGTCCAAGTGTCTTAACACTTGGCACCCATCCAATGAACAATAGTGTAGATGTTGTACAAGTGTCCTAACACTTGGCAAAGATCCAATGGTTAAGCCACCAAGATGGTGACACATGGCCTCTTTGTATGTCTATAAATACTCCCTTCATGTACATGAAAGGGGGGAGAACAATTCAATAATATAGCAAAACTCTTGCAAAATTATTCCTTAAGCATTACTTAGCTAAATTCCATGAACATAGTTCTTGTTTGATGATCTTCATTGGGTAAAAACAGCCACTAATCATCTTGATTACGAAAGGTCATCAACAATTGGCGCTAGAAGGAGGGCACGAACCTCCGGTTTATGAAATATTCAAAGGAAGCTTGAAGATATTCACCGGAATCTGCAGAATTTAGTCGGAATCTGGGAAGACACCACCAGAAGTCAAGTGTGCACACTACTCGGAGCAAAGTTATCCACTTACATATCACTTTAAGAGTTTGAATGCATGTGTATATAAATTAGGGTTTTCAAACCACTATATTCATACATACAAGGCTAGTAACTCTTGAAAAGGGTGTTTGTTAGAAGCAAGATCATCCCAAAATCCCCGTTTATCATCCATATTTTAACAACCAAAATGATTAGATCACAAGAAGAACGACATTCGAGTGCATCCCCGAGTCGTAGATCGAGAACTAGGGTCTCGTCTACCGAGGGACATGCACGGACAGTGAGAGCAACATCGCAGAGGAACATCCAAGTTACCATTGATACAATTCCACCGGAAGTAGAAGCTCTTGCCCAAAACCCCGAGGAGCTAGCAAAAACGATTGCTGTTCTTCAATCGTTGCAAAACAAGCGAGCAGCCGGACCGTCAAGAGCACCGGCAACAACTGATCGAGCAGGCGAGCAGGGGCGAACAGGCGAACAAAGAAGTAAGATGAGAGAAGATGCACGTCGGGACGAGGCCGACAGCGAGGAAGCCCGTAGAAATAAAGGGAAAACTCCCCTGAGTGAACGTTTGGGGAGCAGAGGAGAGTCATCACCAAGCTGGGTTGATGAGTCGAGCAAAAGTACATCCCGAACAAGCGCTTTGGAAAGGTTAGGAACGAGGAATGCGAACAGAAGAGAGTCATCCAAGAAGAACGAGGAGCGATCACGCCCTCCTGCTCGCCCGTCAGTGCATGACCGAATCCGAAGATCAGCTTTTGGCCGACTAGGGCCAAATGGAGCAGCAACGCTGCTAGGAAGACAACTCAGGAGAAACGTCATGTTGGTAAGGGACTGCATCGTGAAGAAGTTGCTGAACCCAACCACGATGAACAGCCTTCCAACGGGAGGACTCCCCCAAATGAGTTACAAGAAATGAGAAAGGCAATCGAGGAATTGCAGAAACAATTGGAATCCCAGAGAGGTGTCGGATCAACTATTCTCCCTTCTTCACCGTTATCTCCGTTTATCCTCAATGCACCAATCCAGAAGAAGATACAATTTCCAGCCATCAATTTGTATGAGGGAACGTCGGACCCTCGAATTCATGTGACGAAATATTCGGATTTCATGATCTCAATGGGGGCAACCGACGCCACACAATGCCGAAATTTTCCACTCACCCTTGGAGACGGCCCGCACAGATGGTTTTCGGCATTGACTCCCGGCTCCATCAACTCTTTCGCCCAACTAAGCAAAGAGTTTTTATCTCATTTCTCAACTGCCGGGTCCTACTTGACCCACAGACACCGTCTGGCAGATATCAGACAAGGAGACGAGGAGTCTGATAAGCAATTTCTGGAAAGATTTGATAAAGTTTTGTTGGAAGGCGAAATGGTGAGTGAAGATACGAAGATAGTGGCAGTGATGGCTGGATTGAAGAAAGGAACTGATTTGTGGAAGGAGATGCATTTGACTTGCCCAAAAACATACGCGGAATTCAGACACAAAACAGGAATCCACGTGTCGATGCAGGAGGCCCTGCACAGAGAGTTGGGAGACAAAGCTGATCCAAAGAAGTTTGGCAAGAAATCTGAAGGAAGTGATTACAAAGCTCCGAAGAACATGAAGTCGTTCAATGAGGGAGCTGAGTTGAAAGAAAAGCTGAATCAAGTCCTTACCATGTCCGTGGACGCTGTGTACAACAACGTTAAAGACAGGGAGATGTTGTCAGAACCACGGAGAATAAGGCAAGAGAGAGGAAATCTGAACCCGAACAAATACTGCGCATATCATCAGAACATCGGCCACTTCACAAGCGAGTGCCGAGATTTATTGAAGCAGTTGTGGAGGTTCTATGAGGAAGGAAAGCTGTCCGAGTTCGTGAAAAGCGAACCAGGTAAGAGACCAAGAGCACCAGTACCATCCAGTTCGGATGATGGAGACAGCGACGAACAACCAAGCAAAGATGGTAAGAGAGAAAGAAAGGTCCCAGCAGCCCCAGCAAGGCCTATTCCGGAAATCTTAATGTTGGAACCCACTGGACCAGTAGGTGGTTGTTCTGATGGGAGACCACCTGTGTCAAAAAGAAAGAGAAAAGCGGAACTGAGAGCAGTGGATCAAGTGATGGAAGTGGGTGCGAATCCATCGACCAAACGAACCGGGGACCTAACTTTCTCAGAAAAAGACTTAGACGGAGTACTTACTCCCCACAATGACTCGTTGGTCATTTGTGCCAATATTATGGGGACAAAAGTGCACCGTCTACTTGTCGATACTGGTTCCTATACGAACATCCTGTTCAAAAGCACGGTGGACCAGCTGGGAGATTGCGCCGAGTACATCAAGTACTGTGATCACAAAATTGTAGGATTTGGAAATGCTGTGACCGTCCCGCTAGGAATAGTTACGTTGGCAGTCGAGCTTGTATCGGTCGAGGACCCGGAAAGAAAACTGAATAGGATGGTAGACTTCCTGGTTGTAGACCAACAATCCACCTATAACGAGTTCCTCGGCCGTCCTTTCTTGCATGAATTCAAAGCAGTTGTTTCAACGTACTATTATATGGACAATAACACCGACGGAGGAGTTACGGCGGCGACATTATCACAGGGCGGCAGCGCAATGGCGGTTCACGACCGGAATTACAGTTGTGATCAAAGAAAGTGCAAAAAGAAGAGAAAAATTCACGAAATTAGAAGAAGAAAAGGAAATGTAAGATGGATTACCTTCGAGAAACCAAAATCTAGAGCAAACATAGAGGAATCTGGACGTAAAAATCGCAAAGAGAAAAAGCTTCGAAATGTATATCAATGGCGGATGGTTTATGAATCTTCGAAAAGAAGATGAATGAAGAAGTCGACGCCTATTTATAAGGATGAGGCCGGGGCAAAAATGCAATATTCCCAAAATTCCATAGGCCCCTATGGGCAAATAGGGAAACGCGCGTGACTGACGCGATGCCTCGTATTCCGCGCCTCGGGAATCCAACCGTCGCGACACGAAAGGGCGTTCGCTGCTGGTCGCGCGCACGAGTTCCCATGTTCCTTTGTTCGCCCAACTGCTCGGATGCTCGCCCGTGTAAACAACCATGTTCCCTTCTTGCTCGCCCAGTTTTCGAAGAAATCATAGCTTGGTCTCAATGGATCCATCCACGCCCAACGTGAGACCAAGCTAGGGGGCAATTGTTAATGGGCGAACAACGGAGTGATTAATAAACGAAATGATTATCATTAAACTTGATAACAGGACAATAAATGAAAGAAGCTAACAGCTTTGTGGAGCGAACAACTTTGTAAAGGAGCTCTAATATGGCAAGCAGGATTGGGCGAACAACTTTGCATAGTTCAACACAAAAGCAATTAAGGCGAACAAATTCGTAATGAAACGAGCAACATTGTAAACGATCCCAAGCAAGGAGCGAAAAACTTGGAATGAAAAGGATCACGACATCCAACGAAGACGTACAAGCGAGCAACTGGTCACCGTCGAGAGCATCTCAGTAGTGCCAAAGACCAAGTACAACATTGGGAACTCCAAGAGTCACTAGCTTAGATATGGTCCAAGTGTCTTAACACTTGGCACCCATCCAATGAACAATAGTGTAGATGTTGTACAAGTGTCCTAACACTTGGCAAAGATCCAATGGTTAAGCCACCAAGATGGTGACACATGGCCTCTTTGTATGTCTATAAATACTCCCTTCATGTACATGAAAGGGGGGAGAACAATTCAATAATATAGCAAAACTCTTGCAAAATTATTCCTTAAGCATTACTTAGCTAAATTCCATGAACATAGTTCTTGTTTGATGATCTTCATTGGGTAAAAACTGCCACTAATCATCTTGATTACGAAAGGTCATCAACAGAGGAGAAGTGTAAAAAAACTACTCGCATGTACACTTATCCTCACCATCTCGAGGCTCGTGCCGAAGTACCTCCAGGTATAAGGCTAAGATTTTTTTTAACTTTGATTCGAATATTTGCTCGCCAAATCTTTCTTTACATTACTTGCTCGCTATACAAATTTTTTTAGCTGAGCAAGTCACCGTTGTGGTTCCTCCTTGCTTCAGACTCCAAGAACAACGAGTCCACGAAATTTCACCCGCAAGAGGGAGGACAATCAAAGGAGATCCACCATCCAAGGTTCTCTCCTTGGTGACAAAATCCACCGGAGCACAAGCTGCTCGGCAGGCTGCACCGGTCCCCGCTGCATATTCTCTGCCGCCAGTCCAATAATCAACACCCTCATGGGAACAAAAGATTAAAGAGGGAGGATGGAACCTCTGTCTCCCCAGCTGTCCACATAACAGGAAAGGGGAAAGAGGTGGTGGGTAGTACTGCTGCTCGCCACTCTGGTGAGGAAACTGCTCGCCACCCAACCTTGGAGGTGGCCGAGCATGGTGGAAAAGGTGCCAAGAGTACCGAGGTCCAACCACAGGGTCCTGAAGACCTCACTTACTTGGGTTGGGACGACATGAAATTCATCGAGTAAGTAACTTCTTCAAAGTAGTTCTTTTTTTATTTGCTAAATGGTTCATAATTTCTAACTCTCATTCTCCTTTGTTCGCAGATATCGACCATACGACTATCCTGGGTGAGCTGATATTGTGCATTAGTTCGCATGCTCTTCGGGATATCCCCGGAGAACATGTTCGTCGGGCAACCGAGATTGTTGCTCGCGCCTGGACAAAACTGCTGAATACTATTGTCCAAGACCAGGGCCCAGCGGACAACTTTCATCTTTCGATGATTCAAGCGGCCAACTCCCTTGTATCTGCACACAAGGGTTTGGCTCAATTGGTGGAGATCGAAGAAGCTACTCGCCGCTGTTCGGCAGCTAACTGAGGAAAAAAAGGGCATTGTTAACAAGTTCAATGCTAAGATTGCGCGCCTCAACACCCAACTCAAGCTTGCCAATGACAATGAGAAAAAACAAATCTAAGCTTATCAAGAGGTCTCTGCCGAGCTGAAGGCTAAAGCAACCGAGCTCGCCACTTCTCAAGCCACCTTTGAGGAAGAGAAAAAGAAAAGAGAAGAGGTCGAGCGAAAAATGGCTGAGTTGGAGGCTAAAATTGCTCGCCTCAAAGAAGGGTCGGCTGGGATGTACATCTAAGAAGAGTTCGATACTCAATTGCAAGCCCATCTTGGACCTTGTTCGAACTTGAGTTACATTTGTGCTTATGTTTTCTGTATCTGTTCAATTAGTACGCACAATGTTCCCCATATTGTAGAGGACATCAGCCAAGATTTAACTGAGTTCCTCGAAGTCTATCCTCCCGCACCAGGTTCAACTCTCCAACTTGGTGATATGGCTGACTATGGGATCAAGTTAGATTTTCTTGATCTCAGCGTTATCCTAACCCGTCCCCAGGCTACAGAAGAAGAGGGTGATGAGGGCGAACAACCCCAAGACCCAGCCCCGACCGAGTAGCAGCAGGATTAGGCCTTAGGTTTTTTTTTATAGTAGTTGTTCGCTTCTTCAAGGAGCTTTTTTGTACTCATTTTGGGATTAAAGCCTTTATTAATAAATTATATTTTTTTTCTCGTTATTTCTCCATATGTTAATTGCTTTACATATATTACAATGCTTTGCAATATTAACATATGTAATTGGGCTTTGTTCGATTTGAACATTGCCTTTAAATAAATTGAATAAGGGTTTATCCTTAGGCTTTGCTCGCTTTAAATAACGAACAACCTTCCAATGGCTTAGATCCTTAATAACGGACTTGTACCTTGAGCTTAGACTTCTTTTCTGAACGAACAACTATCAATACATTCATAAAAAAAATTACAAGTATAAAAAGGTTGTTCATCACTAACACTTATATCTCGATGAATAACTCTAAACTCAAAATAATTACAAGTGAGAAACAGTTGTTCGCTTATAACAAATTTTGCCGAATAACTTTAGATTAACCAATAAACATTACAAAAGTTGTTCGACCTATATAGTTCCACCGAATAAATTTTGTCCTATACTTAGCAAATTTTTTAAAAAAATTAGGCAAGTTTTTGACTTACTTGCACATACTAGAACTTGCATGCCTTCAAAGGAACTTGATTGACTTATTGATAGTACTTTTTAGATGAGCCGCATTCCAGAAGTATTGGGCCGAGTTGCCTTCCATGTCTTCTATGTCATAGACACCATTGGGTAACTTGTCAGTTACCCTGTTTGGGCCCTCCCAAGTCGGGCCAAATACTCCTGAAGGTGGGGCGATCAACTTTCTTAGAACTAAAATCTCCAACTTTGACTTCCCTGAGTTTAACATGAGAATTATAATAACACTCTACTCGCTGTTTATACGTAGCATTTTTTAGCTCGACATTCATTCTTTTTTCCTCGAGCATATCCAGTTCGACAGCCAAAGCAGAGTTGTTCTCCCTTTCATCAAAGTTGGTCATTCGTATTGTTTTGGTCTTTAGCTCAATTGGAATGACAGCCTCTGTCCCGAAAGTTATTGCAAAAGACGTTTCTCTGGTGCTAGACCTGAAAGAAACTCTGTATGCCCATAGAACTTTCCGGAGCTCCTCAGACCAATTACCTTTGTGTTGGAGTTATACGTGAAAGTATCCTTTTAGTTTGTATAACTCGTGTATCAAACACTTGTTTTATGAGAATAATTTTTTTATCGCATATGCTTTAGATATGATTGAATGTTGAATATTTATTGCAAACAGTTCATAATAGTACTAGTTACATTGTAGTTAATGTGGTGATACCCGATCACAGAAGATAACATTAACAGTTTCCTTGTAACTAAACGTACATTTTCATGACCTAGGTGGAATTGAACAATCCGCCATGAAAGGTCGATGTGTAAGTCTCAGATTGGTCTGTCTTGACTAAGAGATTGCACTAACACATTTAGTATGTGTTGAAGAGGACCTACAGCGAGGATAAATTCTTCTATTCTGAAATGTGAAGAATTAGACCTCAGTGGTTATTGATTTCTTAATCTCCGTCACTTAAATAGGACCGTGTGTGCTTAATAGTTACTGCTTTGATTCATGTTGGGTGAGAATCATCGTGACTTCGAACCTTGTGCTTTGGGCAGTAATATTAGTCATACGACGGTTGCTAAGATTTAATACGGAGAAACGCGTGCGAGTACGGCTCGTGTGATTAGTCCCCTTGGTGGGCTCATAAGTTTTATCGTACCAAATCTTGCAAGTGAAGAATTAGTTTCTTGGGTATGGATAATAATGTTGAGTTGTCTTTACTCCAAGGTGAAATATATTAATTAATTTAGAACTATTCAGAAACTTAATTAATTAATGGACTTCATAATCTTAAACGCGGGAAATAATAACCGGGAGCCCATATTATCGTAATATGGATTAAGATGGATAGTGCAATATTAATTTATTAGTGGTAATAATTAATATTAATGGATTGAATTATATTGGGGCTCAATATTGAAATTCAGAAGTCCATTAGGAGGTCCAATCTTAATTCTCCTTAAAGGCCCCTCAAGTAGCCCATTAAGTAGCCCAATAATGATAAGGTGGTTAAAATAAAAAGATAATATTATGCTGATTTTCTCCTTATTTTTTCAAAAATTGTGTATCGAGAGAAGAATAGATTTTGTTGATTTCTTGGAAAGATATTATGGAAGATATGTATTCTTGGAATACAAGAATATCTCATATATTCAAGAAAGATCCAAATCTGGGCTTCTTCACTTGTAATTTTCGAAAATTACATATTTATAAGGTGAGGGAGATTTTTGTGGAATATTTTATTTTGGAGAAAAGAATATATGAGATATATTCAAGATTTCTTAGAGTCTACGAAAAGATTTTTTCCAAAGCCCATATACCACCATATTTTCGGCCATCACTCTTTATAAATAGGGGGTGATTATTTCATCCCCAAATACATAATTCTATGTGTTGGAAAAATCAAGAGCATATATATATTTCTTTTTCCTTAGTTATTTAAATTACTTGAAAACATCTCCCACCGGTGATCAAGTAAGGCAAATGGAAAATACTTGAAAAGGTTTTTGAGTTGATAAAGCGTGATCGTGATCGTCCCGTTTATTCAAAGGCCAATTCTACAATAGGTACGTAAGTCACATAAATTCTTGTTTATTCCGCCTAGATTTTATGTGAATTAATTCAACATGCATGATGATAAATTTGTTGTTAGAATTATTATTTGAATTAATTAGGATTAATCCATGCTAGTAATAACTGAATTTAAATTCGTATTTAAATTTCATCCCGAATAGATTCCGGACACCCCTATTTTCCCAACAACTGGTATCAGAGCCACGGTTTCGGGCTCTGATCTTTAAATTGGAATTTAAATTGTTAAACATTAAATTGAAATTGGATAGTAGAATTGCTAGATCTTTTTTGCAGGTATCCAATTGTCATGGTTTTAATGTTGTTAATTTTTCATGCGTGTGAATTAATTGTTTTTAATTCGATTCATTCAAATTCGTTTTTCTCGTGAGAAAATCCACGAGTAGATTAGTTGTTTTTATTTTGATTCGATCATTGTAATAGACTAGTCTAGATCTAGTTTTTTTTTGAAAAATAAATTGTAACCGGATCGAGACGAAGAACGAAGAATTAAAGACGGCGTACCCGGACGATGCATGCATGCACGGCGCATGCATGGACGTAAAATCATGCATGGGGTGAGAAACGAGAATGAACGGCGAAACCCGGTGAGCGGGGTGCGCGAGGCGAACGACCCGGGCGCACGACGGGGCGCGGCATGGCGTGGGCGCGCGTGCACGTAGGCGTTGCCCGGCGGCCAGCTGCTCCGCGCCGTACCGGGTGGCACGCGGGCCCACTTCGTGGGCCGACGCGCGCCGTATCTCAGTCTTGGAATTTTTTTTTAAACTAATTTCAGTTCTGCATTTTTTTGTGTGATTTTAAACGTCGTCCCGAACCCCAAATGATGTTGTTTTTGATGAAGTGTTGCTGTTCGAGTGGGAGCGTGTCGAGATGAACAATGGAAAGCAACAAGGACGATTTTCGCATCAAGACGTGAAGAAATTAAACCGTGACAATTGGATTTGAGTGCCCCAATGTGTTTAATTTTGTTTTGATGGATGTTTTATTTCGTGCACTTATTATTATTTGTTAATATGTGTTTGCATGAATTTTATTGTCCAAGAAAAACCTTACTTTTGAAAATTACTAAGTATGTTTATTTAATCGCAATTTTATTCCGGATATTAAAATTGGATTAATGTGGCCTCCATAATTTATTTATTTGTGAAGTTCTTTTGGAATACATTTCCCCCTCGGATCGGCCAAAATGACGGATTTCACATGAATAAATTCCGAAAGGATGATTGTAGATTATTACTAGTGGCGGTATTGACCCTCACCACGAGTGGCTTGCTCAAAGCGAAATAATAATCCTGTATTTAATTATGGTTATTACTTAGGCATAAGAAATTGATATTAACTTACTCCCCTCGGAGTCCCTGTCAATTTTTATGTGGTCAAAGTGGGAGCCAACTATTAATTTTGAATTAAGGATTTGTAACTTTTAAGTTTGTGATCCGCTTGAATGTGTTTAAATGTATAGACCACCCCTCGTGGCGCATTTAAATTGTTTCGAGATGTTGGCTGATGCATGATTATATTGTTTTAAGGTTTCAATATAATTGATGTGATCAAATTATGTGATAATTTCGTATTTTTCTAGATATTGATATGAATGTATGTTTTATTCTCATTTCATCATGTCGCAACCTTTTAATCCACTGTTTAATATACTTAAAGTTAATAAAATTTTTGGAGAGAATTATATCGATTGGAAATGTAATTTTAAATTTGTCCTTACTGCACGAAAATACAATTGGGTTATTCACGTTAATAAACCCGGCAAGCCTAATGATAAGTCAAGAAATGGGAAAAGGTAGTTGATGATTGACAGCGTGACAATGAACACATGAAGTGCATCATCTTGACATCTCTGTCTGAGGATTTAAGGCGCGTTCATGAAGACATTGTATCCGCTGTTGAAATCATGGAAAGCCTTGAAGAGATGTTTTCACATCAGAATCCCATGACTAATCAGTTCACCAAAAATGACTCGGTCAAGTTGGAAATGGTGGAAGGAACGCCCGTGAGGGAGCACGTTCTCGAGATAATGGCATACCTTAACAAGTTGGAAGTACTTGGTGCGGATTTTGATGTGCCTTCTCAGGTTGATTTCATATACCATTCTCTATCGAGAAGCTTTGAGCAGTTTCATCTGAACTGTCAGATGAATGAACGGACAAGTCGTTTGCCCGAGCTCTTGCAAGCTTTAGTTTCGGTGGAGGTGATAATGGAGCACCAGTCTAGTGCTATGGTGGCTAATGGTCCGTCTACCTCTTTTGGTCCCAAGGGAGGGAAAAAGAGGAAGAGAACCAAAGGTCGGATCCAAGCAAATCCAATTGTTGCGAAAGGCAAATGCAAAGGCTAGCATCGAAGGGGAAGTGTTTTAGTTGCGGTGAGAGAGGACAATGGAGGTCTGTCTGTTCCAAGCCTAAGAGGCTAGGAAAGTTAGGTAATTCACACACCCTAGTCGTCGAAACTTGTGAAGTGGCGTATGCTGTCTATTCGTGGATAGTGGATACGAGAGCTACTGATCACATTTGTTTCATGGGTTCAAGCTAACCCGACGACTTAACGGAAGTGAGATCCCCATCACATCGGGCAATGCTACGAGAGTGGCAGCTGAAGCAGTGGGAGAAGTGCGCCTATCTTTTGAAGATAGAGTTATGGTCTTGAGAGACGTTCTTCATGTTCCTAGTTTAGAAAGAACTCAACCTTCAGTTTCTAAACTGTTTTTGAATAGATACTCAGTTTCTTTTAATAAGGATGTTATTATTTCTTGAAAAGATGAGTTTATCTGTTTCGGAACTTCAATGGATGATCTTTATACCATTATTTGGGCACACCACTCATAAAATTGAATCTAATAACACATCGATTATTTCGAGTAATAAAAGGAAGCATTCTTCGGACATGAATGAAACACTTCTATGGCATCTTAGATTAGGTCATATTAATCTAATGCGGATACAAAGGTTGGTGAAAAATGAATCCTTGGAGTCACTTCAAGTTGAGTCATTTCCAACTTGTGAATCCTGTTTAGAGGGTAAAATGACCTAGAGGGCATTTGGAGCCAAGGGGAATAGAGCCACTAAAGTGTTAGAACTCATTCATACCGATATGTGTGGTTCAATGATGATCATAGCAAGAAGGGGTATGAGTAATTTGTCATTACTCGAGATATAGATACATCTACCTTATGATGCATAGGGAAAGAATTATCAAGTTTCTACGATTTGATCGTGGAGGCGAATACCTTAGCAATGAATTCTTGAACTACCTATCGGACGAAGGGATTGTGTCCCTGTTGACCGCACCGGGAACCGCTCAATAAACGGTATGGCAGAACGAAGGAAGTAGACTCTTTTAGAAATAGTCAGATCCATGATGAGTTATTCGGATTTACCCAAATCGTTTTGGGTAACGCCTTGGAAAAGGCGGCTTATATTCTAAACTTGGTGCCATCCAAATCGGTTCCTAAAACCCTAATAGAATTGTGGACCGGGCGCGATCCCAGTCTAAGACACTTGCGGATTTAGGGTTGTCCGGCATACGTGCTAGACAAGGAAGCCGGTAAGTTGGATCCATGTTCGGAATTAAGGTTGTTTATAGGATTCCCTGCGGGAACGAAAGGGTGTATGTTCTATAGTCCCAAGGATCAAAAGACCGTGATTAGTTCACACTTTAAATTCTTGGAGGAAGACTATATGAATAAAAGAAAGCCCAGAAGTGAGATTACCTTAGATGTGTTAAGAGGGCAAACTCCTATACCAAGTATACAAGATGATGTACCACACGTCACACCTTCACAACCGGAACCCCGTCGCAGTGGAAGGATTGCTTGGCAACCCGAGAGATTCATGGGGATAGGAGAATCTTTGGATTTGATTCTCGGCGATGAATCAGACCCATGGACATACGACGAGGTAATCCAAGATAAAGACGCGGAGTCATGGCAAACGGCAATAGAAACCGAGATGGATTCGATGGATCATAATCAAGTGTGGGAGTTGGTCGAACCACCCAATGGAGTAGAACCCATTGGATGCAAGTGAGTGTACAAGAGGAAAAGAGGACCGGACGGAATGGTTGAGACCTTCAAAGCAAGGCTAGTGGCCAAAGGGTATACTCAAAAGAAGGGATCAATTATGAGGAGACCTTTTCGCCTGTAGCTATGCTTAAGTCCATCTGTATTCTCTTGTCGATCGCTGCGCACCTAGATTACGAGATCTGGCAAATGGATGTCAAGACAGCTTTTCTTAACGGAAGTCTTGACGGGATAGATATCTAAATGCAACAGCCCAAAGGTTTTATTGAAAAAGGCCAAGAGCACCTCATATACAAGCTTAAGAGATCTATTTATGGACTTAAGCAAGCATCGTGTACTTGGAACCAGTGTTTTGATCAAGTGATTAAGTCTTATGGGTTTGATCAAAACGAGTTCGATAGTTGTGTGTATAAGAAGCGTGACAGAACTGCGGTGGTATTCTTAGTATTATACGTAGACGATATTCTGCTCATTGGAAACAATATAAATGTATTGTTAGACGTAAGGGTATGACTGTCAAATCAGTTTGATATGGAGAACTTAGGGAAAACCAGTCACATCCTTGGGATCAAGATCACTCGAGATCGCAAGAGGAGGATGTTGGGCTTATCGCAAGTTTCATACGAAGCCACTGTTTTGAAGCGATACAACATGCAAAATTCCAAGAAAGGTTTTGTACCTTTTAGACACGGAATCCATCTATCCAAAGAAATATGCCCTAAGACGCAAGTGGAGATAGATGACATGAAAGACGTTCCGTAAGTTTCGAACGTAGAAAGTCTTATGTATGCAATGTTGTGTACGAGACCAGATATTTGCTTTGCCGTGGGCATGATGGCAAGATATCAAAATATCCCCGGGAACGCATATTAGATTGCAATTAAATGCGTTATGTAGTTTCTGAAAAGAACTTGGAATGGAATGCTGATTTAACAGTCAGACGGTCTAATTTCCATGGGATACACGGACTCAAATTTCCAATCAGACATAGACTCCAGAATAACTACCTCGGGTAGTGTATTTTGCATGGGAGAAGGAGCCATGACATGGAGAAGCGATTTTCAGAAATGCATCGCCGATTCGACCATGAAAACCGAATAAGTAACTGCTTATGAAGCTAAAGAAGCGGTTTGGCTCAAGTACTTCTTAGTGGACTTGGACGTTGTTCCAAATTTGTCCATCACAATCATTGTGCCGGAGCAGTTGCAAATTCAAGGGAACCGAGAGCCCATAAGGCCAGCAAACACATAGAAAGAAAATACCATCTTATACGAGAAATCGTTAAGAGAGGAGATAAAGAGGTGGCAAAGATATGCGTCGGGGACAACCTAGAAAATCCATTCACAAAGGGTCTGCCTCTGAATACATTCGAGAGACATGTGGATGGAATGAGAGTCAAGACTATTGTCAATCTGCTTTAAGTATAAGTGGGAGGAATTATTAGGTTAGTGTATGTTGACATGAGATGTCACGTAGAGCTACAACACTAAGACATGCATGATGTATACTAAAAAGCAGACTTTAAGTATAAGTGGGAGATTGTTGGAGTTATACGTGAAAGTATCCTTTTAGTTTGTATAACTCGTGTATCAAACACTTGTTTTATGAGAATAATTCTTTTATCGCATATGCTTTAGATATGATTGAATGTTGAATATTTATTGCAAATAGTTCATAATAGTACTAGTTACATTGTAGTTAATGTGGTGATACCCGATCACAGAAGATAACATTAACAGTTTCCTTTTAACTAAACGTATATTTTCATGACCTAGGTGGAATTGAACAATCCGCCGTGAAAGGTCGATGTGTAAGTCTCAGATTGGTCTGTCTTGACTAAGAGATTGCACTAGCACATTTAGTATGTGTTGAAGATGACCTACAACGAGGATAAATTCTTCTGTTCTGAAATGTGAAGAATTAGACCTCAGTGGTTGTTGATTTCTTAATTTCCGTCACTTAAATAGGACCGTGTGTGCTTAATAGTTACTGCTTTGATTCATATTGGGTGAGAATCATCGTGACTTCGAACCTTGTGCTTTGGGCAGTAATATTAGTCATACGACGGTTGCTAAGATTTAATACGGAGAAACGCGTGCGAGTACGGCTCGTGTGATTAGTCCCCTTGGTGGGCTCATAAGTTTTATCGTACCAAATCTTGCAAGTGAAGAATTAGTTTCTTCGGTACGGATAATAATGTTGAGCTGTCTTTACTCCAAGGTGAAAAATATTAATTAATTTAGAGCTATTCAGAAGCTTAATTAATTAATGGACTTGATAATCTTAAACGCGGGAAATAATAACCGGGATCCCATATTATCGTAATATGGATTAAGATGGATAGTGCAATATTAATTTATTAGTGGTAATAATTAATATTAATGGATTGAATTATATTGGGGCTCAATATTGAAATTCAGAAGTCCATTAGGAGGTCCAATCTTAATTCTCCTTAAAGGCCCCTCAAGTAACCCAATAATGATAAGGTGGTTAAAATAAAAAGATAATATTATGCTGATTTTCTCCTTATTTTTTCGAAAATTGTGTATCAAGAGAAGAATAGATTTTGTTGATTTCTTGGAAAAATATTATGGAAGATATGTATTCTTGGAATACAAGAATATCTCATATATTCAAGAAAGATCCAAATCTTGGCTTCTTCACTTGTAATTTTCGAAAATTACATATTTATAAGGTGAGTGAGATTTTTGTGGAATATTTTATTTTGGAGAAAAGAATATATGAGATATATTCAAGATTTCTTAGAGTCTAAGAAAAGATTTTTTTCCAAAGCCCATATACCACCATATTTTTGGCCATCACTCTTTATAAATAGGGGGTGATTATTTCATCCCCAAATACATAATTCAATGTGTTGGAAAAATCAAGAACATATATATTTTTCTTTTTCCTTAGTTATTTAAATTACTTGAAAGCATCTCCCACCGGTGATCAAGTAAAGCGAAAGGGAAATACTTGAGAAGGTTTTTGGGTTGGTAAAGCGTGATCGTGATCGTCCCGTTTATTCAAAGGCCAATTCTACAAGAGGTACGTAAGTCACATAAATTCTTGTTTATTCTGCCTAGATTTTATGTGAATTAATTCAACATGCATGATGTTAAATTTGTTGTTGGAATTATTATTTGAATTAATTAGGATTAATTCATGCTAGTAATAATTGAATTTAAATTCGTATTTAAATTTCATCACGAATAGATTTCGGGCACCCTTATTTTCCCAACACTTTGCTCTCCATCAATCGAATCTTCAATACATGTTTAATTATCTTATTGACAGCCTCTACTTGACCATTATACTGGGGGTGATATGGGGTTGAATAATGCTTTCTGATTCCCTACTTAATGCAGAAGTCTCTTAGTTCCTTCCTGTCAAACTGCAGACCATTGTCCGTCACAATCGTTTGTAGAACCCCAAATCGGCAGACAATATTCTTCCAAATGAAACTGATCATCTTTTACTACGTAATCTTGACCAGAGCTTCTGCCTCTGCCCATTTCGTATAGTAATCGACTGTCACAACGGCGAATCGAACATTTTCTTTCCCAGGAGGAAAAGGTCCAATAATATCCATCACCCATCTTGCAAATGACCAAGGACTGTAAATTGAAATGAGTTCTTGAGCCGGAGGGTGAATGTTTGGGGCAAAAATCTGACATCGATGGCAAGTCTTGGCTACTTTGATTGCATCTTGTTGTAGAGTTGGCCAATAGTAACCCTGCCTAACAGTCTTGTATGCCAAAGTTTGCCCCTCAGTGTGATTTCCACATACTCCAGCATGTATTTCCTCGAGTATGGCTAGTCCTTGCCTCCTAGGCAAATATTTAAGAAGTGGAAGAGAGATTACCCTTTTGTAAAGTTGTTCGCCCACCAGGGTGTACCCTGCTGCTCGTCTGGATAACTTGACTGCTTAAAAAAGGTTGCTCGGTTGTTCCCCGCTTGTCAAATATTTGACTATTTCAGTTCTCCAGTCATCCTCTTCTGACTGTTCGTCTAGTTGATTGACTTTGTAGTTTCGTTGTCGATGGGTTGAATATTTAAGTAATAACAAGGTCAGATAACTCTACGGGGCCGTCACTGGTTACTAGTCGAGCCAATGCATCGGTTTGAGTGTTGTTCGCCCTAGGTACTTACTCCATATACACTTGGTCTAACAAGAACATAAGGTGAGCTACTATTCGTTGATAGTCCACCATTTGTTCATCTTTAGCCTCATATTCACCTCAAACTTGATTTACGATTAATTGAGAATTATCGAATACTTGTAAACGTCTAACACCTACAACAAGTGATAGGTGGAGACCAGCAATTAAAGCTTCGTACTCAGCTTCATTGTTTGTTGCCATAAACTCAAATCTAATTGTCGAGGTGAAGACTTGTCTGTTGAGGCTTATGAGAACAACACCTGCCCCTGAGGCTATGTTTGTAGATGATCCGTCAACATAGAGGTGCCAGGGTGATCAAGTCCTCTCGTCGGATCTTGGGGAAAAGTTAGTTCGACTATGAAGTTGGCTAATGTTTGTCCCTTGATCGCTGTTCGAGGAGAATATGTTACCCTGAATTGGCTGATCTCTAGTGATCATTTGAGTAGGCGGCCAACTGTGTCTGGGCGATGTAAATTTTTTTTGAGTGGGAATACTTGACTTTCTAACACTCATAACAAGTGCATATGCCAGCTTCTCGGTTGGAAAATACTTGATCTCCGCTTCGTGTAATGCTTGACTGAAATAATAGATTGGTTGATGGAACTTTCCATCGGCCCGTACCAGTACATAGCTGATTGCCACCTCCGATGCTGCCAAATAGAGGTAAAGTTTTTCACCTGGGATAGGTT
Organism: Ballota nigra; assembly: GCA_947034835.1. Taxonomy (NCBI): domain Eukaryota; kingdom Viridiplantae; phylum Streptophyta; class Magnoliopsida; order Lamiales; family Lamiaceae; genus Ballota; species Ballota nigra. Next base: position 64,105,757 of record OX344721.1, on the reverse strand, counting down.
TTGATAGAATTTTACCATCTCCCAGGTAATCTTTTAGTTGTTCGAACGCTTTTTGACAGCTGCTCATCCATAATAATTTGTCTTTCTTGATGGCTTCGAAGAACGAACGATATCTATCTCCGGATCGGGATATGAACCTATTCAAGGCTACTAGGCAACCTGTTAATTTTTAAACCTCCTTCGCGGATCGGGGGGTTGTATATCCACGATTGCTTTCACTTTTATGGGGTTGGCTTCAATCCCCCGCTGGCTAACAAGATGGCCCAGGAACTTTCCCGAATGTACCCCAAAACTGCTTTTCTTGGGGTTTAATTTCATGTTGTATTGTCGTAGAATATCAAACACCTGGGCAAGATATTGGAGGTGGTCTTCCATCCTTGGACTTTTCACTATGATATCATCGACGTACACCTCCACTGTCTCTCTGATATGGTCATCAAACATCTTGTTCACCAGTCTTTGGTATGTTGCTCCCGCATTGATTAGTCCGAACGACATCCTTTTCAAACAAAGTAAGTTCTTGTTCGTATAGAACGCCGTGTTTTCTTGATCATCGGGATGCATGGGAATCTAATGGTAACCAGCAAATGCATCCATAAAAGTTAACATTTTGTGCCCTGCCGTGCTGTCCACCAATTGATCGATGTGTGGAAGGGGAAAATTATCCTTCGAGCAGGCTGTATTTAGATCTGTAAAGTCTATGCATAGCCTCCAAGTTCCATTTGGCTTCCGTACTAGAACCGAGTTCGCTACCCATTGTGGGCAAAGAGCTTGCTGGATTAGGTCATTGCCGAGCAACTTTTTTACTTCTTCGTTGAGGGTCTAATACTTATCTGGTCCATATTTTCATCTTTTTTGATGGACTGGCTTTTTTGCTGAATTAATGTTGAGCCGGTGGCAGGCATGCTTTGAATCAATTTCCACCATGTCTGCGTGTGACCAAGCAAAGAAATCTAGATTGGCCTTGAAAAACTATGCCATCCGGGTTTTGTAAGATTCTGGGAGTTCAGACCCGATGTAAAGTTCTAGATCCTTGTTTTCGGGGTTAACTTTGAGGGCTTCCAACTCTTCGACTGGAGTTGCTCGACGTTTCTGCCCTTTCCAACGAGGATCTATTATTGGTCCCTCAAGGTTAAAATTATTTTCGATGTCCATTGGGTCAGCTTCAAGGCGGGGTTCAAGATCATCTGCCTGTCTTGGCATAACATTGTTCATCGAATTTTGGTCCTCCAAGTTATTGTTAAAATATTGCTCGTCAATGTTCGTATGTTGCTCGTCAGGTATAGGAAATCTCATCTCTAACATGGGTTGTTCGCCTCTTGACGAGGGTTGTTCGCCCTAAACAATGGGTTGTTCGTCCAACTCCATGTGATCTTCTACGGAGTCCTGAATATCATCCAAAACTGATGATTCACCTGCTCGATAGCTGGTGGATGCTTCCATCATTGAGACTTGTTTCTCATTTGATTGAAGTTGGAGGAGGCATTCCCTCGCCTTCTTCTGACCGCCCTTCAAAGATCCTGCACTTTTCGAGGTCGAGAACTTTACACAGTAGTAATAATTTGAAACCGCCGCTTTGAATTTATTTAAGAAGGGGCGACCGAGAAACCCGTTGTAGGTAGACAACTGATCTACAATCAAGAATTCTACCATTCTTGTTAGTCTTCTTTCCGGGTTCTCAGTAGATACAAGTTCGACAAACAGCTTAATTATCCCTAGTGGGACTGTTACAACATCTCCAAAGCCTAAAATTCTATGATTACAATCTTCAATGTAGCCCGGATAGTCTCCGAGTTGGTCGAGCGTACTTTTGAAGATGATGTTGGTGTAGGCTCCGGTGTCTATCAATAATCGATAGACTATCGTCTTATGATACTTGCACATATGACCAAGGAGTCATTGTGGGGAGTTAGGATTCCATCTAGATCTTTTTCGGTGAAAGTCAACTCTGGAAGCTATTTGACGACAGGGTTGACTCCCATTTCCTGAACATGAGCTACAACACATAGCTCAGCCTTCCTTTTTCTGTTTGATACTGGAGCCCTTCCATCTGAGCATCCTCCAACAGGACGTGATGGCTCCATCATGAAAATGTCTCCTGCTGGTCTAGTTGTTGCTGTAGGAGTTAGCCGCCCGGGTTTATTACTCTTGAGGGGTTGATCGTTCTCTTCCTCATCAGAATTGTCCTCCCGAGCTTACTTACCAGGTTGTCTCTTAACGAAGTCAGACAACTTGCCCTCCTCATAAAATCATCAAAGCTGCTTCAGCAAATCTCGACACTTACTAGTAAAATGCACCACACTCTGATGGTAGGCACAATATTTGTTTGGGTTAAGTTTGCTGGCTTCTTAGCAGATCTTTCTTGGTGGGGAGAGCAACTCCTTCTTCTTTACATTGTTGTATATCGTGTCAATGGACACGGTTAACACCTGGTTCAACTTTTCCTTCAGCTCTGTCCCTTTATTGAATGCTTTCATATTCTTTGGGACTAGGTAGCCGGTTCCACCAGATTTTTTCGGATTCTTCTTCTGTTCAGACTTATTGTCTCCTAAGTTTTCTTGCAATGCCTCGTGCATGGAGACAAAGATGCCGGCTTGATTCCGGAATTCTGCGTAAGTCTTTGGGCACTTCAAATGTAATTCCTTCCACAAATTTGAGCCCTTCTTTAACCCGGCCATAACGACCACAATCTTGGTATCTTCACTTACTGGCTCCCCTTCAAGAAATACTTTGTCGAACCTTTCTATAAAAGACCGGTCTGATTCGTCATCAGTTTGTTTCAAATCTAACAACAGGTGTTTTTGGGAAAGGTACGATCCGGCGGTTGAGAAGTGGGAGAGAAACTCTCGGCCATATTGGGCGAAAGAATGAATGGATTCTGGTGGCAAGGCAGAGAACCACTTGTGCACCCGATCCCCCAATGTTAGGGGAAAATTCCGGCATTGTGTGGCGTCGCTTGCCCCCATGGAGATCATGTAATCTAAATAATTTGTTAGATGAACTCGGGGGTTGGCGGTGCCTTCTTATTGGATGCTCGTTGGGAATTGTATTTTCTTATGGATTGGGGCTTTCAAAATTATTGAATATAATGGCGATGCTGGCATGTTGGTCGCCCCAACTCCTCTATGCAAGTCTAACTTCCCTTGCATATTCTCAATAGCCTTTCTCAAGACTGTTAGCTCATCCAGTGATGCCCCCTGGCTCAGAGGCTGTTCGGCGAGCAAGGATGCATGACCCTCTGCCCACCGCAGTCCCTCACTTGGTGGGGGAATCTCATGAGCCTGCCTTTTAGGGTTGCTCGCTGCATTTGGACCTAGGTGCCCAAAGGCGAACCTGGTCAATCTTTCATGTACTGAAGGGCGAACAGGTTCATTTGTTGTTCACCTCTCATCTGCTCTTGGGCGAGCAGCTTCTTGGTGGGGCTGGGGTCGACCCAGTCTATCCAGCACACTTGGATGTGAAGTCCCGTGGCTAGATCCAGCTGCTCGGCTGGGAGCAGATTTTGCCTGGCCCTCCGCTCGCTCAACCATCTTTGCCTTGCCTTTATCCCTTTAGACTTGGGCACTATCCGCCTCATTTTACTCATCGCGAGCAAGTTTGGATCTTTGTGTCTCCACAGGTTTTGATCTGGCTCTTATCTGTGATGGGCCAGGTTGCTCCTGTCGCTTTTGTAAAGCTTGTAGAGCGGATATGGTTCTGGCTAGCTTGCCTGGGTTGCTAGCCAATGCCTCCAATTCTGGGGGCATAATATTCGTGATGGCCGAAGGCCTAACTTGATGCCTTGGCCGAGGCTCTTGTGCTCACCGTCCAGCAAAAAAGGCTTTTGTTTGTGGAGTTCTAGCCGAGGGGTGAGAGAGTTGAGTATCCTTAGATTGGGGCATTTTAATTGTTACTTGTTTAAATATTCAAATCTTCAAGTGTTTACTTGAAGAACACCTACACCAAGAACACTTTAAGGAATCTTCTTGAGTTTATGAAGGAAAACTCAAGAACGTCTTCAAATCTTCAAGTTTTTTACTTGAATCCTTGTAATTTAACATGAATCGGAGGTTCGAACCCTTCTTCTAGCGCCAATTTATTGATGATCGATTCTAATCACGTGGGTTAGTGGCTATTTTTAATCGTTAATTGGGATCGCCAAATAATTTCGTGTGATTGATTAATACCGTTTATAGTAAATACGATAGATTGGGAAAAAAATCGAAAATACATGTATTGATTACGTATTTATCTCGTATATGTGCGTTCTGAGATGTTTGAGTGTGTTGGGAGAATTTTTGTGTATTTGAACTTATTTTTATTAATGGAGAGCAACTCTATTTATACAAGCCACAAAGCAGGTGGTGGACTAACCCTTTGGACTTCCAAGCTTGCATGTTTGACATGTGTCCTTTTGACTTAGTTTGATCTTATCTAAGCTGAAACTTAGTTACAAAGTCTTCATTTAGGTCTTATCCCGTCTTCATAGTTGTTCGCCATTGACTGTATTGTTGTTCTTCGTTTGATCCCTCACGTTATTAGTTGTTCGCATGGTCGAAAAGGGGCTTAGAAGTTGTTCGCTCATCATTTTCTTGTGGTTGACCAATCTGGATCTTCATTTCTGTCAGTTGTTGCTCGTTTAATAGTTGTTCGTCGTGGATGTATGGTAGATATCAAACACTCTTTAGATTGATTAATACACCATTTCTTCATTAGAACATGTTCATCATTCATGCCTTGATTAGCTTGAGCTATGATCTAGGATTAGGGTTCGAGACCTACTCTCCTGTAAGTTGGTCGCCAGGTATTAAGGTATTCGCGATATACACCTTCTCCGACTGGTTTTTGCACCACCCTTTAGCCATTCTTGATCATTGATTATAACTTGGTTATTTTATAGCTCTAATCTCTGATTGAGCCTCATAACCTGTTTGCCCAAAGCCGAAAGTTGTTCACCTATCAATAGGTATACTCATTTAAATAATATAATATAACAAGTGCGTATCCCCGCAAATTTCGCGGACTGAAAAATATATTATTTTTATTTTCAAATTATAAATATAAATATTTTTTATTTTAAATATCTTGTAATTTCGATATAATATTAAACGTCAATTTGAATTATTTTAAAAAATCAATTCCCTCCTTAACATTTCACAAATACATGTATTTTGAATTTTTTTTTAAATTGAAAAAAAATTACTAACTTTCAGCATCATAATACATGATAAGATATTGTATATCATGACAAGATTTTTTTGGAAATAATGTGTTATTTCAGTGAAAATATCTTTTGGGTAGTAAAATTTTACCAAAAAAAAAATTAATGTTATAATCTATTATCCTTGGCAAGATATGGTATTGGATGTCAAAATTATCTGGGAATCTTGTCATCTTTTACGTGACAATATCTTTTGCAAAATATGCCAACATCCTCTTAGAAAATTAACATATATAAATATTTTGCAAAAATATTTATTCCAAAAATATCTATTATTGTATTATACATGCTAAGATATTGCATTTTATGACAAGATTTTTTGGGAATAATATGTTATTTCAATAACAATATCTTTTGGATAGTAAAATTTTGTCCAAAAAAATAATAATGTTACCATCTATTATCCATGGTGAGATATGGTATTGGATGACAAGATTCTTTGGAAATCTTGCCATCTTTTACGTGACAATATCTTTTGCAAAATATTTCAATATCCTCCAACAAAAATTAGCATATATAAATATTTTGCAAAAATAAATTCTAAAAATATCTAAGTAAGAAAATCGTTGAACTGTGGAAAAAATATATGTTTTACATCTTAGAGGACATGGCGGCGACACCAAGACTGTTCAATGGAGGATGATAAAAACTAAAAAAAGATGAGAGAAGAAAAAAACCTAAGACCAAGAAATATACTATAAAAAATCAGTATCATAACTTCGGTTCAAGGCCGCGGTATCTGTTGCGGTTTGAGGCGGTGGGAGTAGAGAAGCGAGGCAGCACCGGTTTGTAAACAATCTGACAGGAAAGGGATGACAGAGTGAGAAAAGAATAGAGGAGAGGCGGTGGCAGTTTGGAATCTACATACTTTGGATTTATCCCTATTTTGCATATCGCTTTCGATGCACTCGCTGAAGTGTTGGGAAAATAGGGGTGCCCGGAATCTATTCGAGATGAAATTTAAATACAAATTTAAATTCAATTATTACAAACATGAATTAATCCTAATTAACTCAAATAATAATTCCAACAACTAATTTTATCATCATGCATGTTGAATTAATTCACATAAAATCTAGGCGGAATAAACAAGAATTTATGTGACTTACGTACCTCTTGTAGACTTGGCCTTTGAATAAACGGGACAATCACGATCTCGCTTTATCAACCCAAAAACCTTCTCAAGTATTTCCCTTTCGCCTTACTTGATCACCGGTGGGAGATGCTTTCAAGTAATTTAAATAACTAAGGAAAAAGAAAAATATCTATGCTCTTGATTTTTCCAACACATGGAATTATGTACTTGGGGATGAAATAATCATCCCTTATTTATAGAGTGGAGTGACCGAAATTTTCATGTGGATTTGGGCTTGGAAAAAATCTTTTCTTAGTCTCTAAGAAATCTTGAATATATCTCATATATTCTTTTCTCCATAGTAAAATATTCCACAAAAATCTCACTCTCTTATTAAGCATGCAATTTTCGAAAATTCTAAGAGTAGAATCCAAGATTTGGATCTTCTTGAATATATGAGATAATCTTGTATTCCAAGAATATTTATCTTCCATAATATCTTTCCAAGAAAATCAACAAAATCTTTTCTCTCCTAATTAACCAATTTTCAAAAAATACAAAGAAAAATCAGCATAATATATTCTTTTTATTTTAATCACCTTATCATTATTGGGCTACTTAATGGGCTACTTGAGGGGCCTTTAAGGAGAATTAAGATTGGACCTCCTAATGGACTTCTGAATTTCAATATTGAGCCCCAATATAATTCAATCCATTAATATTAATTATTACCACTAATAAATTAATATTGCACTATCCATCTTAATCCATATTACGATAATATGGGCTCCCGGTTATTATTTCCCGCGTTTAAGATTATCAAGTCCATTAATTAATTAAGCTTCTGAATAGCTATAAATTAATTAATATATTTCACCTTGGAGTAAAGACATCTCAACATTATTATCCGTACCGAAGAAACTAATTCTTCACTTGCAAGATTTGGTACGATAAAACTTTTGAGCCCACCAAGGGGACTAATCACATGAGCCGTACTCGCACGCGTTTCTCCGTATTAAATCTTAGCAACCGTCGTATGATTAATATTACTGCCCAAAGTACAAGGTTCGAAGTCACAATGATTCTCACCCAACATGAATCAAAGCAGTAACCATTAAGCACACACGGTCCTATTTAAGTGACGGAGATTAAGAAATCAACAACCACTGAGGTCTAATTCTTCACATTTCAGAACAGAAGAATGTATCCTCGCTGTAGTTCCTCTTCAGCACATACTAAATATGCTGGTGCAATTTCTTAGTCAAGACAGACCAATCTGAGACTTACACATCGACCTTTCACGGCGGATTGTTCAATTCCACATAGGTCGTGAAAATGTACGTTTAGTTACAAGGAAATTGTTAATGTTATCTTCCGTGATCGGGTATCACCACATTAACTACAATGTAACTAGTACTATTATGAACTGTTTGCAATAAATATTCAACATTCAATCATATCTAAAGCATATGCGATAAAACAATTATTCTCATAAAACAAGTGTTTGATACACGAGTTATACAAAGTAAAAGCATACTTTCACGTATAACTCCAACATAAAGTCCACGATAGATATTGCCACTTTAATCACTAGGCTAGGCAAAGAAGTCGCCTAAGATGGGCTTGGAGTAGGCACAATGATTGATCAAGTTGGAGCAACGACGGCGCATAAGCAATATTGGTGACGAAGATGCCTGTTGATGATCGATTCTAATCACAAAGATTAGTGGCTGCTTTTAATCGTTAATTAGATCACCAAACAATTACGTGTGATTGATCACTAACGTAATTAGTGAATACGAAAATTTGGGTTGGGGTAGAATTAACACGTGTATTGATTACGTAATTAATTCGTATGTAAGATTATCGAGTTGCTTTGGATGTATAATCGAAGTTAGGAGTGTATATGAATTTGTGCTTATTTTATTAGCTGAAAAAATCTAATTATTTATACAAGTTTGCCTAGCAGGAGGTGTACATGACCTTTGACCTCCCTAGTGTGCATGTGTGACATTTGGGCTTTGACTAGTTTGACCTTATCTAAACTAAATTCTATCCTTCTACATTGGACTTGCTAGCATTCAGGAGTTGTTCGTCCCGTTGGACTTGTCCTTGAGGAGTATTTAGTTTGATCTTGATGGTCTTTATATTGTAGCCAGATCTGTTCGCCGAGGTGCTGATTATGCTCACTACGACCTCATCTGGGTCCGCATGGTCTTCTGGTTAAAGTTGCTCGCCTGGTTAATGTTGTTCGGCAAGCAAAGTCTGCTCGCCTGACACCTTTCGTTCAACTTGGTTTAATCTCGTTTTAAGTGTGGGTATTTTGGGTTAATTTTGCTCGCCTAAATGACGTTTCTGCTCGCCTATCAACAATTGCTCCCTTGCCAATCATTACGTTGTGATAGGGCAAGACGGACAACTTATAGGTTGGCAATTATTCGGTGATACAGAGGCGAGCTGATATAACATGACGCGATCAGCTTTTCGTTGGCGAACAACATTGGTCGAGCTGATCTGAGTGGGTGACGGTTGGGATCCCAATGCCCGGGTGTGGCTCGAGGTGTGACGTGGGCAGAATGATTGTCGTTGCCCACGCGCACACGAATCCGAGGTGACGCGCCCTCAATTTTGTCGGAGAGGGTCTGCATGCATCATGTAATTGCAACTTAGTCCTCGTATTTTCAAACTTGTTCGCCTAATACCCCGTTTTTTCGCATACTATTTAAGGAAAATTTTGCCATTTTTGCTTATTTCCATTGTTCATTCTCAGCGCAAAAATTACTCCTCCCCTTTTCAAATTTCCGGCAACTGAACTTCATCTCCTGCGACGATTCCTTCGAATCAAGGTAGTAATCTCTTCTATTTTTCTTCTTCTTCTTCTCTTTTATTTCTGTGACTGTGGGTGTGAGAAATGCCATAAAACCCTAAACTCCGCCATTTGGAATTCCGAACCGCCGTTGGCCTTTCAGTTTCCACCGGAAAACACCATTAACACCATTTGAAGCTTTGTTATCCTAAATGTCCTCCCATTCCGAAACTGGATCATATCCTCCCCGCAACCCCGGGAAACGGCCAATCGAAGAACTTCCTGCTTTTGTAAACTTAGAATCTGACCCCGACGCGGCCTCAGTAGCTCGCTCAGTGTATTCGGGAGCCGCCCGTCTGGGGAAAGAGAGGAGCGAGCAAATCCTGCTCACCAGGTTATGGAGGAGACCAATTCTGACCTTCACGAGGACGAGGATGAGGAGGTCGAGGTGCTCCAGCCCATCAACCCAAACGAACTAACCTGGGGGTATCTGAAGGATATTAACTTCCCTATGCCAAACCTTATTGAACATCAAGTCCCAGTCGCCGTTGCTCGTCGAATTGACTGGGACGAGTATGAGAGGGAATACTCCAACCGCTTCGAGGTTCCAGTTCGCGGGAAGCGAAAGCTCAAGGCAACTGAGTATACGACGAGCTACATTGTGTCCGCTGTCACCGAGGAAGAGCTACCCAAAATTAGGGGGGACTACAAGATTCCCTATGATATACATATGTATGCTCCTATGAGGGATGATAGAGCTGATCGCCCACCGCGCGGGCTCACGGCGATCAACTTGGCAACACTAGATGCCGGTGTCACATTGCCCCTGCACCCCCTGGTCGGCAGGTTCCTGGAGCAAACAAACCTAGTAATAACCCAACTAACTCCGGTTAGATGGATGAACCTCATGTCCTTGATGGTTCTGTTCGCCCTAGAAGGGTATCCAAACAAACTGTCCACCAAAGAGGTGTGCTATCTTATGACAATTACAACTTGTACTGGAGAAAAGACGGGCTGATATTACCTCAAGACGCGATCAGGTCTAAAGCTTGTGGAGGATATTTCTGGAAAAGTGCGAGACTGGAAGCACGATTGGTTTTGGATAGAGGGTGATTGGCGCGCTTCCACTCGCCCTTATGGCGGCCCCGAACGGATTAAAACCCCGACGGAGTTTAGGGACCTAAAACGTGAGTCTTATCCCTTCCATTTATTTGAAGTGATAAGACTAATTTTAATTTTTTTCCTTTTTGTGTTTCAGGTCCCAAGAATCTGAAGTGGCGAAGTACTAAGGAAAGCATCAGCGATCAATTCTTGTTCACTGTCGGCCTGATCGCTCTCCATCATCGAGCAGATCGCAGCATCAACCATCTTTTCCTCGAATCCACACTTAGGGTTGCCCATTTCACCACCTACCCTCATCATCTTGAGGCCCAGGCCCAAGTTCCCGAGGGTAACTTTCTCAATCTTGGCGAACAGATTTGTTCGCAATTTTATATTGCATATCATCTTCTAAATTATAGTGTTTCTTTCTTTTGCAGATCAACTCGTTACTATTGCCCTCCACCCTTCCTATCTGGTTTTGGACCAACACGTTTGGGAAATGCCGACCAAATGTGGATGAAAGAAAGCTGATCCCTTGGCAAAAATGATCACCCTGGCGGCCAGGGGGGGAAGACGACCCAAGGCAAACTGGTGGGTCGAGCTCGGCGCAGCAGCCCGCTCCAATAAGTAGTCCGCCGAAGACTACAACCCCAAGATCAAAGAGAATTCTTTGAGGAGATGGCACTCCCGTCTCTGACACTGAAAAGGCGGCAAAAAAGGCAAAAGTCGCCCAAGGCTATGCGATCGCTCCAACTCGCCAAGCCGAGCTCGTTGGAGCGAACTCCCTCAATGGAGGTGCATTTGGAGCAGCATATGGTCGCCGCTGCTCCCGAAGGACATGGGCAGGCCTCTGACCCGACCTATCTTGGATGAGACAAAGGTCATTTTGACACGTAAGTTTCTCTTCGCCCTGGGTACCATTCATTTCATTTTTTTAATCTTTTGTTTGCCCCTTTTTCCACAGTTATGAGGCCGAGCAATACCCGGGGCGATCAAACTTGGTGCACCGGTTCACCTGCTCCAAAGTGCCGACCAACTTCAGGGAGATCCCAGACTCCTTTGTCCACCACGCCTCTGAATCTGTTGCTCGAAGCTGGAGCAAAGAGCTGAATGAAACCGTCAAAGCACAGGCACCTCGTGATAATGGTCGCCTGTGCCTTATTGAAGCGGGCAACACCCTGGCTGCCGTTCTGAGGTTGGTCGACCAGGTGGAAAACCTCGAAAGAGATGCTCGTCAATATGCGGCCACGGTTAGCCACATTGCCAAAGAGCGAGATGAGGCCCAGGCCGAGGCTAAGAGGATGGTGGCTGACCTTGAGAATAAGGTCATAGCCCATCAAACGAGCGAGCAACATGCTCTCGACCTGCATATAAAAGTCTCCGAGGAGCTTAAGGCTAAAATGATCGAGGTTGAATAGATTCAAGCAAAGCTTGCTCGTGTCCAAAAGCAGAAAGAGGTCACTGAGAAGTATGCGACATAAGCAACTGCTAAGATTGTCGACCTCGAGACCCAGCTCGCCAACTCCATCACTCCAGAAGAGCTAATTCCAAAAATGGAGGCAGGCTCGATCATTGGCTTTGTGACGGGCTATGCTAAGAGCATCCTGATTGCCAACGAGTTCAAAGCCCAGGCCGTGGTCGAGGAGATCGGCAAGGAGCTCACCAACTTCATCGAATCCAACCCTCCAGCCCCAGGCACAACCCTCCAAATCGGCGATCTGCCCGATTATGGAGTTAAACTTTATTTCATTAGCCCTGGGGTTATAATTACAAGTACCCCTGAGGATGATGAGAAGGAGGAGGTCGCTGGGGGTGTGCAGACTCAGCTGGTCGATCAAAGCGATAAAGCTCTCCAAGAGCGAGCTGATGCTGAGGGGCTAATTGCTGAGCTCACTCAGGAGGTCCCTATTGATCCTTTTCTTGCTGGGACACCTCTTGAAGACCCTAAGGATGACAACATTCCCCCTCCCGCCGGACAGGGCTCTTAGATGATTAGGCTAGATAGGTCTTTCATTGTATTTTTCTTTTTGTTGTTCGCTCCCTTGTGGGGTTTATCTTGTAATTTTTGGGCGATCATGCCTTGTTATTAATGAAATCATGTTTTGCTCGATTTGTTTTCTTTACATTAATTGTTCTTTGCATTTATATTTATTCTTAACAATCTTAATGTAGTTGGGCTTTGTTCCTTAAGAACTTTTGCCTTAGAAATTTGAGGGCTTTGGCCTTAGGCTATGTTCATTTAAAAACGAACAACCTTTGATGGACTTGATTGTATAATCAATTTGTGTCTCGAGCTTGAATCTCTTTTGAACGAACAACTTAAGATTGAGCTTGCTTTCAAAAATTACAAGTATCAAATGCGACCTAACTTACAAACTATAATAAAACTAAGTTGAAGTTGTTCGACCTGAACATTGTCAAACAATCAACCTATCAAAACACATAATTTACATCAAAAGTTAAAGTAGCTCGACCACTATACATTTTGTAAAGCCCACCTTAAACTCTTAAAGGGCAATGAAACTATACAAGAGGTAAACAACATTAGATCGCATATAACTTGACCCAATCAATTCTTTTCGACCATTCGTACTTGGTAGAATTTTCAAAAAATTAGGCAAGTTTTTGGATCTTACTCGTGCACCTGCCGTTTTAGCTCGCCCAAGGAACTTAGTAGCTCGCCCAGCTAAGTAGCGTCACTTTCACCTTTCATAGGCAAAGTAGCTCGCCTATTGAAAATACTTCTTTAAATTAGTTGCATTCCAAGAATATTGGGCTGAGTTGCCATCTAAGTCTTCTATGTTATATGCACCATTGGGTAACCTACCCGTTACCCTATATGGGCCCTCCCAAGTCGGGTCAAATATGCCTGGAGGTGGGGCGAGCTTTTTCCTCAAAACGAGATTGTCGACCTCAAACCTTCTTATTTTGACTTGAGAATTGTAGTAACACTTTGCTCTCTGCTTGTATGTCGCATTTTTTTAATTCAGCTGTGATTCTTTTTTCTTCGAGCAAATCTAGCTCGACTGATAGGGCAGAGCTGTTCACCACTTCTTCAAAGTTGGTCGTTCTCATTATTTTGGTTTTCAATTCAACTGGAATGACGACCTCAGTTCCAAATGCTAATGCAAAAGGTGTTTCTCCGGTGCTCGACCTACGAGAAACCCTATATGCCCATAGAACGTCTGGCAATTATGTAGACCAGTTGTCTTTACTTTCTGTTAGCCAAATTTTAAGAATATGCTTGATTATCTTATTGACGGCTTCCACTTGACCATTTGATTGTGGATGATAAGGGATTGAATAATGCTTTCTGTTCCCCCACTTTGTGCAGAAGTCTCGAAGCTTTTTTCCATCAAACTGAGGACCATTGTCTGTTACAAGTGTTTGAGGAACTCCGAATCGACAGACAATGTTCTTCCATATAAAGCCATTCATCTTTTCTTGGGCAACTTTAACTAGAGCTTCTGCTTCTGCCCATTTTGTATAGTGTTGGTCCCACTAAGTAGATTAATTGCGGAAGCTTTAAAGATTATGTCTTAAGATCTTTTATAAGAGCACTAAGAAAAAAATTAAGACAAAAATGAGGAAAGCAGTAAATGGACCTGATTTATAGTGGTTCGGATTTCAATATCCTACGTCCACCCTCCCTTTGATCAAAAAGGGGTCTCACTAACCAACCAACAAACCACTTACATACTGGAATTGTGAAGTACCAGTTCCTTCTTACAATCCCTTTAGATCTAACTTCGATCTAAAGTCTACAGCCTTCATCCTTTTCTTAGAGATGAACAGGTTGAGATCCAACAACTCCTTTAAGAGTGTATACAAAATATGAGAGCATTAAGAGTGCTTAAGAGTGAATGAACAAGGCTTGGAAGATGTCTTCTTGCGCGTGTGAATCTCTAGAGCCTTTCTTTGAGTCTGCACTCTTGTATTTATAGAGGTGATTAGAGTATAGCCATTGGAGAGCTAATCTAATTAGATCCTCTATTTAGGGAAGCTTTCAATCAATCAATTCCCTAATTGATTGATTGGGTTGGTGGGATCCTTAGATTGATTGACTTCAAAACTTTCCAATCCTGATCTTGTTGACTTGATTTAAATCACCAACGGTCAAGTGCTTCCAGTGCCTAACTCTGATTCTCTCCAGAGAAGGCAAGACCAGGTACCAGGTAACCTCAGTGTCTTCTGGTCTGGCAGTTCCCCTAGACTAAGTCCTAATCTAGTCCATCATCTGGCTAACAGGTCCAGATGGTCCTATTACATTTTCTGGTTTTTTTTAACTCATCAAACTAACAACTTTTATCCTAACAATTTCTCCCTTTTTGATGGAGTTAAAACTTAACCAGAACTGATAAAAAACAATAAACACTTAAGCATGAAAACAATAAAATGATAAGACCTTAGAATAGATCTTATCTGGCAAACAATAAGACAACAAGAGGTTGTCTTTTGAACAGAGAAGATATGACTTTTCATTAATAATAGAGGACAAAAGATTACATGTTACATTTCATTTCAGAGTCCTAAACTATGCATATCTTTTGTTCTCCTTTGGCACCAGAAACCAGTCAAGGAATCTGTCTTGAACTGCCTTCAACTCCGCAGAAGATGTTGGAGTGAAATTCACCAACACCTTGGTCTTGAACAAATTCTTCAACTCAATCCAATCAATCTGGTCCCCAAGCATAGATGTGTTGAGATAGTGAAACTCTGGGGCAGTGACTTCCAGATTGAATTCTATGATGGAATCCATCAGCTGCTTGTAGAGACCTGCATCGAAAGCCTTCATCCAATAGTGGAAGGTTCTATTGATAAGCGCATCATCCTCTGGTGGAGACCTTTGGATGTAGTGCTGGATGAACCACAAAGTCTTTGCCTCTCTCCATCTTTCAATCAGGGGCACAGGCATAGTAGAGTCAAAAGACCCTTCTGTCCTGAGAGGCAAAATGTCCATCACTTCCACAGGAGCCTTCCTTCTCTGACTGGATCCACTGGCACCAGAAGAGATGCCAGCTTCTCTGGTCTTCTTGTTCTGCCTCCTAACATATCGGAGCCTCTGCTCTTCATCTATGTTTTTCCTTATTCTGGCTTGCCTCTCTTCAGGCGTCTCTTCCTTGAATCTCTTCTCTGCCTCTTCAACGACAGATTCAAGGAAGCTCTTCTTGACTTTCCTTATTTTCCTCTTGGCAGGTCCAGAAACGGAAATTGGATCCTGCTCTGTATCCGTGGACTCTTCCTCTGCCGCCAACTGCTTAGCCATGGTAAGAGATTTCAACTCTTCCTTCTTCTTCTTCTGCAGCTCCGCCTGGGCCAAAGTGTTTTCCAGCAGGTCCAGACGAGCCCCATGGCTAAAGAGAGTCTCCAGAGTGGTCTTCGCCAGATCAGTTCTGGCTTGCTCTTCCCCCTTTTTAACTTCATCAATAAGGGGCTGCACTACCTGCCTTATGAGATCAGGTAAGGCAGTGGAGGAGGAAGAGTGAAGATCACAGAGTTGCCTGGCTTCTTCCAGATAGGCCTTAGACTCAGCTACCAGCTTCTCTTTCTTCTCGAGCATCTCCTGGAGGGAGTCTTTAAGCTTTGCAGTCTGCAGCATCTATGAGGCCATCTCCACCTTCAGCACTGATACAGGCCTCACCTGGTCCAAGACATATTGCTGAAGCTGCCTCTGGCTTTCATGCACATCCATCTTCAAGTATAGGAAGTCAGACTTGAAAGCTGCTTTGGCAGAGGCAAAAACATCTTTGATCTGCTTCAAGAATTTTCTCCTCTCAACTTTAATCTGGTGTTCAACCAAAGCAGGAGCCAGGTGCTGCATGGCCTTAGAAAATCTGCCAATCTGCATGATCTGCTCATTGAAGAAGGCCTTCATCTTCTGGAGCACGGCAGGGGTCACATCAAAGTCCTCCTCATCAGAGTAGATCTCTGGAGGAAAGGTGAAGTGGGGGACAAACTTGTAAGAGGGGCCCTCAGGGGAGATCATAACTCCCTGCTGGATTAACAAGGTACGAATCACCACCTTGGCTGCCTCTGAAGTCTCTAACTCCGCTGAATTCTGGAGATTAAGCTTCTTCTTTAAATCAATCTCCCAGGCAGTGAAGTTAGGAGGACCCATCTCCTCAAGCAACAACATCAGGTCCTCCACGTCTTCAAGTCTGGTCTTGCTCCAGACCTTGGCGTCAGTTAGATCCGCCAACAGGGGTAAGTGCTCCAACAGGATGGGAAAATGCTCTCTTAGCCAGAGCTGAGCACTTACACTCATACTCTGCCTGATGGGACCCATTTCTGCAGATGAGAATGAAAAGGGTTTGGGCCCAGAGGCAGAGGAGGATGGGGCTAAGCCAGAAGGCTTAAGTGAAGCATCCTCATATTCACTATCATTGCTAGATAGGCATGTGGGAGAGAGAGGGGGAGCAAAAAATCCCAAAGCCATGGAAGAGAGAGGAATCTGGTTAGTGTGAGATTGGAGAGGGGTAGGAATTTGTGTAGAGGGTGTGGGGAGGGGCTGCTCTGCACCAGAAGAAGTAGTTGGAACTTCTGGCACAGAGGCTGGGTATGGAATTTGAGAAGAGGAGGAGGGTGGAATGGGTTGTTCTGCACCAAAGGTTAATGGCACCTCTGGTACAGGAGCTGGGGGAGAAGGGTTTGTGGGGAGAGGGATTTGTGAAGATGGGGGAGAGGGAGTTTGTGTAGGGATGGTGGAGGGAGTGTATTGGGGTGTATCAGGTAAGGTTTCCCCTGGTGAAGAAATGGGGGCACCAGGAGCAGGAGAGGGATTTTGTGTATGAATTTCTGGGGGAGAAGTGGTGGGGGTTACAAGATTTATGGGGATGGATGGGGGATTAGATAGGTTTACCTGCTATGAAGCCGTGGCTTCCTCCATCAAATGAGAGGCCTCCTCAATGGCCTGCTCCAGTGCATCTTCTAAATCAGAACCTGAATCCGGGTCCTGCAGGATGGCCCTCTTGGCCCTTGGCTTCCTCTTAAGAGGCTCAACCTCTTCTTCTTCCTCCTCTTCTGATGGCTCATCCACCAGAAGAGTTTTCTTAGCCCTTCTACTTGTTCTGGGCTTCTTTGCAGAGACCTTCTTGACAACTTCTGGCCTCTTCCTCTTAGCTGCTCCAGCCTTCTTGGTAGCTTTTTCACCATCACCCTTCTTCTTCAAAACATCTTGAAGGGGAATCTGGTCCTCCTCAGAGGAACCAGAGAAGCCTATGGTTGTAGAACCAGTAGCCTCAGCAGCCTTTTTCTTGCTCTTCTGCTGCTTCTGCCCCTTAGCAGGTGAGGGAACTGCTTGTAGAGGAGGGGCAGGTATGGATGTTTCTCCATCAGAGTCAGGATGGCCATGTAGAGGACCATCCTTGGAGAAAAGGATCTTGGACTTGTGAAAGTCCTTGCACCATGACCCCTTCCACTTTTTCTCTAGGAAGATGGAGTCCAAGATAAGAGTAAGCTTGGTGCCAAGAGACACGTTGGCATTGAAGAAGTACTGCTGCTCTCCTGGCAAGCTGGGACACTCCTCCTTCTGTACCTTCAACTTGTTCTTCCTCAACACGCCCCAGAAGAATTCGGCCCAATTACACTTGGCACCGTAAAAAATGGCCCTCATAACACAGAGCCTGCCTGTGAAGATGGCATCTGTGCTATGGCTTTCACACATCAGAACTTTGACAACAATGTCAAATAAAACCTTGTACCTTTGCCTCAAGTGCTTATCCAAAAACCCCTTCGTCAGGTTCTGGCATGAAGATCTGGCAAAGAACTTGAAGGATTCAACTGTTTCTCCCTCCTTGTACTTCAAAGGGTCCACACCTTCAGAAGAAAGATTCCCAAAAAGTCTGCAAAAGTCGTGCTTCGAGAAGACGACATCCTCCTTGTCAAGCTTGGAGGAGATGTGGTCATCGTGGATCTTCATCCTGACTAAAAATTAGGCAGCGTACCCATCCAAAGTGTGCAAGTCCTTGGGAACCTCGGAGATCAATTCCTCAACTCCAGATTTCCTCAACAATTCCAGAATCTATAGCGCCGCCGGATTCTTGGTGGAATAGAAATCAACCACCATCCCCGACTTTAGTTTCTTGCATACGTGCTCAGGGTCGAAGTTGCACTTGGGTGCCATTTCTGTGATAGAGAGATAGAGAGAAAGATAGAACTTGCAGAGAGAAGGGTTAGGGATTTGAAAGTAAGGAAACGTGAAAGGACAGATTGTAGAAAAGTTTGATTTATATAGGGCAAGATGCGTGGCTTGATCAATTAATGAAGTGTGAACGCGTGTAATTTTAAAATTTAATTTAGGGAACAAAATCAATTTTAGAATTGATTGACATATTGCACAGTAATTAAATTCGATGGCCAAGATTAAAAGACAAGTTATAGATTTAATATAGTGCGTGGGCATGGTCATTGGGACGGGGATCGAGGGAGGTTTTGTGGCAGTCAAGAGAAAAAACGAAATGATTGCCTAGGCCCTCTACCCTAGCCTTAAATACACCCTGAAGTTGAAACGTTTTGAGTGTATTTACTAAATTTGAAAGTGTATCCCAATGATCAGAGGCCAGAGAAGTAAATACATACCTGTCACCTGGTATTGTAACCAGATGATACCACGGTTAGTCTGGTGGTACATCTCATCTGATAGAACCTCATCTGGTTCTGGAATTGGTTACTGCACCTCATCTGGGATGTACCTCACCTGGTACACGCCTCATCTGGTACATACCTCATCTGGAGATGTAGCTTCCCTGGTATATCTAACCTGTAGGCATGTTAGTGTGAAAAATATTACGTATCAAAAAGAAACAAAGGATACTTCTCTGATGTTCCCCCTAAACCAAATCTGTCTCTGGATCCAAAAGTCCTAACTCAAATGCTAACTCTCTGAATCTGGTTTCAGGCAAAGGCTTAGTCAAGATATCTGCTCTCTGCTTCTCTGTTGCAATCTTTTTCATCCTTATATCTCCCTTCTCAACATGATCTCTGATAAAGTGATGCCTTATATCAACATGTTTGCATCTGGTATGAAGAACTGGATTCTGGGTGATTGCTATTGCACTATTACTATCACAAAAGATTGAAATATCCTTAGCTCTAATCTGGTAGTCCCTTAACTGTTGACTAATCCAGAGTAGTTGTGAACAACAGCTGCCTGCGGCCATATACTCTGCTTCTGTTGTTGATGTAGCAACTGAAGGCTGCTTCTTAGAAAACCAAGATACCAATTTATTTCCTAAAAATTGGCATGTTCCACTTGTAGACTTCCTATCTATTCTGCACCCACCATAGTCTGAATCCGAATAACCACTTAACTCTAAATTGTCATCTGCCGGATACCATAACCCCAAGTTTACTGTCCCTTTAAGATACTTCAATATCTTCCTAGTTGCTTCCAAGTGACTTCTTTTAGGATTAGCTTGAAATCTGGCACACACACCAACTGCAAAGGTTATATCTGGTCTGCTTGCTGTCAAGTACAGAAGAGAACCAATACGTGTTCTGTACTGAGTCTGGTCCACACTCTCTCCAGACTCATATGGATCCATGTTGAAATTTGTCATCATAGGGATCTTGGCTGCTTTGCTAAATCCTATTCCAAATTTCTCTAACATGTTTCTGATGTACTTAGCCCGATTGATGAAAATTCCCTTCTCTGTTTGTTTTACCTGCAGACCTAAGAAATAATTCATCTCACCCATCATAAACATTTCAAAATGGCTCTGCATGAGTTCACCAAACTTCTCACACAGCTTCTTGTTAGGGGATCCAAATATAATGTCATCAACATATATTTGGACCAGAAGGGTGTCATTTCCTTCTTCTTTCCTAAACAAGGTCCTATCAATCTTACCCTTAGTAAAACCATTGTCCAGAAGAAACTGAGAAAGAGTGTCATACCATGCTCTGGGTGCCTGCTTCAGCCCATAAAGAGCTTTCTTAAGCTTAAACACCTTGTCACCTTGTTCAAAACCAGGAGGTTGTTCCACATACACTTCCTCAATGAGAATCCCATTAAGAAAGGCAGATTTCACATCCATCTGGTATACTTTGAGCTTCATGTGAGCAGCATATGCTAAGAACAATCTGATGGCTTCTAGTCTGGCAACAGGAGCAAATGTCTCATCATAGTCTATTCCTTCAGATTGAGAATAACCCTGAGCCACTAGCCTTGCCTTGTTCCTAGTAATGACATCATTCTCATCTTTCTTATTCTTGAAAACCCACTTAGTGTCTATCACCTTTTGATGTCTCGGTCTGTCTACCAGCTCCCAAACATCCTGTCTGGTGAATTGATTCAACTCCTCTTGCATAGCAATAATCCAATTTGAATCTTTCAGTGCCTCCTTGATGTTCTTGGGCTTAATCAAGGACACATAGCAACTGAATAAGACAGCTAAGTTAAGAGTTCTCCTAGTCTGGACACCCTTAGTTGGATCTCCAATTATCAGGTCATTGGGGTGATCAACCAGGGTCCTCCTTCCCGTGGCCTTGCCTGATTGACCATCTGCTGCAGTACCTTGGTGATTATCACCAACTACAGGAGAGCTTCCCCCTACAGGAGTTCCAACCTCTTCTGGTTCTGCTCCTTGGGAAGACTTCTCCTTCAGAGAACTAGAAGATGGGTCATCATCTGAATCTGAATCTGAATCAAGAATAGGTGGATTGACCTTAATTACTCTGGGAGTAGTCTGATTCTATGTCTCATCAGAAGACTTTAAGTCCACCTTGCACTCAAAAGCAGATTCATAAAAAAACAACATGGGGTGTTTCCTCCACACAAAGTGAATTTTTATTAAAAACTCTAAATGCTTTACTAGTGTTGGAATATCCTAAAAATATTCCATCTGCTACTTTAGCATCAAAAGTTTTTAATTTTGATTTCCCATTGTCATGGATGAAACACGTGCAACAAAAAATGTGAAAATATGAAACAAATGAGGTTTTACCTTTCCATACCTCATATGGAGTCTTACTATATCTCTGGGCAATTAGGCATATGTTCTGGGTATAACATGCTATGTTGATAGCTTCTGCCACTCTGCCAGAAGAGTCCTTGCAGTTTCCTTTAGGGTCCTATTCCTTCTTTCTGCTACTCCATTTTGTTGGGGTGTTCTGGCAGCAGATGTCTCATGAAAAATTCCATGTTCTTTGCAATACTCTGTAATGTGTGAATTCAAAAACTCTGTCCATTTGTCACTTCTGATCCTGACTATGCTCTGGTTCTGCTCATTCTGAATCTGCTTGAAGAATTCTGGCAGCTTAGTGATTGTTTCATTTTTCTTAAACAAGAACACTACCCAAGTGTATCTTGAAAAGTCATCTACTATCACCAAGATGTACTTCCTTCCACTGAAACTAAGAGGAGAAATAGGTCCAAACAGGTCCATGTGAAGTAGTTGAAGTACTCTGGTTGTGGTTGTGCTCTGGACATCCTTAAAGGAGGTCTTGGGTTGTTTACCCTTCTGGCATGAACCACAAATCTGATCCTTCTTAAACACTTCATTAGGAAGACCTCGAATAAGACCTTTTCTGGCAATCTTATTCAGTGTTTTGAAGTTAAGGTGGCTCAATCTCTTGTGCCATAACCAGCTATCTTCTGCAGATACTTTAGCAACCAGGCAAGCATTTCTTGGGCAACTGCTAAAATCTGCAAGATAAATGTTACCCTTCCTCAAGCCTATAAGCAAAATATCATTATAATCAGATGAAAAGACAGTGCATGAATCACTAGAAAACTTCACTGAGTATCCCCTGTCACAAAATTGGGATACTGAAAGCAGATTATGCTTGAGTCCTTCAACATAGTAGACTTCATTTATAGATACGCCATTAAAGGTCAACTTTCCAACGCCTCGGGTGACTCCATAGTTGTTGTCACCAAACATCACTCTTGGCCCATTAAATGGCTTGCAATCCTGGAGATGATCTTTCTGGAATGTCATATGCTTGGAACACCCACTATCAATGTACCACACATGTTTGCTTGAAAGTCCTTTCTCCAATGGGCTCTTATCATCCTGCGAAGAGATCAATTAGGTCCCCTACTAGAGCTGGGTCCTGATTGGTTAGTTGCAGGTTTTGTAGGAATCCAAAGATAAAGATCATCCCTTGCTGGATGAGGAGATCTTATCTTCCTTCCAAATCTATCTACCAGCACATGTCCTCTTACAATGACATATTGAGCTACTGGTCTGATCAGAACACCTTTCCTATAAACAGGTCTGGTGTATCTTTTCTCAAATCTGGCCTTTGGAATGGCCTGCCTTAAAGACATGGTCTTAAAGGTCTGGTTGTAAGGGTACATCCTAGAAGAACCATCTCTGGTGTCATAACTACCCAGATCAGTTGGTTTTCTATAGATGGGTCTCTGGTCTTGATGAAAACTGGACCTTTTCTGGTGGTTATAGTTTCTCTGAGTGTATCTGTTATGGAATTGATTCCTCTGAGAAAACCGTCTCTGGGGTACCTGGTTCTGTTGAACATTATTCCATCTCTGATAGTTCCTATTCTGATTGGAATTCCCCCTTCTTGAGTGTCTCATCTGAGGTCCCCTAATTTGGTTAGGTTCCCTCTTTGAGGATTCCTCTGGGGTCCTCCAATCTGAGTAAGTTCTACTCTTTGAGATTTATTGTTAACAGATCCATCAACCTTCAATGGTTCCCCTTGTTAACGTTTATTCTCTAGGATTCTTTCTTCCAGGACAGTCAACTCTTCTGGACCATATTCTATGAGATTAGCAGAGTGGTTCCTTTTCCAACCAGGATTGTGAACCACTTTGTAACCATTACCAGTTGAGTCTTTTTCATCACAGATTTCTACCAATTCACCAGATCTTACAGACTTATCTTTGTTGTAAAGATATTTATGAGATTCGGTAGTAATTCCAGAATATCCTAAACCACTCTTATCATTAATGCGCTGAGAAGACTCTGATATAATGGATACAACAGATGGTATCTTAGGAGCTTCTCTGGGAATGGGTATCTCTTCTATGGTTTGCACAATTTGTTTTCCCTTGATAAGAGTCTGGTATTTAGCTCTAAGTTTATTGAACTCATCTTCCTGAGAGTTCTTTTCCTTCATGAGTTGATCTACCAGAGTATCTCTTTCTGTGATCTTATCCTGAAGTTTAGAGACTTCTTTGGAATGATCTTTTATGAGTTCTCTGGTGGATTTTTGCTCATGAGATAGGGATTGAACTTCAGCTCTGGGCCTACCATTTTCTTACTCAAGTTTTTGACATAGTTGAACACAATTTTGGAGATCTGATAGCATTTGTTACATATCAGACTCTCTGAAGTTACCAGATGAATGAGATAATTCAGTATATTTGGAATTAGATAAGCATAGGGTAGGTTCATTTACCTCAGTGATGTCTGCCATCAGACACACATCATCATCAGATCCGAAATCAGAAGAAGAAGAACTGGAACTAGTATCCTCCTCTGCTTCTGCCAGTAGTGCTCTCTTGTCTGCATATCTCCTATCTCTCTTGAGTCTTTTCTCTTCTCTTTCTCTAGGAGCCAATTGAGGATAATCATAGCTGTAATGACCTGGCTTGTTGCAGGTGTAACAGGTGTTATCACCTCTGGGACTGGGACTTGGATCTCTTCTCCTCTGGTTGTACTATGTTCTGGCTGGACTACCCTCTCTTCTCTGATAGTCAGATCTGCCAGAACTGTCATCCCTCCTCTGGTAATCTGATCTCCCAGAGCTGCTATCTCTTCTCCTCTCTGGAGTTCTGAATCTGGTCTCCCTTGAGTCTCCAGATGTTCTTTCTTTATCTGCAGCTTTGAAGGAAGTCTTCCTATCTCTAGTAGATTTCTTCCAATGCTTTTTGTACCTGCCATATTTAGAACTCATCTTATCAAGTTTACGGGTTAGAAGTGTTACCTACTCCTTGAGACTCAAGTCATCTGCAGTAGACTCCTTTGGCTTATCATCTGTCTTGATAGTTGAGGAAAATGCAACTTCTTTCGGGCCAGAAGAGGAAACCTCTTCTGTTTGATCCTCCTCTTGAAGATCATACTCGTAAGCTTTGAGATCAGACAGCAGGAGATGATGATCCAGAGTGTTGAGATCTTTATTATCTTTAATCACAGTCACTTTAATTCTCCACCTGCTGGTTAGTGAACGCAAAATTTTACTATTAATCTCTTTCTCTGAATAAGTCTTACCTAAGGCACTAGCCTTGTTAAGGAGATTTGTAAGGCGCATATCCAGCTGGTTAATGGTCTCGTCTGGTTTCATCTTGAAAGTGTCAAACGAGTGTTGAACATCTTGGAGTTTGTTATCCTTTATCTTCTCCGTTCCTTCACAGAGCAAGGCAAGTTTATCCCATATTTCCTTGGCAGTGGCACAGGTTCTGACTTTCTCTATCACCTCATTTGTGAGTGTGTTAATGATTTCAGTCCTTGCCACCTGGTCTAAATTATATAACTTTCTTTCATCATTGTCTAGCTCGTCTTTCTTCTTGAGGATCTTCTGTCTGGGAACTCTGTCCTCAACAGCTTTCTGGGCAGTTTCACATGTTTCTTCTCTGGACTCTGACCTGCCACTATCAATAGGAGTCCAGTAAAATTGAATTGGACCACTCTCTACCACATCTAACATGCGGTGATGGATAGCTCCAAGATGATTACTCATCATGAAGCTCCAGTGGCTGTAATCCTCAAAGGAGAATTCTGGTAACTTGCGACTCTTATAAGAAGATTTTGAAGACATTTTTACTCAATAAAAATTTAACAAGAAATTTGATCAAACACAACAAAGAACAATGGATCTGCCCGGTGACCACCAAAAAGCTTTACAAAACAGTGGTCTTTGGACACACTGCTCTGATACCACTTGTTGGTCCCACTAAGTAGATTAATTGTGGAAGCTTTAAAGATTATGTCTTAAGATCTTTTATAAGAGCACTAAGAAAAAAATTAAGACAGAAATGAGGAAAGCAGTAAATGGACCAGATTTATAGTGGTTCGGATTTCAATATCCTACGTCTACTCTCCCTTAGATCAAAAAGGGGTCTCACTAACCAACCAACAAACCACTTACGTACTGGAATTGTGAAGTACCAGTTCCTTCTTACAATCCCTTTAGATCTAACTTCGATCTAAAGTCTACAGCCTTCAACCTTTTCTTAGAGATGAACAGGTTGAGATCCAACAACTCCTTTAAGAGTGTATACAAAATATGAGAGCAATAAGAGTGCTTAAGAGTGAATGAACAAGGCTTGGAAGATGTCTTCTTGCGCGTGTGAATCTCTAGAGCCTTTCTTTGAGTCTGCATTCTTTTATTTATAGAGGTGATTAGAGTATAGCCGTTGGAGAACTAATCTAATCAGATCCTCTATTTAGGGAAGCTTTCAATCAATCAATTCCCTAATTGATTGATTGGGTTGGTGGGATCCTTGGATTGATTGACTTCAACACTTTCCAATGCTGATCTTGTTGACTTGATTCAAATCACCAACGGTCAAGTGCTTCCAGTGCCTAACTCTGATTCTCTCCAGAGAAGGCAAGACCAGGTACCAGGTAACCTCAGTGTCTTCTAGTCTGGATCTGGTCAAGAACCAGAATACTCAGTAGAATCAAGAGATGATTCTGAGCATCTTATGGTTCACCAGACTCGTCTGATCCGGACTCGTCTGGTTTGGGGAAGGTCCTCTGCCTCTGGTCAGTCTCATCTGGTGAAGTCCTTTGGAGGGTCTTATGGTAGGTCTTCTGGTGAAGTCTTCTGGTCTGGCAGTTTCCCTAGACTGAGTCCTAATCTAGTTCATCATCTGGCTAACAGGTCCAGATGGTCCTATTACATTTTCTGGTTTGTTTTAACTCATCCAAACTAACAACTTTTATCCTAACAATTTCCCCCTTTTTGATGGAGTTAAAACTTAACCAGAACTGATAAAAAACAATAAACACTTAAGCATGAAAACAATAAAATGATAAGACCTTAGAATAGATCTTATCTGGCAAACAATAAGACAACAAGAGGTTGTCTTTTAAACAGAGAAGATATGACTTTTCATTAATAATAGAGGACAAAAGATTACATGTTACATTTCATTTCAGAGTCCTAAACTATGCATATCTTCTGTTCTCCTTTGGCACTAGAAACCAGTCAAGGAATCTGTCTTGAACTGCCTTCAACTCCGCAGAAGATGTTGGATTGAAATTCACCAAAAAAGAATCTGATACCACTTGTTGGTCCCACTAAGTAGATTAATTGCGGAAGCATTAAAGATTATGTCTTAAGATCTTTTATAAGAGCACTAAGAAAAAAATTAAGACAGAAATAAGGAAAGTAGTAAATGGACCAGATTTATAGTGGATCGGATTTCAATATCCTACGTCCACTCTCCCTTTGATAAAAAATGGGTCTCACTATCCAACCAACAACCCACTTATGTACTGGAATTGTGAAGTACCAGTTCCTTCTTACAATCCCTTTAGATCTAACTTCGATCTAAAGTCTACAGCCTTCAACCTTTTCTTAGAGATGAACATGTTGAGATCCAACAACTCCTTTAAGAGTGTATACAAAATATGAGAGCAATAAGAGTGCTTAAGAGTGAATGAACAAGGCTTGGAAGATGTCTTCTTGCGCGTGTGAATCTCTAGAGCCTTTCTTTGAGTCTGCACTCTTTTATTTATAGAGGTGATTAGTGTATAGCCGTTGGAGAGCTAATCTAATCAGATCCTCTATTTAGGGAAGCTCTCAATCAATCAATTCCCTAATCGATTGATTGGGTTGGTGGGATCCTTGGATTGATTGACTTCAAAACTTTCCAATCCTGATCTTGTTAACTTGATTTAAATCACCAACAGTCAAGTGCTTCCAGTGCCTAATTCTGATTCTCTCCAGAGAAGGAAAGACCAGGTACCAGGTAACCTCAATGTCTTCTGGTCTGGCAGTTCTCCTAGACTAAGTCCTAATCTAGTTCATCATCTGGCTAACAGGTCCAGATGGTCCTATTATATTTTCTGGTTTGTTTTAACTCATCAAAACTAACAACTTTTATCCTAACATATAGTAATCCACAGCCACAACAACAAATCATACATTTCCTTTTCCACGCGGGAAAGACCCAATAATATCCATTCCCCATCGTGCAAATGGCCAAGGACTGAAAACCGAAACGAGTTCTTGAGCAGGGGTATGAATACTCGGAGTAAATATTTGACATCGGTGATAAGCTCTGGCCAACTGGATTGCATCTTTTCGTAAGGTCGGTCAGTAATAGCCTTGCATTACAGTTTAGTAGGCCAAAGCTTGCCCCCCCAACATGATTTCCACAGGCCCCAGAATGTATGTCTTCCAAAGTAGTCCTTCCTTGCCCCCTAGACAAACACTTGAGTAGCGGGACTGAAAAGCCTCTTTTGTAAAGTTGTTCGTCTACCAGGGTATACCTAGCTGCTTGTTTTGTTATTCTTGCAGCTTCAAAAGAATTGCTTGGCAGTTCACCGTCTTTCAAGTATTTGGCTATAGGAGTTCTCCAATCATCGTCATCTTTTTATTCAACCACTTGATTTACTTCGTAATCCACCGTCGACGGTTGGGTTTTCCTAGTAATGACGATGTCTGTTAAATCTACTGGCCCGTCACTTGTTGCTAATCTTGCTAGGGCATCAGCTTGTGTGTTGCTCGTCCGAGGTATCTGCTGGATATATACTTGGTCTAATAAAGATACCAAATGAGCAACAATTCGTTGATACTCAATCATTTGTTCGTCTCTGGCCTCATATTGACCCCGTACTTGGCTTACAATGAGTTGACAATCTCTGAAGATTTGAAGTCGTCTGACTCCAACTGCCAGTGATAAGTGGAGACTTGCAATGAGGGTTTCGTATTCAGCTTCATTGTTGGTGGCCATAAACTCGAATCTGACCGCCGAAGTGAATACTTGCCGGTCGGGGCTGATGAGAACTATTCCTACCCCCGAGGCCACATTTGTTGACGAACCGTCCACATAGAGATGCCATGGGTGATCTAGCCCTCTCGTCGGATTTTGGGGAAAAGTTAACTCGACTATAAAGTCGGCTAATGCTTGTCCCTTAATCGCTGTTCGAGGTGCATACGTCACCCCAAGCTGGCTTATCTCTATGGACCATTTTAACAAACGACCAGTTGTGTCGGGTCGGTGCAATATTTGTTTGAGCGGGAAAGTTGTTAGTACTTCAACCTGATGATCAAAGAAGTACGGTCTTAACTTTCTAACACTCATGACAAGAGCATATGCCAGTTTTTCGGTGGGTGAATATTTCACCTCGGCTTCATGCAGGGCCTGGCTGACATAGTAGATGGGAAGGTGAAATTTACCTTCCGCTCGCACCAATACCGAACTTATGGCCGTATCCGACGCTGCCAGATATAGGTATAACTTTTCACCGGAGATTGGTTTTGACAGAATCTTAACATCTCCCAGATAGTCTTTCAACTGGTCAAAAGCTTTCTGGCAGCTCCCTGTCCATGCAAAATTGCCTTTTTTGATGGCTTCAAAGAATGGACGACATTTGTCCCCCGATCGTGATATGAATCTGTTTAAAGCTGCTAGGCATCCTGTTTGCCTTTGTACTTCTTTGATAGAACGAGGAGGTTCCATATCAACGATTACTTTAACTTTTGCAGGATTGACTTCAATTCCTCGTTTACTAACCAGATGGCCCAGGAATTTTCCCGAATGTACTCCAAAATTACTTTTCTTTAGATTCAACTTCATGTTATATTTTTGGAGAATGTTGACCACCTGGGATAGATGATTGAGGTGATCTTCTTTTTTAGTACTTTTGATGACTATGTCATCAACATACACCTTTACCATCTCCCCAATATGTTCGTCGAACATTTTGTTCACCAGCCTCTGGTAAGTTGCTCCAGCATTGATTAATCCGAACGATATTCTTTTCCAGCAAAGTAAGTTCTTATTCGTGTAGAAGATCGTATTTTCTTGATCAGCCGGGTGCATCGGGATTTGGTGGTAACCAGCAAAAACATCCATGAACTTGAACATTTCATGCCCGACTATGCTATCCACCAGTTGGTCAATGTGTGGAAGTGGAAAGCTATCCTTCGGGCATGCTGCATTCAGATCTGTGAAATCTATGCATAGCCTCCAGGTGCCATTCGGCTTCCGCACTAGAACGGGATTTGCAACCCATTGTGGGCACAACGCCTGTCTGATTAGGTCGTTGTCCAACAATTTCTTAACTTCTTCATTCAGAGCTTGATACTTGTCGGGCCCGTACTTCCGTCGTTTTTGGTGGACGGGTCTTCGGGCCGGATTGATATTTAATCTGTGACAAGCATCTTTTGAATTGATCCCCACCATGTCAGCGTGCGACCATGCAAAGACATCGAGGTTAGCTTTCAAAAACTCTGCCATTCGAGTCCTGTAGGGCTCAGGGAGCTCGAATCCGATGTAAAGTTTGAGATCATCACGGTTAGGGTTAACTTTGAGGGCTTCCAGCTCTTCGACTAGAGTTGCTCACTATTTCTGTCCCTTCCACCGTGGATCAACGATTGGCCCTTCCGGGCTTAGCTCATCCTCGATGTTCATTGGTTCTGCACCTAGCTGGGGGGTCAACATCCTCTGTTGAATTACTGTCGTCTTTGGTCGCCACAACTGGGCCCTCCAGGTTGATGTATGGACTTAGTTCATTGGTAGCTATTGACAATCTTGTCTCCGACAAGGTTTGCTCGCCGTCTAGCAACTTCTGTTTGCCCATGGACGAGGGTTATTCGACTATGTCCATCTGATCATTCTGGGTTCCCAAAATGTCTTCAAGAATTGACGGTTCATTATCAAGAGGGCTGATTGATGCTTCCATCATAAATGTATGTTTTTTTATTGGATGAAGTTGAAGGAGACATTCCCGAGCTTTTCTTTGGTCTCCTTTTAGTGTTCCCGCGCTGCTAGCTGTTGGAAACTTAATACAGTAGTGGTAGGTTGAAACTGCTGTTTTAAATTTATTCAGAAACGGTCAGCCAAGGAACCCATTGTAGGTGGACTCTTGATCTACGTTCAGGAAATCCACCATTCCAGTTATGTTCTTTTCGGGATCCTTGGTCGACATCAATTGTACATAAAACCTAATTATGCCTAATGTCTCTGTTACAGCATTTCCGAAGCCTAGGATTCGGTGATTGGAATCTTGAATGTAGCTGGCATAGTCACCTAGCTGATCAAGTGTTTTCTTGAAGATGATGTTAGCGTAGGCTCTGGTGTCCACCAATAGTCAGTGTAATTTGGTTCCCATTATCTTGGCGCAAATAACAAGGGAATCATTATGGGGAGTTACGATTCCTTCCAAATCTTTTTCAGTGAAGGTCAACTCTGCTGTGTGAAGAACGGATAGGTTGACACCCATTTCCTGCACCTGGGCCACTGCCCGTAGCTCAGCCTTTCTTTTTCAATTTGAGATTGGTGGTTGTCCATCAGAACAACCACCAACAGGTCCCGCAGGCTCCATCATTTGGATTTCAGGAACTGGACCTCCTGCTGGTCGCCCAGCTCGATTCCGGCGAGGAGCTTGCTCCAAATCTTCTCCTTCGGAATCATCATCTATGTCTCTCTTGCCGGGTTGCCTCTTCACAAACTCGGATAACTTACCCTCCTCGTAGAATCGCCACAATTGCTTTCAGCAAGTCACGACATTCACTTGTAAAATGCCCCACGCTTTGATGGTAGGCACAATACTTGTTTTGGTTTAACTTGCTAGCATCTTGACGTATCTTTCTGGGAGGAGTGAGTAGTTCTTGTCCCGGACATTGTTGTACACCGCATCAATTGATATGGTAAGTACATGATTCAGTTTATCTTTCAGTTCCGTCCTCTCGATAATGCTTTCATGTTCTTCGGGGCACAATAACCTCCACCACCAGTCTTCTTCCCACTCTCCTTCTGCTCACCTTTGTCCCCCATGTCTTTCTGCAGAGCTTCGTGCATGGAGACAAAGACTCTTGCCCGGTCTCGGAATTCATCGTAAGTTTTAGGACATCTGAGATGTATATCCTTCCAAAGTTCAGTGCCCTTCTTCAGTCCAGCTAGGACGACTACAATTTTGGTGTCTTTGCTGATTGATTCCCCTTCTAGCAGGACCTTGTCAAATCTTTCCAAGTACGAATGACCCGACTCATCGTCAGCTTATTTTAAGTCGGACAACCGATGTCTTTGGGATAGATAAGACCCGGCCGTGGAGAAGTGGGACAAGAATCTTTTGCCTAGCTGAACAAACGAATGGATTGAAGCTGGTGGCAGAGCTAAAAACCATTTATGGACACGGTCCCCCAGAGTCAATGGGAAATTGCGGCACTGAGTTGCATCGCTGGCCCCCATTGATATCATATAATCAGAATATTTCATCAAATGCACCCGGGGGTCCGCCGTGCCTTCATATTGTATACTTGCAGGGAACTGGATCTTCTTTTGAATGAGAGCTTTTAGAATCACTGAAGATAATGGTGAAGTAGGAAGGGTAGTACTCCCATAACCTCTTTGCAGGTCCAACTGACCCTGCATGCTTTCAATTGCCTTCCTCATAGAGACCAGTTCCTCCAGGGATCCCCCTGACTTGGAGGCTGTTCGGCGATCAAAGGTGCATGACCATCCGATCACCGCAGTCCCTCGCTTGGTGTGGAAACCCCCTGGGCTGGCCTCCTAGGATTGGGCTCCGCATCTGGGTCTAAGCGACCAAAAGCTGACCTATTCAGCCTTTCATGGACTGACTGGCGAGCTGGTACGTGGGCCGGGTGAGCTACTTCTGCTACGGGGTGAACCTCAGTTGCTTCCCGACCATGGCGACCTAATCTGTTCAGTGCACTTTGGCGAGTGCCCTGACTAACCCCCAGAGCTTGATTTGGGGTTGAATCCCCATGGCTGGTAGCTTCAGCGAGCTGTTTCTCCTTGCCTTTCATTTTACGAACTTGGGCACTATCTGCCTCATTTTGATGGTCACCTCTAATCTTCTCATGCTAACGAGTTCTTGTTGGGCTATGCCTTACTCGGATATGAGTTGGGACAGGCTGTGCTTTTTGCTTTTGCAAGGCCTGAAGCATTGCAATTATTCGAGCCAGTTCATCAGGGTTGCGAACAAAGTCATTCAACTCAGGTGGCATTAGTTGATGTGTAGTTGTTGGACGGTTTTCTTGCTCGTACCTGGTTGTTTTTGCTCGCCTACCAGCCTGGGACATCCTTGAGCGTGAATCCCTTGTCACGTGCTGTGAGTGTTGAGTCTCATGAGACTGAGGCATCTTTACCTGATGTTTGGGTATTAATCTTTAAAAGTTCTTGAATAGAGAACACCAAGAACACCTTTCTTCAATTCTTCAAGTTTAAGTCTGTAGTTCTTACTTAATCACACTTAAATCCTTAAATCGAAGGTTCGAACCCTCCTTCTAGCGCCAATTTGTTGATGATCGATTCTAATCACAAGGATTAGTGGTTGTTTTTAATCGTTAATTAGATCACCAAACAATTACGTGTGATTGATCACTAACGTAATTAGTGAATACGAAAATTTGGGTTGGTTTAATCTCGTCTTAAGTGTGGGTATTTTGGGTTAATTTTGCTCGCTTAAATGGCGTTTCTGCTCGCCTATCAACAATGTCGACTGTAATAGTGGAGGTGACGCCGATGACGGTGTGTGCGATACTCTTAATAAGAGATTAATAAAATCTAAATATAAAATGAATGATTTAGATTTAATTTTGTGAGATAAATGGTCGAGATCAAAACTTAAGCCAACTTTTTATGAGAGAGCGGCATTTCGAAATGAAGAGATTTGGGACATGACAGACCAGCATAAGAATAAGGTGATGTTGACACATCATCTTGAAGAGATTTGAAAATATATTATAATAAGATAAGTAAAAAATAGGGTGGGGGTATCAAATAAATATGGAGGGGTATATATATAGTAGAACCCGGATTGAATATCTATAATTTGCTACGGCTTTAATATTTTGGCACAGATTATTTGCACTAGCCACTTTGGTAAATACACTACCAGAATGAATACACTCTTCGGTGTTCGGAAAAAAAAAAATCGATTTTTTTTTTTTTTACTTTTTCGGAAAAAAAAAATTATAATACAGTGAATTGGAAAAAGAATTGGAATTTTATTTTCGAAAAGTTTACAAAATTTCGGAAAATTAAAAAAAAAAAAAAATCAGTGTACACAAAAAGGCTATTGCAAATGACCGTGGCTTAATATTTTATTTACTTCTTATTGGTTGACAATGATCTGCATTTTCTGTTACATCCTGCATGTTGGATCTTATTATTGTATTCATTGGTATACAATGTAAATTCTTCTTACTGTACATAGTAAAATTTATTTAAATTTACCACATAGTTGCATAAATTTCTAATTAAAAAAAAAAAAAAAACAATTTTTGATAGCAAAAGACGACACATATACCACAAATATTTTATATCGCACGCAAACTTTTTAATTGAAAAAAAATACAAATATGAAGAGCAAAAATTACTAAACCCCTAAAATGTGGGTAATTTATTTTATTCAGTCATATATGTATAAAGTGCGAAGAAAATTCTTATCTAACTGGACCCATTTCAATGCCGAATTAGCTTTATAATCTGCCTATAGAGGCAGACATTCTAAGCAAATCCAGAAATCACTCTCACTATAACCGTTCCTCGCCTTCTTGTTAAGTTCCGCCACAAATGTTCCTCTCCCCTCAGCCTCAGCTGCAGTAACCCAGAAATGTGGCAGTGACGTTATATCCCTGGTCCGACCTGTCTCCCGGACTCAACTGTTGGAATTTTGATAACTGTGGAAATAATAATTCGATTACAAAAGAAATTGAAACTTAAATTTACACAAAATACGAAAATTATAAGACTGCAGTGTGTCGATTTGAGGAAGACCTCTTCCCGCAAGACGAAATTTTCCCGGTAGTGTTCTTCGGTTCTGAAAATACGTCCCCAAAGGTAAAACGACACTTTCGTCTTTAAGAGTGCAGCACCGCAGGTCTTGAAGCTCCGGCGAACATGAAGAACGTATGAACTAGACTGATTTCTTAAAGACTCTATATGCTAGAATACTTAGGGAGAGAGTGAGAGAGATTTTCTGTGTGGCGCTAGAAACTATGTATGAGGACACCTATTTATAGGCCTCCAAGACCCACACATGCATGAAATGATTGTTAGTCAAACTACGAACCTGAACCTTCTACATTCCGGTTCGTCTCAACCAAAATTAGGGAGGCGTAAGTCACTCCCAATTAAACAAAAATTAGGAAATTTGCTAACAATTGAAATTCATCACATGTTTTGCATGCACTTTCATGTCCTCTTCAGCGAATCTGGACTCTCCAGATTACTGGGCTAAGTCCAAATTTTGGGCTCAACAAACTTAGAAAACTCTTCTAAGACCCACATACAACCCAAATATCAATTGTCAAGGACCAATAACTAAGGTCCAAGGTCCAATATCTTCAGCCCAATCTCAATTAAATTCCCTTTTAATTTTTCACTCACATATTAATACTGGTAAACACCAATAATTTTCAACAATCCCCCACATGAGTGGAAATTAGAGCCTATAATATGCAGACTCACAGTCCAGTTCAAACGAGATTTTATTGCATCTGGATAAGTAGTTTGGAGCTTTGAACCTTCCATAGTCAAACATTACCAAGTACACCGACGACCTAGTGGACACTATGCCTTGAACCATTCCACCTTGGTGTGCACTGAAACAGTAATGTTGACACTATAAAATCTCTACGCTCTTCTCTTGTTCTCACGTTTTTGTCCGTTTCGGCCATGGACACCCTTTAGATTCATAAGTGTTTAATATCCAGTGATATTTGAGGCGGCCTCTCACCTCACACTTATATAGGTGATCTATCTTGAGTATCTCGTTATACTCTAGAAATCATTAAAAGTCAAAGACTTAACCTATACCACAACTTATGGGTTCCAACACTTGGTGTTGTACTCTTCTAAAGAATGGTCAAATTACCATGTGTTCTTAACAACAAACATCCACAGCTTAGTGTTCCCATTTAACCAAGTTCTTGGGATCTCCAGTCATCATGGTTGGGTTACCACTGATTCAGTTTACTTTGTGGATTTTAAACCCATTCTTTCTAGCACTTTATTTGATCTCAGCTAGCTCTTTTTGTGAGTGGATCCACTATTACTAGAGATCAAATTTTCACCACACACCCCTGTTGGAGTTATACGTGAAAGTATGTTTTTACTTTGTATAACTCATGTATTAAAAACTTGTTTATGAGAATAATTCTTTTATCACATTTGCTTTAGATATGATTGAATGTTGAATATTTTTTGCAACTAGTTCATTATATATAGTACTTGTTACATTGTAGTTAATGTGGTGATACCCGATCACGGAAGATCATATTAACGGTTTCCTTGTAACTAAACGTACAAATTCACGACCCAGGTGGAATTGAACAATCCGTCGTGAAAGGTCGATGTGTATATCTCAGATTGGCTTGTCTTGGCCAAGAGATTGCACTAGCACATTTAGTATGTGTTGAAGAGGACCTATAGCGAGGATAAATTCTTCTGTTCTGAAATGTGAAGAGTTAGACCTCAGTGGTTATTGATTTCTTAATCTCCGTCACTTAAATAGGATCGTGTGTGCTTAATGGTTACTGCTTTGATTCATGTTGGGTGAGAATCATCGTGACTTCGAACCTTGTGCTTTGGGCAGTAATATTAATCATACGATGGTTGCTAAGATTTAATACGGAGAAACGCGTGCGAGTACGGCTCGTGTGATTAGTCCCCTTGGTGGGCTCAGAAGTTTTATCGTACCAAATCTTGCAAGTGAAGAATTAGTTTCTTCGGTACGGATAATAATGTTGAGCTGTCTTTACTCCAAGGTGAAATATATTAATTAATTTAGAGCTATTCAGAAGTTTAATTAATTAATGGACTTGATAATCTTAAACGCGGGAAATAATAACCGGGAGCCCATATTATCGTAATATGGATTAAGATGGATAGTGCAATATTAATTTATTAGTGATAATAATTAATATTAATGGATTGAATTATATTGAGGCTCAATATTGAAATTTAGAAGTCCATTAGGAGGTCCAATCTTAATTCTCCTTAAAGGCCCCTCAAGTAGCCCATTAAGTAGCTCAATAATGATAAGGTGATTAAAATAAAAAGAAATATTAATGCTGATTTTTCTTATGTAATTTTCGAAAATTGATATATTAGGAGAGAAAAGATTTTGTTGATTTTCTTGGAAAGATATTATGGAAGATAAGTATTCTTGGAATACATATTATCTCATATATTCAAGAAGATCCAAATCTTGGATTCTTCCCTATTATTTTCGAAAAATACAAGACAATAAGGTGAGTGAGATTTTTGTGGAATATTTTATTATGGAGAAAAAAATATATGAGATATATTCAAGATTTCTTAGAGTCTAAGAAAAGATTTTTTCCAAAGCCCATATTCATCCAAAAATTCGGCCACTACACTTTATAAATAGGGGGTGATTATTTCATCACCAAGTACATAATTCCCTGGGTTGGAAAAATCAAAATCATATATATTTTTCTTTTTCCTTAGTTATTTAAATTACTTGAAAGCACTTCCCACCGGTGATCAAGTAAGGCGAAATGGAAATACTTGAGAAGGTTTTTGGGTTGATAAAGTGCGTTCGTAATTATTCCGTTTTATTCAAAGGCCAATTCTACGAGAGGTACGTAAATCACATAACTTCTTAATTTATTCCGCCATAGATTTTATGTGAATTAATTCAACATGCATAATGATAAAATTGTTGTTGGAATTATTATTTGAATTAATTAGGATTAATTCATGCTAGTAATAATTGAATTTAAATTCGTATTTAAATTTCATCCCGAATAGATTCCGGGCACCCCTATTTACCCAACAACCCCCACATTTTAGGATATACACATCTAAGTTACACCAACTTTAAATCACACACATCTGTGTGATCTAAGTATCAGAGGTAAAATGTTTCAAACTAAGGATAAATATTGTCATTTCCATTTCCACATATATCATATACCTTTTGAGGTTATTGATATTAGGAATGTTAATAAACAAATTTTATTAATCACCTTATAACTTTAGCTTTATACACCTAAACCTGAAAAGTTGTAAAATTGGAACACTAAATTTTACCACGATGAACTTTTTAGTTACGGCTTCCTCGAAAAAATACTTCCATTTAACTTGTGGAAATAATTTTGGAAGGCACCAACTGCTTTAGATTTTCCATTTAAATTCAAAGTCACGCCACATATTAAATTCGAATATATTAATGGAGAGACCTCTTCTACCCCCCACATTCGAATTTATTCATGGCGAGAACTCATCCCTCATATTCGAGATTGCTCGTCCGTTTTATTTAATATTTCACTAAATATTAATTTGGACACAATTTCAAAATAAATTGGAAAACCGACATTTGAAGTTACACTTTAAGTCCGAAATTTAATCTTGCAAATTTAATCTTGGTCAAATACCAAATTAAATTCAATTTTCATTATGGCCGTAATTGCCACATTTGACTCTCAAATAAATTGTCATTGCTACGAGTCAAATCTTGTGAATTAAATTCACATTGTTCATGCTCTCAAAGCACAGTTTCAAATGAGGTCTTAATGCCACCATTTATTCGCGAGCAAATCTCAAGCGAATTATACGACGTCTCAAATCATTTGGACTAAATCCAAATAATAATTTGTACTCTCAAGTACAAAGTATTTGATCTCATATCAATATTTAATTTGATATCAAGGAATCCAAATCCATGGAACAATATTTAATACCTCGAGTATTATTACTATTTCCATAATATTATGACACAAAGTTCAAATTAATTTCAGCCCAATTAAAATAAGTTTGACGTAAGAATTCAATCAGCCAAACTTTAAGAATTCAACCAAATTAAGCCCCAAATTAATTTTACTCAACAACTTTGGCCATATATTAAACCGATAAGGCCTAATCAATTTATTTTGGCTCATATTCATCGTTTCAGCAAATTTAATTTGCCCAGCATATGACCATAAAATAATATGGCTTTTATCTCAATATTTCTCTTTGAGATAACTTACATATTCAAATTGACTCAATAAATCAATTGAAAATCACATTTAATTGGCTTAATTCATCAATTTGGTCAATTGAGATCAACAACTGACCTACACACTCGGCTAAATTAGCCAATATCAACAATAATTTAATTTTGGGAAAATCATGTAAGTATGATCTTCAACCCAAAATAAATTAAAATGCATGTCTCAACTTATTTGCCATCTAACATTTCAAGTGACATAGAGAGACACGATCATGCATGTCACTTTCTCTCGAAACAACAACGTTAATAGCCGATTTACTCAATCGCGACAAACTCGAACGCCATAGCGGGAATTTCGATTCAATATTTTTCCGAAAAGCCACCAATTCTTATTTCAAATTGTTGCTTCATTCGGAAAAAGCCTCATTGGGACCCGGTTCATGATTCTCATCAACAACCGGCTTTAATCAATCACAGGACTTTATTCCCATCACCACCATTTGTCACTGACATCCTCATTTTGCGTATCGTTCTCAACGAACACAAGCGGATCCTCAGTGACAAACCTTGCCAACCACAAGGTGGTAAGAAAAAAAATAGCATTCTCTTCTGCCACTTTTTTCTTTTAATTCT
This sequence comes from Ballota nigra, assembly GCA_947034835.1. Classification (NCBI taxonomy): domain Eukaryota; kingdom Viridiplantae; phylum Streptophyta; class Magnoliopsida; order Lamiales; family Lamiaceae; genus Ballota; species Ballota nigra. The sequence continues at coordinate 64,066,875 of OX344721.1, read as the reverse complement.
TACCCGAGAACTTCTCGGGTCTCTCGTTATGGACCATGAAAGGTCTAGCGCCATCAAATGGGAAAGGGTTCACCACATTGGGATTCGACGTCTGCCCAACTTTGACAGTTACAGAGGGGATAGGGGTAGTGGTGCCCTGGGAAATGGGAGTACCAGAAGGAACAATAGTGTTTCCCTAGTTCAAAGACTCATAATTCTTATTTTCGTCAGTCATATTTTCGTCTTGCAATTGTTGGAATTTTGATGACTGTGGAAATATTAATTCGATTACAAAAGAAATAATAAAATAAAATTACAACTCGAAACTTAAATTTATACATAATACAAAAATGATAAGACTGCAGTGTGTCGAGTCGAGGAAGACCTCTTCCCGCAAGACGAAATTTCCCCGGTAGTGCTCTTCGGTTCTGGAAATACGTCCCCAAAGGTAAAACGACACTTTCGTCTTCAAGAGTGCAGCACCGCAGGTCATGAAGCTCCGGCGAACAGGAAGAACGTATGAACTGGACTGATTTTTTAAAGACTCTATATGCTAGAATACTTAGGGAGAGAGTGAGAGAGATTTTCTGTGTGGCGCCAAAAACTATGCATGAGGACACCTATTTATAGGCCTCCAAGACCCACACATGCATGGAAGGATTATTAGTCAAACTACGAACCTGGACCTTTCTACATTCCGGTTCGTCTCAACCAAAATTAGGGAGGCATAAGTCACTCCCAATTAAAAAAAATTAGGGAATTTGCCAACAATTGAAATTCATCTCATGTTTTGCATGTTTATCATGCACTTTCATGTCCTCTTCAACGAATCTGGGCTCTCCAGATTTCCGAGCTAAGTCCAAACTTTGGGCTCAACAAACTTAGAAAACTCTTCTAAGACCCACATACAACCCAAAGATTAATTGCCAAGGACCAATAACTAAGGTCCAAGGTACAATGTCTTCAGCCCAATCTCAATTAAATTCTCTTTTAATTTTTCACTCACATATTAGTATTGGTAAACACCAATAATTATATCTCTGGTCCCACCGGTCTCCCGGACCCGACTTCACCCAGTGGGCCAGCGCATAACCCGCCATCAACCTCACAAATCCGCAACTCCTTCAACCCAATCGCCCGAAGTTTACCTGTTCCCGTTCCACTGCCAAATGTGCATCATTTCGTGGCACAAACCCTTTTTTTTTTTTAGAAGAACAAACTATCATAATATGAAAACGTTCAACCTCATTATTGGATCAAAAATTAATTCGAGATAGCATTTGTAAATTAGATAAAGAGCAGCCCGATATGATATCCACATTAAGAGTCATTTGGTTAAGATTATAATTTTTTTAAAATAGCTTATAAATTGATTAAGGAACCTGTTGACAGCGATTTATAACGCATCTCGCTACCCGGTTCCTAGCGGGTAGGATTTGATATTAATGATAACAAGAAGCAATCAATGTGTGAGTAAATGAGCTCTCAAGAGTGTATTTGCAATAAATGTGATGTGTCTTACAAATGGGCATTCAAAGCCCTATTTATAGTGTACAAGGTGGGGGTTCCCCATGCTTGGTAGGTGGACTTGCGGGTCCCCCCTACTCCTAGCTGGAAGGTAATGAGTGGCTACAGCCTCCCCTACGAGCCAATGAGGAGACGCCACGTGGCACTGTCATCCCTGCGGCGATTGGACTTGGCCCCAACTGCCCTCTTTGACCCTGTCACATCCTCTAGACTGATGGCACCCGACGTCCTCTCACAGCTGGCGCGGCCTGGGATCGGGCAGACGGGTACTCGGGTACCGGGAAACGAGTCCCGACAAGAGTACCCTGGTGGTTCATATGCGGGTAGGCGGGTAGAGCACCTGCCCCGGAGCTCGCCGTTGGCCGCCCGATACCCGGGCCTGTGGGTAACTAAGTATCCTGCTCGGCAGCTCCCAGAGGCTCGCGTCGGGTAGCCTCTACGTCCCCGCCCGTCTGTCTGACCGGTCGGCGGACCATCCTTACCCGAGCCCGCTACAGTAGTAGGTCCATGTCTGATACCCGATGGGTCGGGTAGTAAATATCGGGTGTAACAATTGCCCCACCAGCCCGACATCGGGGGGCCGCGGTCGACGGGTGGCGGGCTGGTCGAACTGCACACTATTTTAAATTTGAATTTGAATTTTGGGGGTGACGTTTCGGTTTCCGAGACGACGCCTCGTATGCCGTGCCTGCTGACGTCACGGGGTGGCGTGACTGATGCGCAGAAGTCCAGGGGTCACGTCCGCCGAACTTGCTCCCCAACCGTTGCGCGCGTGGCCCCCACGCGCGCCCCTGAATTTCGTTTTATTCCACTTTTGACCCCGTTTTTTGCAGTTTAGTCCCTCCTCCTTCTTCTATAAATAGGGGCTTTCAGCCCATTTTCTCATTTTCACTCCCTTGCAAACTCATGCCCCCCCTTAAGAAGATTCAAATTTTCCAGCGAATTTCCTAGATTCCGGCGACTTTTTCGACTTCCGAGGTAATTTTCTTGTTTTCTTTTTCAAAACTCTCTTCTCTCTACCCCCATTCGCCATGAGTGATTCCGTCGAAAGCTTTGGGGCAGCCGATGCCTACCACTTCCGTCGCCGCGCCGCCGCCGACGCCGAGAGGCCTCTCCATCCGGCCGGGGAAGGGACTTCCCGTGCCGCCGCCGCCAGGGAGGGCGAGGGCAATTCCACGGATGTGGATGCCTTCGCCGAAGATTTGGAGGGGATGAGCCCCCAACGAGAGGGGGAAGCCCTAAGTGTTTCCCCAGTCTCAGCCTACCCGCCCCGAGCCGAAGACTTTTTGTTCGAGCAGGAAGCCGTGCCCGACCAAATAGACTATGCGGATAGCCGGCTAATCGGGTTCGACCACTCGAAATATATGAGCCGGTTCGTGCGGAAGCACACTGCCCGCGCGTACCTTGAGGCCCGGGACACCGAATTTGGGGCTTCTCGTCGCCCCAGTTGCCTGCCCCCGGATGCCGATCTGAAGGAGCTCTATTGGACCTTCCAGGCGCCCTCCGACGTTTTCTTCTACGCCCCCCGGGAGAATGAGCGGGCTGACCAGCCGCCGGAGGGCCTTATTGCCATCAACTCGGATACCCTTCATGCCGGGCTTCGCTTCCCGCTCCACCCAGCCATCTCTAAGCTGCTCGTTGCGTGGAATTTATCGATCACCCAGATCACCCCAAACGGGTGGAGCTACATACTGGGAGCGATGGTTGCTCTTGGTCGCCGCGGGTTGCATCGTATGCCGACCCCGGCCGAGATCAACCACTTGTATTATACTGTGGCCTCGGTCGGCCGGATGAACCACGGGTATTATTCCGTGAAGCCTCGAGGTGGTGACGCCATCGTCTTCGGCATCTCGTCGAAGGTGACGCACTGGCAAGAGAAGTGGTGGTGGGTCGGCGGCGCGTGGGAGAGTGTTGGCATCGACGGGCAAACCATCCCGGTTCCTCGGAAGTATCGGGATCGTAACCGCCGAGGTAACTATTAAATTACTCATCCGTCCCTTAGCACTGATCTAATTCTTCTTTCACTGTGCAGGCTGCGCGGCTCCAAACCAGGCCGATCTGACCGACGATTTCAGGCAGGCCCTTGAGTTGGTGAAGTCGGAGACGCGGAGAACCATGACGTCGGCCTTCTAAACGACAACGAGTATAGAAGGTTGTCCGGGCTACAAACCTTCCCGCGCCATTTGGACTTTGGTGGTAAGACTCTCCCCGACTTCTACTTTTTCACTCTTGCCCGAGCCTTCCCGAACTTTAACCCGTTATCGCTTTTGCAGCGCAGCGCTTCCCGGCCGAATCTTCCACGCCGTCCGATTCCCCGGCAGCCTCCCTGAGGGCCGCACCCGAGGTCGGTCAGGCATCCATCCCGGTGGTTAACGTAGAATCCTCCGAGGAGACCGTCGATATGGCTCCTAAGAGGAATGCCCTGGCGAAGCTAGCGAAGCGGGGAGCCGTTCGCGCCCCCGGGGTGACGATCCGTACTCCTCCTGCGACCCCGGTGCCCCCGACATCCTCCTCCCCGATGGACGGCTAGCGTCCATCAAAGCAGGCAAGGGTTGAGGGTCAGACGTCTATCGACCCGGCCATGGTGACGGTCAACTTGGACCCGGCGACAGGCGGGCTTGTGGCCGGCACTGTCGAGGCGGCTATAGGGAGCCCGGCCTCCTCGTCTCGTGACCGCAGTGACTTCTCCTTCCTGGGCTGGGGGAATCACCTCACGTAAGTATCTTTTGTTTCTTTCTGGCCGATCTGTGGTTTCGGAATCTTAACTTCTCTCCCCGCCGTTTTGTAGGCCTGATCCCCTGCCCCCGCCCGATGTCCTGCAATTCCTGCGTTCGCAGAACCCCCCGTACTCGGAGGCGGTGCTGGAGTCGTGGCCCGAGGACCTTCATCGCGCCGTCCTGAACCTGTCCCGGTCCTGGACCCTCAACTGCCAGAAGGCCACGCGGACTGTCTCGCTCGCCGACCGGATGAGGGCGGCGGCCATCCGCTCTTCCCGCAACGCTGTTGCCATGGAAGGCATCATGCTGGAGTTCGAGCGGGAGATGCGGACTGCCTCCTCATACAAGGCGGCCTTCCAGACGAAGAGAGACGAGGCCGCTCGTCTGGAAGAAGAGAACAAAAAGCTCCGGGAAGAGCTGGAGGCCGCCCGAACGAGTCGGGTAGAGTTGGAGGAGGAGAAGCGGAGGGCGCTCGCCGAAGCTGAGGTGAGGACGGCTGAAGAAGTCCGCCAAGCCAGGGAGGCCATCGCGGCGGAGGCGGAAACGCGCCTGGAAGCCGAGCGTGCCCGACTGGCCGCTGAGAGCGAGTCGACCGGATCCATGGTGTACATTAACGCCTACGCCGACTCGATCCGTTCTCTGCTCCGTCAGAACCCTGAGGCCGACTATTCCGGGCCGTTGGCTGGTCTGAGGAGCTATGTCGAGTCCAATCCTCCCTCCCCGGACTACGACATTACCCTGAAGGATCTGGTCGATCGCGGGCTGGACCTTTCGTTCCTTGGGGACCCGACGACCTTCATCTACCCTCTGACCGACGATGAGGCGGCCGAGGATCCGGGCGTGGTGGACACGGTGGGCCCGTGAACTCTTTTCTTTTTATTTTGTTAAGTTTGTTGGTCGCAGGCCTTTGTACTTTTCCTTTTGCTAATCCTTGTTAATGAGATCCCCTTTGCTCTTTATTTTGCTTTCGTTCTCGTTTCTTTGCACTTAGCCCGACGATTGGGTTAATAACGTAATCGGATAATAAAACTGTAAAATTAACCAACAGATTAATTAATGAAGTGCTATAGCCGAATGTCGGGCAGCGACTTCACGAAGATGGGATTGTTTTAACAATCGCTTGAAGAATTAACCAACAGATTAATTAATGAAGTGCTATAGCCGAATGTCGGGCAGTGACTTCACGAAGATGGGATTGATTTAACAATCGCTTAAAGAATTAACCAACGGATTAATTAATGAAGTGCTATAGCCGAATGTCGGGCAGCGACTCCACGAAGATGGGATTGATTTAACAATCGCTTAAAGAATTAACCAACAGATTAATTAATGAAGTGCTATAGCCGAATGTCGGGCAGCGACTCCACGAAGATGGAATTGATTTAACAACCGCTTAAAGAATTAACCAATAGATTAATTAATGAAGTGCTATAGCCGAATGTCGGGCAGCGACTTCACGAAGATGGGATTGATTTAACAACCGCTTAAAGAATTAACCAATAGATTAATTAATGAAGTGCTATAGCCGAATGTCGGGCAGCGACTTCACGAAGATGGGATTGATTTAACAACCGCTTAAAGAATTAACCAACAGATTAATTAATGAAGTGCTATAGCCGAATGTCGGGCAGCGACTTCACGAAGATGGGATTGATTTAACAACCGCTTATTGATTTTTACAAATTTGCACTTCGAGTAGCGATTACAATGAGCCCCTACTGGTAGTATTTTTTGAGTAGGGAGGCGTTCCAAGGGTATTGGGCCGGGTTGCCCTCAAGGCTTTCTAGCTCGTAGGCACCGTTGGCTAGGCGCTTAGATATCCTTAGGGGTCCCTCCCAATTCGGGCCAAATGCCCCTTTGGGTTGTCCGACCGTCCGTCGAAGCACTAGGTCCCCGGCTTCGAATTCCCTGACTTTGATTTTCGTATTGAAGTATTTTTCAACCCATCGTTTGTAAGCGATGTTTCTTTGCTCGGCGGATAGCTTTCTCTCCTCCAACAGGTCCAACTCGTCTAGCATGGCTTGGTCGTTCTCGGTCCCCATGGGTTGTGAGGTGCGGAGGCTTGGGATAATGACCTCGGCCGGGATGACTGCCTCTGTTCCGAAAGCTAGAGCGAAAGGAGTCTCTCCGGTTGCTGTTCGACAGGTTGTTCTGTACGACCATAACACTTCGGGTAGCTTGCTCGCCCATGTTCCCTTGCTCTCCTCCAACCTTGTCTTCAACGTGTGTTTGATTATCTTGTTTACTGCCTCGACCTGCCCGTTCGACTGGGGGTGGTAGGGTGACGAGAACAACCTCTTGATCTTATGCTTCTGGCAGAATCTTTCCATCTCTAGCCCGTCGAATTGTTTCCCGTTGTCCGAAATGATTATCTGTGGGAGGCCGAATCGACAGATTATGTTGCGCCAGATGAACCTGATAACATGTTCCTGGTCGATCGTTTTCAGTGATTCCGCCTCCGCCCATTTGGTGAAGTAATCCACGGCGACGATTGCGTACTTGACGCTGCCCGGGGCCGTAGGTAAAGGGCCAATGAGATCGATCCCCCACTTTGCGAACGACCATGGGCTCAGGATTGAGGTGAGCTCGGTTGGAGCCTGGTGGATTGCCGGCGAATAGACTTGACACTTGTGGCATGCCCGTGCGTAGTTGATTGCGTCCTTCTTTAGGGTGGGCCAGAAATATCCCTGTCGGATAACCTTCTGGGCGAGCACCTGGCCGCCAGCGTGGTTCCCGCAGCGTCCTTCGTGGACCTCGACCAAGATCTTCCTTCCCTGCCCCGGCGTTACGCACTTTAGGAGGGGCAGGGCGAAGCCTCGCTTGTACAACTGGTCCCCGATGATCGTGTACCGGGCCGCCCGGAGCTGCAACTGTCTTGCCGCTACCCGTTCGACTGGGAGTTGGCCGTCACGGAGGTACTTTAGGATGGGGGTCATCCAGCTGTCCTCCTCCTGCCCCAGGTTACTCACCCACTGGTTGGAGCTCGTGGGGGCGGTCAGGTAAGTAACTGTGATCTGGGACATGTCGGCTGCCCCTTCGGATGTTGCGAGGCGGGCAAGTGCGTCTGCTTGAGTATTGTCGAGTCGGGGTACCACCTCTATGCAAACTTGATCGAATTTTTCGAGCAGGTTCTTGGCTAACCCCTGGTAGGCCAACATCCTATCGCTGCGCGCCTCGTATTCTCCTGAGATTTGACATGTAACGAGCAGTGAGTCGCTGTAGACCTGAAGTCTCTTCACTCCCATGGCCATGGCCATTTCCAGGCCGTTAATTAATGCTTCGTACTCGGCCTCATTGTTGGTCGCGTGGAAACCGAATCTTATGGCTGTCATGAACGACTGGCCGGACGGGCTGAGAAGGACAATTCCCGCGCCTGCCCGCGTAGTTGTGGAGGATCCGTCAACGTACATTTTCCACGGTGGCTGCTCGATCTTGGACATCGCCTCCGGGTAAGTGAGCTCGACTATGAAGTCGGCCATGGCTTGGCCTTTGATGGATGTTCGAGGAGCGTATGTGACTCCGAATTGCCCGATCTCAACAGCCCACTTGAGGCATCTGCCCGCCGTGTCTGGCCGATGAAGTACTTGGCGAAGTGGCATTGTTGTCAGTACCTCTACTTGGTGATCGAAAAAGTATGGGCGTAACTTACGTACGCTCATTACTAGAGCGTATGCTAATTTTTCCAGGGGTGGGTACCGTAGCTCGGCGTCGTGAAGTGTCTGGCTGACATAGTAGATTGGCAGATGTGCCTGCCCCTCAGCCCGCACTAGCACGGCGTTGAGAGCTGAGTCTGAAGCCGCCAAGTATAAGAAAAGCTTCTCGCCGGGGACGGGTTTGGCCAGCACCTGGGCGTTTGACAGGTATGCTTTCAAGTTATCGAAAGCGAGCTGACTCTGGGGAGTCCAGTTTAGTTTCCCCTTCCACATGCTGTCGAATAAAGGCTTGCATCGGTCCCCCATGCGGGAGATGAAACGGCTGAGGGCGGCTAGGCTGCCCGTCACTCTCTGCACCTCTTTCACCGTGCGGGGAGGGCTCATCTCGAGGATCGTCTGTACCTTGGTCGGGTTTGCCTCGATTCCCCGCTGGCTAACCATGTGCCCCAAGAACTTGCCCAACTCGACGCCGAAACTGCACTTTTTCGGGTTGAGCCTCATCCGATATTTTCTCAAGATCTCGAACGTTTCGGCTAGGTGTGTGAGGTGGTCTTCTTTCTTCTCGCTCTTGACGACGATGTCGTCGATATATACCTCCATGGTCGCCCCGATCTGATCGTGAAACATGTGGTTGGCCAGCCTCTGGTAGGTTGCCCCAGCGTTCATGAGCCCGAATAGCATCCGCTTCCAGAAATACATGTTTTTCTCGGTGAGGAAAGTGGTGTGTTTCTGGTCGTCTGCGGCCATTGGGATCTGGTGGTTGCCGGCAAATGCGTCCATGAAAGTAAGCATCTCGTGCCCGGCCGTGCTGTCCACCAGATGGTCGATGTGTGGCATCGGGAAGTGATCTTTTGGGCAAGCTTTGTTCAGGTCTGTGAGGTCGATGCATAGCCGCCAGGTGTTGTTGCTCTTTTTGACGAGTACAGCGTTGGATACCCATTGAGGCTTGTCGTCGGGGTCGACCATTCCGATGAGTTTGTTGTCGAGCAGCTTTTTGACTTCAGTGGCAATGACCGCGTATTTGTCTGGGCCGAATTTCCTTCTTTTCTGTGAGATTGGCTTGCGGGATGGATCGATGTGCAGTTGGTGTGAACATACGGCTGGATTGATCCCGACCATGTCTTCGTGGGACCAGGCGAATACGTCTAAGTTCTCTTCTAAAAATGCGGTCATCTTTGCCCGCATCTCGCCGGACATTGACGAACCGAGTTGAACACTTACTTCTGGCCGATTCATCATTGTGACCGAAATTAATTCCTCGATCGGGCTGGCTCCCCGCTCGCCGTAGCGTGGATCGTCGATCTGCCCTGTTAGGGTTTTATCAATCTCCATGGGTTCGTACCCGAGCCTTGGCTCCAGGTCGACTTGGATGTTCTCAAAAGTTTGTGAATCTTCTTCCATTGGGAGGGCAGTGGGTGGGATTTCTTCGTCTATTTCCATGTCTCCCTCCCCGATTGTGCAGACATAATCTAGATTTGCAAAATTTGAAATAACATCGATATACGCCAAACATCCGCGTGCCATTTTCTGATTTCCCTTAAGAGTCCCAACCTTCCCGGAGGGGGTTGAGAACTTGATACAATAATAGAATGCTGAGGCGGCGGCTTCGAACTCGTGCTCGAATGGCCTGCCGAGAAACCCATTATAGGTTGACGGCTGGTCGACAATGATAAAGTCGAGCTGTTTCGAAGCCTTAACCTCAGCGTCTATGCTAGAAACTAATTCTACGGCTAGTCTAACTATCCCGTAGGGTTTCACTGTGGCGTCGCCGAAACCTTTGATAACCTGGTCGCATGGCTCCACATACTTCTCGAAGGAGCTGTCCAGCTGGTCGAATGCGGCTTTGAAGAGGATGTTGCAGTAGGCTCCGTTGTCGACAAGCATGCGATGGACGGTGACGTCCATGATGTTGACGGATACGACCAGGGCGTCGTGGTTCGGGTAGATGATCCCGGTGCGATCCTCCTCCTTGAAGGCGAGGAGGTCTGTCTCCCTTGCCGTCATGTTGACCGACATTGTGATCTGGTGGACGTTGTCCATTGCCCGCAGCTCGCTCTTCTGCCTGCGGTTGGACAGCGAGGTGGTGGGCGCGAAGCCCCCCACCGGGGAGAGCATGTTGACGGCCCGACGGGCATGGTTTTCCAGAATCGGCGGGCATACGAGTGCCGCCTCCCGGTTTGGCTCTGCGGGGCGGGCAGCGGCTTGAGCTTCCGGTCTGGCCGCCGGTCTCTTCACGTACTCCTCCAGCTTCCCCTCCTCGAAGAGTCGCCAGAGTTGTTTTAGGAGGTCGCGGCATTCGCTTGTGTTGTGCCCGGCGGTTTGGTGGTAGTGGCAGTACTTGTTGGGGTTGATCTGTACCCCCGGTTTGTGGACCCACGGCCGTGCCTTGGGCATCATGTTTTTGTCCCGGATACATAGATGTACTCCGGGGTGGCCGACAATCTTTCGGCCAGTTTCACTTCGACGGAGTCGAAGGGTTTGAATGGTTGGGAGGCCCGATAGGAAAAGCTCCTTCGGGACGGCGTGCTGCGAGGCTTCTCCTTCTCCGTCGGCGTGCATTCGCCCAGCCGCTGCGCCAAAATGTCGGCGTTGTAGATGATCTTCCCTGCCCGCTGCCTGAACTCCGAGTAGGACTTTGGATAGTCCTTGTTCATGGACCTCCATAATTTTGTTCTCAGGCGGAGCCCGCCTATTACGCCGACGAGCTTGACCTCGTCCCCGACGGGCTCGCCTTCCATGATGATCTGGTCGACCCGGTCAATGTACGCCCGGTCCGTCTCGTCCTTCCCCTGAGCCAAGTTGGCCATGCGATTGGCGCCGGCCAGTCGTGGCGCCATCGAGGAGAAATGTTCCAGGAACAGCTCTCCCAATTGGTGGAATGAAACCACCTTCCCCGCGGGCAGCGAGGAGTACCAACGGTGTGCCCGGTCACCGAGGGTTAATGGAAACATCCGGCACTGGGTTACGTCTGTAGCTCCCATGGAGATCATGTAAGTAGAGTACTTGCTCAGGTGGGTGACGGGGTCCGTCTCCCCGTCATATTGGCCCACAGCGGCCACGTTGATTTTTGGTTGGGCTGGGGCCCGCTCCAGGATGTCTGCGAGGGGCGAGTTGGGCATGTAGGGGACATGATGTTGCCCGTCCCGCCTTTCGAGCTTGGCCTCGAGGTCCGTGACCTTCTTTAGGATAGCGGCCATAGCGCTGTCGGCAGCGGGTGGAGAGCGGGGACGAGGGTTGTCCCCCAAGCGGTCACGGACCGACGGCCTTGGGGCCGTGTCGTTGTGACACCTGAGGGATCGTGCCCGCTCTTGCTCCCGGGGTCTGGAGCTGGCGTTGGACTCGCAGTGTCGGGCAGCTCCCCGAGCTTGGGAACCCAACCGAGAGAAAACTGACCCCGCAGGTCGGCGTGAAACCCGTTGCGAGTCGGCCTCCTCGTCGAGGCGCCTCTTTAGGTTCTGAGGCCGTGGGTTACTGGCGGCCCTCCTGGCCGTTTCCTGCTCCTGCTGTGGCTGGCCGGTGGCCTTGGACCGGGCTGGCTCCTTTCCGGGTCTATGAGTGCGGATAGGAGCGGCGTTGATCTCGGCCTGACGGCGTTCGATCATGGCCTTGGCGGCCTGGAGGTCTTCCGGAGTTCTTATGGCTGACAAGAACTCGAAGGGACCCTAGAGGGTTTCCGCCGTGGCTGGAGCCGGGGTGGCGGTTTCGCCGATGTCCTCGGCTTGGTGCTGGGTTCGTGTGACCTTTGAAGTGGTCATTTTTTCTTTGAATGAAAGTGGATGGGGTTTTGTTCGAGGTGACTAGATAAACGAAACCGAGTGTACTTCGATATTAGTCACCCTCCTTCTAGCGCCAAAATGTTGACAGCGATTTATAACGGATCTCGCTGCCGGGTTCCTAGCGGGTAGGATTTGATATTAATGATAACAAGAAGCAATCAATGTGTGAGTAAATGAGCTCAAGAGTGTATTTGCAATAAATGTGATGTGTCTTACAAATGGGCATTCAAAGCCCTATTTATAGTGTACAAGGTGGGGGTTCCCCATGCTTGGTAGGTGGACTTGCGGGTCCCCCCTACTCCTAGCTGGAAGGTAATGAGTGGCTACAGCCTCCCCTACGAGCCAATGAGGAGACGCCACGTGGCACTGTCATCCCTGCGGCGATTGGACTTGGCCCCAACTGCCCTCTTTGACCCTGTCACATCCTCTGGACTGATGGCACCCGACGTCCTCTCACAGCTGGCGCGGCCTGGGATCGGGCAGGCGGGTACTCGGGTACCGGGAAACGAGTCCCGACAAGAGTACCCTGGTGGTTCATATGCGGGTAGGCGGGTAGAGCACCTGCCCCGGAGCTCGCCGTTGGCCGCCCGATACCCGGGCCTGTGGGTAACTAAGTATCCTGCCCGGCAGCTCCCAGAGGCTCGCGTCGGGTAGCCTCTACGTCCCCGCCCGTCTGTCTGACCGGTCGGCGGACCATCCTTACCCGAGCCCGCTACAGTAGTAAGTCCATGTCTGATACCCGATGGGCCGGGTAGTAAATATCGGGTGTAACAGAACCTATAAATACTTTTAAAATGTTTGGTAAAATAAAATGTTAAACAATTTTTAAATATTAAAAATAAGCACCGTACAACTTATAAGTTGTAAAAAAATAAGTTGAGATATTCCAATTTATTTTCCTCACCACCTCCACCCACTTACTCCGAACACCAATCACCCCTCTCTCAACATAAAAAAAAATAAAAAATTATTTTATATTAAATTTAAAAAATATTTATTATAAATTATCATTGATCTTATAAATAATAATTAATCAAACATTTTAGCACCTTAAACTTTTAAAACAACTAAGCCCAAAATTTGAAATTCTCTTGGCCCAAAAAAGAAATAATAGCTTGGAACATTTGTTGTGGCATTAAATATTCGAAGTATGAGACCGAGGCTTTACATGCTCGACCTCGGAGGTCGCTCGGCTACAGGACCACAGTGAGATTTGGTGACGATGTTGTTCGGTGGATACGAAATTTTCAACAAAAAAATTCGTAATGGGATTAACTACGAATTGCTTACAAAAATTTATAATTATAAAGACATCTTCCTTCCCCACCTACAAAAAAATTTGTCTACGGAAATTTTATAGGCAAATTGAATTGTAGGTAACATTTTGTTACCTATGGATTTTATTCCGTAGGCAAGTTGTTTCTAGGTTGAGAAATGTAGAAGCTTTCATAATTAGAAAATTTTGTAGACAAATTGTAGGCAATTCTTACTACGAATTTTTTTGTTGGAAAAGTTTTGTAGGCAATTCTAATTTTGTAGGTAAATTTTTATTTTCTTGTAGTGAGAGTCTAGGACAGCGGCGAGGTTGGGCGACGTCATCGGAAGACCGGAGCCATGACTAGGTCCGAAGATGACGTCAGAATCAACCTCTCAGTTGGATCTTGTCAAACGAGGTCTAGGGCTGTGATAACGAGCCCAATAACATCAAAACACTTTTGAAAGATTATATGTAAATCAATATTAGTGTGGACGCTCCAGGTCTATTATAGGAAGTAAATACTACCATACAAGGAGATCTTGTAATATAGAAAAGATGTCATGCCCACATAGAGCCGAATCTATCTGCTTAGGCGTTTCAGCTAGTCTTTGTAAGGGCTCAATTGCAAAGATTTGTCAAGATACCAAGAGCATTACAAGAAATTTACCTAAAACTAAGAAATTGGCCACATCATTTTATCTAGCTGACTTTTTTAATTAAAAAAACTTAAAAAAGGGAGGACACATCACTATTACCGACTGGTTATCTGGTATAACAGGATGTAGGATTAAAATAATATATATTTGTAAATTACAAAACAAATATCAAAATTTGAGAGCCCACAAAAATAAAAAAAGAATGAATACAAAATAGAAATAAATGCACCATAGTAAAATCGATAAGCCTAAAATACCAATTAAAACATGGGAAATCACAACACCCAATTTTATACAATTGATATTTGATTTGTATTTAAGAAAGGTAGGCCCCACTCAATTCCCCTTCTCCCCCCTCTCTCCTAAAATATCAACCCCTCGTCTCATCACTCTCTCTCATCCTTTCTCACTCACTCACACGTAACCCCCCCCCCCCCCTCTCTCTCTATCTCTCCATTAATTCAAAAAAACACCATAAAACTTCTCTCTCTATCCAGATGTCAGTCCAGATGAAAAACGAAGTGTCGGCGGTAGCGGCGCTATCACGGAGGCAGCGGCGCTATCGGAGGAAATAGAAAGGCGGTTGGAGGAAATAGACCGGCGCTCGTCCAGTCTCAGAGACGACGCCGGGCACCCACGAGTGAGCGGATCCAGAAGAAGCGGCGGTGACGCTGTTATGGTGGGGGGTAGATCGAGGGTTTCGAAGGCGGTGGTGCAAATATGCTCAAATCCAATGGTGCGGTGGTGGTGCACAGAAGCTCTGATGCCATGGTCGACGGAAGCCCCAAAAAAATCCGACGAAATCCTTCCCGATCTATGCACCAGCGCCACAGTACCGAGGCGATGCTGTGGCCTTAAATCGGCGGCCGTCCGGTCTCAAATTTTTCACCGTCGGAAGCTTTATGGCTTTATGGCCGTTAGGTGATCCTTCAATTATTTATCTTTTCTGTCATTCATGATTTTATTAATTAAATAGTGGTGATTTGAAATAGCTACAATTTTTTGATGCAATTAGTGATAGTGAGATTTTAATGGGTACCCAGAACGAGCAGGCAAATGTATTGAAGTTTTGATATTCCTATGTTGTGATATTTAATATTCTGGGTGTTGAATCGTTGTGTGTTGCAACACATACGGTATATATGATGATCTGCATATATGTTGTAATAATTATTCTGCAAATATGTTATTGATAATTTTTTTGGTGATTCTAGGTACTCAAGTATGAGGGGTGATGAAGGAATCGACCAACAAGTTATGTGCGTCTATTCAGGCACTCAAATATGATGAAGGTTGTTCATAAATTCAAAGGGAGTTGATGAAGATTTCTAAAAATTCAAGAATTAAAAAGGCTTTTGGAAACACAGCACAAAAAAGCCGAACAATTTTTTAATTTTTGAGCGTCTATTCAATTTTTTTTTCATCTGTTCATAATTTAGCTAGCATTTCTTCATAATTTTAGAGTGTTTGTTCATAAGTTATTTGCGCCTGTGCATATTTTTTTAGGCCGTTTATTCATAATTTTGTGCTGTTTATGCCTAATTTTGCAGGTGTAATATTTTTGGAATTTTTTATATGTAGTTCTCAAATTAATAATAAATAAATATTTTTGAATTTGAATTTGCTTGAATTCTCAAATATTTATATTTTGTGTTCAAAATATTTTATACTTTTGTTCATAAAATTTGTGTTTATGTTCAAAATTAACATACACCCGAAAATAACAAATATTTCTGGTCAAAATTTTGCCTCGGAAATGTGCAAAAGGTGTCAATCAGTCAACATTTTTGTCGGATTCTGTAAAAAATTGAGTTTGAGTACGGGGCCCACCAAATTGTATGAGGGTGTGGTTTTGTTTAATGATGGAGACCACCAAATTGTAGCAAATTGTGTTATGGGATTTCTACCATCCCATTTTGCATTTAAGGCTTTAGAATTGTACCATATATTAACTATGCCTACAAAATATTATGATTTGTGAATCACATTCACAATATAATATTAATTTGAAATTAAAAGCCATAATATTAGGAATATTTGAATTTGCTCAGGAAAAAAGATGGCCGAATCAATAGAAACCCGCCTCACGCCCCAATTCAACTCTTTCCAATTCCAGCCTAAAGCTCCAATTACATTGATATGGACAATCTGTTCGGGTCGGTAATCCTTTTTCTTTCGCCAAATTGATTGAAATAGTTACTCTATTTTGGGTTATGTCCACCAGCTGGGGTAAAATATTTCCTATTTTGTATGGGACCTTTTAAAATGGACGTATGGATTGGACGGCACTGTAACAACTGATTTTAAATTTATTAAATATAATAAACATAAAAATGTTTAAAACTGAATTTCCTTCTAATCGAACCAAAAAATTTGTGCGGATTCTAACTCCTCTGATTCTTCTCTTTTGTTTGACTTTTGACTTCGATAATTTTTCGGACGAAATCCTTGTTTTGATCTTATTCGATTTTGAATTTAGGGACTTATAACGTTAATCCGAGGGCTCAACACCTTAATACAGATTAAACGCTATATGGGCAACTTTATAGATGAATTCCTTTGAACTTGACGAAAAACACCTTTGAATTTGTTGAAGACCTTTGATGAAGACCTCTGATGAAGAACGCCTAGTGATGGAGGCCTTCGAGAAACGTTGATAAGAGAGGTTTCGCACCTTGATCTCGGATCAAACTTCGTTTCTCACTGAAGTCGTGAAGAACGCCTTTGAAGCCGTGAAGAACACTTGCAGAGAATTCTGAAATCCTGAAGCTTCTGACTTGGTGTTGTGTGGAAAATGAATAAATGAAGACATCTATTTATAAATGCAGGATTCCAGGTTTACGGCAGATTTAATGGGCTTCAAAAGATTTGATCGTATCCACTCATTTAACTTATCAGACTTTTAGAGGCTCAATTGGATTTATTGGACTTTAGAGACCCAATTGGATTTATTGGACTTTAGAGGCCCAATTAGATTTATTGGACTTTGGAAGCCCAATTTGATTTATAGGGCTTTAGAGGCACAATTTAACTTATTGGACTTTAGAGACCCAATTTAATTTATTAGACTTTAAAAGCCCAATTTAATTTGTATCAATAAATTAATTTACTTATTTAAGGATTAAATGTATATAAATTCCAATAAATTAATAATATTTTTAATTGACATTTAAGACGTAATTTCCACGTGTCGCCTTTTATGTAAACTATGCCCACATTTACTCTTGGGATTTTCTCTCTCACTGTTAATAAACCCGAATAAAGTCGTATGTTTTCTTTTAATACAAAATCTCTTAAGCAAAAATTTCACAATATGCAATTTATACCATTACACGTGTTTAGTGATACAATTATATGTATATGCTAATATCATTAAATATATATATTAAAATTACAATATAAAATATTATGGTATCCATAATAATATTAATAAATGTATATATAATTTTATACGTGTGCAAATTTTACAGCAGACTACACTTCTTCGAAATTAATGTTATATACTTTTCGGGTAAGTTGCAACTTTGGTACAATAAGAATTCCCCAACGACAATGTTGATCCCATGTTCTTTTTTGGTCCAAATTGTTAAGTTTTTAACAGTTTTCGTTAGTTTTTTTTAAGTTATTTTAAAAATTAATTAATTATGTGATTAAATGAATTCAAAAATATTAATTATAAGTTTTTAAAATGTAAATTCTTAAAAATTCAAATTAAAAACAAAAAATAATAAATATTAAAAAAAAACTTCCATTCGAATGGATTAAAACTTAACGGTGTACTCTCCCCATAAAAGCTGAACCCTCCTCCTCTGCTCTTCTTCCTGCCGCCACCTCATCCCCCGGCCGTCCGGCCTCACCCTTGTCGTTGCTAGTGCCGCCACCACTCTTGCCCCATCCTCATCGCTATCCACCACTACACCTCCACACCACCGTTACTCCACATTCTTCAAAACAACCTAATGAAAAATTTGGCCACGAAATTCGATTCGGCCACAAAATTCGTTGAGGCTACCCCCATCAAACTCGTCTGAGTACTAGAAATCAAAGCCCGTTGTCAATTTCAAATTTGGATCTCTTCCATTTGCAAATTTTCATCCAATTTTTTGGCGATTTTTTTACCCTATTTACTGTAATTTTCTGATTCTTTGTGCTTGTGTTTTGAGAATGGGGATTGTAGCTTGAGTGATATGATGTCGTTGGCTGCGACGGGTGTGATGGGGCTGCCGTGAAATTTGGTGCGATTTGGAGAAAAAATCTATGGTACGTCTTTTCTTTTTTCCCTCAAAGCTTTGGGAATTACCAACAATATGTGGCTTGAGATGAACTGGGAAGAAGCCAGAAATTGCCGCCATAAGGGACTCGCCAACAATTAAATTTGTTATGTTAAGAATTTGATGATAATTATAATTTTGGAATTAAGTTTAAGTTGACAGACTACATTTGCGTTAGTTTATTTGACGGATATATCTTGTGGGACTAAAATTGATGAAAAAAAGACTAAAATCATGGCCACAATCTAATGGGACCAACAATGCAATTTTCCATACACTTTTCGTTTCAATATAAGTTTTTCACTTTCTGTTTTTGTACATCGTCCTACATAAGGTTCTCATTCGATTAAAACAAAAACAACACTCTATATATATCAATAAATAAATATTTTTTAAAACAACTACAATTTACTTTTCACAATTCCCTATTATTTTGTATAAAAAAAAACAGCATGTGACACTACAAGAAAATAAAAAATTGCCTACGGTATTAAAAATGTCTACAAAATTTTTTCAACAAAAAATTTCGTAGTAAGAATTGCCACAATTTGCTTACAAAATTTTTTAATTACGAAAGCATCTACATTTCTCAACTTAGAAACAATTTTCCTACGAAATTAATTTGCCTACTGATTAGGCGTGAAATTGTCATGATTTGTAGCTCGTTTTGCCCGTGTTTTGAGTGAATTCGATGAGCATTTGGAGTTAAATGAGTATTATTTGTATAAACTGATGAATTTACCTCTTTGATGCTCATAGATGGATAGAGGGCGAAAAATGGAGTTCGTAGGACTTTGAATCAACTCAAACGGATGTCCGGATGAGAAGATATTGAAGAAATACGAATAATATTAGTTCGTGCAAGGAAAAGTGTCACTCAGTTGAAGAAGAGAAGTCACTCGACCAAGAGAGGTCGAGCGTCCCCGCTCGAGCAAGGCATTTGCTCGAATGCCCAGTCTTACAGAGAGTTTTAGCCGCTCGAGCAATTACGCTGAGCGCCTCCATTCGAGCTCTAGAACCGCTCGAGCACCTCAGCTCGAGCGACCCCATTCGAGCTCTGCCACCATTCGAGCAATTTCGCTCGAGCGCCACCGCTCGAGCAGTGGCAGCTCGAGCGCTCGAGTTCACTGGAAGAAGCACCATCCGAGCAAAGAAGGGGTCGAGCGCCACCGCTCGACCATAACCCAAAAGTGCGCGATTTTGACCTTTTTAACCCGTTTCGGCCCGATGTTATCCGAAGCGACCCATACCTATAAATACATCATTTTGAGCTCGGTTTTGACCACCACTTCACACATAGAGATAGTTTTTGGAGAGAGAAGAGCACCGAGAGTTTGAGCAAGCATATTTTACGTGTAATCGAGGTTTTGACATCACGAATTCATAGTTTAGATATTTATTTTGATTTTCTTTCTTTCATTTTTCCACACTTATTACATGAGACCTTTGATTTCTTTGTTATTTGATATTCTTCTTAGATTAAACTTCTTTCTTCAAAACCCTAGTTTATGTTCTTGAATTTTTCAATTCAATTCGTCATGTTTATGTTCGTTGCTTGTTTAATTGCTTTCGTTATCGTAAAAACCAAGCTAGGCTAAAACTCTTGTATGCTTGGGGTAGGATGAACTCGTAGAAGTAGGATGTTGGTACGTAGTTAGGGTAACTCGTGATGTTTAATGCTAGTTCTCTTAATTAATTGAATTCTTAAAATAAACCCTAGAATTATCTTGGAATTGAGTACGAAAATTATTAGAGAGAGGATGATCTTATCACTCTTTAATAACGAATAGGCTTAACGATAGGGTTATATAAGGGGTTTATAATCTACCGGTTTATCTAGGGAGGACGACCGCATCACCTTGGGTAAATAAAGGTCTCATTAATTAATTAAGCATAATCCATATAACTTGTTTAATGGGTTGTGAAGTAGGTTGATATGACGAAGTATTAGAGTTAATTCTTGAGCTTTTAGTCTTTCAATCTGGTGCGAGATTAGAGAAGTTGATTGCCTAGTTTTAGTACACTTAGGATTAATACTTGCACATCACGGTTATTTTAGTTATCGTACTAGCTCTGTTAGTATACGTAGGGATTCCTATCCTGAGCATCACCATCTCGTACTTGATTAAACCCATAGTTAATTGTCTGATTTCATTATTTGCATTAACAGAAGTAGACTTTAGAGTAGTTTAATTACATTCCTAAATCAGAACACACACTCATATTAACTACGACGCGTAGATCTTCAGGGCTCTATTCGCATGCATACCTTCCCTTGGGTTCGATACTACTTGGTCCCTATACTTTTGTGGGGTAACTACTAATATAGCTAATATTTTGCGTTCAAGTCACCTATGAAATGAAATCTCTAGATATAATTACTTACAAGTCATTTGCCTACAAAAATTTACCTACACTACAACTTGCCTACGAAATTTTTGTAGGCAAATTATTTTGTAGGTGGGGAAGGAAAATGCTTATACAATTAAAAAAATTTATAGGCAATTCGTCGGCAATCCCCACTACGAATTTTTGTTGGTGGAAATTCTGTAGCCGTATTAACAATTTTCGTAGGCAATTTTATATTTTTTTGTAGTGTAACTTATTATCCACTATTATACTAATAGAGAGTTTATTCTGCCTATGTGTCGCTTTGTGGTACATTTATCCTATGTGTCGTCATTTGGTTAGTTTCGTCTATGTGACATAATTGTGAAAGTCATATGTGTCACGTATGTGTCATCTATGTGGCTTAATATGATAAAGAGTCTAATTTAAAAAAAAAATGTACAAGGATTTGAACCCTAAACTACATTAGCACAATTTATAATGTTTACCACTTGAGTCAAACTAAGAATCTATACAAAATTAGAATATCGATTGTACATAACTTGAGTCTATAAAACATATTAGAAATTTGTTGCAATCGTACCAATTTACATGTTATTTAACTATATTTGAGGACATCCTATATTTATGTTAATAATTCAAAACAAGTAGCTTAAGTATATGTATTCTATGTATTATTATTGAATTAATTAATTGAACTTACAAATTATATTTATGTGAAATTTTAATGTTTAATTGACTTCTATCACTATATTTAGAATTTTTATTTAGAAAATCTTAATTTGCTAAAAAAAATTAAATTAAGTTTATTAAATAATTTTGATTGTTCTATCGATTAAATGCTTAATTGAATTTTAGTTATTTTTTTTAAAATTATTTAAAAATTTAACATTTAATTGATGAATTCTTATTGTCAAGAAAATAATGCACCAAAATTCTAATTATTTATTTTTTTTAATATCAAATTGAATTTAATATATCATTTTTTTATTGACTTAACTGTGTTTAAGTGCATAATTTTATTATGTATTTATAATGCATTATGATGTATAATTAACTTTTACAAAAATTCCGCGCTATATGTAGGACACATATCTACTATATTAATAAACAAATGCACATTTTAAAATAAAAGAACAAAAAATTATAAAAATTTACAATGGAATATAAAAAATTAAAAAAAAATCAATAGTAGTATAATGGGATAGACAAACTAACTGTGCAACGGCTGATTCTAGATTAAATAACATTATCTCAGTAGGCAGCTATAAATTTTCTGGCTATGGTTAGTTGGGAGGCTAGAAGAAAAGTGTTACTTTCAAAATCCCCCATCTCTTTGTTTCGGAATTTCGCATATTAATTTCAAAATGATATGTTTAGTCCCAAAATGATATTTTTTTTTTTTACGGAAAAAAAAGTGTGAAGTTTCCTTGGAAATGACGGAAGTATTATTTATTCAATAAAACTTGATTTTCATAAGGAAAAAATAATCTTTTAAAATAAAAATTAAATAATAAGTATTTATAGCATAACTCTACTCCAATGCCTATTACTCCCTCCGTCCCAAATCAGTTTTCACACTTTCCTTTTCTATCCGTCCCACATTAGTTTTCACACCTTAAAAAGGAAAGTTTTCTTATAACTTTTATCCTCAAAGTTCTCACTTATTTACCCATATGCCATTACTTTTCTTACACAAACAAACCACAACCACACAATTAAAGTTGATTTGACATAAAGTTCTCACTTTATCACTTTAATATATAAAATAATAAATTTTCTTAATTACCGTGCCCAGATCAGTGTGAAAACTGATCTGGGACGGAGGGAGTATAAAAAAAAACTCCCGAATAACACATTAATAATAATACACGAAGACAATAAAATATAAAATTGTCTATGAAAATTGTTAATATAACTACAATGTGTATTAAAAAAAAAAATAGAAAAATTCATAGTGAAGACTGCCTACAAAATTGTCTATAATATACTCCCTCCGTCCCCTCTTAATATTCACACTTTCCTATTTGGGATGTCCCACAATAATATTCACACCCCAAAAAAGGAAATAAAACACTCTCACACTACCTACTTTAATTCAAAACACTCTTCATTCATTGGTTCAAAAAGTCAATAAAATAGTTTTTCTTAAAACCTGTGCCCACACAAGTGTGAATATTATTAGGGGACGGAGGGAGTATATTTTTTTAATTTATAGGTATCTTCATTTCATACCTACAAAAAATAATTCCGCAGACAAATTATTTGTGAGTATTTTTTGTAGATAAATTGTTTGGAGGTATTTAATATCTAGAAATTTCAATTTGTAGTCAAGTTAATTTCGTAATACAAATTTTTTGTACGTTGATAAATGAAGGTGCCTACAAGATTAAAAAAAAATGTAAGCAAGTTGTAGACAATTTCACTACGATTTTTTTTTATAGGAAAATTTGTAGACAATTCTTTATTTTCTTTTAGTGATAATATGAATGATCATTAATTCAACTTTATTGTTCCATTTTGTTTGATTATTTCTAATACATATAATGTGTAGTAAATTACTACAAAGTCATTATTATAGTAAGTATTGTGAGAGACTATTTCATTTTCATGTTATGAGACGATGGGATGAATTATCAATATAGTAAGTCTTGTGAGAGACTATTTCATTTTCATGTCATGTACTCCCTCCGTCCACGAGAAAGTTTCCCACTTCTTTTTGTTGAATGGTTTAAGAAAGTGTATTTGTTTATTAATATATGGTGGGCCATATGTTGACTTTTGGGATAAAGTAATGAATAGTGTTGAAAAGTAAAGTGAATGAGTGGCATTTTTGGTAATATTGTGTGAGTTTGAAGGTTAAAGTTTATATATAATAGAGTGTTGTTATTTCCATTTATGGAATGGGAAACTTACTCGTGGACGGCCCGAAAAAGAAAGTGGGAAGTTTACTCATGGACGGAGGGAGTATTAGGGTAGGCCTCGTATGAAACCGTTTCATGGCTTAAAACAATGAGAATGAGTATAACTAGGACATTGACTCATTAATACTTTAATAGTGATAGGTGTTAAATTGTGTTGTCTCATGTCATAAGTCTTATATAAATTTTTGCTAATGTATTAACAACAGTTAAATACAAGTACTCAATCGTTAATACTTCCGTAAGTTTGACTTTTTTCACAATCCCGCCAAACATCATAAATACACACACCCAGTCTCGGGATGAAGCAAAACTATACACTATTTCCCCCAACCCCAAGTAGCGAAACAGAGGAAAATGGACACTTGTCTACAAAACATCCATATTTTCATGGTCTCATTTCCGGGTCAGGGCCACGTCAACCCACTTCTCCGGCTCGGTCGTCGGCTGGCCGATTTCGGGCTGTTCATCACACTCTGTGCGCCGGAATCCGCCGGCGTAGGCATCCGAAAATCCAACAACATCACCGGCGACGATCCCACTCCTCTGGGCCGGGGCATGATCCGGTTCGAGTTCTTCGACGACAGCGGCGGTCCGGACCTAAAGGACCTCGGCCCGTACGTGGCCCACCTGGAGGCCGTGGGCCGGGAGAAACTCCCTCAGATGATCCGAAAGCAGGAGGAATCGGGTCGGCCCGTTTCCTGCTTGATCAACAACCCCTTCATTCCGTGGGTTTCCGATGTTGCCGAGAGTGTAAAGATTCCCAGCGCTATGCTTTGGGTTCAATCCTGCGCTTGTTTCTCTGCTTATTACCACTTTTGCCACAATCTCGTCCCTTTTCCTTCCGAACAAGAACCAGAAATTGAGGTGCAGTTACCTTTTCTACCCCTGTTGAAGCACGATGAAGTCCCTAGTTTCCTGCATCCCACCACTCCTTACGCTTTCCTGGCGACGTCTATTTTGGGGCAGTTTCGGAATTTATCGAAACCATTCTGCGTGTTAATGGACACATTTCAAGAGCTGGAGCACGAAAACATCGAATACATGTCCAAAATTACTCGCCCAATCAAGACAATCGGCCCTCTGTTCAAAGACCTCCACTCCGCAATTAAAGCCGATCTTTTCGAAGCCGAAAGCTGCACGGCGTGGCTGGACTCCAAACCCCCCCGCACGGTGGTGTACGTTTCGTTTGGGAGTATTGTACATTTGAAGCAGGAGCAAATGGACGAGATTGCCCTCGGCCTTCTCTGCTCCGAGGTTAATTTTCTACTGGTGGAGGGGTCGAAGGCTTATGATCTTCCCGAGGGGCTTGTGGAGAAAGTGGGCGACCGGGGGAAGATAGTGCAGTGGAGCCCACAGGAGGAGGTGCTGGCCCACCCCTCCACGGCCTGCTTCGTGACGCATTGCGGGTGGAACTCCACCATGGAGGCGGTGGCGAGCGGGGTTCCGGTGGTGGCGTTCCCGCAGTGGGGGGACCAGGTGACGAATGCTAAGTTCTTGGTTGATGTGTGGAAGGTTGGGATCAGGATGGGCAGGGGTGACGCTGAGGGCAGGGTTGTTACGAGGGATGAGGTCGCGGCGTGTCTCAAGGAGGCCACCGCCGGCCCCAAGGCGGAGGAGATAATGGACAATGCGCTCACGTGGAAGAAGAAGGCGGCGGAGGCCGTCCAGGTGGGTGGTTCATCTTGCAACAACTTGCAAGATTTTTTGGATCAGGTTGTAGCCTTCCGTGGATAAGCCGATAAGGTCATTATTTTCACTAATACTTGATTACGTTAAAATAAAATAAAATTACTCTTTCCTCCTATTAAACTTTAGTTACATGTACTTAAAAAAAAAAAAAAGTTGTTGGAGTAGCTTTTAAGAATTTTATATAAATACAATATAATATAGTAAAAGAGTATTATTTTTATTTTAATGATGTAAAAATAATTGTTAAATAAAAAAAAAAAGTGTAAAATTTATTGCGGATGATTATACTTAGAAACACCATTCAAGTTTTTTTTTTTCTTTTTTTCCCTTTGAAACAGTTAAAAGCCCACGCATCTTTGATTGAATCTACTGAAAATTCTTTGTTCATTGTCGTGGTTAATAAAAACAAAATGAACTACTTCATTTTTATCTTTTTTTATATTAAATATATAGTAATATAAGAATTTCAAAGAAATTAATTATTACTTTCCTGACTGTCCCCAAATTTATTTTTATTATTTTTCTAATATT
Organism: Ballota nigra; assembly: GCA_947034835.1. Taxonomy (NCBI): domain Eukaryota; kingdom Viridiplantae; phylum Streptophyta; class Magnoliopsida; order Lamiales; family Lamiaceae; genus Ballota; species Ballota nigra. Next base: position 64,041,545 of record OX344721.1, on the reverse strand, counting down.
ATTATTATTTTATATGTCCTTCAACAAACAATCAATTTATTCATTCACAATCCTACCATACCCTTACTTTATTTATTTTATTTTATTATATTTTCCTTAAAAAAAATATGTATCTATTCCAAGGGAAATAGATTTGGGGGACAAAGAAAGTATTTTATTTTGATCCAACTATAATCAAATATTATTAATCATTACATTAATTTTCAATTTATAGCAATTTTTTTTTTTATAACCACTTATTTCAAGAGTTAAAGAGAACACTAGCACTGCAGTAATTAATCTCTTTATAATTCGATTCTCATTACCATTTTATAATCTCATGATTATAAGTCCATACCCATCACCATTTTATTAAGGAATTTTTAACCAAAACTCTAATATAGATTTTTTTTTTTAATTATTATTAAATAATTATAAGTCCATACCCATGCACCTGGTATTTATGCTGGGTCAGTATTTATTGTAAAATCTTGCAGATGCAGTAGATTGTACACTTCCGCTGGGCCCAGTTTATTATAGAAGCTTGGCTATAAATAGGCAGTGAGGTGAATGGCTGGAAATGGGGTTGCACACCTCAGAGTTACCAAGAATAATTTCTATCACATTGTTAATTATAGAAATGCAATTAAATAAGTTAGGATTAGGAATCCTCATTTTGGTTAGGAATGTGTGTTGGAGCAATGAAACCATTAACTTTAAAGTTTGTGGAAGATGTCAATGTTCGACTATGAAAATAATTTCAAGCTTTTTTTTTTTTTTTTTAAATTCAATATTCACTCTAAGAACAGCTAAATTTGGGAGACCCATAGTTTACCGTCCACTTATGAGAATTTTTGTTTTCGGCAATTGGTGTTTTTAAATAATGTGTATTTGTAAGAGATTTAAGACACACATATATATATATATAAGTATTTTGTATTTTATGATTTTATAAAAAAGAATTTGCATATTCATTTAAATAGCGTCAAATTTTATTTAATGTATTACTCCCCATCCAATACAAATAAATATTTTTTTTTTGGTTAGATGAACATTATAATACGCTTCCATGGCTGGTCCTTCTGTGAGGGCAACAAACCGATCAATACCGACCTTTGGATTTTTCAAATTTTTAGGGTCCTATCTTATATAAAACTTTATATATACACACATACATAAAATAAATTTAAATATACGCAAATATTTCAATCTAGTTTCTTGGTTAATTTATGTCACTCACCGAATTTTATTGGTTACAACTTACAAACTCTTCTTTTATTGTGAAGTGTTGATAAAAAACTTGTTGAGATCTTGTAAAAATCTTCAATATTCTTTGAGACATAATGAAATTTTCAATGTAGAAGGTCATATGAACACCATAAATGATGTGGTAGATATTATTTAAAAAAAATGGATGTGTATATGTTTTTCAAATGCTTACATTCCTTATTAAATCTTGTTGATGATAATAGTTACGGTATCAAATGCAAAAAGGAATTTTTGTTACAATTTTTTTTGTTGATTTATACTTTTATTGCAAAAAATAATAAGCTGATTGCTTGAAGCATAATTGTCATATTGAGTTAATTGCACTTTTGGTCAGTGATGCAAATGACGGCCGCCTAGGCGCTTGTCAGCTCCTACCGCCAACGATTAGTGTAAAACGGTCACATTTGGCGGTAATCTTATTTGGCGCCGCCTAGGCGGCCTCGGCGGCGCCTTGGCGGCCGGCGGCGCCAAGGTATTTAATTTTTTTTTAATACCTTTAAAATTTAAATTTAAAATGGATTGTTGGAGGTGGATTGGTTGATGATGGTGTTGTTGAGGGAGGCATTGGCTCGAGCTCGGGCACATCTTCACTAGGACTTCATGATGAGACAGAAGGTGTTTCTCGAAAAAGTGTCCGACTTTGAGAACTTGATGAGGATGATTTCTCATCCGATGATGAAGAAGTGAATGTTGATGTTGAGTTTGAGTCTGACGATGAAGACCGTGTGCATGGAGATGAGCCACTTTTGTCTTCACAAGTTCCCCTTACTTGACTTATTAGTTACTCCCTCCGTCCCAAACTCGTTTGCTACATTGCCAAAAAGGTCCGTCCCATACTCATTTGCTACATCTATTTTTGGCAAAAAAGTAACAATACTTTTTAATATTATATTCTTCATATACTAATAATCAAAACATCTACTTTATCACTTTATCACTTTAAATACTAATAAACAATTCTTTTCTTAATAACCGTGCAAACAGTAAACAGGAACTTGAGTTTGGGACGGAGGGAGTATTACTTATTACATTTTGTTGGACATTGAACTTGTTGAACTTTTCTAATTATTTGTGATAGTTTTTGAAGTTGGACATTTGTTATTTGTGGTAGTTTATTAACATTAGTTTATTTAGAAATGTGGAACTTTACTTTGATTAAAATATAAAAAAATAAAAAAATTCTTGGCGGCCGCCTAGGCGGCCTCGGCGCTTGGCGGCCATATACCGCCTGCCGAGCGTCAAACGCCATCTGCACCCTTGCTTTTGGTACTTCAATTTCAAAATTGTCCTTTTTAAACACTTTCAGTCCCGTAGTTTTTTTATACACTTTTGATTCCAAGAGAATATGATAAATTACAATTTTGATCCCAAGAAAATGTATAAATTACAGTTTTGGTCCCAAGAAAATTAGGCAAATTTGCAGTTTTAGTCCCATTGATCCAAAATTTTAAAGGATGTGACCAAAACTGCAAGAAAAAGGATCACTTTTGTACATAGGTGTCAAAAGTTTTTTGAACTCATTCTCTTGGGATCAAAAGTGCAATTTCGCTTTTGTCATATAATTTTAAGTATAGTAAAATATTTTATAAATTATACACTGTTTAGTTTTTTTATAAATATTTATGCTATTTTTGAATTCGTGTATTATAAAATATGTTGGGGGTGGGGGTGGGGGTGGGGGTGGGGGAGGGAAAAGGGCCACACTAAATTTTTTAATTCAGGTCCAAGTATTATTAGGATCGCCCCTGTTAGCTTCAATTTTTTATTTATTTATTTTATATACACATAAATAACTTGTATTTTCTAAAATTTGTGCAGTTACTGTACGAAATAGTTTACATATATATTGTTAGAAACTGAGTGTGTAAAATCGAAACACTGAAACGGGGAAGAAAAAGAGTACGAACTAATTCGTGTAAAACCGAGTCTAGGTGATACCTATGCCCGCAAGATCGAATACGCCCGTACAGTGCTTACGGATTATGCGTACGGATCCCCAAAGGTAAAACGGTTTGTCTATTCAGACCGGTAGCACTACCGTGAATGAATTTCCGGCGAACGAAATCGGAATTATAAGCTGAACGGAATTTTCTGGAGAGTCTGAATTTCGGGAATTTCTGGGTTCGTAAGTTGTTCTGGAAAACTGGACGAAAGGGGGTATATATAGGCGGAATTCCGACCCTTTAGAGGGCTGCTGGAGTGGAGTACGTGGTGATCATGGATCACCCACGTTCAGTCGTGGAGAGAAACTGCGTTTCTCAGGATTGGGAAGCTAGAAGGAATATTCCAGATGCTCTGGAGTGTATTAATCAAATTCGTAGTGTATTAATCAAGTTCGTGGGCCGACCCAATTCTAAGTGGGCCAACCGAAATGGGCCGACCCAATTCCATACGGGTCACCCAATCCGATTGGATCCAAAAAGATAATGGGCTATTTCATATTTTTGGTACTCTAAAAATATAGGTATGGCACCAAAGCCCACCCAAAGCCCACCCAAAGCCCAATTGCCAAGAACCACGGACCCGGACCCGGTCCCGGGCGCGGGCTCGGGCTCGGGCGGGGCGGGGGGCGCGCGCGCGCGCGCGTGTGTGGTCCATGGTTAGGGTCCCCATGTCCCAATTTAGAGAGCATGAATAATTTCCTACTTATATACAAGACAAACTTCTTGTAATTTTCCAATGTGGGATGAAACTTTATTTTCCATTCCCATGGAATTATTCAACACACATGATTAATACTTCAACTTCCCAAATTAATTTCTCACTCACCGGAAATCGGTTTTGAGATATTAAATATACCACGCTCATCTACTCCGCGAGTAGAACAACATCGTTAATTTTATTTTCCCAAAAACTAACGTTTTTACTCCTCAAAAAATTGATCAAAGTAAGGGTATGAACCCTTTACAAAACCAATTTCCAACAATCCCCCACATGAGTGAGAATTGCACCTATACAGAGTCAAGCTTCTTCGTTCAGCTCATGTGAGACCTCATTGCTTCCGGATAAGTAACCAATGGTTTTGAACTTTCCGTAGCCCGGCACCATCGGGTATACCGGCGGCTTAGTGGACACGATGCCTTGAACTAATCCTCCTTAGTGTATACCTTACAGATAGTGCAGACACAAGTCAGTCTCGATTCCGATTTGTTCTCACGTTTTTGTCCATTTTGGCCCTGGACGCCCTTTGTATTCATAAATGTTTGGTCGAAGCGGCCCTCACTTCTCATTTATATAGGTGATCTCCTTTCGAGTATCTCGTCATACTCAGTCCCACATGGACTCATAGGAATCATTAAAAGTCAAAGACTTATCCTTTACCACAACTCACGGGTTCACTAACACTTGACACAGTGCTGTCAGGAATGGTCATGATTTTCAAGTGTTGTACAACTAACATTCACAGCTTAGTTTTCCCTTTTGAACCAAGTTCTTGGGATCTCCAGTCATCATGGTTGGGTTACCACTGTTTCAGTTTTATTTGTGGATTTCAGACCCATTCCCTCTATCAGCTTATTCATTTGATCTCGATTCAAGCTCTTCGTGAGCGGATCCGCTATGTTATCAATTGATCTTACATAATCAATTGTTATTATACCAGTTGAGATCAAATGTCTAACGGAGTTATGTCGACGACGAATATGTCTCGACTTTCCGTTGTACATACTGTTCAAAGCTCTACCAATAGCAGCTTGACAGTCACAATGTATCATTACAGATGATACTGGTTTGTTCCAACAAGGAATATCTTCTAAGAAATTGTGAAGCCATTTAGCTTCTTCACCAGCTTGATCCAAAGCGATGAATTCAGATTCCATTGTGGAACGGGCAATACACGTCTGTTTTGTGGATTTCCACGATACTGCAGCTCCTCCAATAGTGAATACATATCCACTAGTCGAGAATGAGTCTTTACTATCGGATATCCAATTAGCATCACTGTACCCTTCAAGTACAGCTGGATGTCGCGTGTAGTGTAGCCCGAAGTCAAGAGTATACTTCAAGTTTAGCAAAGTTTTGGATAACTTGTATAGTTTCTGACTTATGTTTAAGTAAGAAAGTCCAAGTAGATCTGGTAAAGTCATCAACTATGGTTAGGAAATATGGTGTGTTGGTGATAGAAGATTGGTTAAAAGGCCCCCAGATGTCCACATGAATAAGATCAAATGCCTTAGTGGTAGTGATTGAACTGTTAGTGAATGGAACTCTGGTTTGCTTGGCTAAATGACAGATTGAACAAGGTATAGATGAATCAACCGTTTTATTAATATGTGGATAGAAGCAAAGATGCTTGAGTACAGATGGTGAGATATGGCTTAGTCTCCTATGCCATATGTCAAGAGAACTGGGAACAATATGTGGTACATTTGTGGGAACAATACAAGTAGAGGAAACATGTGGAAAAGCATCAGTGAAAGGCTTCAGTACATATAGTTTGCCAATCAATTGTCCAACAGCTATTACTTTCTTACTCAGTTGGTCCTGCAACTCACATTTAGAAGAGGAAAATAAGCATTTCATGTTAGAATGTGAGAGCAAATAGGATATGGAAAGAAGGTTGTATTTGAAGCAGGGTACATACAAAACATCAAGAAGGACAAGTGAATTACTGAGCTTAATGTGTCCAGAATGAGTGACAGATATGGTGTGGCCATTAGGTAGAAAAACTGATATATGCTCAGTTAGTGGTTTTAACCCGAATGTGAATAAGGATTTATCAAATGTCATATGTCTACTAGCACCAGTATCTAAGATCCAATTACCATATTTCATATCATCAAGAGTAGATAAACTACATTGGAAAGTACCTGCAAAGTCCACCATATTTGCAAAGGAGTTATGAGAATTTGGCTTATCTATTTGAGAAGTAGAAACAGTAGCAAAGTATTTTGCTAATTCTTGCTGAATAATGTGTGATATGTCACCAACAGTTTCCTCAGAAGCAGAAGTAGAACCTTCCCCAATGTAATTTGCCACAACCTTTTTGGAACTCTTCAATTTATCATACCAATCAGGATATCCATGAAGCTTGAAGCATTGTGCAGCCTCATGTCTTTTCCCTCCACAATGAGTGCAAGTAAGCTTGTCTTTGTCCTTCGTTGATCTGTAAGTCATTGAAGAAGAGCTACCTTTCTGCCATGAGTTAGTAGTAGATCGAACTCCTGCCTTAGCTGCTTTACTAATTAAGACTGGTGCATCATCAATTTTCTCCATATTACTTTGCTGCTCAATCCTTTGAATTGTTGAGTAAGCCCTGTTGATAGAAGGCAATGGATCTAACATCAGAAACTGATTACGAATGGCCTCATACTCAGCATTTAGTCCCATAAGGAACTGAACAAGTCTGTTTTGCATCTCCTTATCATGAAGTTGTTTTTCAATTTGACAAACACAGTTGCCGCATGTACATCCATTAATGCTTGAAAATTCATCTAATTCATCCCAGAGTTTTTGTAATTTTCCAAAATAAACGTGTACCGCATCATGGCCTTGCTTCATGTGATACACACTCTGTTGAAGATGAAATAACTTCGTGCCATTTGTGACATCAAAACGTTCACAGATAGTAAGCCATAAGAGACGTGCAGATTTGCAGGAAATAAACGAATCAACAAGATCTTTAGCCATAGCACCAATGAGCCAAGAAGACACCATACAATCAGCACGCTTCCAGGTAAAATATTCATCCGAGGAACGATCTGCAGGAGCCACCACCGATCCATCAATATAGCCTAGTTTAGCCTTCGCACCAAGGGCTAAATACACAGCCTTACTCCAGGATACGAAATTAGAGCCAGTCAAAGTGATAGAAATCAATTTCATCCCAGGGGAATCAGATGTATGAAAATGATTCGAATCATTGGAACCAAAAAGATCAGAGGAAGAAGAATTCGACGTATTCAAAGCAGGCCAAGCATTGTCCCGCCGAATCGCCATGGCTGCTAAAAAAAAACCAGATGATCTAGGCTCTGGATACCATGAAGAAGTATAGGAGGGATGAAATCATATCAGTAATGCATTATCGAGAAGAATAGAAAAGTCTGTTACATCATGAGCATTACACACATATATATATAGAGAGTGATTGTAACCGTATCTCCTCTAACTAACTAACAAACTCAGGTGTAACCTCCATGATGACAGCTAGCAACGAGTAGGTGAAGGTGGAGTGGTACCATGCATGTTAGTTAGGGCACATGCACGGTAGTTAGGAAGCACGTGAGCATATGCACGTTGATATGCACGTATGCACGTTGATATGCACGTATAATCCAACAATAATCTCCAACCCATTGAGAATGGCATCAAGGTAACCGCTCATGGAAGACGAGCCGATACTAACACTGATGTTCCTTTCAACAATCAATGGAGTAACATAGTCCAAGAAATACGGAACAGCCAAATTATTTTTTTCTTCAACCCCAATTCTGGATCAAGGATGATTTGGTTCCCTAGAATGGGACGGCGGTTGCCCTATTTAAGATGGGGCTTTTTTTCCTCCTTTAAAGGGGAAGTCTCCGGCCGGTGATACAAGTGCCCCCGTTCCTGGATTGCCCTCTTTTCAGTCCGCTACTCCGGTCAATTTGGGGTCAATGACTCTTTGACGCGCTTCAGGCGGAGACGAAGGATGGGGATGAAACTCACGTCTAATAAGAGAAGAACTGATAAAAAAGAAGAAAAAAAAAAGGAAAAGGAGAAGAAAATAAGATGATGAATAAGAGGGATGTCAACCCAGATTAAATGAATTAGGATGAAAATTGTGTTTTGATTTAATTTCAAAATTTGAATGATTTTTAAAAACTCTAATTTGATTTTTTAAATATTATAAAAAAAAAGATTAAAATAATTATTTTAAAAATAAAAATACTGTAAGGATGTTTTTGTAATTTTATAATTTTTCTATTAAAAATAAATATTTTTACTCCGGGCGAAGCTAGATTGCAAATGGCGAACTTAAATGATGTGGCAATTTTTTATTGGTTTACTGACGTTAGGAAGGACGAAAGCCTTCCCGATCGTAGAAAAACCCTACTAAGTTTATGCACTACTAATCAATTTAATTTTGGCTACTTTACAACTATATATATATATATCAGAAGATTTAATATACCAAATTCAGAATATTTGATGTGGATATTACTTATGGGCCAAGTAACCTAAATAGGCTTTAGGGTTTCAATATTATAAATATATCCCTATACTCAGTATTGTAGGCACATATGTATATTTTGCTCTATCGTTCGTACACCCGCGCGCGCTATCCCTGTAGGATATAAATGAGTTTTTGTACGAAAACGAGATGAGAACAATACTGTGGAGAGATACAAAGCGAGACTAGTAGCTCAGGGGTTTTCGCAGAAACCCGGTATTAATTTTGATCAAACATATTCTCCTATAATAGACGAAATAATGTTCCGCTACTTGATATCTTTGACAGTTAAATTAAATCTCCAGATGAGATTGATGAATGATCACTAGATGCCGACATCTATGTAAAAATCCTTGATGGATTTAAAATTCCTCCAGAAGAAGGGATATACGTACAATATAGCTTTCCCCTTTGTATTTATAAAGTAATCGAAAAGTGGTTTTTGCATCAAATTCGTATTGTCTCGACCTGCAAAGAGATTGAAGAAGCATGTTCAATCTTGAAAGCTGAATTCGAAATGAAAATCTTGGGCAAAACCAAGTATTGCCTCGACCTGCAGATCGAGCAACAGTCAACCCACGTGAAAAAGGTATTGGAGAGATTTCACATGGATAAAACTCATCCACTTAGCACACTTATGGTTGTCCAATCCCTCGAAGTGGATAAAGACCCATTTAGACCAAGAGAAGATACAAGAGAAATTCTGGGACCAAAAGTTCTTTATCTTAGCGTTGTTGGTGCATTACTCAATCTCGCAAACTGCATTAGACCGGATATTGCATTTACAGTTAATTTGCTTGTGAGATATAGCGCTTCTCCTACAAGGAGACATGAATGGTGTTAAGCACATTCTACGATAGATTCAAGGGTCTCAAGATCTTGGATTGTTTTACCCTGAAAACCAAGATAAAACCTTGGAAGGTTATGCGGATGTTGGCTATTTGCCTGATCCCCACAATGTCGTATCTCAGGCTGGTTACATTTTTCTCTGTGGTGGTACTGCGATCTCATGGAGATCGGTTAAACAAACTATAGTTACCACACCTTCAAACCATTCAGAGAAAATAACTTTGTTTGAAGCCTCACGAGAATGTGTTTGGTTGAGATCATTGGTAAAACACATTGGTGACTCGTGTAGTATTGCTAAAAACAATACATTCCCTACTGCTATATTTGAAGACAACGCAACCTGCATCACACAAATGAGTAATGCGTACGTTAAGGTCAACCTGACGAAATATATTTCACCAAAATTTTTCTATCCATACGAACTCCAGAAGAGTGGCGTAATTACCATACAAAAGGTGCGATCTAGTGACAATCTAGCAAACACTACAAAAAATATGTGGATTAGCGACCGATTTCTAACCGATAAAAGTCGATCGTTAAAACGCGAGTAGCTAATATTAGCTACCGCCTTTTGATATTGGTCTCTAATCTGCGACCGTCGAGGCGGTCGCTAATTTTAGCGACCGTCATCTAGCAGTCGCTGAACCGATCGGGTATGACCCGGTCGGGTCATGATTTAGCGACCGAATCCAGGCGGTCGCTAATTTATTTTTAAATAAAATTAAACTTTTAATTTGATTTTTGCGATTAGCGACCGACCTGTACCCGCGCGGGTCTGGGCGGGGCGCGAACTACTGAGCCACTGACCTGCTAGCTTATATTAGGAGAGCCATGTAGTATATAAGCCCTTGTGAGCTTGTAGAAATAAATGGGCAAATATGCGTCCAAGGGGAATCGAACCCACGACCTCCGGGTAATCCGAAAGAGGTGTGAACCACTAGGACACATGCTATTGTTGTTCGTTTATTTGCATTTAATTGTATAACCTCAAATTTACTCCCGTTTTTTTAAATTCATCAAAGTAATTCCTTTTTGTTTCTAATTCATTTATATATATATATATATATATATATATATATACACTTACTAACTTTTTTTATTAATTTTATAAATTTAATATTTTAGACTATTATAAATTATTAATTCATTCGTTTTTATTCATTTAATTGTATATAATTCCAAATTGAGTCCATTTTTTTAAAAAATCATCAAATTAATTCCTTTTTATTTCTAATTCGTTTGTATATATATATATATATATATATATATATATATTTACTAATTTTTTTTATTAACTTTGAATCTAATATATTAGTCTGTTATAAATTATTAATTCATTCATTTTTATCCATTTAATTGTATATATCCAAATTGAGCCCTGTTTTTTTTAAATTCATCAAATTAATTCATTTTTGTTTCTAATTCGTTTATATATATATATATATATATATATATATATATATATATATATATATTTACTAACATTTTTTTATTCAATAAAAAATATATGCATATCTATAATATTCAATAAAAATATAAAATATTCAACAAAATTAAAAATATTCAACAAATAAATTAAATATTCAACAAAAAATATATAAATTCATCTCTCTCTCTCTCTCTCTCTCTCCCTCCCTCCCTTCCTCCCTCCCTCCCTCTCTCTCTCTCTCTCCCTAACTATTATCTCCAAAGAGAAAGCAGTCGACATCGTCATCGTCACCCTCACCCTCACCACCTCCGTGCCCGCTCACCCCGGCATCAAAATTTTATTGGGGTGGGGGTGGAGGTGGAGCGGTTACTCCCATCTGTTGAGAGATGTTGGAGAACCAGTTCCGAAGACTCTCGTTGTAGCTCGTGAGGGCCTCCATCTGCTTCCGGACGTCTCTCAGCTCACGCTCCACCTGAAAGGGAGCAGAGTCGATCGAGGAGGACGATCCACTGCTCTGGCGGTAGGTCTGCAAGATGGCCTTACTATGACCGCCCTGCCCCACGACCTTCCCCTTCTTTACTCAGACCACATCTAAATAGTTGCTGTCCTCGTCAATCTGGGGAGGGATGGGGTTCTCTCCGCTGTCGTCGGCGGGAGCCACCTGCTGTGAGGTATGGGCTCTCGATCCTTAAACTGGTTCTGAAATTATATAAATAAAATATAATTATAATTAAACTATAGTTATAATAATTAAATTAAAATTAATTAAAAAATACTTAAGTGGATCTATGTGGTACGGGCGTAGGTAGACGTCCCAGTCTCCGAGTTCACTGGGTGGGAGATCTCCATCTGCTCATAGAGAGAGGGCTTTCGTCCCTTTCCTATTGCGAACCAAATTCAATAGATTTTAAATATTAAACATTTAAAAGTTTATTAATATTCAAATGTAAATAAAAAGTATAATACTTACAAAGGCGAGGGAGTGCTCGTAGATGGGCTGAGATCCAGCCCGATGTCTGGTGACACCGTGCCCGGTGGGGTCCTTCAACCGATTCTCCCTAGACTTCTCAAACTTGGCTTTGAATTGCTCACTATTCCAGTGAGCAACCAAAGCATCCCAGACAGAACGTTCGTCTGGCCCTTGACCCAGCTCCAACTAATGTCCCTCATCAAACTTCTTCTTCAGCCCGTAGATAATATTTTTGTACCGCTCCTGCGCTTTCGCTCAGAATAAGCCGTATATAACACTATCATGGGCAGGGTCCTAGACGCACAACTTCTGCAATTAAACTAAAAATAAAATATTAATAAATAAATTCAAAATAAAATATTAAAAATTAAAATCTAATAAATATACCTTGAACTCCTCGAAGTAGTCCCTCCTCTTTCGCTCGGACACCATGGACCAGTAGGCACCAACCTCGAACGGGAGCTTCTTAATGGCCTCTGAGACGCGAGAGCTAGTCTCATGGCCTGGAAGCATACTGTAACATAAAAAAATTCAAGTTAATATTAATAATTAATATTAATGAATACAATTAAAATTATTTAATTTGTTATCTAAGAATACTTACATGTTGTCGATAGAGACAACAGTGAGACGACTATCCAATAGGGGATGATGCCGTGAAGTCAAAGATCCGGCAATAGAAGTAGAACCAGCAGCATTGGACCGTTGTGAGGATGATGCTGTCATCTCCGGGTCCCATCAAACCTATGGGATCACCGGTCTCAACGACCCCGGCCTCCTCTTACCCTTCTCCCCTGACCCTGTCCCCCACTCTGATCAGGGTTATCTTGAGAGCTCATCTGTAAAAATTATAAATTCAACATATTAGCATACCATATTATATTTATATACATTCAACTAAATTCATACATACATATATCAATCGACTAAATTCATATATACCTACATATACCAATCAACTAAATTCATACCTACACATATCAATCAACTAAATTCATACCTACACATATTAGTCAACTAAATTTATACCTACATATACCAATCATCTAAATTCATATCTACACATATCAATCAACTAAATTCATACATACGTATATCAATCAACTAAATTCATAACTACGTATATAAATCAACAAAATTCATACCTACACATATCAATCAACTAAATTCATAACTATGTATATAAATAAACTAAATTCATACCTATACATATCAATCAACTAAATATATATCAACTAATTTAATATATACTAACATACCAACTAATCTAATATATACTAACATATCAACTAATTTAATATATACTAACATACCAACTAATTTAATATATACTAACATACCAACTAACTTAAAAAATACTAAACATTTATATACATGATTTAAAAAAACATATACAAACATATAAAATCATACATATAAGTACATATATATAAATTCTATAAACAAATATACAGGATTCATACATATATATATATATATATATCTAACTTCATGTATATCTATCTTATATATATTTAAAAAATGATATACAAATATAATAAACGGTTAAAGTTTAAAAAACTTACGTTTATTGTGTAAACGGGGAAGCAACAAGTGAATTGACCGAAATGGATTGTTCGGTGGAGGCGGCGGCGGTGGTGGTGTTTTTGAAGTGATGCCCGAAAGTGAGTACGGCTTGTGCCTAAAAAGGGTAAAAAAATTAGCCACCGCCTTAGGCGGTCGCTAATCACAGATTTGGGCGGTCCCAATCATTAATGACCATTGCCTGTTTCCAAGAACGGGTCAACTAACCACTTTGCAATCGACTTACGACCGTCTATTGGTGGTCGTTGAGTACAAAATTGAATTAGCGATCGCCTAATCAGGCGGTAAAAAGTGTTGGTCAATTTTGACCGACCTTTGAGTTTAGCGACCGCTGAAGCGGTCGTAGGCGGTCGCTAATCCTTCGATTTAACGACCGATTTTTGTGTCGGTCGTAAATCTTTTAAATTTGAGATCAGTGGTCTTCCTCGGTCGCTAATACATTATTTAGAGACCAATTTGTAGGCGGTCACTAATTTCGGTCGCTAAAATGTGATTTTTTTGTAGTAATATATGTTCACTAAGTCCCTACCTACATCTACTTTTGAAAAGTATATTTATGGTTTTGGGATGCGAAGACTTAAAATATTGTTGCCTTCAGGGGAGTGGTAACCTCGAACAATCCTGAAGATTGGATCCGAAAGATCAATAATTGCACTCCTCCCTAGCTAAACATTTTATCGCTACCTAGGATGTGGAGTTTTCTGACGAGACATATACGCCACGTCGTAATGTCCAAGGGAGAGTGTAGTAAATCCAGAAGATTTAATATACCAAATTCAGAAAATTTGATGTGGACATTACTTATGGTCCAAGTAACCTAAATAGGCTTTAGGGTTTCAATATTATAAATATATCCATGTACTCAGTATTGCAGACACATATGTACATATACAGAAAATATAGTGGAAAACTCATGGCTTGGTACGCCCCCAGATGTAGTCATTCATGATGAATTGGGTAAACAAATCGGTGTTCTTCTTTGCGCTCTTTATTTTACAACATATATAAATATATGGAAAGTTATCTTTTAAGCCATTATCGCCTTTAGTCTGCTAGACCTTCTCCTTGGCTACTTTTTAATATGAATAATTTTCTTATACACTAAATGTACCGTAAAGTTTAATTATATTTTTGAAAATTCATTTTTTATAATTATTGAATTGTCACTTTAAATTTTACTGAAAAATTGCCGATTTTTAAATTGTAACAGGGGTGTGACTTTTCATGAGATATTGTATTGCACAATATTTTTTATTATATATCTAGATAAATGACACAAACAATATGAATAAAGAAGACCATAAAATAATAAATGTGATTAGTTGTGTACAAGTCCATTAGGAAATTTCATCCTTCCGAATAGAGAGTCGAGAATGGTGACACGTCAATTTTTTTTAATGTAGTTATATTTGTCAAATTTTGTGAGTAAACACTATAAATAAATGCGCGCTTTTCCGATGAGTATTTGCGACGGACATGTGAACTTGTTGCAAATTTTGAAAATTACGATAGATTTGCGACGGGATAAGTCAGGTAGACGACTTTTGGCAAAATTAACAATGGGATTGAAGGTTCATCGAAAATACGATGGGTATTTACGATGGACTATCTAATCACCGCCGTTTTATAACTATTTACGATGGATGTCCGTCATAAAAGTCGAATTTGAATTTACGACGGGCTGCTTGACCGTTGTTAGTCACACGCTCTTTTTTTGGTAGGCGAGTTGGTGAACAATATTTGACTCGGGTACTCACGTTATTGTTAGCGACGACCATTCCATTGCAAATTAGCAAAATTTGCGATGGCTTTTGGGGGCAGTCACAAATTTTGTTATTTTATGGGAGAAACTTTTTTTTCTCTTCTTTCTTCTTTAATTCTCACGAAAAATACTACACCATACACATTTTTCATCCATTCTTGACGTATTTTTTTATGTTGAACGTTGCATTGAAGTGTTCATAGCTACTGAACAACTCTGTAACTCATTACCTTCAACTTCATCGAACGTTTTCACACTTTTAACCGTTTAAATGTCTTATTTTATAGTTTCAATTTCTGGGTATAATATTAGATAATGAGTGAGATATATATATTTATTAGATGATGAGTGTGATATATATATGTTTATTTGATATATATTGATTTCTGTGAAGGAAAAATTTGTGTATCCCTATTTTCAGTTGAAACTCTGTCCATTTTTTTACAACTCATGTGATATTTACTTTTAAATTGTAACAGATGCAATTTTTAGATCATGGTTGGATGTACTCAATACCTAGAAAGATAAGAGGAGGCATTAATCTTGTCTTTTGCAATAAAATTGACGAGTTTATTGAGTTTGCACAAAAACATCCGCACTGTACGGATCATATGGGTAATATTAGGTGTCCGTGTAAAGAAAAAAGATGCAAAAATATGAGATTCCCGAGTCTTGATGAGGTTAAAACTCATCTTGTGATGTCCGATTTTGTTCCCCTTTGTTACAATTGGACATGTCACGGTGAAGAATGGTGGAATATTGACATTAGTATAATAGTATCCTATTACCCTGGTTGGAGCAGTAGTGAAAGTTATGATGTTGGTGGTTCAAGTCATGTTCCGTATAATTATTTCGAATCACAAATGGAGGATGAACCTGATAGATCCCGGATGATGATTATAGAATCAGTTTTGGGTGGTCGAGATCAATTCAATTAAATGACTATGGAGGAGGAACCAAATTATCGGTCAAAGAAGTTTTTTGATATGCTTAAAACTGTTGATTAAAAGTTTTTTCCTAGTTGTGATACTGAGACGCAGCTGTCATTCAATGCTCAAATGTTGAATATCAAAACTGAAGGCAAGGTCAATAAAAAAATGTTCAATCAATTTGCTAAATTGTTCAAAAATACTCTACCTAAAGACAACACGACGTCTGATAATTTCTATCAGAGCAAGAGGCTCTTGAAGGATATGGGTCTACCATTTGAGAAGATTGATTGTTGCACAAACGGTTGTATGTTGTTTTGGAGTGAGGATGGGGATCATTGCAAATTGTGTGGTCACCCCCATTACAAACCATCTGGTCGTACCAAAAGTAGGAAGAAAGTTCAGTTGAAGGCTTGGAAGTCAATGTATTATCTTCCCATCACTCCTCATCTGGAGAGTGTTGGAGTTATACGTGAAAGTATATTTTTACTTTGCATAACTCGTGTATTAAACACTAATTTATGAGAATAAATCTTTTATCGCATTTTCTTTAGATATTATAGAATGTTGAATATTTATTGCAACCAGTTCATTATAAGTAGTACGTGTTACATTGTAGTTAATGTGGTGATACCCGATCACGGAAGATGACATTAACGGTTTCCTTATAACTAAATGTACAAATTCACGACCCAGGTGGAATTGAACAATCCGCCGTGAAAGGTCGATGTGTATATCTCAAATTGGTCTGTCTTGACTAAGAGATTGCACTAGCACATTTAGTATGTGTTGAAGAGGACCTATAGCGAGGATAAATTCTTCTGTTCTGAAATGTGAAGAATTAGACCTCAGTGGTTATTGATTTCTTAATCTCCGTCACTTAAATAGGACCGTGTGTGCTTAATGGTTACTACTTTGATTCATGTTGGGTGAGAATTATTGTGACTTCGAACTTTGTGTTTTGGGCAGTAATATTAATCATACGACGGTTGCTAAGATTTAATACGGAGAAACACGTGCGAGTACGGCTCGTGTAATTTGTCCCCTTGGTGGGCTCAGAAGTTTTATCGTACCAAATCTTGCAAGTGAAGAATTAGTTTCTTCGATATGGGTAATAATGTTGAGCTGTCTTTACTCCAAGGTGAAAGATATTAATTAATTTAGAGCTATTCAGAAGCTTAATTAATTAATGGACTGGATAATCTTAAACGCGGGAAATAATAACCGGGAGCCCATATTATCGTAATACGGATTAAGATGGAGAGTGCAATATTAATTTATTAGTGGTACTAATTAATATTAATGGAATGAATTATATTGGGGTTCAATATTGAAATTCAGAAGCCCATTGGAGGTCCAATCTTAATTCTCCTAAAGGCCGATCAAGTAGCCCAATAATAATAAGGTGATTAAAATAAAAGAAAATATTTGCTGATTTTTTCCTTGTATTTTTCGAAAATTAGTATATTTAGGAGGGAAAAGATTTTGTTGATTTTCTTGAAAAGATATTATGGAAGATAAGTATTCTTGGAATACAAGATTATCTCATATATTCAAGAAGATCCAAATCTTGTGTTTCAATCCTATTATTTTTTAAAATATCCCTTTAATAAGGAGGGTGGGATTTTTGTGGAATATTTTATTATGGAGAAAATAATATATGATATATATTTAAGTTTTCTTAGAGGCTAAGAAAAGATTTTCTCCACCTCTATAATATGTGAAAATTTCGGCCCACCCCTCTTATAAATAGGGGATGATTATTTCATCTCCAAGTACATGATTCCATTTGTTGGAAAAATTAAGAGCAAAAATATTTTTCTTTTTCCTTGGTTATTTTAATTGCTTGAAAGCACTTCCCACCGGTGATCAAGCAAGGCGAAAGAGACATACTTGAAAAGGTCTTTTGGTTGGTAGCTCGTTCGTGATAGTCCCGTGACTAATCAAAGACCATATCTACAAGAGGTACGTAATCACATAACTTTCTAGTTATTCCGCTATAAGTTTTATGTGAATTAATTCTACATGCATGATGATAAAATTGTTGTTGGAATTATTATTTGAATTAATTAGGATTAATTCATGCTAGTAATAATTGTATTTAAATTTCATCCCGAATAGTTCCCGGGCACCCCTATTTTCCCAACAGAGAGGTTGTATAAGTCTAGTGCCACTGCTAAAGACATGACATGACATGTTGAGAGCACAGGTCACGGGTTTGAATCCCCTGGAAGGCATTTGTTGGCAAGGGGCTGAAAGATGCTGGGGGGGTTGTTGGGCGCAGAGTCTAGCATCTCCCAGCCGAGTCGGGTGCAATAACGGGCCGGTGCACCAAGTCCGACAGAGGCTATTCGACCCGTGGCACTGCAGGTAGATGGGGTTAGAGGAAATAAAGTAGCACCTCACTACAAGTCCGGGCTTTTAGTCTAGTGGCAAGCGCTTGATCCTACATTTTGTTCTAACTAAACCCTAAAAATATTAAACAAATTATTTTAGGTGAAAGATTGATGTATGAGATTACGGTCACGGGGTTGATGAAGACAACTGAGTTTGGTGCAATGGACAATAAAAAAATAAAAGGTTGTTGGAAGAAGATAAATATCTTTTGGGATTTGCCCTATTTGATCAAGTTGTTGATTCAACATAATTTGGATGTGATGCATATAGAAAATAATATTTTCGAAAACTTGTTTCATGCGGTCTTGGGTACTGAAGGGAAGACCAAAGACACTTCAAAGTCCGGAGATGAGTTGCGTCTCTTCTGTTCTCGTAAACAACTGCACAAGGATAAGCGAACAAAGATGTATCCAAAAGCCTCCTACACAATTAGTAAAACAAAGAGGAAAAAGTTGTGTAAGTGGGTGAAAGAGTTGAGGTTCACTGACAATTACGTTTCGAATTTGGGGGATAGGGTTGTCACGGAAATCGGGAAGGTGTCTGGGATGAAGAGTCATGTTTGTCACGTGTTAATGCAGCGCTTATTACCGATTGCATTTCAGTACTCACTTGTGAAGAATGTATGGAGTGCCATCATTGAATTAAGTCTTTTTTCAGATACTTAATGGTCTCAATACAATTGAGGACATGAGGCATTTGGATGAGGAGATCCCTGTTATTCAATGCAAGTTTGAGCGGATTTTTCCACCTAGCTTTTTCAACTCGATGGAGCACTTACCCGTACACTTAGCGTATGAAGCCTCAATTGCTGGTCCAGTACAATACCGATGGATGTACCCTTTTGAGAGGTAATTATATATTATTTTTTAAGGTTTAACTTTTTACATTATTATTGAAGAATATTCACGAACAAAAATTCTTTTAGGTATTTGCATAACTTGAAGCTCAATATTGGAAATTCAGCCAATATCGAAGCATCTATTGTTAACGCATATTTTACTGAAGAGGTTGGAGAATTTTGTTCATACTACTTCGGCGATCAAGTTCAAACCAAAATCTGAAATGAGCCTCGCAACTACGATGGTCGTGGAGTAGATCATCCCCTTCGTGATGTTGAAGATATGTTATCTGTATTTTTGCATCTGGGTCGACGAATGGGCAATGGCACCACATGACCTTTAAAGAACAATAATGAAGAGAAACCGATACATTCATACATTTTGATGAATTGTCCTGAAGTTTAACCATACATAGAGTAAATAATCTTTTTATACTTGATCTTTTTATCTGTATAACTAAAAAATTATTAATTTATTTTTCTGATATATGAGGATGTTATGTGAGTATAAGCGTGCACAAGAACCAGACATCACTGATGCAGAAGTTTCTCAGTCCATCCATGGTGAATTCATGTATTGGTTCTAACGTTACCTGAGTATCACTTAATTATATATATCTTTATTTTTGCACGAAGGATGTAATTTTATCTTAGCTGATAATTTTATATTTATAGGGAGAGTGTGGTCTACTTGACCACCCACATCTACAAGCTCTGAGTCATAAACCATTACATAGCGTTGTTTCATTCCAAGATATTACGCAGATGGATACAAATTTCATACACAAGCGTATGTTGAAACAAAATCAACAACAAACAGTGGTGTTTGCGTGAATGATGGAATTTGCAACAGAGTGTTGCTTGAAGTAGTAGAAATAGATTATCCAGGTTTTCCCTCAAAGAAAGTGAGTTTGTTCTTCTGTGAATGGTATGATCCAGGGAAACATGAAATGAGAGTCGACAAAAACTACAAGATTGTTGATATCAACACCTGACAGAAGTTTCCGACAGCATACGATACATATGTTTTTGCAACGCAAACATCTCAAGTATATTACTGCAAATACCCGGGATCGGGTAAGGTCAACTTGAGGACAGTTTGCAAAGTGAAGGCAAGATCTTTGGTTGAAGTTTCTCATCCGTCTAAAAAAGACATCACTGAACCAACAAAACCATTTCAAACGGAGGTACAAGAGGCTCAAACAGAGCTCGATCAAGAAAATATAAATATTTTTATGGACTTACTAGCTGCAAATCCAGAAATGATAATGATTGAAAGTGACGAAGATGGTGGACAAGAGCATGGAGAGGAGGACGAAGATGATGAGGATGAAGACGAAGACGAAGATGAAGACGAAGATAAAGATGAAGATGAAGATGCTGAAGATGAAGAGGATGGAGAAGAGAAAGAGGATGACGATTAGAATTATTGAACTACTGTATATATAACAAGTTAGAAACGAAAATGAATTAATTTGATGAATTATAAAAAAATGACTCAATTTGGATATGTATACAATTAATTGCGTACAAATGAATGGATTATAATATTAATTATGTATTTTTTAAATTAAATAAATTTACCAAAAAAAAATAGAAGCAACATTTATTAAAACAAGTTAGAAACGAAAATGAATTAATTTGATGAATTATAAAAAAAAATGACTCAATTTGGATACATATACAATTAATTGCAGGAAACTGAACAATAGAAGCAAGGGTCCTAATGATGTGCGCCCCCATGCGAGAGAGGTCTCGGGTTCGATTCCCTTGGATGCGAATTTGAAATTAATTGTTCCAGGCCCAATAGGGCTAATATGAAAGTTGGGCCGGAATATATAACTTGGGGGCCGGTGGCCCAGTGGTTCGCACTTGCCCGGGGTGCGTGGGACGTTCGAGTTCGAACCACACGAACCATTTTTTTTGTTCCAGGTTCGTATTTTACGACAGACTAGAGCCCATCGTAAATATTTTTCGGATGAAATAAAAACAAAAAAATTGGATATTTTTACGGCGGGCACATGCCTGTCGTAAATTTTGGCGCCGGATTGGGTCGCGAGCGGGTGAAGCCGTCGTGCATTTACATCAACCGGCTTAAAGTCGTCGTAATTTTTGCTACGGCTATTTTGATTACGGCCACGTGTCTGTCGTAAAACCCGTCTCTAAACGTGTTTTATGATGGATTGCCGTTGTTAATGCCGTCGTAAAACAGAGCAATTTTTGTAGTGAAATATAAATTTTATGTTATAGTTATAATAATATTGTTTTTTAATTTATTGAGATGTCATTTTCTAGTAACATGTGGTATTATATATAATATACATATATATATATATATATACACATGTGTGTGTGTATGTATAGTGTTAGGTCCAGTTTAAATTACAAATCGTCTCATATCTTTTTGATAAAATTGATTTGGTCTCAAAATTAACTTTTATCAGAGTTAGCCCAATTCTTTTTGACAGGGTCTAATTTTGGTCTCAAATCCTGGTAAAAAGCAAAACGATGTAACTTTAAAGTCCGAATTTAGGATTTCCGGCAAGGGTGCTGATGTGGTGTTTATATCAGTTACTTATATTTAATTTTTTCATTTCTTCAATTTAATTACATATCATATATATTCAAAAATCCTAAAAGAAAAGAAAAACAACAAATATACTTAGCACATCTGGATGTCACACCAACACTCTTGTCATAAATCCCCAATTTTGGAATTCAAAACAATGTCATATTTTATTTTCCCTTCGATTTGAGACCAAAATTGGACTTTGTTAGAAAATTTGAGACTAAATCTAATAAAAAATTAATTTGGGACTAAATCAATTTCGTAAGAAAGTTATAAGATGGTTTGTAATTTAAACTCGTATTAGCTCTAATTTAGAAAATGAAGTTGCATTGGTTTGAACTTTGCATCTTTGGTTAGGAATGGAGGTGGATGTGAAAAGGTAATTGTAAGTATTAATCCAATAAATATTAGCTTTTTGTTTGGTTAGGATGAAGGAACAAAAGCACGTAGAGTTTTATGTCAAATAAAAAATTGATGTATTATTTTATTATTTAGGGTACATTTTGAAACTCTATTTCAAAATAAAAAATAATGTTAAGTGATTTTCGTAATAAAATAAAAAGTATGTATTATTTTTAAATAAAGTGAGTGTTTATAAAAAAAAATCCTCTTAATTAAAAGTGGGGAGTGTGTGCATTAATTCCCGAGTCTACCAATAATTGTTTCTCACAACAATAGCCACTTACTGCTTCTTCAATATCAATTACAAGTGGTTAATTTAATAAAAACAAACACATTATAATTGTTTTTTTTAAATGAAATGATTCTACTTATCAAATAGAGTTTGTAAATTAAAATGTACCGGAGAGAAAAGTAGTGATATAATTGTAAGTAAGAGAGAAAACAAGTGTGGAAAAAAGTAAAAGAAAATGTTGGTGATCAATATTTATCGAGTGAATTAGTGACTGTTTAATTTCGGTTTAAAGATCATCAATCAATTACGTGTGATTGGTTACCACCGTAAATGATAAATCGAGGTTTGGGTTATGAAATTGGATATACGAAAGTCGAAATCGAAATAATTTCGTATGTGTGCACGTTTAGGTGTGTTAGTGTGTGTTTTGGGAGTGTTTATGAATTTGAACTTGTATTTCTTAAGCTGGAGAACAACTATTTATAGAGACTAGCAAGCATGAGGTGTTCCTGACTCTTGGTCTCCCTAGCCTGCATGCTTGACATGTGTCTCTTTGACCTTATCTAATCTGAATCTTAGCTACAAAGTCTTCTTTAGTCCTATCTCGGACTCATTGTTGTTCGCCTAAGTCGGTTTGACGGATCTTGAGGATTCTCCAACTGAAAGTTGCTCGTCTCTGGAGATTGTACTTTGGAAGTTGTTCGTCATTGATGACTTCGCAGTTGGCTCATTCTTGGTTTCGGGTCTTAATATCTGTTCGCCTATTAGTTGTTCGTTGATAGAGTTGTTCGTCATTTTATACACCTCCCGGATTGGTAGATGCACCCCAATCTTGATTTTCTTTGTTCAAGTCCTTAATTTTTTGTTCGCTCCATGCTGGATGATGTTCGCCTATCAACAGAAAAAAAATATACATGTGATGAAATGTAAGTAGGAGAGATAATGTTTAAGAAGTGAAAGCAAAAGTAATAATATGATTATATAATTTTATAAAAATAAATGTGTAGTGTATTTTTTTATAAGTGAATGTGGAAATCGACAAATAAAAGTCTATTTAAAAAAAAAGGTGATGTGCCAATCGAATGTAATTTAAAAAAAAATATATATAGAAAGATGTACACACCGAGTGTGTGCCTACTTATATAAACACCACCAAATATTCTAGATTCAAGTAAAAATAATTGTGGTGGTTGTTCAAAGTCGTTTAGTTTTAAAATGGACTAATTTCATTTTGTTTAACTTCCATCCGGGAAATAGAGGCTCGTATCAGGCGCGGCCGTTGCCATCTAATCTCTATCGTTGATTCTGATGTTCGTCGTCAATTGATCTGATGTCTATCATTAGTTCGTCACTATTGATTATTGCTAATGTTTATGTATTAGAGACAAACCTATTGTGAGGACATAATACTATAATAATATTCAATTTTTGGTTTTAATATTATCATTTATTTAATATTAGATGTATGACATTACACTTGTTTGAATATTATGTTTAGTTGTTTGCATTTATTCTTATTTGTGTTCCCATGAGTCATTGTTGTGACTGAGATTGTGAGAACTCAGATGGCTTAAGCATGATTTTCAAATAGTCTCGATCAAGGATCATCAAGAATGAGATATTGATGATGCAATTGAGATTGATGTGTGATTTGCATCATACTCTTAGAGAGTGTAGTAATATCTCACTTACTACGAGATACTAGGTATCTCATGATGGATGCACAAATACCTTAGAGGGTATTGGTATACCCATCCGAGAAACCGTTTGATGAAATTTCACAATATGTGTCTACAAGTGTCTCGATTAGTGGGAGCGATGTGATACTCATTTGACTTGAGGTCAATACACACGGCATGTGTGGAGTGATGAACTTTGATCCTGACCGACGCTTGCACCCTTCCATGGGTAGATATATATGAGTTAGATTGAGTTCATCACGAAATGCATGTGTGTGGTAGTTGAACCAAGGATATAATTCATTCCTCAAAGTGAATTTAGAGATAATACTAGTCTTCTCATCATAATTGGATCTAAGTCATCGGTCGATGCACGTCAACTTGGACTTTGTGACCAAGTGTGACACGAGTGATCAATTAGTGATTAGAGATAATATGATTAAGTTATTTGAATAGACACTTCATCATGTTCAAGACTTAATCGAGTATTCACGAATGAAAGGATATTATCACAATTGCCCATGTTTCAATTACAGGTAGTTGCACATTTTCTTGCAACGTACCACATATATTGAGAATGTTTGATTTATTATCTAGGGTTTAATTAAGACTGTTAGTTTGACCAATCACTAAATATGAGGGTCTATGAGTCACACACCAAATAGTTCCCTTCGCAGATTAAAGTTGGTTGATTAAGTATTAAATTGGATTAAATATTTAATTTGTAATACCCCGTCCCATTTTATACCTTTTATTTTGCTAGAAACCTTATTTTATATTATTATCTTGTTTCCTTTAATTTTATTATATTTGTGTGCTACTATGTGATTTAAATATATACCCTATTTTTAAATTCCTAAATTCGAAGAAAGTAATCGAATCTTTAAAAAAGGACTACGGGAAATTAAATGTTCAAGTTTAAAATTTGGATTTCGATCAATAAAAATTATTGAGAATAATTCAAATGCAATAAAATATTAATTGAATCTTAAAATTAATTTCTAATTTCGAATTAAAATGCCAACCAAACAACCCTTAACTAGTACAAGAGATCTTAAGAATATATTTCTTTCCTTAATTCTCAACCTACCATGTAATTTTCTCCCTTCTTAATTAATTAATTAAAGACTTTCCCCTATAAATATATCCCTCAGCAAAGGAAAGGAAATCAGTTTTCCAAATTTCACACCCCAGTTTTCTCTCTCTAAAACTTGCTCTCGCTTCTCTGTAAAAATTGCCGCCCACCTCCTCCTGTTTCCGGCGAACCAGCGCCGTCTCAGAGGCGCACAAAGCCTTCACCCACCTCCCTTCTCCGATCGACATGCGCCGCTTCCTTCCCCTTTGCACAAGTCCGTCGCCCCTTTCGACTCCAACCGCGAGCATCGCCGCGGCCACACCGACGACCACCGCCCTTTCCAATTATTGACGTCCCTCTTTCCTGTGAGGAGCCGTTGTCCTCTTTCCCCATGCAGAGCAAAGCCGCGAGCGCCGCCCACCGCTGCTCCGGCCGTCGCCGAATCGCCTCTCTCTTCTGAGGCTGTCGGGTCGTCTCTTTCGGACAGAGATACTATCGTCGCCGCCTCTAAAGCGCCACCATCATTAGACTCTCTTTTATCTCCTTCGCTCTTTCCGATGAAGCCGAAGAACGCACCCCTATCCGTTCATTTTTAAAAGGACCGAGATGACACCGTTAGGCTGCTCGAATTAATCAACAAGTCACCGAATGACGTCGTTTGATTGTTCGATTATCCAAACGAATCATTAAAACGAATGCCGTTAGGCTGCCCAATTTGGGACTCGACTCTGTGCTAGACGGGATACGCACGAGGGGCCTGACAGTTTGCTATTGTATCATTCTCGAGACGTCTCTACAACGCAAGTTATCGTCCAAAAGAATTTCAAAGACAATTCTAACTTATCTATAAAGTTATAAGGTGGGTGATTGATATGCTAATAATACGTTGTGTTGGTATACTCTAAACTCGATTGAATCAATCTAAAACAACTTATCCAACATAAATGTACACCTATTATATAAATATTTGAATTACGTGATATAATTATATATGATACATAATGTCTATTGTTTTTATTCAAATTAATCAACATTGCATGATTAAGTGCATTATGTGAAAATGAACCAACTTAAATACGAATCATGTAAATTCACCCCACAATTTAAAATGTCAATTTTTATTAGAAAGAAGAAAGATAATAATTGATTAATAAATTCGGCCTTCGGGTGAGGTACTCATTAGAGTTCCGGATGAGGTGATAAATTCAGCCTCCGGGTGCTCATTAGAGTTCCAGATGAGGTGGTCATTAATTAATTAAATAGATTTGACAAGGAGAAAGGATATGAGGGAGATTTATAATATGTGAAAAAGGATTTTTGACAGATTAGGCCGATACGTGAAAATGATTTTGGGAAATGCCCCTAACGTGAACCAACTTGTGATATACAATTATACTATGTGAGATCTATAACGACCAATTAATTATTATGTGAACACATTACTTCTGTGATATATGTTATTCATTTTATATGTAAAATTGCTTAAATGAATTAAATGATTTATCAATGAGTACATTTTAATATACTTCGAATTTACCAATCCCATGACGTTGCAAATTAGTCATACATGAGAATTCAAATCTCACGCCCCCCTTTTTACAATCCTTTTCATATTGTGATTACGGGGAGCAAGAACAGTAATGAGGATGACACAGAGTTTCCTCGCTTAAATAAAATGTCACTGTTGATACTAAGTTTTATAAACATATATATATGTGTGTGAGATACTTATTAAAACATTCCACTCATTTCTTCCTCTGCATAAAACTCACCATGTATCTTTTATTATCCCTTTTCGTATAAAAAAATTATAGTGCAGATTTTAGTCACAAGTTACACCTCGAATTCAATATAATTAATATATTCTGGATTCGGCACGTTACATAATTTATGGAGAATTAATAATATATTAATTTAGAATTAATTATTATTAATATTTAATTAAATAGGAATCCCAGAATAACACATGGAATATTATTGTAGTATTTTATAAAGATAGGAAAATCAAATCTATGAGACTTGATTTGCAAGATTAGGAATTATATTTCATAATCTTGATAGCTTAAAATTGAAGCTGGACTTTTCCTATATATATGAGACCTTAGTGATTCATTAATTATGACTTCATAATTTTTCCATAAAATCTCTGGTTGGAATTTTCCTAGCAAATTCATTTCTGGATTCAACGCTGACAAATGTGTGCGGATCTGTGAACGTGAATTACGTGGATACCGTAGTTGATGATTTTGTCATCAAAGCAATGTAAGGATTTATATTGTTTATTTATCCTTTATATTTTATGTTATACAACCATGTATCGAATTCGTTATTGGTGAATCACATTTTTCCACTGCGTCGAACATGATGTTCGTCCCAACAAAATCCAACAATTGTTCCGTGTCATTAACTATTGGGGCAACAAGGTTCTTACCCATTATCAATTTATCCATAAGAAAACAATTTTTCCACCTATTTTTATAAAAAAGAAAGGGAGTTTTTTTAATCCAATTTTTGACATGAAAATACTAAAATACCCTACAATTTAATTTGTTT
Organism: Ballota nigra; assembly: GCA_947034835.1. Lineage (NCBI taxonomy): Eukaryota > Viridiplantae > Streptophyta > Magnoliopsida > Lamiales > Lamiaceae > Ballota > Ballota nigra. The sequence continues at coordinate 64,013,879 of OX344721.1, read as the reverse complement.
ACTTTTTTTCTTCTCTTGTATCCGAGCAGTCTCAAAACCTCTTTATTTGATTCTATTCCAACGAGACATCAAAATTCACCCATCACGAGATATAATCTCCCCAACGAGATACAATTAACCCATCATCGAGTCAAACATTTTGCCAGCAACAAGTATTTTCACAGCGAAATAAACCTTTTTGCCAGCAACAAAGTTTTTTCCCTAATGAGACAACATCGATAAAAAAATTTAACGGACGAAAATTACCAAAACTACAAAATAAATAGATAAAGAAGAAATAAATTATTAAAGTGCATTATTTACTATAGACTTGGAAGAGAATGAGGAAGAGATGACGAGAGTTGGAGGGTTTAACCGTCAAATTAAAATAGGTGAGATATACACCCAAGTACATAACATACATTTGGATTTTGAGTTAAATTTCAAATCAATTTTGATTTTTTAAAGCTTATTAAGTAAATTGAACATTGAAAAACCAAAATGTTTTGAAATTGAACTCAAAATCTAAATGCATGTTATACACTTGAGTGTACGCAAGAATTACTCTAGATGAAAAAGTTAAAATAAATGAAGAACAAAGAGAAAGAAAAATATATTTAATTGGTATTTGAGTCTTTTTATGTCATAATTGAGATTTTTTTTAAAGAAACATGTAGAAAACTTCTTTTATTTTATATGTACATTGTGTATAAAGGCTCATTTCCTCTTAACTATTTTATAGCCATAACAATTATGATAATAATTTAAATAAAACAATTTGATTTTTGTTAATATTCTCGATTCTTATACTTATAATGAGATTTTTAATATTTTTATTAAATATTTGATACCTTAAAATTTTCAAAACAGTTTTATAATTTAAAATAAATTTTATTATGAATCGTGTTCATATTAAATTTTGTTGTATATTATTTTATTTTGTACTCCCTTCGTCCCAATTTTATTTTTTCATTCCCAAAATAAAAATAAAGTGTATTTATTTTTAAACTTTACCCAAACAATTCAATTACTTTATTCATTATTCATCATTTCCAAAGACTATTTTATTCATTTAAATATTACAATTCAACTTTCGCATTAAACTGTGTAAAGTTAAATAGGAAAATAAAATTAGGATGGAGGGAGTATTAATTAATAACGTCATCTTCATATATTAATGCATGCAACAAAGGAACGTTATTAATGGTGACATAATAAATTGCATTTCAACCCATTTATTTTTATTTTTTGGGGGATAAGATTGTATACTAACATTAATTAACGGCCATACTTGGCCTTATACTCCCTCCAAACTTGAACCAAAGGTTTCCCCAACAAATCTTGAAAATACTCATCTTTATACACTTCCCTCATCATATTGTTCAAATCCACAGTAAACCCAGGTCTCAAAGTGTCGCAATACTCCAAGAATCGGGCCGTTACGCCGTACCCCTCGTCCCACTTGCTACCTTCACCCGGTTTGGTATAACCTTCAGGTTCAAAGTACTCAGATTTCATCACAGCGTAATCGGCAACGCCTTCTGTTAGACCTCCCGGAGCTGTCCCCCGGCCGGCCCATTGGAAAATATGGGTCGTTTCATGGTACATTAACTTGGTGAAATAGAACCTGGCCCGGCCCGGTGGGAAGCCTTGTATACCTTTTGCATCTACGTAGATGTTATTTTCCCCTGTTTCGCCCAAAGCGCCGTCGTTGAGGATGGTGATGTTGATGTTTAGGACGGGGACGTTTTTCCTTTGGGCGGGGGTGTTTTGTTTGAATAGTTTCCAGATGAATTGGTTGATTTTTCCCACGGTTTTGACGGTGAACGCGGCGCCGATTTCGGCGTTGAAGCGGCGGCCGCCGGGGGTGTTGGCGGCGTGGTTGATGACGATGTATTGACCGGCAAGGATCCCTTGTAGGGGTGATGCTACTATGAGGAGCAGCGATAGAAGGGAAATGTGGGGAGCTATAGGCATGATTGTTGATGAACCTACTTTTGGTTTGGACCCATTTGAATTTTAATATATAGTGGTGGATTGGCATGTTTCTTTAATTCTAAGATCTTAGCATGTGATTATACATGGATTTGCATGCAAAAATATATTTGGCACGAGTAAATGAGGAAATCATTCGATGAGATTGTTGTTTAATTTTTCGGATAAGTGAAATAATGTGATAATAATAATTACTTAAATCACGTAATCTTGTCTACAATATGATTATACATATGTACGGTTATGATTTCACATGCATACTCGACTTATCAAATACACCCTCTACCTAATCAGGGAGTAATTTCATTTCTATTTATTTGATGTTCACACTTACACTCTTTTAATTTTACAAACAATCTTAAAACATTGGTAATTTAAGATTGGGGGAGTTAATAAAGGCAATTTTTTTTTATTAAAAATGTAATACTAATTTAAAAATATTTATTTGCATGATATTCTTGAATTGATAAAATTTATTACTTTGTAAGTAAATTTATAGGTACTACTCTGTATATTAAAAATTAAGTATATAGAGTGTGAAATTTGTTAATATATAAATTAATTTGCGATTCTTTTTAATAGAATAATTCATACCCTTTAGCGAAACAACTCATAATCTTCATACTACTCAACTAATACCCCTTAGTGAAAAAGTGTTTTCTCTAAAACTAATATTTTTTAGTAAAAACAAATAATATTCTTTTATTTTCGTTGTGATATATATATATATATATATATATATATATATATATATATATATATATAATCATGAATCAATACATTGTATATCGAATATTATGATTATTATTTCACTAGGTATCAATATTTTTCTATAACCTAGTTTTATTTAGTGAAGGTTTTAACACAATTCGTGTGCATCGTAACATAATACAAAGATTATTTGCATACTTCCATTTGTTGCCGATCAAAAATAAAATTGTATTTATACACTGTGATCATAATTCTTAGTATAAAATATAACGTTCCAAGTAATATATTTTATATAAACAAATGATAAACACAATATACAAATACAATCCTATTTTCGATGGACGAAAAATGAAGGTGTGCAAGTAATCTAGGGACAGAGGAAGTATTAGTTTTTACTAGTAGTAATATTAATTCGTTTGCCTTATAAAGATACTTAATTATTTTTTCCATTTAATAAGTACTTTTAATTTTCCATTTTTATTTTCCCCCTATTTTATGTATATAGATCTATGTTTATGGAATGAATAGTGTAAACAATAATATTAGTGGTGTACATCTTTAATTTAAGATAAATGCTATGAAAGAATGTCACCTCGTCTAAAATTTAGAACTTATAGGGTGATGCATAATTAATTTATTTATATTTTAAAACTCATTTAAAAATATAATTCAAGTAATAGAATACAATAACAAAAAGACAAAATATAAGAGTGAATATAGTTCATACATAAATTATTGAAAGGTATCAATAAAAACAACTAACACTTTTTAGAGTAAATAATTAATACATTTTAATAATTCATTTATAAACTAATTTCATTCTGTACATAATTAAAAAAAAAATCTTAAAAATCGCGGGCCATGCATGTAACATTTAAAGAGCTTAAATTACAAATCGTCTCATAACTTTTTGACAAAATAGATTTGGTCCCAAAATTAATTTTTAATCATATTTAGTCGCAATTTTTCTGACAGGGTCCAATTTTGGTGTCAATTCTCACTTTGAAGTCCGAAATTCGGTGATTTCCGGCAAAAGTGTTGATGTGGCGTTTACGTCTACTATTTATAATTGACTTTTTCTTTTCTTTTACAATTTTATTGCACATAATATATATTTAGAAATTCTAAAAGAAAGTGACAAAATAAAATATAATTAGCACATATGGACGCCCCATCAACACCCTTGTCATAAATCCCCAATTTCGAACTTTAAAACGACGACGTATTGTCTTTTCCGGCCGTTTTGGGATCAAAATTGGACTTTGTTAGATAATTTGGGACTAAATTTGATAAAAAAATTAATTTTGGGACTAAATCTGTTTTGTCAGAAAGTTATGGGACGATTTGTAATTTAAACTCAACATTTAAATATCCAACAAAATATTATTCAAATCTTCAGTGCACTTTGTATAAGTAAGTAAGCAGTAGCAAAATACATCGATTCTTGAGATAATATATATAAATTGATTAGATTAATAAACACATCAAGATCAGATTTTGCTAATTAATTAATGAGCATACTTACCCTTATACTCTCTCCAGACTTGGTCCAAAGGTTTCCCCAACAATTCTTGAAAATACTCATCTTTATACACTTCTCTCATCTTATTATTCAAAGCCACTGCAAACCCTGGCCTCAAACTGTCACCATACTCCAAGAATCGGGCCGTCACGCCGTACCCCTCGTCCCACTTGCTACCTTCACCCGGCTTAGTGTAACCTTCGGGATGATAGTATCCCGATTTAATCTTCACATATTCCGCAAAACCTTCTGTTAGGCCCCCCGGAGCCGTCCCTTTTCCGGACCATTGGAAAATGTGGGTCATTTCGTGGTACAGTAACGAGGTGAACTCGTACCGGGCCCCACCCTGAGGGAAGTATTCTTGGATCGCGGTTGTGTCTATGAAGACGGTGTCGGGGCTTGTTTCGCCTCACGCGCCGTCGTGGAGGGTGGTGATGTTGATGGTTACCACGGGGACGTTTTTTCTCTGGGCGGGGGTGTTTTGTTTGAATATTTTCCATATGAATTTGTTGATTTTTCCTGCGGTGGTTACGGTGAAGGGAATGCCGATTTCGGTGTCGAAGCGGTGGCCGCCGGGGGTGTTGGGGGCGCTGTTGATGACGACGAACTTAGTACACAGGATTCCTTGGAGGAGTGATGATAGGAGGAGGAGGAGGAGTGAGAGAAGGGATTTGTGAGGGTTTCTTGCCATTTTGACACGATTAATAATATTGGGTTGAATGATTTATCGGTAGTGTTCTTTGGTCATATATATATAGGGTTGTGTTGGCAGATATATGCTTCGTGAAATCTCATGTCATTTATTATGATTATTAAATATTTAAATTATGGCGAATCTGTACCCTTTTTCTCATGTTAAATGTATATAAATAAAAAATAAATACAATTTATTACTGGTATTTTGTTGAAAAAGGAATAAATTTACATTGCTATATAATGACAAATATAAAGATACAAAATTTTGAATAAAGATACAAAATGTTAAATAGAAACAAAAGTATATTAATGCATTTTTTATCTTAAGAGAATGAGTCCTGAATAATTTTCACTACAAGAAAATAATGATTTGCCTACGGAATTAAATTGCCTACAAAAATTTACCAACAAAAAAACTTGTAGTAAAAATTGCCTACGATTTGCCCACAGAATTTTCTAATTATGAAAGTATCTACATTTCTCAACCTAAAACAATTTGCCTACGGAATTGATTTGCCCACGGAATAAAATCCCTAAGTATAATTACCTACAAGCCAATTGCCTACAAAAATTTACCTACAACACAATTTGCCTACGGAATTTCCGTAGGCAAATTATTGTGTAGGTGGGGAAGGAAAATGCCTATACAATTAGAGATTTTTGTAGGCAATTCGTAGGCAATCCCCCCTACGAATTTTTTTTGTTGGTAATTCCGTAGCTATATTAACAATTTCTGTAGGCAATATTAAACTTTCTTGTAGTGTTTGATATACCTATATGTGAAAATTGTCGTCTTTTTTTTTTTCCCGCAATTTTGGTTTCATTAGTAATTTTCTAAACTAAAACTATAATTTTACCTCATTCTCTTAGAATTAAAACTGCAATTTATCATTCTCTTGGGAACTAAAATTACAATCTTTTGGGAGAAGTGTCTGAAAAAATACTACTAAACTAAAATGTTAAAAAAGAATGACACTTTTGAAATAGATATATTTTCTTAGGTCAAAAAATACAATTTACCAAATATTAATAACAAATGATCCAAACCCATGTGCTACAACCAAATTAAGTCGTTTGAAAATTCCGCATTTTCTATAAAAAAGTCATTTAATTTATGAACACAATTATTCAAAAAGTTATAATTTAATCGCCCAATGAAAATTTTAAATAATGAGTTCTTTAATATTATGAAAATTTTAGTTTTCATTGAATTGTAAATATTCAATGATGAAAACTCTAAAGACACATTATAAAAAGTTTGAATAATGACAAAGTATAGAGTGAAACTGATTTATACATAAATCACTGAAGTGCATTAGTTGTTTTCATTTAAGAGTATTAGTCATAATTACTGAAAAGTATTACTGATTTACACTAAAAAATCTTAGTTGTTCAGTGAAAATAAACTAAGACTCTTCAGTGTAAACTAGTAATACTCTTCAATAAAAACAACTAATACTCTTCAATGAAAACAACAAATACTCTTTCAGTGATTCATATATAAACCAATTTCACTCTATACATACTCTTGAATAATTAACTCATTAAACATTGAATATTAAATATTGATTTGTAATTGCATAGCCTAAAATATGAGATATGATAGTAAAATCGATGTTATCCCGGTAAATCAAATTGAAATAAATTAATTATAATAAATAAGTATTTAAATATGGTTGTAACTACTATAATTCTCATGTAAGTGTAATGAAATTATTATTTTATCATACACTTTGAATAAACCCAATATACAATATAAAATACATTAAAATTAGTATATTATTTATAATTTATAAAAATGGTTTCCAAATAAAATATTGCACATATAAGATATTATAATTTTTTTAATTTAATTAAAGTAAAAAAGCAACTCTTCAGAATATGTAATTTAATATTAATTAATACTTTATTATCAACGTAATCCGCGAATATTATTACGCTCAACTTATTGATTATTAATTGCATGTACCATATGGGAAATTATTGGTTATCTCATTGTTTGTGAATAAGGCAATCGTTTTGTTGTAAATCTAGAAAATTTATTCTAAATCTAAAAGATTTGATGTGGACATTACTAATAGACTAATAAATCCAACGGAATTTATATCTTAGACTAGAGTTTTATTCTTATAAATAACTATTGTATTCATTATTGTAATCACCTCATACACAAGATCATTAGTGAAACTTCTGGCTTGGATCGCCTCCAGACGTAGTCATTCCCGACGAACTGGGTCAACAAATCTTGTTCCTTTAATTCACGCACTTATTTACAACACGTTATCAGCACGACGCTCTAACCAACTGAGATCATACGGTACGCCCTAAATTAATTTTCATATGAATTTTCATATTTTCATGTGTACCTTTGCTATGAATTTATTTGATTCATAATTGATTGTTGGATTTAATTATTATGTATTGAATTGACGAGCAACGGCCGATGTCCTGAAGGCGTACGACTGCCACCGTCCACCGCTCGAGAAGACAGCCGTTGCGCGCCTGCTGCGCGCACCCATCGCGCGCCTGCTGCGCGCACGCCCGCGCCCGCGCCCGCGCCCGTCGCGCGCATGCCGCGCACACCCCGCGCGCCCACCTCGCCTCCACTTGCGCGTGCCCACGCCCAGCTGTGCGCGAGCGCGGCGCGCCCGTGCGCCTTCCCGTATCGCGCGCACGCCTACCGCGCGCCCACCTCGCCTCCGCCCGCGCGCGCCCGCACCCGTCCTGCGCCCAGCCGTGCGCCTACCCGTGTCGCGCGCGCGCCTGCTGCGCGCATGCCGCGCACACCCCGCGCGCCCACCTCGCCTCCGCCCGTGCGCGCCCGCACCCATCGTGCGCCCAGCCGTGCGCGAGCGCGGCACGCCCGTGCGCCTACCCGTGTCGTGCGCTCGTGCGTCCGTGCCGCCAGCGCCGTGCGCCCGTCGGGCCCGTGCGCCCGTGCCGCTCGTGCGCTGCCGCCCTCCGTGCGACCCCTCCCGTCCGTCGTGCGCGACCCACGCAGTTTTTTTCCCGTATTCTTGTGATCTCTTAACCCTATTGCGTTTACGTTCTTGATATCACAAAATTCATATTAATTTATTTTTAATCCTGAAAATATTTCGTTAAATTACATTAATATACATGAAATATTTAGCCTTATGAATATTTCCCCTGTCTATTAAATCGTATATTTTCCTAGAAATTATTTTCATGTGATTTTCGTTCCTTAATTGTTTATATGCATGTATATGTGATTTAATTATCCTACGTGCATTATTTTTCTCGCACATAGTTTATTTCTTTATAGTCCGCATATTATGCCCGGGCTATGATGCACAGATTCTTCTAAAAATATAACAATGTAGTATCGGATTCGCACCCATCCCCTAAAAGGGGTGCGATTCTTGAATCCGCGAATCAGATTCTCCACGTGGCAAATCCGGCTACCACGTGGCGAATCCACTAATGGATACTCGAATCCTCCTCACGAATCCTACTTATTAAGCATTAAATATGTTATTTCAATTTAAATTTATTATATAATATAATTTAAATTGACAATGTAACACTTGTTTTATATTGAAATCACTGTTATGACGTATATATTAGGCTAATGAAACTTAAGTTAATTTTGGTTACTTAATTATATCAAATTATTGAATATGTTTAAATTTTGGGTTATATAAAATGTGAGTTATATACATTCGATTTACAAAATTTCAAAATATATTTGTTTTTTAAGTATTATATATAATAAAATATAAATAAACAGACGTATCCTTAACGAATCGCACCCTAAGTTTTTTTAAAATTCGTATCCCCGTATCCGTATCGTATCGCCCCCGCACTTCCGCACCCGCACCTGTGCAACATAGTGCCCGGGTAGGTGGCGCCCGATATTTGTCGGACCGTAAATTTATGTTTTGGGTAGACGACGCCCAATACTTGCCCCTATGTGCTTTAGAATAATTAAATGAATCCTTGTTTTTCCCTCGTTTTCAATGAATTTCGTCATCCCTCTTACCATGTCGCTTTTATTAATTGTAGTGAATTATGTCTGACATCACTATGAAAGAATTCGATGAGCTTGCTCTCTATGGTAGCAACTACCCGACATGGATGCTAGATGTAGAATTCCATCTAGCCTCAAATAGGTTGAGAAAAACCATCATGGAAGGTTCAAAATCTACTAACGCCCAGAAGGCGAAAGTGTTGATTTTTCTTAGGAACCACATGAATGAAGGTCTGAAATTTCAATATATTACACAAAGGGACCCCAGAATGTTGTGGAAGTCCCTGAAGGAACGTTTCCAACAACAAGATTATATACTCCTCCTTCCGTCACAATACAAGTGGTTGAACATCCATTATCAAGACCTTAAGTCGATAACAGAGTACAACTCTGCATTACAACGTATTGTAACCAACCTGATCCAGAATTTTGTATCAAAGTTCCATGCTAGCAACCCTGTACTCCAGCAGCAGCATAGGGTCAAACCCTCGTTTGGTCGTAACTTTGGAAGGGGGAGAGTGAGTAAGAAGTTATGGACTAATGATCGAAGTCATAGTTTATTCGGTGGTCACAAAACCCGGTTTTCCGCTCCACAAAAACCTAGATCTCAAAGTATGATTGAGCACTCCTGCTTCAGATGCGGATGCAAAGGCCATTGGTCACCTACGTGTCGTACTCCCAAACACTAGGTCGAGGCTTACTTAATGATGCAGAAGGACGACAAGGGAAAGACTCCCGTTTATGAACCTGAAGACGACTTCCTGCCTGAAGCAGAATTTGATCAAGACAACGATGATCTCTTGAGCCCGTAGCTCGAAATTGAGAAGACAACGAGTAGATTCACGTATTTAATTAATTCTAGTTTTTTTTTTTAATAAAACAATTTCACGTTATATTTTTGGATCCTTTCTTTCGGATATTTTATTTTATGAATGAATTTATTTTTTAGCTTTGATGTGTTTACCTTAATAGCTGTCCATAGTATTTATTTGGATATTGTTGTTCTCATTTATGGCTTGTAAACAAATCACCTACTAGGATTGAACTATTTCCTCTTGCATGATGGACGCCCATAGTGATTTATGTTTGGTAGATAGCGCCACCACACATACGATCCTAAAAGATAGGAAGTATTTTCATAACTTGATAGAATGTAAGGGGAGTATAACTACAATAGCCAATGATAGTAAGTTGATAGTGGGCTTCGGGAGAGCTTCCATTGTCCTCCCCATGGGTACCGAACTCATAATCGATAATGCTTTATTGTTTCCACAATCTAAGTGTACCCTACTCAGTTTTAGGGATATTAGGATAAACAGGTATCATATTGAAACTAAAACGGAGAACGATAACGAATACCTTTTGATGACTATTACTCGAGGTAACCGTAAATAAGTTATAGAGAAACTTCCTTCCTTCTCCTCCGGTTTGTACTATTCCTACATCCGGCCGTCTAGTTCCCATCTAGCGATGAGTATGAAATTCCATGACCCAAATTCCTTTAAATTATGGCATCAGCGGTTAGGTCATCCAAGACAAACAATGATACGTAGGATTCTATATAATTCAACTGGTCATAATATTTCGAATAATAGAATTCCTCCTGTTGATGAATATATTTGTGATACATGTTCTAAGGGTAAGTTAATAGTACGCCCGTCGTGCACTAAGGTTGGACTAGAGTCTCCGGTTTTCCTTGAGCGAATTCAAGGAGACATTTGCGGACCGATTCACCCAGCATCAGGACCATTTCGTTATTTCATGGTCCTTATTGATGCCTACACTAGGTGGACATATGCATGTTTGTTGTCAACCCGCAATCAAGCTTTTGTGAAGCTCATTGCGAAGACTATCGAGCTTAGAGCTCAATTCCCAGATTATCCAATCAAATCGATTCGCATGGATAATGCAGCTGAGTCCATCTCGAAGGCCTTTACAGATTATTATATGGCCCTGGGAATTAGAGTGGAGCATTTGGTCCCCTACGTCCATACCTAAAATGGTCTTGCTGAGGCGCTAATAAAACGTATCAAACTTATCGCGAGACCATTGCTTATGAACTCCAAACTACCCACTTCATGCTGGGGGCATGCAGTCCTACATGCATCGCACTTAATCCAAATCCGTCCAACTGCATATAATGATCATTCCCCCTACAGTTAGTGCGTGGGAAAGAACCTAGCATTTCCCATCTGCATATTTTCGGATGTGCGGTATACATTCCAATAACGATACCAAAGCGAACCTCTATGGGCCCACAAAGGAAACTCGGTATTTACGTCGAATTTAACTCTCCATCCATCGTGAAATACCTCGAGCCTTTGTCCGGAGATCAATTAACGGTTCGATTCGCTGATTGTACGTTCGATGAGGATTACTTCCCGGCATTAGGGGGAGATCCGAATTCAAAATTGAATGAATGCCTGGAGCTTACGTGGAACATAAGCAATCTTCAGTATCTAGATCCGCGCACTAATCAATTTGAACTAGAAGTTCAGAAGATCATTAACTTGCAAAACTTAGCAAATAATCTGCCAGATGCGTTCACTGACCATAGAGGTGTAACTAAATCGCATATACCTGCAGTAAATGCTCCCCAAAGGGTTGAGGTCCCAAGCAAAACGAGTACTCATGCCCCCACACACCAAAAGCGTAAGGGATCCTCAAGAGATAGTAACACACCTAAATGAAAGGCTAGGAAATCTGGTCAGTCGAATGTAAAATCTCTAGAAGAGATCCGTCTAGATAACTCCAAGTCTCTAGGAGACGAGAGTCCTAGTGATGAAGCACGTGCACAAAATATTCCATGCACTAGGACCGTGGAATGACCGGACCAAGATACAATGGGAAATGAGGAAGGTCTGATTGACGTAAACGTCGAAGTCTCTGTGAACTTCACAGATACGGGAGAAACATACAATAGAAATATTACTGTCGTCAACGACACATTTGTCAATCGCCCTTTTCATTATAAATGATCCAGATCCAGAACCCAAAACAATCGCCGAGTGCCGGAAGTGCTCCGATTGAGTTAAATGGAAATAGGCAATTGATGCAGAGCTCGCATCGCTTAACAAAAGACAAGTATTTGGCTCTATCGTTCGTACAACCGCGCTCGCTATCCCCATAGGATATAAATGGGTATTTGTACGAAAATGAAATGAGAACAATACTGTGGAGAGGTATAAAGCGAGGCTTGTAGCACAAGGGTTTTCGCAGAGACCCGGGATTGATTTTGATCAAACCTATTCTCCCGTCATGGACTCAATAATGTTCCGCTACTTGATATCTTTGACAGTTAAACTGAATCTCCAAATGAGATTAATGGACGTAGTAACCGCGTACGTATACGGATCACTAGATGCCGATATTTACATGAAAATCCCCGATGGATTTAACATTCCTCAAATGAGGGATGGTGAAAACCGCAGTATGTATAGCATACAATGCAAAAGTCATTGTATGGCCTGAAGCAATCGGGCCTCATATGGTACAACTGACTAAGTGAATTCCTTCAGAAGAAGTGATACACATTCGATAAAGCTTTCCTATGCGTATTCACGAAGAAATCGCAAGATGGTTTTTGCATTATATCCGTCTATGTTGATGACCTAAACATAATCGGAACATGCAAAGAGATTGAAGAAGCCAGTTCAATCTTGAAAGTTGAATTCGAAATGAAGTCCTTGGGTAAAACCAAGTACTGCCTCGACTTGCAGATCGAGCACCTCCCAGAAGGAATCCTTATACATCAGTCGACCTACGTGAAGAAGGTATTGAAAAGATTTCACATGGATAAATCTCATCCACTTAGCACCCCTATGGTTGTCCGATCTCTCGAAATGGATAAGGACCCATTTAGACCAAGAGAAGATTCAGAAGAAATTCTGGGGCCAGAAGTTCCTTATCTTAGCGCTGTTGGAGCATTACTCTATCTCGCAAATTGCACCCGGCCGGACATTGCATTTGCTGTAAATTTGCTTGCGAGATATAGTGTTTCCCCTACAAGGAGACACTGGAATGGTGTTAAGCATATTCTACGATACCTCCAAGGGTCTCAAGACCTTCGACTGTTTTATCGTAAGAACCAAGACAAAACCTTAGTAGGTTATGCGGAACCTTAGTAGGTTATGCGGATTCTGGCTATTTGTCTGATCCCCACAACGTCATATCCCAGACTGGTTACGTTTTTCTCTGTGGTGGTACCGCGATCTCATGGAGATCGGTTAAACAATCTATGGTTACCACGTCTTCAAACCACTCAGAGATAATAGCTTTATTTGATGCCGCACGAGAATGTGTTTGGTTAAGGTCCTTGGTAAAACACATTGGTGACTCGTGTGGTATCGCCAAAGGCGATACACCTCCCACCGTTATATTCGAAGACAACGCTGCTTGCATCGCACAAATGAGTAATGGGTACGTCAAGGAAATCCTGACGAAACATATTTCACCTAAGTTTTTCTACCCATACGAACTCCAGAAGAACAACGTGATTACTATTCAAAAGGTGCAATCTAGTAACAATCTAGCAGATCTGTTTACTAAATCCTTACCTACGTCTACTTTTGAAAAGTACGTTCGTGGTATAGGGATGCAAAGACTTAAAGTGTTGTTGTCTTCAGGGGGAGCGGTAACCCCGAAACAAATCTAGAAGATTTAGATCTAGAAGATTAATAACATTCCTCCCTAACTTATTATTTGGCCGATACCTAGCATGTGGAGTTTTTAAGGCAAGACATTTATGTTATGTCGTAATGTCCAAGGGGGAGTGTTGTAAATCTAGAAGATTTATTCCAAATCTAGGAGATTTGATGTGGACATTACTAATGGACCAATAAACCCAACAGGCTTTATATCTTAGACTAGGGTTTTATTCTTATAAATAGACTATTATATTCATTATTGTAATCACCTCATACACAATATCATTAGTGAAACTCCTGGCTTGGATCGCCTCCAGACGTAGTCGTTCCCGATGAATTGGGTCAACAAATCTTGTTCCTTTAATTCACGCACTTATTTACAACACGTTCAACGTGATTGTGTTTTATAAGTTTGAGGATTAATTAATTAATTAATGAAACAATATAAATTAACATTTATCCTAGCTAAACTGTTAATGCGTCAAGCTCAATTTATACTCCATATTATTGTGAGTATGCACCAAATCAATATATTCTTTTATGGAGTGTGCAAATAATTTTGGGACGAATGAATAAGGTAAGTGTACAAATAATAATGAAACACATAAAATATTATATGCATAGATCCCCGGCCGTTTTACAATTGTGTTTTATTTACTATTTCACATTACAAATGAATGACATGTGTTCACTTTTCATATTTAATTGTAAACGCCGTGAATTCTCTAATACTCAGTTGATATGAGTTTTATTAATAATAATTAAAGCAATTAACAAAAGATAATTAAATCAATTTCAAATATCCCCTAAAATCTGATAGAAAATATACTCTGAAAATTGCAAAGCAAAAATATTACGCTCTATGAGGATTGTCCAAATCCAAAAATCCGTAGGAGGGAGGATCATCAAATTGATCTAATTTTCTTAAAAAGACTATAAAAATCAATTCTCATAAATTCCTTTCTCGTTGGCGGCTGTTCGACCGAGTTTGCCGTTTAGTACACTCAGATCTTTTCTTGTTTTAAAACGACGCCGACAAATTTCAAAGGTAAATAATATCTTAATTTTGTATGTTTGTGCGTTCAGATTACTCTCACTCAGTAATCCTCTTCAAATTAGAAATTCAACAATTGGGTGAAATATTTGTGTTTTTTGGATGATTTATCTAAGCACTTAAGTATTTTCCAACCTAGTAGTTTCTTGAACCCGTAATAGTTATTGTGTTAGCCTGTAGTTTCTTGAGCCTGAAATACTTATGCATAAAATAATAAAAAAAGAAATATGTAAGATGATTAGAATAATTATTCCTAGGGGTGGCATACCGTACCAGTCATACCATACCGTACCACATACCGTACCGAAAATTTCGGTATGTAAAAATCCATACCGATACCGTACCGAAAATTTCGGTATACCGAACTTCGGTATACCGAAATTTCGGTATACCAAAAATGCATACCGCATACCGTGCCGAACATTCGGTATGCCGTATCTTACCGATATTTCGGTATATACCGGTCCATACCGAAATACCGGTCCATACCAAAATACCAATGCATACCGAAATACCGATTCATACCGAAATACCGGTCATACCGGTCCATACCGAAATATTTAACTAATTATTTAATATGAAAATAATTTAAATATTAAATTTTAATAATAAATTAAAGGTACGGCATATACCGGTATACCGAAATATTGTCGGTATACCGAAAATATTCCGGTATACCGGTATATACCGAAAATATTTCGGTATGATACCGTATGCCGAAATTTTCTAAATATTCATACCGATACCGTACCGAAAATTTCGGTATGGTATCATACCGTACCGAAAATTACGGTATACCGAAATTACGGTATACCGAAATTTTCGATAAATTCGGTATTTTTCGGTATGGTAAGTGCGGTATACCGGTATTTTCGGTATTTGGTCCACCCCTAATTATTCCTATAAGTAATTCACTTAAAAGAGGTTTTGTAAAATTCAACAGTTATTATGTTATATGAATGATACAATATCATTTAGATAACATAATAATTGTTGAATTTTAATAATATAACTTGTTCATTATATTTAATAATGTGAGGTGTCATATGTGAAGTATCTAGTCTATTGTGCTTGAGTCAATAGAAACATGTGTTGTTAATGTGTGAGCTGTGGGAGTTAGTCAATTTGGGGTACCAGAGGAGTTGAACCAGATGAGGCTGATCAGAGAAGTCTGGACCAGAGGAGTCTGGCAGGTGAGGCTGACCAGAGGAGTCTACCAGAGGAGTCTGGTGGAAGTGACCAAAGCCAGAGGAGGTCAAGTCATCTGATCCAAAGCTCATTACTCGCGAATTACACCAAATTGAAGCTAACGCGATGACAATTCTAACTGAATCAACTAAAGCGGTTATTGAAGTTGTTAGCCAGCTGGATAACTACCTAACGTATGAGAATTCGTTACAAATCGAATATAGGGTTCAATACAATCTCTGTAACTATATAAAGGGTACTTCTAAACAGAGAGAAGAGTGTGTGCGAGTGAGAAACAGTGAATTGAGTGCAAAACACAAAGAGAGAGAGTGCGAGCTAGAGTGAATTGTAAATTCTCTATTCTTAGTGAAAGATCAATCTTCTCCGATCCCGTGGATGTAGGAGTATTTTCTCCGAACCACGTAAATCTGGTGTTCTTCATTTTTCAGTTGATTTCAATTTCGTTCTTACGCAATAGTCATATTCCGATTCCCGATTACAAGTTTTCTTGTGAATCAAAACTGATTAACAAGTGGCGCCGTCTGTGGGAAGCAATCATGGCTACAACCAAGTTCGACATTGAGAAGTTTACGGGGAAGAAAAATTTCAGTTTATGGAAGATTAAGATGAAGGCTCTCCTGGTACACAATGGTTTGTACGTAGCCTTGTTACCACCTGATCAGATGGCTTTTGGAACTAATCCGGCGAAGGTGGAGGAGAACAAGAGGAAAGCGCACAGTGCGCTTATCTTGTGTCTTGGGGATAAACCGTTGAGGGAAGTATTGAAGGAGAAAATCGCTCTTGAAGTCTGGAATAAACTGGAGCAGTTATACCCGACCAAATCTGTTACGAACAAGTCATACATGAAACAGAAGCTTCAAGTCTTCAAGATGAGTGAAGACAAGAACCTTGGTGATCAGTTGGACGAATTCAACAGATTGGTGGATGATTTGGAGAGTTTAGATGTTACTATTGATGATGAGGACAAGTCATTAATGCTGTTAAATTCTCTACCTAAATCTCTGGAGAATTTCAAAGATGCCTTGCTATTTGAAAGACAAGATCAGGTGATGTTTGATGATATTCAAAGTGCCCTGAAAACCAAGTTTCTATAGATCCAGACTGAAGGGAAGAAGCCTGCTGAAGGATTGAATGTTCAATCCAAGAAAAAGAAGGGGTTTCAGTCCAAGAAGAAGGATGGTGGAAAAGGGAATAAGAGTGGGAAGAAATCTGATTTTGTTGAGAAGAGAAAGTGTTTCACTTGCCACAAGGAAGGTCATCTGAGAAAGAACTGCCCTGATAGAAGGAAGAAAGAGAACCAGAATGATCAAGATGGAAATGCAGTTGTGGTGGAGGTTGAAGGGTATGATAGTGCAGAAGTCTTGATGGTTAGTCATGAGACTAAGTCAAGAGTGGGTCCTAGACTCTGGTTGTACTTTTCATATGTGTCCACATGAAGACTGATTTCTGAATCTTGAGAAGCTTGATGGATGTCTTGTTCTTTTGGGTAATGATGAGAGTTGTAGAGTGCAAGGATCTGGTTCTATCAAGATCAAGATGTTTGATGGAGTTGATAGGATCTTATCTGAGGTAAGATTTGTACCTGACTTGAAGAGAAATCTTGTTTTCTTTTGGTACTTTGAATTCCAAAGGTTTTGAATTCAAGACAGACAAGGGAGTTCTGTCTATAACCAAGTCTGGAAGGATTGTTATGAAGGGTATGATCAAGAATGGTTTGTATACTTCTATAGGCAGAACAGTAACAAGATCAGCTGATGTTGCTATGGAGTCTTTTTTATGTCAACTTGTGGCATAAGAGATTGGCACATGTTGGTGAGAAGGGTCTGGTGGAGTTATCCAAGAAGGGGGCAATCCCTGGGAAGAGGATATGTAAGCTGGAATTCTGTGAGAGGTGTTGATATGGACTACTCGGTACTGGGCCTGTGGCACCCGGCCCATATCAAGGAAATAAATCCAGAGATGGAAACTTCTCTCAACTCTAGATCAGAGTTGGCCCAGAACTGAATAAGACAACTCTGAAAGTTAGTCTTGGGAATTGATTCGCACGTGGATACACATGCATAATTAATATGAACTTGAATTGGAATAATTAACCCTTCTATTAAGGGGAATAGGGGTTAATTTCGCTTAATCCAACTCTGATTTGTGATAAGCTTATTCTTGAGAAGGAAGATAAGCTCGAAAACGTCTCTTTCTCAACTTAAATGCAGAATTCGCCCACTACCACATACACCAGAAAAGGACGACTGAGAGAGGGCCTTCAGGTGTACTATTAAACAGAATATTCGCCAGGTGGAATGATTTCACGCATTCTCTGGCACTGGTGGTCCCAAAAGTTCTAGGGCAACACTGAGCAAATGACTCTTTTACCCTTCAGAGAAGTAAAATGTATAAATAGCCTCATTTTGGCCCTCTCCAAGGTATTATCACTCCAAATACTTTCTCTCACTACTGTATTTCCATGGCTTTTCTTGTTTAACAAGTTTAGCTGACTTGAGCGTCGGAGGACCGGATATTATTGGCCAACTCTCACGAAAGATGCAAACGAATTGGTAAGAAAGTGTGATAAGTGCCAGAGGCATGGACCTCTGATTCACGTCCCAGCAGAAGAATTAAGAGTGATGTATTCTCCGTGTCCATTTGATAAGTGGGGAATTGACATTGTGGGAAAGTTCCCAACGGCCTCTGGGGGCAGAGTTTTTCTAATCGTCGCAGTGGATTACTTTAGTAAGTGTGCTGAAGCTGAAGCTGTAAAGAAAATTGATGAGGCAGCTGTTATCAGGTTCTTGTGGAAGAACATATGTTGCAGATTCGGGATTCCCAGAATCCTGGTGTGGATAATGGGACACAGTTTGCGGGCTCTATAGTCCAAAACTGGTGTTCAGAGTTGAAAATTCAACAAAGATTTATCTCAGTAGCTCATCCTCAAGCCAATGGGCAGGTGGAAGTTACTAACAGAACGATTGTGGATGGTATAAAAACCAGACTTGAGAAATCTGGTGGAAATTGGGTCGAAGAGCTGGACTCAGTACTTTGGGCTTATAGAACGAGTCCGAAAACTGCTACGGGAGAATCTCCTTTCAATCTCATGTATGGATCCACAGCTGTAATCCCTGTAGAGGTTGGAATGGAGACCCATAGAATTCTGAACTATGATGAGAATCGCAATTCAGAGCTGGTTAGAGAGAATTTGGATATGCTGGATGAGGAACGTGAGATGGCTCGTCTGAGATCAGAGCGCTACAAAAGTCAAGTGAAAGCCGCTTATAACAAGCGGGTGAAAGTCAGAAAGTTTGAGAAAGGAGATCTTGTCTTGCGCAGAGCTGATGCGTTGAAACCTGTGGGGAAGTTAGAGCCGAATTGGGAGGCCCCCTTTGTGGTCACTCGAATCTTAGCCGGGGGCGCGTATGAGCTGTCAGACCAGAATGGCAGGAGAATGCCTCGTCCATGGAACGTTAGTAATTTGAAGAAGTACTATGTTTGAGTTAATTCAGAGTTATGTTAGTTTTCAATGAAAGTATGTAAGCAACTACTGTTTGCATTGCTGTATTTCAAAATTCAATGAAAAGCCGACAGAACTACCCTCTTCAATTTTGGCGGATTCCTATCTACGAATCAGTTGTCAGAATTATACATCTCTCAGATCCACATCCTATGAGTCTCGAATATGAGCTTGGATAACATCTGAGAGATGGACCTTGATTCATAATCCACATCCTCTCAGTCTTGATACAAATCAAGAATGGATCACGCATAAGAATTAAATTTTCTTTTCAGAATTTACATTCTCATGAATCTCAGATAAAGTTAAGTATGAATGACTTAAAACTAAAAGTAAAAAGTTTAAGAAAGATATTCTAAAATTGAATTAAGTAATTTACTTCTTCACAGAAGTAAACTCCGGAAGGGGGAGATAAACGTATGCATACTTTCCCCAAAGAGTTAACTCATTCACAGAGCAAAATGAGTCGAAAAAGGGAAGGCAAGGTACTACCGTACATCCCATTCCCAGAGTTGAATAAAGCAATTTATTTCTTTACAGAAGTATATTCTAAAAAATGTGAGAGTATATATATATATATATATATATATATATATATATATATATACCACCACCCACAGTCAGAACCCTTTTTATAGGATAAAAAAAGGCAAAAAATATAAAGCATAATGAACAATTATGTGAAGAAAAGCACAACAAGTAGATAACAAAAGCATAGTTTTGAGCATAGCACACTCAACAAAAGAAACTGAATACTTTTAGAATAAAGAGCACACAAGCTCAGAAGTAGCAAGAGCACGCAGGCTCTGGAAATTGTTCATGATGGCAGAAATAAAAAAGAGAATGATAGAGATGACCTCAAGGGGTCCTGTCCTCTATTCTATCAAATCAGTACTCAGGCCAAGTCCAGGGTTTTCGGGAGCAGAGACAGTCTGGGGCTTGACAGTGGCTTCAGAGGCAGAGCTTTCAGGAGCTGAAAGGTCACAAACCATGAGGTCCGCTGGAGGAAGCTCGGGTGATAGGTAGTCCGCCCGAGCTAACTTCAAGGCCACACTCTTGATAGCAGGCAGAAACCAAGGAGTATCCTTGGGAGCATTCACATCACCCTCGAAATAGGGAGATGGAGTCACACCCTCCTTAGAACGAGAGATAATAAGTTGTTCAGTAAAGCCTTTCTCTTGGGTTTGGGCAACAGCAGACTTGAAACCATGCTTGATTAAATGGCCGGCATGTGGGGCCATGTCCACCAGAAATTGAGGGCTGTTCTGATAAGCAGCAATGAGACCTTTATACAGCTCCTTGAGGAATGCTTGACCAAGAGCTGTACTGAGAAGTTTTTTACGACAAAGATCAATGCCTTCAAGGAGACCGGCAGTATGACCTTCAGAGCGACCTTCCTCTCGTGCTTGTTTCTCTTTATCTGACTGGAGAGCGAGCAGGTTATCAGCATCTTGCAGTTTCGTCTCGAGAGATTGGAGTGCAGATCTTTGTTCAGCGTTATGGATGTGAGCCACATTCAGTTCCTTCATAGCTTGAATCAATTCTTGATCTTTTTGTTCAAGCTCAGCTTTGGCAGCATCTATCTCCTTAGAGCTATCCATCTCAAGAAACGGGGCCTGATAATCCAAAAACTAACTAAAAAGAAAAATGAGCAATCGATGGGAATATTGCTCAAAACAGAGAAGAGGTAAAGTGGGAAATTTACCTCAACCAATCGACTCGACATCAGAGTTTTCAGTTGACCAACTGAAAAATTCGAACTGGCAGAATTAGTTTTAGAAGACTTGAGAGTCTTCAAGAACTGGATGCATTCCTTCTCTTCCAAGTTCATAGATGAAGGCGGATTAGGAGGTAGAGGTGGATCCTCAGTCACAACACCAGAACTTGAACCGGTTCGCTTCGAAAAACGAGTTTTCTTCAGAACAGGTTTGGCGAGAGGAGTAGTTGAAACACGTTTCTTTCCCTTACCACGATTAACAAGGCCAACACCTTCATCCTCTTCGCTCTCCTTAGAAGGAGACGAAGGAACAACATATTTCTCATCAGAAAGAGGTAGAGATGAAATTCCCCGAGTAACGACATGCTCTAGCACTATGTTAGCCTTCGAGTCTACTACTTCAGCAGGAGGAGCCAAGTTGAGAGGCTCCTCATCATCAGATAGGAGAAGAGCATTCTCCCAAGACATATCTAAAAACAAAATAGAAAACGAAATCAAAGCAGGAGCAGTATGTATCTTTAAGAGCAAAATCAGAGTATAGAAAAGAGCAGTACCCGCTCCAGCGGGAGGAGGAGCTGCCGATCTGAAAAACCCGAAATGATAAAGAACAATAGGCTCCTTTAACAGATGAAATATTCTAGGGGGGCCATGAGATTTAGCAATACGATTTAAACGTGCCATGACTTCTCTATCTGTGGAGGGAATGATATCCTCTACAGGGGTGGAGGACCTGGTAATTTTGGGAGCCCTATACTCCCACCCATGATGGTTAAATGGCCATTTTCCAGAGCGGGGAGTAATTACGAAGTAACTATCTCGCCAAAACCCATCTAAACTAGGGGGCTTGCTTACAAAGTGAGGTAACCCCTGACCCCTAGAGCTAAAATAGTAGAACTCTTCACGTTTTTTCAGATCATAGCAGTGGTAAAAGATTTCGGCAGTAGGGTTACCCCCATTTGCCTTAAGAACCATATAGAAAGCAAGTAACAAGCGGATGGAAGAAGGATTTACCTGATTCGGGGGAATTCGAAATAAACCGCATACCTCAAGAAGAAAAGGGGCAATAGGGAGGCGAAGGTCTGCGGTGTGTTGAGCAGCCCAGAATGCCAAAGATGGCGGGGCTAGATGATTAGGCCTCTCGTCAGGACCCGACAGTTCGATAAGGAAATCAGGGCAGGGACTGAGAAAATTTCTGATATTTTCCAGATCTTGCTCGTTTAGATTTGTTTGATGGGAAATATCATCCCACCTAACCTTGTTACTCTCATAAATGACCCAAATAGGGTGTTTGGGTATGGGAGAGAGGTTAGGGTTTTTTTTAAGAAGAGGCGGGAAGCCCTAGAACTGCCGACGAGGGGGGTTGTGAAGAACGAGATGAAGAAGGATTAGTGGAAGTGTTTTCTGGCAAAGTCTCATCAGAAAAAGAAGGCGATTTAGCCATACCCACCCAGAAAATTACAGAGTGCGTTTGAAAAAGAGAATGTGGAAAAAGAAGAATACCTTACGCAGAAGAAACGGCGGTCACCGGAATTTCCCGAGCCGCCGAAGAGATGGCCGGAATTTTTCTTTTAGGCGGTTCCTCGGAAAAAGAAGGAAGACATGGAAGATTAAAGAAGGGTGAGAGAAAAAAGTGAAAAGTTGCAGCACTTTATGGGTAAGAGGCGACTTGTCTTCATCCCCGCGTGTACGTCCAAGATCTGGGAATGCGAAAGGGTGCAATTCTTTTAACGGTCAAGATTGCCACATTTTGAATTGTGAAACTGAACCGGTGCTGCACAAGTATACAGGACACAGTGCAGAATGCAGTGTACGGATCTGAACATCTTTATTGAAATTTATTCCAAATGATATTTGAAAGCAAAATAATTTGGAATAGGGGGGAGTAGTTGATATGGGCTACTCGGTACTGGGCCTGTGGCACCCGGCCCATATCAAGGAAATAAATCCAGAGATGGAAACTTCTCTCAACTCTAGATCAGAGTGGCCCAGAACTGAATAAGACAACTCTAAAATTTAGTCTTGGGAATTGATTCGCACGTGGATACACGTGCATAATTAATATGAACTTGAATTGGAATAATTAACGCTTCTATTAAGGGGAATAGGGGTTAATTTCGCTTAATCCAACTCTGATTTGTGATAAGCTTATTCTTGAGAAGGAAGATAAGCTCGAAAACGTCTCTTTCCCAACTTAAATGCAGAATTCGCCCACTACCACATACACCAGAAAAGGACGACTGAGAGAGGGCCTTCAGTTGTACTATTAAACAGAATATTCGCCAGGTGGTACGATTTCACGCATTCTCTGGCACTGGTGGTCCCAAAAATGCTAGGGCAACACTGAGCAAATGACTCTTCTACCCTTCAGAGAAGTAAAAGGTATAAAAACCTCATTTTGGCCCTCTCCAAGGTATTATCACTCCAAATACTTTCTCTCACTACTGTATTTCCATGGCTTTTCTTGTTTAACAAGTTTACTTGACTTGAGCGTTGGAGGACCGACGCCGAAGCTCCCTCCGGCGTGGTTTTGTGCAAGATTTCTTCGGATCATCGTCAGAGCTTGCTGGGCAGTATTTGAGAGTTGGATTCTGACTTCCAGAGCAGCATCTACATTTTTCTGGGTTTATTTTGGAGTTCTCTCAGGTTAGCTACCTTGCTCCATGTATTTCTTTGAATATTTGTTGATGAGCACGACTTACCCCTCATCAGGTGTGTTCTGGGGAAATAAAAGAAACAAGCATACCAGAAGGGGAAGCATACCACTAAGGAGGTTATGGATTACATACATTCTGATGTATGGGGACCAGCAAGGGTATCCACTCATGGTGGAGGCAGGTATTTCCTTACCTTTATTGATGATTATTCCAGAAAGGTTTGGGTTTATATTCTAAAATAGAAGAGTGATGTCTTTTCTAAGTTCAAAGAATGGTTGACTGAACTTGAGAATAAGAGGGGTAGAACTATCAAACACTTAAGGACTGATAATGGACTTGAATTTCTATCAGATGAGTTTCAACAATTTTGTAGTAAGAAGGGTATTACTAGGCATAAAACTATTCCTTCAAACCCCCAACAGAATGGTCTAGCTGAGAGAATGAACAGAACCATTCTGGAAAGGGTTAGGTGTATGTTGTCTGATGCTCATTTACCTAAGAGTTTTTGGGGAGAAGTTGTTAACACAGTTGTGTATCTCATTAATAAAGTGTCATCATCTGCTATTAATTTAAAAACCCCAGATGAGATTTGGTATGGAAAGATATCAGATTACTCAAAGTTGAAAGTATTTGGATGCCTAGCTTATGTTCATGTGAAGCAAAACAAACTTGAACCTAGAGCTTTAAAATGTGTTTTCATTGGGTATCCAAAGGGTATTAAAGGGTATAAGTTGTGGTGTCTAGAGCCTGGGAACCAGAAGTGTATTACCAGCAGAGATGTAGTGTTCAATGAATCACAGATGGGATACATGTCTGGTGGAGGTGATGGAGAGCCAATAGCTGAAGAGATGGATGGTATTATTTATGAGCCAATTACTCAAGTTGAGGTGGAGCCTGATTATGATAAACAGGGTAGCTCATCTGGTTCTGAACCAGAGCAGGGAGCAGAAGATAATGAGTCATCTGATGAGGATAGTGCACCAGCAGAAGAGGAGGAAGAAGTGCCCGAATCAGACTTGAGAAATTATAGTCTGACAAGAGACAGATCCAGAAGACAAATACATCCTCCTGCAAGATTTGATCGTGTTGATCTGGTCTCCTATGCACTTGTTACAGCAGAAACCATAGTATACCAAGAACCTAAAAGCTACAAAGAAGCCCTTGAGTGTGATGATAGTCAGTTATGGATTACAGCCATGACAGAAGAGATGGAGTCTCTTAAGAAGAATCATACTTGGATTCCTGTTGACAAGCCAGCTAAGCAGAAGCTAATCAGTTGCAAATGATTTTTTAAACGAAAGCTTGAGTCTGGTGTGAAAGATCAAGTGAGGTTTAAAACCAAGTTAGTGGCCAGAGGATTTACTCAAAGAGAAGGGATTGACTACAATGAAGTGTTTTCACCTGTGGTCAAGCATTGCTCAATCAGATTAGTCCAAGATGACCTGGAGCTACAACAGCTTGATGTAAAGACAACTTTCCTGCATGGGGATCTTATTGAGAAACTATACATGCACCAGCCAGAAGGGTTTGTTGAACCAGGAGGAAAATGAAAGGTATGTCTACTCAAGAAATCATTGTATGGCCTCAAGCAAAGTCCGAGACAATGGCACAAGAAGTTCAATGAGGTTATGCTATCCATTGGGTTTGTAAGAAGCAAGTATGATACTTGTGTATATCTGGAAAAACAAGGAAGTGATGTGATAGCCTATCTTCTGATTTATGTAGATGACATGCTTATTGCTAGTAAGAGTCTGTTGAAAATTCAGAGTATCAAAAGGAAACTAAGTACCAGATTTGATATGAAGGACTTGGGAAATGCTAAAAGGATTTTTGGAATGGATATTCTTAGGGACATAATAGCTGGAAGACTATTCTTATCCCAGAAGAGTTACATTGAGAAGGTCCTGAAGAGGTTTAACATGCATGAGAGTAGGTTTGTGTCAACTCCTCTGAGACAACATTTCAAACTATCTAAGGAGATGGAACCAAAGTCTGAAGAAGAAAAGAAGACTATGATGAAAGTACCTTATGCAAATGGGGTTGGAAGCTTGATGTATACTCTGGTCTGCAGCAGTCCAGACTTAGCTTATTCATTGTGTATGGTAAGCAGATACATGTCTAATCCAGGGAAATTACATTGGGAAGCTTTGAAATGGATATTCAGATATCTTAAAGGGTTATCTGATCTAGGTTTGATGTTTGAAAAGATGACTGACCAGAAGAGTCCACTAGAAGGGTTCGTAGATTCTGATTTTGCTGCTAATCTGGATACCAGAAGGTCCTTAACAGGGTATATATTTACTCCTTATAATACTGTTGTTAGCTGGAAATCTGTTCTGCAGAGTGGGGTTACATTATCTACTACAGAAGCAAAGTTTGTTGCAGTCTCTGAAGCTGTAAATGAGGCTTTGTGGTTGAAAGGCATTATCAAAGATTTTGGGATAAATCAAAAGGTTGTGGTCATTCATTGTGATAATCAGAGTGTTGTTCATCTGGTTAAACATCAAGTGTTCCATGAGAGATCAAAGCACATTGATGTAAGATTACACTTTGTAAGGGAAATCATTGATAAAGGAGTGGTTCTGATCCAGAAGATATCTACAGAGGACAATGCTGCAGATATGTGTACAAAGTCTTTGCCAGGTACGAAATTCAAATTCTGTATTGAATGGGTAAAGATGAGTGTATGGGATGTTCCTTAACCCAAGCTGGAGTGTGGAGTAGAGGATGAGATGATTGATACTTCTCATCTGAGGTGGAGAATTGTGAAGTGTCATATGTGAAGTATCTAATCTGTTGTGCTTGAGTCAATAGAAAGTTGTGTTGTTAATATGTTAGCCGTGGGAGTTAGTCAATTTGGGGAACCAAAGGAGTTGGACCAGATGAGGCTGATCAGAGGAGTCCGGTAGGTGAGTCTGACCAGAGGAGTCTGGTGGAAGTGACCAGAGCCAGAGGAGGTCAAGTCATCTGATCCAAAGTTCATTACTTGCGAATTACACCAAATTGAAGCTAACGCGATGACGGTTCTAACTGAATTAACTGAAGCGGTTATTGAAGTTGTTAGCCAGCTGCATAACTACCTAACGTATGAGAATTCGTTACAAATCGAATCTGGGTTCAATTCAATCTCTGTAACTATATAAAGGGTACTTCTCAACTGAGAGAAGAGTGTGTGCGAGTGAGAAACAGTGAATTGAGTGCAAAACACAGAGAGTGTGTGCGAGCTAGAGTGAATTGTAAATTCTCTATTCTTAGTGAAAGATCAATCTTCTCCGATCCCGTGGATGTAAGAGTATTTTCTCCAAACCACGTAAATCTGGTGTTCTTCATTTTCCAGTTGATTTCAATTTCGTTCTTACGCAATAGTCATATTCCGATTCCCGATTACAAGTTTTCTTGTGAATCAAAACCGATTAACAAATAAGGTGTTAGATTATATAATTATTGGACCAATGATTTTTTATAATTCGATTATAATCAAACACTAAGAACAACTATTGAGTACTATATATTATGCTATTTTTTCTTAAATAAATCAAATATTTATAAATGAATATTTTTGCATGCACACAAGCGCATACCATGCAGTTGAATTTTGAATTCAATTTCAAATCAATTTTAACTATTTCAAAAGCTCAATTTACTTAATGAATTTTGAAAGGTTAAAATTGATTTAAAATTGAACTCAAAATTCAAGTACATGTCATGAACTTGAGTGTACACAAGAACTTGTGTTTATAAATATTGTTATAAATTCAGTAGATTTATTATACCAAATCTAGAAGATTTGATGTGGACATTACTAATGGACTTATAACTTAAACGGGCTTTAGATTTAGACTAGGTTTTATCTATTATAAATAGATAATTGTACTCAGTATTGTACACATACATACACATATATATTAGTGAAACTTCTGGCTTGATACACCCCCAGATGTAGTCGTTATCGACAAACTGGGTGAACAAACTCGCTCTTTATTTTACACTTACGATTTATAACACGTTATCAGCACGAATGTTCTACCCATCAATTAGACTCTAGATTAGCGAAAGTGTAATTGCGTAGAGCCAAGTGATGCGCGGACTGCAAAAAGGTTTCACTTCCTTCTAATCGAAGGCCACGGTATTCTCTTCCCTTTTGAAATTCTTAATGGCTGTTGGTTCATGCATTCGGCTACGAAGAATTCTTAAAAGTATAGCGGGCTATTCAATTATCAAAAGATGCAGGTAAATCTAATTAATTATACGGCTATTCAATTCTCAAAAGATGCAGGCTAATCTAATTAATTATACAATGAATATGATTTTCCAAATAATTTTAATTATTTTGTTGATTGAATGATTTGTCTATTAAAAGGGATTAATATGACCTGCATGGGCCGATTTTGATGAAAAAGAAAAGAAAAAAAAAATTAGTAGCCCACATTCTTTTCTTAATAAATTAGATAAGACATAAATTTTATGTGCTAAATAATTATAAACGCTTTATTTGCATAATTTTAATAAAGCATGAGCACTTGTTTGCGCATAAAATTTAAATCGTCTCTTGGAATTTACTAACCTATTTCGTGTTGAGTTTTCTTTTGTACTCGATACCTGTATGGTTGCTCCACCCACTTGAGATATGTCCAAGGCTGCCCGATGCTAGACGAATCCATCAACAGATGTTTAGGAACCCTTATCATAAGTTTTCGTTCTGGTAAAAGACTTAATTCTTTATTTTATATCTTCAACAATTAACACTGTTTACGCTCTTTACTTTGCCGCAACATATGCTTGTGACTTATTTGCTGAAAAAATTTGGATTTATATGAAAATCCTTGTGTGCCTATTTTATTTTTGCTGCTAATTTAATTCACTCAAACAAATGCCTTGAATTTTCGTATACAAGTTTGCCTGAAGCAAACATGAGCTTTGACTAAAATTTGAACCTAAATAGTTGCTCCTACTTGTACAACTATTTATGTGAATTAAATCTACTTTATTTGTTATAATCCGCATATATTGTCTGGGTAGGCGGCAACCAGTATTTGTCGGACAGTAAATTATATTTTAGATAGACGACGCCCAATTCTTGCTCCTATATGCTTGAACGTGATCAAATAAATCCTTATTTCTCCGTTGTCAACAAATTGGTCCCAAAACTTACCATGCCACTTTAAATATTGTAGTAATAATGACTGATATTACCAAAAGAGAATTCGTTGAGCTTGCTCTTGATGGTAATAATTACCTGACATGGGTCTAGATGTCGAGATCCATCTAGACTCAACTGAGTTGAGCGGAGCTATTGTCGAAGGTTCAAAATCCACTAACGCCCAGAAGGCGAAAGCATTAATTTTCCTCAGGCATCATCTGAATCAGGACCTGAAAAATGAATATCTCATTGAAAAAGACCCCGAAACGTTGTGGAAATCCCTGAAGGACTGTTTCCTACAACAAAACGATATACTCCTCCCTCGGGCACAATACGATTAGCTGAACCTCCGGTTCTAAGACTTTAAGTTTGTGACGGAATACAACTCAGCCCTGAATCGTATTGTATCCCAGTTAAAACCATGCAAGCAAGCTATAACTGAGGCCGAGTTGATACAAACGACTATGTCGATGTGCCACGCTAGCAACCTTGTACTCCAACAACAGAAAGCAGTATTGGGCCAAGAATTACACCGTACACTCTGAGCTAATTTCTGCACTTCTAGTGGCAAAAAAGCACAACCAACTCCTTATGAAAAATCATAACTCGAGACCGGTTAGCTCACAAGTAGTGCCCGAAGCACATGCTATAGCTCAAAGTAGTACACGTTGTCGCAACCGTGGAAGGGGGAGAGGAAGTAAACGAACTCGTAGTAAAGCCCGAGGTCATAGTAAATCCGGTGGTTCAGGTACCTCGAAAGACAATCAAGCTCAGGCTCGTGGAAAGGCTGCATCTAACACGAATTCTGCTCCTAAAAAATCTGGCACTCAAGATAAGGTTGAGAAATCCTGCTTCAGATGCGGATGCAAAGCCCATTGGTCTCGCACGTGTCGTACTCCCAAACATTTGGTTGAGGCTTATCAAAAGCAGCAGAAGGACGACAAGGGGAAGGCCCCTAAATTCGAATCTCACCACGCCAGCAAGCCTAAAGCAAAATTTGACCATGACAATGACGATCTCTTGGGCATAGAGCTCAAAGACTATGGAGACAATGAGTGATTGCAGTATTTGATCATTTTAGTACTTTGTTTTGGTTAAGACCATTTATTTTTGGATCCTGTCTTTCGGATATTTTTTTCATGGTTGATATGACATTTTATGATTTTAGCTTTGATATGTTTACCCTAACATATGCTATCCGTTAAATTTATTTTGGATATTGTTATTCTTATACATGACTTGTAAACATATCAGCTATTAGGTTTGAGATTTTTCCTCTGGCATGATGGATACAAATTGTGATTTATGTTTGGTAGATAGCGCCACCACACACACAATCTTAAGAGATGGAAAGTATTTTCATAACTTGGTAGAAAGAAAATGGAGTGTAACCATGATAGCCAATGATAATATTATGATAGTGGGCTCCGGAAGAGCTTCCATCGTCCTCCCTATGGGTACCGAACTCATAATTGATAATGCTTTGTTGTTTCCACAATCTAAGCATACCCTTCTCAGTTTTAAAGACATAAGATCTAATGGCTATCACATTGAAACTGAAACTGAGAATAATAATGAATACCTTTTGATGACTATTACTCGAGGTAACAGTAAACAAGTTATTGACAAATTTCCCTCATTCTCTTCTGGATTGTACTATTCCTACATCTAGCCGTCTAATCTCCATCTAGCTATGAGTATGAAATTTCATGACCCGAACTCCTTTAAATTATGGCATCAGCAGTCAGGTCATCCAGGACAAGCTATGATACGTAGGATTCTATCTAATTCCATTGGTCATAATATTTTGAATAATAGAATTCCTCCTGTCGATGCATTTATATGTGATGCATGCTCTAAGGGTAAATCAATAGTGCGACTGTCGCGCACCAAGGTGGGACTTGAGTCTCCGGTTTTCCTTGAACAAATTCAGGTAGACATTTGTGGACCGATTCATCCAGCATCAGGACCATTTCGGTATTTCATGGTCCTAATTGATGCATCCCCTAGGTGGACATATGCGTGTTTGCTTTCTACCCGCAATCAAGCTTTTGCAAAGCTCATTACGAAAACTATTGAGCTTCGAGCTCAGTTCCCGAATAATCCAATAAAATCGATTCGAATGGATAATGCTGCTGAGTTTATCTCAAAAGCCTTTACAGATTATTGTATGACTCTGGGAATTAAAGTGGAGCATTCGGTCCCCTACGTCCACACCCAAAATGGTCTTGTTGAAAAGCTAATAAAACGTATTAAACTTATCGCTATTGGTGACCGATGATTGTATAATTGAAATTAGCGACCGACTCGGCGGTCGCTAAATTAGTGGTTAAAATTAATGGGTCTTTTTAACCGATCTTTGGGTTTAACGACTGATTAGGCGTGAAATTGTCATGATTCGTCACTTCAAATACCCTAATTTTGGCCGATTTTGTCGAGTATTTGGAGTCAATTGAGCATTATTTCTCTACATTGATGAATTTGTCTCTTTGATACTCGTAGGTGAATCGTGGGTGAAGAACGGAGTTCGTAGGACTTTGAATCGACTCAAACGGATGCCCGGATGAGAAGATATTGAAGAAATATGATTGGTGTTAGTGTTGAAGAAGAAAAGTGCTACTTGGTGAAGATTTGGGAGCATTCGAGTAAAGCACTCGAGCACGTTGCTCGAGCGCCCAAAACATACAGAAGATTTCAAGCACTCGAGCAGCTCGAGCGCCACTGCTCGAGCGTGTTGCTCGAGCGCCCCAAAACATGCAGAGAAGTTTCACCATTCGAGCAGCTCGAGCGCGAGCGCTCGAGCACATGTTTCATTCGAGCTCCATGCTCGAGCGCGACCGCTCGAGCAGGCCTGCTCGAGCGCCTTCAACTTTTACGTTTTCAAAGGCATTTTTCGGCCCACGAGTTCACGATTCTGCCCGTTGCATATATATATTCGTCTCAAGCACGTTTTTTTAAGAATACCACACTTCACTTGATATTTTTAGAGTTTTAGAGTTCATTTTTGGAGAGGAAGGAGAGAAGCAAGCTTTATGTTCACAGTTTTTTAGGCTTTTGTTACGAATTCGAATTACGATCTTACGTTTTTGTTTCGTTTCTTTAGATTTTTGTTCTTGAACACATTAAGACTTCTTTTCTTGAGTTAATTTCAGTTTATTCTTAATTTCGTTAAACCCTAGTTTATGTTTGATCTCTTCTTCGTCTTAATTATCATGTTCATGTTCGTTACTTACTTAATTGCTATTATTTACGTTAAACCTATGTCTAGCTAAAACCCTTGCATGCTTGGGGTAGGATGAACTCGTAGAAGTAGGTTGTGGGTATGTAATTAGGGTAACTTGCGACGTTAGGTTTTAATTCTCTTGGTTAATGAATTCTTAAAATTAATCTTAACTTTACTTTTGAATTTCGTTCGAAAAGTGTTAGAGAGAGGATGACCATATCACTCTTTAACAACGAGTAGACTTAACTAGAGGGTTTAGAAAGGGTTAATTCATCTACCAGTTTAGCGAAGGAGGACGACCGCATCACCTTAGTTAAATTAGGGTCTCATTAATTAAGCACTATCTATTAACTTGTCAGTGGATTAGTGAAGTCGAGTGTTAGGGTAAAGTATTAGGGTTTAGAATCTTGAGCTTTCACCTTGCATTCTTTTACTTAGGTTATTTCTTGCGCGTCACAGTTATCTTGATTATGTACCTGCTCCGTTAGTATATGTAGGGATTCCTATCCTAAGCATCACCATCTCTCATTGGAAAGCAACCCGTAGTTAATTCGTCTTCTTAAATTCTTTAGTTTAATTAGTTTATTTCAGTCTTTTAATTAATCTCTAAAAAACCAAAAAAATATTACACTCTTATTAGCTACGACGCGTAGATCTTCAGGGATCTGTTCGCATACACCCATCTCGTGGGTTCGATATACTTGGCCATTATACTTACTAATACTACAATGAACCCGTCCGCTTGCGGATGAGCGATTAGTAGAAGTTAGTATTTTCGCTTCAAGTCAATGGCGCCGTTGCCGGGGATGGCGTTGTATGTTTTTTGAATAGGACTTGTAGATAGCTTAGTAGTTAGTAGTGAGTGATTTTCTTTTCTGTTTTTTTATTATTTCGTACATATTCGGCAGTTGCGTTTTGATTCTTTTGTTAGTGTTTCAGGTTTATGAGAACACGCTCACAAGGCAATACGAGTGAAGAGAGGTTACCTGCAGATCCTGAGACAATAGCAAGAAGAAACCGAGCCTTCTTACGAAGGATGAACGCTGCCGGAGGGAAAGAACCGATGGACATCACTAATGAGTTGGACGATGTCGAGAATGAGTTCAATCAGGCATTGAACCGGGTTGACGGCACTGATGGCAATACTAGCAAGAATCAAGATCCGTTAGGAGAGAGCCAGGGCCAAAACCCGGGTACTCAGAACCAAAATAGCCCAGCTCATAACATGGTCCAAAATCCTCATAACAACCCTGCTTACCCAAATCCTAACTTACCACAAATCAACTTACCTTATCCACCCTACCCATATCCACCTTATCCTTACCCACCATACCCGTATCCTCCACCTCCAGTTTACAATCAACCACCTGTTTACCAACCACCACCCCAACAAGTACCCGTACCAGCTGCTAATCCTCAACACGTTCCTCAAAACGTAGATCAAAATCTGGCTATTCGAGGGAGGTTTGCAGCACAGCCACAACGGTACTATGATGGAGTGGCATTGCCTCCAATTGAGGCAAATAACTTCTCGATTTCCCCGGGAATTCTTAAGTTGCTTACCGAGAACCAGTTCAAAGGGGAAGTTGGGAAGGAGAATCCTCACACTCATTTGAGGAGTTTCCTCGTGATAGCCTCCACATTCAATTATAACGGCATGTCTGAAGATGCCAAGAGGCTTAGACTGTTCCCATTCTCACTGACGGGAATAGCTAAAGAGTGGTATGACAACACGCTTCCACGGGGAGGTGTAACCACATGGGCCGAGCTCGAGCGTCTGTTCCTCGAGCAATTCTATCCTCCATCAAGAACTATTAAAGCAAGAATTGAGATCTCTTCCTTTCGCCAGAAGTCAGGAGAGGATTTACGCCAAGCGTGGGAGAGATACTCAAACATGCTGATCGAGTGCCCGCAACACGGGTACAACGAGGGAGATATTATGGCGTTCTTCTATAGTGGAGCCAGCAAAGCTGGCCAAGCCCATTTAGATGCATGTGCGAGTGGAGCTTTTCTGAACCAAGGGATAGCGAGATGTAGAGAGATCGTGGACAACATTGTCACGAATGCCTGTGCATGGAACGAGGATCCTGAGTTTCAGAGAGTTTGCAAGTTGGAGGAGAATGAAGGTACTAGGAAGCTGTTGATGGCAATGATGGAGAAGATTAGCAACCTTGAGATGGGTCAGAATCTGGTTGGAGGGAATGTAGCGGTGAGTGAGAAAGTGGACCCACCCACGAGTCAGCAAGAAGAGGCCAACTATATGGGAAGGCCTAACTATCCACAAGGCGGGTATCCACAAGGTGGAAACCAGTATGGAAGGCCTCCTTATGGCCAACCATTTGTACCTCCAGGCCCACAGCCACCTCAAAATCAATGGAGGAACACACAAGGGTATCAAGGAGGCCAGCAGCCTCCTCAAAACACATGGAGGAAGAATGAGAATTTCTCATATGCTAACCCAAAAGCTGGTATTACAGTTCCTGCAGGTGTTGATCCGGGGTCTAAACCTCCTGGTGGAGAAGGCGGTGCATCAACCGAGGAGATATTGAGAGCTATCCTTCAGAAGGTGGAGGAAGGTAGCAAGCGATTGTCCTCTTTGGAGTACGATGTGAAGGAGTTGCATAAGAAGGGCGATCATCGAGATCAAGAACTCCAAAAGAGAGACATAGAGTGGAATCGAGTTCAGCAAGAGAACAACAGAAGGTTCAATTCTATCGAGTACCAAATTAGTCAGATTGCAAAGTCTCAGCCGAGAGAGTCTGGCAAGTATCCTTCAATGCCCGAGGATAACCCAAATGAACATTGCAAGGCTATTGAGTTGAGAAGTGGGACCACGTATGATGGTCCTGAGATGCCTGTTGATTCTGAGACGCCCAAGGGAGAGGTTGAGATAGAAGGAAAAGAGCCTGAGGCAGTTAGAGATGAGATTGAGGAGGTAGGAGTTGAGAAGGGGATTGAAAATGAAGGGATTGAAAAGAGGAAAGATGTGGATGAGTCCCATGAGAGCAAAGAGCCTGAAGATGAGATAGAGGAGATCGAGAGAATTCCAAAGTGGAAGAAGGCAAAGGAAGCAAGAAAGAATGCAAAAGAGACGGAGAAAGATGAATGGGGGGTACCCAAATCTGTGATACACGTCCCGTATCCACAACGCTTCATGAAAAAGAAGCTTGATGAGAAGTTTGCTAAATTCCTTGATGTTTTTAAAAAGCTACAAATTAACATTCCTTTTTTATGATGCTTTGGAACAGATGCCTAATTACGCCAAGTTCCTGAAGGACTTGATAGCGAAGAGACGGAGAGTAGACGGACCTGAGTTAGTGCACTTGAACCACGAGGTGAGTGCGATGGTGCACAAGGCGCTTCCTCCAAAGATGAAGGATCCCGGGAGCTTCACCATTCTTTGCGATATCGGGAACGGGGTCAAGAAAGAAGCATTGTGTGATCTCGGGGCGAGCATCAATTTGATGCCTCTTTCGCTGTTCAAGAAGTTAGAGGTGGGCGAACTTTAACCCACGATGATGACGCTCCAGCTTGCTGATAGGTCCATCATGAGACCTCAAGGAGTAGTGGAGGATGTTCTAGTGACGGTGGAGAATCACGTTTTTCCCGCTGACTTCGTAGTACTCGAGATGGAAGAGGATGAGCATGTCCCGCTGATTTTAGGGAGGCCGTTTTTAGCTACTGCTGGGATGGTGCTTGACGTAGCGAATGGGAAGATCACAGTCAAAGTTGATGATCAAGAAGTGAAGATATCTATTTACGAAGCTATGAAATACCCCATGGGAGATGAGAGTTGCCACTTCATTGACATCACGGACACTTGTGTTGAAGACACACTTTTAGACTCTTGCTCTTTCTATGTGCATCAGTTTGATTATCATGTCCTTGACGATCTAACTTATGATTCTTATGATCTTGATTATTTTGACAGCTTGGAAGACAATGAAGATGTCAAGTTCTTGGAGATGAAGAAAGTAGAGGATGAGGACGACTTGGAAGCCGAGGAGTCAACCTTTGAGAAGATGTTCGATAAAGCACCACCATTGGAGGCGAAAAAGGAGTTGAAGCCACTTCCCGACCACCTCAAGTACGCTTACTTGGATGAGACCGACAAATATCCAGTAACTGTATCTGCCCTTTTATCTGATGATCAGCTAGAGAGACTTTTAGTGGTGCTTCGTAAGCACAAATCTGCTATAGGATGGTCGATCGCGGATATTAAGGGAATTAGCCCTTCGATTTGCATGCATAGAATTAGATTAGAAGAGGGTAGAAAACCGATAGTGCAAAATCAGCGTAGAGTTAATCCGGTAATTCAAGAGGTGATTCATAAGGAAGTTTTGAAGTTGTTAGATAGCAACATGATTTTTGCTATTTCTGATAGTCCATGGGTGAGTCCGTTACACGTAGTTTCTAAGAAGGGGGGTACCACGGTGATTAAGACGGAGTCTAATGAATTGGTAGCCACTAGATTAGTGACGGGTTGGCGTGTTTGTGTAGATTATAGGGAGTTGAACAAGGCAACGTGTAAGGATCACTTTCCTCTACCGTTCCTTGATCAAATGATTGATAGGTTAGGTGGTTTTGAGTATTATTGTTTCTTAGATGGGTACTCGGGGTATAATCAGATCATGATAGCCCCCGAGGATCAAGAGAAAACCACCTTCACCTGCTACTATGGGACTTTTGCTTTTAAGAGGATATCGTTTGGGTTGTGTAATGCGCCCGCCACCTTTCAAAGGTGTATGATGACGATCTTTCATGGTTTGATTGAGAGGATTATGGAGGTTTTCATGGACGACTTCTCCGTCTACGGGGAGTCATTTGATAAATGTCTAATCAATCTTGAAGTTGTGTTGAGCAGGTGT
Source organism: Ballota nigra (assembly GCA_947034835.1). Lineage (NCBI taxonomy): Eukaryota > Viridiplantae > Streptophyta > Magnoliopsida > Lamiales > Lamiaceae > Ballota > Ballota nigra. The sequence goes on along the minus strand of OX344721.1, from coordinate 63,976,972 downwards.
GAAGAGACAGACTTAGTGCTTAATTGGGAGAAGTGCCACTTCATGGTGAGATAGGGTATTGTTCTTGGACATCATATGTCCTCGAAAGGTATCCAAGTTGACAAGGCGAAAGTGATTGCTATTGAGAAGATTCCACCACCTTCGACCGAGAAGGGAATTCGGTCATTCTTAGGACATGCGGGTTTTTATAGACGCTTCATCAAAGACTTTTCACAAATAGCTAAACCACTTTCGCGGCTTCTTGAAAAAGAAGTTGCTTTTGAGTTTACTAATGAGTGTTTAGTGGCTTTTAATAGGTTGAAAGAAGCGTTGGTAAATGCCCTAATACTTGTGACACCGGATTGGTCTAGCCCGTTCGTGCTGATGTGTGACGCTAGTGATTATGCGATGGGGGTTGCTTTGGGGCAAATTCGTGAGAAGCGTTTTCACGCTATTTACTATGCCTCGAAGATGCTGAATTCTGCTCAAGTGAATTACACTACGACTGAAAAGGAGCTGTTGGCGGTCGTGTATGCCTTTGATAAATTTCGACCCTACCTAGTAGGGACGAAAACAATTGTATATACGGACCACGCAGCGATTCGGTATCTTATGAGTAAGAAGGATGCAAAACCCCGTCTCATTCGATGGATTTTGCTGCTCCAGGAGTTCGATGTAGAGATTCGAGACAAGAAGGGATGCGAGAATGTGATAGCAGACCACCTCTCGAGATTGGAGCTCACCAAGGAGAACACCGTGGAGGATCGAGAGGTGAACGATGAATTTCCGGATGAGAAGCTCTTTGGCTTAGGAGACATCCCTGTGTATCGAGTTGAAGGGAAGGCGCCTTGGTTTGCAGATTATGCTAACTATTTAGCAAGTAGAGAGTTGCCTGTTGAGATAGACTCGGTGCATCGGAAGGCATTTTTGAAGAAAGTTCGGGAGTTTATTTGGGATGATCCCTACTTGTTCAAAAGAGGGATGGATCATGTGTTAAGAAGGTGCATGCCCGAAGAGGAGTGGAGTAACATCATAAGGCATTGCCACGCATTGCCATGTGGAGGACATTTGGGTGGAGAAAAGACCGGGAGGAAGGTGCTTCAATCTGGTTTTTATTGGCCAACACTTTTGAGAGATTGCATGGAATGGGTAAAGAGGTGTGAGAAGTGCCAACGTTTTGGCTCCATTACTAAGAGGGATGAGATGCCGATGCACGTGTTCATGGAAGTAGAGATATTCGACGTATGGGGGATTGATTTCATGGGTCCATTTCCTCCTAGCAATGGATTCCTGTACATTCTCGTATGCGTTGATTACGTCTCGAAGTGGATTGAAGCTGTCCCGACTCGAGTGAATGATTCCCGAGTGGTTATCGAGTTCTTAAGGAAGAACATCTTTGCAAGATATGGAGTTCCAAGAGCTTTGGTTAGTGATGGGGGAAGTCACTTCGTGAACAAATGGATGGAAAAGCTGCTGTCAAAATATGAGGTAAGTCATCGAATTTCTACTGCTTATCATCCTCAATCTAATGGACTTGCAGAGGTTTCAAACCGTCAAATCAAGGAGATCCTTGAGAAGACGGTGAGCATCAGTAGGAAAGATTGGGCGATGAAGCTTGATGATGCACTTTGGGCGTATAGGACAGCTTTCAAAACTCCTCTTGGTATGTCACCATATCAATTGGTTTTTGGAAAGGCATGTCACTTGCCCGTGGAGTTGGAACATAAGGCATATTGGGCGATAAAGAAGCTGAATTTTGATAGTGCCTTGGTTGGTGAGAAGAGATTACTCCAATTGCATGAGTTGGAGGAGTTTCGAGACATTACCTACGAGAATGCCCGAATTTTCAAGGAGAAGACCAAAAAGTGGCATGATGCACGATTGAGGAAAAAGGAGTTCAAAGTAGGTGATCAAGTCCTCGTATTCAATTCGAGGATGAAGCTGTTTGGTGGAAAGCTTAAGTCTAAGTGGAACGGGCCGTACATTGTGAGGGGAGTGCACAAGAGTGGATTCCTTGAAGTCGAGAAGGATGATGGCCAGAGATTCATGGTGAACGGGCATCGAGTGAAGAAATTCTTTAACTTCTCTTATGAGAATAAGGGAGGTATTTTAGATTCTCAAGTCCCGTGAGCTCCTTCGAGCTCGGTCCGGCATTAGGACCGTAAAACTAGCGCTTAATGGGAGGCAACCCATTTTTACTTGTTTTTATGTGTCTTCTTGTTTTTCGTAGTTTTTGTGAATCGTAAGTGTTAACCTCGTGTGTTAGAGTTTATTTGGTGTAGGCTTGCTTAGTGAAGATTGATCGGAGCATGAGATCTTAAGGAAGAAAGTCATGAAGTTGAACACGTTTCGAGTAGGAAAGCATTCGATTTTTGGAGTTGAGGTAAACCGAACCCCAAACATAGACCTCTTTGCGAAGTCGAAGTTTGGGGGGTGATGTTTCTTTTCGTTCGTTACTTTGCATTGATAGTGAGTCGAGTTCATAAGAATTTGGTGTACTTACTTGTACGTACTCATTCTTTTCAAACTTTGTTATTGCGTAGCAAGAACAAAGTTTGGGGGGGTGTGTATTCGTACTTCGGGTTCGTACATGAAATTCTAATGAAAAATTGGTCAAATTTTTCGAAAATATCGATGTTTGAGTGAGGATGGATCGAATTAATTGTGGTCGCGTAAGTTCGGTGTGAATTGGATTGGTGATTTGCACGTTTGGAAGAGACCCAAACTCCTCGGTCGAATGAGCGACCTGGCTTAAATCGAGGAGTTCTCAGGTTAGTTTATGCTTTGGAAAAGTGTTTTGGTTGTTCGAGTGTGGTTCGTTGGGAAATTTCGAGTCTTGAGCGTCAGATTTGGAAGTTGAATTTTGGATGCGCTCGAGCGCCACCGCTCGAGCGTGTTGCTCGAGTGCCCAAAATTGTACAGAAGAATCCGCGCGCTCGAGCAGCTCGAGCGCGAGCGCTCGAGCACTTGCGCCATTCGAGCTACATGCTCGAGCGCGACCGCTCGAGCGGGTCGCGGGTTTCGGCCTAGGTTTTGCCCACTCTATAAATAGCCCTTTCACACGAATTCACACACTAGAAGGGGCGAATTTGGGCGGATTTGTGCGATTTCGATCGTTTCTCACGGATTACTCCCGATTTCATTCAATTTATTCACGAATTTCACGAATTTCCTCAAGAAAGGTATGTGCTTTCTAACTTTTGTCTTTCAATTCATTGTTTGAAGCATGATTTAGGCATGAATTGAAGAACTAGGGTTCTTGAGTGACGAATTTTGGGGATTTTTGCAAGTACTCATTAATTCTTGATTCCTTGTCCATGAATGTGGATAATATGCTTGTTGGAGTTATACGTGAAAGTATGCTTTTACTTTGTATAACTCGTGTATCAAACACTCGTTTTATGAGAATAATTCTTTTATCGCATTTGCTTTAGTTATGATTGAATGTTGAATTTCTATTGCAAACCGTTCAATATATAGTACGTGTTACATTGTAGTTAATGTGGTGATACCCGATCACGGAAGACGACATTAACAGTTCACTTGTAACTAAACGTACATTTTCACGACCCAGGTGGAATTGAACAATCCGCCGTGAAAGGTCGATGTGTAAGGCTCAGATTGGTCTGTCTTGACCAAGAGATTGCACTAGCACATTTAGTATGTGTTGAAGAGGTCCTACAGCGAGGATAAATTCTTCTGTTCTGAAAAGTGAAGAATTAGACCTCAGTGGTTGTTGATTTCTTAATCTCCGTCACTTAAATAGGACCGTGTGTGCTTAGTAGTTACTGCTTTGATTCATGTTGGGTGAGAATCATTGCGACTTCGAACTTTGTGTCTTGGGCAGTAATATTAATCATACGACGGTTGCTAAGATTTAATACGGAGAAACGCGTGCGAGTACGGCTCGTGTGATTAGTCCCCTTGGTGGGCTCAGAAGTTTTATTGTACCAAATCTTGCAAGTGAAGAATTAGTTTCTTCGGTACGAATAATAATGTTGAGCTGTCTTTACTCCAAGGTGAAAGAAGTTAATTAGTTTAGAGCTATTCAGAAGCTTAATTAATTAATGGACTTGATAATCTTAAACGCGGGAAATAATAACCGGGAGCCCATATTATCGTAATATGGATTAAGATGGATAGTGCAATATTAATTTATTAGTGGTAATAATTAATATTAATGGACTGAATTATATTGGGGCTCAATATTGAAATTCAGAAGTCCATTAGGAGGTCCAATCTTAATTCTCCTTAAGGCCCCTCAAGTAGCCCAATTAAGTAGCCCAATAATGATAAGGTGATTAAAATAAAGAATATATCAATGCTGATTTTTTCATGATAATTTTCGAAAATTAGGAATAAAAAAGAAATAAGATTTTGTTGATTTTCTTGGAAAGATATTATGCAAGATATGTATTCTAGGAATACAAGAATATCTCATATATTCAAGAAGATCCAAATCTTAGATTTTATCCTTGAAGTTTTCGAAAATTATAAGCTTGAAAATAAGAGTGAGATTTTTGTGGAATATTTTATTATGGAGAAAAGAATATATGAGATATATTCAAGATTTCTTAGAGACTAAGAAAAGATTTTTTCCAAGCCCATATCTCCTCAAATTTTCGGCCCTACCCTCTATAAATAGGGGATGATTATTTCATCCCCAAGTACATAATTCCATGTGTTGAAAAAATCAAGAAGCATAGATATTTTTCTTTTTCCTTAGTTATTAAATTACTTGAAAGCGTCTCCCACCGGCGATCAAGTGAGGTGAAAAGGGAAATACTTGAGAAGGCTTTGGGTTGATAGAACGAGATTATAAGTGTCCCGTATATCCAAAGGCCATTACTACGAGAGGTACGTTAATCGCATATTTACTTGTTTAATTCCGCCTAGTTAAATATGTGAAATTAATTTAACATGCATGATGATAATTAGTTGTTGGAATTATTATTTGAATTAATTAGGATTAATTCATGCTAGTAATAATTGTATTTAAATTCGTATTTAAAGTTCATCCCGAATAGATTCCGGGCACCCCAATTTTCCCAACAACTGGTATCAGAGCCACGGTTTCGGGCTCTGAATTTTAAATTGGAATTTAAATTGTTGAACATTAAATTTGAAATTGGATAGTAGAATTGTTAGATCTTTTTTGCAGGTATCCAATTGTCATGGTTTTTAATGTTGTTAATTTCATGCGTGTAAATTAATTGTTTTTAATTCGATTCGTTCGAATTCGTTTTTCTCGTGAGAAAATCCACGAGTAGATTAGTTGTTTTATTTTGATTCGATCATTGTAATAGACTAGTCTAGATCTAGTATTTATTTTTTTTGTAAAAATAAATTGTAACCGGATCGTGACGAAGAACGAAGAATTAAAAACGGCGTACCCGGACGACGCATACATGCGTGGCGCGTGTATGGAGGTAAAATCATGCAAGGGGTGAAGAAAACGAGGACGAACGGCGAAAAAACGGCGCACGGGGGTGCACGGCGCACACCGTGCGCAACGGGCGCACGGCGCCGCGCGCACGGCGCGCGCGCGCCTCGGCAGGCCGCTGCAGCGCCTCGGGGCGCCCCAGGCAGCGCCTCGGCGCGCTTCTGTGCAGCGCCTCGGGCGCGCCTCGGGTGCGCCTCGGGGCCGCGCTTCGGCGCGCCTCGGGCGCTTTTCCAGCGCCTCTCAGGCCGGGAAGCGCGCGAGCCCACTTCGTGGGCCGACGCGCGCTGTATCTCGGGCCGTGGAATTTTTTCGGTTCGTGTTTTTTTTCCGTGTGATTTTAAACGTCGTCCCGAACCCCAAACGATGCTGTTTTTCAAGAAGTGTTGTTGTTCGAGTGGGAGCACGTCGAGACGAACGTCGGAAAGCAACAAGGACGATTTTTTCGCATCAAGACGTGAAGAAATTAAACCGTGACAATTGGATTCGAGTGCTCCAATGTGTTTAATTTTGTTTTGATGGATGTTTTATTTCGTGCACTTATTATTATTTGTTAATATGTGTTTGCATGAATTTAATTGTCCAAGAAAAACCTTACTTTCGAAAATTACTAAGTATGTTTTTATAATCGCAATTTTATTCCGGATATTAAAATTGGATTATTTTGGCCTCCATAATTTATTTATTTGTGAAGTTCTTTTGGAATACATTTCCCCCTCGGATCGGCCAAAAGAACGGATTTCACATGAATAAATTCCGAAAGGATGATTGTGGATTATTACTAGTGGCGGTATTGACCCTCACCACGAGTGGCTTGCTCAAAGCGAAATAATAATCCTGTATTTAATTATGGTTATTACTTAGGCATAGGAAATTGATATTAACTTACTCCCCTCGGAGTCCCTGTCAATTTCTATGTGGTCAAAGTGGGAGCCAACTATTAATTATGAATTAAGGATTTGTAACTTTTAAGTTTGTGATCCGCTTGAATGTATTTAAATGTATAGACCACCCCTCGTGGCGCATTTAAATTGTTTCGAGATGTTGGCTGATGCATGATTATATTGTTTTAAGGTTTCAATATAATTGATGTGATCAAATTTATGTGATAATTTCATATTTTTCTAGATATTGATATGAATGTATGTTTTATTCTCAGTTCATCATGTCGCAACCTTTTAATCCACTGTTTAGTATACTTAAAGATAACAAACTTGTTGGTGAAAACTATGTTGATTGGAAACGTAATATAAACATGGTCCTTCCTGCGCAAGAACACTATTGGATATTTAGCGTTGACGTACCCAAGAAACCTAATGATAAGTCAAGTAATGGGGAAAATGCGATATTCGATGATTGGAAGCATTCCAATGAGAACATGAAGCACATCATCTTGACATTTATGTCTGAGGATTTGAGGCGCATTCATGAAGGCATTGAAGCGGCTGTTGACATCATGAATAGCCTTGAAGAGATGTTTCAACATCAGAACCCAATGGCGAATCTGTTCACCATTCGTGAGAAGCTCACGAAGGAAATGGTGAAGGGAACACCCGTAAGGGATCATGTTCTCAATTTTAGGCGCGAGTTTGAGAAACTCGAGTTTCTTGGTGCCGAACAAAGTGAAGAAATTCAGATCGATTCCATACTCCTAAAGCTATCGAGTAGTTTTGATGGGTTCTTTTGGGAATACGTGTTATCTGAACACAAGTTCACTTTGGATACCCTGCTCAAAGCTCTGATAACGGTAGAGTCATACTTGGGGAGTAAGGACGAGGCTTTGGTAATGAAGAACCTTTTCTCGAAATCTGGGCCAATGGAAGGTAAGATTGAGAAGGAGGTAGTTGATCGGAACCAAACCAGTAGACTCACTTTGGGAGGCAAGAAAAGAGCTTTCAAGCCGTACGGCGTGAGGATACCCGGTAAGAGTAAGTGCTTCAATTGCGGGGAAAGAGGACATTGGAGGTCTACCTGTTCTAAGCCTAAGAAGGCGGTAAAGAAAGGTAAGTCTCATGCTTTAGTCGTTGAAACATATGTTGCGGCGTATGCTGCCCATGTTTGGGTAGTGGATACCGGGGCAACTGATCATATTTGTTTCACTCTTCAGGGGTTCCAGCTAACCCGGCGACTTAGCAAGAATGAGATCACCATCACTTTGGGCGATGCTACAAGAGTGGCAGCCGAAGCAGTGGGAGTCGTGCACCTATCTTTTGAAGATAGAGTTTTAATTTTAAGAGATGTTTTATACGTTCCGAACTTTAGAAATAATTTAATTTCGGTTTCTAAGTTGTTTTTTGATGGATATTCAGCTACTTTTAATAAAGTTGTTACTGTTTCTTTTAAGAATGATATTATCTGTCATGGAACGTTGGTAAACAATCTCTATACGATTAAGTGTGCACACCACTCAAATAATGAATCTAATAACACGTCGATCATTTCGAGCAATAAAAGAAAGCGTTCTTCGGAGATGAACGAAACACTTCTATGGCATCTTAGACTAGGTCATATTAATCTAAAGCGGATAGAGAGATTGGTGAAAGACGGATCCTTGGAATCGCTCCAAGTCGAGCCGTTTCCAACTTGTGAATCCTGTTTAGAGGGTAAGATGACCAAGAGGGCATTTGGAGCCAAGGGGAATAGAGCCATGGAAGTGTTAGAACTCGTTCATACCGATGTGTGTGGTCCAATGACGATCAAAGCGAGAATGGGGTATGAGTATTTCGTTACCTTCATTGACGATTACTCAAGATATGGGTACATTTACCTTATGTGGCATAAGTCTGAAACTTTTGAAAAGTTTAAAGAGTTTAAGGCCGAAGCCGAGAAACATAGGGAAAAGAGTATCAAGTTTCTACGATCAGATCGTGGAGGCGAATACCTCAGCGATGAATTCTTGAACTACCTATCGAACGAAGGGATTGTATCCCAGTTGACCGCACCGGGAACCCCTCAACAGAACGGTGTGGCGGAACGAAGGAACCGGACTCTTTTAGAGATGGTCAGATCCATGATGAGTTATTCGGATTTACCCAAGTCGTTTTGGGGTAATGCCTTGGAAACGGCGGCTTATATTCTAAACATGGTGCCATCCAAATCGGTTCCTAAAACCCCAATGGAATTGTGGACCGGGCGCAAGCCCAGTCTAAGACATTTGCGGATTTGGGGTTGTCCGGCATACGTGCTAGACAAGGAAGCCGGTAAGTTGGATCCACGTTCGGAATTAAGGCTGTTTATAGGATACCCGGCCGGAACGAAAGGGTGCATGTTCTATAGTCCCAAGGATCAAAAGACCGTGATTAGTACACACTTTAAATTCTTGGAGGAAGACTATATGAACAATCGGAAGCCTAAAAGTGAAATTACCTTAAAAGAATTGAGAGGTCAAACCTCGATACCAAGTATACAAGATGATGTACCACACGTCACATCTTCACAACCGGAACCCCGTCGTAGTGGGAGGGTTCCTAGACAACCCGAGAGATTCATGGGGATAGGAGAATCTTCGGATTTGGTTCCCGGTGTTGAATCAGACCCATGGACGTACGATGAGGCAATCCAAGACAAAGATGCGGAATCATGGCAAACGGCAATGGAAGCCGAGATGGGTTCGATGGATCATAATCAAGTGTGGGAGTTGGTCGAGCCACCCAGTGGGGTAGAACCCATTAGATGCAAGTGGGTGTACAAGAGGAAAAGAGGACCAGACGGAAGGGTTGAAACCTTCAAAGCAAGGCTTGTGGCCAAAGGGTATACTCAGAAAGAAGGGATCGATTATGAGGAAACCTTTTCGCATGTACCTATGCTTAAGTCCATCCGTATTCTCTTGTCGATCGCTGCGCACCTAGATTACGAGATCTGGCAAATGGATGTCAAGACGGCTTTCCTTAACGGAAGTCTTGACGGCATAGATATCTATATGCAACAGCCCAAAGGTTTCATTGAAAAAGGCCAAGAGAATCTCGTATGCAAGCTCAAGAGATCCATTTACGGACTTAAGCAAGCATCGCGTACTTGGAACCAGTGTTTTGATCAAGTGATAAAGTCTTATGGGTTTGATCAAAACGAGTTCGAAAGTTGTGTGTATAAGAAGCGTGACGGAACTGCGGTGGTATTCTTAGTATTATACGTAGACGATATTCTGCTCATTGGAAACAATGTAAAGGTATTGTCAGACGTAAAGGTATGGCTGTCAAAACAATTTGATATGAAGGACTTAGGGGAAGCCGGTCACATCCTTGGGATCAAAATCACTCGCGATCGCAAGAAAAGGATGTTGGGCTTATCGCAAGCTTCATACATTGACACTGTTTTGAAGCGTTTCAGCATGCAAGATTCCAAGAAAGGTTTTATACCTTTTAGGTACGGAATCCATCTATCGAAAGAAATGAGCCCTAAGACGCAAGCGGCGATAGATGACATGAAAGGTGTTCCGTACGCTTCGGCCGTAGGAAGCCTTATGTATGCAATGCTGTGTACGAGACCGGATATCTGCTTTGCCGTGGGCATGGTGGCAAGATATCAAAGTAATCCCGGGAAAGACCATTGGACTGCCGTAAAGTGCATCTTGAGGTATCTGAAAAGAACTCGGGAGCGGATGCTGATTTACCAGTCGGATAGTCTAGTTCCCGTAGGATACACGGACTCGGATTTCCAATCAGACATAGACTCAAGAAAGTCAACCTCGGGTAGTGTGTTTTGCATGGGAGGAGGAGTCATTTCATGGAGAAGCGTTAAGCAGAAATGCATCGCCGATTCGACCATGGAAGCCGAGTATGTAGCTGCTTGTGAAGCAGCGAAAGAGGCAGTTTGGCTCAAGAACTTCTTAGTGGACTTGGACGTTGTTCCGAATTTGCCCGACAAGATAACTGTCTTTTGTGACAATGCCGGAGCAGTTGCAAATTCAAAGGAACCGAGAGCCCACAAGGCCAGCAAACACATAGAAAGAAAATACCATCTGATACGAGAAATCGTTAAGAGAGGAGATATAGAGGTGGCAAAGATAGCGTCGGGTGACAACCTAGCGGATCCATTCACAAAGGGTCTGCCTCAGACTACATTCGAGAGACATGTGGATGGAATGGGAGTCAAGACTATTGCCAATCTGCTTTAAGTATAAGTGGGAGGAATTATTAGGTTAGTGTAGGTTGACATGAGATGTCACGTAGAGCTACTACACTAAGACATGCGTGATGTATACTAAAAGCAGACTTTAAGTATAAGTGGGAGATTGTTGGAGTTATACGTGAAAATATGCTTTTACTTTGTATAACTCGTGTATCAAACACTCGTTTTATGAGAATAATTCTTTTATCGCATTTGCTTTAGTTATGATTGAATGTTGAATTTCTATTGCAAACCGTTCAATATATAGTACGTGTTACATTGTAGTTAATGTGGTGATACCCGATCACGGAAGACGACATTAACAGTTTACTTGTAACTAAACGTACATTTTCACGACCCAGGTGGAATTGAACAATCCGCCGTGAAAGGTCGATGTGTAAGGCTCAGATTGGTCTGTCTTGACCAAGAGATTGCACTAGCACATTTAGTATGTGTTGAAGAGGTCCTACAGCGAGGATAAATTCTTCTGTTCTGAAAAGTGAAGAATTAGACCTCAGTGGTTGTTGATTTCTTAATCTCCGTCACTTAAATAGGATCGTGTGTGCTTAGTAGTTACTGCTTTGATTCATGTTGGGTGAGAATCATTGCGACTTCGAACTTTGTGTCTTGGGCAGTAATATTAATCATACGACGGTTGCTAAGATTTAATACGGAGAAACGCGTGCGAGTACGACTCGTGTGATTAGTCCCCTTGGTGGGCTCAGAAGTTTTATTGTACCAAATCTTGCAAGTGAAGAATTAGTTTCTTCGGTACGAATAATAATGTTGAGCTGTCTTTACTCCAAGGTGAAAGAAGTTAATTAATTTAGAGCTATTCAGAAGCTTAATTAATTAATGGACTTGATAATCTTAAACGCGGGAAATAATAACCGGGAGCCCATATTATCGTAATATGGATTAAGATGGATAGTGCAATATTAATTTATTAGTGGTAATAATTAATATTAATGGGCTGAATTATATTGGGGCTCAATATTGAAATTCAGAAGTCCATTAGGAGGTCCAATCATAATTCTCCTTAAGGCCCCTCAAGTAGCCCAATTAAGTAGCCCAATAATGATAAGGTGATTAAAATAAAGAATATATCAATGCTGATTTTTTCATGATAATTTTCGAAAATTAGGAATAAAAAAGAAATAAGATTTTGTTGATTTTCTTGGAAAGATATTATGCAAGATATGTATTCTAGGAATACAAGAATATCTCATATATTCAAAAAGATCCAAATCTTAGATTTTATCCTTGAAGTTTTCGAAAATTATAAGCTTGAAAATAAGAGTGAGATTTTTGTGGAATATTTTATTATGGAGAAAAGAATATATGAGATATATTCAAGATTTCTTAGAGACTAAGAAAATATTTTTTCCAAGCCCATATCTCCTCAAATTTTCGGCCCTACCCTCTATAAATAGGGGATGATTATTTCATCCCCAAGTACATAATTCCATGTGTTGAAAAAATCAAGAAGCATATATATTTTTCTTTTTCCTTAGTTATTAAATTACTTGAAAGCGTCTCCCACCGGCGATCAAGTGAGGTGAAAAGGGAAATACTTGAGAAGGCTTTGGGTTGATAGAACGAGATTATAAGTGTCCCGTATATCCAAAGGCCATTACTACGAGAGGTACGTTAATAGCATATTTACTTGTTTAATTCCGCCTAGTTAAATATGTGAAATTAATTTAACATGCATGATGATAATTAGTTGTTGGAATTATTATTTGAATTAATTAAGATTAATTCATGCTAGTAATAATTGTATTTAAATTCGTATTTAAAGTTCATCCCGAATAGATTCCGGGCACCCCAATTTTCCCAACAACTGGTATCAGAGCCACGGTTTCGGGCTCTGAATTTTAAATTGGAATTTAAATTGTTGAACATTAAATTTGAAATTGGATAGTAGAATTGTTAGATCTTTTTTGCAGGTATCCAATTGTCATGGTTTTTAATGTTGTTAATTTCATGCGTGTAAATTAATTGTTTTTAATTCGATTCGTTCGAATTCGTTTTTCTCGTGAGAAAATCCACGAGTAGATTAGTTGTTTTATTTTGATTCGATCATTGTAATAGACTAGTCTAGATCTAGTATTTATTTTTTTTGTAAAAATAAATTGTAACCGGATCGTGACGAAGAACGAAGAATTAAAAACGGCGTACCCGGACGACGCATACATGCGTGGCGCGTGTATGGAGGTAAAATCATGCAAGGGGTGAAGAAAACGAGGACGAACGGCAAAAAAACGGCGCACGGGGGTGCACGGCGCACACCGTGCGCAACGGGCGCACGGCGCCGCGCGCACGGCGCGCGCGCGCCTCGGCAGGCCGCTGCAGCGCCTCGGGGCGCCCCAGGCAGCGCCTCGGCGCGCTTCTGTGCAGCGCCTCGGGCGCGCCTCGGGTGCGCCTCGGGGCCGCGCTTCGGCGCGCCTCGGGCGCTTTTCCAGCGCCTCTCAGGCCGGGAAGTGCGTGAGCCCACTTCGTGGGCCGATGCGCGCTGTATCTCGGGCCGTGGAATTTTTTCGGTTCGTGTTTTTTTTTCCGTGTGATTTTAAACGTCGTCCCGAACCCCAAACGATGCTGTTTTTCAAGAAGTGTTGCTGTTCGAGTGGGAGCACGTCGAGACGAACGTCGGAAAGCAACAAGGACGATTTTTTCGCATCAAGACGTGAAGAAATTAAACCGTGACAATTGGATTCGAGTGCTCCAATGTGTTTAATTTTGTTTTGATGGATGTTTTATTTCGTGCACTTATTATTATTTGTTAATATGTGTTTGCATGAATTTAATTGTCCAAGAAAAACCTTACTTTCGAAAATTACTAAGTATGTTTTTATAATCGCAATTTTATTCCGGATATTAAAATTGGATTATTTTGGCCTCCATAATTTATTTATTTGTGAAGTTCTTTTGGAATACATTTCCCCCTCGGATCGGCCAAAAGAACGGATTTCACATGAATAAATTCCGAAAGGATGATTGTGGATTATTACTAGTGGCGGTATTGACCCTCACCACGAGTGGCTTGCTCAAAGCGAAATAATAATCCTGTATTTAATTATGGTTATTACTTAGGCATAGGAAATTGATATTAACTTACTCCCCTCGGAGTCCCTGTCAATTTCTATGTGGTCAAAGTGGGAGCCAACTATTAATTATGAATTAAGGATTTGTAACTTTTAAGTTTGTGATCCGCTTGAATGTATTTAAATGTATAGACCACCCCTCGTGGCACATTTAAATTGTTTCGAGATGTTGGCTGATGCATGATTATATTGTTTTAAGGTTTCAATATAATTGATGTGATCAAATTTATGTGATAATTTCGTATTTTTCTAGATATTGATATGAATGTATGTTTTATTCTCAGTTCATCATGTCGCAACCTTTTAATCCACTGTTTAGTATACTTAAAGATAACAAACTTGTTGGTGAAAACTATGTTGATTGGAAACGTAATATAAACATGGTCCTTCCTGCGCAAGAACACTATTGGATATTTAGCGTTGACGTACCCAAGAAACCTAATGATAAGTCAAGTAATGGGGAAAATGCGATATTCGATGATTGGAAGCATTCCAATGAGTACATGAAGCACATCATCTTGACATTTATGTCTGAGGATTTGAGGCGCATTCATAAAGGCATTGAAGCGGCTGTTGACATCATGAATAGCCTTGAAGAGATGTTTCAACATCAGAACCCCATGGCGAATCTGTTCACCATTCATGAGAAGCTCACGAAGGAAATGGTGAAGGGAACACCCGTAAGGGATCATGTTCTCAATTTTAGGCGCGAGTTTGAGAAACTCGAGTTTCTTGGTGCCGAACAAAGTGAAGAAAGTCAGATCGATTCCATACTCCTAAAGCTATCGAGTAGTTTTGATGGGTTCTTTTGGGAATACGTGTTATCTGAACACAAGTTCACTTTGGATACCCTGCTCAAAGCTCTGATAACGGTAGAGTCATACTTGGGGAGTAAGGACGAGGCTTTGGTAATGAAGAACCTTTTCTCGAAATCTGGGCCAATGGAAGGTAAGATTGAAAAGGAGGTAGTTGATCGGAACCAAACCAGTAGACTCACTTTGGGAGGCAAGAAAAGAGCTTTCAAGCCGTACGGCGTGAGGATACCCGGTAAGAGTAAGTGCTTCAATTGCGGGGAAAGAGGACATTGGAGGTCTACCTGTTCTAAGCCTAAGAAGGCGGTAAAGAAAGGTAAGTCTCATGCTTTAGTCGTTGAAACATATGTTGCGGCGTATGCTGCCCACGTTTGGGTAGTGGATACCGGGGCAACTGATCATATTTGCTTCACTCTTCAGGGGTTCCAGCTAACCCGGCGACTTAGCAAGAATGAGATCACCATCACTTTGGGCGATGCTACAAGAGTGGCAGCCGAAGCAGTGGGAGTCGTGCACCTATCTTTTGAAGATAGAGTTTTAATTTTAAGAGATGTTTTATACGTTCCGAACTTTAGAAAGAATTTAATTTCGGTTTCTAAGTTATTTTTTGATGGATATTCAGTTACTTTTAATAAAGTTGTTACTGTTTCTTTTAAGAATGATATTATCTGTCATGGAACGTTGGTAAACAATCTCTATACGATTAAGTGTGCACACCACTCAAATAATGAATCTAATAACACGTCGATCATTTCGAGCAATAAAAGAAAGCGTTCTTCGGAGATGAACGAAACACTTCTATGGCATCTTAGACTAGGTCATATTAATCTAAAGCGGATAGAGAGATTGGTGAAAGACGGATCCTTGGAATCGCTCCAAGTCGAGCCGTTTCCAACTTGTGAATCCTGTTTAGAGGGTAAGATGACCAAGAGGGCATTTGGAGCCAAGGGGAATAGAGCCATGGAAGTGTTAGAACTCGTTCATACCGATGTGTGTGGTCCAATGACGATCAAAGCGAGAATGGGGTATGAGTATTTCGTTACCTTCATTGACGATTACTCAAGATATGGGTACATTTACCTTATGCGGCATAAGTCTGAAACTTTTGAAAAGTTTAAAGAGTTTAAGGCCGAAGCCGAGAAACATAGGGAAAAGAGTATCAAGTTTCTACGATCAGATCATGGAGGCGAATACCTCAGCGATGAATTCTTGAACTACCTATCGGACGAAGGGATTGTATCCCAGTTGACCGCACCGGGAACCCCTCAACAGAACGGTGTGGCGGAACGAAGGAACCGGACTCTTTTAGAGATGGTCAGATCCATGATGAGTTATTCGGATTTACCCAAGTCGTTTTGGGGTAATGCCTTGGAAACGGCGGCTTATATTCTAAACTTGGTGCCATCCAAATCGGTTCCTAAAACCCCAATGGAATTGTGGACCGGGCGCAAGCCCAGTCTAAGACATTTGCGGATTTGGGGTTGTCCGGCATACGTGCTAGACAAGGAAGCCGGTAAGTTGGATCCACGTTTGGAATTAAGGCTGTTTATAGGATACCCGGCCGGAACGAAAGGGTGCATGTTCTATAGTCCCAAGGATCAAAAGACCGTGATTAGTACACACTTTAAATTCTTGGAGGAAGACTATATGAACAATCGGAAGCCTAAAAGTGAAATTACCTTAAAAGAATTGAGAGGTCAAACCTCGATACCAAGTATACAAGATGATGTACCACACGTCACATCTTCACAACCGGAACCCCGTCGTAGTGGGAGGGTTCCTAGACAACCCGAGAGATTCATGGGGATAGGAGAATCTTCGGATTTGGTTCCCGGTGTTGAATCAGACCCATGGACGTACGATGAGGCAATCCAAGACAAAGACGCGGAATCATGGCAAACGGCAATGGAAGCCGAGATGGGTTCGATGGATCATAATCAAGTGTGGGAGTTGGTCGAGCCACCCAGTGGGGTAGAACCCATTGGATGCAAGTGGGTGTACAAGAGGAAAAGAGGACCAGACGGAAGGGTTGAAACCTTCAAAGCAAGGCTTGTGGCCAAAGGGTATACTCAGAAAGAAGGGATCGATTATGAGGAAACCTTTTCGCCTGTAGCTATGCTTAAGTCGATCCGTATTCTCTTGTCGATCGCTGCGCATCTAGATTACGAGATCTGGCAAATGGATGTCAAGACGGCTTTCCTTAACGGAAGTCTTGACGGCATAGATATCTATATGCAACAGCCCAAAGGTTTCATTGAAAAAGGCCAAGAGAATCTCGTATGCAAGCTCAAGAGATCCATTTACGGACTTAAGCAAGCATCGCGTACTTGGAACCAGTGTTTTGATCAAGTGATAAAGTCTTATGGGTTTGATCAAAACGAGTTCGAAAGTTGTGTGTATAAGAAGCGTGACGGAACTGCGGTGGTATTCTTAGTATTATACGTAGACAATATTCTACTCATTGGAAACAATGTAAAGGTATTGTCAGACGTAAAGGTATGGCTGTCAAAACAATTTGATATGAAGGACTTAGGGGAAGCCGGTCACATCCTTGGGATCAAAATCACTCTCGATCGCAAGAAAATGATGTTGGGCTTATCGCAAGCTTCATACATTGACACTGTTTTGAAGCATTTCAGCATGCAAGATTCCAAGAAAGGTTTTATACCTTTTAGGCACGGAATCCATCTATCGAAAGAAATGAGCCCTAAGACGCAAGCGGCGATAGATGACATGAAAGGTGTTCCGTACGCTTCGGCCGTAGGAAGCCTTATGTATGCAATGCTGTGTACGAGACCGGATATCTGCTTTGCCGTGGGCATGGTGGCAAGATATCAAAGTAATCCCGGGAAAGACCATTGGACTGCCGTAAAGTGCATCTTGAGGTATCTGAAAAGAACTCGGGAGCGGATGCTGATTTACCAGTCGGATAGTCTAGTTCCCGTAGGATACACGGACTCGGATTTCCAATCAGACATAGACTCAAGAAAGTCAACCTTGGGTAGTGTGTTTTGCATGGGAGGAGGAGTCATTTCATGGAGAAGCGTTAAGCAGAAATGCATCGCCGATTCGACCATGGAAGCCGAGTATGTAGCTGCTTGTGAAGCAGCGAAAGAGGCAGTTTGGCTCAAGAACTTCTTAGTGGACTTGGACGTTGTTCCGAATTTGCCCGACAAGATAACTGTCTTTTGTGACAATGCCGGAGCAGTTGCAAATTCAAAGGAACCGAGAGCCCACAAGGCCAGCAAACACATAGAAAGAAAATACCATCTGATACGAGAAATCGTTAAGAGAGGAGATATAGAGGTGGCAAAGATAGCGTCGGGTGACAACCTAGCGGATCCATTCACAAAGGGTCTGCCTCAGACTATATTCGAGAGACATGTGGATGGAATGGGAGTCAAGACTATTGCCAATCTGCTTTAAGTATAAGTGGGAGGAATTATTAGGTTAGTGTAGGTTGACATGAGATGTCACGTAGAGCTACTACACTAAGACATGCGTGATGTATACTAAAAGCAGACTTTAAGTATAAGTGGGAGATTGTTGGAGTTATACGTGAAAATATGCTTTTACTTTGTATAACTCGTGTATCAAACACTCGTTTTATGAGAATAATTCTTTTATCGCATTTGCTTTAGTTATGATTGAATGTTGAATTTCTATTGCAAACCGTTCAATATATAGTACGTGTTACATTGTAGTTAATGTGGTGATACCCGATCACGGAAGACGACATTAACAGTTTACTTGTAACTAAACGTACATTTTCACGACCCAGGTGGAATTGAACAATCCGCCGTGAAAGGTCGATGTGTAAGGCTCAGATTGGTCTGTCTTGACCAAGAGATTGCACTAGCACATTTAGTATGTGTTGAAGAGGTCCTACAGCGAGGATAAATTCTTCTGTTCTGAAAAGTGAAGAATTAGACCTCAGTGGTTGTTGATTTCTTAATCTCCGTCACTTAAATAGGACTGTGTGTGCTTAGTAGTTACTGCTTTGATTCATGTTGGGTGAGAATCATTGCGACTTCGAACTTTGTGTCTTGGGCAGTAATATTAATCATACGACGGTTGCTAAGATTTAATACGGAGAAACGCGTGCGAGTATGGCTCGTGTGATTAGTCCCCTTGGTGGGCTCAGAAGTTTTATTGTACCAAATCTTGCAAGTGAAGAATTAGTTTTTCGGTACGAATAATAATGTTGAGCTGTCTTTACTCCAAGGTGAAAGAAGTTAATTAATTTAGAGCTATTCAGAAGCTTAATTAATTAATGGACTTGATAATCTTAAACGCGGGAAATAATAACCGGGAGCCCATATTATCGTAATATGGATTAAGATGGATAGTGCAATATTAATTTATTAGTGGTAATAATTAATATTAATGGGCTGAATTATATTGGGGCTCAATATTGAAATTCAGAAGTCCATTAGGAGGTCCAATCTTAATTCTCCTTAAGGCCCCTCAAGTAGCCCAATTAAGTAGCCCAATAATGATAAGGTGATTAAAATAAAGAATATATCAATGCTAATTTTTTCATGATAATTTTCGAAAATTAGGAATAAAAAAGAAATAAGATTTTGTTGATTTTCTTGGAAAGATATTATGCAAGATATGTATTCTAGGAATACAAGAATATCTCATATATTCAAGAAGATCCAAATCTTAGATTTTATCCTTGAAGTTTTCGAAAATTATAAGCTTGAAAATAAGAGTGAGATTTTTGTGGAATATTTTATTATGGAGAAAAGAATATATGAGATATATTCAAGATTTCTTAGAGACTAAGAAAAGATTTTTTCCAAGCCCATATCTCCTCAAATTTTCGGCTCTACCCTCTATAAATAGGGGATGATTATTTCATCCCCAAGTACATAATTCCATGTGTTGAAAAAATCAAGAAGCATAGATATTTTTCTTTTTCCTTAGTTATTAAATTACTTGAAAGCGTCTCCCACCGGCGATCAAGTGAGGTGAAAAGGGAAATACTTGAGAAGGCTTTGGGTTGATAGAACGAGATTATAAGTGTCCCGTATATCCAAAGGCCATTACTACGAGAGGTACGTTAATCGCATATTTACTTGTTTAATTCCGCCTAGTTAAATATGTGAAATTAATTTAACATGCATGATGATAATTAGTTGTTGGAATTATTATTTGAATTAATTAGGATTAATTCATGCTAGTAATAATTGTATTTAAATTCGTATTTAAAGTTCATCCCGAATAGATTCCGGGCACCCCAATTTTCCCAACAATGCTATGGGTTTGCTAATTTTGCTTTCAATTTCATGATTGAATATGTAGAATGAGTGAATTTCTAGAGTGCGAAAGTAGGAATTTGAGGAAATGATATGGGTTTTGCATTTTGAGATGAAATTATTGTGAATTGAGATTGATTGAGCATGAATAGGTAGGAATTGAGTCTTGAGCATGTAAATTACACAATATTGGGGTAATGTTGCTTCATGATAGACTCGATTGTTGGCATTGATGAGTTGTAAATGATGAATTGTTTGGAATTGACTTGAGAACTCTGAGATGAAGGCATGTGATTTGAATTGAGTGAGTTAACTCAAGTTGAGATTGTGAGAAAAGGGAATTGAGAGTACTACTTGAGATGTGTGGAAGTGAATGATATGAATGAAATTTAATTGCTCTATGTTGTCTCAGGTACTATGGCACCGAAAAGGAACGAGGATAGAATATTGAGCATGGCCGAGTTGGAGGAACTCACGAATGATCTGAGAAGAAAGAGTTTGTTGCCCTCAAGGTGGAACAACCTGGACTACCAAGGTAGTTGGAGGTACATCGCCTACAGATGGAGCTTAATCACGGGAAAAGTAGAAAAGACTCGGAGACCAAGTGTCAGCTTCATGAGAGAGTTGGGGATAGAGGAAGAGATAAGGAGGATTTTCGTGAGGAACAACATGGCTGAATTCTTTGACATGCTGCTATATATGGAGACAAACGCAGACTTGGTTGAACAGTTTCTCGCCACTGTCGAGAAGACGGACGAGAACTCGTTTAAATTCAAATATCAGAATGACTGGTAATATTGCGAGGTAGGAGCTGTTAACCTCGCATTTGGGCTCCCAGCTTTACCTCGGCCGAACCGTGTGTCGAAGTCGTACAGTGCTAATGGTTTTTGGAAGGACACAACGGACAGAATGGCGGGGGATTATAGAGGCCAGTATGCAAGAGCATCAGCGATAAGAAATTCAGTCATTAGGTACCTCGAGTAAATTCTGGGAAACACTATCTACGCCCGCTCTGAGACGGGGACAGTGACGAGCAAGCAGCTCTACGGGATCTGGTGTCTCTTGTACACCAAGGACAATGATTTTGGAAGAGACTTCCTAGAGCATCACTACGAGGCTCCATTCAAACTCGGCTCTAGGACTTCGAAGGTTTGAGGAGGAGGGCTGATTTCGGTTTTCATGAAGAGCCTTGGTTTTGAGCCTTGTTCGGGTCCTTTGCCAGGTATGGATTTAGTGTTCGAACAGATGAACAACACTCTAATGTTCGAATATTGGCTTGGCAGCTACTGCATAAGATTCAAGGATGACAACCTCTTCCCGTTGCCGAACAAAAAGCTCGTGACTCTGGTTGGAAAGAAGAAGCACAACATAGGCATGAATGGATAGCAGCACCTCGCCATTAGTGGTAAGTATACGGCAGAGGTTGACAGCCGAGGACTTCGAGAGGTGAGGCCGGTGAAGAGGAATCGAAGCGAAGGAACGAGTGGTGCCGGCGCAAGCGGAGCGGGAGCAAGTGGAGTTGCTGATTTGCAAGAAGAGGAGGAACAAGAGTACGAAGCAGGACCGGCTGAGGAAGAAGAAGCAGCGGGTGAAGGCCCGCACGAGATGGAGATGGAGATGGAGATGGAGCCACCTCATGTAGCTACTCCAGAGCCGTGGTACCCGACCCAGAGTGAGTGGGATAGTATGAGGACCGACATTCGGGACCTGTGAACCGAAGTCACGGATCTTCGTACTACCCAAAACCAGTGGTACACGGAAGCGATGAGTGTACGAGGGGAATTTCCGGAGGTTCAATCCGAGGTTTCAGATTTGAGAAGATGGATGGAGGCACTCTTTGTCTCCCATTTAGGATCGGACCACCCTAGCTATTGCCCACCACCGCCTCCTGATGCTTGAGGGTCACGGGGAGTCCCCCCAGTTTCTGCTCCTTTGTTTTTCTTTTCCTTTATTTTATTTCCTTTTCTTCTTTTTGCTTGAGTGAGCTTAATTGTTTGAGTGATTTGAATTGATATAGGGCTTGTGATGAATTGTATTCAAAATTATGGGTTGTGCTTGATTGTTGAATTCAGTGAGATGCCTGATTTTTTTTGTGCTTATTGACCCCTTCTACTTATCAGTTGTTATTCTTGAGCATGTTTGATGAGTAGAGTAGAATTGTGAGATTTGAGTTAGGGACTCTTTTGTGTGAGTAGTTGAGTTAGAGTGGATTTGAGAGAGAACTAGTATACTTACGAGTTTTCTTTTTGAGTGCTTGTGTGATAAGAGTGAGAATTCACTAGGACTAGCATGGATGTGAAAGCCGAGAGATTTGAGCCTTATGAGATTAGGATATATGAATTAATCTCTTCTTTTGTGAGTGAATCGTCACCTTAGAGGATGCTAGAACTTGTGTGTGCTCTTGCTTCTTGATTATGTCTAGTTTGATATGCCGAATAGGATCTTAGGCCATTTTTTATTTTATTGAGTCACTTAGCCAAAATTTTCCTTACCAATGACATTGAATCCCTTGTTAGCCCCTTTGAGCCTAAAGCCTATTTTATTTGCTAGCACATATGAACACTATTCCAATTCCTAAGCCTTTTTGTCCCAATTTGAGTGGAGAATAGGAAAGTGTGAATGTGAAGGGATTAAATTGAGTTGAAAAAGGAAAAGGTTGTTTGTTGAGTGAATATGAGAAGAAGGTGTGATGAAGTTATGAGATGTGGGAAAAAGAAAAAAAAATTGAGACCAAAAGAAAAAAATGAGCTCATGTGTTTGTGCGAAAAAGAAAAAAGTGAAGTGATTGAAAAAAAAAAGTGAAAGAGTGAGAAAGAAAAAAAATTGAAGTGTTGAGAGAATTGGAATTGAGAGTTTGTTGATTGAATATGTTTGAAGTAGTCTGTTCCTTATCTCGAAGTACCGAAGTTTGATTTTCTATTCTCCATTCACTTTAGTCACTTTACCATATTGTTATCCCACCTGTCCAAAGAGCCTACATTACAACCTTGAGAAAGTCCTTTTTGATTCGGCATTGATTTCTAGAGTGTGATCGAAGTTAAGAGCACTTACAAGCCTATGGCTGCCAATTTGAGTGATTGATTATTTGAGTGAGTCCCTTGATCATTGATATACACTTGTGAGGGAGCGAAACACATCGTTGAGTGCACATCCATGCTTGATCTTGGTGTTTCTTGTTAATGTTGCATGAGTATGATGAAGGAAAGTGAGTGAGTCTATTTGTGATTGATCTTTGAAGCTCGAGTTCATTTGCTTGCATGATTGATTCTTTGACTCATTCTTAACAATTTCACTTGACTTGTTATTTCGTTGCTTGAGGACAATCAACATGGTAAGTTTGGGGGGGTTGATTAGGCGTGAAATTGTCATGATTTGTCACTTGAAATACCCTAATTTTGGCCGATTTTATCGAGTATTTGGAGTCAATTGAGCATTATTTCTCTACATTGATGAATTTGTCTCTTTGATGCTCGTAGGTGAATCGAGGGCGAAGAACGGAGTTCGTAGGACTTTGAATCGACTCAAACGGATGCCCGGATGAGAAGATATCGAAGAAATACGATTGGTGTTAGGGTTGAAGAAGAAAAGTGCTACTTGGTGAAGATTTGGGAGCATTCGAGTAAAGCACTCGAGCACTAGCGCTCGAGCACGTTGCTCGAGCACCCAAAACATACAGAAGATTTCGAGCGCTCAAGCAGCTCGAGCGCCACCGCTCGAGCGTGTTGCTCGAGCGCCCCAAAACATGCAGAGAAGTTTCACCATTCGAGCAGCTCGAGCGCGAGCGCTCGAGCACATGTTTCATTCGAGCTCCATGCTCGAGCGCGACCGCTCGAGCAGGCCTGCTCGAGTGCCTTCAACTTTTACGTTTTCAAAGGTGTTTTTCGGCCCACGAGTTCACGATTCGGCCCGTTGCATATATATATTCGTCTCAAGCACGTTTTTGAAGAATACCACACTTCACTTGATATTTTTAGAGTTTTAGAGTTCGTTTTTGGAGAGGTAGGAGAGAAGCAAGCTTTACGTTCACAGTTTTTGAGGTTTTTGTTACGAATTCGAATTACGATCTTACGTTTTAGTTTCGTTTCTTTAGATTTTAGTTCTTGAACAGATTAAGACTTCTTTTCTTGAGTTAATTTCAATTTATTCTTAATTTCGTTAAACCCTAGTTTATGTTTGATCTCTTCTTCGTCTTAATTATCATGTTCATGTTCGTTACTTACTTAATTGCTATTATTTACGTTAAACCTATGTCTAGCTAAAACCCTTGCATGCTTGGGGTAGGATGAACTCGTAGAAGTAGGTTGTGGGTACGTAATTAGGGTAACTTGTGACGTTAGGTTTTAATTCTCTTGGTTAATGAATTCTTAAAATTAATCCTAACTTTACTTTTGAATTTCGTTCGAAAAGTGTTAGAGAGAGGACGACCGTATCACTCTTTAACAACGAGTAGACTTAACTAGAGGGTTTAGAAAGGGTTAATTCATCTATCAGTTTAGCGAAGGAGGACGACCGCATCACCTTAGTTAAATTAGGGTCTCATTAATTAAGCACTATCTATTAACTTGTCAGTGGATTAGTGAAGTCGAGTGTTAGGGTAAAGTATTAGGGTTTAGAATCTTGAGCTTTCACCTTGCATTCTTTTACTTAGGTTATTTCTTGCGCGTCACAGTTATCTTGATTATGTACCTGTTCCGTTAGTATACGTAGGGATTCTTATCCTAAGCATCACCATATCTCATTTGAAAACAACCCGTAGTTAATTCGTCTTCTTAAATTCTTTAGTTTAATTAGTTTATTTCAGTCTTTTAATTAATCTCTAAAAAACCAAAAAAATATTACACTCATATTAGCTACGACGCGTAGATCTTCAGGGATCTGTTCGCATACACCCATCTCGTGGGTTCGATATACTTGGCCATTATACTTACTAATACTACAGTGAACCCGTCCGCTTGCGGGTGAACGATTAGTAGAAGTTAGTATTTTCGCTTCAAGTCAGCGACCGCCTTGGCGGTCGTTAATCGTGTTCGATTAGGTACCGACATGCCTTGGCGGTCGCTAATCAATCGATTTGAAGACAATTTTATTCACGGTCGCAAATATTTTTATTTTGAGACCATCGGTAAATTTTGGTCGTTGATCGGTCGCTAATACATGTGTGTGAGACCGATTTTTTTTTTTTTTTTTTTTGCAGTCGCAAAAACGCATCTTTTTTGTAGTGTATTGTTTATCATTTTATTCAAAAATATATTTAATATGTCTAACTTATTTATTTTTACTTATACAACAAGAAGTAATCAAACCACAAGTATTTGGAGGATATTTACAAACAATTACAATCTTGAAGATGGGAATAGAAAAATCAACCTGAATATGATGACACCCCGAGGGAATAACCTATAAAGTTAATTACCCACAATCACATTGCTTTTTAATTTTGTTTAGCCATCTTATATTTTTTAAAGTCAATCTTACTAGGGATATATTTTTTTTAAGGAACATTCTTTTTGTTCTCGTCCTACATAAAATTTTCAAATTATTATATTAATATCTTCTTTTTATCCATGTGCTTCATGATAATTTAAGATGAGATATTGGACGAATGTAATAAAAAAAAACTAAATGACACTATAAGTTTTTTGAAAATAGGACTTGTTAAGTTTGTGAATACAAACGAAATAACTAAAGAGAGAAGGGAACATTTAAAATGTAAGGGAATGTGTTTATAATAACAAAAAGAAATCTAAGCAACCATATATATAAGCCACATAAATTGCACTATATAGTTGAACTAATAAATCACTGGTTGAATCATTTGCATTTTTACTTTGAAATTTTAGATAATCGCTAAGAAGTAAGAAACAACATATATAGGTAACTCCCCAAATCGAAATAAATCTTTTCTTTTTGTAAAGAAATGCAATTATTTCACTGAATGAGATCCAACAACTCTTCAAATCGAAATTATATAGGCATGTCCAGGTTCCTAAAACTCACTTCATTAATTGATTTTGTGTAAATAATAACAATAACTTTAGAAGCTGATATAATTTTCATTAACTGCGCACCTCCATTTCCACTAATTCATAACCATTTTCTATCGTCCTTATCATTAGGATTCAAACATCTTGAAAATCATTCTCAGTTGTCCACCATGCTCCATAAACTGAAGATACTCAAATTTTAATATCTCGAAAAACAGGCATGAAAACCTGCACATGAAGAATTGTCATTCAGTCGAACAACTAGATTACATGAAGTGACTATTAAATAATCACTTTACAAGCTAAATCTATAAACACAAGACTTATTTGGTACTTAAATACATTACATGTGCATCATAATAATATTGTTATTACTACCATACATATGCATAATATATATATATATAGCTATACAGAATCTGATAGCCAACAAAAAAAGTATATAGCTCCTCTAATCATAAACTAGTTTAATTTACATATAAGTGGGCACATCATCATGTTAGCCTATGAAATGCACACATCTTTACTTATAGTTCAACACATAGCAGTCATAACTCTCCATGTAAAATTAGTTTTGTCCAAGTTCCAAGTATATTTTTCAATCAACTCATCCTTCCAAGTTGTGCCCAAAGCAATGTTTAATGGAAGAGAAAAAAGAAGCAGAATCAATTAAAAACATATATAAGCTCTACTAGGGTCTAGGTGGGTCCACGCCATAGTTGTATTTTCACTCGGGAAAAAAATCGAACAGGTTGTGCGCTATTCTTTCAAAAAACTACAAACTAACAAAATAACTATTCCAGGAAGACACTTGGAGAAATCATTCAAAAAATACAAAGATTTCACCCAATTGTTAATTTTTTTCATTTCAAGAGGATTATAGAGTGAAACTAATTAATCTGTACACACAAACTTGGGTTGGGGATTCATGTTTGCTGTCTTTATTTCCTAGACTTTTTTCTCTCTGTATTAATAAAGATAGTAAGGTTGGGGACTTGAGAATGTGGGTGAATGGTGTTTTGGTATGAAAATTTGATTGGAGACGTTCTCCTTTTTCATGGGAACAGGAGTTAGTGGATAACTTGCTTTCTTTGTTAAGTTGTGTAAAATTGCAGGAAAGGGTAAATGATTCTTGGAGTTGGAAGATCACAAGTGATGGCGCCTACTCAACTGCAAGTGCCTATTCAGTACAAGCGTTGCTCATTCCTGCATGCACTACATTAGATGAAATTACCTATGGTGCATTTCCAAAAATCTGGAATGCGTCTGTCCCGTCTAAAATGTCGGGCTTAGCTTGGAAGATCCTGAGGGAGAGACTTCCCACACGTGATGAACTTAAAAGGAGGAAAATTTTGGGTGCTGAAGAAGATACTAGTTGTGCTCTTTGTGGAACGGCTGAAGAGAGTACCTGTCATCTTTTCTTCGAGTGCTTCTTCTCGTTTCAAATATGGTCCTGCTGCTACAGTTGGCTGAACTGCCCCTCTGCGTTTCCTAACAACCCTGCTGCACATTTCTTACAGTTTTAGGAACTTGCTCGGTCGTCGACGGAAGAAGAACACCTTAGAATGCCTACGGATCTGTGTCCTTTGGTTTATTTGGAAAGAAAGGAACTCAAGAATCTTTGAGAATGAAGAGATAAGTTGGGAGAAAGTGTTCGAGAAAATAAGAACAAAAACCTGGTGCCTTCTCTCGCTTAAGAACAGGAGCTTTCATAATTTTTCTTTTTATGATTGGAGTCATAATCCTAAATTATGTTGTTTGTTATAGTGTTGTGGAATATTTGAGCCTTGTGTTGTCCTTTTTTCTTTTGGTTTGTAAGCTTGACATTTGAGTACATCTGGTACTCCTCTAATTTTTTTTTGAATCAGTGGTACTCCTCTAATAATATTCTCTTTTTCCTAAAAAAAAAAAAAGATATGAAATTCTCCATTGTCCTTTCAAATTTTTTATATTCGAACGTGAAAATTTTGCTTTGCCATTTTCAGAGAATATTTTCTATCGGATTTTAGGGGATATTTAAAATTGATTTAATTATCTTTTGTTAATTGATTTAATTATTCTTAATAAAACTCACGTTACCTGAGGATAAGAAATTTCACGGCTACAATTAAATATGAAAAGTGGACACATATCATTCATCCGTGCTGTGAAACAGTAGATGAAACACTATTATAAAACAAGGGATCATAATCCAGTATTTATTGTTTAATAAAATAAGGGTTAATTTCATATAAATTCACCACCTTTATACTTAGTATCAATTTAATCACGAACTTTTGGATTTTTGTAAAAAAAACACAACCTTTGACACTGTTGCAATTTGATACACGTTTTTTTTCTTCCGGCCGGCAACCGATGATGTGGCTCGCCGGAGCGTGTGTCATCTTGCCACGTAGGGTTACACATGTTTATTTTATTTACTTTATAAATTCACATCACAAGTAACACTTACAATTTAAATAACACTTTTCTACTTAAAATTAAAATAGCAACCAAATAAATTAAACAACCACCAACATAAATTATATGTAATGCTCTTAGTTTTTGAGATTTGTTTGGTTGCTATTTTAATTTTAAGTAGAAAGATATTATTTAAATGGTAAGTGTTACTTGTGATGTGAATTTAAAAAATAAATAAAATAAACATGTGTAACCCTACGTGGCAAGATGACACACGCTCCGACGAGTCACATCATCGGTTGCCGGCCGGAAGAAAAAAAATGTGTATCAAATTGCAACAATATCAAAAGGTTGGGTTTTTTTACAAAAAATTAAAAGTTCGTGATTAAATTAATACTAAGCATAAATGTTGTGAATTTATATGAAATTAACCCTTTATTGAATAAGGAGAAATTATATAAATTGAAGAACAACAAACATAATTTTTTAACAGTACTTCTAGGATTAATATTCCATAATTTATTTTTAACATATATGGTGCATTATTTTTTTAGTTCATAAAAGTATTTGTCGCAAATAAAATTGCAGGGCCTAATTATAAAGTTAAAAAAAAAAAAAAAATCTAATTAAGATCGTATATCATGCACTAGCTCTGTAGAAGCAAGCAGTACTGAATATCATCTTATTGCTCTTGACATAAGATAAATAGGATTTAGATATTACATATCAAAGAGAGTGTATGTTTTTTTAATACGGCTAATCCAATAACATCTATATCCATCCTATCTTAACATCAATATAATCCCCTATTATACTAATAGGGAGTTTCTAATGCTTATGTGTCGTCACGAGGTTTATTTCGCCTATTTGTCGTCATGTGGTTCATTTCGCCTATGTGTCGTTCTGAGGTTAACTTCGTGGAAGCCTACATACCAATTTTATGAATCATATGTGTCATCTACGTGTCTTATTATACAATAAGGAATCTAACAAAAAAATTGTATCTACAAGGATTTGAACCCTAAATCTCATAAGTAATATTCATGATATTTACCAATTAAACTATGTTATGAACATGTTTAAAGTTTGAATACTATTATATATAACTTAAGTTTAGAAAAGTATATTATAAATTTTACTATGATTATACCAATTTACATTTTACTTAACTATATTTAGGATATCCTATATATAAATTTTTTTATTGTTTTAGCAATGTAACTAAGTAATTTTAGTATATTTAATTCTACATACTATTACTAATTTGATTAAATAAATTTAAAAAATTCTAAATATGTGAAATTTTAATGTTTAATTGTGTTATTTTTATTGTTTCACTATATTTGAGGATTTTTTATTTCGAAATTTTTAATAATTTCCAATAATTTTATGAATATTCACTACATCTTTAGTTGTTTCAATCTGATATTTCGACTTGCACTTTTAAAAGGAAAAAAAAACGCATGAGGTATCTGACGCGTAGTTGAGAAAATTATGTCATAATTTAAAAGTGTATACTAAATAAAAACAAAATATTACGTGAATTTTTATAATAATATTGAAAATCGTAACTAAATTAAGATCAAGTCTGAAAATCGTGAATTAAAATATTATCCCATAATTTTATGAATACATATTATTTGAATATATTTATTATACAATATAATTATGATATTTTATGATGAACATAATTATTTAAATATATATAACATTTATATAATTAATCTTTACAAAAATCCCGCGTGATACGCGGGTACTCATCTAGTATATAATTAATTATGAGCATACTTGGCCTTATACTCTTTCCAGACTTGATCCAAAGGTTTCCCCAACAAATCTTGAAAATACTCGTCTTTGTACACTTCTCTCATCTTATTATTCAAATCCGGAGCAAACCCTGGCCTCAAACTGTCACAATACTCCAAGAACCGGGCCGTCACGCCGTACCCCTCGTCCCACGTGTTACCTTCACCCGGCTTAGTGTAACCTTCAGGATGATAGTATCCCGATTTAATCTTCACATATTCCGCAAAACCTTCTGTTAGACCCCCCGGAGCCGTCCCTTTTCCGGACCATTGGAAAATGTGGGTCATTTCGTGGTACAATAACGAGGTGAACTCGAACCGGGCCCCACCCTGAGGGAAGTATTGTTGGATCGCGGTTGTGTCTATAAAGACGGTGTCTGGGCTTGTTTCGCCCCACGCACCGTCGTGGAGGGTGGTGATGTTGATGTTTACAACGGGGACGTTTTTTCTTTGGGCGGGGGTGTTTTGTTTGAATATTTTCCATATGAATTGATTGATTTGTCCGGCGGTGGTGACAGTGAAGGGAATGCCGATTTCGGTGTCAAAGCGGTGGCCGCCGGGGGTGTTGGGGGCGCTGTTGGTGACGATGGACTTAGTACACAGGATTCCTTGGAGGAGTGATGATAGGAGGAGGAGGAGGAGTGAGAGGAGGGACATGTGAGGGTTTCTTGCCATTTTGACACGATTAATAATATTGGGTTGAATGATTGATTGATAATGTTCTTTGGTCACATATATATATGGCTCTGTGTTGGCAGATACGTTTTGTGAATTTTTTTACTTCCTCCGTTCCATACATGCTTGCTTCATTTCTAAATAAGAATGTTTCATATTTGTTTGTTTTATTTATTTTTAGTAAAAAATAACAATATTTTTTAATATTATATTCTTCATACACTCCTAGCAAAAGACATTTACTTTATCACATTAAATACTAATAAATAAATTTTTTTTTAAAATTTGTATAAACAGTAAAGTAGCAAACCAAGTATGAGATAAAGGGAGTAACATTTATTATGGTTACTAAATAAGATTAATATCAAATTTCAACATGTAATATTGAACTTTTTTTATTAATTTTGCAGCTTGTACAATTATTATTTTTATCAAATTGCAACCTGTAATTATTAGTTTGCAAGCTAAAATTTATTTTTCTAGTATTTTTCGACCACACAAGAGTTATAATGGTCAAAACTTATTATTTATATTGTATATTGTTATTATTAATATAAACATTTACAAAATTTTAGTATAAATGTTACATATTATATTTATTGTCCATTTAATTCTTGAATTTAACATTTTTTTTTTCCTTTCATTGGTATTTAAATAATCACGTTTAAACTTAAAATAAATATATGTATAGTATTTTGATATGACTGAAAAAATACTAGAGAATAAGGTTTATATTTGCAAATGGTCAAATTTTTTTTTATAGATTGCAAACTGATAATTTTTTTATAGTACAAGTTGCAATTTGATAAAAAAAAATTGTACATGTTCCAAACTAATAAAATATCAATAGTACAAGTCGCAATTTGATATTAATTATATTAAATATTGTATTTATGGGTATAGTAAAATATTTTTATACTCATATTAAATGTATATAAATCATAATAATAAATGCTCCCTCCGTCCCTAAGTTGTTTACCCCTTAGGGTTGGACACGGATATTAATGCATGAGTTGTTTACTATTATTGGTGTTGTAAAGTACATTTATCATAAGGGTAATATAGTCAATTTATCAAAAGGTGATTGCTTTATTACAAAAAGTAACAAGAGATGTGGGCCCAGCAGTGGCATTGTGTAGTAAATAAGAGATGTTTTTAGGGGTGTGAGTTAAAATTATGGTGATGCGTTATTTCTATTTTAGGAAAGGAGTAAATAACTTTGGGACGGACCTTTTGGAAAAAAAAAAGGGTAAACAACTTAGGGACGGAGGGAGTACAATTTACTAGGGTAATTTGTTGAGAAAAAAAAGAAGCTAAATTTGCATTGTTATTGATGTAGTAACAAATAAAAAGAAATATCATTTTGGATAAAATGAATGAGTTAAATAGAAATGGAGAACATATATTAATGGAAAAATTGCACTTTAATTTCAAAAGAATGAGTAAAAAAAAAAAACTTCTACATTTATGCGAAAATTGTTCATTTTTTTGCAGTTTTGTTCCCTGTTGCAATTTTAAAATTGCAACTTTACCCCATTCTGGAACAAAAACTGCAAATTTTTTGGGCAAGAAATGTCAAGAAAAACTATAAAACAAAAAATGTTGGAAAAAATGATCATTTCAAAATAGATATATTCTCTTGGAATAAAAAATACAAATTACTTTCGTATTAATGACAAATTATCCAAGCCTATATATGTGCCACAGCCAAATTAATTAAATCGTTTGAAAATCCCCCATGTTTTATAAAAAGTTACTTGAAAATGAACTCATTAATTATTCAAAAAGTTTAAATTTATTCAACTAATGAAAATTTTAAATATTGAGTTACTTAATACTATGAAAATTTTAATCGTTGAATTATATATAAACATCCAATGAAAATTATAAAGAAAATTTTATTTAAGCTTATGTGAAATAATTACATTAATCGAATTAAATCTTTATTTAATTAGATTATTAATTTAGTTTGAAAAGTTCTACATTTTCATGAAAAATCTACTTTAATAGATAAATTCAATTATATATGTACTAAAAGTTGCTTTTATTTATAAAAGTATTATGTATTAATTAATTTGTGATTGCATAGTATAAAAAAATGAGACACGATAGTGGAATCAATTAATGTTATCCAAGGAAATCAGGTTGAAATAAAATAATGATAATAAATAAGAATTTCAATAAGTTTAAAACTCCAATAGTTTTAGACAATGTGTGGGATGAAAATAGTTCATATACATTACCAGAAAACATAAAATTGATTACGGAAATTGTCAATATGACTACGAAATTTCTAAAAAAAAAATTGTAGTGGGAATTACCTAGGAATTGCATAAAAAATTCTAATTATATAGGCATCTTCCTTTCCCACCTACCAAAATATTTATGTAGGCAAATTGTGTTGTAGGTTGTAGGCAAATGACTTGTAGGTAATTATACCTAGGGATTTAATTTCGTAGGCAAATTAATTCCATATACAAGTTGTTTCTAGGTTGAGAAATGTAGAAACTTTCATAATTACAAAATTTCGCAGGCAAATCGTAAGCAATTCTTACTACGAATATTTTTGTTGGAAAATTTTTGTAGACAATTCTTTATTTTCTTGTAGTGATATATGGACCATTGAAGGATATTAATAATTTTTATTAAAAAATATACTCCCTCCGGCCCGGTATAAGTAATTTCCTCTTTCTTTTTGTTGATTTGTTTAAGAAAATGTATTGTTTATTAATATATAGTGGGACATATATATGTTGACTTTTGTATAAAGTAATGAAAAGTTATGAAAAAGTAAAGAGTAATTATTTAAAAAATATTTATTTATTAATGTATGAAGTGCCAAGAAATATAGTTTTGTAATTTATGTGCAAAATCGTCTATAGTTTGGTTGGTGTAGTGCAATTAAAATTAATTTAAATGTAATACTCTTTTATCAACGTAATACGCGAATAATATTACGTTCGATTATTAATTGCATATACCATGCATATATATACGGGAAATTATTGGTAATCTGTTTTGTGAATAAGGCAACAATCGTTCAACGATTGTGTTTTATAAATTTGGGGATTTATTAATGAAATTAATTACATAATCTTGGAGACATGATTATGAATTACGCTTTAATGTTCTTTTATCCTGGTTAGGAGAAAAGGAAACTTGATTTAATATTTTTTCTTAACTGATTTAAATATTTTGGTAACCGCTAATTGTGTTTGACTTACCTTTTCAAGTCAATTTATTACTATGATTATAATTTTCTTTAAATGCCGACCGTTTCTTTGGAAATCAGCAAATTATAATTAAATAGAGTGGCCAGATCAGATGATTGTAATTTTCCTTAGATTGCCCATTATTAAAATTTCATCACACACAGTACAACCTTTTTTAATAATAAAATTTAACAAAATTTCCCTGATAACTTTATTACA
Organism: Ballota nigra; assembly: GCA_947034835.1. Taxonomy (NCBI): domain Eukaryota; kingdom Viridiplantae; phylum Streptophyta; class Magnoliopsida; order Lamiales; family Lamiaceae; genus Ballota; species Ballota nigra. Next base: position 63,942,972 of record OX344721.1, on the reverse strand, counting down.
TATTTTTCTTTAATATTGTACCAAAAATTGGAAAAATTCTTAGGGAGAAGGCGGGGTATAATAACTCGTGACATTTATTAATAATTTTTATAATGAGTAGGACTAGGGTGCATTTTATTGTATGATATGTATTTAAATTTTAAAAAAGTTATTCTAGGTAGAAATCAATAATACCTCAAAGAATAATCAGAAATATTTTAAATGTAAAAATTTAATACACAGTTTGACGTGTTAGTGTATATTTAAAAAAAATTAATATTGAACTTAAAATCCAACACTACAAAGAACACGCGTTTTAACGACGAGGATTTGTGACGGAAAGACATTCCGTCGCAAATATGTGTGTTTTGCGACGGATTTGCGATGAACCATAACCAGTTCTCGTCAATGATTAAATTTTGCGACGGACGGGACACACCCGTCGTAAATAAGCGGACCTTGGCCTACGTATGAACCACCACAATTTACGACGGAATGTCTGTCGTAAATTTCAAATTTAGGTTTTGTCCGTCGCACAATTGAAATGTTTGACGGAGACCTTTCGGAAACTGTGCAAATTTATTGTGGCCGAAAATTTTGCGACGGAATTGTCCATCGTAAATTTCAACTTTGTGTTTTGCGACGGACTTGTCCATCGCAAAACCGGACCTTTTTACCGCGACCATTCGAAAACCGGTGCATATTTATTGTTGGCAACTGATTTGTGATGGATTCGACCGTCGTAAATTTTAAATTTCATATTTGCGATAGACAATCCGTCGCAAAACACCAAATACGGCGCTGTTTTGGGCGTCAAAGGTGGTAAATTTTGCGACGGACTCCAGTCCGTCGCAAAATTTTTTTGCCTATAAAAGGTAGTATTCGGCGGCTCATTCACCACAAGAGAGAAAGGGAGGAAGAAGAAAAGAAAAAAGAGAAGCAGCGTCTGGTGAGCACTCAAGAGCCAAATTCGTCCCGATCAAAGTTCTCATTTTGTTGATCTCTACACAATAATCGTAAGTTTTTTTATTTTTTACCGTTTAGATTTTATTTTAAAACATGTTAATTCGTCTTTAGATTTTTGTATAATTATGAGTATTAATAATTAGTATGTGATGAAACATGTTGTTGTTATATTGCATGTTTTAGATTTTTAATATTTTAGGATAGTTGTTTAGATTTTTTATAGGGATTAAATATTTGTAAGTCCAGTAACTTGCTCAAATTTGATTTTGGTCCACAACGAATACACATTTTGAAAATGGTCCTATAAGTTAGATTTTTTTTTTGAAATCGGTCCTTTGACCTGCTATCACGGGTTACTATCCGGTACTTGCCACACTTGATTTTTCTTTTCATTTTTCTTTATTTTTGAAGCGCCATGCGGATAAATTTTATTATTAGTTTGTGATGGTATTATATGTGTATTATGGATTATTCTGAATGGGTCTCAGTTAGGGCAAAGATACGGGTCGGTAGAGGATCCGGGTCGGGTATTAAAAACCTCTGACCCATATGATGAACACAAAATTGTGAACAAAGGGCAAAATTGCAAAAGAGAATTTAAATTGCAAAATTACATCAACAACACTACAACTCTTGTAAAATCTGTAGTTGGGAAAGAAGATTAAAAAAAAAGCACAAGGACTAGATTAATTTGTGCCTTAAAATCTATGAATTTATACATTTTTTTGCAAATTATCTGCAAAATTCAATACAAACATATATTTGTCCCTTTTCTTTTCCTGAGAGAACAAAAAATGATTCTTATAACAACTATTAGAAAATGATGCATATTTCTAGAATATTCTGGTAATTGTGAGTGATGATGTATATGGGAAGAATCTAGATTCTCCTAGGAGTATAGTGAATAAGATAGAAAAAGAAAAGTCTAGAATATAGAAAATTCTAGGTGATGCAAGATTAATAAGAAATCATGGAGATACTTAAGGAAGAATCCAGGATATTCTCCAACTATAATAACCGACATAGTACATATATATATATAACATGTGCCTTGTAATAGTATGTATGTAACAAAAATAGAGGAATAACAGAACCTCTTTCATCAAATTAAATCTAATTCCATTACTCCTATTCCTCCAGAATCTCTTTCAAATATAATTCTTCCTCTACTTTTCTATACATCAATATCATCACACTACTAATTCTATCTAAATACCATCAATGGTATCAGAGCCCCGTTAGATTTTTAATTGGGCGTAAACTAACTTCCGCAAAATCACCTAAATACCTTTCATAATATTTTCCTATTACCATTTTCATACCCACAAAAATGTCCATACCAAATAACCATCAAATTCCAATCCCAATTTTCTCAGGAGAAAATTATAACTATTGGGGCATTAAAATGAAAACATATTTATGTCCCAAGGGCTATGGGAGATCGTTGAAAAATAATATACCATCCCCGAAAATACATCTTCTTTGTCAGCCAACGACAAAGAAAAATTAGACAAGAATGCGGAGAAGGATAGTTTGACTCTCTACATACTACAAATGGCTATGGTAGACTTTCCGAGGATTAGTGGAGCTAAAACTTCAAAGGAAGCTTGGGATACACTAAAGGAGGAGTACCAAGGGAGTGATAAGGTACGCAATCTCAAACTCCAAACTCTTAGAAGAGATTTGGAAAATTTGAAGATGAAAGAATCTGAGACCGTAAAAGATTACTACACTCGATTAAGAGAAGTATTAAACAAACTAAAAGAGTACGGGGAAAATATTACTGAGAAGAGAGTGGTAGAAAAAATATTAATTACTCTCCCGACTAAATATGATCATATTGTCACCACAACCGAAGAAACTAAAGATATAGAAAAACTATCAGTGACAGAATTAATAGGCTCACTTGAAGCTTATGAAAAATGATTGAGTATGCGTGAAAGTGAATGTTTAGAAAACACATTTCAATCTAAATTTAATATACGGTCTCAAAATTCTAGAAATGCTGGGAAGTAAAATGGAGAAAATAATAAAAATAAATATCAAGGTGGTAATAATTATAAAAGAAAAGATAAATACCCACCATGTGGCATTTGTAAGAAGACCAACCATCTTGAAAAAGATTGTTGGAACTGAGATAAACTACAATGCAAAAGTTATGGAAAATTTGGTCACTTGGAGAAAGATTGTTGTACCAAACACAAGCATCAAGCACATTACACTGAGGAGGAGGAAAGCAAAAACAACTTGTTCTATGCTTGCCATGCTACATTAGAATTGAAGAACGACACTTGGTTCCTGGATAGCGGCTGCAACAACCATATGACGGGAGACGAGGAAATCTATCAAAACATCAACAAATCGATCAAATTCCAAGTAAAGCTCGGGAATGTAGAACTAGTGGGCGTTGAAGGAAAAGGCACGATCACAGTCAACACCAAGAAAGGTACGCGATTCATCCACGATGTACTGCTGGTTCCAAAGCTTGACACAAATCTTCTCAGCATGGGTCAAATGATGGAGATAGGATATTCTCTACTATTAAAAGGAGACTCGTGCATCATATATGACGACAAGAATAAAAATTTCCGAAATTGCTATAGTAAAAATGCAGCAACAAAGGAATTTTTCTATCCGGTGGCAGTACATTGAGGCAGCATTGAAAGCCCAAGAAGATCAATCTTGGCTATGGCATCGGAGGTTCGGGCACTTCAACTTCCATGGACTCAAGATTCTCCATCAGAAGAATATGATGAAAGATCTCTTAAGAAATTCAAGAATTTGGCCGAGAATCAAAGCGGTCGCAGAATCAAGGTCTTGTGGAGCGATAAAGGAACAAAATACACCTCTACACTGCAAAAAAAACTATTTTTTCGTAGCGATTTTTTTGTCACTAGAACTTAAATTTTTGTCACTAAAGACTGGTAGTGATAATATTTTTCGTCACAACCGCCGTCACCAAAAGCCTATCACGAAAGATGTTTGGTGACGAATAAAGGATGTCGTCACAATAGCTAGTGACGAAACTTATTTATTGTCAAAGATAATATTATCGTGACGAATATATCGTCACTAAAACTCTATATTTCCACCACCTAAATTATTTTTCGTCACAACATTCTTAAACTTTTTTAGTTTTACATGACAAGAACTATTTGTCACTAATGATAATGTTGTCGTGACAAATTTATCGCCACTATAACACTATTGTTTCGTCACCCAAATGATTTTTCGTCACAACATCCTTACATTGTTGTTGCTTCTCGCGGCAAAAACTATTTGTCATCATAGAGAGTGTTTGTCGTGATGAAATTATCATCACTATCACACAATATTTTTATCACTCAAATTATTTTTCATCACTACATACTTAAATTTTTGTTGTTTCACGTGACAAAATCTATTTGTCGATGTAGATAATATTTTCATGATAAAATTATTGTCACTATAATCTTATATTTTTGTCACCCAAATTATTTTTCATTACAACATCTTTATATTTTTTTTTCACGTAACTATATTCATCACTTAAAAAAGAATAGTTGTGACAAAGATATTGTCATAATACAAGAACATTATTGTCACATAAATTTATTTTTCTCGCAAGAATTCTTTTTTAGGGTTGTTTGTGTGACAAAAATGTTTGTCAATAAGAAGAACGTACCGTAAAATTGTTGTCACAATAGTATCACATTTTCATCACTAGAGGTACCCTTCTTGTGACGATAATTTTGTCAACTAACAATATTTAATTTTGTCACAACAAATCCACCGTACTAGAATATATGCAATTCATAAATATGGTTAAAACAATAAAAAAAAATTAAACATCAATATGCTCATTAATATAAATAATTTAATCAACACGGTGTAAAAACTTTCATCCACCTCAAAAATTATAAATGTCTAAAGTAATAAACTTAACATTCAAAATATCTTGAAACTACAAAAATATTTACACTAAAATAATAATTCAAGTACTTTCTAATATATCCAAAGCTCCATAACAAATTGAGAAGTCATCTTCATCCATATGAATCTTCTTTAAAAGCAAATGTCCACTGCACAATGAATAATATTTATAAACTATTAAGTTTTAAAATTCAAATCGTAGAATTTATTCAAAAGAAACAAACACATAAAAATTCTTCAGCTACTTTTAGTTATAGCTGATTACAAGTTAATAAAAATTAGCACAACAATGGGCAAACATGAAGATAGCAAGCTAAAAATAATAATAATACAACTACATCCAGCAGCTTCCAAACTATTTGCATAAGATGTTCAAATTATAACAATGTCTAACCTTTAAGGTTGGCGTACAACCACGAGACATGAGAGGTAGACAACAAGAGCAGTAAGCACTAAGAGAAAGACAATAGAAGCGACAACGTGCAAAAGGGATGCAACGAAGGAGGCATACAAGAGATAAAATTCATCAACCCTCACCTACCTTCAAGAGAAAATTACAGGAAATTAGCATAAGGAAATTAGAGAACACTATTAATTTAATCTTTTTTTAGTAGAACTAATGACTCATGAACATCACAATGTATTCTGCAATGAAACCAAGAAAAAAAATGTGAGCATGTTCTTAAGTTGAAAAATACATGGTAGAGAATGTTATTATGCTTGTTTAAACACTGGCATACAATACATGAATGAAAAACTACAAAAAGATGTACTCCCTCTATCCCCTAATAATTTTCACACTTTTTTTAGGGACGTCTCACAATAATTTTCACACCCCAAATTTGAAAATAAAACACTCCCATGATACTTACTTTATTTCGAAATACATTTCACTCATTGGTCTAAAAAGTCAATACAACAGTTTTTTTTAAAGTGTGTCATCCTACATATACAAATTAATAGAGGACGGAGGGAGTATCTATTTTTGTCGATAACATTTTCTACTTACATTATTTAACATTTATATATAAAATAAAATAATAGTTTCCAAGTTGACATCAGGAAACTAACTTAAGTTCCAGAGCTATTGCCTAGCATAGTTTGGGGTGAAATGATATCTGCCAAATCTCAAAGTACTTTGAGCTATTGTGACTTGTATAGAAATGTGACAAGTTAAAAGTTAAGGATCTAAAATGTATGAGTGTAAATAAACCACATAATGTAGAATTTAATCAGTTAAATAGCTAGGTAAATGTTTAGAATATCAAATAACATAGCCAAACACTTTTTGCAGTAAACTCTTAAAAAGGTATATGCCCTCCATGTTGTGTGATAACCAAGACAACATTAGTATTTAACCTGAAAATAACCATAAATGGATTGACCATCAAATTCACAATAAATGAATCACTTATATAAAAAATAAAATAGAAAAAAAAGGCATCTAAATCAGTAATATGTCTTCGAAACATCATCATTTTCATCAAGCATTTTCCCATGCACTCTGTTTCTCTACCTCTACTCTATAAGTAGAGTTGGGGATGTATATGTCAATAACTTAACTGCCAACCAAACTAAAACATGAAATTATAATGAGTGACATATCATGTAGATTAACTATAATTATAAATGTCTACTGTTTATATTTCAAACTTGATCCGATGTGACTACACATTTCCAAGGGCATCTGAGCTTTCTCAATGGCTCATGAAAAAAAGCCTCCTTAAAACAATGGTCACAAGAGTGTTATCCTAGTCACTAACCCAACAAGTGTTTTCAGAAAAATATAGCTTCAGGCAAACAATTCGAACTCTGAATATGCTCCACTCGAGTTTAAGACACTTCATCTATCAAAATACTCTTGAATAATTTCTAATAAATATGCACGAAGGACATGGTAAAGGTTTTTTTTTAAGTAAATCATAATGTTTAATTAGTGTATTGATGCTAATGGTCACTAAATTGAATCGATTTACTAATAATTTAGAGCTTCCTCATTAACTTAATAAATGTGCGGGATAAAGTCAAACAAGTTAAATTCCAAAAGGGTACTATATAAATGCGTAGGTATGTTCCATGCATAAAATCAAATGGTTAAGAATTCAAATTTAGACAATTAGCCCTTTCATCCATGGTCATAAACCAAGTTGCTGCATATAAGATACGTGGAGATGAAAGCATATGGCAGGCATTACTCATCAACACTCTGTTAAACTAAAAACAAAATGTACCATAAATAGCCATAAACGCAACCAATACATACATTATTTAAGTATCCAAAATTTCAATAAACAACGCGAATTGAGGATTTGTATTAATTTAATTAATGGAGCTGACATAGGTAAAATAAAATTTAGCATATATATTATAAAAAATTAAATTAATTACCTAGAAAACACACGACTACCATCACAAGAATTTCCTCAAGTTCCACATGTTCTGAGATGGGCTTTTATAATTAGAATGAAAATATGTACCCTTTGGAGCCTTTTTCGTAGATCCATTATGTGTGGTTGATGTGTTTTCTCCGGAATAGATCGTCGAGCGCGTGGTAAGGGTCGTGGTGGAGGCAGCTCAGCTCCAGGAAAACAAAAACACGCTTTTCAGTAGCAAATCAACCTCATATATGCGTGAATTTAGGCTGTTTGGACGATTTCTGCCGAAAAATTGAAATTGTGTGCATTAAAGTAAAATCTGGGGCAAGAATGGGAATTTGGGGGTTTATCGGAATTAGCAAAATTGGAAATTGAATGGGGGTTCCATATGCAGAGCTTGTAGAAATTGGAATTTAGGGATTTATCGGATCAACAACTGACGCGGTGAAATGGAATGCAATAGATGCGACATCGGTGAATAACACGTGCAAAACAATTATATTGTCGTCGCTTTCACCAAAATCGGTGAGGCCATTCCGGCGTTGGAGAAGAAAATAGGAATGGGGTCAGATTTTTCTCTGATAGAATTTGGGATTTGGGATTTGGGAATAAGTTGGGGAGGGAGGATTAATTTTTACTTTTCTTTTTCGTTTTAAATTTTTTATAAAATTAATGGAGGGAAAGAGTAGAGCCAAAAATTCAACCTAAAAAATGAAAGGCATTTCAATTTTACATCTATAATGAGAAAAATACAAATAAAAGTAGAACCCATGTGAAATTTATTCAGTAGTATGAAATTGATACCATTAGTTACATTTACTGATATCATTAAAATCATCCACTGATATCATAATATTTTACATTGTGATTCCAGTTGATAAGTCTAATGATATCAATAAATACTGTTGGGATATTTTAGTTTTGATGATTTTCCAAAACAACATGTAATAGGTTTGAAAGCAGTCAGGATAATATCTTTTAGTTTCAGGTCAGGCTAGGTTGTTTCTCAGGAAAACAGGTTATCAGTGGAGAAAGAACTCAGCTGAGGGGGAATCCTACTGAGAGGAACTCAACTGAGGGGGAACTCTACTGAGAGGAACTCAGTGAGGGGGAACTCACTGACACAGCCTGAGGAAGTCAAAATAACATCAAAAAGAGAACAGACTGAAGCCATGTCAGAAGACCTGAACCTGAAGAGAAGCCTGAAGGAAGTCCCACTGAGTATAAACCTGACTTTCTAAGCTGGTCAGTGGACTACTCAGTGAAGAGCAAGATTGAGAGGATCAGTGATGTGCCTAGTAGGACCTGAAGGAGTCAGGCTACTGAGGCTGGGAAGCTTGACAAATAGCCTTATGTCAACTCCCCTGAGTGGACTTCAAGTCTACTGAAGGAAGTCCACTGAGAAGACTTTAAAGTCCGATGATGGTTCCTAAGAAGACTTCAAGTCTACTGAAGAAAGGTATCCTGAGAGGATTACAAGTCAGCTGAAGACAAGTCGCCTGAAGTCAGGACTACCCTGAAGAAAAGAGTCGTTGGACTCAGTCCACGTGGACCAATCAAGTCAAGGCAGCGAATCTGACAAAAGCTGACAAGGCCATACTTCACTAAAAAGGAGAATTTCACTCCAGAAATAGTCTGGATTTGAATGTTACTTTCTCCAACGGTAACATTCAAATCCAAACTATAAATACAAACTCAAGCTTCATTTAATACGCAAGGAGCTGATGTGAGAGTGGTGCGTTTCAAGGGAGGCATAAGGAGGCACCATCTCCATCAAGAACACTGACCTGAATTCTTCATAGTCATATTTGAGTGTTCCAGTTTGTATACTCGAGCCTATCATATACATCCTAATCTTAGAGAGATTTTCCCAACCTTAGCTTAAAGGCTAAAACCATGTAAGGGAAAATCTCACCTAGTTGGAGAGAACCAAACCAAACTAAACCCTTTCCAGAATAGTGTTAGGTGTTGCAGTGAGGTGAGGAGAGGCAGTCCCTGAGTGAAGAGGGATGTGAGGCCAGTTCGAGAGGCATCTCCGTGGAGGGGTGTGAGTCCAGTTGTGAGTGCACCTTGGCACGTTAAAAACAAGAATCCCGGGTAGTGGATTTCCTGTTAAATCAGGCAGTGGATGTAGGAGCTTGAGCCTCCGAACCACTTTACATTGTTGTGTTCTTTATTGCTTTACTGACTTGCATAACATCAGTGTTAAAACAAAAAAAATTTCTCCTAATTTCCCATATTGTCTTTGTTTGTGAATGAAAAAACGGGACCAACAAATACATATAATGGTGTCAGTGAATATATTTAATGGTATTAATTTCATGTTATAAAACTTGTTCATAGAAGAATTTGTGTGCAAATAATTAATTAGAGGAATGGAAATTCCTCGTTAATTTGATGTTTTTTATTAATATTTTATATTTTATTCTTCCTCTCATAAAAATTATTTTTAATGACTATCCTATCATAAAAAAAATTTGACATTATTACTTTATTTTTTTGTAATGACGGTGAAACTTGTTCACCCTATACATATTAATTTATACTCGTAATTCTAAATTAAAATTGTATGATCGAAGATGAAAAATTTAACTCTAGTTTCAGATAATCAATCGAAGTGTGTGATTCACTTAAGAACTTTCGCCTTTTGGGGAGTGTTGTGCCACGAATAATCCTATATTTGGCCTAAATACTATCTCAGAGTCGGAGTATACCGGAACCAGAGTTTAGGCCTCGATAACAGAATCTCAACACTTAATAACCCGGTAGACGAGCTACCGCAACTATTCGAGGTGAACGAACCTCGACCTCGTCAGATCTCTCCTCCTCGACATAATCGAGGGTCAACATCATTGAAGATATTGAAGACTGACAAGATATTGTAATAGTAGATCTGATATTGTTTAATGTTGTTCATTAGATCCACGGTTGTAATTAATACCCTAAAATAAAGGGTCAGGATCATTCCTTAAGTGAGGAGCTTGGGGCTCTATAAATAGGAGCCCCATCTCATTGTAAAGGGGACATCATCATCTTCCTCCCCACAAATCACTCCCCAATTATATAAAACACCAAAGGTTGGGGTGTTCATCTTCATGAATCGCCCGAAGCCATATTTAAGGGAGGAACCTCTCGGTTCTTCCCGCAGTGCTTGTGTTCTTCGTGTTTCGTACCCGTTTATATATTATACCGTCCAAAATGTCCTACCCATATATACGGATAAATACAGTAACAACAGGGAGCTCTATGAGAACTGGGAATTAGGCATGGTGTTAGTGAAATTCTTATTTTGTACTAAATTATTTATATATATGTATTAAAATTATTAAAATATCGTCTCTAAATTGTATTATTTAATTATATGTATTGCGATTATTAAAATAAGTTCACACCAAAATAGAAAGCTGAGCACTACACAACATAATATTTTTCCCAAACTCACCCACCAGCCCACCGGGAGCACGTCGCTTCCTGGACCCCTTACTGGGCAACAGACTTTTGACCAACTCATTGAGACCCTCCAACCAACTCATCCGGGTATTCCAAAAAAATTAGAGTAACACTTGTGTGAACCAATTGCACAGTGCAACTTGTTTCTAAATAATATCATTATGTGAAATGAGTAATACTATTTGATAAAATGAGTAATACCATTCTACTAGTGTGCATGGTGCAATTGGTTTTCGTGTAATATGATTCAATGAAACGAGTAATATTATTCAGTAAAAACACATATTCTTATATATTGTGTTATGTTCGTGTTTAGTTTTACTGTATCGATACGAAAATACAAATTGTCACTCCTAATGTGTAGTATCCTTTTCATTTCTTGACAAACTCCCGAAACCAAGACTTTATTTTTCGGTGATAAACTTAACAAATTATCTCAATAGTTTTCTGTTTTATGTGACGAATTATTTATTATCACTTTAATATGTATTTGAAGTGACAAAATAGAGATTTCTTGTGATAATGTTATTATCATCACAACGACATTGCAGTCATGATCCATTGACGTGTATCACCAGTTATCACAGTAGATCTCTCTTTCACGTGACAAAGTGTTTGATCATCAATATATATTTTATTTGACAAAGATGGATGTCATCACCACAAATAAAAGTTCTTTGTGACAACATTATGATCGTCATAAAAGATTTGGTCTTTCCATGATGAACTGCTGAGATTATCACCAAATGTATTTTTTTTAAGTGACTAAGATGTTAGTCGTCACAACAAATAAGCACTTATATATTGTGATGCCTTGAAAATCATCCCAATAGAACTCTAATTTTACGTGACGAAGATGGAAGTCGTCATCATAAATAGTAGCTTCTTGTGGCAACATTCAAATCGTCATAAAATATTTCTCTTTTATGTGACGAAATATGAGATCGTCACTGTAACATATCTTTTATGTGACAAAGATGATGTTTGTCACCAAAAACATAAACTTCTCGTGACAACTTGAAATTTATCACAATAGACTCAACTTTTATGTGATGATGATGGGCGTCGTCACCACAAACATAGGCTTCTTGTGATAACTTGTGAATCATCACAATAGATCTAATTTTTACGTGACAAAGTTTGTAGCCATCACTACAAACAAAGACTTTTCGTGACGACATATGGATCATCGCAATAGATCCCCCTTTTACGTGACGAAGTGTGTAATTGTCACTTAAACAAGTCTTTTACATGACAATGATGAAATTCGTCACCACAAACATATACTTCTTGTGACGACTTGATGTTTGTCACAATACAATGGCTCTTGTTGGTGCGCCAGGTGTGACAACTCAATAAATCGTCACCATAGCTCTCCCTTTTATGTGACGATATATGTTATCTTCACCATAACATGTACTTTGAGTGATGAAGTACAATGTCGTCACAAAAATATATGCTTTGGTGACGATTTTTATATTGTCATAATAATTTTATCACCAAAAATTGTTTTTTTGTAGTGATAATGCATTCAACAAGTTTTGCAAGGAGGAAGGAGTCAATCATCAACTGACAGTTGGCTACGCTCCAGAGCAAAATAGCGTGTCGGAAAGAAAGAACAGGATCGTGATGGAGATGGCCAGAACGATGCTTGCAGAGAAGAACATGCCTAAGGAGTTATGGGCAGAAGTTGTATACACTGCAATCTACCTACTAAACAGGTGTCCAACAAAGGCGGTACAAAATAAAACACCAATTGAAACATGGAGTGGACGAAAGCCATCAGCACAACATCTCAAGATCTTCGGGAGTATTTGCTACGTGCACATCCCAAAGGAGAAGAGACATAAACTGGAGGAGAAGACAGAAAAAGGTATTTTTCTTGGCTACAGCTCTCAGTCTAAAGGCTATAGAATTTACAGTCTTAAGAGTAAGAAACTAATCATCAGTCGAGACGTCGAATTTGATGAAAATGCTACGTGAAACTGGGAGGAAGAAAAAATTGAAAAAATACAATATCATGATGCCACAACTACGGTGTTCTTCTGAACCACAAGAAGAAGAAGAAGAAGTTGAAGGACCACAAAGAGCTCTAGAATCTTCTAGATGAGTTCCAGAATCCTCTAGAGGAGTTCCAGAATCTTCTAGAGGAGCTCCAGAGTCTTCTAGTCCAAGGACTCCAACACCACCATCCATCTCAAATGATGAAGAATCTTCTCCAGATTCCGCACCAAGGAAAATCAAACAACTAAGAGAAATTTACGAGACATGCAACTTTGTGACGCTGGAGCCCGGAAGCTTTGAAGTTGCTGTCAAAGAAAAAGAGTGGATAAAAGTCATGGAAGAAGAGATCAAGATGATTGAGAAAAATGAAACATGGGAGTTGATGAATCTACCGAGCAACAAAGAAGTCATTGGAGTTAAGTGGGTGTATAAGACAAAGCTTAACCCATATAGCTCAATCTAAAAACACTAGGCGAGACTAGTGGCTAAGGGTTGCTCACAAGTACAGGGAATCGACTATGATGAAATTTTCTCTCCAGTAGCCCGACTCGACACCATTCGAGCACTTGTCACGCTAGCTGCACAAAGAAGATGGAAGATCTATCAGCTCGATGTGAAGTCAGCACTCCTAAATGGATATCTTGAAGAAGAGATCTACATGGAACAACCACAATGGTTCGTGATACAAGGACAAGAAGATAAAGTTCTCAGACTAAAGAAAGCACTCTACGGCTTAAAGCAAGCCCCATGAGCCTGGTACAGCAGAATTGACAACTACTTCACAAAGCTTGGATTCCAGAGGAGCCTGAGCGAGCATACACTATACATCAAGACCCAAGGTACGAATGATAAACTCATTGTCTCTTTATATGTTGATGATCTTATAGTCACAGAAAACAATGAGACAATGATCAAGGAGTTCAAAGAAGACATGATGAAGACATTCGAGAAGACAAATTTGGGCTTGATGCATTATTTTCTTGATATTGAGATAAATCAAAGAGAAGATGGTATATTTATCTCAAAGAAGAAATATACCGAGAGCTCACTCAAAAAGTTCAAGATGGAAGAGTGCAAGACCGTTGCAACTCCAGTTGATAGCTCTAAAGCTCTACAAAAAGAAGATGGGTCACCAAAGGCAGACATCTCAAAATTTCGAAGCTTGATTGGAAGCCTACTCTATCTAACAGCGACTCGGTCTGACATAATGTACGCGACGAGCTTCTTATCAAGGTTTATGCAAGATCCAAGTCAGATTCACTATGGAGCAGCAAAACGAGTACTTCGATATCTTCAAGGAACTAAGAACTTCGATATCTGGTATGAATCAATTCCTGACTCAAAATTAATCGGCTATACTGATAGTGACTGGGCAGGCTCAGTGGATGACATGAGAAGCACATCAGGATACGCATTCATAATGAGTTCAGGAATATTTTCCTGGGCATCTAAAAAGCAAGCAACAGTTACACAATCATTAGCCGAAGCAGAGTACATAGCAGCAGCAATGACTACAAGTCAAGCAATATTGTAACGCCCCGAATCCAAAATACATAAATATCTCAGATTCGAGGTGCCACTTGTGACTAAAAATACGAACTGTAAAATTTTTGATATAAAAAGGGATAAAATCAGAGATGAGTTTTATGCAGCGGAAGAAATTAGTAGAATAATATTTATAATATATTTCTCACACACATATATATAAAACTTAATATCAAAAGTATCATTTTATTTAAGTGGGGAACTCCGTGTCGTCTCTATTACTGTCCTTGCTCCACGACATCATAATCTGCAAGGGTTGTAAAAAGGGGGCGTGAGATTTGAATTCTCACGTATGGGTGATTTGCAACGTCATGGGATTGGTAAATCCGAAGTATATTAAATTATACTCATTAATAAAGTATTTAATTTATTTAAGCATTTGACATATAAATAACATATATCACTGAAGTAATAAGCTCACGTAATAATTAATTGGGCATAGCAGGTTTCACATCATATAATTGAAATATCACAAGTTGATTCACATTAAGGGGCAAAGCCCAAAACCATTTTCACGTATCGGCCCAATCTGCCAAAATCAATTCTCATATATAGTAAAATCTCCCCCAAACCATTTCTCACCATCAATTCATCCATTCATGTGACCATGAATCTGAATAATTATTATCACTCATGGCCACCACAAATAATATCAGCGACCATGAATCTGACCTATTATCACTCATGGCCGTACGTGTCAATCCACAAACAAAACTGCTGCACATCAAATCAATAATTACTCGCTTCCCTCTTTCCCATAAAACTGTCATTTCAAATTGTGGGGAGAATTCACATAATTCACACTTAAACAGATTCATGCTCACAAAATGCCCTTATATCATGCAATCGTCATCAGTTCATATAATCAACAAATACAAACCATCCATATAAGGTATATATAATTATATCACATAATTCAAACAGTTATATAATAGGTGCTACATTTATGTTGGATTAGTTGTTTTAGATTGATTTAGTCGAGTTCAGAGTATACCAGCACAACGTATTATGAGCAGATCAATCAACCGATCATCACCCACCTCTTAACTTTATAGATAAGTTAAAACTGTCTTTGAATTTCCTTTGGAAGATAACTTGCGTTGTAGAGACGTCCCGAGAGTGATACGTTAACAGAATGTCGGATACCTCGTGCGTATTTCGATTAGCACAGAATCCTAGTACGAAACCATTTGATTAAAAGTTGACCTTTGTATTATTAGAAAAACATGAGAGTTTGTGTTACGAGAATCGAGAAAGTTGTGGGCTTATAAACTCAAAAGGACTTGCTTAAAGGTCACACCCTATTTTGGTAAATACACCACTTATAAAAAGGTGAGTGTATTGAGGGAGTGTATTTACTAGTATAATTGTGGTATGACTATTTGGATTACTACAAAAACAATCTTTTGATAAGTACACCCCTTTTTAAGAAGAGGTGTATTAGGGAGGTGTATTTACTGAAAGCAGTGGTGTAACAGGGGGGTGTATTTACTGAAAGCAGTGGTGTAACAGGGGGGTGTATTTACTGAAAGCAGTGGTGTAACAGGGGGGTGTATTTACTGAAAGCAGTGGTGTAACAAGGGGGGTGTATTTACTGAAAGCAGTGGTGTAACAGGGGGGTGTATTTACTGAAAGCAGTGGTGTCCTTAACAAAGGCCTTTTATAAAATTAAAAGTATAAGAGTTTATATTTTATAAAAACCTCTTATTAAAACTTATTAATAAACTTAGACTTTCTAAAAAATTTATAAAAAAATACTTTTCTTTTCTAATATTAGTGATACTTCTAAAGTTGGATAGTGTTACTTTCAAAACAATAGAATTATATTAAAAGGCTTTAATTTGCGTTTCTAAAATTCTAACAGGGGTACGAGGTGAAGACGAGTTTCCATTTGTCTTTAAAAACTCAACTAATATTACTAACAACTAATTTCATCACCATTCAGCTAATTCAATAATACTAATCCAAAAATACTCTTCAACTAAAACAACAATACTAATTTATCCATTCAATAATACTAATTAACTAATCCAATAATACTAATAAGAAAAATCATCAATCCAATAACACCAATCAATTAAACCAATAATACTAGACAACTAAATCAACAACACTGAACAACCAAAACACTAATACTAAACAACTCAACTAGTGATACTAAAACACTAACTCAAAACTAAAGTAATTAAAACACCCTCCAACAGCTAGGAATTTCAACAGAATAACATCTCCATCTACAACTTACAGGCTTCCAAGCCAAAAACAGTAATCAAGCATCAACAGGGATTCGATCAATTCCTATCCCAACTAGAATTAGAGAGAAAGTTAGCGATTCTTACGAGTCCGGTTCGCGGTGGTAAACGGACGGCCTAACGACGTCGTATAAGGATTCGTTCGGTTAAACGGGCGTCGTTCGGGAATTCGGAAAACGGATTTGAACAGCCTAACGGCGTCGATTGGGATTTCCAGAAATTCTGGCAGCAGCAACCGGTTCAACGGCGTCAAATTGATCGGAAATTTAAACGGAAAAGGTTACGGGATGGAATTGAATTAAGCTTCAAAGAGTAGAAATTGAAAGGGGGAATTTGCATAGACTTACTGGAAAAGG
Organism: Ballota nigra; assembly: GCA_947034835.1. NCBI lineage: Eukaryota > Viridiplantae > Streptophyta > Magnoliopsida > Lamiales > Lamiaceae > Ballota > Ballota nigra. Next base: position 63,926,133 of record OX344721.1, on the reverse strand, counting down.
AAAAGAGGCGACGTTTGGCTCCGGGCTTCGACGGCACGGGAGCGGCGGCGCTTCGTTCGAGGAGGCGGAGGACAGCGGCGCGGCTGGAAGAGGCACGGCGGCGGCTTCGCGGCGGAGCTTCGGCGAGGCGACGGCGGCGAGCTGACGTGGGGGGCGACGGCGGAGCTCGTTCGCCAGAGGAGAGAGGACAGCGGCGGTGGCGACGCGGCCTGGGGCCGTGGTCGCGGCCGAGCGGTGCTGGGACGAGCCGCAGCTGAAGGAAGAGGCGGCCGGCGGCGTTAGTCGCCGGAAAAGGAGGAGAGGCGACTGAGGAAATTTAGAGAGAAGGGGGAGAACGCGTCCTGGGGAAAAGAGGAGAGAGAGACGTGAGTGAAGGAAATGAGGGGGAGAGAGGAACTGTTTTCCATATATACGGATTTTTTTTTTTTTTTTAGAATTTAACTAGTAATATGTGACTCTTTCAAATCCGTATCTTGGGAAATATCCTACAATTAAAAATTAAACAAATAAGAAAAGAAAAGGATTAAGTGGCTGGAATTAATTCTCAATTAAAAATAATTCTAAAAGAAAGTAATTTATGTGGCCAGAAACTAACCCCTTTAATTCTGATATTTTCGTTCCCACTTGATACGGTTTAGGGATCGTTTGGTTCGCGAGTTTAATCCCGATTCAAAAATTAATACAGTTTTAAGATTCGAATAATATTTTATTGTATTTTAATTATTCTCAATAAATTATACGGATCGAAAACATAATTTTAAACTTTGAATAATTAATTTCTCGTAGTCCCTTATTCGTTTGAAATATTCGATTTCTTTCTTCGAACTTGGGAATTTGGAATTAGAGTATATATTTAAATTACACGTTAGCACACAAAATAATAGAATTAAAAGAAACGAGAATAATAATAATATAAAATTATATAATTAAGGTTTCTAGCAAAATAAAAGGTATAAAACGGGACGGGGTATTACAAATATGACTAAAGTACATACTTGAATAAATGGGAGAGCCACAAGATAAAGCCACAAAAATCTACTGCGATAGTAAGTCCGCAATAGCTATGGCAAAAAATCCAGTGTTCCACAGTAGAACTAAATACATCAAGATCAAGTACCACTTCATACGAGAAGCAGAGCAAATAAAGAAATTGAGTTGGAGCAATGCAAGACTGAAGATCAACTAGCAGATATTTTTACAAAGGCGCTACCACTTGTAAAGTTCGAGACCGAAATATGCATCAAGGAGGAGTATTAGAAAATGATGCATATTTTTAAAATATTCTAGTAATTGTGAGTGATGATGTATATGGGAAGAATCTAGATTCTCTCTCCTAGGAGTATAGTGAATAAGATAGGAAAAGAAAAGTCTAGAATATAGAAAATTCTAGGTGATGCAAGATTAATAAGAAATCATGGAGATACTTAAGGAAGAATCCAGGATACTCTCCAAGTATAATAACCAACATAGTACATCTATATATATAACATATGCCTTGTAATAGTATGTATGTAACAAAAATAGAGGAATAACAGAACTTCTTTCATCAAATTAAATCTAATTCCATTACTCTTATTTCATTACTCCTATTCCTCCAGAATCTCTTTCAAATATAATTCTTCTACTTTTCTATACAACAATATCATCACACTACTAATTCTATCTAAATACCATCAACAACTATAGTTTAACTTTTACTACCACGTAACACAAACTTCAAGAATCTGGTTTCTGTGTTACCAAGAACAATGAATGAATCGTTGAATTTCGTAAGAGCCATTTCGTATTCTCTGTGTTGAAAACATCGATACATTTCGAAATCAATCAATTGCATACCTACAACAATAAATAATGGCAAATCTCTCTACACCACAATCCCAAATCTCCTCAAAGTTCCACCACTCATATCCGCCGCTGCGCCACCGGTCCCCCGCGGCGCCGACAAATGACTCGGTGGACCGGTATTCTCCAAGGACAACGTAATATCTAGTGACTGAGCACCGCCCACGCCTCTGGTGTCAGGCTTTGTCAACACAATTGGGTTCCTACTGACTAAGACAGAAATCTGACCAATGAGGTGAGGGCAATATTTTGATGCAGATGTCGCCTTCGTCGGCCCTAAACAGTGGCGAACGCATCTGCCGGTGGAATATCTTCTGCAATTTTGGGTTCCTCTCTTTTCTCCTACTGATCTGCGATGTGGGTTAGGGAGTTTTTTTATAATCTGACCCGATTTTTATGACCCGAACCATTTATTTCATGAACCGGAACCCGCCCAGAACAACTAATGGTACACATATAATACTATAAAAAAAACTAATAAGATATAATAAAATTATCCACGTGGCCCTAAAATAAGGAGGAAAAAGAAGAAGAAAAATCCAACGTGGCACTTACCGGACCAGCAACCTGGGGTAGCAGGTTGAAGGACTGATTCAAAAAAAAAATCTAATCTATAGGACCAATTCAAAATGTGTATTCATTGTGGACTAAAATCAAACTTGAGCAAAGTTGTTGGACTTACAAATATTTAATCCTTTTTTATATATGTTGATTGTTGTTATATTGAATGTTTTAGATTTTTAATATTTTAAGATAATTGTTTAGATTTTTATACATGTTGATTGTATTATATTGAATGTTTTAGATTTTTAATATTTTAGGATAATTGTTTAGATATTTATATATGTTGATTATATTATATTGAATGTTTTTTATTTTTAATATTTTAGGATAATTGTTTAGATTTTTATACATGTTGATTGTTGTTATATTGAATGAGTATGTGTAGGAGAATTGTTATAATATTTAAGAGACTTTATTGATTGGTTGATTTTTGTTACACTATATATGATATGTAGTATTGTATTTTAGAATCGATTTAGTATGATGATTATGTTAGGAGAGTGGTATGATTAGGTTAGATAAATTTTAATATTTTAGTGTTTATTGATTTTTTTTATAGATGAGTGGACAAGACAGTGTATCCGGTAGTACGTGGCAGTGGGAGTCAGCAGAGGGGTCGAGGAAGAGGGAGGAGATGGACGGGATCACTCATACCCGTGGTTGCTCTGATTGTCCCACCTGAGGGATCCTCATCCGCATTTTAGGCTGGTCAGGGCTCATCTTCCTCCCACCAGCATCCGGTTTCTAAGAACTGGATTATTGTTGAGCCCCGTAGTTCAACATAAGTTTTAATATTTTATAGTCAATTCTTTATTAAAATCTAATTATTTTACTAACTTTGAAATTCTAATATTGCAGTTGGATTCCGGGATATGAGGTTGCTACTCAAGTGTCCAGTCCATCTGGAATGGTTGATTCGAGCCCACCGGCTTCAACTGGGGGCGGTGTCCGAAGAGAGAAAATAGATGTATTTTGAGGAGTTTAAGGTATAATTTATTGAATTTATTCATCGTTTATTAATATAAGTTATATAAATTAATATCTACTTTTAAATGTAATTGCAGAAATTCTGCGTCTGGGCACCGGAGCATGAGGAGTAGATGTGGAAGAACTTTTGTGGGAAGGGCGCCGAGCAATACAGATACATCATGTATTGCATTCGGTTAGCATGGAACACGGAGGGGAAGACGACTAATATGGGGACAGACAACAGGGGCGGGGAGATTTGGCTCCAATTTTTTACTACTGGAATAACGACACATTCAAGAGAACAAGGCGAATCACCTTAGCGACCCTGGTGGAGAAGGGATCGCGAGATATCAGGCTGGTTCTTGATCCATTTTGGAGCACATATTGCAATTTGTAAGTGATAAAGTTTAAACTTTTAATAATTTTTATGAATTTTTGGTAATATTAATTACTAAATATTAATTTGTAGGAGTGGGAGAATGGACGTGAGCCCTCTCATTTTGAGAGATTGCAGCTTGCCCATCCGTGGAAAATGGAGACTGAAAAATCCACCTACGGCCATACCACCGAGATCCACGTAAGTATAATTTCTAAATTTTAATTAAAGTATTACTTTAAAAATTTTATGGTTCATTTAATAATTAAAAGTATTTTTAATTTGCAGAGTAAGATGCTCGATGACCTTGCCTCCCAGACTCGGCCTCAGGAAGGGGCGGATGGATCGAGCTCTATCCCCCCCCCCCCCGCCACCCAAGAGCCTTCTGTAGACGTTCAATATGAACTTTACTTTAAGAACGACAAGGCTAAAAAGGGGCGATTCACTGGATTAGATGATTTTGGGAAAAACTTGTTATGATCTCGTGAATTCGGCTCATCCTCCTCTCCCATTCTTAAATCAACTCTCATCCCAGCGACATCGAGAGACAACTTTCAACTGTCATGAAGCAGATGAAGCTCCTCCAGCAGCAGCAGGAACAGTAGCGAGAGTACTAGAGAAGGTGATGAGAAGTGGAGGAGGAGGCAAAGCGAAGCGGGAGAATAGGGAGGAAAAGAATAAGTGGTGGAGATTAATCTCCTTTACATTTGGTTGAACGGTACCAACACCGCCGGACCAGGTGCAGCCTCAGATCCCGCTACCGCCGCCGCCGCTCCAAAACCTGGATGAGGAGGATGAGGTGGATGATGTTGAATTTTACTCTGATGATTAGAAAATTTTAGATTTTTTATTTTATATCATGTATCGATTTTTTTAATCGGTATTATAACTTTTTATTTTATTTTTACCGATTTTATATTTTTATTAGATGAATAATTTACATGTTTTTTTCCAAACCAACGAATTATAAATTTACATTGTCAAAATAAATAATTTTACAAAATAAAAAATTTAATTGGTCACAACATTTATTTAAACAAGTTAGAAACAACAAGGAATTTAATTTGATGAATTATAAAAAAAATGAATCAATTTGGATACATATACAATTAATTGCGTACAAATGATAATATTACGCGTTCTCGAATTAAATAAATTTACAAAAAAAATTGGTAACTACATTTATTAAAACAAGTTAGAAATGAAATGGAAATAATTTGATGAATTATATAAAAAAAAGTCAATTTGGATACATATACAATTAATTGCGTACAAATGAACGGATTATAATATTACGCGTTCTCGAATTAAATATAATTACAAAATAAAAAATATATAATTGGAAATAAATTTATTAGTACAAGTTAGAAACGAAAAAGAATTAATTTGATGAATTATAAAAGAAATGAGTCAATTTGGATACATATAACATTAATTGCAAGAAATCGAACAATAGAAGCAAGTGTCCCAACAGAGTGCGCCCCCTCTACATGCAAGAGAGGTTGCGAGCTCGATTCTCCTTGGATGCGAATTTGGAATTAATTGTTTCAGGCTCAATAAGACTAATATGAAAGTTGGGTCGGAATATATAGCTTGAGGGACGACGGCCCAGTGGTTCACGCTCGCTCCGAGTGCACGGAGGGTCCGAGTTCGAACCACACATAACATTTTTTCTTCCAGGCTCGTGATTTGTGACGGACATTTGTTAGTCGTAAATTCATATTTAGCGACGAATATGTGCCCGTCTCAAATTTTTTCGGCGACATTAAAAAATCAGAATTTCGGCCATTTTTGCGACGATACTTCGCACGTTGCAAATTTTGACAACCTGCCCGGGTCGTGACCTGGTCGGTCTGCGATGGGAAATGCCGTCGTAAATTTACGACGGGAGCCCAAAATCCATCGCAAATATTTGCTACGGCTGTTTTGTCTACTGACACGTGTCCGTCACAAAAAATCGTCGCAAAACGTGTTTTGCGACGGAAAATCCGTCACAAAAGCCATCGCAAAACAGGGTGCATGTTTTTATAGTGCAAGTGCATGCTAGAATTTGTATTTTATAACATTTTATAATTTAAGTATTGAATTATAAAAAAGTTGTAAAAATATTAGTATGAGAATATCATACAAACGGAAGAATTGTGTTTCTTGGTTTAACTTTTAAGTTGATTCTCAATTATAAAGTAAATCAATTTTATTTTTTATCAGTAAAATCGATTTTTTTTTTTTTTACAGAAAATAGGGGTATGAGACATACCCAGTTACAACATATTTACACATATAGTCCTAACACAATGAGAAAAAAATTATTTGGTCTCATAATTTATCGAGTATCCGATTTTGGTCCCAAAAATTTTGACTCTTCACTTTTGGTCCCCTAACTCCTAGGAATTGTCCAATTTTGGTCCCATTTTCTCACAAAATACAAAAGTGATGCCTTTTTTTTTATGCACAAGTTACATTCTAGCAAAATTTGGGGCTCTTCGGTACCCTAACAAATGTGGCTGCAAAATGGCTTTGCTTTATCGTTTTGCATTTTTTAATCATTTTTTCTATATCACTAATATGTGGTTGGAAACATAGGGGAGAAGAACCTACAGTTCAAATGGCGCTGGGTGGGGGAGGGAGGAGGAGGGAGGCGTTGGGGAAGAATAATATTGTTATTTTATTTTTGTTTTTAATTTCTTTTAGTTTATTTTTTTTTATTAGTTTAGTTAGTGGAGTGGAATAAATAAAAATATGCCACTTTGCAGCCATGTCACTGAGGAGAATAAAAATCTCCAAATTCCATCGGCACGTGTGATAATAAATACGTTTTTGTATTACTGAAAAAAAAATGGGACAAAAATTGGATAAACCATAGGAGTTACGAGATCAAAATTGAAGAGTCAATACTTTTATGACTAAAATCGGACAATCGATAAGTTACAGGACCAAAAAAAAAAGTTATAGGCAAGAATGGAACCAAAATTGGACAAACTTTAGAAGTTATGAGACCAAAATCAAAGAGTAAAAAATTTTTGGATCAAAATTGAACACTCGATAAGTTATGAAACTAAAACCTTTTATTCTTTAAAACCATGCCCGGATTATGAATCTAATCATCAAAAGTGTAATTAGAGAACAATTGATCTTTCATGCTTAGACAACTCCATATTCTTGCTTTGAGTTCTTCAACAAGTTTCTCAATTCCCACCACGCCATTTTTAAACACGACCTCATTCCTCATCTTCCACAATAACCACACCACTCCTAACCAAATAATAGCCACCCCAAACTTGCCTCTTTTTTCATTCATCATATATATAGCAATGAACAGACAGATTTCCTTTAGGTTCCCCAAGTGCACAACAGTTGTTATTTCAAACCAATTATAATCTTCCATCCACATCTTGTACGACCCTCACATTAAAAAAAAAGTATGATATCTAATTTTCTCTTTATTCACATTAAAAAAAAGTATGATATCTAATTTTCTCTTTATTGCAAAAAAAATCGCACCTCAAATCTACATTTCGATCAAGAGCTCCTCTTCGCAACAATTTTATCTTCACCGGTAGCCTCCACTTTATCACTCTCCATCCGTGAGCCACGACTTTTGGGGGCACTAGTTTTCTCCACGTCAATTTATACACTTGTTTCTCATCTTGCGACAGTTGTCCCAATTCATGCACTCCGGCCAATGTATTATAGGCGACCTTTGTTGTGTATTTTTCTTTTGCATCCACCTCTATTTCCACGAATCTAAAATTCCATCCTTAAGAGTGCACTTTTTTAAATCAGAAATAAGATTATTTAGAATAGTAGTTTCTCTATCGAATAGATGATTAATCCATCTCCACTTCCATTGCCATACCTCCCCCACCCAAGAACCCATGTAACTCACCTTCCCTTCTTTATCTAGATTTCAACCTAAAATGTCTTTGATATTTATCTTTGAATGGAACCTCCTCACACCATCTATCACTACAAAAAAATGCGGATTAGCGACCGATTTAGAGACCGATTTTCGGTTATAAAATATGATTTGCTACCGATTTAGCGACTGATAAATATCTGTCGTTAAAACGCGGGTAGCTAATTTAGCGACCAATTTTTTGGTCGGTCACTAATCAGCAACCGCCACCGGCGGTCTCTAATATTAGCGACCGCCTCAGATCGGTCTCTAATCCGCCCGGTTATGACCCGGTTGGATCATGGGATTTGCGACCTCCTCAGGTCGGTCGCTAATTTTTTTTAATAAATATAATATTTTTAATTTAAAATTTACGATTAGCGACCGATTTGGCGGCGGTCGCTAATCGTCGAACTTGCGGAAAAAAAATAGCTCAGTGAGTTCGAACCCGCGCCCATTGGGGTCCGGGCGGGGCGCGAACCACTGAGCCACTAGCTTATATTAGGCGAGCCATGTTGTATATAAGCCCTTGTGAGACTTGTAGAAATAAATGGACAAATATGCGCCCAAGAGGAATCGAACCCACAACCTCCGGGTAGCCCGGAAGAGGTGTGAACCACTAGGACACATGTTATTTTTGTTCGTTTATTTGCATTTATTTGTATATTAGCTCAAATTGACTCCCATTTTTTTTTAAATTCATCAAATTCAATCTTTTTTTGTTTCTAATTCGTTTATATATATATATTTACTAACTTTTTTTTTTATTAATTTTATAAATTTAATATTTTACACTAATATAAATTGTTAACTTATTCGTTTTTATGCATTTAATTGTATATAACCTCAAATTGACTCCCTTTTTTTTAATTCATCAAATTAATTCTTTTTTGTTTCTAATTTATATATATATATATATATATATATATATATATATATATATTCACTAATTTTTTTATTTAGTAAATTTAATATTTTAAACAACTATAAATTATTAAATTCAAAAAATTAATTCATTTATGTTTTTAATTCATTTATATATATATATATTTTTTTTACTAACTTTTTTTATTTTATAAATTTAATATTTTACACTAATATAAATTATTAATTTATTCATTTTTATGCATTTAATTGTATATAACTTCAAATTGAGTCCCCTTTTTTAAAAATTCATAAATTTAATTCTTTTTTGTTTCTAATTTATTTATACACTAATTTATTTATTCACTAATTTTTATAATTTATAAATTTAATGTTTTAGACTACTATAAATTATTAATTTATTCATTTTTATGCATTTAATTGTATATAACTCCAAATTGATTCCTTTTTTTTTTTTAATTTATCAAATTAATTCCTTTATGTTTCTAATTCATTTATATATGTACTAACTTTTTATTTTATTTTATAAATATAATATTTTACACTAATATAAATTATTAATTTATTCGTTTTTACTCATTTAATTGTATATAACTTTAAATCGAGTCCCTTTTTAATAAAAAAAATCATAAAATTAATTCTTTTTTATTTCTAATTTATAATATATAAATTCACTATTTTTTTATTTTGTAAATTCAATATTTTAGACTACTATAAATTATTAATTTATTTGTTTTATGCATTTAATTTTATATAACTCCAAATTGAGTCCCTTTTTTTTTAAATTTATCAAATTAATTATTTTATGCTTCTAATTCATATATATATATATATATATATATATATATATATATACTAACTTTTTCTTTATTTTGTAAATTTAATATTTTACACTAATATAAATTATTTATTTATTAATTTTTTTTATGTATTTAATTGTATATAACTTTAAATTGAGTCACTTTTTTTTAAATTTATCAAATTAATTTGTTCAATATGTATCAATTTACGAAACAATTCATATTTTTGAATTTTTTTTCTAGAATTTTTTTTTTGGATTTTTTTTTTAATTTTTTGGTCATTTTGACCAATTTTAGGATTAGTGACCGCCAGAGGTGGTTGCTAATTTCGGTCGCTAATTTTCGAATATCACCCGTTTTCATAAACGGGTCAAATTTATCAATTTGTGACCGCCAGGTGGCGGTCGCTAATTATAAAATTGAAATTAGAGTCCGTCTTGGCAGTCGCTAATCGGGCGGTTAAAAATAATTGGTCCTTTTGACCGACCTTTGACCGTCAAGGCGGTCTCTAATCGCACAAGATTAGCGACCGACTTTCCTAGGTGGTCGCTAATTAGTCGGTTTTGAAACTGATTTTATAAGTGGTCGCAATTTTTTTTTAGAGACTACTGGTCAATTTCGGTTGTTAATCGGTCGCTAATATATGATTTTGAGACCGATTACTAGGCGGTCGCTAATATCGATCGCTAATCCGCATTTTTTTTGTAGTGTATCTAACAAAAATTTAGCACTTCTTTCATCCCCAATTACTCTTAAGACCACCGTAAAACCACTCTCTCTCCACCCCCAAAGTAATTTTCACAGTATCCCTCCACCAACCCGACATCCTCCTATGAAATGTATCAAATTAAAATCTATATTTTTCTTAATTTAAGATATTTTTCCCCCTCCATTTAAGGCCCAATCAAATTGTCTTTATTTCTCAATTTAGACAAAGTTAGAAACAAAATTTCAAGTTAATTTTTTTCTTAATATATTATTTCTTTTTTTGTGTAAAGTGCAAGTATTTATTATGGTACTTTTCTGGCTTTTTTATTCAAATATGGCATTTTTCAAAACCACTTACCAATCTACGGTGGTTTTTGAAATTGTTATCAAAATAAGCAAGGGCGTCATCCGCAACGGCGCTCATGCTGTACAAAAGGAAGGAGCGCCGTTCACAACGGCGCTCAACGATGTTTCCGACCAAACTCTCCGGTGGTGATGAATAAACAGAAGGGGCGCCGTTGTGAACGGAACCCATCGACAAAATCTGCAAAACGGGCGCCAACATGAATGGCGGTCATTGCATTATCTCAGATTTTAGTGTAGGACGCCCTTGCCAATGGCGCCCAAGGCACCCACCTACCTTCCCGCATGCAAGCCTACGCGAATATATTCGTTGGCAAGCATGCAGACCTACGCGAATATATTCTTTAACATTCATGCATGCTTTCAAATGCTGATGGAAAGTCCAGTACATTTGAAATTAGAGAGTTCACATGTATACAGTATATGAGGGAGAAATCTTGTTAAATACAAGCGGATTTCTCCATTACAACATCTCTATAACAAAAAATTTAGAGACACGGGTAAGTTCAAGAAAATATTTTAAGTTCAAGTTGTTTGTTTATATATAGTATTTTCTCATTAAATTTGTTATATTATTGTTCTTAGGTTATTATGCTTTTGAGTTGATGTTTGCTATCAGAAGATTATAAAGAGGAGTATATTTGGAAGAATTACACATCTTGAGGTATTTTTATTTACATTCACTTGTATTTTTTATGATGCGTTTATTCTCAATCGAAAAATATCATATGTTAATATTGCATGAAATTTTCCAGTCCATGTTTAAGTTTTCCATTTTTTAATGCCTGAAGACATACTTTAGGTTTAATTAAATAAGTGGAGACCATTTAATTACTGAGAATGGAGGGAGTATTAAATAAATGTATTGCATGAGTTAGAGATTATACTACAGTTTACAAAAATAAAAAAATGATAATTTTATTCGTAATTAAATATTATGGTTATAATTTGTATTGAAATAATTGAAATAAATGATATTGAATTTATCGGGATTGATTTCAAGTTAATCCAAAACATGGGTTTTGAAATTATCTTAATCCAAGTAATTGTAATGGATTGCTGCTAGTGATTGACATCTTAACCGTATATATATTTCTAATATGTTGTTTAATCAATTTATTATATTTAATATTAAATAAAATAATTAAATCACTAATTGAAAATAAATAAATTTATCATAATCAATAGATAGTCAATTTTGAAAAATCGAGTTTATTATTAGCTAGAATCGGCTGAAAACTATTATTTTTACTTTGTTGATTTTTTTATCTTGAATCTTAATCCTTAAATATTTATATATATTAATAAAATAATATATTTGAATGATATCTATTATCATTATCTAAAGGTGATTATTATAAACTATAATGGATTGGAAATTAGAATCCATATAAGTATATTTGAAAGGTATTTTTTAAGTAGTAATATTTTTTTTTCATAAATTAAATGTGGGTACTGTATCAAAAACTTTAATAACACAATGTTGTATTTTTTAGTTAAATAAAAAAAATTAAAGAAACATTTATTATTTTAGATTTTAAAAAAATTAATTTAGGCATTGTTATTTTATTTAAATTAAGATTTAATCCTAGGAATGAAAGACTACATTTTTTTCCATGAAAATTGAATATGCCTTAGGAATGAAATGCTATACTTTAATATTTATAAACCTTATATGTATACTGGTGTTTTTTTTTTAAATGTTTATCATAAATGATTGATTCCATTGATTAAAGAAAAATTCAATTCGTATAAACTAAATTTAAATTTTGGGATTTTGAACGGAGCTTGTAGGTATGGCCAATTCAAATGATATTGGAATAATTGTACGATGTGATGAAATAGTTGTTGGATTACAACGAGTTGATCGTCGGATTGGTTATAATGATCTACTGTCTTTATTATCTGAGATGACTGGTTTTGACTTGAACCAATATTCGTTGAAGGTATCTGCAAAATATGACATTAATAACATGTCACAAATATTTCCGATTACGTGTAACCGCGACCTTCGTTTCTTTTTTGATCCGAATGCTGGTTTCGGATCAGTTGAGCTATTTGTTGACGCGGAAATGATATTTCCTTCACGATCATCTCATGATCCAATGGAAGATACGTACAATCAGTACACATCTTACATTGCCGGTGAATCTGAAATGCCTCATTTCACCAATTACGTTCCAACTCGTAATGTGAATGATCATGGTGGACACACAAGACAGGTACCCTCTGATAGTTTGGGGCATACTGTTCCGTGTGATTCTGAGCCAGAAGCACAAGAAAATAACGATGAATGTGTTATGGATGATGCAGTTCATTCAACTGTACATATGACACAACAATTTGCACCACATCCTAGTTTATCGAGAGCTTCTTTTTTCGACTCATCATATGAGGATGTGCATATTGATTCAATAGGCATCCCAGATGGTGAATTCACATATGATGATGATGTGGGAATTTTGAAGGTGGGAATGATCTTCACAAATAAAAACCAATTGCAGACTGCTGTTAAGAATTATTCAATTCGACATTCCATGCATGAGTTTGCAGTCAAGGAGAGTACCCCAACCATTTGGAAGGTTGTATGCAAACAAAATGCAAGGGGGGCTGAAGGCAACTCTTCCTTTCAACAATGTAATTGGTACTTGCGGGCGAATTGTTCGAAGAAGACTACAAGTTGGAAAATTACTCGGTTGGGACCGCATCACACTTGTCTTATCAGGGGCTCTAACTTGCGTCACAACAATTTGGGTAAGAATTTGATTGCGGGTATGTTAGAGAGTATGGTGAAGGTAAATCCTGCATATAAAGCTGAATGTGCAAAAGTAATGGTGAATGATCGATATAATTATGATATTTCGTACCATTTGGTATGGGATGCAATTAAACGTGCGGTGGAGAATGTGTATGGGACCTGGGAGAGCTCATGTCAGTATTTGCCAAAGTTCATGAGAGCATTGCAGAAATACAATCCTGCAACAGTTGTCGAGTGGCTTCATATGGAACGTGAACCAACCAGAGGTGTCTATACATTGAACTATGTGTTCTGGGCATTTAAACCATGCATTGACGCATTTCAGCATTGCCGTAAAATTATTTATGTGGATGGCACACACCTCTACACCAAATATAAGCACAAGTTATTGATTGCAGTCACCGTTGATGCCAATCAGAATGTCCTTCCTTTAGCTTATGCCATTGTCGATGAAGAGAGTTTCAACTCCTGGCGCTGGTTTCTACGCATGTTGGCGACACACGTGGTTCGGGGCATTGATGGTGTTTGTCTCATTTCAGACCGCCATAAAGGTTTGGTGAAAGCAGTTGAGGAGATCCCAGATTTTCATGAACCAAATGGTGTACATCGTTTCTGCTTAAGACATATTGCTTCAAATTTCAATAATCGTTTCAAGAACGTCCAGTTGAAGGATTTGTGCTACAAGTGTTTTGAAATGTTGTTTGAACATCTGTCATGAATAATAAAATATAATCAAATAAACTCATATGAAAATATTTATTGTGTAACCTAAAAATTCATACCTGGGTAGGTATATTGTGTGAACGGGGAAGGTAAATCAGTTTGATATGGGGCAGTCTGCGGCAATTCTTGTGATGCACTAACGCGTCTTCTTTGACCCCTAGAGGCCGAAGTACCAAGATCATCAGTCTGATTGTGTCGTCTCTGACTTCTAGATGTAGAAGGCACATTAGAAGTTCCAGTAGTAAATTCATCAGTCTGATTGTGTCGTCTCCGACTTCTAGATGTAGAAGGCACATTAGAAGTCTCATTAGTAAATTCATCAGATTGATTGCATCGTCTCTGACTTCTAGATGTAGAAGGGCCAGCATTTGTCACTGGTGGATCTACAAGGTATGGAGGTGATATAAGTAAGCTATTCATATGTGATACAACCTCTCTACTGGTGCGATACAAATTTTCAAATGATTGTGGATTTTGAAGACTCGCTTGTTCGACATGAATAGATAGACGCTGCATCAAGTGAACCTGAAAAGATTTTAAGTAATTAGTTGACAGTTTTAGTTTTTCAACTAGTAGGTGTGACATGGAAACACAATATGTATATATATATATATATATATAAATCTACGACTTTTTTATTCAAATATGGCATTTTTCAAAACCACTTACCAATCTACGGTGGTTTTTGAAATTGTTATCAAAATAAGCAAGGGCGCCATCCGCAACGGCGCTCATACTGTACAAAAGGAAGAAGCGTCGTTCACAACGGCGCTCAACGATGTTTCCGACCAACCCTCCGGTGCCGGTGAGGAAACCGAAGGGGCGCCGTTGCCATCGACAACTTCTGCAAAACGGGCGCCAACATGAATGGCGCTCACATCAGCTTTTTCATTTTCTGGGCACGACAACATGCGTGGGCCCGGCCCTATGCAGCCTTTTCATTTTCTTTGCATGCATGCAGCTCAATTTCTGGGCGCTCACAGCTTTTTTTAATTTGTCATGCAGCTTTTGTTAATTTTCTTTGCAGGCATATTAATGCAGTGGTTGAAAGGTTGAAACCTTTAATGAAAATGGTTGCATATTCATTCTTCCTCTTTTAATTCATTCAGCTTTCTCCCTCTCATTTTACTTCCTTCCTCCTTCATGACCGTAAGATTTTCCTCTCCCTCCAACAAGAATTAACCCCACTTCACTCACCTCAATATCAAGCGGTTGCTCCCGGTGCTGATTCGTTCAACGATCGACGTCCCAACTCTTGTTGTATCGAAACACTATTTCCTTGAGTAAAGGTATGAATGCTCTCTTTATTTTATTTTTTCACATGTTAAGTGATTTTGGTTTGGAAATATTTAAATTTATTTGAATAGATTTAAGATGATTTAGTGATTACCATGCATGATTTAGTGATTTATAATTATTTTGGTTTGGATATACAAATTTTCAATAGAAGCATTTATTTATAAAATTGTTCATTCACAATTTTAACTTTTAAATAGTGTTTTTAAGATGCGAATGGAGTTTGCAAACACTTAAATTCTTTAAGTATATTTTAATTTTAAATAAAATCTTAAAGTATTTTTTATACTTAATATGCCTGTTTTCTTTTTAAAATTGAACAAAATGACAATTTCAACCAGTATAATTAAATGATAAATATTCCAATTTTATGTTGAAAAAATATAATAATTTTTATTTCACAAAATCACGACAACATAAAAAAATAATACCAATTTCATATTGAGGTGAGTGAAGTGGGGTTAATTCTTGTTGGAGGGAGAGGAAAATCTTACGGTCATGAAGGAGGAAGGAAGTAAAATGAGAGGGAGAAAGCTGAATGAATTAAAAGAGGAAGAATGAATATGCAACCATTTTCATTAAAGGCTTCAACCTTTCAACCACTGCATTAATATGCCTGCAAAGAAAATTAACAAAAGCTGCATGACAAATTAAAAAAAGCTGTGAGCGCCCAGAAATTGAGCTGCATGCATGCAAAGAAAATGAAAAAGCTGCATGGGGCCGGGCCCACGCATGTTGTCGTGCCCAGAAAATGAAAAAGCTGATGTGAGCGCCATTCATGTTGGCGCCCGTTTTGCAGAAGTTGTCGATGGGCGCCGTTGTGAACGGCACCCCTTCGGTTTCCTCACCGGCACCGGAGGGTTGGTCGGAAACATCGTTGAGCGCCGTTGTGAACGACGCTTCTTCCTTTTGTACAGTATGAGCGCCGTTGCGGATGGCGCCCTTGCTTATTTTGATAACAATTTCAAAAACCACCGTAGATTGGTAAGTGGTTTTAAAAAATGCCATATTTGAATAAAAAAGCCGTAGATATATATATATATATATATATATATATATATATATATATATATACATATTGTGTTTCCATGTCACACCTACTAGTTGAAAAACTAAAACTGTCAACTAATTACTTAAAATCTTTTCAGGTTCACTTGATACAGCGTCTATCTATTCATGTCGAACAAGCGAGTCTTCAAAATCCACAATCATTTGAAAATTTGTGTCGCACCAGTAGAGAGGTTGTATCACATATGAATAGCTTACTTATATCACCTCCATACCTTGTAGATCCACCAGTGACAAATGCTGGCCCTTCTACATCTAGAAGTCAGAGACGATGCAATCAATCTGATGAATTTACTAATGAGACTTCTAATGTGCCTTCTACATCTAGAAGTCGGAGACGACACAATCAGACTGATGAATTTACTACTGGAACTTCTAATGTGCCTTCTACATCTAGAAGTCAGAGACGACACAATCAGACTGATGATCTTGGTACTTCGGCCTCTAGGGGTCAAAGAAGACGCGTTAGTGCATCACAAGAATTGCCGCAGACTGCCCCATATCAAACTGATTTACCTTCCCCGTTCACACAATATACCTACCCAGGTATGAATTTTTAGGTTACACAATAAATATTTTCATATGAGTTTACTTGATTATATTTTATTATTCATGACAAATGTTCAAACAACATTTCAAAACACATCGTTTAATCAAGCCCTACTACATCCCGCAACCCGAACAGACAAATATTGACATGCCATATGCAAACTCCCCCCAAGACATATCATTTATTTCCATTTTGCAGTCAGATTATGAGCCCGCAGTGTATGCACAAAGAGGTTATGGTCAGTCTATGGTTGGGGCACCTAACTTTAACATGTCACCTGTTCCTTATCCCAACTACGAAAATTCTTCCTTGAATGTGGCATCACTTGAGCCCGAAGAGATGGTCCAAAATGAGGATGAAAATCATGATATACAACGTCCTCCACGTCGGAGACGACCACCGAGATGTGGCACTGGGGGTCATAGATACATGTAATAACTACTTTTGTGGAAGTTGATTTGTATTTTTTTTATTTATGTATTAATTGTTTTAGACCAATTTAAATTACTATATGCATAAAGTGATAAAATAATGATAATAATATAATAACACTAGTAATGATTAAAAAAAATCATATCGACGAGAAGAATACATAATAATTTCATACTAAATTAATGTTGGGGTCTTGATACAATCCAAATAAATAATTACAAACTGAAAATTTATGCCGACACCACAAAATTAAGTCATATCAAGTGCACGTCTTCGACGCCAATTAGAGATTGTTGGTTGAAGGGCCGGAGTTTGAAACAAAATGTTAAGCATATCCCATAGAGGTTCATCAGAGAACTTATAAGAGTATGATTGTTCATCCACCTGTACCAAAATAATGAATGAATTTCTAAAAAATGTCAAAGTGTGAATTTAATAAGTAAAAGACAAGTTTAGAACATACATCCAGCCAAAACTCCCATATCTCAGCTGATGCGGAAATAGTAGTGAAGTCTCTATCCCATTCACATTGCCCCTTAGTGTTGATCATCATTGACCAACAATCATGCCTTGATTTGAACGAAGCAATTCGTTCGGTCACTTGATTAGTGTTATAATTCCGGTTTCGAAACTGTTGATTCAATTTTGACGTAGCATTCATAATTGACTGACTGTTGTCAATTCCACCAACTTTCCATCGGCCAACAGAATGCTAATAAACGAGATTGTTAGCAAGAGTAAAGTCGGCATCAGGAGTCCATAAATGGTTGTTTTCGAGTGTCTCGAATTGATTCTCCACCTTCCATTTTTGTGTATTTGCCATTACAAAGAAGACTGTAACAATGTAATATTAATTAGAGAATGACATATGCATATTATTTAAAGGATTTACAAACAAATAAAAGATTAAGAAAATTATAAACATTCCACACGATGCACTTTAAATTCTAGCAAAGTCAAAGAAAATATAATAAATAAACACACGACAATAATATAATATTTCAAAGCGAAATTTATATAATACATGATCCTAAAAGCAACACATAAATATTTGAACTAAAATAGATTAATTCATCTACGACGCGATGAAGACCCTTGATTAGAACTCCCGGCTATATCATGTGCTTGATATTGTTGCCTCAAGCGAGTTTGCGCCCAATCCATCTCGTTCGGAATTCTAGAGATAACATCTCGGCCACGACGTCTGATCCTACGTTCAGGATTGTGTTGCAACATGAACAACGGTTCATCCCATTCCTCTTCATCAGCCAATGTCTCAAATATACCTGAGGTGTATGTCAAAACATATGCATGCGTACTATAACATTGATGCACGAAGCCTGTGGGATCCATTCCAAAGTGCCTGCAGACGGCCATTGCATGTGAGCATGGAATACCAGTGTTGCTCCATTGACCGCACGAATATTCTTGTGACGATAATTTTATTGTATATGTACGCGAGCGTCTAGATCCATCATGAAATGTTGTTACACTAGCAGTTTGAAGAGAAAAATTATACCTATCCACATTGTGTCTCAAATTCAGTCCTAAGCGTTGCTCTTTGTCAAATCTTCTCAAAATGTCATCAGACCAACTCTGATTAGCTTGTTGTAGCTTTAATGCAGCCTCTTCCCTTTCTAGAAAAGCATTTTTCGATCGAGTGAATGTTATTCGCACGATTGCTGTGATTGGAAGACGTCGTGCACCAACCAATACGCCATTGAAGCATTCTGACATGTTGGTGGTCATAACACCGTATCGACGACCTTGGTCGTAACAAAGTGTCCACTTACACTTTTCGATTGCGGACAAATATTCAAAAGCCTCGGGATTCAACTCTTTGATTTTCTCCATAATTCGTTCAAATTGTATCACTGTCAATGATTTGACCGCATTGTAGCACAAATCCTTCAACTGGACGTTCTTGAAACGATTATTGAAATTTGAAGCAATATGTCTTAAGCAGAAACGATGTACACCATTTGGTTCATGAAAATCTGGGATCTCCTCAACTGCTTTCACCAAACCTTTATGGCGGTCTGAAATGAGACAAACACCATCAATGCCCCGAACCACGTGTGTCGCCAACATGCGTAGAAACCAGCGCCAGGAGTTGAAACTCTCTTCATCGACAATGGCATAAGCTAAAGGAAGGACATTCTGATTGGCATCAACGGTGACTGCAATCAATAACTTGTGCTTATATTTGGTGTAGAGGTGTGTGCCATCCACATAAATAATTTTACGGCAATGCTGAAATGCGTCAATGCATGGTTTAAATGCCCAGAACACATAGTTCAATGTATAGACACCTCTGGTTGGTTCACGTTCCATATGAAGCCACTCGACAACTGTTCCAGGATTGTATTTCTGCAATGCTCTCATGAACTTTGGCAAATACTGACATGAGCTCTCCCAGGTCCCATACACATTCTCCACCGTACGTTTAATTGCATCCCATGCCAAATGGTACGAAATATCATAATTATATCGATCATTCACCATTACTTTTGCACATTCAGCTTTATATGCAGGATTTACCTTCACCATACTCTCTAACATACCCGCAATCAAATTCTTACCCAAATTGTTGTGACGCAAGTTAGAGCCCCTGATAAGACAAGTGTGATGCGGTCCCAACCGAGTAATTTTCCAACTTGTAGTCTTCTTCGAACAATTCGCCCGCAAGTACCAATTACATTGTTGAAAGGAAGAGTTGCCTTCAGCCCCCCTTGCATTTTGTTTGCATACAACCTTCCAAATGGTTGGGGTACTCTCCTTGACTGCAAACTCATGCATGGAATGTCGAATTGAATAATTCTTAACAGCAGTCTGCAATTGGTTTTTATTTGTGAAGATCATTCCCACCTTCAAAATTCCCACATCATCATCATATGTGAATTCACCATCTGGGATGCCTATTGAATCAATATGCACATCCTCATATGATGAGTCGAAAAAAGAAGCTCTCGATAAACTAGGATGTGGTGCAAATTGTTGTGTCATATGTACAGTTGAATGAACTGCATCATCCATAACACATTCATCGTTATTTTCTTGTGCTTCTGGCTCAGAATCACACGGAACAGTATGCCCCAAACTATCAGAGGGTACCTGTCTTGTGTGTCCACCATGATCATTCACATTACGAGTTGGAACGTAATTGGTGAAATGAGGCATTTCAGATTCACCGGCAATGTAAGATGTGTACTGATTGTACGTATCTTCCATTGGATCATGAGATGATCGTGAAGGAAATATCATTTCCGCGTCAACAAATAGCTCAACTGATCCGAAACCAGCATTCGGATCAAAAAAGAAACGAAGGTCGCGGTTACACGTAATCGGAAATATTTGTGACATGTTATTAATGTCATATTTTGCAGATACCTTCAACGAATATTGGTTCAAGTCAAAACCAGTCATCTCAGATAATAAAGACAGTAGATCATTATAACCAATCCGACGATCAACTCGTTGTAATCCAACAACTATTTCATCACATCGTACAATTATTCCAATATCATTTGAATTGGCCATACCTACAAGCTCCGTTCAAAATCCCAAAATTTAAATTTAGTTTATACGAATTGAATTTTTCTTTAATCAATGGAATCAATCATTTATGATAAACATTTAAAAAAAAAACACCAGTATACATATAAGGTTTATAAATATTAAAGTATAGCATTTCATTCCTAAGGCATATTCAATTTTCATGGAAAAAAATGTAGTCTTTCATTCCTAGGATTAAATCTTAATTTAAATAAAATAACAATGCCTAAATTAATTTTTTTTAAATCTAAAATAATAAATGTTTCTTTAATTTTTTTTATTTAACTAAAAAATACAACATTGTGTTATTAAAGTTTTTGATACAGTACCCACATTTAATTTATGAAAAAAAAATATTACTACTTAAAAAATACCTTTCAAATATACTTATATGGATTCTAATTTCCAATCCATTATAGTTTATAATAATCACCTTTAGATAATGATAATAGATATCATTCAAATATATTATTTTATTAATATATATAAATATTTAAGGATTAAGATTCAAGATAAAAAATCAACAAAGTAAAAATAATAGTTTTCAGCCGATTCTAGCTAATAATAAACTCGATTTTTCAAAATTGACTATCTATTGATTATGATAAATTTATTTATTTTCAATTAGTGATTTAATTATTTTATTTAATATTAAATATAATAAATTGATTAAACAACATATTAGAAATATATATACGGTTAAGATGTCAATCACTAGCAGCAATCCATTACAATTACTTGGATTAAGATAATTTCAAAACCCATGTTTTGGATTAACTTGAAATCAATCCCGATAAATTCAATATCATTTATTTCAATTATTTCAATACAAATTATAACCATAATATTTAATTACGAATAAAATTATCATTTTTTTATTTTTGTAAACTGTAGTATAATCTCTAACTCATGCAATACATTTATTTAATACTCCCTCCATTCTCAGTAATTAAATGGTCTCCACTTATTTAATTAAACCTAAAGTATGTCTTCAGGCATTAAAAAATGGAAAACTTAAACATGGACTGGAAAATTTCATGCAATATTAACATATGATATTTTTCGATTGAGAATAAACGCATCATAAAAAATACAAGTGAATGTAAATAAAAATACCTCAAGATGTGTAATTCTTCCAAATATACTCCTCTTTATAATCTTCTGATAGCAAACATCAACTCAAAAGCATAATAACCTAAGAACAATAATATAACAAATTTAATGAGAAAATACTATATATAAACAAACAACTTGAACTTAAAATATTTTCTTGAACTTACCCGTGTCTCTAAATTTTTTGTTATAGAGATGTTGTAATGGAGAAATCCGCTTGTATTTAACAAGATTTCTCCCTCATATACTGTATACATGTGAACTCTCTAATTTCAAATGTACTGGACTTTCCATCAGCATTTGAAAGCATGCATGAATGTTAAAGAATATATTCGCGTAGGTCTGCATGCTTGCCAACGAATATATTCGCGTAGGCTTGCATGCGGGAAGGTAGGTGGGTGCCTTGGGCGCCATTGGCAAGGGCGTCCTACACTAAAATCTGAGATAATGCAATGACCGCCATTCATGTTGGCGCCCGTTTTGCAGATTTTGTCGATGGGCGCCGTTGTCCGTTTTGCAGATTTTGTTGATGGGCGCCGTTCACAACGGCGCCCCTTCTGTTTATTCATCACCACCGGAGAGTTTGGTCGGAAACATCGTTGAGCGCCGTTGTGAACGGCGCTCCTTCCTTTTGTACAGCATGAGCGCCGTTGCGGATGGCGCCCTTGCTTATTTTGATAACAATTTCAAAAACCACCGTAGATTGGTAAGTGGTTTTGAAAAATGCCATATTTGAATAAAAAAGCCGTACTTTTCTTGACATTGTAATTTATTCAAAAATAAAATTATTTTTATCAAATAAATTTTATAATTTTTTTTTTAATTTGATATTATATGTTAAAAATTGATTAGAAACCAAAAAATTAAAATGTTCAGAATTTCTTATAAATAGACTGAAATAAACACAAACAAATCAAGCCTTAAATTGAGACACGAATATTAAAACTAGATTTTAAATTGAGAAAAAAAAGTAAAATATAGAACTTGATTTGAGGTCACACTTTACATTTGAAGACTTGAACTGAAACACATTCTAAAAATGTTGCCCTCTTGTGAAATTCTTCTGATTTGAATATTGTTATTTGAGTTATAAAATGTATTTCCCTCTACCCATTACGTTAAAAGTCGTTAATGGATGTTTTACACCAATTAAGAAAGACTTAAAATAACAATAAATATGTGTAATGTGATATTTTTATTCCTTAATTATTTACCCACATAATCATTTAATGCACACTCCCTCCTTGTTTAGTACACAACGTTTTAGAATTAAGCTACAAATTATAATATTATTTGTTTATTTTACCAACATTTCCTTATTTAATGATACAAAAAATAAATCACTAAATTAATTAGGGGAAAGAACTTGCGAGGTTGGGGAGGATTAGGGCAATGGGATGACAAAAAAAAAACATCGATTTGGTATTTCTGATGAAAATAAGACCAAAGTTGGATAAATTTTAAGAGTCACGGGATCAAAACCAAAAGAGTCAAAAAATTTGGGACCAATATTTTTTTCTCCATAAACTTATATGAGACAATTAATATGTACATGAGAAAAATCTCATTTATCATGTTTCATACTGGTATTCCATAATATGAAAATAATTTAACTTTAAATTCTATAAGGTGCATTATTATTTTAGTTGATGAAAGTTTTTGTCACAAATAAAATTGGAGGGCCTAATTTTAAAGTTAAAACATACAAACAAAAAAATCTAATTAAGATCGTGAGTTATGCACTTTGTAGAAGCCAGCAGTACTAAATAGTAAAAATCATCTTATATATTAATGCTCTTTGCATAAGATAAATAGGATTTAGATACTACATATCAAGAGAGTGTGTATTTTCTAATAATATTTATATATCCATCCTAACATCAATATCACTACACAGTTAACTATGAGCATACTTAGCCTTATACTCTCTCCAAACTTGATCCAAAGGTTTCCCCAACAAATCTTTAAAATACTCATCTTTATACACTTCCCTCATTTTATTATTCAAATCCACGGTAAACCCTGGTCTCAAAGTGTCGCAATACTCCAAGAATCGGGCCGTCACACCATACCCCTCGTCCCACTTTGTACCTTCACCAGGTTTGGTATAACCTTGAGGTTCATAGTAGTTGGATTTCATCACAGCGTAATCGGCAACGCCTTCTGTTAGACCTCCTGGAGCTGTCCCACGGCCCGACCATTGGAAAATATGGGTCATTTCATGGTACATTAACTTAGTGAAATAGAACCTGGCCCGGCCCGCTGGAAAGTTTTGGAGACCTTTCGCATCTATGTAGATGTTATTTAAACCAGTTTGGCCCAAAGCGCCGGTGAGGGTGGTGATGTTGATGTTTAGAACGGGGACGATTTTTCTTTGGGCGGGGGTGTT
The DNA here is from genome assembly GCA_947034835.1 of Ballota nigra. Lineage (NCBI taxonomy): Eukaryota > Viridiplantae > Streptophyta > Magnoliopsida > Lamiales > Lamiaceae > Ballota > Ballota nigra. Next base: position 63,901,847 of record OX344721.1, on the reverse strand, counting down.
TTGTTTAAATAGTTTCCATATGAATTGATTGATTTCTTCTGCGGTGTCTATAGTGAACCGAGCGCCGATTTCGGTTAGGAAGCGGTGGCCGCCGGGGGTTTTGGGGTTGCTGACGATGACCACGAATTTGGTACAGTGTATTCCTTGGACAAGTGATGATAGGAGGAGGAATGAGAGGAGGGACATGTGAGGGTTTCTTGGCATTTTGACACTGTTGAAATAGTTCATTTATAATATATGTATATATATAGGCAGGTTATATTCTTTGTGAAATCTCCAAAAGTAAAATAATTTATGGGGGAATCTTTATATTAATATTATATAAAAACAAGAATGTCTAATTAAGAAAATATGCACTAGAATCTGATAATTGCGTTTAAAAATTTATGAATTCTTGTAAAAAGTTGATTAATTGCTGAAATAATTGCATTTTTGTAGCTTTGTACGAATGTCATATATTAGGGAAGTATAAACAATCTCTTTCATATATTAGAAAAGTATTAATCCCATAAGACCCTAATAACCCATATTCCATCCAACCATTTTAATTGTCTTTATAAAGAAAATAATTAATCCAAAATAATTACCATTTTTCATTTATATATAGTATTAAATGTCATATTCTGAATTTGGTCTTTCTACCTATTCTTTAAAATAATATGAATAAATGAAAAGGTAAATGTCACATTGCACATAAATTTATAGTTATTAAAGTCTTTCTTAATTACTGTGAAATTTATTTTTAATTAGATTACATATTATTAATGGTGTTATCAAATTTATATTTATTAATTTTAGAATTTTTTCAGATTCTAATTTTTATTTTCCAAATATTTAGGTTTGACATTTAAGTAAATTCAAAATTAAAATAAAATTTCCTCCATCTCATCATTATCTTCATACTTTTGTGAAATTTCCATCACAATTTAAAAAAATGTAAAAATAGTATTGAACGGAAGAAGTATTATATTCAAATATTTAATAATATATTAAATTTTTTAAAAAAAATTAGTTTTATTAAATTAACTAATGGCACATCGATACAAGAATTGCAACCTTTTGCTGTGTAGAGGTCGGTTTAGCCGAGTTAGCTTGAACCGGCCTCTCAAGAAGATAACTCGGTTAATTGGTAAACATTCTGTCAGGGTCTTACTGAACCCAACAATATGAGTGGTTCGTCCTCAGGCTCAGCTCACCCGCGACTTAGAAAGTTAGGATATAATGTAAGAGAATGGAGCACCACTTCCTCGCCCCACCGGTTCCAAGTGTGGCCGTGGAAGTACACCTTTTTCCTCGCTAATCTTCGAGCTCGACCATATGATCGCATGGGAGGCTGAACCCAGAATCATTATTCGAGTGTGAGTTTCTTGACTCTGATACCATAAAAAAATTCTGCTTCATCTAAAAGTTTATACTTGTAGAAGAGTCACCACAAAAATAATAAAGAATTACCTACAAAATTAGAATTGCCTACAAAATTTTCCAACAATAAAGTTTATAGTAGGAATTGCCTACGATAAATGTCTACAAAATTTATTTCAACCTAGAAACAACTTGTCTACGTAATTAATTTGCCTACGAAATAAAATTCTTAGGTTTAATTACCTACAAGTCATTTGCCTACAACTACCAGAAAACATAAAATCGCCTACGGAAATTGTCAATATAACTACAAAATTTCCAACAAAAAAATTTGTAGTGGGGATTACCTACGAATTGCCTACAAATTTTTTTAATTGTATATGCATCTTCCTTCCCCACCTACAAAAAAGCTTGCCTCGTAAATTCTGTAAGCAAATTGTGTTGTAGGTAAAATTTTGTAGGCAAATGACTTGTAGGTAATCATACCTAGATATTTTATTTCGTAAGCAAATTAATTCCGTAGGCAAGTTGTTTCTAGGTTGAGAAATGTAGAAACTTTCATAATTAGAAAATTCTGTAGGCAATTCTTACTACAAACTTTTTTGTCGAAAAAGTTTTATAGGCAATTTTAATTTTGTATGCAATTCTTTATTTTCTTATAATGTACAACACAATTTACCTACAGAAGTTTTGTAGGCAAACTATTTTATTGGTGGGGAAGGAAGATATTAGATTTTTTTGTAGACAAATTCGTAGGCAATTCCCACTACGAATTTTTTTGTTAGAAATTTCGTAGCTATGTTGATAATTTTCATAAACAAAATTAAATTTTCTTGTAGTGAGTGTGAAATTATTTCATTTAATTATTTTCCTTACAATGGTTCCTCGATCGTCGAGAGTATGATGGTCACACTATAAAAAAATCGCGTTTTTGCGACTGATATTAGCGACCGCCTATAAAATCGGTCGCTAAATATTATATTAGCGGTCGATTAGCGACCGCTATTGACCAGGGGTCTCAAATAAAATAAATTTGCGACTGACACAAAAATTGGTCTCTAAACCTCATTATTAGCGACCATCACCGACCACGCCGGCGGCCGCTAAATTCAAAAGACGGTCAAAATTGACCAACACTTTTTACCGCCTGATTAGCGATCGTCACTGCGGCCGCTGATTTCAATTTTAAACTCAACAGGCGGTCGCAAATTAGTAAAGTTTGACCCGTCTTGGTAACGGTTGAGGGTCATAAATGCGGGAGGTTTAGCGACAGCCGGTGGCGGTCGCTAATCCTTAGTTGGTCTAACTGAACCGTCAGATTCGGTCAAGATGACCAAAAATTAGGCGGTCGCGAATTTCTTTTATAACTCCTATAAATACCTCCTCCTCCGTACGACATTTACATATACTCCTCCTCCTACTCCTCCACCGCCACCGCCGTCCTTCTACACAATAACCTTGAGTTTTTAAAATTTTAACCGTTTAAATTATTTTTAAATTATATTTTGAGAATTATAATGCATGTTTAGACAATATTATATATATGTAAAATTAGTTAATGTTTAATTATGTTATAGTTGATGTTTAATTAGTGACATTATAATATATATGTTTAGCTTCACTTATATACGTGGGTATTATATATGTTTGTAGGATAATTATATATGTTATGAAATTATATATTAATATTTATGTGGTTGTTGGAATTATATTATAGTTGATGTTTAATTAGTGACATTATAATATATATGTTTAGTCTCACTTATATACGTGGGTATTATATATGTTTGTAGGATAATTATATATGTTATGAAATTATTTATTAATATTTATGTGGTTGTAATTATGTTATAGTTGATTTTTAATTAGTGACATTATAATATATATGTTTAGCTTCACTTACATATGTGGGTATTATATATGTTTGTAGGATAATTATATATGTTATGAAATTATATATTAGTATTTATGTGGTTGCTGGAATTATGTTATAGTTGATGTTTAATTAGTGACATTATAATATATATGTTTAGCTTCACTTATATACGTGGGTATTATATATATTTGTAGGATAATTATATATGTTATGAAATTATATATTAATATTTATGTGGTTGTTGGAATTATGTTATAGTTGATATATAACATGATATGATTTGTTGAATTTATAATTATTACAGATGAACCATGAAGATAACCGTCTCAGTATTATCCTGGTCGACAACAGGTAAGTATTTTTTAATGAATTATGTATACTTTTAATTATATTATTATTAACTTGAATTTTTAATTTATTGTCACATGATGCTTCCAGCCCATGCGACTAGCTCAATCGTCTCACAGGTCATTAAGATGACCATTTTTTAGTATGGTGCCCACTCGTGGAGACAAGTGCTCGAGCAAAAGAGGATGAAGTACTTTGATGAGTTCAAGGTACAAATTTTATTTATTTATTATGATTTTAACTTTGAATTTTTTAATTTATTCATTAATAATCTATTTTTAATTTAATTGCACAGGCGGTGCGTCTGGGACCCTGTCCACGATAGTGTTATGTACGACCTATTCTGTGTGAAAGCGCAAGAACGGTACAAAAATATTATTTACAGTCAGAAGAAGCGGTGGGAGCGTGGGGAACGGATGGAGTTGGGCCGAGCGCCAGACAGACGTTCAATTTGGGATGGTCTGGTGGATCACTGAAACAGTGAACCATCATTCAGAAGAAGATCATGAAGAGACAGAGGAGAGAGATAGAAGAATTTTAAAACAATATTTCATTTAACATGATATGATTTGTTGAATTTAATTTATATTTTTATTATGCTCTAAAAAATATTACATTATTAAAAAAAAGTTAGTATATATATATACATATAAATGAATTAGAAACAAAAATGAATGAATTTGATGAATTTAAAAAGAACGGGAGTCAATTTGAATTTATATACAATTTAATGCATAAGAACGAAAAAATTAGTAATTTATATTCGTCTAAAATATTAAATTTAAAATATTAAAAAAAAAATATATATATATATATATAATTGCAAATAAAATCACAACATTTTCGCAAATTGCAATTTAATCTAAACTTTTGAATCGTTGCAAACAAAACCTCAATTTATAATTTGTTAGCAATTCCAACTAAAAGACCGAATTCAATATGCTCAAACGTAATGATTAATTATGCGTTGTCATCCGAACCAATCTAAACATATTAATACGATTACTTATTCATTGTCAGGTAGGTGAAACATTATTTTCTGACCGTAAAAAATTGGTTGTTGGTTCAAATTGCAACCAAACATTAAATTGAAGTATTGTTTGCAAAGATTAAAAAATTTAGATTAGATTGCAATTTGCGAAAAGATTGTGATTTTATAATTAATTTGATGAATTTAAAAAAAAACGGGAGTCAATTTAAATTTATATACAATTTAATGCATAAGAACGAAAAAAATTAGTAATTTATATTCGTCTAAAATATTAAATTTACGATATTAAAAAAAAAGTTAGTATATATATATATATATATATATATATATATATATATATATATATATATATATATATATATATATATATAAACGAATTAGAAACAATTTGATGAATTTTTTTAAAAAGGAGTCAATTTGGAATTATATACAATTAAATGGAAAAAAATGAATAAATTAATTATTTATAATAGTCTAAAATATTAAATTTATAAAATTAATAAAAAAGTTAGTAAATATATATAAACGAATTAGAAACAATTTGATGAATTTTTTTTTTAAAAAGGAGTCAATTTCGAATTATATACAATTAAATGGATAAAAGCGAATGAATTAATAATTTATAATAGTCTAAAATATTAAATTTATAAAATTAATAAAAAAAATTAGTATACATATATATATATAAAAGAATTAAAAACAAAAAGAGATTAATTTGATGAATTAAAAAAAAGGAGTCAATTTGAGGTTATATACAATTAAATGCAAATAAACGAACAATAATAACATGTGTCCTAGTGGTTCACACCTCTTCCGGGTTACCCGGAGGTTGTGGGTTTGATTCCCCTTGGACGCATATTTGCCCATTTATTTCTACGCTCGACTAATATAAGCTAGTGGCTCAGTGGTTCGCGTTCTGCCCGAATCCCAATGGGCGCGGGTTCGAACCTAATGAGTTACTTTTTTTTTACGCTGGTTCGCAGATTAGCGACCGCCGCTAATCACAAAAATAAACCTAAAACTTTAATATTATTTATAAAAATAAATTAGCGATCGCCCTTAGTCGGTCGCTAAATCATAACCCGATCGGGTCAGACCCGATTGGACGTTCAGCGACTGCCAGACGTCGGTCGCTAATTCTAGCGACTGCTTGGGCAGTCTCAGATTAGCGACCGATATCAAAAAACGATCGCTAATATTAGCTACCCTCGTTTTAACGACCGGAATTTTATCGGTCAGAAATCGATCGCTAATCACATTTAGCGACCGAAAATCGGTCGCTAAAACCCTTTTTTTTTAGTGCCAAGGGAATGTTTGTCTTAGAAGCCAGTGTGGGTATGTATATAAATGTAAGGTGTTATAAAATATGGGTGTCTTAAATTTGAAATTTTTTGGGGTCTAAATCTATCGGCTCGTTGGTCTTATGGAAGGACCGGTTACGCACAAAGGAGCCTTCCGCTTTCAATGGCTCATTTCAATTTCCAGACAAAAATATTATAGCCTATCACTACATTTTGGATCTTCTCATAAATTTTTAAATAACTAGTCAAGTTAAATGAGTATCGAATAGAATGTCTAGTTACATTATGTTTAGGGGTAGATTGCATTTTTTAAGAGAATTTGAGTTTATTCTAAAATATTTTCAATCTTGTAATATTTTTCGACACTTTTGGTCCAAAAGATTATAGTGATAGTTCCATGAGAATTAATAAATTGCAGTTTTGGTATTAAAAGAAAGGGGTAAATTTTCGGTTTTAATAGCGGTGGGAATAAGTCAGGCTACATGACAGGGGACCTATGGCTCGATCTATTAAAGCCCAACTCGACTTCAGCTCGTTTAATAAACGAGTCAGACTCGGACTTTTTTAAAAACCTATTTATTTAAATAGGCCAGACTTGAGCTTTTCTATAAGCCATTTATAACCAAACAGGCCAACCTATTTAACTTTATTAATAAATATATTATATACATTATATAACATACTCCCTCTGTCACCAAATTTATTTGCTACTTGCTACCCATCCCCAATTGGTTAATCATTATTTCATAAATAATAATATAACAATATTATTTTTTACAATAATAAATTTCACCTACACTAGTATACCTACATCTCATGTTATTACTTTACACATACTAATTAATATTTTATTAATTAAACTCAATTTAGTTTAAAGTGGCAAACAGTAAAGTAGAAAATAACTTTGAGACGGAGGAAGTATAATGTATAATAATAAAATACATATATAATATAATAAGTACTTAATGTGTGTGTATATATATTTACGTACACACACGAATATTACTAAATATAAATTATAATATTATTTGAATTTGTTATTGTGCTATTATTTGACAAGATCCTTGGTAAATTGTTTTTATTCTTCATTTTAAGATTTAAAGAGTTAATTGTTATGATTTAATGATAATATAATTATGTAAATTTGACTAAAAAGACTCCTAAAAAGCTTTCGGACCAGAATTATTTAATGAGAAATGTCGGACCAAAACTCTGAAAAAAGCCTATGATAGTTAACAGTCTAGATTTAGGCCCAAAAATCAAATAGCAGGTCCAGACTGTCCAACGAGATATGCCTAGCTCGACTCGAACTATTTCTATCCGTAATTTAATCCTAATTTAATCCAAAAAATTAATGGAGACCAAAACTGTTTAAAAAAAAGGGAAATCATATTTACTAAAAAAAAATTGAATCGATTTTCTTGAAATCAAAAAGATTTGTTTCTTATCTTTAGCAATTAAATATTCCATAACTTTCCTTTGAAAAAAAAATGAAAAAAAAATCTCATGCAATGGATCAGTCTTCACATAAATTAATGATGCAGGTAAATTAATGAATTTTAATTTCACATAATTGAAAATTGAGAATCCAATTCTCAAATCCTCGTAAACACACATTTATTAACCATAATCTTTTCTTTCTAATCCCAAACATCTCTCATTAATACGTAGATAATCTGAAGCTCTATAAAGTAGTGAACTTTGACATGCACCGTTGATCTCAAAGCATGAAAATCCACCATTACTCGTTCCTCCTATTACTCCTAATCCTCCAGCATTGCCCGGCCACCCTCTCCGTGAAATACCAAGTCATCAACAATGCGAAGCAATTCCCCAGTGGTGCCCGATTTGAAGCCGAAATCGGGGTCCCGTACACAGAACAAATCATGAAAAAAATCAACACTTTCATCTGGAGCACTTTCCAACAGAAGACCGCAGCCGACAGAAAACCTGTGGAAAAAGTGATCGTATTCATCCAGCAATACGACGGCGCGGAGGCCATAACCTACGGCGACAACATCAACGTCAGCTCTTTGTACTTACAGGGGTACAAGTCTGATCCGATACGGGGGAGCCTGAAATGGGAGTTCACGTCGCTGCTCTACCACGAGATGACCCACGTCTTCCAGTGGAACGGCGAGGGGACTGCGCCGGTCGGCCTGGTTGAAGGGGTCGCCGATTACTCCATCCTCAAATCGAAATACTATCCGCCCGGTTTCGCAAAACCCGGTGCAGGAGATAGATGGGACCAGGGGTACGATATCACGGCCCGCTTTTTGGAGTACTGTGACAAGTTGAGGCCAGGGTTTGTTGCGGCATTGAATAAGATGATGAGGCATAAGTTTTCTGAGGATTATTTTAGGGTGCTGACCGTGGACCAGCTCTGGAAACAGTATAAGGCTAAGTATGCCGGCAAAACTAATTAATTAGCCATTATTGATGCTAGTTAGTGTTATAAATATATACTCCCCTCCGGAGATATGACTGTTTATTGACAATTTTTATCTAATGAATAAATGTTATTTTAAAATAAATTACTCTCTCTGTCTCATATTTGTTTGCTAAATTACCTAAAAGGTCTATCACATACTTATTTGCTATATCCAATTTTGGCAAAAAAAAAAAAGTAACGGTACTTTTTAATATTATATTCTCCATACACTAATAATAAAAAACATATACTTTATCACTTTATCATTTTAAATATTAATAAATAATTCTTTTCTTAAAACCCGCGTAAAAACCTAGCAAACGAGTTTGGGATGGAGGGTGTAGTTTTTAAATATTTTCATTTTAGAGACCGTTATAAAAGTAAAAGTGAGAAATGCATTTGGTTACGGTGTATAATTAATTGCTTGATAAACATCTATAAGACTGATTTCAAATAAATCTTTATACAACTTACGATCGGCCTTTCCAGTAACTGTAGATTATATCTCTAGAAGTGATGAGTACGTGGAACGATTATTTCATTCTTCATATACATACATATCTATATGTATTGTCCAAGTAAGTTTGCACATTTATATAAATGCTCCTCTCAATTTTAACGTTTTGATTTTTGTCCAATATGTGCACATTCGATTTTTTTAGAAAGTCATCGAAAATTTGGTTGCAAATATCAGAGAAAAATAGTTTTTTTGTCTCAAAACTTGTCTAGTGTCTAATTTTGATCCCAAAAATATTAAATTTTCAATTTTGATCTCATAACTTACTGAATCGTCCAATTTTAGTCTCAAATGTGACCAAAATTGGACAATTCAATAAATTATGGGACCAAAATTGAAAGGTTAATTTTTTTTGGAACAAAATTGGACACTAGATAAATTACGGGACCAAAATACCACTTTTATGCACCTTCTTAATTAATATTGTACTCTAGAATTATAGTTGATACAATAGAAACACGGTACAATAATGTAAGGTCCATTAATTGTGAGAATATCCAGAATGTAAAACACGATTAATGTGTTAATTCAAATGATTCAAATACAAATACTTAAAAAATATCTATAAAATATGAAAAAAAAAACCAATATTATTTATTCCGATAATTATTATTTAAGATGAATTACAAAGCTTCCATAAATACTAATAATAAAATTTTAATTACTAACTAGAAATGTAAATCGCGATAGAGTAAATAAAATAATAAATATATAATTTTCCTATAAATTTTTATTCTCCAAATCTTCGTAAAATAATCTCATATTGCTATCGTGATCTCGTCTCAACCAATAGAATATAAATGATTAATATATATGATTTACATGATATTAACTAGTAATGTTATTTTATTACAATGATTATTTCAGAGCATAACGAGAAATTATAAGATTGGAACAACAACTCTCATGCTCGTCATCGATAATTTAGAGAATGTCATTTTATCTTACAGAATCTACATATATAATTAATTAAGTATTGTTTGATATATATATTTATATTTATATATACAAGGTGAGAAAAGAAAAACAATTAATGAATACGGAAAAATAGTTTTTTGTCCCTAACTTGTCTGGTGTCCTATTTTGGTCCCAAAAATTTTAACTTTTTAATTTTGGTTTCATAACTTACTGAATTGTCCAATTTTGGTCCCATTTGGAACCAAATTTGGACGAGAATAGAAGTTTTTTGGTCCCATAACTTATCGAGTGTCCGATTTTGGTCCCAAAAATTTTAACTCTTCAATTTTGGTCCCATAACTTCTACGGTTTGCCTAATTTTAGTCCCATTCTTGTTGAGAAATTTCTTTTCGGTCCCATAACTTATCGAGCATCCTATTTTAGTCCCAAAAAATTTGACTCTTTAATTTTTGTCCTGTAACTCCTATGGTTTGTCCATTTTTCAACCACATATTAGTGATATGGAAAAAATTATTAAAAAATACAAAATAAAAAAATATATCATTTTGCGGACACATCTTCGAGGGTACCGTAAAGGCCCAAATTTAGGCAGAATGTGAGTTGAGTATGAAAAAAAAGGGCACCATTTTTGTATTTTTAAAGAAAATGGGGCCATAAATGGACAATCCCTAGGAGTTATGGACCAAAATTGAAGAGTCAAAATTTTTGGGACCAAAATCGGACACTTGATAAGTTATGAGACCAAATAACTTTTTTTTCTAAAATTTGGACGATTCAATAAGTTATGGGACCAAAATTGAAAAGTAAAATTTTTTGGGACCAAAGTTGAACACTAGACAAGTTGCGGGACCAAAACTATATTTCTCCAAATATCATATTTTGTTTTGATTTTTTTTTTAGGGTAAATTGCAAGGATGATCCTATGAAAATTTGTATTTGACATATCTGGTCCCACATTCTTTTTTTTGTCCCATTTTTAACAGAAAATTTCTCATCCGAAAAATATTTAACGTTTTCGCTAAATGAAAAACTTGAAGATAAAACCTTTCAAACTTGATTTTTTTAGGAAAATGGGCCAGCTTTGACCAAACTGGTTTAAATAACATCTACATAGATGCAAAAGGTCTCCAAGGCTTTCCAGCGGGCAGGGCCAGGTTCTATTTCACCAAGTTAATGTACCATGAAATGACCCATATTTTCCAATGGTCGGACCAAGTAGAGGCGGATGCAGCTAAGGACAAAGGGGTACAACTGCATCCCCAAACTGAAATAAACCAATATATATCCATAGCTATGTCTATAGTTTGATCTAGTGGCCTAATCCTTCTTCCCACTTCAAAGGTCTGGTGTTCGAAGTCTTTTAGCAGCACAGCCAAAGTAGTCCTTTAGCCTTTTCCTTCCCCAACTCCTTTTGTTTTCAAATTCAAGGTATTTTTATTCATAGTGGTAGTTTAAATAATTTAACTAATGTTTAAGGATAATCTAGGGGCGGAGCCAGAATCTCAGAACGAGGGGGGCCAAAATATAGAGAAGTATTGAAATATATTAAGTTAAAATTTGAATATACTAATTAAAAATTAATATCTTATTATAATATATTTTCAAACCTCTTCAATGTGATGTGTCAACACCACCTTATTCTAAGGATGAGGTGTCATGTCTCAAATCTCTCCATTTTGAAATATTGTGCTCTCATTAAAAGTTGGTTTAAGTTTTGATCTCAACCATTCATTTTATATCATTATATCTAAACCATTAAATTGTAACTAGGGTTAATATAATTATTTATCATTTTCATTCGTCCATAAGCCGTCTCTCTCTCTCCCCTACGATCTCTCTCACGCCGCCACACTCCTCTTCGATCTTCTTCACAGCGCCGCTTCCGCCCCCTATCCAATCAGCGCAGGTCAGCCGTGGATGCCAGGTTATAATTTTCTCTGTTATTTTTTCCTTTTCAATTCTACTCATCCCACATTTCATTTTCTCAAATTTTTCATTTCCTAACGCCCTTACGGTGTTGGCTTCCTCGCCACTGTCTGCCATGACTTCGCTTCAGTCTTATTCTCTGCACACGCCGCCTCATTCCTAAAATCTTCCAAAGGTTAGGTTTCTTAAACTTACGAATTTTTTGCGAAATTATCTTCGGTATTAAGTTTTCTCTGTGTATTAAATCATTCCTCCGTCTAGCCCATCGTCGTGCAAGGTATGTAGGCGTCGCCTCGCTGCTCTACTCCCGCCGCCTCAAACCGCATTGGATACCACGGCCTTGAACCGAAGGTATGATACTAATTTTTTATAGTATTTTTCTTGGTCTTAGGTTTTTTTCTTCCCGCCTCCTTTTTTAGTTTTTGTCATCCTCCATTGAACAGTCTCAGCGCCACCATCATGTCCACTAAGATGTAAAATAAATATTTTTTCCACAGTTCAACGATTTTCTTACTTTGATATTTTTGGAATTTATTTTTGCAAAATATTTATATATGCTAATTTTTGTAGGAGGATATTGAAATATTTTGCAAAAGATATTGTCACGTAAAAGATAGCAAGATTCCCAAAGAATCTTGTCATCCAAAACCATATCTCACCATGGATAATAGATTGTAACATTATTATTTATTTTTTGGGACAACATTTTACTATCCAAAAGATATTGTCACTAAAATAGCATATTATTTCCAAAAAATCTTGTCATGAAATGCAATATCTTACCATGTATAATACAATAATAGATGTTTTTTGAATAAATAATTTTACAAAATATTTATATATGCTAATTTTCTAAGAGGATATTGAAATATTTTGCAAAAGATATTGTCACGTAAAAGATGGCAAGATTCCCAAATAATCTTGTCATTCAATATCATATCTTACCATGAATAATATATTATAACATTAATTTTTTTTTTGTACAAAATTTTACTTCCCAAAAGATATTGTCACTGAAATAACACATTATTTTAAAAAAGAATTGTCCATGATATACAATATTTTATCATGTATAATACTATGATATTGAAAGTTAGCAATTTCTTTTAAAATTTCTATTTAAAACAAAAATTCAAAATTCATGTATACATGAAATGTTTAGGAGGGAATTGATTTTTTTTAAATAATTCGAATTGACGTTTAATATTATATCAAAATTACAAGATATTTAAAATAAAAAATATTTATACTTATAATTTGAAAATAAATATAACATTTTTTTTTCAGTCCGCGAAATTCGCGGGGATACGCACTAGTACATTCATATATTGCAAACATTTCACTAATAAACAATAACAAGTCTTTAGTGCTCTAAATGCACCGTGCAATTCAAATACATTTTTTTTTAAAATAATCAATGTTATCATTGAAAAATCATTGTTGATGTTATTGAAAAGTCACATCTATTACAGTAATAATAGTAGAGAAAATATTTTAAAATACACTTGAATTACATGATACATTTGGTATATATAAGACTAGGCCATATAATATATATATATATATATATATATATATATATATATATATATATAATAGGTAATAATATATATATATATATATCTATAATATATTTAAAAGTGACAAGAGATTATAAATCATTTTTGGACAACTTTACCCCTCTCTTATTATTTTTTGTACATTTTAATCCTAGCATTTAACTGCATCCTTTTCATTCATTCTTCGCTCAGTCCAACTTTTCACTTTCTCTGACTATCTGCACTCGATCATCTTCGTCACTGTCATCCAAGTTTTCCCACTAGATCTCACATGTCTCGAAGATGAGAAACCATTGGCCAAGTCACCGATAACAATAACGGCCTCCGCCATCACTTGTGTACTCTCGCCACTGCCGCTACTGTATTGCACTCCAAAACCATTTCTCACTTGTGACTCCAGATCAGTTAAGTGACCAATTAAAAGCCACCGCCGAAAAAAGATAGGGTCCAATCGCCGGGAAGAATTGGTGGTAGATGAAATTCAAGGTGTCATTTCACATTTCGAGAGATCGTTTGATTCCAAAAGGGTAATGACTCGAATCTACGCTATCATTTGATCGACATTTCAGTTTTTGTGATTTGTTGGTAATTATTTTGGGGATACTGGTACGTTGTTCAGTCATTAGTGTATACTCCATTACCAAAAAAATCTTAATACTATTAATTAGATTATATTTCTTTGTCCATTGGTGTATACTTCATTGCCAAAGTAATCTGAATACTATGTATTAGAATATCATTTTATAAAATGAATTCTAACAAACATAAGATGATGCAAGTTCTACCCTTCCACGAATCTCATTAATATTTCTCTTCGTAATCCTTTAACTGATACTTATTTATATTAGTACTCTTTTGTTGTTCTTGGTGTTTTGTCAAACTCAACTTAAATTGCTTTGAACATTTGCCATTATTTACTATGCTATGAGTAAATTTAACAACCGATGAACAATATTGGTTGCTATTTATTTTTAATGACAGGCATTTCTCTCAAATTTGGGAGGTATGGGGATTCCTGCGAAGTGAGGATAGTTTCGAAAACAAATAAAGAAGATTGGACCTGTTGGAGAATTGTTGCTTGGTTATTTGCTATTGAACTGTCTGCATCTCATGTATGCTCTAGAGGTGCATTTATTTGTTAGTTAGTTGATAAACACGCCTTTTTAATATTCTTACTCAACTATCTTCGATTATCGCTGAGAATGGTTCAAAAAACATACATATATTTGCTCATCTTGGATAAACTTACCTTGCAAATCATATACTATTCATATTGGATTTCTTAAGTTTGGATGTGATAAGTTACATAAAAAAAATTATGTCCCAATCTACAGTGATCTGAAATTACGTAAATATTTTCTTCTGCTACCACTCTTTTTATGACTGCATTATATAATGCGTGAGAACAACTCCTTTAGGATTCCTTGTTTCTTGGATATTCTTCTTGCATGTAACTCCAGTTATATAGGGATGTAATTTGTGATATATTTTTTTGGGAACTTCTGGTGGTAATTTCCATGGGAAAAACCTCTCTGTATTTTTACCTTCTTCAAAGCTGATAAAATGAGCGGGTGGATGATGCGGTGGTCCAAAGTAGGAGTCCAAGAGGTAAATTAATTTTTTTAGATGAGAAATACTTAATTATCATTGTAGAATCTGATTCATGCTTCTTCTGTTGGTTCAAGGTCAGAAACTAATGATGATGTTTTTTCAAAGAAAATTGTCACATGAGAGGTCTATGTGAGCTTATTAGCAGAAAACAAAGCAGGTTTGAACTTGATATTTCTTCATTTCTAATATTATTCCTGTTTTTAGTAGAGTTTAATATGTATATTATAATCCATAGATTTCTAATTACACTGAAGTTGAGGATATATTTTGAGGTGATTATGCGTTTTCAGAATTTTTTTTAATATCAATGGATTTTGAAATAGTTTTTGTTGGCTTGAGTTACTGTGTTTAGATCAATGGCCAGAAAATTCTAACTTTAGTTCTCCCTAACTTAATAATGGAAGTGAGAGAGAGAACGAGTAATAAGATGTGTTGTATGAAAAATGAAAAAATGTTCTTTCACCTCTTTTTCTTTCTTTCTCTTTGATTATTTTTTAGTGTTATTTACTGTTATTTAGTTTGATGAAAGATCATGTGTGAAGTAAGCATTATTCCTTAGTACCAAAAGAAAATATTAATTTTTTTTCTCAACTTAAAAATAGGACTTTATTAGAGTCGACTGTTTGTTTGAACTTTGAAACTCTGATAAATCAAAAGGGAAAATATAATGGGGAGGTTTGTCAGTTGTTGATGCTACCACTTTCTTGATTCCAAGTTTTCATATTTTGATATACAAACTTCCTTTTAGTATTCAAGAAAGAAAAAATTACTGTGAAATTAACAATCAAACTGAAGGTCGTTAGAGTTGCATCTTAAATGATGTTCGCCCAAAAAGCCTAGAAAGAGTAGTTAATGCTGAGTTGCCATGATTAGAAATAATCACACTTTTGGATGAAATATATTGTTATCATTTTGGTTTTAGGTTTTTTTTTATAGGGAATGCAATTGTCGACATTTTTTGTTTTTGGTTTTGTTTTATCGGAACAATATTTTGAATCATTAGGATGCGACAATGTTTTGTCGTATGACTCCTGTCATGTAAATATTTTGTAATCAATAATTTTTTTTGTGGATGAAATAGATACTGCATTGATTTTGTAGACTCATTATTTGTACTTGGTGAACATAGTGATGGAGCCCAACTGCTAGGGTGTGTTTGTAAGAATCAACATTGACAAATAAATAAATAAAATTAAGGCAAGTATTCGCTCATTCGGAAGGCCATTCTATTTTAATTATGTTATCTTTGTTCAAGAAAAAATAATCTCACCAAATAAAATGCTAGCTAAAGCAATCTAGAAAGATATTGTGCCTCTATTCTCATATATTGTTGTAGCCTCAAGCGTTGGAATCAAGTCGTATCTGCTTATCAAAAAGTTGCATTTTAGATCTTTAATATTCTTCCCAAGCACCTGGGTAGTCAACCCCCTGTATTTTTAATTTTTTTAGTAGGAATGATCACAAATGGATCACAAGATTGTGTTTTTAGCAAGAATTGTAAAGGTTGGCAAATGGATCATTGTTGCACACACAATTTTTATAACGTCAATTTTGAAATGTTTTGAGATTTATTCTTGGTGAGATTTTTAATTTTCTGCTATCTCAATGTTTTGATTTTAGGTTTTTCGCCGGATTCTGGACGATAATTTAAATGGATTTTTTTGTGGATATCAATTCTCAAATTCGTAGATACATTCAATATGAATGTTTCTTTTGTTTGTTGGAGTATGATGTTGCTGCCTAATTGTATTTTGGGACGGCTGTAAGGATAGTGAAATTTAACAGGTAAGGATGAATGTATTGTGTAGCAATTAAGTTGATTGAAAATAAATTTGATTCTACCCTTGATGAGTTGAGATTTTCTCAATCAAGGCTTATTATTGTTAATGGAGTTTTAGTCTATTGCCAAATACTTCCTAAAAATTAACCAACTCATTTTTCACTTATTCGAATTAACCCTTAAAAGACCAGCATTTTAGATGAAGGAAAAAACATTTTGGTGCTTTCTTAACTAATTTTTTTTTTTTGCCTTGGGATTTAATTTAGATTTTTAATATCAGAGATAACTTTTAGTCTGGCGTTAGTACACACACATATATGGAAACATTATTCTATGAATGTTGGAGGATTCTATTTATTGGATAGCTTCCTGCAAGATTTATGTTTTGGATGTTTGATGAATAAATTTATTTTTCAATTTCTAATATTTGTGGTTTGTTTCCAAGTATCTTGAATTGACTGAATTCTGTTATTGAGATTTTAGTAATTGAAACAAGTGAAACTTTGTACATGGATAAATCGAGAAAAAAAGTTATTTGGTCCCATAACTTATCAAGTGTCCGATTTTGGTCCCAAATATTTTGACTCTTCAATTTTGGTCCCGTAACTCCTAGGGATTGTCCATTTATAGTCCCATTTTATTTAATAATACAAAAATAGTGCCCTTTTTTGTCATACTCAACTCACATTCTGCCTATATTTGGGCCTTTACGGTACCCTCGAAGATGTGTCCGCAAAACGATATATTTTTTTTGTTTTGTATTTTTTAATCATTTTTTCTATATCACTAATATGTGGTTGAAAAATGGACAAATCATAGGAGTTACGGGACCAAAATTAAAGAGACAAATTTTTTGGAACTAAAATCGGACGCTCGATAAGTTATGGGACCAAAAAAAATTTCTCAGCAAGAATGGGACCAAAATTAGGCAAACCGTAGAAGTTATGGGACCAAAATTTAAGAGTCAAATTTTTTGGGATCAAAATCGGACACTCGATAAGCTATGGGACCAAAAAACTTTTAATCTCTGGATAAATCATGAGAAATATACATGGTACTACAATTCTAAACCTCTATTTACACTTTAAAACATCAAAAACCCTATGGAACCTTTTAATACATTTGTGTTTCAAATTGTATTTTAAAAGGGAGGACCCACCCATTTCTCTCTCTTCTGCACAACTTTCATCCCTCTCCCATATTTACATTTAATTCAAATTCATTTTACCCAATTTCTCTCTCTTCCCTCTCATCTCTATCCGGAGAAACCCCATGGCTTCCAAATAGGCTAAAATCCGATGGTGCGGTGGTGGTGCAGTGGTCGACGGAAGCCCCGATGCTATGGTCGATGGAAGCCCCGATTTATTTCAACAAGAAGCCCCAAAAAAATTCCACCACCGCTACACTTCCACCGCCAACGCCACACTCCCGCCATAGCCACCGCCACCGTCACCTCCACACTCCACCGCCACTACCAATCTACTCCCCCGCTAAAAAATCCCGCTCTCTCTAAAATCAAGCAACCATGGAGGGTTATCAAGTGAAGATATTTGTGCGACGGCGGGATTTTAGCAACCATAGCCACCGCCGCCACCACACTCCTACCGCCAGTAACCACCAGATTTCACGGATCTAAAAAATTGGCGAATCGATCTATGGTGGATTTGTCCAGATTTGGCCTCAGGTAATCTTTCCTCTTTTAGCTTAATTGTTTTCGCGTTTATGCTGAAAGTCTATTAATGGAGAAGGTATACCTGCGTTTCATTTTATTGATCAGCGTTGTTCATTGTAATGGATAAGGTTACTAATTGGCCGCTGCTCATGGTATTAATAGAGAAGACTATTAACTTTTGATAAACTTTGTGATTACAGTTTTGCCCTCGATTTTAAATCTTGAATCTATAATTGAAATTGATTTGTGAATTTCAGAAGGCGTTGATTTTATTGCCATGTCATTTGTAAATGATGTGTACGCTGATTTTATATTATTTGTTACTTTGTTTCCATTTTGAGTGTAAAATTTCACATATGTCATAATGTGGTTTGATTATCTCTATAAAAACATTAGCATCATTCCCCGAAGATAAGCACCAAGTCTTACATAGATTGAGTTCTATTTGTTTGTTTGGAGTACGGAATATGAAGGAAGGTGTTTTATTTACAGGTCAATAAAAGTTTTGGCAAAGATAGAGAGTAAGGAGGCTCTTCATAAATTGGAAGAAATCGTTGAGGCTTCTGATGGAATCATGATAGCAAGAGGAGACCTTGGAGTTGAAAACGCTTTATGTTCACAATTTATCGGCATTTGTTCATTACTTTAAAGTTTTTGTTCATAATTTTTGTGCGCCTATGCACATTTTTTTCATAGTCTGTTCATAAATTTTTGGACTGTTTGTGTCTAATTTTGTATATGTACTATTTTGGGAATTTTTTATATGTAGTTCTCAAATTAATAATGAAAGAATTGTTCTTGAATTTGAATCTGAACTTGCTAGAATTTTCAAATACTTATATTTTGGTCAAAAATTATTTATGCTTGTGTTCATAAAATTTATGTTTATGTTCAAAATTAATAAACACCCGAAAATAATAAATATTTCTGGTCAAAATTTTGCCTCAAAAACTGTGCAAAAAGGTATCAATCTGTCAATAATGTGTCAGATTTTGTAAGAATTGGATTTTGAACATGGGCCCATCAAATTGTATGAGCTTGTGGTTTTGATTAATTGTGGGGACCACCAAAATGTATGAATTGATTCCATGGGATTTCTTATGTTGTATAGTGCATTTAAGTTTATAGGATTGTAGTAAATAATAAATGCCCCATAAATCATCTTCTTTGGTAATGAGACTTGCAGTACTACTTTTTCTTGTGGTGCAACTTAAAAAATTAAAGAGGAAATGGGAGTTGATTTCTTGATGCGAGCATTCGTGCTCCATATATGCTACTAAAGTCTAAATCTTAAAGAATGAACTTGATAAAAATTATTGGAATATAAAGTGACAGTAACATGATTTTGAGTCCTTCATGGAGTGCAGTTAAGAGCTCTGTTACCTCGTGGGCCTATACCGCATCTTGACTCATGGTTATAGTAGCACTGAAGTTTTGTTAGTTCCAGATCAAATAGTTGTCATGGCAGCAAAAAAGAGACATCTTGTTGATTTCTGTGTGGAACCAAAATTGTCGAATACAAGGGGTCTCTGAAAACATTATACTAATGCAAAGGAGCTATATGGACATCAGGGATTTAAACCAAATCCGTCCTCTATCTTTTCACCTTTATCAAAATGGTCCTCTATTTATTTGCTTTATCAATTTAGTCCTGTATCTATTCAAGTTTCGCCAAAATAATCCTAATTGGCCTAAAAATGTACAAAACCTCACCGTTTTGGTCTTATATTTTGTTTTTTTACCAATTTAGTCCTGTATCAATTCACATTTCTCCAATTAGGTCCTAATTGATCGCATAAAACATAAAATGCCACATTTTTAGTCATGCGCACTAGATTTTTTGGGGGAAGCTTATGATGTGGGTTTTTTTTTTCAATGTGGCACTAGCGGTGGCCAGCTTTGCATATAGACCCAGTCGTTTAACTAGGTTCACATTTTTTTTTTCGTTTGACACCGGAAAACTCCTCCACACCGATTCACCTGGGAACATGGTTCTGATAACATAATTAGGGCCCCCGATGGACCTCCACCTCTGCATTGGTATGATATTGTCCACTTTGAAACGAGCTAGCCTGCACAAATTTATTTTTGGGCCTTCCTAAAAATATATCATACCAATGGAGAACTTGTTCATCCTTATAAACACCAAGAAACTCCCATATTATTTTGATGGGATTTAAACCAAAATCATCATCTATCTTTTCACCTTTATCTAAATAGTCATTTATTTATTATTTTATCTATTTAGTCCTGTGTTTCTTCAAGTTTCGCCAAATTGGTCCTAATTTCCTGAAAAATGGTTTTATGCTTTATGCGTTCAATTAGGACCTAATTGGAGAATGTGAATAGATACAGGACTAAATTGGTAAAGAAAATAAATATAGGACCAAAACGGTGAGGTTTTGTACATTTTAAGGCCAATTAGGATCATTTTGGCGAAACTTGAATAAATACAGGACTAAATTGATAAAGCAAATAAATAGAGGACCATTTTGATAAAGGTGAAAAGATAGAGGACGGATTTGGTTTAAATCCCATGGACATCACATTTTCTTTTAAGTAGAAAGGATGTTTAATCTATAATTTAACAAAAAATTTCTACCTTAAACCTATTTCTTATTTGACTATGAGTAAGGTCTTCTTGCATTAGCAAAACTACACACTACTCATGTGCACATTCATCCCTATTCCTGTTTACTATTACTTTTTACTGATTATTTACGAACAACGTGCAACGCACGTGCTATATACTAGTTAATTTCATATATATATATATATATATATACTTGTAGGAAAAAATTGATACATTTTTAATAAAAATGAGATAAATAAATAAAATAAAAGAATTGAGAGTTCATTTATGAATAGTATATGTAAAGTCAGTAATATATGTGTAATTAAATGATGATTAATGAAGAGTAATAATTTTTTTTTTCTCAGGAAAGAAATAATTTTATTTCAAAAGAAAACAGATTACAACAGATGGTGTGAGATACACCATATCATTAGTTTCTCAGCATAGTGTACTCCAAGTATTAGTTTCTAGAGCAAGAAGACATTCCTTAATCCTTTTTCCAGCACAAAGTAGGGCGAAGCTCCCAGTCTGCATAAGTTGAACTTATATCCCACTGCTTATCTTCTTTTAGCCAATTCCAACAGTATATTTTAAGATCCAAGAATACTTTTTTCATTGGTCGCTCTTCACTTCTAAAGATAATATCGTTTCTCCTTTTCCACAATAACCACACAACACATTCCCAAATGCATGTTGCCACTCGTACTCTCTGTGTTCCCCACAAGCTTCGAAACAACATTAAATTTGAAATCGGACACGATGGAAAAGCCGAACTCACACCCAACCAATTTGCACATTTCATCCAAAGCGAATGAGAAACATTACATTCAAAGAAAATATGTCTACCTGACTCCGGTTCCTCTTTGCAAAAAATGCACACATTAGAAACCGAAGTCGGGACAATATTTCTTCTTTGAAGTAAGTCCATTGTTGACAAAAATTCCTTAATCACCTTTCACGCGTGAATGCATACCTTTGAAGGTGCTCCACTTCTCCAAACCGCCTTAAATTCCTCTCTTTGCTCATTTCCGTCTCCTAGCTTTTTATTGAGCAGCCATTTGTACGCCTCCTTCACCTTGTAGTCACCATTTTTGGCATTCTTCCATATCCACCTATCTTGTTCTCCTTGTCTTGGTTGATACCTGTCAATCACATTGCAAAGATCATTTAGACATTCCATTTCCCTACTATTAAGCTCTCTTCTCCATCTCCAACCCCACTCCCATACTCCCTCTCTCCACTCACCCATCTCCCACACCTTCCCCTCCTTATTCGAATTAAGCCTAAAAAGTCTATTGAACCTCTCTTTCAAAGTCCCTTCTCCAGCCCATCTATCACACCAAAATAGAGTATCCCTCTCCTACACTCCTCTCCAAGCCACTAAAGAACCAGCTATTATCCCCTTCCTCAACACATTTAAGCACTTCCCCCCACCACCCTCCAACCCGTCTCCTGCTAGAAATCAAAAAATCAGATTGCATCACACCCCAATGACAACCCCACCTAGACCTAATCACCCGAGCCCATAGTCTTTCTCCCTCATTTAAAAAACTCCACACCCATTTTCCAACTAAAGCTAAATTAAAACACTCCAAATTCCTCAGCCCTAGACCCCCATCCCTTTTAGATTTACATAACGATAGCCAATTAACAAGAGGTGTTTTAGAATTACTCTCACCACCCCCAAAAGAAATTTCTTTGAATGGTTTCAATCTCACTCAAAACTTTTTTCGGCGCATGGAAGATGGAGAGAAGATACACTGGTACCGAAGCAAGCACTGAAGAGTAATAGTAACGGTAATTGTTTTCAAAAAGAGTATGAAATAGATTTAAGGGACAAACAATTTAAAAGGTAAGATTTGGGGACGGAAAAAGTAGTATTTCATTAATTAATTTTGTACCCCAAAATTTAAAAGATTGGATCCGCCTCTGGGTTCGAGGGACAGCTCCAGGAGGTCTAACAGAAGGCGTTGCCGATTATGCTGTGATTAAATCCAACTACTTTGAACCTGAAGGTTATATCAAACCGGGTGAAGGTAAAAAGTGGGACGAGGGGTATGGCGTGACGGCCCAATTCTTGGAGTATTGCGACACTTTGAGACCAGGGTTTACTATGGATTTGAATAATAAGATGAGGGAAGTGTATAAAGATGAGTATTTTAAAGTTTTTTTGGACTTTGGAGAGAATATAAGGCTAAAGTATGCTCATAATTAACTCTATATATATTGATAGGGGAAAATTTTAAATTTGGTTCATGAGAATTTTTTAATATCAATTTTGGTTTCACATTCTTTTTTTTTTTTTCCTTTTCTTTGTAAATTTGGTCCCTTCAGTTAATTTTTGGGACCAAAGCTGTAATTTTTTGGGATCAAAACTGCAATTTATGCATTCTATTGAGATTAAAATTGCAATTATTTAGGGACAAAAAATGTCGAAAAAATTACGAGACCAAAAATATCAGAAAAATGACCACTTTTGCAAACCACCTATTCCCATAAGACCAAAAGTGTAATGGCCCATATTGATATTCGTAATATCTAAATCCTATGCAAAGAGCAATAAGATGATGTTTACTACTCCCTCCGTCCCGGTCTAAGTGTCCCATTTCTTTTGGTTGAATGGTTTAAGAAAGTGTATTTGTTTATTAATATATGGTAGAAAAGTAATGAATAGCGTTGAAAAGTAATGAATAGTATTTAATAAAGTAATGAATAGTGTTGAAAAGTGGATTGAATGAGTGACATTTTTGGTAATATTGTGTGAATTTGAAGGTTAAAGTTTATATGTAGTAGAGTATTGCTTTTTCCATTTATGGAATGGGACACATAGTGTGGGACAACCAAAAAATGAAAGTGGGACACTTAGAGTGGAACGGAGGGAGTATTTATTACTGCTGGCTTCTACAAAGTGCATGCCTCACGATCTTAATTAGATTTTTTTTGTTTGTATGTTTTAACTTTGAAATTAGGCCCTCCAATTATATTTCTGACAAAAACTTTTAGCTACAGAATTTAAAGTTAAATTATTTTCATATTATAGAATAATAAGTATGTTACTCATGCGATGCATGATGATCAGTATATGTATAAAGTATATTATAATTTTTTAAATAGATGATATATATTTAAGAGAGTCTTTACTCTTGTCGTGTGAGACAATCTCATATATGAGATGCATTCATTTTCATATACTCACTTTTAAAACATGACAAATGAGATTCGCAACATGTACATTATCTCATATAAGTTTTTGTCTACATATTTTTGTACCTCCAATTTTTTTTAAACTTATGTAATATAGACGATGTCATTATTTGTGCAAATTTAAAGAATGTGTAATTTAACGATGATCTCAATTTGTGCAAATATGACAATTATGATGCATTTCTTTTTTGTACATCTAAGATGACCCTACACTTTATATATAGTCTTACATATAACTTATACAACAAAATTAAAAGTCTCAATGTATTTTATAAATATATTGTAGTTATAATATTTTCCGGGAATAATTGAGAGTTTTTTGGTCCCGTAACTTGTCTAGTGTCAATGGTTTGTATTTAAAAAAAAAAAAAAAGACACGTGAGGGTGCGATGCTTGGATTGAAAAAAATCATATCATGATTTAAAAGGTTGTTTCAAATTGAAACAAATAAAGAGGTGATGAATTTTCACAAAAATATTGATTCGTGACTAAATTAAAATTGGATCTAAGGATCGTGAATTAATATGGAATTGATCATTTATTATTTGTCCACATCAGTTACATATAATTACTAAAAAGTTATGTCTATCATAAAAATGAAAGAAGTAATAGGGAGAATAAAAGTTTTTTGGTCCCATAACTTATCGAGTGTCCGATTTTGGTACCAAAAATTTTGACTCTTCAATTTTGGTCCCATAGCTTCTACAGTTTGCCTAATTTTGGTCCCATTCTTGCTGAGAATTTTTTTTTGGTCCCATAACTTATCGAGCGTCCGATTTTAGTCCCAAAAAATTTGACTCTTTAATTTTGGTCCCATAACTCCTATGGGTTGTCCATTTTTCAACCACATATTAGTGATATGGAAAAAATGATTAAAAAATAGAAAACAAAAAAATATATCGTTTTGCGAATACATCTTCGAGGGTACCGTAAAGGCCCAAATTCAGGCAAAATGTGAGTTAAGTATGAAAAAAAAGGGCACCATTTTTGTATTTTTAAAGAAAATGAGACTATAAATGGACAATCCCTAGGAGTTACGGGACCAAAATTGAAGAGTCAAAATTTTTGGGACCAAAATCGGACACTTGATAAGTTATGGGACCAAATAACTTAATAGGTATTGATTTGTAATTGCATAGTCTAAAAAATTGAAATGATAGTGAATTAATGAATGTTACCAAGTTATTGAAATAAAATAAGTATTTAAAGTATATTTGTAGCTCCTATAATTTTAGTGCAAATGTAATTAGATGATAAGTTTATTAATGACAGATCAATAAATTTTGAATTAACATGATATACAATTTGAAAGAGAAATTTGCTCTTTTAGTCCCAAGAGAATAAGTGTAAAACACTTTTGGTACCTATGTGCGAAAATGATCTTTTTTTTTTTTTTTTTTTAGTTTCGGTCTCATTCGTGAATTTTCAGGATCAATACTACAAATTTGTCATCTGGAACCAAAATTACAATTTATAGATTTTATTGCGACAAAAATTGCAATATATCCTATTCTCTTGGGACCAAAAGTGTTTAAAACAATTATGGGACAAAAAGTGCTTAAAAAAACACCATTTTGAAATGGACACATTCTCTTGAGACCAAAAGTACAATTAGCCCTAATTTAAAATACATTATATTTAAAAATACTATATATTTATAAATACATTATTTATAATTTAAAAATAAATATTAGGCACTACAAAAAAAACATTGTTTTGCGACGGACACGTGTCCGTTTTTAAAACAGCCGTAGCTAATTTTTGCGACGGATTTTGGAGCTCCGTCGCAAATTACCGACGGAAGAGTCCGTCGCAAAAATGGCGGGTCAGACCCGGCCGGGTCGCACAGAATTTGCGACGGACAGTAGTCCGTCGCAAATCTTTCGGGTTAGACCCGATCGGGTCAAAAATATTTGCGACGGTCATATTCCGTCGCAAATGTTTTTATATATTTTTTTTATTTTTTTCTGTTTTAATTTGCGACGGGCTGTTTTCCGTCGCAAAATTCAAAATTTGCAACGGAATTTGGCCGTCGCAAATTACTGAGCCTATACAAAAAAAAAAAAGTGGCTCGCGTGGTTCGAGCCCGGGCACCCGGGGAGGGCGCGGACCACTGGGCCACTCGGCCCATTGCTTATTATATGCGGCCCACCTTCTATATTAGTCTTATTAGGCCTTGAACAATTAATCCATTTTTGCGTCCAAGGGGAATCGAACACGGGACCTCTTGTGCAAGAGGAGGGTGCGCGCGCCACTAGGGCACAAGCTACTTCCGTTTATTTTTATGCAATTAATTGTATATGTATTCAAATTAAATCATTTTTTTTATAATTCACCAAATTAATTTCTTTTCGTATCTAAGTTGTTTATAAAAATATTTTGCCCAACTATTTTTTTTATTTTGTAAAATTATTTATTTCGACAATACATAATTTTATAATTCGTTCATTTGTACGCAATTAATTGTATATGTATCTAAATTGACTCGTTTTTTTTCTATAATTCACCAAATTAATTCATTTTCGTTTCTCACTTGTTTTTGTAAATGTTGGGGCCATTTAATTTTTATTATTTCTGTAAAATTATTTATTTCGACTCCCACTTAATTTTATAATTCGTTCATTTGTACGCAATTAATTGTATATGTATCCAAATTGACTCATTTTTTTTCCATAATTCACCAAATTAATTCATTTTCGTTTCTCACTTGTTTTAATAAATGTTGTCGCCATTTAATTTTTATTATTTTGGTAAAATTATTTATTTCGACTTCCGCTTAAATTTATAATTCATTCATTTGTACGCAATTAATTGTATATGTATCCAAATTGACTCATTTTTTTTTCATAATTCACCAAATTAATTCATTTTCGTTTCTCACTTGTTTTTATAAATGTTGGGGCCATTTAATTTTTATTATTTTGGTAAAATTATTTATTTCGACTCCCGCTTAAATTTATAATTCGTTCATTTGTACACAATTAATTGTATATGTATCCAAATTGACTCGTTTTTTTTCATAATTCACCAAATTAATTCATTTTCGTTTCTCACTTGTTTTTATAAATGTTGGGGCCATTTAATTTTTATTATTTTTGTAAAATTATTTATTTTGACTCCCGCTTAAATTTATAATTCGTTCATTTGTACACAATTAATTGTATATGTATCCAAATTGACTCATTTTTTTTCCATAATTCACCAAATTAATTTATTTTCGTTTCTAATTTGTTATATATACAATAATTTAGTAATTCTAATCGTCGTCTTCTTC
This sequence comes from Ballota nigra, assembly GCA_947034835.1. Taxonomy (NCBI): domain Eukaryota; kingdom Viridiplantae; phylum Streptophyta; class Magnoliopsida; order Lamiales; family Lamiaceae; genus Ballota; species Ballota nigra. Next base: position 63,874,502 of record OX344721.1, on the reverse strand, counting down.
CTCTTCATCCTCATCATCATCTTCATCCTCATCATCATCATCATCTTCACCGCGCTCTTGTCCATCATCCTCATGATCACTTTCAATCATTACCATTTCTGGATTTGCAGCAAGTAAGTCGACAAAAATATTCACACCTGCTTGATCAACCACTGTTTGAGCCTCTTGTATCTCTGTTTGAAATGGATCTGTTGGTTCTACACCGTCTTTGTTTGACGGATTAGAAACTTCAACCAATGATCTTGCCTTCACTTTGCAAACTGTCCTCAAGTTGGGCCTACTTGATCCGGGGTATTTGCAATAATATACTTGAGATGCTTGCGTTGCAAAAATATAGGGATCGTATGCAGCCGGAAACTTCTTTCCGGTGTTGATATCAACAATCTTGTAGTTTTTGTCGACTCTTGTTCCTTGGTTCCCTGGATCATACCATTCACACAAGAACAACACTATCGTCCTCTTCGGCCAACCCGGATATTCTATTTTAGCTACTTCTTGCAGCACTCCATAGTAATCGATGGGTTCTTCGTTGTAGTTTGCACCGGTAACGCAAACACCACTGTTTGTAGTCAATTTCGTTGAAGCATACGCTTCAGTATGAAATTTGTATCCATTTGCGTAATATCCGTGGTATGATACCACACTACGTAGTGGTCTTTTGCTCAGAGCTTCAAGATGTGGGTTGTTATTAAGTAGGTCATTTTGTCCCTGTAAATATTAAATTATCATGTATAAAAATAATAACGGATTTGTTATAGGGTAAAAATCATATAATTATGTGATACACACGTAACGTTGGAACCAAAACATAAAATCATTGCGGATGGATTGAAAAACTGTTGCATCTGTGATGTCTGGTTCTACCTGATCGAATCTGTGGTCTTGGGCGGCCTACTGCATTTTTACCCTTTAGAAAGTTTGTTTTGTTCCTCCGAAAGGGATGATCAGGAGGAAGAAACTTGCGATGGTTGTCGAACCATGACACTTTTCTACTCAACGGAAGATAGAATGCATCAGAACCGTCCATGCAATACGGGCATGCTAGTTTTCCTGTTGTTGACCACCCAGACAACATAGAAAATGCTGGAAAGTCACTAATGGTCCACAAAAGTGCAGCTCGCATCGTGAAGTTCTGCTTCCTATGAACGTCGTAGGCCTCCACCCCCGTAGACCATAAAGATTTCAACTCTTTAATCAATGGCTGGAGATATACATCTAATTTATGCTTGGGGTTGTGTGGTCCAGGCACCAAGATACTAAGAAATATATGTTGAGGCTTCATGCACAACCAAGGAGGTAGATTGTACGGGGTCAACAACACAGGCCATAATGAATACTTTTTTCCGTGCATTCCAAATGGAGCAAAACCATCCGTGCACAAGTCTAACCTCACATTTCTCGTCTCCCCTGCAAAATCTGGAAACTCCCTATTAAGATGTTTCCATGCCTCCGAGTCTGCAGGATGCCACATCTCTCCAGAATTCTCACCAGAACACTCCTCAGCATGTCATGTCATGTCTTTAGCCGGGGCACTAGACTGATACAACCTCTCCAGACGAGGAGTGATGGGAAGGTAATACATTGCCTTATAAGCCTTGAACTGCACTTTCTTCTTACTTTTTGTACGACCACATGGTTTGTACCGTGGGTGACCACACATCTTGCAATGATCCTCATCCTCATCCTCATGCCAAAACAACATGCAACCGTTTGTACAACAATCAATCTTCTCAAAGGGTAGACCCATATCCTTCAAGAGCCTCTTGCTCTGATAGAAATTATCAGGCGCCGTGTTGTCTTCAGGTAGAGCTCGTTTGAACAATTTAGCAAATTGATTGAACATTTTTTGACTGACCTTGCCTTCAGTTTTGATGTTCAACATTTGAGCATTGAATGACAACTGCGTCTCAGTCTCACAACCAGGAAACAACTTTTGATCAACAGTTTTAAGCATATCAAAAAACTTCTTTGACCGATGATTTGGTTCCTCATCCATAGGTGTTTCATTGAATTGTGGTTGACCACCCAAAACAGATTCTGCAATCATCATCCGATATCTATCAGGTTCATCCTCTACTTGTGGTTCAAATTGAGTATATGGAACATAACTTGAACCACCAACATCAGAACTTCCACCACCGCTCCACCCAGTATACCAGTATTCTACGGTTTCGATGTCAACATTCCACCGCTGTTCACCGTGACTGGTCCAGTTGTAATAACGGGGAACAAAAACGGAAATCACAAGATGAGTTCTAACCTCATCAACACTCAAGAATCTCATATTTCTGCATCTTCTGTCTTTACACGGACACCTAATATTACCCATACAATCCTTATTGCATGGATGTTGTAGTGCAAACTCAATAAACTCATCAATTTTATTGCAAAAGACAGAGTTAATGCCTCCTCCTATCATTCTAGGTATTGAGTACATCCAACCACGATCTGGAAATTGCATCTGTTACAGATTAAAAGTAAATATCACATGAGTTGTAAAAAATTGGGCAGAGTTTGCCTAAAAATAAGGATATACAAAATTTTCCTTCACAAAAATCAATCCAACACAACCATATATATCAATCATAGTAAACCAATCAAATAAACAAATATCACACAATTTATCTAATAGTGTACAGAAAAACTGAGCAGAGTTTAAACTAAAAATAGGTATAAATATCACACAAACTAAAACGTACTCATCAAATAAACATATATATATCATCAATCATACTAAAATCCATCAAATAAATATATATCATGCTCATTACCTAATAGTGTACTAAAAAATTGAAACAATAAAAATATGACATTTAAACGGTTAAAAATGTGAAAACATACGGTGAAGTTGAAGGCAATGACAAATACGTACGGTGAGGTTGAAGGCAATGACAAATACACCAATTATACGTGAAGAACATATTAAAACCGCATAATTTCTTATTTTTTTCGTGAGTGAAAATGAAAGGGAAGGAAAAGGGTAGGGACTGATATAAAACAGCGTAAATTTGCGACGACCTTAATTTCCGTCGCAAATTTCACATTTTGCGACGGCTATTCCGTCGTAGACCTCATTTGCGACGACACGGGTCAATTATTGGTCACCAACCCGCCAGACAAGTTTCAACCGCTCAAATTTGCGACGGAAAAGGGGCCGTCACAAATTTGAATTTAAAAATTGCGACGGAAAGCCGTCGCAAACTGTAACCCGGTCGAATTTCCGTCGCTAATGTTTTGTCGCAAATTTGCGACGACTTCCGTCGCAAATTTAATAAAACGCCAGCGTTTTATGTCTCCGTCGTTAAATTCCGTCGCAAATTTGCGACGACTTACTATATCCGTCGCAAAATCGGTCAAAATTGACCAACTCACGAATTCCGTCGCAAAACTGCCAGAATTCCGTCGCAAATGACATATTTTGCGACGGACATACGTCCGTCGCAAATCTCCCGTCGCTAAACACCGTCTTTTTTGTAGTGAGGGAAAATATTTCACATATATGATAAATATTGCATTTTGGTCCCATGAGAATAGGTGGTCTGCGAAAATGATCTTTTTCACATTTATTATCCCGTAGTTTTATTCGACACTTTTTGTCCCAAGAAAAGTGCAAATTTGGTCCCAAAAGAATATACAACTTGTAGTTTTAGTCCCAAAAATTTGCAACTTTGGTCCAAAAAATTAACGGAAATGACCAAATTTGCAAAACATGGACCAAAAAAGAATGTGGGACAGTAATTGTCTTTGAAAAATCCCCACGGGACCAAATTTGCAATTTCCCCGAAATCTATACTATTACATGTATTCACTAATATTATTACATTCATTCACTGATTTCATTAGATAAATAAATTGAAATCATAGTACAAAATGTTATGGTATCAACGAATACATATAATGATATTAGTAAATATATATAATAATATTAGTTTCATATTATGAAAAGTTTTAAAGGAAACCTATTCCTTGCTTAATCTTGTGTTCTTTTGTATTTACTGCTAAAAAAATGGAATGTGCACATTTTGGACAACAATCAAAACGTTAAAATTGAGAGGAGCATTTTTATAAATGTGCACACTTACTTGGACAATATATATATATATGCATGTATATACGTAGAAATTTGTAATCTTAAAATACTTGATAATTAGATATATGAAGAATGAAATAAGCATTCCACTCATCACTTCTAAAAGATATTATCGCACATATGTACAGTTACTGGAAAGCCCGCTTGTAAGCTGTATAAAGATTTATTTGAAATCAGGATCTTATGGATTTTTTTCAAACAATAACTTCACCAAATATATTTCAAACTTTTATTTTTACAAATTCGGTCTCTAAATTAAATGAAAATATTAAAACTTCATTTTAAAATAACATTTATTCATTATATAAAAATTGTCAATAAACAGTCATCACTCCCTTAAAATTAAGGGAGGGGGGAGTATACATATATAACTAACTAATTAATCAATTAGTTTTGCCAGCATATTTAGCCTTGTAATCTTTCCAGAGCTGGTCCACGGTCTTCCCTGTGAGCACTCTAAAATAATCCTCAGAAAACTTATGCCTCATCATCTTATTCAACGCCGCAACAAACCCTGGCCTCAACGAGTCACAGTACTCCAAAAACCTGGCCGTGAAATCGTACCCCTGGTCCCACCTATCTCCTGTTCCGGGTTTCGCGAAAGCGGGCGGATAGTAATTAGATTTGAGAATGGAGTAATCGGCGACCCCTTCGACCAGGCCGACCGGCGCCGTCCCCTCGCCGTTCCACTGGAAGACGTGGGTCATCTCGTGGTAGAGCAGCGACGTGAACTCCCACTTCAGACTCCCCCGTATCGGATCCGACTGGTACCCCTGTAAGTACAAAGAGCTGACGTTGATGTTGTCGCCGTAGGTTATGGCCTCCGCGCCGTCGTATTGCTGGATGAATACGATCACTTTTTCCACAGGTTTTCTGTCGGCTGCGGTCTTCTGTTGTAAAGTGTTCCAGATGAAAGTGTTGATTTTTTTCATGATTTGTTCTGTGTACGGGACCCCGATTTCGGCTTCAAATCGGGCACCGCCGGGGAATTGCTTCGCGTCATTGATGACTTGGTATTGGACGGAGAGGGTGACCGGGCAGTGGTGGAGGATTTGGAGTAAGAGAAGGAAGAAATAAAGGTGGGTTTTCATGGTTAATTAAGGAATGAAATTTGAGAATGGATCAACAGTGCATCACATTTCAGTACTATATAGAGCTTGAGATTTTCTATGTATTAATGAGACAGATTTGGGATTAGAAAGAAAATAACATGGTTAATAAATGTGTGTTTATACGAGGATTTGAGAATGGGATTCTCAATTTTCAATTATGTGAAAATTCATTAATTTACCTTCATCAGTAATTTATGTGAGACTGATCTACTGCATGACATTTTCTATTTTGTGTTTAATTACATTTAGTAGATAACATAACACGAGATGGAAATTGCGAAAGTGATGGCATATATATATATATATATATATATATATATATATATTCCTTTTTTTCTTTTAAGAATATTTAATTAATTGCTAAAGATAAAGAAAAAAATCATTTGATTTAGGGGTGAAAATAGGCCGAGTCGAGCTAGAAAACTCGTTGGATGACATGAGTCTGTTATTTAATTTTTTAGCCTAAGTCTACCCTATTAAATGTCATAGGTTTTTTCCGAACTTTGGTCTGACCTTTCAATAAATAGCCCTGGCCCAAAAGCATTTTAGTGGCCTTTTTAGTCATATTACAAAATTATATTCAATAATTATATTATCATTAAATCATAACAATTAACTCTTTAAATCTTAAAATTTGGAATAAAAGCAATTTAACAAATGATCATCAAATAATAGCACAATAACAAATCCAAATAATATTTTAATTTATTAATTATTATTAATATTCATGTATATATATTCAATATTTATTATATTATATTATATATGTGTTGTATTATTATACATTACACTCCCTCTGTCCCAAAGTTATTTTCTATTTTACTATTTGTCACCCTAAACTAAATTAAGTTTAATTAATAAAATGTGAATTAGTATGTGTAAAGTAATAACATGAAATGTAAGTATTCTAGTATAAGGGAGATATTATTGCAAAAAATAATATTGTTATATACTTATATTGTTATTTATGGAAATAACGATTGAGCAAGGGGATTGGTAGTTTTGACAAGTAGCAATTAAGTTTGGTGACAGAGGGAGTATGTTATATAATGTATATTATATATTTATTAATAAATTTAAATAGGTGAGCCTGGTTGGTTAAAAATGGCTTACAAAAAAGTTTAAGTCTGACATATTTAAAGGGATAAAGTTTTTCTTACGTCACATAACTTTTTACCTTTTTCAAAAAGGTCCCAAAAAAATTAATTTCCCCAATTACGTTCCAATTTTTGGCTAAGTGTACAATTTACGTTCCATAAAATTTAATTTATCCAATTACGTTCTAATTATTGGCTAAGTGTACAATCTACATCCCAAAGTTGTTGGAATTGACAAGACGCGGTCATTTTACCTTTGTGCCGCACAAATGCTTGTTAAATTTAATTTTTTTGGACAAAAAATATTTATGTGGATGTTAAATTTATTTTGGAACTATTTTTGAAGGGTGGGGTGGGTGACGGTGAGGAAAAGGACGACGTTTTAGTTTCAATTCCGACAACTTTGAGACGTAAATTGTACACTTAGCCAAATATTGGGACGTAATTGGACAAATTAACTTTATTGGGACGTAAATTATACACATAGCAAAAAATTGGGACGTAATTGGAGAAATTAATTTTTATTGGACACAAATTGTACACTTAGAAAAAATTGGGATGTAATTGAAGAAATTAACTTTTCTGGGACGTTTTTTGAAAATGTGAAAAATTATGGGATGTAAAGAAACTCAATCCCCATATTTAAAAATAGACTTTTAAAAACCCTGTCAGGTTGGTTAAGTGGAATTGGGCTTTAGTAGGCCGAAATATAAGTCCCTGTCAGGTAGCAGACCTATTCTCACCCCTATTAATACTGAAATTTTACCCCAAAATTAAAATTGTAATTTATTCATTCTCTTGGAACCATAACTATAATATCTTGGACCAAAAATGTTGAAAAATAAAAATATTTGTTTAAAACCATTTTAAAATAAATACTTTCTCCTGTGAAAAAAATGCAATCTACCCCTAAACATAATGAAACTATACATTCTATTCGATACTCAATTAACTTAACTGGCTATTTAAATTTATGAGAAGACCCACAGTGTATTTAAATTTGGAAGTTTGTTAGGTGGGAAGAGAGGTAAAAGAGTTGCTGCAACTGTGTGGTTAGGAGTTACTTGGGTTATGTTGGGTAAAACCACAAATAAACTAATGTGCACAGGTACAACGCAATTAAAGGGTTGAAACTAAATTGCACAGAAGATTTTACGTGGTTCGATCTCAAAAGATCTATGTCCACAGGGAGAATCAAAACACTTTATTAATGCAACTTGCAACTCCAACGATTACAGAATAACACTCAATTTAGAAGCTCTCTTCACCAAGTAATGAGTTTCACTCAAGAACCCTAATTCCTTAAATTGAACTGCTCTCGTCGAATTGATGGATGAAAAAATTGTATGTAAACTCACAAATATGCCCTATATATATCCGAGTTAGCCTTGAGTTGGTTATGAATTCCCAACTTCGAATTTGTCAACTCCCGTAACAGATTAATGGTTATTCTGTTTTGGAATAACTGTCAATATTAAATACATTTCTCAAGTTGATATCTGCACAAGTTTGATATTCTACAGCTATCAAACTCTGCATAATATTTGCAACCATCAAACTCTGCATCTGTAGACTTTGCATTCTGCATCCGTTAAACTCTACATCTATTAATAAATTTGCAGCTTCTTCAACATCACCAAACTCTACAATTTTGCTCTACAACCAACTCTACAGATCAATGGACAAATGCAGTGATACTTACTTCACAGGTTATTTGGAAGTGGAGAAATGAGATCATTTTTAGAAATGTAGTGAACCCGGTTTCAAAGATTGTGGAAGAAATCAAAGCAAAACTATGGAGTTGGCGAGTGGTTAGGGATCAAGGTGTGGCTAGTTGTACTTTTAGGGGCCATTTGGTTTACGGGATAGGATTGACTTAGCTAGGATTGGAATAGAACGACTATCGGAAAACGGATACACTAGAACCAGAAAATTTGGACTAGAACCAAATTTTCTGGATCGAATTGTACACGAAATAGCCGTTCTAGTTTATCCTGAGTCATGGTACTCTGCAATCCCTCAAACTAAACATAAGATTACCTGGGATTATAAAGACAATTTCAGACAATCCCTCAAGCCAAACGGCCACTTAGAGATTGGCTCGAGAACCCTAAGATTAGTATTGAGAGGTTGACTTTTATTCTGTATGAACTTTGTAAGAGCTACTGGTACTGCTTGTACCATGTTAATTTTGTAAAAGTATTTTTCTGAAAAAAAAAAAAAAAAAAAAAGACCTACAGTGTAATGTGTGCCAGATTCTATTGAAATAGGCTATAATATTTATGTCTGAAAATCGAAACGAGCCATTGAATTTTGTAGGTAGGAGTTTGTGATAATTTTGTGGTAGTCGGACCATCCATGAGACTAGCGAGCCGATAGATTTAGACTCCAAAAAGTTTCAAATTTATAACACCTATTTTATAATATCTTTTATACACACACGCACATTTATATATATATAGAGAGAGAGAGTAACTCCCTTGTGCACTTGGTGTATGGTGCACTCACTCAATAGTTGATCATGTTTAAATTGAAAAGTTTGTTCCAATTACACTGAAAAGTGTGGTTGGATTACACACTTTTCAGTTTAATTGGAATAAACTTTTCAATTTAAACATGATCAACCGTGCACTTGGTGCATATGAGAGTTCGTCATGTAAATATATACATACTATCTTTTGAACCTCGATAGTGTATTATATGAGTTTTAAAAAATTATAATATTAATTTATATTAAATGTTTTGATATTCATTTTATTTGATTTGATTTATTCAATTTAGTTATAATTATATCCACTTTTTTTTATAAAATAATTCAATTAATTTCTTTTAAATAATTATTACACTCTTAATTAATTCAATTGTATATCCTAATTAAATAGTAAAAAATTATGCCCCTTAGTTAATTATTGGTTTAATTAATTTTGTGATTAGAATTTTAAAAGTTAATTAATCAGAAAAAATACATATATATATATATGGTGGACGCAAAATCGTTTCCTTAGCAAATTTAATTAATAAATTTTAATTAAAATAAGATATGTGTAAAATTACAATCATTTAATCAATTGTAATTAAATTTAACTTAATAAATTAAGTAAGAACCATTTAATCAATTACTCCATTATATAAAAATAAAAAATGTTATATGTAACTCAAACTCATATAAATTCAAAATTTCAAAATGGGGTTGGTAGAGAAGTATATTGTGATTTACAAATAAATAATAAGATATACACACCCATATATGAAATAATTAAATCAAATATTAGCAAACAATATTTTATGGGAAATATTAGCAAACATTGCTATCAATTTATTGGTTAATTTTCATTTATTATATATCACTCATTTGAATTCGAATTTTTTGTAGTTACAAATTCTAAAACTTTCATTTACATTTTTATCACTCACAATAATCCTTAAGAAAAATCAAATTGAACCAATGAAGCAATTTTGTTTCTTCTATTTTCATCCATATTCACATTTTAGTAACAAATTTTGTGAATATTTAAATATAATAAATAAAAAAATATTTATAATTAATTTAATTTATTTTAAATTAAATCGAGAAATTTGTGGGTTGACGACAATTTCTAATCAAAATCCTTTGATTCTTCTATTTGAATCTTTGACTTTAATCTCGCTGGTTTTTTTTTTTTTTTTTTCTTCCGAAATCCTTACTTTATTTAAGGGGCTTTAGACCAGTTTCACTCATATTAAGGAGTCTTAATTTTGAAGACTCAGTTTGAAAGTTATAGATAATTTAGTATCGTATAGTGCAGATTTGATTTAAGAGACTTAATTAAGATAGTTTTTGCTCATAATTCAATAAGCTTTGATTTGAAATTGATAGATATACTTGTATAGAGGAGATTTGATTTAATGGACTTTATATAGTTTTTACTCGTATCGAAGAGCTTTCATTAAAATTTGATAGATATTTTTAAGGTTAATTGCAATCACAACATTTTCGTAATTTGAATTCTTATCTAAATTTTTGAAACATTGCAAACAAAACCTCAACTTAATATATTTGGTTGCACTTTGAACCAAAAAATAAAAAATGTATTGTCCAACAATTATATTTTACTTATCTGACAATGAATAATTAATTGTATTAATATGTTTAGATTGATTTGGATAACAATATGTTTAATTAGCATTGCAACCAAAAACTAAGGTGAGATTTTGTTGAAAAGATTCTAAACTCTATTAATTCAAGTTTATGCTTATATTCTTATCTATTCTGAGGAGATATGAAAAAGTGAATAAGCAGTACGTCATCACTCCATTAATCAATTAAGGGAGGACGGGAGTATATATATGTATAACCAACTAGCAACAATGGCTAATTAATTAGTTTTGCCGCGCCGGCATACTTGGCCTTATATTCTTTCCAGAGGCGGTCCACGGTCTTCCCGGTGAGCACCCTAAAATAATCCTCAGAAAACTTATGCCTCATCATCCTATTCAACGCCGCAACAAACCCAGGCCTCAACTTATCACAGTACTCCAGAAAGCGGGCTGTGAAATCGTACCCTTGGTCCCACCTATCTCCTGCTCCGGGTTTTGCGAAGGCGGGCGGATAGTAATTCGATTTGAGAATGGAGTAATCTGCGACCCCTTCAATCAGGCCGACCGGCGCCGTCCCCTCGCCATCCCACTGGAACACGTGGGTCATCTCGTGGTAGAGCAGCGACGTGAACTCCCATTTCAGACTCCCCCGTACCGGATCCGCCTGGTACCCCTGTAAGTACAAAGAACTGACGTTGATGTGGTCGCCGTAGGTTATGGCCTCCGCGCCGTCGTATTCCTGGACGAATACCGTCACTTTCTCGACCGGTTTTCTGTCGGCTGCGGTCTTCTGTTGTAAAGTGTTCCAGATGAAAGTGTTGATTTTTTTCATGATTTGTTCTGTGTATGGGATCCCGATTTCGGCTTCAAATCGGGCACCGCCAGGGAATTGCTTCGCGTCATTGATGGCTTCGTATTGGACGGAGAGGGTGGCCGGGCAGTGCTGGAGGATTTGGAGTAAGACGACAAAGAAGTAATAGTGGGTTTTCATTGTTAAGAGTGGATCAACTGTGCATCACATTTCAGTACTTTATAGTGCTTGAGCTTGAGATTGTATATGTATTAATGAGACAGATTTGGGTTTAAAAAGAAAAGAATATGGTTAATAAATGTGTGTTTATGAGAGGATTTGAGAATGGGATTCTCTATTTTCAATTACGCGAAAATTCATTAAATTACATTCCAAAAAAAATAGCAATTTATGTGAGACCTATTTATTGCATTAGATTTTCTATTTTGTGTTTAATTACAACTTTTTTTTTTTTTTGACAAGATTGAAATTGGGAAAGTGACGATTTAATTGCTAAAACAGAAAGAAAAAATTATTTTTGGTTCCAATAGAATTGGTCCAAAACATTTTTGTACTTATGTGCAACGGTTTTTTTTTTTTTTTTTTATCTCATCTATTCATTTTAAGAACTAAATATACAATTTTACCTCATTCTTTTGAAATTAAAACTGCAACTTATTCATATTATTGGGACCATAACGGTAATCTCTTGAGACCAAAAGTGTTTAAAAAAATACTACAGGACTAAACAAAAATAAATTAATTTTTAATAAACTCATTTTCTTATGCAAAAAAAAAAAAAAAAAAAAAGAAAGCAATTTACCCCTAAACATAATGTAACAATACATTCTATTCGATTGAAATATGTTATAATATTTATGTCTGAAAATTGAAATGAGCATTGAAATTGGAAGGTGCGTAGGGGTTTGTGATTAAGTCGTAGCTGGTCATTTCATGAGACCAACTAGCCGATCGATTTACATTCCAATTCTTTTAAAATTTAGGACACCCATTTTTTAATACCTTTTATACACACATATTAGTTTTTCACTACTACAAGAAAAATAACTTCTAATGACAATAATTTTGTTATTGTTATTTTTTTTATTTAAAAGTCTTGAACGACAGAAAATAATCCTTGTGTGTAACGCCCCGAACCCAGAATATATTAATTATATCGGATTCGAAGTGTTATTGTAATCAAAAGTCCGAACTATAAATTTTTTGAAGGGAATATAACTGGATTGAGAGAGAAGTTTCATGCAGCGGATAAATGGGAAGAAATATTATAACGTAAGTTTATCTGTATATATATAAAAATGGATAAAGGGTTCCGTATCTTCACGATAATACACACTGAGTTTTGATAACTGAAACACACGGTGAAAAGTATCGTCTCGCATAGCACTAGCGACGACATTTATTTAAGAATAGAAATAATAGGTATAATTGTATTATTAATAGTATTTTAGACAAACGGGAAACTTTGTGTCTTCTGTATCACTGTCCTTGCTCCCCGTAATCGTAATCTGCAAGGGGTTAGGAAAAAGGGGCGTGAGAATTGAATTCTCACATATGGGTGATTTGCAACATCATGGGATTGGTAAATCCGAAATATATTAAATTATACTCATTAATAAAGTGTTTATTCCATTAAAGCAGTTGACATATAAACAAGATTACAAGATTTCATAGAAGAAACTGTTCATATAATAATTCATCGGCATTAAGCATATTTCACATAATATAATTGAAATAACACAAGTTGATTCACATTAGGGCAGAGCCCAAAGCATATTCACGTATTGTCACAAACTGTCAAACCATATTCGTACGACCATTCCACTTCCAACAAAGTTACCCTTTTCAACTACAACCAAAACTTACTTCATCCAACCACAAGAAACTCACATCATCCAACCACAACATCCCTCAAAATAAGTAAGCATCAATGGCCTTATTCCCAGTGCGTCCAACGACAGCTGACCGGGGACCAAATCTGCTTGATCAACAACCTTGATTCCAAAGGCGTCCCCGACAGCGGCCCCGGAGGTCGGATTTAAAACTCGATCACAACTCCGTACATACTGATTTTCCACAAAACTGACTCAATAAACTTTACAGAGAATAATACTTGACTGACAACTGAACTGATTCATGCTCACGTAAGGTGTTTACTCATGCAATGGTGATCGATTCATAAAACAACAGGTAATATAGAACATATATAGTTATATCACATAATCCAAACAGTTATATAGATAGGTGTTACATTTATGTTGGATTAGATATTTTTTATTTGATTTAGTCGAGTTCAGAAAATACCGGCACGACGTTATTATTAGCAGATCAATCAACAGATCATCACCCACCTGATTGTTCTGAGTTCTGGGAATATTGTGTAGGTAGACAGTCAAGTCCTTCGTGCGTGTCTTGAAAAGTACAGAATCCTAATAAGGAGTATTCCGATTAAAAGATTGACTTTTGAATTTGAAAAGCTTTAGAGTGTGAAACTCGAGGATTGAGTAGATTGTCGTCTTTAGAAAACTATTGAAAACTAAAGTCTTCAAAGGTTGATTTTCAATTGCTAAGTACACCCCCTTTTTTTAGAGGAGGTGTATTAGGGGGGTGTATTTACTAATTTCAGTAGAGTCCTTAATAAAGGCCCTTTAAGGAAAAAATATAATTATTAAACTTGGAATTACTTAGAAAAATAAGATTATTACTTAAAAAAATTAATAAAATTAAAGAAAAGGGTTTTTCTTTCTTAAGAATTTTATTTCTCATTTTTAAACGAATTTATTAATTTTTTTCCAAGAAAACTCTTTTTACTAAATTGGATATTTAAAAGACTTATCTTTTGGTTCTTAAGTTTCTAACGGGGGTACGAGGGGAAGACGAGTTTCCCTTTGTCTATGGATTCAAAACAAATGTGTTAATAATTGAAAATTATCATCCAAGTAATAATACCAACTTATCAAAACAGGGATACTAAAGGACTATACTAAAATCACCATAAAACTAAAACAGTGATACTAAACATCCATAAGAATAATACTAGTCCACTAATTCATTGATACCATACATCTAAAACAACAATACACATCAACCGGTCAACTAAAAATCAAGATACTAACTCAGCTAATTCCAACAGTCCAACTCATGTTTGTGAAGGAATAAAAACATGGAAAACAATATCCAAATCCTACTTCTAAAGAATGATACAAAAGGACTAAACAACAATACTAAACAAGTCAACTAACAATACTAAACCATCTAACCAACTAACAGTAAGTTTTCATTTCTTTTCCTTGTCCCACGATTCGAACAAATTAACAAAATAAACCAGAATTTACCGAAGAAGAAAAATGAAAGTAGAAACCTTATGATTCCGGTTCGAGGTGTTAAACGGGCGGCCTAACGGCGTCGATTGGGAAATCAATAATTCGTTCGAAGAATTGGGCAGCCTAACGGCGTCGTTCGGGAATTCGGAAAATGAATTTGAACAGCCTAACGGCGTCGATTGGAATTTCCAGAAATTCGGCAACAGCAACCGGTTCAACGGCGTCAAATTGAACGGAAAATTAAACGAAAAGAAGGTCTCGGTTTGAAATTGGAATAATTCGGTATTCGAAATTGAATTAAACGGAATGAAATTCGAAGAAAAGAGGAAAGATTTCATCTTACTGAAGGTGGAGGAAAAGGCGGCGACGGCGGAGCTTCGGCTTCGATGCGGCGGCGCTGCGCTGGGCTTCGAGGCGGCGGCGCTCCGAGCAGAGAGAGAGAGAGAGCGAGAGCGATGGAGGACAGGGGAGGCTGGAGCGGCGGTGGAGTGCACGGCGAGGCGAGAGGCGTCGCAGCTGGGTGGAGCTCCAGCGGCGGAACGGCGAGGGTGACGGCGGTGGCGTCGTTCGCCGGAGGACAGAGGACAGCGGCGCTCGGCTGGAGGAGGGATGGGGCGCGACGGAGCTTGTTCGCCGGAGGAAGAAGAAAAAGAAAGAAAGAGGTGTGGAGTAGAGAGAGAAAGGAGAGAAAATTTGGAGAGATAGAAACTGAATATGTGCGTGAATGAAAAATGAGGAGAGAGAGTGAGAATTTTTTTCTATTTATACTAATTCCTTTTTTTTTTTTCAAGACTTATCTACTCCCTCAATTCTTATCCAAAAATTGATATTTTCGTTCCCAACTGATACGGTTTAGGGGTCGTTTGGTTCACGAGTGTAACCCCGATTCAGAAATTAATACAGTTTTAAAATTCAATTAATATTTTAATGTATTTTGATTCTTCTCAATAAATTATACGGATCGAAATCCTTAATTTAATTTGAAATAATTAATTTCTCGTAGTCCTTCATTCGTTTGAAAGATTCAATTTCTTTCTTCGAATTTAGGAATTTATAAAAAGGGTATATATATTTAAATACACAAATAACACACAAAATAATTAAAATTAAAAGAAACAAAGAAAAGAAAATAAAAAATAAGGTTTCTAAAAAAAAGAAAAAGGGTATTGAATGGGACGGGGTATTACATCCTCACCCCTTTAACAGAATTTCGCCCCCGAAATTCATGTCTTAGGTATTACTTAAGCATTGAGGGTATTTGGCTAGAACTTCATCTTCTCTTTCCCAAGTCGCTTCTTCTTTCCCGTGTCGGCTCCACTGAACGAGCACTAAAGGTATCTCTCAATTTCTTAACAAGTGTAACTTTCTTCCTAAGATAGTTACGGGAACTTCTTCGTAAGTCAGGTCACTGCTTAGACCTAATTCTACGTGATTAATAACGTGGTTTGGATCGCTCACGTATTTCCTGAGTTTAGATATGTGGAACACATTATGCACTCGTGATAATTCCGGTGGTAAAGCTAAGCGATAAGCCACATCCCCGATTCTGTTCAGGATGTCGAATGGTCCAATGTATCGTGGCTTTAGCTTACCTCTTTTCCCAAAACGGATTAGACCTTTTATTGGCGCAACTTTGAGAAATACTTTTTCGCCAATGCCAAAATGTAAATCCCTTCTTCGGGTGTCTGCATAAGACTTCTGACGGTCCTGGGCCGACTTGATTCTTTCTTTAATCTTTGCGACTATCTCAGCCGATCTTTCGACTAATTCGGGTCCGAGAATCTTTCGAATCCCGACTTCGTCCCAACAAACTGGCGATCTACACCTCTTCCCGTAGAGTGCTTCATACGGCGCCATTTGTATTGTTGCTTGATAACTGTTGTTATATGCAAACTCTACCAATGGTAGGTGGCTTTCCCAACTTCCTTCAAGATCTAGAGCGCATGCTCTGAGCATATCTTCAAGCGTCTGAATGGTCCTTTCCGATTGCCCGTCAGTCTGCGGGTGGTACGCGGTGCTGAACTTCAATTCAGTACCTAAGGCTCGTTGCAGACTTCCCCAGAACTTGGAGGTAAAACGGGGGTCTCTATCGGATACTATCAAAATTGGTACACCGTGCAGTCTGACTATCTCTGCTATGTATAGTTGGGCGAGCTTGTCCAACGTGTACGTCATTCTTATAGGGATAAAATGGGCAGTTTTCGTAAGTCTGTCTACGATAATCCAAATGGCATCATGATTCTTCACCGTTTTCGGAAATCCGGTGATAAAATCCATAGTGATGTTCTCCCATTTCCACTCCGGCATCTCCAGAGGGTGCAACAACCCTGGAGGTCGTTGGTGATCTACTTTAACTCGTTGGCAGGTTAAACAACTTCTGACGAATTGAGCTATCGATCTCTTCATACCCCTCCACCAAAAGTTCTCTTTCAATCCCCGGTACATTTTCGTCTCTCCGGGATGAACGGTGTAAGGAGTGCTATGTGCCTCTTTCAGAATTTCGTTCCTCATTCTGTCATCCTTAGGCACACAGATTCTGTTATCGAACATTAAAGCTCCATCAGTACCCAATACGAACCTCTGAATGGTTCCTTCTTCAGCGCGCTTACGTATTCCTCTCAAGAATTTATCGTCCTTTTGCGCTCCTAATATCTTTTCTCGTAAGGTCGGTTGCAGGGTGAACGCGTAAACCATGGAATCTGCACAACACTGTGTGGAAAATTCTAAGTTTAAACGAGAGAGTTCTCCTATTAGTGGTAATTGTGTGGTCGGAACGACGCTTAGTTTTGTATCTTCCTTTCTACTCAAAGTGTCTACCACTACGTTTGCCTTTCCAGGGTGATAGTGGATAGTGCAATCGTAATCTTTTACCAACTCAAGCCATCTTCTCTGACGCATGTTCAATTCCTTCTGCGTGAAGAAGTATTTCAGGCTCTTATGGTCAGTGTAGATCTCACACTTTCCTCCATATAAGTAGTGTCTCCAAATCTTCAACGCGTGAACTACTGCGGCCAGTTCTAAGTCGTGCGTTGGGTAGTTTTGTTCGTGGTCCTTAAGTTGCCGGGATGCATAAGTTACAACTTTCTTATTCTACATCAGAACACAACCCAAGCCTGACAAAGAAGCGTCTGTGTAAATGACGAATCCTTCTGATCCATCTGGGATGGTTAACACAGGAGACGTGGTTAGTCTCTTCTTTAGCTCTTGAAAGCTTTCTTCACAAGTTGAATCCCAAGTAAACTTCTCAGTTTTCTTGGTCAGTTTCGTCAGTGCTTTCGCAATGCTGGAAAAATCTTGTATGAACCTGCGGTAGTACCCTGCTAACCCAAGAAAACTCTGAATTTCATTGACGTTAGTAAGTGCCTTCTAGTTCATGATGGCTTCTACCTTTGCTGGGTCCACTTCAATCCCTTTTGCGGAGATTATATGTCCTAAGAACATAACACGGTCGATCCAAAATTCACACTTGCTGAATTTGGCATACAACTTCTCTCGTCTCATTGTCTCTAAGACTGCCTTGAGATGTTCTTCGTGTTGCTCTTTGCTCTTAGAGTACACAAGTATATCGTCAATGAAGACGATGACGAATTGATCAAGGTACGGATGAAACACTCTGTTCATCAAATCCATGAAGATCGCCGGAGTATTTGTTACTCCGAAAGGCATCACGGTGAATTCGTAATGTCCATACCGAGTCCGGAATGCTGTCTTTGGGATATCCTCGCTCTTGACCTTTAGCTGGTGATAACCAGACCTCAGATCGATCTTTGAGAATATAGTAGCATTCTTTAACTGATCGAACAAGTCTTCTATCCTCGGGAGAGGATATTTGTTCTTAATGGTCAGTTGATTGAGACCTCGGTAGTCTATGCACATACGGAAAGTTCCATCTTTCTTCTTTACGAACAATACGGGTGCTCCCCATGGTGATGCACTAGGTCTGATGAACTTCTTTTCAAGCAAACCTTGCAGTTGTTCCTTCAGTTCTTCTAATTCTTTTGGCGCCATTCGATAGGGTGCTTTAGATACTGGTGCTGCCCCAGGTATCAAGTCGATGGAGAACTCTATCTGACGATCGGGAGGTAACCCGTTTAATTCCTCGGGAATACGTCAAGATATCCATCCACAATTGGCACTTTGATGCGTAACTTATCGTCTATCTCTCCTGCTGAGATGTGAACGAGGTAAGCTTGGCATTCCTCTTTTCGCAATATTGCTGCAGCTTGGATTGCTGATATTACTCGGGTTTCCTTCTTGGTCTTGATTTCACGAAACGCGAAACGTTGGCCATCACGAGTTTCGAGGTTGATCTCGCGTTCGGCGCATTTTATTATCGCTTTGTTTCTCGTTAGCCAGTCAATGCCTAAGATTATGTCAAAGGTTTTCATCTTAAGGACGTGAAGGTCGGACTCTATCAAGTGATTGTCTAGCGTTAGTGGTAAACCTCTAATTTGACCCTCAATTTCCATAGTAGTTCCAGATGGAATACTCACATTTAAAAATTTTCCTTTTTCCTCGACTAATCCTAACTTTCTTTTAAAGTTATCAGATATAAAGGAATGAGATGCTCCCGTATCAAATAATACATACGCAGGTTTTTCAAGTACAAGGACAGTACCTGCTAGCGTCTCATGCTGCTCAGGCTGAGCTGGTCCTTTCAGGCGAAGTTGCTCTCCACTGCTTTCCCCTTCCTCTAGGATAACATTCACGTGGCCTGGCCTTCTTTGACCTTGGTTGGGCGGACCTCTGACTAGGGGTCCCGCCTGGCAGTTGTTAGGTGCAGGCAGCTGACGAGCCTGATAATTGTTTGCCTGCTGAGGGTGGTACTGAGCATTATTAACCGGTTGACGGTTGCTGCTCGGTGGCTGAGCACATTCATTGGACTTGTGCCCTGGTTGATGGCAATGAAAACAAATTACTCCTCCCTGACTACAGGGTCCCCAGTGTCTCCTTCCACACCTTTGACAGTTCTGGTTGGCTCGAGGGCCAACAAAGTTATTTCCCTTAGATTGCGGAACTGGATTCCTTTTAAAGTGTGGCTGCCAATTCCGATTGACAGGGACAGTAGTCGGAGTCTGTTTGTACTCCAAATTTTGACTGATCGAAACCATCAATGCTCGATGGAAAACTTCTCCATAGTTTGGCACCTGAAGGCCAATTATAATTCCTGCTATCTCGGGCCTCAAACCCTACTCGAATCCGCGAGCTTTCCTTTCATCGTCACCCACCAGATGTGGGGCATAACGAGACAGTTGATTGAACCTTCTCTCGTACTCTATCACTAAGAGAGTTCCCTGTCGAAGGTTGACAAATTCATGTTCTTTCCGATCCCTTAGGACTCGCGGAAAGTATCGGTCTAATATAGCTTTCTTAAAGTCCTCCCAAGTAAGGACCTATCTAGCTTCTTCGTCCATAGTTCGCTCATAAGACTCCCACCATTGGGTTGCATCCTCCATCAGTTGGAACTGGGCACAGGAGACTTTCTGTGCATCAGCCAGTGCCATGTGTCGGAAGATACGTTCCAATCTCGATATCCACTCCTCAACTTCAAAGGGATCTTCTTTCCCATTCAGCCTAGGTGGCTGCAGTCGTTGAAAGTGTTCGACAAAGTCATTCGCCCTGGGCGCTATCTGAGGTATAGGCCCGTACAACGGCGGAGGAGGTGGTGGAGCTTGCTGCTGAATGTAGTTCTGAAGAGAGATCAGTAGTTCTCTCGCAATATCGTTTCTGGCGCGGCCTGTTGAGGTGGCTCAGGTTCAGCCTGAGGGGGTGGGTCTTGTCCTATAGGATCTCTTGGTTCAGGAATGGGGTTAACGCGGGGTCGTCCACATTTACGTCCTGGTGCCATTCTAAAGGTAGTTCTGATCGAAAAGAATAATATTGTTACGATATGTATAGGTGCGAGAAAGTTATAAAAACATAATCGGATTAACCAAATCAACACAACGCTAGCACTTAAACACGTGTGGTACGTAATTCACCGCTTCGCATTGGGGCCCTCAATGGTACAGTGCTCACATTCGCACAGTATTCTAGGAACCAGTGATGTATCATTAAGCGATAATCAGATAAAATATATGACAGTCAATATATAAAGCAAGTAAAACACATTGACAAGTAGTGAGCACATAATAAGTATGTATATATCTAAAAAGTTTTGGTTCTACGGAGTCAGTCTCCTTACATTACGTCATGGAATGCAAAAGGGTTCTAGGTAATGCTATAGCATCGTGTCCTCACATCAAATGGACCACGAGCGACAAAAAGGAGGGGTTAGAGCTACGCTGCTATGGCCTATAAGGAAAACGACCACGCAAAAATGACTACTACTATATGTCAAGCGGCTACCACCTATACTATATATATGCATCTACTACTATATACAGGGTCTGGGAGTCCAACTATTCATCAACCTCTGATTCTGCTGAGGAACCTATCTCTACCTCTGGCTCGTCTCCCTCAAACTCAACAACTTCGGGCTCGACTCTCGCTAACTCTATCATAGGATGTGCGGCTTCTCCCAAGCCGAAAGGTCCCTCTCCAGCCAGTCCACTAGCTACCCAGTAGGCGATGGAGGTATCCCGCTGCGCGAGAGCTGCATCCAAGTGTAGATCGGCCCTCCGGGTGGCGAAAAGAGAGTACTCGTCCTGGGAGACGGCGGTTGCTCTAGCCGCAACGGCCGACATCCGTGCTAGCCTGGCGTCCTCCCGGTGACCATCCGATGTGGCCAGGTCATGCCCGGCGAGTGCAGCGGTCTGGTAAGACAGCCCGCGGTTAATATCCGCGTGTCGAATCACCCTCTGGGCTTCCACCCAGTAGGCGTCTAGGTGCACCTGAGGTCCCTGCTCTGGGTCGTCCACCCTCATACGGTCTAATAGTCCGGAAATGATGGGGCGGAAGATTTCGATCACTCCTCCCGCGAATCGGGTCGCAGCTGCGAAATCAGTCTCAATGTGGGGCTCTGGGGCAACCCTTGCCCGTTCGCGCGACTCTAAAAAGCGGGCAGTGAAGGCATCAATGGTCTCTACTTCTAACTGCTCAATCTCTAAGTATTGGGCCACATCCATCTTAGGCTTCCTATAGGGAAAGGAAAGTTCTAGTCAAATTTTAGTTTAAAAGGAAAAATAACCGTAAAGTAAACATTTAAAGCACGTAATCAAAGAAATCACATAATATTATTTACAAAGTTCACAATTTATTTGAGCATTCTTATCAATTAGTCGAGGTTCAAAAGCAACTTAGACTAGATTTTGTAGTTCCTCCTTCATAGCACGAACATTATTTTGAGTTATCGTAACCTTTTTTATCGGGTAATATTATGAAATCAAGCAGTTGTGAATTTAAAGGCCTTTAAGCAATTTTATAAAAGTAGTAACGTACCTTCGAGGAGCTTGTAGACAGTAACCAGAGACACGTTTCCCTCAGAAAATTTTAATATTTTAATACTTAAGTGATAATAAATAATTTTAGTGTGACGGAAAAACAAGATTTGGGGTTGGGTCCGAAAGTTTTGAACCTAGGCTCTGATACCAACCTGTAACGCCCCGAACCCAGAATATATTAATTATATCGGATTCGAAGTGTTATTGTGATCAAAAGTCCGAACTATAAAATTTTTTAAGGGAATATAACTGAATTGAGAGAGAAGTTTCATGCAGCGGATAAGTGGGAAGAAATATTATAACGTAAGTTTATCTATATATATATAAAGATGGATAAAGAGTTCCGTATCTTCACGATAATACACACTGAGTTTGATAACTGAAACACACGGTGAAAAGTATCGTCTCGCATAGCAGTAGCGACGACATTTATTTAAGAATAGGAATAATAGGTATCATTGTATTATTAATAGTATTTTAGACAAACGGGAAACTTTGTGTCTTCTGTATCACTGTCCTTGCTCCCCGTAATCGTAATCTGCAAGGGGTTAGGAAAAAGGGGCATGAGAATTGAATTCTCACATATGGGTGATTTGCAACATAATGGGATTGGTAAATCCGAAATATATTAAATTATACTCATTAATAAAGTGTTTATTCCATTAAAGCAGTTGACATATAAACAAGATTACAAGATTTCATAGAAGAAACTGTTCATATAATAATTCATCGACATTAAGCATATTTCACATAATATAATTGAAATAACACAAGTTGATTCACATTAGGGCAGAGCCCAAAGCATATTCATGTATTGTCACAAACTGTCAAACCACATTCGTACGACCATTCCACTTCCAACAAAGTTACCATTTTCAACTACAACCAAAACTTACTTCATCCAACCACAACAAACTCACATCATCCAACCACAACATCCCTCAAAATAAGCAAGCATCAATGGCCTTATTCCCAGTGCGTCCAACGACAGCTGACCGGGGACCAGATCTGCTTGATCAACAACCTTGATTCCGAGGGCGTCCCCGACAGCGGCCCCGGAGGTCGAATTTAAAACTCGATCCCAACTCCGTACATACTGATTTTCCACAAAACTGACTCAATAAACTTTACAGAGAATAATACTTGACTGACAACTGAACTGATTCATGCTCACGTAAGGTGTTTACTCATGCAATGGTGATCGATTCATAAAACAACAGGTAATATAGAACATATATAGTTATATCACATAATCCAAACAGTTATATAGATAGGTGATATATTTTTGTTGGATTAGATATTTTTTATTTGATTTAGTCGAGTTCAGAAAATACCGGCACGATGTTATTATTAGCAGATCAATCAACAGATCATCACCCACCTGATTGTTCTGAGTTCTGGGAATATTGTGTAGGTAGACAGTCAAGTCCTTCATGCGTGTCTTGAAAAGTACAGAATCCTAATAAGGAGTATTCCGATTAAAAGATTGACTTTTGAATTTGAAAAGCTTTAGAGTGTGAAACTCGAGGATTGAGTAGATTGTCGTCTTTAGAAAACTATTGAAAACTAAAGTCTTCAAAGGTTGATTTTCAACTGGTAAGTACACCCCTTTTTTTTAGAGGAGGTGTATTAGGGAGGTGTATTTACTAATTTCAGTGATGTCCTTAATAAAGGCCCTTTAAGGAAAAAATATAATTATTAAACTTGGAATTACTTAGAAAAATAAGATTATTACTTAGAAAAATTAATAAAATTAAAGAAAAGGGTTTTTCTTTCTTTTGAATTCTATTTCTCATTTTTAAACGAATTTATTAATTTTTTTCCAAGAAAACTCTTTTTACTAAATTGGATATTTAAAAGACTTATCTTTTGGTTCTTAAGTTTCTAACGGGGGTACGAGGGGAAGACGAGTTTCCCTTTGTCTATGGATTCAAAACAAATGTGTTAACAATTGAAAATCATCCTCCAAGTAATAATACCAACTTATCAAAACAGGGATACTAAAGGACTATACTAAAATCACCATAACACTAAAACAGTGATGCTAAACATCCATAAGAATAATACTAGTCCACTAATTCATTGATACCATACATCTAAAACAACAATACACATCAACCGGTCAACTAAAAATCAAGATACTAACTCAGCTAATTCCAACAGTCCAACTCATGTTTGTGAAGGAATAAAAACAAGGAAAACAATATCCAAATCCTACTTCTAAAGAATGATACAAAAGGACTAAACAACAATACTAAACAAGTCAACTAACAATACTAAACCATCTAACCAACTAACAGTAAATTTTCATTTCTTTTCCTTGTCCCACGATTCGAACAAATTAACAAAATAAACCAAAATTTACCCAAGAAGAAAAACGAAGGTAGAAACCTTACGATTCTGGTTCGAGGTGTTAAACGGGCGGCCTAATGGCGTCGATTGGGAAATCGATAATTCGTTCGAAGAATTGGGCAGCCTAACGGCGTCGTTCGGGAATTTGGAAAATGAATTTGAACAGCCTAACGGTGTCGATTGGAATTTCCAGAAATTCGGCAACAGCAACCGGTTCAACGGCGTCAAATTGAACGGAAAATTAAACGAAAAGAAGGTCTCGGTTAGAAATTGGAATAATTCGGTATTCGAAATTGAATTAAACGGAATGAAATTCGAAGAAAAGAGGAAAGATTTCATCTTACTGAAGGTGGAGGAAAAGGCGGCGACGGCGGAGCTTCGGCTTTGAGGCGGCGGCGCTGCGTTGGGCTTCGAGGTGGCGGCGCTCCGAGCAGAGAGAGAGAGAGAGCGAGAGCGACGGAGGACAGGGGAGGCTGGAGCGGCGGCGGAGTGCACGGCGAGGCGAGAGGCGTCGCGGCTGGGCGGAGCTCCAGCGGCGGAACGGCGAGGGCGACGGCGGTGGCGTCGTTCGCCGGAGGACAGAGGACAGCGGTGCTCGGCTTGAGGAGGGAGGGGGCGCGACGGAGCTTGTTCGCCGGAGGAAGAAGAAAAAGGAAGAAAGAGGCGTGGAGTAGAGAGAGAAAGGAGAGAAAATTTGGAGAGAAAGAAACTGAATATGTGCGTGAATGAAAAATGAGGAGAGAGAGTGAGAATTTTTTTCTATATATACTAATTCCTTTTTTTTTTCAAGACTTATCTACTCCCTCAATTCTTATCCAAAAATTGATATTTTTGTTCCCAACTGATACGGTTTAGGGGTCGTTTGGTTCACGAGTGTAACCCCGATTCAGAAATTAATACAGTTTTAAAACTCAATTAATATTTTAATGTATTTTGATTCTTCTCAATAAATTATACGGATCGAAATCCTTAATTTAATTTGAAATAATTAATTTCTCGTAGTCCTTCATTCGTTTGAAAAATTCAATTTCTTTCTTCGAATTTAGGAATTTATAAAAAGGGTATATATATTTAAATACACAAATAACACACAAAATAATTAAAATTAAAAGAAACAAAGAAAAGAAAATAAAAAATAAGGTTTCTAAAAAAAAGAAAAAAGGGTATTGAATGGGACGGGGTATTACATTGTGTGAGTTAAAAAAAATTATAATATTAAATTTACCATAAATATTTAAATAATTATTTTATTTAATTAATTCAATTTAGTTATAGTTATATCCATTTTTTATAAAATAATTCAATTCGACTAATTTAATTAATTTCTTTTAAATAATTATTATCTTTTTAATTAATTCAATTTTTTATCCTAATTAAAGTGTAAGTTTATAATCTTTAATTGATTATTGGCTTAATTAACTTTGTGATTAGAATGTAAATATTTGATTAATTTGAAAATTTGAAAAATACATCTATATATATATGGTGGACGACTAAAATTATTTCTTACGAAAATTTAATTAATAAATTCTTATTAAATTTAATTTACTAAATTAAGTAACAACAAATTAATCAATTACTCCATTATAAATTCGCTTTATTTTTCTAAAATTAAGTAACAACTAATTAACCAACCTCGAAATTTTTCTAAAAAAAAAATTGCTTCATTTTTCAAAAAATATTATAGTTATTCTCTTATAATAATATGTTTCTAAAAATAATTATAAGTCTCTTAAAATAAAAAGATTAGCATTAATATTTCTCAAAACAAGTAATGTCTAACATTTGTTGTCGAACGTTTATTTTGATTTTGTAGATTTTTTTTATTATTTTAGAAATAATATTGTGACCGATATAGTGTATGATTCCTTAAAAATATTTCCACCAAATTTAATACTTTGCCATTAACAATATATTCACCAAAGTTATTTGAGAAAATATTATGCTACTGAAATAGGTTATTAAAATGTAATATTTAGATATAATTTTTTATTATTTTGTACTGGTTTTTTATTAGATGATAAGTGATTTGAATGCAAAATACTGGCTATACTAGTAGTTACCCCACAAGAGTATGAGATCCCTGTAGTATTGATAAGTATCTGGACCAAGTATATCGAACCCAAGGAAAGAGTGTATGCGAATAGAGCCCTGGAGATCTATGCGTCGTAGTTAATATGAGTGTATGTTTTTTGGTTTGAAAATTATATTATACTACTATATACTAATAATTAAATTAAACTACATAACTTTGGTTTTAATGTAAATAAGAGATGGTGATACTTAGAATAGAAATTCCTACGTATACTAACGGAGTTGGTACAATAACAAAAATAATCGTGAGGTGCAAGTAATAATCCTAAGCGTGCTAAAACTAAGCAATCAACTTCCCTAATCTAGCACAAGATTGAAAGACTAAAAGCTCAAGAATTAACCCTAATACTTCGTCATATCAACCTACTTCACCAATCCACTAAACGAGTTATATGGATTATGCTTAATTAATGAGACCCTAATTTAACTAAGGTGATGCGGACGTCCTCCCTAGATAAACCGATAGATGATAAACACCTTCTAATTTTTTTTCCTTAAGCTTATTCGTTATAAATTTTTCCTTAAGCTTATTCGTTATTAAAGAGTGATATGGTTGTCTTCTCTCTAACAATTTTCGTACTCAATTCCAAGATAATTCTAGGGCTTATTTTAAGAAGTCAATTAATTAAGAGAACTAAGACTAAACATTTCGAGTTATATATCCTAATTACGTACTAACATCATACTTCTACGAGTTCATCATATCCTAAGCATGCAAGGGTTCTAGCCTAACATGGTGATTGAAACAACAATAGCAATAACGATAATATACAAAAATATATTTGAATTAACAACTAAATTAAAGAAAATAAATAACGAGTGAATCAAAGTCTAAAAAATAATCTCTTATAATCTCAAAAGCTAGGGTTTATAGTCTCAAAGAACAAAGAATTAAGCTGATAAGTTCGAAAGAAATAACTAAACTATGAATTCGTAAATCAAAACCTCGATTACAAAGTAAGAAACTCTCCCAATCTCTCTACCAAGCTCTCTCCTTGCTCTCAGTATCTAAAAATATGAATAGTTATCAAAGGTCCTTTAAAAACGAGCTTGGGATCGGGTATTTATAAGCAACGGGTCTAAAACGGGCGAAAAAGGCCAAAACGCGCGATCTTGGATCTTAGTCGAGCGCTAGGCGCTCGACCAGTGCACGGTCAAGTGGTCCAAACTTACAGCGCCAACAGGCGCTCGAGCTCCATCTGGTCGAGCGCTAGGCGCTCGACCTACATTTGGTCGAGTGATGCAGTTGATCGAGCACTAGGCGTTCGATCTGTACTCGGTCGAGTGCCTTAGACTTCCAGAACTATTTTAGCGCTCGACACCCTTTTGCTCGAGCGCCTAGGCGCTCGAGCACCTCTTTCCTTGGGCCAAGTGACACTTTCCTTGCACGAACTAACACTTTTCGTATTTCTTAGATATCTTCTCATCCGAGCATCCATTTGAGTCGATTCAAAGTCCTACGAACTACATTCTTCGCCCTCTATCCATCTATGAGCATCAAAGATGAAAATTCATTAGTTAATGAAAATAGTACTCAGTTGACTCTAAATACTCCTTGAATTCACTCAAAACACGGGCAAATCGAGCTACAAATCATAACAATTTCACGCCTAATCAATAAGGAGTTTCTTTTTTTTTCTTTTCTTTTTTTTTTGCAAAATAATGGTAGATGTGAAATTTGTTGGATCAAACTCGGAAAAAAACGCTTAATTTAAAAAAAATGTTATTTATTCTAAAAAAATAACTTTTTCAAAATAATTATTCATATCTTAAAATAAAAGGATTAACAAAAATATTTCAATGTATAAGAAAAAATCTAAAATCTTTGACCGAAGATCTAGTTTAATTTTCTAATATTCTTTTTTTATGATTATTTTGAAAATAATATTGTGACCGAAATAGTGTATGACTTCTAAAAATATTTCCACCAAATGTAATATTTTTTTCATTAAGAATAGATTCACTAAAGTTATTTGGGAGAAAATTATACCGCCTAAATAGACTACTCTCTCTGTCCAATAGTTGTTTTCTACATTACTGTTTGCACATGTTTTAAGAAAATAGTTATTTAATAGTATTTAAAATGGTGAAGTGATAAAGTAGATGTTTTATGTTATAGTGTATGGAGGATATAATATTAAAAATATTGTTGTTTTTTTGCCAAAAAATAGATATAGCAATTGAGTATGAGACTAACCTTTTTGACAATGTAGCAAACAACATTAGGACGGAGCGAATATTAAATTGTAAAATTTAGATATAAATTTCTATTATTTTGTACAATTTTTTATTAGATGATTTATGGGTTTTTTTTTTTTTTTTTTTTTTGAAAAATAATGATAGGTGTGAAATTTGTAGGATCAAACTTGAAATTTCTCTAAAAAAAATTATACCTTCATTTTCTTCAAAAAATTGTTAATTATCCTCTAAAAATAATAAATTTTCCAGAATAATTATTCATACCTTAAAATAAAAATATTAATAATTATAATTTAAATTAGTATACTACAAAAAAAATGGGAATTAGCGACCGATTTAGCAACCGATATTCAGTCGCAAAACGTGATTAGCGACCGATTTTTTATCGAAAAAATTTGGTCGTTAAAACGCGGGTAGCTTATATTAGCGACCGCCTTTAGACATCGGTCGCTAATCTGCGACCGTCTGGGCGGTCGCTAAATTGATCGCTAATTACTCAATTTAGCGACTGATATAGAGGCGGTCGCTAATATCGGTCGAAAAACGCGAGTATTTTGTAGTGGTAAAAATAATTTTATTTTCAGCCCGTGAAATTCGCGATTGATATCACTAGTTATTATTACATTTTAAGTACTCTTTATCAAAGCCTAACCTATCCATTTATATTATTTGAAGAAAATGGATGGAGTTTTTCCGAATACTTTTATTGCTTATAAAATCTTCTTGATGATACTTAGTTACGGTAGCAAGTGTAGAAATAAAAATTTTAAAATTGAAGTTCATCGTAACTTACCTTTAATTAAACAATGTCACGTGAAAGATTGAATGTGTTGGTTGTGCTATCAATTGAGAAAGGGGTTATTGAGCAACTTGATTACTCTAAATTGATTAATAATTTTCATATTGTTTTAAGTGTAATGAAATTTTGTACTCTATGTCTACCAATTTTATTCACTTTGGGATGTACACCAATCTTATTCTCATAATTTTCATATTGTTTTAAGTGTAATGAAATTTTGTACTCTATGTCTACCAATTTTATTCACTTTGGGATGTACACCAATCTTATTCTCATAATTCTAATTCTATGGAAATAAATAACACTTACAACAATTAATTTACTTATAAATAGATCCTACAATATTTCATAATATCTTTACATTATCTACTTTTTAATTATGTAAAATGCTAGTTTTTATTAAAGAGTAATTATAGTGTGCACTTGAGTGCATGTTAGACACTTGGATTTTGAAAAAAAAAAATCAAGCAATATTCAGTAATACCCTAAAAAGAAATCAGTGATACCCCAAAAAGTAATCAGTAATACTCAAAGAGATAATCAGCATTGCCCCAATTATAAAAAATTACGCAGTTCGGTGTGTTTGTATGTGTTTTAAAAAAATCAAAATTGAAGTTAAAATTAAGTTTAAAATCTAAATACATACTATGTACTTGAATGCATGCTAGAATTTGTGTTCATTAAAATTATATCAAAACATTTTGGACAAAAGAATGGTGGACGGAGGTGAGTAAATTATACATGGTTAATTGTTTTTTCAAAATTATTTTGTAGTATCTTTAAGAAAAACTAGTACGAAACCCGCCCGTGCGTTGCACGGCAGTCATTTTAACCACTAAAATTTAATACAATGATTTTTATATTACATGTTCTATATTTTAGACATTAAAATCTACTACTCTATCCATTCGAGTGTTATTTTCCCGTTGAATTTTACATGGAGTATAATACAAAAGTTGAATTGTAGTATTTAAACGAACAAAATAGTTCTTTTAAAGGTAAATTTATAAAAAAGAACATAAATTTTTTCTATTAAGAAAAATAAACAAATAAAATTAAGATTGATCTCTTTAACAAATGAAAATCCAAATCTGGAATAGATTGTACGCTTCGAGTATACTCTGTGCTTGTAAAACTGTTTATTCAATTTTAGCACAAACTATTTTCTGTCAAACTATCTGTAATATATACCGAATAATTAAAATACAAAACCAGTTAGAACAAAATTACATTTTGTTTAACAATTTTTTTTTTATGGAAGGTCATATAGATATTAAAAAAAAAATCACAACATAGAAATGAAGCCCTACACGAAACAAACAACATTGGTCCTGGATCTGTAAAAGAAAGTAATGGATTGTAAGAGTAAAAAAGATACATATATTTTTTTAAACCTATACTCTAGAAAAAAAACGGCCAAATTAACAACCATATCTAATAATTTCGGTTGAAAAAGTAAACAAAATTCAACTATTGTTAACCAATCTAAAAGTCGAATATCATCATAATAAAATAATACTCTATCCATTATAAAATAGGCAGTATTTTGCAAATTAAATTTTATTTTCCAATTAACCCCGAATTTAAATTTAATTAAATTATAAGAGAGTTTTTAGAGATTATTAAAATATAATTGATGTTTTATAGATCAATGAAATATCAATAAATCTCTTGGAGAATAAGGCTAAAAAAAATAAACGCCAAAATTTATAATTTTTACTTTTTACATAAAACTATTAGAACGATAACTATTTTGAAACGGAGGTATTCGATAATTAAATACATAATAACTAAGTGATTATTAAACACAAATTAAATTCGATTTTTTACTATCATTGAAGGAGCTATGATACAAAACAGAAGATCAATACTGAATTATAAGAGAAGGACATTTAAAAAAAGATTAATTCATAAATGAAACCGAGCTTTCTAGAATGTTCCACTAAACCCCATCATCTAATAAAATATGCATCCCAAGTTCCAAGAATACTTGTTCTCATCATTGTATACACGATTATCTTTCCCAAAAACTCAATTTACTCTCCATTTAGTATTTATACACTCTGAATAACTAAAATATACCAAAACACAAACAACAAAACCTTCAATACCTGAGAGGGGAAAAAAGCAGCGAGGGGAAAAAATTATGTCTACTACAAAAGATAAGTGATAGACAGAGAATACAATCCTATTATAAACTATCATTCCTCAATCTGTATGTTTTATACCTCAAAATTAATTCTTCATCCTTTCGAATATCAGAAACCTGTGTACTAATTTGGAAGATTCCAACGGTTCACGCACAATTGAAAAGACATCTGGAGCAACATCACCAAAGGTGAAACCAATCGCCGAAACGGACAAAAAATAAAACACCGATCCAACTTTTTCATCGACAACAAAAAAAAAATATCAAAGGTATATACTAAATTTAGATGTATCAATTATCTTCACTTATCAACCACATTCCTTTTTTAAATGAAAGTTTATGTATCCAAATCAAAGAAGTTGTTGATTATTTAATTTATATTGAAAATCTGAAATTTTCCAATTGGTACAAAAAAAAAAAAAAAAAAAATTCAAAATAGTGTAAATGATGATATCCATTAATTTATTTGTGTTTGTGAAAAAAAGCCTAGAATCAGAAACAGGGGAACGATAATGCTTAAAACAAAGCGAAATATTAAATAGATTTATTCGTACCTATATTTAATGAGCAACTTTTTTGTGAACTTGGTGTATGGTGCACTCACTGAACAGTTGCGTACACTGAAAAATATCATAATCAATTAATTCATCGTGATAATATCATTTGATTAGAAGGAAAAAAAATAGTAAACAATTTTTGTATTAGTTGAAAAATAATAGCTTAAAATTGGAAAAAAAAACAACTAATATAGAGATTTTCAAAGAAAAAAAAAGTAAAATAAAAAGAATAAAGAGAAAACGTTTTCTGGCGAGATTAAAAAAAAGGGAAAAAAAACCAGAGACTTGTATATATCAGGTGGAAATGTACTTGTAAACAATTAGGGTTATTTTCATTGAACATTTATGATTGTTTACACTGAACAGTTATGATAGAACCTTCAATGTAAATGACTCTAAGGAGGATGTATTAGTTTAGGATTTCACAGGAATTTACAAAAAAAATTATAAAAGGTCAGCTGGTATTCAATCAAGATTTTATGTTACTTAAAAAACAATCAACTGTTATTCAATCTGGATTTTCAGGATTTTTTAAAGAGTCCATTCAAATCCATTGATATTCATTCGAGAATATCAATACTAACCCAACTTGACCTGACCCGCACTAGCCGGAACCATTTGGGTCGCCCCGCCTCATGCCTTGTGGGAAAATGGGGAGGGTCTAGGTATCACTCAAAACCCATGCCCCACTTTATATATTAATTAAGTTTGAATATACTTTTTCACATCTGTTAATATATAAATAGTATATAATTCAAATTTATAGATATTTTTTATAAAATATATTTGGAATTTATTATGTATTATTTTTAAAATAACAAATATTATATTTAAAATAGGTCGTGTGCCCCGCCCCGTGACCCATGCGGGTCAGGTCGCCCCCACCCGCCCCATTGTCATCCCTAATTTGTTCACTTATTTTTTGCATTATTGTTCTTCTGTTTCTATTCATTTTTAACGAATTGAATCCAAATCCACCAAAATCATATCCAATAATCGGTTCATTTTCCTCAATTAAGAAAAAGGATTAAAAAATTTTACAATTGATAATTTGTGACTTAGTGGTTTGAGTAGTTGAAATAAAATTTTACACACAATTTATCCCCCATAATTTTTATTCAGAATTAAAAGTTTAATATAGCATCACACACACACACACACATATATATATACGTGTATATATCATAAAATATATATATTGTGGACTATAACATTTCAAATTTATGAAATTTTTTATCCTAAAAAAATTCAAATGTATGAAAAAAAATCTTGAACTTTTTGTATGTCACAAATCCATGAAATCCTGCAAAGTCCACAAAGTCATACATAATTCATTAAAATCCTGATTTATAAAGTTTTACAGAATCTTGCAAAATCTTAAAATTCATAAAAATCCTGCAAAGTCTTTTAAATCTGCATGATTTTTTATAGTTAAAATAGTCCTTTAAAATCCTAAACCAATACACACCTCCTTAATTATTTTAAAATACACTTGGATTACATGATTCATTTGATGCACAAGAGACTTACTCAAGGGGAAAAAATGTAAAATTTGCCACTGGATTCGACCAAATTGTAAAAGTTACTCCCTCCGTCCCATATTAATCTTCATATGTAGTTGGACACATTTTTTTAAGAAAGAATGTTGAAAAGTAGTTTTATAAGGGTTTTATATGAATATAAAATGATATTGTGAGAGAGTGTTATTTTTATTTTAGAAGTGTGAAAAATATTGTGAAATAAACGAAAAAGGAAAGTGTGAAGTTTATTGTGAAATAAAGGGAGTATAACATGATGTTTAAAAATTATGTTATTCAAATTGTTAGCCCAAAAAATTGCAGTTTTTATTCTGTCAGTCCGAAAAGCTACGGACCTTATCTTCTCACACATAATCCTAAAAAAAAAAAAATTTACCTTACACAATTAATCAAAATTACCCGAATGAGAGAATACATATAAATATTATATTAACAAAAATGATTATTACTAATTTTGTGCTTCAAATTCTGATAAATGAGAAATATTTACTAAATAAATATATTCAATTATTATAACTTTTAATTCTAATCAAATGATTTATTTGGGAATTGTTTTTTACGAAAACACTAATTTTTTTTTTGTTGGGTAAAATAGATAATTTGTATATTATATTAATAAACTTGAGATGATCTAAGTTTTATACTTGATGAAATAATAATTTCTTAAACACTAATAAGAATTCAATACCAAAATAGGAATAGATAACACTAATTAATAATATATTAAGGCATCATATACCATCCGCGGATTAAAAAGAAAAAAGTCGAAGACACACAAATTAATTTTTAGCACTTCTGTCATATATATAAGACTTATATAGCCAGCATCTCCGATTCTACAAATTTACGAAATTATGAATATTTGTACCGAGCTTGAGTAATAATTAATGGATGAGTTGGTTCTTACTCTTAATTTTAAAACTCTTCTGGATAATTGACCTTCAAGTTGAGGTTTTTTATGAATTTCGTATGAAACTGATGAGATTTGGACTGATTACAATTTTTCCGAATATTTAAAATCTCAAAAGATTCCATAAGAAAATCATAATTCAAATTATAAAATTAAAATATAAGCACAATCTCGTAAAAATTACGCGATCCACACGCACACAATATAATTGATTATTACACATAAATAATTGGTCACAACACTATTGCAACACAAGTTACCACGATTCACATAATTTCGACATTTACAGGGATTAGTTGATTAAATTTAAACAATTTACTAAATCCTTTGCATCTATATGATATATTGATTTGGTCAACACCCACACACACGGTATTCAAGTGACTCAAACGGCCAACATTCATTATCTCTAAAATCCACCAGTTAATTAATAAATCACACGATTAAATTATCAAAGAACGTGAACCTTTGAATATTATGCCGATTATTTAAATACCCCCATACAAATAATTTATTAAGGTTGGGAAAGGAATTTTGATCCATAATTTCACATTTATATGTTTAAATTAAAAAAAAATTAAAAAATTAATTAATAATTAAAAGATCATCCATATAATATTATTTTCCACATTTTACTTTAACAGAGACATCTTCTATGTATAAATTTACAATCAACACTTTATTTAAAAAGAATCTTTTATGAACAATCCTATAAGCATGCAATTAAGCACACTTTGAATCAGTCATTTAAATTCTGCCTCATCCTCGACCAAGTAACAGACGGATGTATAGAGTGAAATTAGTTTATATATGAATCACTGAAGAGTATTAGTTGTTTTCACTGAAGAGTATTAGTTATTTTTACTGAAGAGTATTACTGGTTTACACTGAAGAGTTTTAGTTCATTTTCACCGAACAACTAAGACTCTTTAGTGTAAATCAGTAATACTCTTCAGTAAATATAACTAATACTCTTCAATGAAAACAACTAATACATTTCGATAATTTATGTATAAACCAATTTCACTCTATACTTTGTCCGGGAATAGCCACAAATCTATAGAAAACATTTAGCCATATTAATTACCATAAATAACATCACCCGAATTAGGCATAATTTTAGTAATTATCAATAGTTTAAAATCAATATTACAAAATCTTCTTGGAATATATATTAATAAATTGATCTATTTATAATACTAAAAATATAAATTAATCAAGAACTCTCCCAATTTTGTAAATACACGATCATAAACAAATCCCTACTACACAATTCACAAATTGATAAAATTACAAAAAATTTAAACAAATTACAAAATCTTCTTGAAATATATATTAATAAATTGATCTATTTATAATACTAAAAATATAAACTAATCAAGAACTCTCCCAATTTTGACAAATCCCTACTACACAATTCACAAATTGATAAAATTTTAAAAAATTATAAAATATTTTTGGAATATGTACTAACAAATTAATCAATTCGTCTCATTTTTAGCAACCGGTATTAATTAGATTTGATCAACTAACACAATTGAATTAACAACTATACAATGTATTATTTTGGTTCACATAAAATATTAATCGACCAAATATTAGATATTTTGCAATGAGATATTAGTTGTTTCAATAATAAGATATTAAAAAATTAAATGTATTATTTAATTTTTAAAAAGGTATTATCTGAATTAAAACAATAGTTGGTATACTAAAAATGTATTAGTACATTATTCTGCACAAAAGATATATAAACCCACCATCATTTATATAACAATTTAGATTACTAAATCATAGTAGTATTAACATAAGAAATATGAGTATGTATAGAGTGAAATTGGTTTATATATGAATCACTGAAGGGTATTGGTTGTTTTCATTGAAGATTATTAGTTATTTTTACTGAAAAATATTAGTTCATTTTCGCTGAACAACTAAGACTCTTCAGTGTAAATCAATAATACTCTTCATTAAATACAACTAATAATCTTCAGTAAAAACAACTAATACCCTTCCGCGATTCATGTATAAACCAGTTTTACTCTATACTTTGTCAAGAAATAAATATCAATCATCGGTATACAGATGGTATAGGAATAGAATTGGTCAATCCACATAATTAAAAAGATCGGTGCACAATGGACAAACATACAAATAAAGAAAAAAAATTAAAAACTTTAATACACAACCACTTTTCCAACTATCAAAAAATACTTCTGCCAAATGCTTCCCTTCCCTGAACCACATTACCACCCCCCATAATTTAATTTTATCCAAAATTTAAATTAATTTATTAAACATTAAATGTCACATATTTAATTATATGTACCCACCAGTGCTAACTCCAAAGTTAGCCACAAGTGATTGAATTATCAGACAAATATCAACCTGATAATCAGTAGCTGCATATACATACATGTATATCATGAAATAAAAGATGAGATATTATAAATGAAAAATTAGAAAAATTGTTAATTAATTATTACTTCATATCCATGGTTTGCTGCCTCTTGAAGATCTGTTTTCACTGTAATTCAGAGACATACTTTAGTGTCCCACAATAATTAAAACTAATTACACACACATATATATATATATATATATATTGTGTATGTATACACACAGAAACACACTTGTGCGTGGGTGTGATAGCGAGAGAGAAGCACTCAATTTTTAGGATTTTTCAACAATTTTTTTCTTTACTGACAACTTTGTCTTTGTAATTTAGTGACTCTAGCAGCAATTTGTCGCTCTAATTTAAATACATTTGGGGCCTGCAAAATATTCGAAGTCTTTTTAACAGCTAAACAATTTAATTGCATCCCCAATCTTGTGATTTGGCTAATAATAAGCTCAAGATTGCGTCTGTGGTGCTTCTCTTGTATTTCCATCATTTCCTCACCGACACGAACCACCTCTTCTTTATATTAAGTCCACTAAGCCAGTGAAACAATTTCAAAGTCCACCGCAACAATACATTTCATACGGACGACCACCACAATAATAAATTCTAAATCCCAAAACAACCAACTCCAATACAGTACCAATTTTTATTTGATTACACATCAATACATAACTAAAGAAAATCAAAATCATAGATTGAATAGATATTGAAATTGAAATCGAACTAATCGAAACACGGCAACCACCAAAACAACCCAGATTCAGACGGCTCGGATATCGTGTTTATGCAACATCCCGGGGACCGGAAAAAATACAGGCAATTTAGGCTAATGTGCATACCCAAATTAAACGCCTGCATCCGACGCCAAGAGATGACGCAAAATCAACGGCGTACTCTGTAAAATATGACATTGGAAGGGAGGAAACATAGAGCAATCCGAGCATATATATGCACACACAAAAAATTAAATGCACGAATTAATTCCACAAATCAGTCCTAAACAAAAGCTAATTACCGGAAAAACGCCATTCAACATAAAAAAAAGGCCAAAGTCAACAATAAACCACCAGTTAATAAGCACCGAAAAATAGGCAATATAGTGAACGGCGAAGATGGCAACATAAAAACAGATCAAACGGTTGTTACAATCTCCCGCCCAAAACCAAACTAAGAGAAGTAGGACGCTTTATAGATTATAGATGTAGAGAAGGGGCTCAATTTTAAAGTTCCATTTAGGACTTAAAATTTATTAGGACAGTCCCGGGATTTTGTATTTTTATTAGTTAATTAGTATAATTTATCGGGATTTTAATACGTGTCAAACTGTTAATTCGTGATTGCTGATGTTATTCATATAATATTGCGAATAAAATATAAAATGAAACAAATAAATCGGGATTTAGTACCTTTGAAAGCTGAGAATTTATGATTCACTGTAACTTTTAGATTTTCATTAAAAAAAAAAAAAAATTGTGATTTTAGGATGCATTCAAATGCATACTATGCATTTGGATTTTGCATTCAATTTGAAATCAATTTTGATCAAAACTCAAAATTCGCGGGTCAAACCTGATTTGAGAAAAAAATTCGTGGATCACATTATGGGTCGGATATCTCCCTCTATACACTCACGCCACTCTTCGCGGGTTTGTTCATCAATGACTACATCAATTTCTCTCTTATTCTTTTCCTTAATAAGGTTCTCTGTATCTTCTTACAAATTCCACTCTCAATTTCTTCACTCATTGGTGTTTTTTTTTTTTTTTTTTCAAAGGCTCTAGGAGGAAATCGATGGAGTCTGGGATTCTATTTCGTGAACTGTGTTATATGTAGTACAAAATCTACCTTCTTGGCTTCAACTATTGTTGTGAAATATATTTTTGTCATTATGTCGTCTAATTGTCTATAAGCTGTCATCAAGTCCCCCTTGCTTATCGATCACCAGGAATGTAGTCTATTTCACTACTGAATAATTTTGGAGAATATCACTGTTCAATATATCGTTGAGTAATTCTTGGAGTATTGATGATTATAATTTGGGGTATTGATAATTATAAATTGGGATATGGTAATTATAACTTGGTGTATTGGTGATTAAGTTTTGGGGTACTGCAAAATAATTATGTGATTATAACTTGGTGTTTTGATGATTATAACTTGGAGTATTGGTGATTATAACTTTGGGTATTGGTGATTAAATCTCGGGGTATTAGTAAATAATTTTTTGGGCATATAACTTGGGGTATTGGTGATTATAACTTGGGGTATTGGTGACAGTGACGGAGCCAGGATTTAACATTAGGGGGGCCCAATTTTCAATAATCTAAACAAATTTAGAAGCACATATCAACGGCCCAAATGATATATTTATGGATATTTGAATTTTTTTAATAACATTACTTTATTATTTAAGAAAATATAGAATAATATATAGTAGTCAAAAGTTGTACATACTGATTAATTGCAATAGAATTGTAAAAAAAAATGTGGGTCCAATAATTATATAATGAACATCTGAATAAATATAATGAACTAGTTATTTATGACCAACTAATATATACATCAAGTGCACTATAAATCAAGTGCACAAGAGATTTACTTGTTATTTAAATTCAACAATTACTTATTTATTCAATTTTTTTTATATAGAAATGTAATCCTAATAGATGCGTAAGCTATTTGAAAGCAGTTACATTAATAATTACAAATGTTAATTTGTCTAATAAAAATTAAGAAGAAAATAATGGCATTATGTTAAATATTAATTTAGATACACTGACGAGCAAAGAGTGCTTAGATGCGTGTATCTCGTGCTAACTCGTCGAGAGAGAGTTAGAACGTAGGATACCGTCAATAAGCCTTAAATGTTTGATAGTCTGTTGAATGTTTAGGTGAAGTGTTACTTGTTATAATCCATGAACAATTGTGATTTTTGCATAATTCAATGTTTGAACCTAAAGATCACATAACGGAAACCATTTAGGGCATATCAAATCCCCCTTGCACTTCGTCTTTCGAAGTTAGATAGATTTTATTTATTGCTTGTTAGTTCGCTTGTCTTAATTTCCTTGTTTAGTAGTGTGATCAACCCCGAGCTTGTTCTTTTAGTTCCTTGCATTCCAACGTGAATCGACTTAGTTAACCACTTGTTTCCCTTGGGTTCGATAATTTTTATTACTTGGTCAATTGCCTTACTATAACAACGATCTCGTACACTTGCGAGTGAGTTCAAATTTGTGCTTAAACGAATTTGACAATCAAGTTTTTGGGGAAAAATTATGCACAACTCAGGTTTTGATCCCTGGTCTTTGAACAAAAATAAACTACACTAACCACTTGGACAAAGCAACTTATGAGTCAAATTGTTGGAATACATTATATATAATAGTTATTTTCAAAATTCCAGGGGGGCCCAGTGCCCCCCCTGTACCTATGCTGGCTCCGTCTTGGAGTATTGGTGTGAAGCGCGTGCGACCCATTTGCGACCCGGTTTGTTGTCAGACTCGCAAATTTTGGTCGGGTTGAGCGTAACCCGCAAGTTTTTACTTTTTTGTCAAAATTAATTTCAAATTGAAATCAAAATTCAAGTGCATGCTAGAATTTGTGTTCATTAAAAACTATATCCAAACATTTTGGACAAAAGATTGGTGGACGGAGGGGAGTAAATTATACTCCTTCCATTTTTACTAAATGTCACTTTAACTTTTACACTTTTATTTTTAATAAGGACACAACTATTAGCACACACGATAATACTTTGTTCACCCACTATTAAATTAAACCACCATGTATATTTTTTATTTTTCTTAATGCACCCCCTTAAAATTTACAATTATAATCTTAATATAATATTTACATCATTCATTATATATACACACTTATCAATTTGAAATAAAAAATTAGCACATCAATAAAAAAAAAATTAATTGAACCACCATCATCACCGCTTCATGTCATTTAAAAAAACAAAAACCACAATTATTTTTATTGTGTACCAATTCATAGATAAACTAAAATATTTTAATCTCATTTAAATTGTGTCTCTATGATTTATACTTTTATGATTATACCTGTTTTCCTCTTTCTTCTTTAATGCAGCAACCGTGTGTGAAAAGGTAGAAAATTTTGCGTGAATTCTGAATATTTGGAGATGGTGTTGAAAACATGAGTGTTTAATAAATATAATGTTTATTTTTTATAAGGAGTATATTAGTATTTTTATTAAACATATAATTTTTTTTAAAGATGAGTGAACAAAGCATTTTTATGTGGGTGAATAGTTGTGCCCTTTTAATAAATGTCATTTTGATGATTTTTCATCAAATATTCCAGTTTTACCCTTGTTAATCTTCTACTTACTTTCTGTTTTTTTACAAATCTTTCCATTTATTTTTCCATGATTTAAGAATTTTAAGTGCAGTATTGTCAAAATTTTATAATTGTTTTAGAGGATATTGAGAAATAGAGAGAAGAATAGAAGAACACGGATTTGTTGACCCAGTTCGTCAGGAATGACTACGTTTG
Source organism: Ballota nigra (assembly GCA_947034835.1). NCBI lineage: Eukaryota > Viridiplantae > Streptophyta > Magnoliopsida > Lamiales > Lamiaceae > Ballota > Ballota nigra. The sequence continues at coordinate 63,833,084 of OX344721.1, read as the reverse complement.
GGGGCGTACCAAGTCAGGAGATAAATTCACTATTACTCGTGTATGAGGTCCCTTTATATAGTTTACAATCTAGGAATTTAGATGAGTACATAGAATATAATAAAACAGCCATATTGCCCTTTATCAGTTACTTATTGATGAAGGCACACTAATATATTTTCCTTCAATACTTCCCATTGTGCCGAATCAAAATTGTGGATGGTGCTTGAATGTTGTTTCGCTAAAACTTGTCAAGTAGTAAAAATCCAATGAGAAGTAAATCTTGATCGAAGATTTACAATGCACCTATGTTGAGACTCCCCCTGAAGTCTACATCTTTCACATGATACGTACATCTATCAAGTGATTTTAGAAAGTCTACACATCTCAATTCTTTAAGATGTTTCTCAAAGATTATTTTGGATAAAAATTAAATAAATAGATCAGCCTCATTTACTTTAGAGTTTGAATCTTGAGAAAAAATTATTGTTGATGGTTAGAGACAGGTATTTGGTCCGTTAGTGCTAGCCCGACCTAGTGTAAAGCCTGTAGGACATAATTGAGTCTTTGTCATAAAGCGTAATGAGAAATATAAGGTCGTGATATATAAAACTTGTCTTAAAATAGCGCATGATTTCTCACAACGCTCTAGATTGAGTATGAGGAGACAAACTCCGGTAATGGACGTCATAATGTCCTATCACTTAGTTAGTTTCCGAAGAATTTGAGATGCAGGTTATGAATGTGGTTATGACATATCTCTATGGGGATCTTAATTTAGAGATATATAAGTGTCTGATGACATCTATTACCCAAATCAAGTGACTCTAAGCCACGGAGTGTGTTTGCAATTAGATTGAAACACTCACTTTATTTATTGAAATAATCAGGCGGGGGTGGTATACCCGTCTAAGTGACTACTTGATTGGGATAGGTTACAAGAACGATGAATAATGACCCTATGCATTTATAAAGAAAATAAGTTTCAAATTTGCAATTATTTATGTTGATGGATGAACATAATAGATGCTCTTAATGAAATAAGAGAACCATGAATATTTGAAGTCCAATTTTTAGATAAAGGATCTTGGGAAAACTCAGTTTTGTCTAGACTTTATACTAGAACATTGAGTTTGTAGAATACTTATCCACCAGTATGCATATGTCCAGAAGATGTTCAGGCAAATTAACATGGACAAAATACATCTGATTAGCACTCCCATGATTGGTCTAAGTTTGGATTTAAGAAAATATCCATCTCGTATGAAGGAAGAAAACGAAGAGCTAGCGGGAGATGAAATTCCCTACTTAAGTGTAACATGCACATTATTGTACTTAGCTCAATATACTCGACCACATATTACTTTCTCAATGAACTTATTAGCTAGATTTCAATCAGGACCAACACAATATCATTGGAATTGTGTCAGGAACGTACTCTGATACTTAAAGTAAAATCACTGGTCTGATATTCATTTAAGTAAATATTGCAGGGACCACAAATGGAATTGTGGACCTTAAGAAAATGTTGAAACTACCCCTACACCTATACGCCAAATGATGTACTATTTGGTTTTACATATTTCTGATCCACATAAAGTATTTCCAAAATGGTTATGAATTTACCATGGATAACACAACAATATCTTGGAGATCAACTAATCAAACTCTTATAGATACCTCTTCGAACAATTCAAAGATACTGTCTTACATGAAGTAGTTCAAGAGTGTATTTGATAGAGATCTATCACCACACATGTTCAAAGAAGCAGTGACTAGAGTTCACCACTGGAGAGACCACATGTATATGTTAAGAACATATTTCTTATATTTAGTAGATGAAATTGGGCTACATCAAAGGTGACAATATGAAGCATATATCACCGAAGTCTTCTCACTATGCCAAAAATGACTTTCGACCACGGGGAAAAGACAACGGATATCAATTCTGACCGTTGTCTTAAGTGTTATGCCCGTAGTCTTAGGTATCCCCGTTGTCTTAAATTCAGGGTTCGCAACATAAGACCACGGGGATAAGCCCCCGTTGTCTTTTCCCCTGGTCTTAACTCAGTCTCGCAACATAAGACAACGGGGATTAATCCCCATTGTCTTTTCACGTGGTCTTAGGTATTTTTATTTATTTTGTAATTTTTTTTATTTGGTTAATTAATATGGTATAAAAGGGACACTTGGAAAAAAATTCACATATTCTCTTCATCCCTAGCGATCGTGTTCCACCACCACGCGTTAATTTCCATCAACCCCGATCGTGTTCCACCACCACCACACCACACCACCACCACCACCACTGCCGCCGTTCGACGCCTCCTGCACCAGCGTCGCTCAGTACCGTCTCGTCTGTAATTATGAATCTCTCCGTCGTGAACCGCCGGCTTCGTCCACCTTCGTGAATCGCTGACTTCGTCCACCGCCATAAACCGACTGCTCGTCCTCCACCGTGAATCGCCTAGGTCAGATTTTCCCCAGGTAATTAAGCCCTAATTTTTCTGCCCTAGCCCTAATTTTGCCCTAACCCTAAATCTCTCTCTGTTTCTTTCTCTCTCTGTGTGTGTGCGCGAGTGTGTGTGTGTGTGTGGATGGTGAATTTGTGCTCTCTGTGTGTAGCAGCATGTAATTGATTATTATGCCCGATAGGATAGACATAGGTAAGTTTTGGCTTATGTTTTGCTGCGCTTTCTTAGGCAATTTTGGGATTATTATTTGCTTGTTGTTTGGATTATGATTGAAAAAAAAGATAGAATCCACAGTCTATTTAGACAAGTAAGAGGGGTCATCACACGTCTTTCCTTTGAGTAATGAGTTGGTGGAAAAAAAAATTATTCGAGGTCAAAGTTGAGTGGGAGTGGGAGCAGGGCTGGGCTTAAAATTAAGTTACTTGCTATGTAATCAGTTCCTGATAGCCCTAATCACCAGGTTTACATTACTCCAGGTAATTACACTGGTTTTGATTTTTCTTATTTTTTCTACCGTTCCTAAATTGGGGGCACTTTAGATTCTTAGAAGCCTCTGTTATGGAGTAGAAATTAGGAGACATAGCTTTTAATAATGTTTTAATTTCTACGTCCTCAATTAAACTTTCCACCTCTTTGTGTTGAGGAAGAAAGAGAAGAGGGTGTTGAATCCGAATTGACTGGCACAGATCAGAGTGTAGGTTGTAACAGGGATGTATTGGATTCCGATTGTGTATAGCATACTAATTGCTGCCAGAAAAATGCCGATTGGAATGTAAAATATGATGAGAATTGTGGGGAAGGATTTGGGGGAAATTGGTTCGGACCGGTCGGTTTTTTGGCCGGTTAAAAACCAGCGGAAGGGGAAGAGAACCGAGAATCCGGCGACTTGGACCAGTGTCGACATCCATTTGCTCTGCTCGCTGTTGTTGAAGTATAGTCGGCTCAAGAGAGTGCCGACGGATTGTCCGGCGATGACGAAGAAGGAATAGATGATCATTTGAATCCACCATTTGTATTGCTTCAGAAAGGAGGAGGAGGACTTGTTGGAAATTTCTGCATTTTTGTTGGAAGTTACGGCTCTCAGTTATTATTAGATCAATGAATGAAGGAAACAAACAGGGCTTTCTGCAAAATTTGTGAAATAGGAAAAAACTGGAAACTAAGCAAAGCTTATTCAGTTATCTCACAAATTGTGAGAACACGTGAAGATAAAACTCTTCTTTTAGTTGCTATAAGATTGGATATATTAGATCTCACCATTAACTCCGGGCTGCATTTGTTCTCGAGCTTCTCCCATGGCGATCATTAAGTCAATATATATTATTTGAAATAATCATATGCATGATTATTTTGTTTTTGACGTGATGCGGGATTATTTAATTTTTCTAACACAGGAGCACTAGTTTTACTCTGTGATTTTAAGATATTCCCTCTTAAGGCTTCAACCATATCAATTTATATAAAGTATATGTGTGTAGTGAGACAATTTTTGCAGAGGCTGATATGTTCTGTATTAGCACTTTAGCTAGTGAACTACCATAACATTAACTGGTTTCTCTTTGTCGTCTTTTTGGTGGCAATTATCAACTTTTACGGGGCCTGTATATTACATCAATGTTTAAAGCTCCATACAATGGCATGTGCCTAAAATGTTGGTAACTTAAAGTCATATTCCATATCTATATATGTTACATGCAGCACAAACCTGATTCAGTATATGATAAAAGTGCCCTAACAAAAATATGAAAGGGGTCCATATAAAGTGTTTTTGCTAGTGGTGGTAGTTTCGAAGGTATCTTTCATGTTTCTGTTTTGAATTCTCAGGCTTTTGATGGATTTGGAATTTATTTTTGTCTGTTTCTTTTTTCCCTCTCTTTTGTCTAGGAATAAGCTTGATATAAAAGTATTGGCTATTCAATTTGGATGCGTGCGTCTCATCCCTTTTGTGCACAGAGGACTCTCTTTGTAAGTATTGAGTTATGTTCTATTTTCTTGAAAGGAGTAGGGACTAACAATTGAATTAGGTAGGCATTGATAAATTTGAATCAGGAGTTATATTTACAGGTTGTATTTAATTCACTATTGAATCTGATAAATGGCGTGAAGTTACAAGTTGTATTTAATCAATTTCTATCATTGTTGTATGCATAATTTTTGTTATTACTTCTACATTTAGGTACAAGGATAGGTTTCTTGCTTCATTGCCTCCTTCTCGAAGAAGTAGTACTGATTTCAATCGACCAGTGTTTACTGCTGTAGCATTCTACCTTTGTGCCAAGAAACATAAGGTGTGCACAAGCTTCTTGGACATTTATCACTCTTGCAATCCCTTACCCTTTTTCTAACTCGTAAAACTTTCTTTCCTTATTGCTAACGAACCTAAAGCAACTGATGAGAAGAAACCTGAGGAGGGATCCATAAACAGAGGTACTTACATATATCTTTCCATATTTCCTTTTACCTGATTCAACAAAATTGACTTGAAATTCATTGATTCAACATTATGTCAGACGCAGTGCTTGCTCGAGTAGCTACAGAAAAGAGGATATCTCTGATTAAAGCATGGGAAGAAAGTGAAAAATCAAAAGCTGAAAATAAGTAAGTGCTCTGCTCCTTGTCTTTTAAAAGGAAAATTGCACTATGTCAAAGGCATTAATCTTTGTAACAATTCTCAAGCCTTGTAATTTATGATCATAACAACATGACCGTTTCTTGCTCCACATCATATCTCAACACACAGAGACACAAACAAAAGGGTTGAGAGATTAATATTGTGAGGTTGAGGGAGTGGGAGTGGGAGTGGGAGTGGGAGTGGAGCAGCTCATATTTAATGGGCCGGGAATTTGCAGCACGTGGTTTATTGGCTCTATTTTCTTGTCCCCACTCAATTATTATTTATCAAAACTAATTATTATTCAAAATATCCACGCATAAGTGGATAAGGCTGGTACCTGCCTCTGAAGAAGAACAAGAACAACCTTATAAAATACTACTCCCTCCGTCCCAATTTAGATTACCCATTTCTAAATGGCACGATTTTTAAGAAAAAAATTGTTTATTAATACTTTTGAGTATAAAATAGTTTTTTAAAAAATGTTTATTAATATTTTTTAGTATAAAGTAGTTTTTTGAAGGTTGAGTTTGGAAAAGTGGTGTTGCTTTTTGCCATTTTAAGAAATGGGTAAACAAAAAAAAACAAAAAAATTCTTTTTGGGGCTTTTGGGTAAACAAAATTGAGACGGAGAGAGTACTATGATGTCCTACTTCTTATTAAACTCTTGCAACTTACACAAATCTAACTCAAACTATGGAATATACATGGAAGCTAACTAATTGTGTGATGTGATTAAATTATAAAACATAAAAAGGTCGACGGACGGAGTATATTTTTTTATGTTACTATAAATTATATTGATGCACATATATTTTCACTATTATATGTTTATATTAATAATCATTGACTCATATTTTGTCAATTTGTATATAAATATTAGTATCTTAGTTATTAAAATATATAATATGCATTGTTATTTTTTACTATGAATTGGCGTAACACGCCAATATTATACTAATTATATATGCATGTATATGATTTAAAGTAATCAAACTGCATATTTATGGGCATTAGCTGTTAACCCAAAATCAAAGTAATCAAATTACAAATTTATGTTAATAGAAAATCTAGCTAAACAAAATGTACAAACTCAAGTTTGGGGTTGTCAATAATTCAAGGACGTGAACATATTATGTTTTCAAGTTAATTTTGTGAAATCCTATGTTGGATATTGATTTTGCCGTGGTGTTATTCATGATGTGAAAGATCTGTTGCGTGTTAATTGTGGTATTCTTTGCCAGTTATAGAATTTCTAGTTTGTGTTGCAATTATCATTCATTAAGAAGTTGATTTCCAATTTGAGATTTTGCCTTTTCCATGAGTTGTAAGACTTTAGAATTTATTACTAATTATTTTATGAGGACTATTTTGGTTCTGCTTATAGTTGGGTTGCTTAGACAAGTATTTAGCCAATTTCCTCTTCTTGATCGTACGGTGAACTTGCTATATTTTATCTAAGGGCTGTTCTGATTCATTTGTTTGGCAGCACTGTAGTATTTAGTATCCTGAATGGAAAAGCGTAGTGGATATGTAAGTGTATTCATTTTTCATTAATGAAATAGTTAGTTGTAAATTTGTTGTTAATAGTAAGATGTCTATATGGTTATCTATTAATGTAGGACTTTAATGATCTTTAATGCGAGCATCATGAGTAAGAGACCGAAGAAAAACCATGCATGGAACATAATCAAGGTAGAAAAAATTATATATATATATATATATATATTGTGTTTTTATTGATCGAATTAGTGTTTAATGAGTTTTTTTACTAGCGTAGGTAGGCACCTAAGCAACCTGATGGAGAACAATGTGGTTACTTTGTACTACGCTATATGAAAGATATAATTGAGTTTGATGGAGTTGTAGAAATGGATTCGATCCAATCATTGGTAAGAATAGTTTGTCTTGATGATGCTTATGTGTGTGTGTCTTAATTTGGTATTTTTATAATTGATTGAGTTGGTAGTGGTTATATGGATTGTGTTTACAATTATGCTTACTACAAAAACATTGAATATTGAATGCATTAACTTTTTTCTTGTGTTTATTTGTACTTTAACAGTTTCCACAAAAGAACTACTCAAAAAATGATATTGATGATGTGCGAGAGGAGTGGGCCGATTGTCTTTCAACTTACATGGGATAAATGATCAGCAATACAAGATGCGGTAGTGGGAAGTTTGATTGTTTTTTATGATTTGGAACTTATCATTGCAGTTGGATATTATTTTAGATTTTCATGACTTAATTAGTAGGAACAATGGGTGAAATTGACATTTGTAATGACTTCTATGATAACAATGTTTGTTTTTTATTTGTTGATGTTTGTTTTATAAATCTCTTGTATTCATTTGAAAAAAAATACATTACCACAGGAAAAAACATATGACAACAAACCAAATATGATTTTGACAACGGATAAAAACCTGTTGTTGAAACCATGGACATTAAGAAAAGACAACGGGGATAAAATTAAATAATAGCGGGTAAAACCCGTTGTCTTATATATATACAACAACGGTGATTCTCCGTTGCCGTAGGTAAATATCAACCGTAGTGGATGGGCTCGTTGTTGTAGCTCCAAACTTTTGACAACGGGTATAACCTGTTGTCTAAAGATCTTAAGACCACGGGTATAATTAGGTTATGACAACGGTTTATCACCGTTGTCTAAAGTGCTTAAGACCACGGGTATAATGAGGTTACGACAATGGTTAATCACCGTAGTCTAAAGTGCTTAAGACCACGGGTTTAATAAAGCTACGACAACGGTTAATCACCGTTGTCTTAAGAGCTTAAGACAACGGTGGAAAACCCGTTGTCAAATGTCCAGACCTACGACAACGAGCCCATCAACAACGGTGGGAAAATACCTACGACAACGGGGATTCCCCGTTGTCTTATCCCTTTTCTGGCATAGTGTCTATAACCAACAACAATAGGTTTTTCTCAAGATTCAAGCTCTAAAGTAAATGAGGTTGATTTGTTTATATAATCATTGTCCAAGGCAATCTTTGAGAAACATCTTAGAGAATTGAGATGTGTAGACTTTCTGAAATCACTTGATAGATGTATGTATCATGTGAAAGGTGTAGACTTCAGGGGGAGTCTCAACATAGGTGCATTGTAAATATTTTTCCCCTCGATCAAGATTTATTTCTCATTGGATTTTTGCTACTTGTCAAGTTTTAGCGAGGCAGCATTCAAACACCATCCACACTTTTGATTCGGCACAAAGAGGAGTATTGAAGGAAAATATATTAGTGTGTCTTCATCAACAAGTAACTGATGGAGGTCAATATAGTCATTTCATTATATTTTATGTACTCATCTAAAACCCTAGATTGTAACATATATAAAGGGATCTCATACACAAGAAATAGTAAAATTATCTCCTGGCTTGGTACTCCCCTAGATGTAGTCATCTCTGACGAACTGGGTCAATAAATCTTTATTCTTATATTCTTCTCTTTATTCTTATGTATCCTAAAACACGTTAATACTTTGGAATTTAGCGGTCTTTCTAACAACTGGATCACCGAAGAAACGAGAATTCGATCCGACCCTATTGAAAGCAGTTGGGATCAAATTACTTTGCAACCATAATATACATTTTTAGTGTTGAGCTCGGCGGCAGATATACCGGTGAAATCAGGTCTTATTTTCTCCTATATTACTTTTGTGACTTTTCTTGAAAAATCTTGAATCAGAAACTCGTGATAACCGAAAATTGTTTGCAAGTGCGTGCTTGATCGGCGCTGTGAGTGGCATCTACTGATAATATATTTGTCTAATTATAATTGTTATTAGCGTGTTAATTTCTTAATACGTGAGTTTGTCAAATTATTTCTAACTAGGTTGCTTAGTGGGTTTTATTCTTTGAAATAAATAGACGTAGTCATGGGCTTCTGTTTTCAATGAACAAATCGGTGTTCATTGTTCAATAATTATTGAGATTCCAATTCCTTGATTATCACCACTAAAGAACTTGTGTGTGAATTACTTGTTGTATTACTTGATATTACAATTACTTGAAAAAAATTTGGAGGTTAGAAAGTTGGGAACTCAATTCAAGAATTCGTTCACATCATGTATTTGTCTTTTGATTAATTCAAGAACCCTGTATGTTATATGATTTCACATAAAAAAAAATCATTGTGCTTTTCTTTTCAATATTTTGTGTAGTTTAGGTTGGTGGGACTAAATTAATTAAATTGTGTCTACAACCACATAAAAAAAATTAAGGAATTGGTGGTGAATTTTTTTTTTTGGAATTTGTTTTCCTCTTTCTTAATCCTGTACATGTTTGTGTGTTACTCCTATAGTTCTTATGAAATTAAATGGAGTTAAATAAAAAAGGTTTAGTGCTTCAATAATCGAAAAATAATGATGCTTATGATTGTTTATGTGATAGAAATTTTGAAAGAATTAAGTATGGCTCTATTATATCTCACTATAATTTACTTTTTGCTAACTGTTGGGATATGTTTTAATTTTGATGATTTTCCAAAACAACATGTAATAGGTTTGAAAGCAGTCAGGATAGTATCTTTTATTTCAGGTCAGGCTAGGTTAGCTCCTAGAGAATAGGCTGTCAGTTGAGAAGAACTCAGTTGAGGGAACACTCAGTTGAGGGGGAACTCAGCGAGGGGGAAATCTGCAACACAGCCTGAGAATATCAAGATGACACCAAGGAGAACTGACTGAAGCCATGCTTGCAACCTGAACCAGAAGAGAAGCCTGAAGGATGTCCACAGAGTGTAAACCATGCTGATCTAAGCTAACTCAGGTGGACCACTCAGTGAAGAGCATGATCAGGAGGATCAGTGCTGCACCAAGTAGGCCCTGAAGGAGTCAGGCTACTGTGGTCAGGGAAGTTTGTCATTCAGCCTTATGACAAACTTCTTGGAAATGATCTTCAAAAAGTCTCTGAAGGACAACTACACTGAAGACGTTCAGTTCACTGAAGATCATCAGTCAGTGAAGGAGGAAGCTACCTAAAGTCAGTGGGTCTTAGTCAAACCCACTGAGTCAAAGATCCGTGAATCCAGGCCACGTGGACCAATCAACACGAGGCAGCAACTCTAACACTGACAAAGGCCGAATTCCAAAAAAAATGGTTGAAACCATTAAATATTGGATTCAAATGTATCTTCCCTCCAACAGATACATTTGAATCCCCATTATAAATACAAGCTCATAGCTTCATTGTTAGGGTGTGTAAAAGAAAAAAATAAACACCTACAAGCTGTGAGGGTGTGTTAGTTGTTAGGGAGTCATAAGGAAGTGTTACACACCAACGACACTGACCTTTAGGGTTATCACTTGCATTCATTGAGTGTCAAGCTTGTAACTCTTAGCTTAGAGAGGTTTTCCTAATCTTAGCTTTAAGGCTAACACATTGTAAAGGAAAACCTCACCTAGTTGGAGAAAACCAAACCAAACTAAACCCTTTTAGAAGAATGTTAGGTTTGTAGTGAGGTGAGGAGAGGCAGCCCCGGGAGTGGCGTGAGTCCAGTTGTAAGTGCACCTTGGCACGTTAAAAACAAGAATCCCTTGAGTGGATTTCCTGTTAAGTCAGGTCGTGGACGTAGGAGCTTGAGCCTCTGAACCACGTTAAACTGAGCGTTGTTTATTTGTCTAAGCACTTGCTAATTACTTGTAGTGTATGCTCTCTGAGTGTACTTGGAAAGTTTGAAAAGAAGATTAGCTAAGTATTTTAGTCAGGGGAACCAATCTCACTGACAAGCTTAGGCTAGCACTCAAGAGTTCAGTCTCTCGAGTCACTGCCTTGTTAAGAGCCTGAGCTCACAAGTCAGTTTGGACTGACTTGAGTGCTCTGACTCTTAGCAACGCAGTGACTTGAGTATTCCGTCACTGAACTCAGTCAGGGTGCAAGCTGTGTTTTATAACGCACTCGAGAGATCAGTATCTCAAGCCACTGTCCTTGCTCAGAGCATGAGCCTCCAAGCCTACTCACTGACTTGGTAACTCAGCCTCTGAGCAGAGCAGTGACTTGAGTATTTCTCACTCTTGCTGAACTCCCTGAGGAAAGGTTTAAAAAAAAATTGCTCCTGAATTCACATTTTGCCCTTCGAAAACGGGACCATCAATTGGTATCAGAGCGGGTTGTTCACATGACCACTGATCCAGTTTTGTTAAGAAAAATGGTCAACCGAACAGATCTTAAATATTTTAAACTATGAGAATTCCTGCATATTTCAAACTATTACTTGTGTTCTGACATTATTCTTGTAATAGAAAATCATTTGGTTAGAATTTTTGGAATCATCAAAAAGGGGGAAATTGTTGGGATATGTTTTAGTTTTGATGATTTTCCAAAACAACATGTAATAGGTTTGAAAGCAGTCAGGATAGTATCTTTTATTTCAGGTCAGGCTAGGTTAGCTCCTAGAGAAAAGGCTGTCAGTTGAGAAGAACTCAGTTGAGGGAACACTCGGTTGAGGGGGAACTCAGCGAGGGGGAAATCTGCAACACAGTCTGAGAATATCAAGATGACACCAAGGAGAACTGACTGAAGCCATGCTTGCAACCTGAACCAGAAGAGAAGCCTGAAGGATGTCCCACTGAGTGTAAACCAGACTGGTCTAAGCTAAGTCAGGTGGACCACTCAGTGAAGAGCATGATCAGGAGGATCAGTGCTGCACCAAGTAGGCCCTGAAGGAGTCAGGCTACTGTGGTCAGGGAAGTTTGTCATTCAGTCTTATGACAAACTTCTTGGAAATGATCTTCAAACAGTATCTGAAGGACAACTACACTGAAGACGTTCAGTTCACTGAAGATCATCAGTCAGTGAAGGAGGAAGCTACCTAAAGTCAGTGGGTCTTAGTCAAACCCACTGAGTCAAAGATCCGTGAATCCAGGCCACGTGGACCAATCAGCACGAGGCAGCAACTCTGATACTGACAAAGGCCGAATTCCAAGAAAAGTGGTTGAAACCATTAAATGTTGGATTCAAATGTATCTTCTCTCCAACGGATACATTTGAATCCCCATTATAAATACAAGCTCATAGCTTCATTGTAAGGGTGTGTAAATGAAGAAAATAAACACATACAAGTTGTGAGGGTGTGTTAGTTGTTAGGGAGTCATAAGGAAGTGTTACACACCCACGACACTGACCTTTAGGATTATCACTTGCATTCATTGAGAGTCAAGCTTGTAACTCTTAGCTTAGAGAGATTTTCCTAATCTTAGCTTTAAGGCTAACACATTGTAAAGGAAAACCTCACCTAGTTGGAGAAAACCAAACCAAACTAATCCCTTTCAGAAGAATGTTAGGTTTGTAGTGAGGTGAGGAGAGGCAGCCCAGGGAGTGGCGTGAGTCCAGTTGTAAGTGCACCTTGGCACGTTAAAAACAAGAATCCCTTGAGTGGATTTCCTATTAAGTCAGGTCGTGGACGTAGGAGCTTGAGCCTCTGAACCACGTTAAACAGAGCTTTGTTTATTTGTCTGAGCACTTGCTAATTACTTGTAGTGTATGCTCTCTGAGTGTACTTGGAAAGTTTGAAAAGAAGATTAGCTAAGTATTTTAGTCAGGGAGAACCAATCTCACTGACAAGCTTAGGCTAGCACTCGAGAGTTCAGTCTCTCGAGTCACTGCCTTGTTAAGAGTCTGAGCTCACAAGTCAGTTTGGACTGACTTGAGTGCTTTGACTCTTAGCAACGCAGTGACTTGAGCATTCCGTCACTGAACTCAGTCAGGGTGCAAGCTGTGTTTTATAACGCACTCGAGAGATCAGTATCTCAAGCCACTGTCCTTGCTCAGAGCATGAGCCTCCAAGCCTACTCACTGACTTGGTAACTCAGCCTCTGAGCAGAGCAGTGACTTGAGTATTTCTCACTCTTGCTGAACTCTCTGAGGAAAGGTTTAAAAAAAATTGCTCCTGAATTCCCATTTTGCCCTTCGAAAATGGGACCATCAATTGGTATCAGAGCGGGTTGTTCACATGACCACTGATCCAGTTTTGTTAAGAAAAATGGTCAACCGAACAGATCTTAAATATTTTAAACTATGGGAATTCCTACATATTTCAAACTGTTACTTGTGTTCTGACATTATTCTTGTAATAGAAAATCATTTGGTTAGAAGTTTTGGAATCATCAAAAAGGGGGAAATTGTTGGGATATGTTTTAGTTTTGATGATTTTTCAAAACAACATGTAATAGGTTTGAAAGCAGTCAGGATAGTATCTTTTATTTCAGGTCAGGCTAGGTTAGCTCCTAGAGAATAAGCTGTCAGTTGAGAAGAACTCAGTTGAGGGAACACTCAGTTGAGGGGGAACTCAGCGAGGGGGAAATCTGCAACACAGTCTGAGAATATCAAGATGACACCAAGGAGAACTGACTGAAGCCATGCTTGCAACCTGAACCAGAAGAGAAGCCTGAAGGATGTCCCACTGAGTGTAAACCAGGCTGATCTAAGCTAAGTCAGGTGGACCACTCAGTGAAGAGCATGATCAAGAGGATCAGTGCTGCACCAAGTAGGCCCTGAAGGAGTCAGGCTACTGTGGTCAGGGAAGTTTGTCATTCAGTCTTATGACAAACTTCTTGGAAATGATCTTCAAACAGTCTCTGAAGGACAACTACACTGAAGACGATCAGTTCACTGAAGATCATCAGTCAGTGAAGGAGGAAGCTACCTAAAGTAAGTGGGTCTTAGTCAAACCCACTGAGTCAAAGATCCGTGAATCCAGGCCACGTGGACCAATCAACACGAGGCAGCAACTCTGACACTGACAAAGGCCGAATTCCAAAAAAAATGGTTGAAACCATTAAATGTTGGATTCAAATGTATCTTCCCTCCAACGGATACATTTGAATCCCCATTATAAATACAAGCTCATAGCTTCATTGTTAGGGTGTGTAAAAGAAAAAAATAAACACCTACAAGCTGTGAGGGTGTGTTAGTTGTTAGGGAGTCATAAGGAAGTGTTACACACCCACGACACTGACCTTTAGGGTTATCACTTGCATTCATTGAGTGTCAAGCTTGTAACTCTTAGCTTAGAGAGGTTTTCCTAATCTTAGCTTTAAGGCTAACACATTGTAAAGGAAAACCTCACCTAGTTGGAGAAAACCAAACCAAACTAAACCCTTTCAGAAGAATGTTAGGTTTGTAGTGAGGTGAGGAGAGGCAGCCCAGGGAGTGGCGTGAGTCCAGTTGTAAGTGCACCTTGGCACGTTAAAAACAAGAATCCCTTGAGTGGATTTCCTGTTAAGTCAGGCCGTGGACGTAGGAGCTTGAGCCTCTGAACCACGTTAAACTGAGCGTTGTTTATTTGTCTAAGCACTTGCTAATTACTTGTAGTGTATGCTCTCTGAGTGTACTTGGAAAGTTTGAAAAGAAGATTAGCTAAGTATTTTAGTCAGGGAGAACCAATCTCACTGACAAGCTTAGGCTAGCACTCGAGAGTTCAGTCTCTCGAGTCACTGCCTTGTTAAGAGCCTGAGCTCACAAGTCAGTTTGGACTGACTTGAGTGCTCTGACTCTTAGCAACGCAGTGACTTGAGTATTCCGTCACTGAACTCAGTCAGGGTGCAAGCTGTGTTTTATAACGCACTCGAGAGATCAGTATCTCAAGCCACTGTCCTTGCTCAGAGCATGAGCCTCCAAGCCTACTCACTGACTTGGTAACTCAGCCTCTGAGCAGAGCAGTGACTTGAGTATTTCTCACTCTTGCTGAACTCCCTTGAGCTACTAGCCTCGCTTTGTATCTCTCCACAGTATTGTTCTCATTCGTTTTCGTACAAAAACTCATTTATATCCTACAACGGGCGCGGGTGTACGAACGATAGAGTCAAATAATTTTCTTTTATTTAGCGATGCGAGCTCTACTTTAATTGCCTCTTTCCATTTTACCCAATCGGAGCGCTTCCAGCACTCAGCGATAGTTTTGGGTTCTAGATTTAGATCTTTATTTATAACGGAAAGAGCAATTATCGTTGAAAATGTATCGTCGACGATAGTAATATTTCTATTATATGTTTCTCATGTATCTATGAAATTCATAGAGACTTCAACGTTTATATCAACCAGACCTTCTTCATTTCCCAGTGTACATTGGTTTGGTCATTCCGCGGTCCTAGTGCTTTAAATATTTTGTGCACGTGCTTCATTACTAGGACGTTCGTCTTCTAGACGAGTCTCTTCTAGAGATTTCACGTTCTACTGACCAGTTTTGATGGCCTTTCTTTTAGGTGTATTTGTATTGGTTGTAGGTCCTTTACGCTTCTGGCGTGTGGGGGCATGTATACTTGATTTGCTTGGGACCTCAACCCTTTGGAGAGCATTTACTGCAGGTATATGAGATTTAATTACATCTCTATGGTCAGTGAACGCGTCTGATAAATTGTTTGCTAAATTTACAAGTTAATTATCCTCTTAACTTCTAGTTCAGATTGACTAGTGTGTGGATCTAGATACTGAAGATTACTTACGTTCCACGTAAGCCCCCGACATTCATTCAATTTTGAATTTGGATCTCCCACTAATGTCGAGAAGTGATCTTCATCGAACGTGCAGTCAGTGAACTGGGCCGTTACTTGATCCCTGGACAAAGGTTCTAGGTATTTTACGATGGATAGAGAGTCAAATCCAACGTAAATATCTAGCTTCCTTTGTGGGCCCATAGAGGTCCGCTTTGGTAATGTTATCGGAACATACACTGCACATCCAAAAATACGCAGATGAAATATATTTGGTTCTTTCCCACGCACTAGCTGAAGGGGGGAATGATCATTATATGCAGTTGGACAGATTTGTATCAGGTGTGATGCATGTAGGACTGAATGCCCCCAGCATGAAGTGGGTAATTTAGAGTTCATGAGTAATGTCTAGCGATAAGTTTGATACGTTTTATTAGCGCTTCAGCAAGACCATTTTGGGTGTGGACGTAGGGGACCGAATGCTCCACTTTAATTCCCAAAGCCATACAGTAATCTGTAAAGGCTTTTGAGGTAAACTCAGCAGTATTATCCATTCGAATAGATTTTATTGGATAATCTGGGAACTGAGCTCGAAGGTCGATAGTTTTCGCAATGAGCTTTGCAAAAGCTTGATTGCGAGTAGACAGCAAACATGCATATGTCCACCTAGTGGAGGCATCAATTAGGACCATGAAATACCGAAATGGTCCTGATGCTGGGTGAATCGGTCCACAAATATCTCCCTAAATCCGTTCAAATCGGAGACTCTAGTCCCACCTTGGTGCGCGACGGGTGCACTATTAATTTACCCTTAGAACATGCATCACATATAAATTCATCAATAGGAGGGATTCTATTATTCGAAATATTATGATCAATGGAATTAGATAGAATCCTACTGTTGGTGATCAAATTTAATCGGAAGGATTAGTGACTGTTTTAGTTCGGTTTAAGATCACCAATCAATAATGTGTGATTGATTATCACCGTAAATGATAAATCGAAGGTTCAGTTGTGGAATTGTAAATACGAAAGTCGAAATCGAATTAATTTCGTATGTGTGTACGTTTAGGTGTGTTAGTGTATATTTTAGGAGCATTTGTGAATTTGAACTTATATTTCTTAGTTGGAGAACAACTATTTATAGAGACTAGCAAGCAGGAGATGTCCAAGACTATTGGTCTCCCTAGCTTGCATGCTAGACAAGTGTCCTTTGGCCTTGTTTGACCTTATCTAAGCTGTATCTTAGTTACAAAGTCTTCTTCGGTCTGATCTCGGACTTATTGTTGTTCGTCCAGGTCGGCTTATTTGATCCAGTATGGTTTCTTCATCAAAGTTGTTCGCTTTTTGTGGACGTGGCTTGGAAGTTGTTCGCCTGGACTTCGGGTTGGGATGAGCTTGGGAATATTGGTTCCTTGTTCGTCTTCATACACCTCTTAGGCCGGCAGATACGCCACTTATAATCAAAGTTGTTCGTCCTTAGCGATTTGATGGAAGGTCCATATCTGGTCTCGGGTCTCTGGTTCTATTCGTCAAAAAGTTGTTCGTCGACGAAGTTGTTCGTCGACGGAGTTGTTCATCATTTCGTACACCTCCTGGATTGATTTATGCACTCCCATTTGATTTTCTTGGTTAGTTATCTTTGATTTAGGGTTGATTTTTCATAATCTCCATTAAGGCCTTAATTCTTGTTCGCCCATTATTGCCTGATGTTTGCCTATCAACAATTGCCCCCTATCCTGACTAGATGTTGGCTGGAACAAGTAACTTTGTGGCGAGCAACTGTAGTTAGTATACTATACTGGTGAGGATTTGGATGAACAACATTGAATTTGGCGAGCAACTCCGGGTTCGCCTCTTCACCTCCCCACGATCTGGGGGATGTACGAGGATGACGTGGGCGGTATGATTGTGCGCCGCCCACGCGCGAGCAGTCTCGAGGCCACGCGCCCCTATATTTGCGTATAGGTCCTTCAATTTTCAAATTTGCTCGGAATTTACCTCGTTTTCCTTCAATTCAGCCCATATTTTGTGGGAAATTACGGGTTTTACCCCGTTTTTATTTGGGGTATAAATAGAAGTGGGAACTTAAATTTTTCCCACTTCTTTCATATCTGCTACTGTTCCTCCGGCGATTTCAACCATCTCCGGCGATTCCAAGCTTTCCGGCGTCGATTTCTTCAGCATTTAACCTCAGACTCCATTCCCAAGGTAGTTACTCTTCTTACTTCTTCTCTTTTATCTCTTTTCTTTCCAAATTCGTACCACCACCGCCGTAGAAGGATTCGCGCCGCCGTCGCCCGCCCAGAACCGTCATCAGAGATCATAAACCCATTTCTAAAACTTAAAATCTTCATTCTTAAACTAATGTCCTCCCATTCGAGCAACCAAAATTCCGAGGAGAATTGGGATCCCCTTTTCCCGATTTTGCCATTCGTCGGGCAGCCGCCGTTTGAAGTTTCCTCAGAAGCGCATCCCGATGTGGATTTGGTGGTCCGATCAACAGAGGACACCGGTGCTCGCCAATCCGGCGAAGAGGTTGGGGGGGCCGCGAGCAGCACCTCCGACGAACAATCTTCCTCAAACTCTGAATCTGAGGAAGATCCGGAATTTGGCGAGCTTACCCCAGAATTTTTGGAAGGGATAGGGTTTCCAGGCCCTAAGATGCTCGAAAATGAGATTCCTACGGGTGTTGCTCGCCCATTCGATTGGTGAGCATACTCTGTGGAGCATGCGAACAACTTTTCTCGCCCCCCGCGTCAGGTTTTGGACTTGGTGAAGACTGACTATCAAGCGAGTAGGATCCGAAGTGTTGTTCGCAAGGATGAACTCTCCCTCATCCGAGAAGCGTATCAAATCCCCCATGACATATACATGTGGGCTCCAAGGAGGAAGGAGAGGGTTGAATCGGCCTCCACCTGGGTGTACCGCAATCAACATTGAAACTTTGATCGTCGGGTTGAGGTTGCCATTGCCCCCGGTGGTCGGTCGTTTTCTGGAGGCGACCAACTTGGCCATCACCCAGATAACTCCCATAGGGTGGATGAACCTGCTCGGCATTATGGGTTTGTTCGCCCTAGAGGGGTACGTTGACCGCATCACCGCTGAAGAGGTCAACTACCTGATGACCATCACCAAGTGTTTGAGGGGCGAGGAGGGATATTATTACTTGAAGGCCCGGGCTGGATTAAAACTGGTGGAGGGGGTGCCGAACAAGATTCGGGATTGGAAGGAGCACTTCTTCTTTATTGGGGGCGACTGGCGAGCATCTTCCGGCCCACACGGCGGTGTCGGGCGCATATTCGAACCCACCACCTATGGGCAAATCAAACGTAAGGTCCTCTTTGTTCGACTTTGTACAAAGTTCTAATTTAACTTTTTTTGTTTGCTCGCAGGTCCCCGGTTGCTCAAGTGGAACTCATAGGAAGATGAGATTGGCTCTGAATTCCTCTTCACCTCGTGTTTGGTCGCTCTTTGGGATAAAGCTGAGAGGACCATCGAGTACGTGAACAGACTAAAGTGCAAGAAAGCTGATCGCTTGTTCGCGTACCCTCATCACTTGGAAGCTCAAGCCGAGGTACCCCCAGGTACAGAAAATTTCTAACTTTTAACACAAACCTTGCTCGCCGTTTGTCTCTTTAACTTGCTCGCCTAATCCTTTTATTTTCTTTTTCCTTTCTCTTTTTTTTTTAGCCGCGCAAGTCACCGTCACCGTCCCTCCCTTCTTTGGACTTTTAGAGCAAAGAGTCCACGAAATGCCGTTTCTAAAGGGAAGAAGAAAGAAAAGTGATCCATCTTCCAAGGTGTTGGTGATGACGAATAAGGTTGAGGGGGCGAAAGTTGCTTGCCAAGCCATGCCCCCCTCTAATCCTCCACCCTCTCCACCTCCTGCTCCATCACCCCGTGGTGCCAAGTGTTGGGAAAATAGAGGTGCCCGGAATCTATTCGAGATGAAATTTAAATACGAATTTAAATTCAATTATTACTAGCATGAATTAATCCTAATTAATTCAAATAATAATTCCAACAACAATTTTAACATCATGCATGTTGAATTAATTCACATAAAATCTAGGTGGAATAAACAAGAATTTATGTGACTTACGTACCTCTTGTAGAATTGGCCTTTGAATAAACGAGACAATTACGATCACGCTTTATCAACCCAAAAACCTTCTCAAATATTTCCCTTTCGCCTTACTTGATCACCGGTGGGAGATGCTTTAAAGTAATTTTAATAACTAAGGAAAAAGAAAAATATATATGCTCTTGATTTTTCCAACACATGGAATTATGTACTTGGGGATGAAATAATCACCCCCTATTTATAAGAGGCGGTGGCTGAAAATATGAGGTTTCATGGGATTGGAAAAAAATATTTTCTTAGTCTCTAAGAAATCTTGAATATATCTCATATATTCTTTTCTCCATAATAATATACTCCACAAAAATCTCCCTCTTATTTTCAAGGCCATATTTTCGAAATTTATAGAGAGAATATCCAAGATTTGGATCTTCTTGAATATATGAGATAATCTTGTATTCCAAGAATACTTATCTTCCATAATATCTTTCCAAGAAAATCAACAAAATCTTTTCTCAATCTACACCTCTAATTTTCGAAAATCACTAGAAAAATCAGCAATATATTTTCTTTTTATTTTAATCACCTTATCATTATTGGGCTACTTGAGGGGCCTTTAAGGAGAATTAAGATTGGACCTCCTAATGGACTTCTGAATTTCAATATTGAGCCCCAATATAATTCAATCCATTAATATTAATTATTACCACTAATAAATTAATATTGCACTATCCATCTTAATCCATATTACGATAATATGGGTTCCCGGTTATTATTTCCCGCATTTAAGATTATCAAGTCCATTAATTAATTAAGCTTCTGAATAGCTCTAAATTAATTAATATATTTCACCTTGGAGTAAAGACAGCTCAACATTATTATCCGTACCGAAGAAACTAATTCTTCACTTGCAAGATTTGTACGATAAAACTTCTGAGCCCACCAAGGGGACTAATCACACGAGCCGTACTCGCACGCATTTCTCTGTATTAAATCTTAGCAACTGTCGTATGATTAATATTATTGCCCAAAGCACAAGGTTCGAAGTCACGATGATTCTCACCCAACATGAATCAAAGCAGTAACCATTAAGCACACACGGTCCTATTTAAGTGACGGAGATTAAGAAATCAACAACCACTGAGGTCTAATTCTTCACACTTCAGAACAGAAGAATTTATCCTCGATGTACGTCCTCTTCAACACATACTAAATGTGCTAGTGCAATCTCTTAGTCAAGACAGACCAATTTGAGACTTACACATCGACCTTTCACGGCGGATTGTTCAATTCCACATAGGTCGTGAAAATGTATGTTTAGTTACAAGGAAACTGTTAATATTATCTTCTGTGATCGGGTATCACCACATTAACTACAATGTAACTAGTACTATTATGAACTGTGAAAATATGTGTGGTGTGTTATAAAGTGCAGATGTTGTAACAAATGTTAAAGCAAATATTACAACAATCTGGTAAATCAGAATAGAAAATGTGTACAGTGGAAGACTTAAACATACAATTGCAAAAGGGAATACTTTTTAACATAAACTATCTTAAATAGCTTGTGTTAGCCTTACGACAAAACGTTCACTATAACAAAAGTAGTGATACAAAAGTTGTGTGAAGAGTAAAATCCTTCACAACGGAAACAAGACTCGATATCACCTATCAAATCTAAATTGGCTAAGTGTATAACACTATACACCGTCAAAGTTGATCTCACTCTATATCTATGATCTCTTTATCTATGGATATAGGTTCGACCGCAAGTTATACGAGAAGAACTCTACTTCAAGGTATAACATAAATGTTGGAATAACTGCCCTATCACCTTTAAACTCAGGATCAATACTAGAGTAGGTGTACTCGTTTACTCCACGCTTGGTACTGAAAGATTCGGCCACTATTTATAGGCAGAAGTCTTCAATCCAAAAATAACTTCTCTATGTAACCGCTTCCATGATCTTCATGTTATCCCACCTCTTTATCTTTATTCCTCATGCTTCTTGATGCAACCGCCTGATCTAGATAGTTCTAAAATGTCCTGGATAAGTCTGGATCGTATAGACCCTTGTAGATCCTTCTGGAACCCGTAACCGCTCATGTTGCAACCAATGTTATGCAACATTCACTGCAACATTGAGTATTCCAGAACCTTGTAGATCCTTCTAGATCTTCATCCTGCATGTTAAAACATCTAAGACAACATATGATCATAAAGTGTTGGTTAAAGAGAAGAAAGGGTAAATTCATGTTGTTTCAAAGTAAATAGTGAATACTTCACTACCAACAACATTAACAATCTCCCCCAATTTGACCTTTCTGCTACAACACACCTGATGTATATATTTCTCAATATATAAGTCAGTGATGTATGTACAATAGAGATCAACATTGTATTGTACACTTAGCATTTCACACTTGTGTAGCAAAACAGCCAAAAAACAAAATGATCAATTGTAAGTTGAATCACCAAAATCAAGATGAAATAACAATAAGTTAATTTCACCAAAACAGAATGAACATCATCATATATGCTCATCAAACAGCAAAATGAGTAACATAATGTTTACTCATTCAAATTACAACTTTCAAACTGAAATGAATCCTATCAATCCTAATATAATATCCTAACAACTAATATAATATTGTCTTTCAGAAATTAAGAACTTCACATCAGAGCAAAATTAACTAAAAATCAACCAAGAGTACTTAGAGGCATCACAAAAAGGAACTTGATATCATTGTATAGGATATACAGTTGCAGCTTCAAGCATCTTGCACTAAGCTCCTCCATAAATTGTGTTTCCTCCAGTCTCTAAAACATCTTCAAACTTTGGTAGAAATATCTGGCAGATCACCATACAGCTCTTCTTCCTCTGCTTCCTGGATATGAATTGTTGCAAGGTTTGCAACATCTTCAGCAGCATCAGGTCCAGTTGCAACAGCTTCATCAGCAACTGTCCTCCCTTTCTCAGCAACCTCAGCAACAGGTTCAGCAGCATCATCCATCTCATGAATCTCAACTCCTCGAGCAGCAGTAGCTGGTACTCCCCCTGTTGTGGCAGAAAGTAGGTTTTCCCAGTAGTTCTTTAGGAATTTAAGTTCATCAATTGAGTCCTGTAAGTGCTTCAACTGAATTTGAATAAACTCAGGTGAGATATTCAGGAAATGGGCTGTAGAAGCAGGAATGTTGCTAGGTATGTTCTCAGTCTTCTGTGCAGCATCTTGTGCAGGAGCAGGGTCAGGAACAGGTTGGTGTGGATCTGCATCTTCTTCTTCAGCATTATCCTGCAGAGGTAAGTCTAACACTCTATTTCCAGACAGTAAATAATGAGATATACCCATCAGATTGACTCTCCCCCTCAACAATTCATTTCTTCTATGAACAAAGTTGTGACTCCTCAAATATCCATAAATCAGCACAGGGTAAGGCAGATTGCCTTTCTCAGAAATCTTTCCAGCAAATTTCATCATGTGATGAAAAATAACCAAACCAAGGTTAAAGTTTTTCATCACACCAATTATGTACATCAGTACAGCCTGATCTCTGGTCACCTTTGTGGAATTTGTAGAGGGTATCCAGTTATACACCACCAGTTTGTGTAAAACTGAATACAGAGAGGTCAATGAAGCAGCCAACATATTCTTCTTCCATTTGTTAACTCTACCTCCAGTCAGGACAGTTATGATTTCATCCATATGAGGAACATCTTCCTCCTCAACATCCTCAACATGCAGAAACTGATTAATCAACTTAGGGGTAAAAGGAACATTTCTATCCCTAAATTTCACAGAACCATACCACCTAGAATTCCTTCTAGCATGATTCTTTCTCAGACAAGCATGAAATTCATACACCCAATCAGTGACAAATGCATCAGCAAAGGTAACAGCATGTATTAAGCTTCTTTCTTCTAGATATCTAACTAGACCTTTAGATTCAAATTCATCAATGTTAATTTTTCTTTCAATTAACAAATTTCTCTTCCTTAGTCTTTCCAACTTTTGGTCTAGAGATTCATCATCATCATTATCAAAACTGACATGCTCAACAGAATGTTCAGATGCATTACCTTGACAGAATCAGTTTTGGTTTTGTCTGAGCTACTCTCAGAACTGTTGTCATCAGTTTCAGGTTCTGGTGCTACTGCACTTGTTCCAGCACTACCAACGGCATACTCAAACTTTCTCTTGGTCCTCATCTCAACTCTTGCTCTCCTCCTTAGTTCAAATATAAGGACATCACTCTCATCAGATTCTTCCTTCTCCTGGCTTTAAGAGTGATCAGTCTCTTTCTCAGATGAGTCTTTGGAGCTTGACTCCTTTTCTGATTCAGAAAACACTCGAATAGGTCGAGTAGCAACATTTCCTTCATCTTCCTTCTTCTTCCTTGTTGTTTCAGAGTAGTTCACTCTTTTATTTGCTCTACCCAATCTCCTCCTTGATTGAACTGAACTCATTTTCCTCTTGCCACCCTTCTTCTTCACAGCTTTGGCTATTGGAGCAGGCTCAGAGTCCTCAGACATTGAAGAATCAGTTTTGGGTGATTCTTCTTTGTCTTCCTCTGAC
Organism: Ballota nigra; assembly: GCA_947034835.1. Taxonomy (NCBI): domain Eukaryota; kingdom Viridiplantae; phylum Streptophyta; class Magnoliopsida; order Lamiales; family Lamiaceae; genus Ballota; species Ballota nigra. The sequence continues at coordinate 63,808,909 of OX344721.1, read as the reverse complement.
ATTTCAACATCAGGGTTCTCAGTATTAGGGCTTTCCTCCCTAGTTTCTTCAGCAACAATCTCTTTGACAATAGGAGTCTCCTTCGTAGCCTGATCACATGCTTCAACATTCTTTGAAACATTAGTAGTAGGGCTTTTGGCTTGGCTTGAGGATTGAGGAATTTCTGGTTGAGCAATCGAAGAAGTGCCTTCGATTTGAACAGTGGGAGAAGGTTTTTTAGTCTGATTCAGATAGGATGCAACATCTACTTCAATAGAGCCAATGGTTAGCTTGGGAACCACAGGGCTTCCTTGAAGGCTTTGTGCAATGCCGCGCGATCGTCCCAAGCTGATCGACCGTGGCTTCATTTGGAATGTAGATATTGACAGGAAATGCTTGAACAGGGGTCAAGGTAGTAGGAGGTGTTGTGCTCGATGATGGAGCAACAGAGGCAGCATTTGGATTTTGGCTTGAGGCCATTTCTGCAAGTATGTTTAGGTTTGAGTGTGGAGGAGTTGAAGGGTTTGCGCGAGATTTTGAACTGTGAGAGGTCTTCTTTTGATTTCCAGCCATTAAGTAATGAGCAAAAAGAGCGAAAAGAAAAAATTATGAGAAATAACAAATTAAACCCTATATGGTGAATACACCAATTTTCAACCTTTTAAAAAATCAAGGCTCGACTCAAAAATGCTAACACACAGAGAATTAAACACTTTAACATGAAGGATATATATAGAAGAGAGTACGGAAGTTATTTTAATTACCCACACAGGAAAATTCTGGAATTTAAGAAGTTGAAACCACCCACTCCCCCATAAAAGATCGTGGGTTATTCTAGAAACAAAAATCCGAATTTTAATTAATTAAAACATACTAAATTATGCACTACTTGAATAAATTTGAAAACGTGGATTATGCATGTGGAAATTATAAACAAGTTCCTGAAAAATCGGTCCATAACTTGACTTAGAAAAATAAATACGAACTGCATATGATGTTGTATTCAAAATTGGAACACACACTTCAACATCGGTTTTAATATCCAATGTCGCACTTTTTATCAAACACTTTTAGCACTTTGTATTCACATTGATCCATCTTTTCAAGAGAGTGCATTGTAGCAGCGAACTTCGTGCCCCATAATTACTCAATGGATTTGTGACATATTGATATTTTACTAATCACCTTTTGAAAAGAAGACATCGTAGTAGCGAACTCCGTGCTCCATATTTACTCAGTGAATTAGTTACATCTTGATGTGTTTTTTCAAAAACTTATTATGCATTTGAGAAGAGTGATTCCTCTTTATTTTTACACAACAAACATACTTAGTCCAGATTTATTTTTCAATGAAATTATGAAACAAAATACAAGAACAAGCTTTAATTAGAACATGCAGATACCCTGATGTTTTTATAGATGTTTTAACAAACATAACAACATCCGCTTCTCAGTTACTCAGATTGTGCACATACCAAGAGATTTTCTCAAGAATGAGAATCTCTCATGGTCTAATGCTTTAGTAATCACATCAGCAAATTGATTTTCAGTGGGTATATATTCTAACTTCACAATATTCTTTTCTACCAGATCCCTTATGAAATGATGTCTAATACTTATGTGTTTAGTAAGTGAGTGTTGAACTGGATTTTTCGAAATGTTGATAGCACTAGTGTTATCACAATATACAGTTAAAGTGTCACTCTCTAAACCATAATCACTAAACATTTTACTCAACCAAATAAGTTGTGTACAGCAACTACCAGCAGCAATGTATTAAGATTCTGCAGTAGATTGTGATACACAATTCTGCTTTCTACTATGCCATGAAATCAAATTGTTATCCATGTAAAAGCAACCACCACTCGTGCTTTTCCTATCATCAATGTCTCCAGGCCGGTCAGCATCACTGTATCCAACAAGTGCACTGCTTGTGTCTTTAGTATACCATATACCAAGATCAGTAGTACCAGCCACATATCTTATGATTCTCTTGACTGCATTCAAATGAGACTCTTTGGGACAAGCTTGGTACCTAGCACAAACACAAACACTATACATAATATCAGGCCTGCTTGATGTTAAGTACAGAAGACTACCTATCATGGATCTATACAAAGTTGGATCAACATCTTGACCAACAGTGTCTTTACACAACTTTTGTGTAGATCCCATAGGAGTTTTCATGACTTTTGAGCTTTCTAAACCAAACCTTTTCACTAAATTTTTTGCATACTTACTCTGAGAGAAGAAAATACCTTTATCAGTTTGTTTGATTTTAAGTCCTAGAATGTAATTCAAATCACCTACCATGTTCATCTCAAATGTTGTTGTCATTGCTTCAACAAACTTGTTTAACATAATGTTACAAGTTGAACCAAAAACAATGTCATCAACATATATTTGAGCTATTAATAAGTCTTCTCCAGAATTTTTAATGAACAAGGTTCTATCAGCCTCTCCTCTTATGAAACCAAATTGCAACAGAAAGTCAGTAAGTCTACCATATCAAGCTCTAGGAGCTTGTTTGAGACCATACAAGGCTTTCTTTAGTTTGTACACATGATCAGGATACTGTGGGTTTTCAAAACCTTTAGGTTGTTCAAAAAATGCATCTTCAATTAATATGCCATTTAGAAATGCAGCTTTTACATCCATTTGATGAAGATAAATGTTAATGTAACATGCAATTGCTAGTAAAAGTCTAATGGACTCTATCCTAGCAACAGGTGCAAATGTTTCATCAAAATCAATACCTTCAACTTGAGTGTAACCTTGTGCAACTAATCTAGCTTTGTTCCTAATTATGTTACCAGACTCATCAGTTTTGTTTTTAAAGATCCATTTAGTTCCAATGACATTGACATTTTCAGGTCTTGGAACTAATGACCAAACATCATTTCTCTCAAACTGATTAAGTTCCTCATGCATAGCATTAATCCAATTTTTATCTTTTAATGCTTCTGTAATATTTTTAGGTTCAATTTCAGAATAGTAACACTGAGCATTTCACAATATTGCATATTGAAGACATGCACACAGACCTTACCACATCAACACGGTTTGCACTTACTCTCCTTCTTGTTTGAACACCAACTGAAGCATCTCCAATGATCTGATTTGAAGGATGACTTTTGTAATCCAAGTAGCTGGATTCTTCTTTGGAGTATACTGATTGTTCTGTGAAGTATCAACTGAATCTGCAGGGGATGTTGAACCAGATGCTGTAACATTTGGTGTAACATTCTCTGTTTTCAGTGATTCTTTTGGAACATCAGTAACTTCGGTCACATCTTCAGTGTCATTTCCATCTATCAGATTCATGTCATCATAAAAAACAACATTCACAGATTCTTGAACAGTGTTAGTTCTAAGGCTATAGACTCTATAGGTTTTGCTATTTCTAGAATAACCTAAGAAAAAACCTTTATCACTCTTAGAATCAAACTTATGCAGTTGATCCCTATCATTCAGAATGTAACACACACAACCAAAAACATGAAAATATTTCACATTCGGTTTCTTATTGTTCAAGATCTCATATGGGGTTTTGTTGCTTCCAAATCTAAAATAGACTCTGTTAGCAATATGGCATGCTGTATTCAATGCTTCATCCCAAAAAAAATTTGCAAGATTTTTTGAAGTGAGCATTACTCTTGCCATTTCTTGAAGAGTTCTATTTTTCCTTTCAGCTATCCCATTTTGTTGTGGAGTTTTAGGAGAAGAAAACTCTTGGACAACTCCTTTCTTATTACAGAATTCTGAAAACATACTATTTTCAAATTCTCTACCATGATCAGACCTAATCCTGCTTACTTTCAAGTTGAAAACAGTTTTAAATCTCTTGTAAAGAATTTTAAAAACATCAAATGTTTCAGATTTCTCTCTTAAGAACTCAATCCAGGTAAACCTAGAGTAATCATCTACCACAACCAGTGAATATTTCTTACCACCAATGCTTTCAGTTTCCATAGGACCTATAAGATCCATATGCAGTAATTCAAAACAGCGATGTGTCATGCAATGTGATAACATTTTATGTGACACTCTTACCTGCTTACCTTTATTACATGAACCGCATACAGTAGGTGTGATAATCTTCAATTTAGGTAAACCTCTCACTGCTTCAGACTTAACCAATTTTTGCATGAATCTATAATTTGCATGTCCAAGTCTTTGATGCCATAGAACATTATCATCAAAATTTGACAAATGACATACTTTATTTGTTCTAATTAGATAACAATTATCAGCTGACCTATTTCCAGTCATTAGACACTTATTATCCTTGTTTAGAACATAGCATGAATCTTTATCAAATTCAACATGCAAATTGTCATCACATAGTTGACTTATACTAAGAAGATTAGCAAGTAAACCATCAACATGCAAAACATTCTTAAGTTTAGGAAAACCTTCAACATTTAAGGTCCCCTTTCCAATGATTTTACCTTTTGATCCACCACCATAGGTAACAGTTCCACCATTATAGGGTTCATAGTCAGATAAGTAGTTAACATGACCAGTCATGTGTCTAGAACAACCACTATCAAAGTACCATAGATCAGGAACACATGCTTTCAGAGAAGTTTGAACAACATTACAAGTAACATATTCTTTCTTTTTCTTAGCAGATTTTGACCATTGTTTCTTGAATGTGAAGACATTTCAGACAACACTCTTTGAATTTCCAGATCTCTTTTCATCTTTTGACAGTAAGGACGAATATGACCAATTTCAGAACAATAGTGACATACATACTTCCTAACAGATTTTTCAATCACATGTACTTTTGTCTCAGCAAAAAGTTCAGTTTTTCCCTTGACAAATTTTACAGGATTATTCACATGTTTAGAAGTAGTCTCACCACAAAAGCCCAAACCATGTTTACTAGACTGTCCAGTAGTGAAAGAATCACTTACAATGGAAGAGCTTTTAGAAAACTTCTTAAAACTTAAGGTAGAATTTTTCAATTCTTCCTTTATCTTAGAAATTTCTAAATCCTTCCTTGTTTGAATGACCTCCAACTTTGTCACAGTCTCTCTGAGATCATCATTCTCTTTGGATATACTGGAATCATCATTCCTTATGTCATTAGAACCTGTCTCATCAACACACCCATTAAAACAGTTCAAATCTGAATGATTTTTTACAGATGTTGTTTCCGATGTTATAACATTGGAAACAGCATCAGTGTCTAGATCATCCAGATCATCATCTAAAGAATCATCATAATCAATTCTTGCAGAAAAAGCTAATTCCTCATCTTTAGAACCTTCAGGTTCATCATCATCTGAGTCATCACTAAAGGTAACATTAAATTCAGTTTCTGTCTTAACCTGGTATTTGCACACTCATTTACATAGTGTCCAAATCCAGTACATGCATCACATCTAACTGATTTTCTAAATTCAGGATCATACCTTGATTTATTATCTCTGAATTGCCTTGATTGATTCTGATCCTTCATTTTCTCTGGGTCTGATGGTGTGGTGTTGAAAGGAGTCCTCTGTTGGAAATTTTCTCTGGATCTGTTCAGTTTCTTCTTCAGGTAGGAATTGAACTTCTTTGTAAGGAGGGCAATGTGTTCAGGAGTGTTGTAACATTGATCTAAAACATTTTCATCAGATTCAACCTCAGTCACAAAGGGCTGATTTTTAGTATTAGAAGATGTTTCACCTTTGAAAACAACAACCTTCTTTCCTTCACTTATATCATCAGATTGAGTTGTGTTCATCTCATATGTTTTGAGAATACTTACAAGCTCATTCTGACTCAAAGTGTCAGTGTCCTTGGCTTCTTCAATAGCACAATTTTTTGCATCGAACCGTTTAGGAACAGATCGCAAAATTTTGTGTACAACTCGTACATTGGAAATAGGATCACCAAGTGCGTGTGACTCATTGACAATTTCACTCAGCCTCTCATTGTAAGTCGTGATCGTCTCATCATCCTTAGATTCTCGAACTTGGTCCCAAGCATTCGAAGTTTGGTCCTTCGAACACTTCCACTTCCTTCGCAATATTCTTGAAGCCTCTCCCATGCATCTTTAGCCGTGGTACATGTTGATATAATTTTGAACATAGATACATCAACAGAGGTAAAGATAGCATTGAGAGCTTTGGAATTGTAGCTTACCGTCGTGGTCTCCTCATTTGTCCATTCAATCTCCCGTTTGACTCTTGTCTCGCCATCATCATCTGCTTGATTTCTGGGCTATTCCCAGCCGGTCAGAACACTTCTCCAAGCACGTTCATCAATTGACTTGATGTACATACGCATCTTAGGTTTCCAATAGGCATAGTTGTTACCATCTAGTATGGGAGGCCTAAGTGGGGTGTTTACAGGATATTCCATAGCAAAAGACACACTTAAAAACTCAGGATCTAAACTTAGTATATTAAGTTTATGGATCTGGTGCCAAATGAAAGTGTGCGTGGTGTGTTATAAAGTGCAGATGTTGTAACAAATGTTAAAGCAAATATTACAACAATCTGGTAAATCAGAATATAAAACGTGTACAGCGGAAGAAGTAAACACACAATTGCGAAAGGGAATACTTTTTAACACAAACTATCTTAAATAGCTTGTGTTAGCCTTACGACAAAACGTTCACTATAACAAAAGTAGTGATACAAAAGTTGTGTGAAGAGTAAAATCGTTCACAACGGAAACAAGACTCGATATCACCTATCAAATCTAAATTGGCTAAGTGTATAACACTATACACCGTCAAAGTTGATCTCACTCTATATCTATGATCTCTCTATCTATGGATATAGGTTCGACCGCAAGTTATACGAGAAGAACTCTACTTCAAGGTATAACATAAATGTTGGAATAACTGCCCTATCACCTTTAAACTCAGGATCAACACTAGAGTAGGTGTACTCATTTACTCCACGCTTGGTACTGAAAGATTCGGCCACTATTTATAGGCAGAAGTCTTCAATCCAAAAATAACTTCTCTATGTAACCGCATCCATGATCTTCATGTTATCCCACATCTTTATCTTTATTCCTCATGCTTCTTGATGCAACCGCCTGATCTAGATAGTTCTAAAACGTCCTGGATAAGTCTGGATCGTATAGGCCCTTGTAAATCCTTCTGGAACCCGTAACCGCTCATGTTGCAACCAATGTTATGCAACATTCACTGCAACATTGAGTATTCCAGAACCTTGTAGATCCTTCTAGATCTTCATCCTGCATGTTAAAACATCTAAGACAACATATGATCATAAAGTGTTGGTTAAAGAGAAGAAAGGGCAAATTCATGTTGTTTCAAAGTAAATAGTGAATACTTCACTACCAACAACATTAACAAACTGTTTGCAATAAATATTCAACATTCAATCATATCTAAAGCATATGCGATAAAACGAATTATTCTCATAAACAATTGTTTGATACACGAGTTATACAAAGTAAAAGCATACTTTCACGTATAACTCCAACAATCTCCCACTTATACTTAAAGTCTGCTTTTTAGTATACATCATGCATGTCTTAGTGTAGTAGTTCTACGTGACATCTCATGTCAACCTACACTAACCTAATAATTCCTCCCACTTATACTTAAAGCAGATTGGCAATAGTCTTGACTCTCATTCCATCCACATGTCTCTCGAATGTACTCTGAGGCAGACCCTTTGTGAATGAATCAGCTAGGTTGTCTCCCGACGCTATCTTTGCCACCTCTATATCTCCTCTCTTAACAATTTCTCGTATAAGATGGTATTTTCTTTCTATGTGTTTGTTGGCCTTGTGGGCTCTCGGTTCCTTTGAATTTGCAACTACTCCGGCATTATCACAAAAGACAGTTATCTTGTCGGGCAATCCAAGTCCACTATGAAGTTCTTGAGTCAAACTGCCTCTTTCGCTGCTTCACAAGCACCTACATACTCGACTTCCATGGTCGAATCGGCGATGCATTTCTGCTTAACGCTTCTCCATAAAATGGTTCCTCCTCCCATGCAAAACACACTACCCGAGGTTAACTTTCTTGAGTCTATGTTTGATTAGAAATCCGAGTCCGTGTATCCCACAGGCACAAGACTATCTGACTGGTAAATCAGCATCCGCTCACGAGTTCTTTTCTGATACCTCAAGATGCACTTTACGGCAGTCCAATGGCCTTTTCGGGGATTACTTTGATATCTTGCCACTATGACCACGGCAAAGCAGATATCCGATCTCGTACACAGCATTGCATACATAAGGCTTCCTACGGCCGAAGCGTACGGAACACCTTTCATGTCATCTATCTCCGCTTGTGTCTTAGGGCTCATTTCTTTTGATAGATGGATTCCGTGCCTAAAAGGTACAAAACCTTTCTTGGAATCTTGCATGCTGAAACGCTTCAAAACAGTGTCAATGTATGAAGCTTGCGATAAGCCCAACATCCTCTTCTTGCGATCGTGAGTGATCTTGATCCCAAGGATTTAACTGACTTTCCCTAAGTCCTTCATATCAAATTGTTTTGACAGCCATACCTTTACGTCTGACAATACCTTTACATTATTTCCAATGAGCAGAATATCATCTATGTATAATACTAAGAATACCACCGCAGTTCCGTCACGCTTCTTATACACACAACTTTCGAACTCGTTTTGATCAAACCCATAAGACTTAATCACTTGATCAAAACACTGGTTCCAAGTACGCGATGCTTGCTTAAGTCCGTAAATGGATCTCTTAAGCTTGCATACGAGGTGCTCTTGGCCTTTTTCAATAAAACCTTTGGGCTGTTGCATATAGATATCTATCACGTCAAGACTTCCGTTAAGGAAAGCTGTCTTGACATCCATTTGCCAGATCTCGTAATCTAGGTGTGCAGCGATCGACAAGAGAATACGGATGGACTTAAGCATAGCTATAGGCGAAAAGGTTTCCTCATAATCGATCCCTTCTTTCTGAGTATACCCTTTGGCCACAAGCCTTGCTTTGAAGGTCTCAACCCTTCCGTCCGATCCTCTTTTTCTCTTGTACACCCACTTGCATCCAATGGGTTCTACCCCATTGGGTTGTTCGACCAACTCCCACACTTGATTATGATCCATCGAACCCATCTCGGTTTCCATTGTTGTTTGCCACGATTCCACGTCTTTATCTTGGATTGCCTCGTCGTATGTCCATGGATCTGATTCATCGTCGGGAACCAAATCCGAAGATTCTCCTATCCCCATGAATCTCTCGGGTTACCTAGCAATCCTTCCACTACGACGGGGTTCTGGTTGTGAAGATGTGATGTGTGGTACATCATCTTGTATACTTGGTATCGAGGTTTGACCTCTCAATTCTTCTAAGGTAATTTCACTTTTAGGCTTCCGATTGTTCATACAGTCTTCCTCCAAGAATTTAAAGTGTGTACTAATCACGGTCTTTTGATCCTTGGGACTATAGAACATACATCCTTTCGTTCCCACAGGGTATCCTATAAACAGCCTTAATTCCGAACGCGGATCCAACTTACTGGCTTCCTTGTCTAGCACGTATGCCAGACAACCCCAAATCCGCAAATGTCTTAGATTGGGCTTGTGCCCGGTCCACAATTCCATTGGGGTTTTAGGAACCGATTTGGATGGCACCAAGTTTAGAATGTAAGGCACCGTTTCCAAGGCATTACCCCAAAATGACTTGGGTAAATCCGAATAACTCATCATGGATCTGACCATCTCTAAAAGAGTCCGGTTTCTTTGTTCTGCCATACCGTTCTGTTGAGGGGTTCCCGGTGTGGTTAACTGGGATACGATCCCTTCGTCCGATAAGTAGTTCAAGAATTCATCGCTGAGGTATTCGCCTCCATGATCTGATCGTAGAAACTTGATACTCTTTTCCCTATGTTTCTCGGCTTCGGCCTTAAACTCCTTGAACTTATCAAAAGTTTCAGACTTATGCCTCATAAGGTAAATGTACCCATATCTCGAGTAATCGTCAATGAAGGTGACGAAATACTCATACCCCATTCTCGCTTTGATCGTCATTGGACCACACACATCGGTATGAACGAGTTCTAACACTTCTGTGGCTCTATTCCCCTTGGCTCCAAATGCCCTCTTGGTCATCTTACCCTCTAAACAGGATTCACAAGTTGGAAACGGCTCGACTTGGAATGATTCCAAGGATCTGTCTTTCACCAATCTCTCTATCCGTTTTAGATTAATATGACCTAGTCTAAGATGCCGTAGAAGTGTTTCGTTCATCTCCGAAGAACACTTTTTTTTATTACTCGAAATGATCGACATATTATTAGATTCATTATTTGAGTGGTGTGCACAATTAATCGTATAGAGATTGTTTACCAACGTTCCATGACAAATAGTATCATTCTTAAAAGAAACAGTAACAACTTTATTAAAAGTAACGGAATATCCATCAAAAAATAACTTAGAAACTGAAATTAAATTCTTCCTAAAGTTCGGAACGTATAAAACATCTCTTAAAATTAAAACTCTATCTTCAAAAGATAGGTGCACTACTCCCACTGCTTCGGCTGCCACTCTCCTAGCATCGCCCAAAGTGATGGTGATCTCATTCTTGCTAAGTCGTCGGGTTAGCTGGAACCCCTGAAGAGTGAAAGAAATATTATCAGTTGCCCCGGTATCCACTACCCAAACGTGGGCAGCATACACTGCAACATAAGTTTCAACGACTAAAGCATAAGACTTACCTTTCTTTACCGCCTTCTTAGGCTTAGAACAGGTCGCCCTTCAATGTCTCTTCTCACCACAATTGAAGCACTTACCCTTAGCAGCTTTCTTTCCACCTCCTTCTCCCTTTGCCTTAGGTTTCGCAACGGTTGGATTTGCTTGGGTCTGGTCTTTCGTCCTCTTTATCTTCTTCCCTCCCTTGGGACCAGAAGAGGCAGACGGACTGTTTGCCACCATAGCAATAGTTTGATGATCCATTAAAGTCTCCGCCGACACCAAAGCTTGCAAGAGCTCGGGCAAACTATTTGCCCGGTCATTCATTTGATAGTTCAACTGAAACTGCTCAAAGCTCTTCAGCAGAGAATGGAGAACGAAATCGACCTTAGTAGGGAGATCAAATTCCGCACCAAGTACTTCCAACTTGTTGAGATAACCCATCATCTCGATAGCGTGATCCCTTACGGGCGTACCTTCCACCATCTTCAACGAAAGTATCTTTCACATGGTGATTTGCCTAGCTGTACGGTTCTGATGTTTAAACATCTGTTAGGATAAAAATTGTTAGTTTTGATGAGTTAAAACAAACCAGAAGATGTAATAGGACCATCTGGACCTGTTAGCCAGATGATGATCTAGATTAGGACTTAGTCTAGGGGGAACTGCCAGACCAGAAGACTTCACCAGAAGAGTCACCAGAAGACCCCACCAGAGGACTTCATCAGAGGACTCCATCAGAAGACTTCACCAGATGAGACAGACCAGAGGCAGGGGACCTTCCCCAGACCAGACGAGTCTGGTGGAACAAAAGATGCTCAGTTTGATCCCCTGATTCTACTGAGTATTCTGGCTGTTCACCAGATTAAGACCAGAAGACACCGAGGTTGCCTGGTGTCTGGTCTTGCCTTCTCTGGAGAGAATCAGAGTTAGGCAGAGGAAGCCATTGACCGTTGGTGATTCAAATCAAGTCAACATGATCTGGATTGGAAAGTATTTGAAGATAATCAATCCAAGGATCCCACCAACCCAATCAATCAATTAAGGAATTGATTGATTGAGGCTTCCTTATATAGAGGATCTGATTGGATTAGCCCTCCAACGGCTAGCCCTAATCCCCTCTATATATACAAGAGTGCAGTTCAAGAAAAAGCTCTAGAGACTCTACACGCACACAAGTAATCCAAGCTTTTGATATTCATACCAAGCACTCTTACTGTTCATAATATTTATCTACTCTAAAGGAGTTATTGAAACCACAACCTGTTCATCTATTAGACAAGGTTGTTGGCTGGTTGATCTTTAGATTGAAGTTAAATCTAAAGAGGTTGTAAGAAGGAACTGGTACTTCCCAATTCCAGTAAGTAAGTTTGTGAGTTGGTTGTTAGTGAGTCCCCTTGGTTATAAGGGAGAGTGGACGTAGGATATTCAATCCGAACCACTATATATCTTGTGTTCTTTATCGCTTTATTTTACTTATTGTTTGTTGATTATTGTTCTCTTGTAAAAGACTTTGAAAGACATTTAACTTAAGCTTCCGCAATTAATCTAACCAGTGGGACCAACAAGTGGTATCAGAGCAGTGTGTCCAACGACCACTGCTTTGAAAAGCTTTTGGTGGTCACCGGGCAGATCCATTGCTCTTTAGTGCTTTTGTTCAAGTTCTTGTTATTTCCCTTAATTATATCAAAATGTCTGCAAAATCTTCTTACAAGAGTCGTAAGCTCCCATAATTCTCTTTTGAGGATTACAGCCACTGGAGCTTCATGATGAGCAATCATCTTGGAGCTATTCACCACCGCATGTTAGATGTGGTTGAAAGTGGCCCCATCAAATTTTACTGGACTCCTATTGATAGTGGCAGGTCAGAGTCCAGAGAGGAAACTAGTGAAGCTGCCCAGAAAACTGCAGAGGATAGAGTACCCAGGCAGAGAATTCTCAAAAAGAGAGATGAGCTTGATAATGATGAAAGAAAGCTCTACAACTTGGACCAGGTGGCAAGAACAGAGATCATCAACACACTTACCAAAGAGGTGATTGAAAAGGTCAGAATGTGTGCCACTGCCAAGGAGATGTGGGACAAACTGGCATTGCTCTGTGAGGGAACAGAGAAGATCAAAGATAACAAACTCCAAGTTGTTCAACACTCGTTTGATACCTTCAAGATGAAACCAGACAAGACCATTGACCAGCTGGACATGCGTCTCACAAACCTCCTGAACAAGGCGAGTGCCTTAGGTAAGACCTATTCTGAAAAAGAAATTAATAGTAAAATCTTGCGTTCACTAACAAGCAGGTGGAGAATTAAAGTCACTGTGATCAAGGACAACTAGGATCTCAATACTCTGGATCATCATCTCCTATTGTCTGATCTCAAAGCCTATGAGTATGATCTTCAAGAGGAGGATCAAACAGAAGAGGTTTCCTCTTCTAGTCAGAAAGGTGTTGCATTCTCTTCAACCATCAAGCCTGATGTCAAGCCAAATGAGTCTACTGCAGATGACTTGAGCCTCAAGGAGCAGGTAGCACTTCTAACTCGTAAATTAGATAAAATGAGCTCAAAATATGGCAGGTACAAAAGGCATTGGAAGGAATCTTCCAGAGACAGAAAGAGTTCTTTCAAGCCTGCAGAGAAGAAGAAGACATCTGGAGACTCAAGGGAGACCAGATTCAGAACTCCAGAGAGGAGGAGAGATGACAACCCTGGCAACTCTGGGAGATCAGATTATCAGAGGAGAGATGGTAGCTCTGGCAGACCTGACTACCAGAGGAGAGAGAGTAGCCCTGCCAGATCAGACTATAACCAGAGGAGGAGAGAGCCAAGTCCTAGTCCCAGAGGAGACAATGCCTGCTACACATGCAACAAGACTGGTCACTATAGTTATGATTGTCCTCAACTCACTCCTAGGGAAAGAGAAGAGAAAAGAATCAAGAGAGATAGGAGATATGCAGATAAGAGAGCATTGCTGGCAGAAGCAGAGGAGTAGGATACTAGTTCCAGTTCTTCTTCTTCTGACTTTGGATCAGATGATGATGTGTGTCTTATGGCAGACATCACCGAGGTAAATGAAACTACTCTAGTTTTATCAAATTCCAAATGTACTGAATCCTCTAATTCATCTGGTAACTCCAGAGAGTCTGATATGCAACAAATGTTATCAGATCTCCAAAATTGTGTCCAACTCTGTCAAAAACTTGAGAAAGAGAATGGTAGGCTCAGGGATGAAGTTCAATCTCTCTCTCATGAGCATAAATCCACCAGAGAACTCATGAAAGTTCATTCCAAAGAAGTCTCTGAACTTCAGGATAAGATCAAAGAAAGAGATACTCTGGTAGATCAACTCATGAAAGAAAAGGATTCTCAAGAAGATGAGATCAATGAACTCAGAGCTAAATATCAGACTCTTATCAAGGGAAAACAAGTTGCTCACAACATAGAGGAGATACCTATGCCCAGAGAAGCTCCTAAGATACCATCTGTTGTATCTATCATATCAGAGTCTTCTCAGCGCATCTGTGATAAGAGTGGTTTAGGATATTCTGGAATTTCCTCTAAAACTCATAAATACTTTTATAATAAAGACAAGTCTGTAAGAGCTGGTAAATTGGTAGAAATCTGGGATGATAAAGACTTGACTGGTAATGGTTACAAGGTGGTTCACAATCCTGATTGGAAAAGGAATCACTCTGTTAATCACATAACATATGGTCCAGAAGAGTTGACTGTTCTGGAAGAGAAGATTCTAGAGAATAGAAGTCAACAAGGGGAACCATTAAAGATTAATGGTCCTGTGAACAATGAGTCCCAAGGAGTAGAACTTACTCAAGTTGGAGGACCTCAGAGTAATCCTCGAAGGGAACCTAACCAGATTAGGGGACCTCAAGTGAAACACTCAAGAAAGGGGAATACCAATCAGAGTAAGACCTACCAGAGAAGGAACAATGTTCAACAGCACCAGGTACCCCAGAGACAATTTTCTCAGAGGAATCAATTCCAGAATAGGTATACTCAAAGGAACTATAACCACCAGAGACAGTCTAATTATCAGAACCAGAGGAGGTCTTCTAGACCCATCTATAGAAAACTAACTGATCTGGGTAGTTATGACACCAGAGATGGTTCTTCTAGGATGTACCCTTACAACCAGACCTTTAAGACCATGTCTTTGAGGCAGGCCATTCCAAAGGCCAGATTTGAGAAAAGGTACACCAGACCTGTTTATAGGAAAGGTGTCCTTATCAGACCAGTAGCTCAATATGTCATTGTAAGAGGACATGTGCTGGTAGATAGATTTGGAAGGAAGATAAGATCTCCTCATCCATCAAGGGATGATCTTTATCTATGGATTCCTACAAAACCTGCAACTAACCAATCAGGACCCAGCACTAGTAGGGGACCTAATTGATTTCTCTGCAGGTAGATAAGAGTCCATTGGAGAAAGGATTTTCAAGCAACCATGTCTGGTACATTGATAGTGGATGTTCCAAGCACATGACCTTCCAGAAGAATAATCTCCAAGATTTCAAGCCATTGAATGGACCAAGAGTGATGTTTGGTGACAACAACTATGGAGTCACCAGAGGAGTTGGAAAGTTGACCTTCAATAGAGTTTCTGTAGAAGAAGTTTACTATGTTGAAGGACTCAAGCATAATCTGCTTTCAGTATCCCAATTCTGTGACAAGGGATACTCAGTGAAGTTTTCTAGTGATTCATGCACTGTTTTCTCTTCTGATTATAATGATATCTTGCTAATAGGCTTGAGGAAGGGTAACATTTATCTTGCAGATTTTAACAGTTGCCCAAGAAATGCTTGCCTGGTTGCAAAAGGATCTGCAGAAAACAGCTGGATTTGGCACAAGAGATTGTGTCATCTTAACTTCAAGACACTGAATAAGATTGCAAGAAAAGGTCTCATTCGAGGTCTTCCTAATGAAGTGTTTAAGAAGGATCAGGTCTGTGGTTCATGCCAGACGGGTAAACAACCCAAGACTTCCTTTAAGGATGTCCAGAGCACAACCACAACCAGAGTTCTTCAACTACTTCACATGGACCTGTTTGGACCTGTTTCTCCTCTTAGTTTCAGTGGAAGGAAGTACACCTTAGTAATAGTAGATGACTTTTCAAGATACACTTGGGTAGTGTTCTTGTTTAAGAAAAATGAAACTATGACTAAGCTGCCAGAGTTCTTCAAGCAGATTCAGAATGAGCAGAACCAGAGCATAGTCAGGATCAGAAGTGACAAAGGAACAGAGTTTTTGAATTCACACATTGCAGATTACTGCAAGGACCACGGGATTTTTCATGAGACATCTGCTGCCAGAACACCCCAACAAAATGGAGTAGCAGAAAGGAAGAATAGGACCCTCAAAGAAGCTGCAAGAACACTTCTGGCAGAATACAGCACTCCACAGAGATTTTGGGCAGAGGCTATTAATACAACTTGCTACACTCAGAACAGATGCCTGATTGCCCAGAGACATAATAAGACTCCATATGAGGTATGGAAAGGTAAAACCCCATCTGTTTCATATTTTCATGTTTTTGGATGTAAGTGTTTCATCCATGACAATGGGAAATCTAAATTAAGAACCTTTGATGCCAAAGTGGCTGATGGAATATTTTTAGGATATTCCAGCACCAGTAAGGCTTTTAGAGTTTTTAATAAGAATTCACTTTGTGTGGAGGAAACACCTCATGTTATTTTTTATGAATTTGCCTTTGAGTGCAAGGTGGATTCCAAGTCTTCAGAAGAAACCCAGAATCAGACTACCCCCAGAGTTATCAAGGTCAATCCCCCTATTCTTGATTCAGATTCAGATTCAGATTCAGATGATGACCCATCTCCTGGTTCTCTGAAGCAGCAGCCTTTACAAGGAGCAGAACCAGAAGAGGTTGGAACTCCTGTAGGGGGAAGCTCTTCTGCAGGTGGTGATAATCACCAAAGTACTGCAGAAGATGATCAACCAGGCAAGACCACGGGAAGGAGGACCCTGGTTAATCACCCCAATGACCTAATCCTTGGAGATCCAACTAAGGGTGTCCAGACTAGGAGAACTCTTAACTTAGTTGCCTTATTCAGTTGCTATGTGTCCTTGATTGAGCCCAAGAACATCAAGGAAGCACTAAAAGATTCAAATTGGATTGTTGCAATGCAGGAGGAATTGAATCAATTCACCAGACAGGATGTTTGGGAGCTGGTAGACAGACCAAGACATCAAAAGGTGATAGGCACTAAGTGGGTTTTCAAAAATAAGAAAGATGAGAATGATGTCATTACTAGGAACAAGGCAAGGCTAGTGGCCCAGGGCTATTCTCAGTCTGAAGGAATAGACTATGATGAGACATTTGCTCCTGTTGCCAGACTAGAAGCCATCAGATTGTTCTTAGCATATGCTGCTCACATGAAGTTCAAAGTATACCAGATGGATGTGAAATCTGCCTTTCTTAATGGGATTCTCATTGAGGAAGTGTATGTGGAACAACCTCCTGGTTTTGAACAAGGTGACAAGGTGTTTAAGCTTAAGAAAGCTCTTTATGGGCTGAAGCAGGCACCCCGAGCATGGTATGACACTCTATCTCAATTTCTTCTGGACAATGGTTTTACTAAGGGTAAGATTGATAGGACCTTGTTTAGGAAAGAAGAAGGAAAGGACATCCTTCTGGTCCAAATATATGTTGATGACATTATATTTGGATCCCCTAACAAGAAGCTGTGTGAGAAGTTTGGTGAGCTCATGCAGGGACAGTTTGAGATGTCCATGATGGGAGAAATGAATTACTTTTTGGGTTTGCAGGTTAAGCAATCAGAGAAGGGAATTTTTATTAATCAAGCTAAGTACACCAGAACCATGTTAGAGAAATTTGGAATAGGATCTAGCAAAGCAGCCAAGATCCCTATGATGACAAATTTCAACATGGATCCAGATGAGTCTGGAGAGAGTGTGGACCAGACTCAGTACAGAGCGCTTATTGGTTCGCTCTTGTACCTGACTGCAAGCAGACCATATATTACCTTTGCCGTAGGTGTTTGTGCCAGATTTCAAGCTAACCCCAAGAAGAGTCATTTGGAAGCAGCTAGGAAGATATTGAAATATCTTAAGGGAACTGTGAATTTAGGATTATGGTATCCTGTAGATGATAACTTAGAATTGAGTGGTTATTCAGATTCAGACTATGGTGGATGCAGAATAGACAGGAAATCTACAAGTGGAACATGCCAATTTTTAGGAAATAAATTGGTATCCTGGTTTTCCAAGAAGCAGACTTCAGTTGCTACATCAACAACAGAAGCAGAATACATGGCTGCAGGGGTTGTTGTTCTCAACTTCTCTGGATAAGTCAACAGCTTAGGGATTACCAGATTAGAGCTAAGGATACTCCTATTTTCTGTGATAGTAATAGTGCCATAGCAATTACCCAGAATCCAGTTCTTCATACCAGGTGCAAACATGTTGATATAAGGCATCATTTTATCAGAGATCATGTTGAGAAGGGAGATATAAGGATGGAAAAGATTGCAACAGAGAAGCAGAGAGCAGATATTTTAACCAAGCCTTTGGCGGAGACCAGATTCAGAGAGTTAGCTTTTGAATTGGGTTTATTGGATTCAGAGACAGATTTGTTTTAGGGGGAACGACAGAGAAGTGTCCTTTGTTTTATTACTTTACTTCATACATTTATTTTCTTAAACTAACATACCTGCAGATTAGACATATCAGAGAAGGTATATCTCCAGATGAGGTATACACCAGGTGACACTTGTCCCAGATGAAGTGCTGAGTCAGACTCAATTATATCCAGAGTCTTCTCTGACCAGAACCGGATGAGTTCCATCAGAGGAGATGTATTACCAGACTAGTTGTGGTATCATCTGGTTACAATATCAGGTAACAGGTATGTCTTTCCTTCTCTTGCCTCTGATCATTGGGATACGTCTTTCAAATTAATAAGTACACTCAAAACGTTTCAACTTCAGAGTGTATTTAAGACTAGGGTATAGGGCCTAGGCAATCATTTCGATTTTTCTCTTGACTGCCACAAAACCCCTTTATGCCCAGTCCCAATGATTATGCCAACGCACCAGATTAAATCTATGTCTTGCCTTTCATCGTGGCCATCGGATTTAATCACTGTGCAAAATGTCAATCAATGCTAAATTGATTTTGTTTCCTCAATTAAATTTGAAATTACACGCGTTCACACTTCATTTAATATTCAAGCCACGCGTATTACCCTATTTAAATCAATTTTCCTTTCAATCTGTCCTTCCACGTTTCCATACTTTCAAACCCTAACCTCTCTCTGCGAAGCATTTTTTTTCTCTCTCTCTCTCTCTCTTTCACAGTTATGGCCCCTCCGTGCAATTTTGACCATGTCCTGATGATGAAGAAGCTAAAGACGGAGATGGTGGTGGACTTTTATACCACCAAGAACCCAGTTGTGCTGTCGATTCTGGAGATGTTCCAGAATGCAGGGGTGGAGAAGTTGCCTCCACTGTTCCCAAGGATTTTCGTACTCTTGACGGATATGCGGCCCAGTTGTTGGTTCGTATGAAGATTCATGAGGATTACGTTTCTTCAAAGATTGATGAAGATGATTTGGTGTTTTCTAAGCACGATTTCTGCGCTCTTTTCGAAAATATTTCTGCAGAGGGAGTGGATCCTTTGACGTACAAGGAAGATGATATCGTTGGATCCTTCAAGATTTTTGCTCGTTCTTCCTGCCAGAATATCACAAAGGGCTTTTTGGACAAGCATTTAAGGCAGAAGTACAAGGTGTTGTTCGATATTGTGGTAAAGGTGCTTATGTGTGAGAATCACAGCACAGATGCCATTTTCAATGGCCGGATGTGTGTGATGAGGGCATTGTATGACGGCGTTCAATGCAATTGGGCGGAGTTCTTCTGGGATGTGTTGAGGAAGAACAGACTGAAGGTGAAGAAGGAGGCTTGTCCTTCCAAGCCAGGGGAGTTGCAATTCTATTTCACTGCAAATGTCTCTTTGGGGACTAAGTTAACTCTTATTCTGGATTCTCTCCTTCCAGAGAAGAAGTGGAAATCATCTTGGTGCCACAGTTATCACAAATCCAAGATCCTCTTCTCTAAGGATGGCCCTCTTCATGGCCATGCCGACTCTGATGGAGAACAGGCCATCCCTGCCCCTCCTATTCAATCTATTCCCTCACCTCCGAAGGGGCAGAGAAAGCAGCAGAAGCAGAAGACCCATAAGAAAGCTTCTGAAGCAACTGGTTCTTCAACTGTTGCCTTTTCTGGTTCCTCAGAGGAGGACCAGATTCCCCTTCTTGATGTGCTTAAGAAGAAGGGTGATGATGATAAAGCTGTTAAGAAGGCTGGAGCAGCCAAGAGGAAGCGGTCAGAGGAGGCCAGGAGAGGCTCTGCTAAGAAGTCAAAGACTAGCAGGAAGGCCAAGAAAACCCTTCTGGTGGATGAGCCATCAGAGGAGGAAGATGAAGACGAGGATGTGCCTCTTGTGAGGAAATCCAAGGCCAAGAGAGCCCTTCTTCAAGATTCAGACTCTGGATCTGATCTTGGAGAGGCCTTGGAGAAGGCTATTGAGGATGCTTCCCAGATGATGGAGGATGCTCCAGAGACAGCTGTACCTGCTGGTGTTGACCCAGCAGAGATAAATCCTTCCCTTCCATCTTCTTCCCCCATTAATCTTGTCTCCCCTTCTACCTCTCCCCCAGATAATATTCCCCAAAACCCATCTGCCTCTGGTAACCCTGTTGAAACACCAGAGCAGATTATCCCAGATACCCCAGTATATACTCCCTCTACCATTCCTACCCAAACACCTTCTCCCCCACATTTCCAAACACATCTTCCCACAAACCCCTCTCCCCCACCTTCTGTACCAGAGGTACCCTCAACCTCTTCTGGTGCAGAAATCCCCCCTCCAAACACTTCCACATCTCAAATCCCACCTACACCTTCTGTACCAGATATTCCATCATCTTCTGGTGCAGAGCAATCCATTCCTTACACCTCTACTTCACAAAATCCTAACCCTCCCCAAACCCATACAGACCAGGACCCAACCATTTCTATGGCTCTGGGATTCGTTGGCCCTCCCCCGTCTCCTACCTGTTTAACCAGCGATGATAGTGAAGATGAGGAAGCTTCACTTGAGCCTGCTGACTTAGCACCTTCCTCCTCTGCCTCTGGGCCCAAACCCTTCACTTTCTCATCTGCAGAAATGGGTCCCATTAGGCAGAGTATGAGTGTAAGTGCTCAGCTCTGGCTAAGAGAGCATTTCCCAGTTCTTCTGGAGCACTTACCACTCCTGGCAGAGCTTACTGATGCCAAGGTCTGGAGCAAGGCCAGACTTGAAGATGTGGAGGACCTAATGCTTTTGCTTGAGGAAATGGGTCCCTCCAACTTCACTGCTTGGGAGATTGAGCTAAAGCAGAGGATGAATATTCAGAACCCAGTAGAGCTGGAGACTCCTGGTGCTGCTAAAGTCTTGATTCGCACCCTGCTCATCCAGAGAGGAGTAATGCTCACTCCAGAGGGTCCCACTTACAAGTTTGGTCCTCATTTTGTCTTTCCTCCAGAGCTATATTCAGATGAGGAAGATTTTGAGATGTCTCCTGCCGTGCTCCAGAAGATGAAAGCTTTCTTCAATGAGCAAATCATGCAGATTGGGCGCTTTTCAAAAGCTATTCAACATATGGCCCCTGCTATGATAGAGCACCAGATCAGGCATGAGAGGAGAATCTTCCTGAAGCAGTTAAAGTCTTCTCTAGCAGAGGTCAAGGCTTCTTTTAAGGCTAATGGCTTATTTGTCAAGCTGGATGTCATGCACAGCCAGAAGCAGCTACAGGAGCACGTGCTGGAGCAGTTGAGACCTGTATCTGTACTTAAAGTGGAGATGGCCAGCCAGATGATTCAAATGGCCAAGATGAAAGACTCCCTACAGGAGATGTTGGAGAAGCAAGAGAGACTTGTTGCAGAGTCTAAAGCTTACCTGGAGGAGGCCAAGCAGCTACGTGATCTTCACTCTTCCTCCAACACTGCCTTGCCTGATCTTATAAGGCAGGTTGTGGAGCCCCTCCTTGATGAAGTTAAAAAGGGGGAAGAGAAGGCCAAAACTGATCTGGCGAAGACCACCAATGAAACTCTCTTCAGCCATGGAGCTCGTCTAGACCTGTTGGAGAACACTCTGGCCCAGGCTGAGTTGCAGAAGAAGAAGAAGGAAGAGCTCAAATCTCTTTCCATGGCTAAGCAGCTTGTTGCAGAAGAGGAGTCAGAAGCAGAGCAAGATCCAATTTCCATCTCTGGACCTGCAAAGAGGAAGATAAGGAAAGTGAAGAAGAGCTTCCTTGAATCTGTGGTTGAAGAAGCAGAGAAGAGATTCAAGGAAGAGTCGCCTGAAGAGAGGCAAGCAAGGATAAGGAAAAACATAGATGAAGAGCAGAGGCTCAGATATGTTAGGAGGCAAAATAAGAAGAACAGAGAAGCTGGTGTTTCTTCTGGTGCCAGTGGTTCAAGCCAGAAGAGGAAAGGGCCTGTTGAAGTCATGAACATCCTCCCTCTCAGGACAGAAGGGTCTTTTGACTCAACTGTTCCTGTGCCTTTAATACTAAAATGGAGAGAAGCCAAGACTCTCTGGTTTATTCAACATTACATCCAGAGACCTCCACCAGAGGATGATGCTCTCATCAACAGGACTTTCCATTCTTGGATGCAGGCTTATGATGCAGATTTGTACAAGCAGTTGATGGATTCAACTATTGAATTCAACCTGGAAGTCACTGCTCCTGAGTTCCATTTTCTCAACACTCCAATGGCAGGAGACCAGGTTGATTGGGCTGAGATGAAGAAATTGTACAAGACCAAGGTGTTGGTGAACTTCACTCCAACATCTTCTGCAGAGTTGAAGGTCGTCCAGGATAGGTTTCTGGATTGGTTTCTGGTGCCTAAAGACAACAGAAGATATGCATAGAATAGGACCTCATCTTCAATGTAATTTGTAATCATATTTGTCCTTATTATCAATGAAATTCATATCCTCTCTGTTCAAAAGACAACCTCTTGTTGTCTTAATTGTTTGCCTGATAAGATCTATTCTAAGGTCTTATCCTTTAATGTTTTCTTGCTTAAGTTTATTTTTTTTAATCAGTTCTGATAGTGTTTTAACTCCATCAAAAAGGGGGAAATTGTTAGGATAAAAATTGTTAGTTTTGATGAGTTAAAACAAACCAGAAGATGTAATAGGACCATCTGGACCTGTTAGCCAGATGATGATCTAGATTAGGACTTAGTCTAGGGGGAACTGCCAGACCAGAAGACTTCACCAGAAGAGTCACCAGAAGACCCCACCAGAGGACTTCATCAGAGGACTCCATCAGAAGACTTCACCAGATGAGACAGACCAGAGGCAGAGGACCTTCCCCAGACCAGACGAGTCCGGACCAGACGAGTCTGGTGGAACAAAAGATGCTCAGTTTGATCCCCTGATTCTACTGAGTATTCTGGCTGTTCACCAGATTAGGACCAGAAGACACCGAGGTTGCCTGGTGTCTGGTCTTGCCTTCTCTGGAGAGAATCAGAGTTAGGCAGAGGAAGCCATTGACCGTTGGTGATTCAAATCAAGTCAACATGATCTGGATTGGAAAGTATTTGAAGATAATCAATCCAAGGATCCCACCAACCCAATCAATCAATTAGGGAATTGATTGATTGAGGCTTCCTTATATAGAGGATCTGATTGGATTAGCCCTCCAACGGCTAGCCCTAATCCCCTCTATATATACAAGAGTGCAGTTCAAGAAAAAGCTCTAGAGACTCTACACGCACACAAGTGATCCAAGCTTTTGATATTCATACCAAGCACTCTTACTGTTCATAATATTTATCTACTCTAAAGGAGTTATTGAAACCACAACCTGTTCATCTATTAGACAAGGTTGTTGGCTGGTTGATCTTTAGATTGAAGTTAAATCTAAAGAGGTTGTAAGAAGGAACTGGTACTTCCCAATTCCAGTAAGTAAGTTTGTGAGTTGGTTGTTAGTGAGTCCCCTTGGTTATAAGGGAGAGTGGACGTAGGATATTCAATCCGAACCACTATATATCTTGTGTTCTTTATCGCTTTATTTTACTTATTGTTTGTTGATTATTGTTCTCTTGTAAAAGACTTTGAAAGACATTTAACTTAAGCTTCCGCAATTAATCTAACCAGTGGGACCAACAACATCGCTTCAAGATTGAGCATTATCTCAGAGGGGTCTCCATGTGTTGGTGTTGGTGTTGCAACACATCTGACATTGAAGCCAGAATAGTATACCTAGCCATCTCATCGGAGTCTACCCAACTCTTATGCTCTTTCTTGACCGACTTGCTCGCATCTTCGGCAGGTTCATCGGGTTTAGGAGTAGTAAGTACCCATTTGTGGTGTTGAGCGGTTAGGACAATATCAAGGTTATGTTTCCAATCAAACATACATTTATATCAAATATCTAGAAAAATATGAAATTATCACATAATTCGATCACACCAATTATATTGAAACCTTAAAACAATATAATCATGCATCAGCCAACATCTCGAAACAATTTAAATGCGCCACGAGGGGTGGTCTATACATTTAAACACATTCAAGCGGATCACAAACTTAAAAGTTACAAATCCTTAATTCAAAATTAATAGTTGGCTCCCACTTTGACCACATAAAAATTGACAGGGACTCCGAGGGGAGTAAGTTAATATCAATTTCTTAAGCCTAAGTAATAACCATAATTAAATACATGATTATTATTTCGCTTTGAGCAAGACACTCGTGGTGAGGGTCAATACCGCCACTAGTAATAATCCACAATCATCCTTTCGGAATTTATTCATGTGAAATTCGTCCTTTTGGCCGATCCGAGGGGGAAATGTATTCCAAAAGAACTTCACAAATAAATAAATTATGGAGGCCAAATTAATCCAATTTTAATATCCGGAATAAAATTGTGAATAAATAAACATACTTAGTAATTTTTGAAAGTAAGGTTTTTCTTGGACAATAAAATTCATGCAAACACATATTAACAAATAATAATAAGTGCACGAAATTAAACATCCATCAAAACAAAATTAAACACATTGGAGCACTCAAATCCAATTGTCACGGTTTAATTTATTCACGTCTTGATGTGAAATATCGTCCTTGTTGCTTTCCGTCGTTCGTCTCGACACACTCCCACTCGAACAACAACACTTCATAAAAACAACTTCGTTTGGGGTTCGGGATGACGTTTAAAATCACACAAAAAAATGAAAACTGAAATTAAATTTCACGGCCCGATATACGGCGTGCGTCGGCCCACGGAGTGGGCCCACACGTCACTCGGCCCACGGCTGCCGAGCGCCGAGCGCCGGGCAGCAGCCCAGAGCGCACGCGCGCCGCGCCAGCCATCGTGCGTGGGTCGTGCGCCTCGCGCACCCTGTGCATCGGGTTTCACCGTTCGTTCTCGTTTTTCACCCCATGCATGATTTTACGCCCATGCATGTGCCACGCATGCATCCGTCGTCCGAGTACGCCGTCTTTAATTCTTCGTTCTTCGTCTCGATCCGGTTACAATTTATTTCAAAAAAATAAATAAAAAATAGATCTAGACCAGTTTATTACAATGATCTAATCAAAAAAAACAACTAATCTACTCGTGGATTTTCTCACGAGAAAAACAAATTCGAACGAATCGAATTAAAAACAATTAATTTACACACATTAAAAATAATAAACATTAAAACCATGACAATTGGATACCTGCAAAAAAGATCTAGCAATTCTACTATCCAATTTCAATTTAATATTAAATAATTTAAATTCCAATTTAAAGATCAGAGCCCGAAACCATGGCTCGAATACCAGTTGTTGGGAAAATAAGGGTGCCCGGAATCTATTCAGGATGAAATTTAAATACGAATTTAAATTCAAATATTACTAGCATGAATTAATCCTAATTAATTCAAATAATAATTCCAATAACAATTTTAACATCATGCATGTTGAATTAATTCACATAAAATCTAGGCAGAATAAACAAGAATTTATGTGACTTACGTACCTTTTGTAGAATTGGCCTTTGAATAAACGAGACAATCAAGATCACGCTTTATCAACCCAAAAACCTTCTCACGTATTTCCCTTTCGCCTTACTTGATCACCGGTGGGAGATGCTTTCAAGTAATTTTAATAACTAAGGAAAAAGAAAAATATATATGCTCTTGATTTTTCCAACACATGGAATTATGTACTTGGGGATGAAATAATCACCCCCTATTTATAAGAGGTGGTGGCCGAAAATATGAGGTTTCATGGGCTTGGAAAAAATCTTTTCTTAGTCTCTAAGAAATCTTGAATATATATCATTTATTCTTTTCTCTATAATAAAATATTCCACAAAAATCTCACTCTTATTTTCAAGGCCATATTTTCGAAATTTATAGAGAGAATATCCAAGATTTGGATCTTCTTGAATATATGAGATAATCTTGTATTCCAAGAATACTTATCTTCCATAATATCTTTCCAAGAAAATCAACAAAATCTTTTCTCAATCTACACCTCTAATTTTTGAAAACCACTAGAAAAATCAGCAATATATTTTCTTTTTATTTTAATCACCTTATCATTATTGGGCTACTTGAGGGGCCTTTAAGGAGAATTAAGATTGGACCTCCTAATGGACTTCTGAATTTCAATATTGAGCCCCAATATAATTCAATCCATTAATATTAATTATTACCACTAATAAATTAATATTGCACTATCCATCTTAATCCATATTACGATAATATGGGCTCCCGGTTATTATTTCCCGCATTTAAGATTATCAAGTCCATTAATTAATTAAGCTTCTGAATAGCTCTAAACTAATTAATATATTTCATCTTGGAGTAAAGACAGCTCAACATTATTATCCGTACCGAAGAAACTAATTCTTCACTTGCAAGATTTGGTACGATAAAACTTCTGAGCCCACCAAGGGGACTAATCACACGAGCCGTACTCGCACGCGTTTCTCCGTATTAAATCTTAGCAACCGTCGTATGATTAATATTACTGCCCAAAGCACAAGGTTCGAAGTCACGATGATTCTCACCCAACATGAATCAAAGCAGTAACCATTAAGCACACACGGTCCTATTTAAGTGACGGAGATTAAGAAATCAACAACCACTGAGGTCTAATTCTTCACACTTCAGAACAGAAGAATTTATCCTCGCTGTAGGTCCTCTTCAACACATACTAAATGTGTTAGTGCAATCTCTTAGTCAAGACAGACCAATCTGAGACTTACACATCGACCTTTCACGGTGGATTGTTCAATTCCACCTAGATCGTGAAAATGTACGTTTAGTTACAAGGAAACTGTTAATGTTATCTTCCGTGATCGGGTATCACCACATTAACTATAATGTAACTAGTACTATTATGAACTGTTTGCAATAAATATTCAACATTCAATCATATCTAAAGCATATGCGATAAAAGAATTATTCTCATAAACAAGTGTTTGATACACGAGTTATAGAAAGTAAAAGCATACTTTCACGTATAACTCCAACACCAAGCGCCTAAAGAAAGGGGATGGGTCCTTCGTGGCCCAAACTACTCCTGCCTGGAATAAAGGCAAGGAGAAAGTGGGGCAGAGCCATGCTCGTCCCCATTCTGAAGAAGAAGCTGCTCGGCGCACCTCCATCGAACCGGTGGAGAGGACAAGCAAGGCGGGCAAAGACTCCACTCCTGTCCGCGGTCCCGAGGACATAACCCTTCTGGGTTAGGACGAGAGGAAATTCCAGGAGTAAGCGCATTTAACATTATTACTGGTGAACAACTCTTATAAACTTGAAAAATGTCTCGTAACTTATATCTTTGTTCGCAGGTACCGGGCCGAGGATCATCCCGGACGAGTAGCCTCTGTTCACCAGTATGCCTGCTCAAAGACTCCGGTAAACATCCGGGAGATTCCGGGCGAACACGTCCGCAGGGCGACTGAATTGATCACCCGATCATGGACCCGGCCCCTGGAGACGACCATCTCTGCCCAAGGCATTACGGACAACTTCTACTTCTCCATGATGCAGTACGCAAATGGCCTAATAACTGCCCAGAAAGGGATGGCTCAGCTCGCCGAGCTTGAAGATGCTGTTCGTCGTTATGTTGGCACTGCTCGGCAATTGCCCAAAGAAAAGAACGGCCTGGTCAGCCAATACGAGGCCAAACTTGCTCGTCTCAATAATCAAATCACCATCTACCTTGATAACGAGAAGAAGTATCTTGAAGAGATTCAAGGTTTGTCTGGTGAATTAAAAGTCAAAGATGCCCTGCTCGGCAAAGAAAAGAATAAGCTGTCTGCGGCCGAGCAGAAAATTGCCGAGCTCAAAGCAGACAATGCTCGTCTCAGGGAGGTGGAGACCAGTACCTTCACCCGCGAGCAACTCGAAGCCGAGCTCCAAACCCGGTTTGCCCCCATCTCAAACTTGGGATACATCTGCGCCTATACCGACTGCATCCGCATGGCTGATGCGTACGATTACAAAGATATGGTGGACGAGATGGGTAAGGACTTGACCGAGTTCCTGGAGCACTACCCCCGCCGAACAATATTGAGATCCAATTGGGGGATGTAGCTGAGTTAGGGGTCAAGGTTGACAGTCTTGACCCTAGTATCATTATTACTCGCCCTCCACCTCTAGTCGATGAGGGCGAGCAAGAAGAAGAGCCGGCTGCCGCGGACGAGCAAGCTGCTAGGGAGAGGGAATAAAAAGCAGCTGAGGATATGGCTAGAGACATGATCATTGATCCTCCAACTGACCAACCTCAAAATCTTCCTCCCGCCGAGCAGCAATAGATATAGGACATTAGTCTTCACTTTGTAATAGTTGCTCGCTCCTTTTGCAGTACACCTCTAGAATTCTTGTACTATTTTTTAGGCTCAGAGCCTTTTGTTTAATGAATGTCTTTCTTTTGTTCGCTCATTTTCTTTTTATATGTTAATTGCCTTTACACTTTTGTCAACGTTTTTTCAATTATAACATATAATTTTGGGCTTTGTTCGATTTGAACTTTGCCTTAATGGAATTTGGGTTTAGTCTTAGGTTCTGCTCATCTTAAAAGATGAACAACCTTTAATTGGCTTTGGTCCTTAAAGATGGACTTGTACCTCGAGCTTTGGACTTTTCTTTCAACGAACAACTATATATACATCGTAAGAAATTTACAAAGTGTTGTAAGACTGCTCGTCACTAACATATACAACCTGACGAACAACTTTGAACACTAACTAAAACATGCTCGCTTATAATTTTTTTTTGCCGAGCAACTTTGTCTAAAATCAAAAAAGATAAAACAGTACTAGACTATACAATGTGCCGAACAACTTTCCATTCTATACCTAGCAACATTTTCTAAAAATTAGGCAAGTTTTTGGTCTGCCTTACTTGGTTCACATGCCCCCCAAGACATTTATTCGCCCAATCAAGAACTTGTTCGACTCATTGATAGTACTTCTTTAGATGTACAACATTCCAGGAGTATTGGGCCGGCTTGCCTTCCATATCTTTGATATCGTATACACCATTAACGAATTTTTCCATTATACGATACGGGCCCTCCCAAGTTGGTCCCAATACACCTGGAGGTTGGGCGAGCAACTTTCTTAGAACCAAATCTCCAACTCTGAATTCCCTAATTTTGACATGGGAATTGTAGTAGCGTTCTGCTCGCTGCTTATAGGTAGCATTTTTTAGCTCGGCACTTAATCTTTTTTCTTCGAGCAAATCCATTTCAGTGGCTAGAGCAGAGTTGTTCGTCTGCTCATCAAGGTTGGTCGTCCTAAATGTATTGGTCTTTAATTCGATTGGTATTACAGCTTCTATTTCGAAAGCCATTGCAAAAGGTGTTTCTCCGGTGCTTGACCTGGGAGAAACTCTATATGCCCACAGGACTTCCGGAAGTTCTTCAGACCAACTATTTTTGCTCTCCGCCAGCCGTACTCTTAATGTATACTTGATTATCTTGTTCACGACTTTGACTTATCCATTTGACTGGGGATGATAGGGCGTAGAATAGTGTTTTTTGATCCCCCACTTCGTACAGAAATCTCTCAACTCTTTCCCATCAAACTGTGGACCATTGACTGTCACAATGGTTTGTGGAACCCCAAAACGATAGACAATGTTCTTCCAAATAAAGTTGATCATTTTCTGTTGCGTAATCTTCACCATGGCCTCTGCTTCTGCCCATTTCGTAAAATAGTCGACCGCCACGACGGCAAATCGAATATTTCCAACTCCTGTCGGGAAAGGACCAATAATGTCCATCCCCCATCTTGCAAATGGTCATGGGTTGTAAACTGATACGAGCTATTGGGCCGGAGTATGAATGTTCGGGGCAAAAATTTAACATTGATGACAAGTTTTTGCTTTCTTGATTACGTCCTGACGTAAAGTCGGTCAATAATAGCCTTGTCTGATAGTTTGTACGCCAAGGCTTGCCCCCCGATGTGATTTCCACATACTCCGGCATGTATTTCTTCGAGTATTGCTCGTCCTTGCCCCCTAGGCAAACATTTGAGAAGTGGGATTGATATTCGCCTTTTGTAAAGTTGCTCGCCTACCAGAGTGTATCTGGCAGCTTGCTTTATTAGCTTGGTAGCTTCAAAAAAGTTGTTTGGTTTTTCCCCACTTTTCAAGTATTTGACTATACTTGTTTTCCAATCTTCTTCTTCACTTGCTTGTTCGTCAAGTTGATTGACATTATAACTCCTTGTTGATGGGTCATTCATCTTTGTAATTATAATGTCTGCCAACTCTGCAAGTCCTTCGCTTATTGCTAGTCGGGCCAACGCATCTGCTTGTGTGTTGCTTGTCCTCGGAATTTGTTCAATGAAGACTTGATCTAACAAGGACATCAGGTAAGCAACAATTCGCTGATACTCAATCATATGATCGTCTTTTGCCTCGTATTTACCTCGAACTTGGTTCACAATCAATTGTGAGTCGCCGAATATTTGTAACCGTCTGACACCTACTGCAAGGGATGGGTGGAGACCAGCAATGAGAGCTTTATATTCAGCTTCGTTGTTGGTTGCCATGAAACTAAATCTGATCGCCGAGGTGAATACTTGTCTGTCAGGACTGATTAGAACCACTCCTGCCCCCGAGGCTACATTAGTCGAAGATCCGTCAATGTAAAGATGTCAGGGGTGATTAAGTCCTCTCGTCGGATCTGGTGGGAAGGTTAGTTCAACTATAAAGTCGGCTAGCGCTTGCCCTTTGATCGCTGTTCGAGGAGCATAGGTTTCCCGAATTGGCTAATCTCTAGCGACCACTTTAGCAGACGACCAGCTGTATCGGGGCGATGGAGAATTTGTCTAAGTGGGAAAGTTGTTAGCACTTCAACTTGATGATCAAAGAAGTATGGCCGTAACTTCCTCACATTCATGACAAGTGTGTATGCCTGCTTTTCGGTTGGAGAGTATTTGATCTCCGCCTCGTGTAAAGCTTAGCTAACGTAGTAAATGGGTTGATGGAATTTACCGTCTTCTCGTACCAGAATGGAGCTGATTGCTACTTCTGACGCTGCCAGGTACAAGTATAGTTTTTCTCCCGGGATGGGTTTTGATAGAATTTTAACATCTCCCAGGTAGTCCTTAAGTTGGTCGAACGCCTTTTGACAGTTGTTAGTCCATGTGAACTTTCCTTTTTTGATGGCCTCGAAGAATGGACGGCACTTGTCTCCTGATCGGGATATGAACCGATTCAATGCTACTAGGCACCCCGTGAGTCTTTGCACTTCTTTTACCGACCGTGGTGGTTGCATATCCACGATAGCTTTGACTTTCATTGGATTGGCCTCAATTCCTCGTTGACTAACAAGATGGCCCAGGAATTTTCCATAATGGACTCCAAAGCTGCTCTTCTTCGGGTTCAGCTTCATATTGTAATGTCGAAGAATATCGAACACCTGGGTCAAATGCTGGAGATGATCTTCTTTTCAGGGGCTTTTGACTATGATATCGTCTACATAGACTTCTACCGTCTCTCCGATTTGTTTGTCGAACATCTTGTTCACCAACCTCTGGTATGTTGCTCCGACGTTGATGAGGCCGAAGGGCATTCTCTTCCAACACAACAAGTCTTTGTTCGTATAAAATGTTGTGTTTTCTTGATCGTCTGGATTCATTGGGATTTGATGGTACCCGGCAAAGGCATCCATGAATGTTAGCATTTCATGACCTGTTGTGCTGTCCACCAATTGGTCAATATGAGGTAGAGGAAAGTTGTCCTTCGGGTACGCTGCATTCAGATCTGTAAAGTTTATGCATAGCCTCCAGGTCCCGTTTGGTTTCCTCACAAGGACTGGGTTTGCTACCCATTGTGGACATAGTACTTGTCGGATTAGGTCGTTGTCTAACAACTTCTTTACTTCTTCATCCAAAGCCTGATACTTGTCTGGGCCATATTTTCTTCATTTTTTATGGACAGGCCTTTTTGCTTGATTGATGTTGAGCTTGTGACAAGCATGTTTTGGATCTATTCCCACCATGTCTGCATGAGACCAAGCAAAAACATCTAGATTTTTGCCGAGGAACTCTTTCATTCGGGATCTGTAAGGCTCAGGGAGCTCAGATCCTACGTATAATTCGAGATCCTTGTTTTTAGGATTAACTTTGAACGCCTCCAGTTCTTCAACTGGAGTTGCTTGTCGTTTATGTCCTTTCCAACGAGGATCAAGTATTGGTCCCTCAGGGTTGAAATCATTTTCGATGCTCATGGGCTCTGCTCCCAAGCGGGGATCTAGATCGTCTGTTGGTCCTGATTCATTGTTGTTAGTCAACACCTGGCCCTCCTAATCATCTGGTGAGTGTTGCTTGTTACCACCCCTTTGTTGTTCGTCAGATGGAAGTTCCCCACGGGTGGTGATGAGTTGTTCGTCCAACACTTGTTCGTCAGAGTGTTGTTCGTCGGTATCCATGTGGTCCTCCTCTATGTACATCATGTTCTCCAGTATTGATGGTTCATCAGCAGGATAGCTGGTGGTGGCTTCCATCATGGATACTAGTGCATGCTTTGCCTGCAACTGCAAGAGACATTCCCGAGCCTTTCTTTGATCTCCCTTTACTGTGCCTGCTCCACTTGCTGTTGGGAACTTCAGACAATAATGGTAAGTTGAACATGCAGCTTTAAATTCATTAGAAAAGGTCGACCAAGAAACCCGTTGTAGGTTGATTCCTGATCAACGACCAAGAAATCAACCATTCTTGTTATATTTTTCTCGGGTTCCTCGATCGTTACAAGCTGAATGGACAACCTAATTTCCCCTAACGGGACTGTTACAACATTTCCGAAGCCTAAGATTCTATGATTTGAATCTCGTATATAGCCTGAATAGTCTCCAAGCTGATCAAGTGTTTTCTTGAAAAGAATGTTGGTGTAGGCTCTGGTGTCCACCAATAATCTGTGCACTCTGGTCTCCATGATCTTAGCACAGATCACGAGCGAATCGTTGTGGGGGGTCAATATTCCCTCTAAATCTTTTTCAGTGAAGGTCAGTTCTGCTGTTTGCATGATGGATGGTTTAACCCCCATTCCTTGTACTTGGTCGATCGCCCACAATTCGGCTTTTCTTTTTCGGTTGGAGATTGGTGGTCGCCCATCAGAACATCCTCCAGCTGGTCCCGTGGGTTCCATCATGTATAGGTCCTCGAGCGGACTAGCAGCAACGGCCAAAACTGGTCGCTCGGGTTTGTTATTTTTTTGAGGTTGATCATCCTCATCTTCAGAGTTGTTGTCCCGGGCTCTTTTTCCAGGTTGTCTTTTAACAAAGTCGGAGAGTTTCCCCTCCTTGTAAAACCGCCAAAGCTGTTTAAGCAAATCTCTACACTCTCTTGTAAAGTGCCCCACGCTTTGATAGTAGGCACAATACTTGTTAGGGTTGAGTTTGCCAGTGTCCTGATGGATTTTCCGTGGAGGGGAGACCAATTCTTTCTCTTTCATATTTTCATATACAGTATTGACTAACACTGTTAGCACCTGGTTCAACTTTTCTTTAAGCTTTGTCCCTTCATTGAATGCCTTCATGTTCTTCAGGACTCTGTAGCCTGTTCCACCAGGTTTCTTGTTGTTCTCCTTGGGATCATCTTTGTTCTCTCCCAAGTTTGATTGCAAAGTCTCATGCATGGAAACAAATATGTCGGCTTGATTTCTGAATTCGGTATAGCTTCTTGGGCACTTCAGACGTACCTCTTTCCATAGCTTTGATCCTTTCTTCAATCCGGCCATAACAGTGACAATTTTTGTGTCTTCGCTGACGGGCTCCCCTTCCAACAGCACCTTGTCGAACCTTTACATAAATGCCCGATCTGATTCGTCGTCATTTTACTTTAGGTCCGACAACCGGTGTTTTTGGGACAAATATGATCCCGCCGTGGAGAAATGGGAGAGGAACTCTAGACTTAGTTGGACGAACGAATGGATAGATACTGGCGGCATTGCAGAAAACCACTTGTGCACCCGGACTCCCAAAGTTAATGGGAAGTTTCGGCATTGTGCGGCATCACTGGCTCCCACCGAGACCATATAGTCTGAATACTTTATCAGATGAACCCTGGGATCAGCAATGCCATCATACTGTATACCTGCTGGGAATTGGACCTTTTTCTGAATCGGGGCTTTCAGAATGATAGATGATAGGGGTGAGGATGGCAAGCTGGTCGTCCCCACTCCTCTTTGTTGGTCCAATTGTCCCTACATGCTCTCCATAGCCTTTCTTAGGCTTGACAGTTCATCCAAAGATGCCCTCTGGCTTGGAGGCTGTTCGGCGAGCAAAGACCCAAGCCTTTCTGCTCGTTGCAGTCCCTCACTCGGAGCTAGCATGTCCTGGAGCTGCTTTCTAGGGTTGCTCGCCGCATGTGGCCCTAGGCGCCTGAAGGCAGACTGGGAAAGTCTTTCATGGATTGATGGGCGAGGTTGTTCAAAAGTTGTTCGCCCATGTTCTGCCCCCTAGCGAGCAACTTCCTTCTGTTGTTGGGGTTGGTCAAGTCTGTCCTGGGCACTGGACTGAGTTGTCCCATGGCTCGACATTGTTGTTCACCCGCGAGCAGACTCAGCTTGCTCCTCTCTCCGGTCGGCCACCTTGGCTTTGCCCTTATCCCGCCTAACCTGGGCACTGTTTACCTCATGTTGTTCGCCCCTAACAGACCTGGCTCTAACAACCTCCAGGGGTTTATCCTTAGGCCTTGCTTGTGAAGGTCTATTCTGTTCTTGCTGTCTTTGGAGAGCTTGGAGAGTAGCAATGGTCTTAGCCAGTTCGTTAGGGTTGTTCGCTAGGGCCTCCATTTCAAGTGGGAGGTTATGAGTTATGGCCGTATGTTGCGACCTATTCACATGCCTGGGTTCACGATCTTGGTGGTCAGCCGACGAAGCTCAAGTAGGAGATGCTCTCCTTGATAAGTGTGAACCTTGTGTTTCCTTGGATTGAGGCATTTCAAATTAAATTGTCTTCAAATTTTATATTGAAGAACACCAAGAACACTTTTGTTTGAATCTTCAAATATTTCTTGAGGTTTTCTTCAAATCATCAAGTTTTCAGCTTGAAGTTCTTGATTAATCACACTAAACCGAAGGTTCGAACCCTCCTTCTAGCGCCAATTTGTTGGTGATCAAATTTAATCAGGAGGATTAGTGATTGTTTTAGTTCGGTTTAAGATCACCAATCAATAACATGTGATTGATTATCACCGTAAATGATAAATCGAAGGTTCGGGTTGTGGAATTGTAAATACGAAAGTCGAAATCGAATAAATTTCGTATGTATTTACATTTAGGTGTGTTAGTGTGTGTTTTAGGAGCATTTGTGAATTTGAACTTATATTTCTTAGCTGGAGAACAACTATTTATAGAGACTAGCAAGCGGGAGGTGTCCAAGACTATTTGTCTCCCTAGCTTGCATGCTAGACAAGTGTCCTTTGACCTTGTTTGACCTTATCTAAGTTGTATCTTAGTTACAAAGTCTTCTTTGGTCTGATCTCGGACTCATTGTTATTCGTCCAGGTCGGCTTATTTGATCCAGTATGGTTTCTTCATCAAAGTTGTTCGCTTTTTGTGGACGTGGATTGGAAGTTATTCGTCTGGACATCGGGTTGGGATGAGCTTGGGAATCTTGGTTCCTTGTTCGTCTTCATACACCTCTTAGGCTGGCAGATACGCCACTTATAATCAAAGTTGTTCGTCCTTAGTGATTTGATGGAAGGTCCATATCTGGTCTCGGGTCTCTGGTTCTGTTCGTCAATAAGTTGTTCGTCGACGGAGTTATTCATCATTTTGTACACCTCCTGGATTGATTTATGCACTCCCATTTGATTTTCTTTGTTAGTCATCTTTGATTTAGGGTTGATTTTTCGTAATCTCCAATAAGGCCTTAATTCATGTTCGCCCATCATTGACTGATGTTCGCCTATCAACACCTACGTATCATAGTTTATCCTGAATGACCTAACCGCTAATGCCATAATTTAAAGGAGTTCGGGTCATGAAATTTTATACTCATAGGTAGATGGAGATTAGACGGTCGGATGTAGGAATAGTACAATCCGGAAGAGAATGTGGGAAGTTTTTCTATAACTTGTTTACGTCTACTTCGAGTAATAGTCATCAAAAGGTATTCGTTATTATTCTCAGTTTCAGTTTCAATGTGATAGCCATTAGATCTTATATCTTTAAAACTAAGCAGGGTACGCTTAGATTGTGGAAACAATAAAGCATTAACAATTATGAGTTCGGTACCCATGGGGAGGATAATGGAAGCTCTTCCGGAGCCCACTATCATAATATTATCATTGTCTATCGTAGTTACACTCCCCTTACGTTCTACCAAGTTATGAAAATACTTCCTATCTCTTAAGATTTTGTGTGTGGTGGCGCTATCTACCAAACATAAATCACAATTTGTATCCATCGTGCCAAAGGGAAAAAGCCCAAACCTAATAGCTGATATGTTTACAAGTCATGTATAAGAATAGCAATATCCAAATAAATTTGACGGATAGTATTAAGGTAAATACGTCAAAGCTAAATCATATCATCCATAAAATAAAATATCCGAAAGATAGGATCCAAAATATAAATTGTTTTAACAAAAAACAAACAAAGTACTAAAATAATCAAATACACAAATCACTCATTATCTCCATAGTCTTTGAGCTCTATGCCCAAGAGATCATCTTTGTCGTGGTCAAAGTCTGCTTCAGGCAGGCTGGCATGGTGAGATTCAACTTTAGGAGTCTTTCCCTTGTCGTCCTTCTGCTGCTTTTGATAAGCCTCAACCAAGTGCTTGGGAGTACGACACGTGCGAGACCAATGGCCTCTGCATCCACATCTGTAGCAGGACTGCTCAACCTTATCTTGAGTGTCAGATTTTTTAGGAGCGGTATTCGTGTTAGGTGCAGCCTTTCCACGAGCCCGAGCTTGATTGTCTTTCGAGGTACCTGGACCACCGGATTTACTACGACCTCGACCTTTGCTACGAGTTCGTTTACTTTCTCTCCCCCTTCCACGCTTGTGACCACTTGTACTACCTTGAGTTATAGCATGTGCTTCGGGCACTGCTTGTGAGCCAACCGGTCTCGAGTTATGATTTTACATAAGGAGTTGGTTGTGTTTTTCTGCCACTAGAAGTGCAGAAATTAGCTCAGAGTGTACAGTGTAGTTCTTAGTCATGTACTGCTGTTAGAGTACAAGGTTGTTAGAGTGGAAAGTTGATTTTTTGGATCAACTCGGCCTCAGTTATAGTTTGCTTACATAGCTTTAACTGAGATGCAATATGATGTAGGTCTGAGTTGTACTCCGTCACAAACTTAAAGTCCTGAAAATGGAGATTCAACCAATCGTATTGAGCCTGAGGGAGGAGTATATCATTTTTTTTATTGGAAACGGTCCTTCAGGGACTTCCACAACATTTCGGGGTCTCTCTCAGTGAGATATTCATTTTTCAGGTCCTGATTAAGATGATGTCTGAGAAAAATCAAAGTTTTCGCCTTCTGGGCGTCAGTTGATTTTGAATCATCGACAATAGCACCGCTTAAATTAGTTTAGGTTAGATGGATCTTGACACCTAGCGTCCATGTCAGGTAGTTACTACCATCAAGAGCAAGCTCAGCGAATTCCCTTTTGGTAATATCAGACATTATACACTACAATTTTTAAAGTGACATGGTAAGAAATGTGACCAAATTTATTGACAACGGAGAAATAAGGATTTATTTGATTATTCTAGAGCACATAGAAGCAAGAATTGGTTGTCGTCTACCCAAAACATGATTTACGGTCCGACGAGTATCGGGCGCCGCCTACCCGGGCAATATATGTGGACTATAATAAGGAGACTATGTGCAAGAGTAATAATGCATGCAAGATAATTAAATCATAAAAGCATGCGCATATATCAATTAAGCATATAAAATAATAAATTTATTGAGAACTAATATTAAAATTAATTCTAAAAAATTTTGGGCTTAATTAATATTCAAGAATTATTACCTTTTATTTTTTTTCAAGTATTTATCGAAAAATTTAATAAAATAATTTGAGGGCTAAAAAATATTATCGAAATTAAATAAAGGCCCAAATAAATAATAGGGTCCAAGTCGCATTGGGCTCAATACGGCCCAAGAAGGGCAAGGGCTGCGAGGACGGGGGCGGAGCCGATAGGGCTCAACGTCCGGAAGCAAACGGTGAGCGAGCGCACGGAGCGGCAGGCTCGCGAGCTGGTTCGGTCGGCAGGCGTACGAGCGTATGCGGCGATAGGCCCACGGGTGCGCGCGGCGTCGGGCGAGCGGCAGACGGGCGCGCGCGGCAACGGGTGCATGGCAGTGGGCGCGCGCTAGCGTGTGCAGCGATGGGCGCACGGGTGCGCGCGCCACTGGGAGAGCAGTGGACGGGTGCACGGGCGCACGCGGATATGCGCGACGACAGGCGCGCGGGTGCACGCTGGTACGCGCAGGTGGACGCAATGGGCGACGGGTGCGACATGCGCGGCGGATGCTGCGGGCGGCGGCCGTGTGGCGGCGTCGTGTGGCAGCGTGCGCTCGTTTAAACCCTTTTTTCAATTCGATTTGATCCAATTAATTGCAAACACAATAATAATCGATGCAATTTAAAATATTCAAGTGCACATTAAAAATATAGTACGCACGGATCAAATAATTTGATACGATAATTAATAATCATGCAAAAGAGAAAATTAATTTAGATCTGTACCGATTAGTTTCGGGCAGAGTCTCGTGCTGATAACGTGTTGTAAATCGAGAGCGTAAAATATAGACGCGAATTTGTTCACCCAGTTCGTCGATAACGACTACGTCTAGGGGCGTACCAAGCTAGGAGTTTCACTAATATGTGTGTATATGCGTGTATACAATTCTGAGTACAATGATATATTTATAAAAAATAAAAAATAAAAAACTTAGTCTAAATCTAAAGCCCGTTTAGGTTATAAGTCCATTAGTAATGTCCACATCAAATTTTCTAAATTTGGTATAATAAATCTGCTAGATTTATAACAAAATTATTGGAAGATAAAATTCACAACAAAGTAGAATCTGACCAATTCCAAAATTAATAAATAAATAATAAATACTGATAACACCATTAATGATATAAATTCGGGCCAGGAGGTGGGGGCCCTAGGGGCGAGGGCTTTGCTGCTGGAAAAATGAAAATGAATTCAAAATTCAAAATAAATTTATCAAGCATATAAATAATATTTAAATAGGATTAAACAACTCAATCTAATTTTACAACCAAACCAAAATGAATTAAGGTGATGATGAGGGCGAACACGCATCCATAAAAATGAAACGCGCACTCAGAAATCTGAAATGAAATCCAAAACTGGTCCAATTAGGTATTGGAAAGAATTGAAACGCAAAACATCAAATACTAATGTAACAACTGATTTCGTGAACTTAAATATAATAACACGAAAATGTTTACAATTTAAATTTCTTTTGAATCGGATCAAGAAATTGGTGCGGATTTTAAACTCTAGATTTGCTCCTTTGATTCTTCTCTTTTGCTTGACTTTGATTCCGTTAATTTTTCGGACGAAATCTTTGTTTTGATCTTATTCGATCTTGGATTTTTGGACTTATAACGTTAATCTGCGCCTTATTACAGATTAAACGTTATTTGGGCGACTTAGTAGATGAACTCCTTTGAGCTTGGCTATTAATGACCTTTTCTTAATTAAGAGAATTAGTGGTTGTTTTCTTTAATCGAGATCATCAAACAAGATTTAAAACTATGGATTTTGCTAATTAGTGGATGAGAGAGAGAAATTTGCAAGAGTTGGGTGTACTTTTTACTAATAAGGACTAATGATTTTATTCATATGAGGGAGTATTTATAGACATACAAGTGGATGATGTGTCATCATCTTAGTCATTCTTCCTTTAGATCTTTACCAAGAGTACACTTGTTCTATAT
Source organism: Ballota nigra (assembly GCA_947034835.1). Classification (NCBI taxonomy): domain Eukaryota; kingdom Viridiplantae; phylum Streptophyta; class Magnoliopsida; order Lamiales; family Lamiaceae; genus Ballota; species Ballota nigra. The sequence goes on along the minus strand of OX344721.1, from coordinate 63,768,785 downwards.
TTAAGCTATTATCCATTGGATATGTGTCAAGTGTTAGGGCACTTGTGTTATATCCAAGTTATTGTCCATTGGATGGGTGCCAAGTGTTAAGGACACTTGTTAGTACTTAATACAGTGCTTAAATATTAAGGTTACTCGGTTGCTTTCCGTGGTAACCAGTTGCTCGCTCGTATGTCTCTTTATGGGTTGCTTGAACTCTTTCCTTCTCAGTTGTTCGCCCCTTGTTCGTGGTCTTCGACCAGTTGCTCGTCTGGACAACTAGCATCTTGACCAATTTCTCGTCTTACTCAGCTGTAAGTTATTTACCCCGATGCTCGCCTTTAAGCACAATACCTTAATATTCTTTTGATGGCCCTTGCTTAGTTGTGCGTCTGCCAACATTGGCGAAGAACAACTTTGAATTTGTTGAAGACCTTTGATGAAGACCTCTGATGAAGAACGTCTTTGATGAAGAACGCGTTTGATGGAAACCTTCGAGAAACATTGATCAGAGGGGTTTCGAAGCCGCAAAGAACACTTGCATAGAATTATGAAATCCTAAAGCTTCTGAGTTTATAGGTGCAGGGGCCAAATTTGATGGGTTTGAAAAGATTTGATCTTATCCACTCATTTAACTTATTGGACTTTAAAAGCCCAATCGGATTTATTGGACTATAGAGGCCCAATCGGATTTATTGGACTTTAGAGGCTCAATCAGATTTATTGGACTTTAGAGGCTCAATTAAATTTATTGGACTTTAAACACCCAATTTAACTTATTGGAATTTAGAGGTCCAATTTAATTTATTGGAGCTCAATTTAACTTAATGGACTTTAGAGACTCAATTTGATTTATTAAGCTTTAGAAGCCCAATTTAGTTTATTGGACTTTAGAAACTCAATATAATTTGTATCAATTAATCAATTAATTTACTTATTTAAGGATTAAATGTATATAAATTCCAATAAATAAATAATATTTTTAATTGACATTTAAGACGTATTTTCCACAAGTCGTCTTTTAATTGGGTGAAAATTTTAATATGCTAACAACTAATTAATCATATCTCATGATGGGAGCCGAAATTTTAAACCGAATCAACAAAACCAAATAAACCGAATAGCGTGGTTCGAAAATTCGGCTTCTTTTCCCTACCCTTTGTAAGCTGTAACAAGCAGAGTCTCGTTTAGATTATTAATATAAATGGGATTAGACTGAAGGGATTGAATTAGATGGGATTATTTGAGTTTGAATGTAAGTTTGGATTGTAAAATTGGATTATATATGTCTAATATTTAATATAATCCAGAGTCATGGACTTGTGCAATCCCTCAAACCAAACATGAGATTACCTAGAATTATAGACAATTTCAAGCAATCCCTCAAACCAAATGACCTCCTAGAATACGATAATTATGTATATTTGGATTTGGATTAATGTTAAACCAATCTTATGGATTTAATTTTATCAAGCAAATTGTTCTGTAACTTAACCAAAGATATTAAGATAAGGTTCAATCTTAAATTAATAGTGCATTTATTTCGTAAAAGAAAAGTACAAGAAACTATCATTAATTTTATGAATTCTTCTCCGAAAATACATTAACAATATTTCATGTTAATTACTTGTTTAATACACAACCTACAACAACAATGGCTAATTAATTACTTAATTTGGGCATACTTAGCCTTATAATCTTTCCAGAGCTGGTCCACGGTCTTCCCCGTCAGCACCTTAAAATAATCCTCAGAAAACTTATGCCTCATCATCTTATTCAACCCCGCAACAAACCCTGACTTCAACTCTTCACAGTACTCCAAAAACCGGGCCGTGAAATCGTAGCCCTGGTCCCATCTATCTCCTTGCCCGGGTTTTGCAAACGCGGGCGGATAATAATTCGCTTTCAGAATCGTGTAATCGGCCATCCCTTCCACCAGGCCGACGGGGGCCGTCCCCTCGCCGTTCCACTGGAACACGTGCGTCAACTCGTGGTGGAGCAGCGACGTGAACTCCCATTTCAAATTACCTTGGTACCCCTGTAAGTATAACGAACTGACGTTGACGGTGTCGCCGTAGGTTATGGCCTCGGCGCCGTTGTACTGGTAGATGACTACTTTCGCGGTTTCTACGGGTTTTCTGTCGGTGTCGTTGTACTGTTGGAAAATGTCCCAGATGATATAGTTGATGGTTTTCATGATTTCCTCTGTGTATGGAATCCCGATTTCCTTGTCGAAACGGGCGCCTCCGGGAGTTCCCAGCGCCGCGTTGGTGGCTTCATATTTGACGGCGAGGGTGGCCGGGAAGAGGTGAAGGATTTGGAGGAGCACGAAGAAGAAAAGGAAACGGTGGGTTTTCATGGCTAAGGTATATATGTTTTACGAACTTTGTGTCTTTAAATAAGGAATTGGGGATGGATTTCCACTATCAATTAATTATGAGAAATTTTAGTAAGTCAATTGGAGATTCAGTGATTTAGATTTTCTTTTAAATTTATGTTTAATTACGTAATTAATGAGATTAAAGGTAGGTTAAATTAAGGATTAATTGCACGAACTTTATAGTCTTTATCAATTACAACATGAACTTTTAAAGTTTACAATTCAATACATGAACTAATTTTTTATTGCAATTCAATACGTGGTGTAAATTTATGGGATACTCTCGGGAAAAATTATTTTTAAGGTCAGTAGGTTAGGGGGGTAGCAAAAAGAGGTCAGTACATTTGCGGGCTGGCATTATAAGGACCGCAGTTTTTCAACGTGGCAAATTAAGGCCAAATTGGCCCGTATTACCTTCAATTGGGCTGAATTTGGCCTTAATTTGTCACGTTGAAGAGTTGCAGTCCTTATAATGTCAGCCCGCAAATGTACTGGTCTCTTTTTGCTACCCCCAAACCTATTGGCCTTAAATTGCTACCCCTCAAACCTACTGGCCTTAAATTGCTACCCTTTATATAAACAATACAGGAATAAGAAATAAATGTGCAATAAAATTGAAAGCATCTCCATGGAAGAAAAATGAAGCAGGACAAGATGATTTATATAAGAAGATGATTGGTGAGAGAATTGTGACTCACCTACCCTCTTACTAGATGTTGTGACTCACCGTCTATCAATATTTAACTTATCCAGCTTCATATATATTTGCGAGAAAAATGTTCCTTGAAATATTTGAACTAGAAAAAAATGATTTTGAATTACAAAAATATGGGTATTGTTGGATTAATATTGAATGTTTTGCTTATTCAAGGAAAAACAAATTTATGTATTAATTAAAGGTATAAAACTAATTGATGGAGATAAAGATTGTATTTAATTATTTATTATTAGTATTTATATTTTATAATTTTAGAGCTTTATTTAAGTTTCAATTAATTATTAGTGGGTCGGGCTTTTAGGGTTATTCCTAAAACCCTAGTTTATTTATATTATAAATAAGAGCTATGTAACTCGTTATTATTCAGTTGTTGATTATTGAATTAAGAAATATTGAGTTTTATCCCTTTTCGTATTTTATCGTTGTTATTCTAGTATTCATGCGTGAATCAATAGATTAACACGTTAATTGCATTTGCGTTTATCCGGGTATTCTCAGAATCAACGGATATTACGTTGTATCGTGCTTTCGCTGCATCACTAATACTCCCTCTCTCTATTCTACAATTACTTTCACACCTGTATTATTTAAATAACTCTTAAAAAGAAAATAACTCTTTCATTAAAGTCAATAAAGTAAAAATGTATTATTATTTTATTTAATCTCACAATCATTGACTCAAATACTTAATTTTTTCTTACAAAATATATTATCCTCTACTACGAAAGTAGTTCTGGGACGGAGTGAGTACCATGAAGTATTCCAAATAAAACAACAGTGTCAATACAGATAACACAACACCTAAAAGGTCACGCGAAACAAACCCCTACAACAAAATTTAGGATTCGAGAACCAATATTTGTAGGAGTAATTGAAGCAAAAAATATTCATTGTACATTAGTATCATCATTATAAATGAGTACAAGAGCCTATACATATTGCAATTGTAGTCCTACAACTATATTTCACTTGGGAAAACTGAAACATACTCATCAAATTAGGGATAGTAAACTATGTGTGTTAGGGTAGCAATTTATACAGATTTATTACCAATTAATTTTGACATGGGTAACCATACTCTACTTGTATATAATTGACTAGTAGCTATGCATTAGTTATCTATAGAGGGTTTTCTACTGACTATATATATAAAGGGTAGCAATTTAAGGCCAGTAGGTTTGGGGGTAGCAAAAAGAGGCCAGTACATTTACGGGCTGACATTATAAGGACCGCAACTCTTCAACGTGGCAAATTAAGGCCAAATTCAGCCCAATTGAAGATAATACGGGCCAATTTGGCCTTAATTTGCCACGTTGAAAAGTTGCGGTCATAATGCCAGCCTGCATATGTAATGGCCTTTTTTTGCTACCCACCAAACCTACTGGCCTTAAAAATAATTTTTGCCGGATACTCTCTATGCATGGTGAATTTTCAGCGATACTAATGTTACGTGGAGGCTAAAGCTGTCACAAAAAAACATGTTACACGCTACATCAAATGTCAAATCTAGAAGAAAAAAGTTCTTTTATTTTCAAAATATTTTTTTATAAAACATTGCTCAAATACGACTTGATAATAGTGAGAGATAGTAAAAAAAAATCTAGTATATATATGTACAAGTTTGTATGATGTAAGAATTTTTTTCTGCCTAAACTAGACAACACCAATATTTATGATTCATTATTTAACGTGTTTGAGCAATATTTTATAAAAGAACTTTTAGAAATATTAAAAAAAATCAAATTTGGCATCTGACATTGTGTGTGATTCATCTTTGGTATCGGCTAAAGATGTCACGTAAGCATACATGTCGATGGAAATTTACACCATTTATCAAATCACAATAATAAATTAGTTAGTGCATCGATTTACAAACTTTAAAAGTTTATATTGTAATTGATAAAGACGGTAAAGTTCTTGATTTTTTTATTTTTTTTGCAATTAATCCTTAAATTAAACATTAAAAATTGGATAACGAATTTAATCTCCTCTAACAGGAATTTATATGAGTCTCAGATACTATGAAAGAATTTTCTCTTAATTAAAAATCATATTTTTATAAGATGTGAAGTTAATTCATTTATTAGTTTCCTTAAAAGACCAATTTTATAGTCCTTCTAAATAAGAATATTTTACACAAAATAATTGTCATAATTTAGAATAAAAAGGGAATTGTTATAATTTTGTATTAATCTAGAAAAATTAAATATTATATTCTAATTTTATGAATGTAATGTATTAATGACCATGTAAAGAAAAGGTCATATTACACATATACTAGTAATATTTAATGTTATTTATGACTTTATTGTTCCGGAATTAATAATCTTTTCAAGGGTGAAACACACACAAACTAAGAAAGTGGATGAATGAGTAAAAATATTTGAAAGACAATTCATAAAATTTTACAATAAAGTAAAGAAATAAATTGGATTGTGTGTATTTTATGAGCTCCAAATCTTACAAATCCCCTATTATACTAATAGGGAGTTTCTTATGCTTATGTGTCGTCACGAGGTTTATTTCGCCTATGTGTCATCGTGTGATTCATTTCTCTTATGTGTCGTTCTGAGGTTAACTTCGTGGAAGCCTACATGCCAATTTTATGAATCATATGTGTAATCTATGTGTGTCGTCACAAGGTTCGTTTTGCTTATGTGTCATCTGAGGTTAACTTCGTGGAAGCGATACGTGCCAATTTTATGAATCATATGTGTCATCTACATGTCTTATTATACAATAAGGAATCTAACAAAAAAAATTGTATCTACAAGGATTTGAACCCTAAACCTCATAAGTAATATTCATGATATTTACCAATTAAGCTATGTTAAGAACATGTTTAAAGTTTGAATACTATTATATATAATTTGAGTTTAGAAAAGTATATTATAAATTTTACTATGATTTACATTTTACTTAACTATATTTAGGATATCTTATATATAAATTTTTTTATTGTGTTAGTAATGCAACTAAGTAACTTAAGTATATTTAAATCTACATACTATTACTAATTTGATTAAATAAATTTTAAAAATTCTAAATATGTGAAATTTTAATGTTTAATTGTGTTATTTTTATTGTTTCACTATATTTGAGGATTTTTTTTCGAAATTTTTAATAATTTTCAATAATTTTATGAATATTCACTACATCTTTAGTTGTTTTAATCTGATATTTCGACTTGCACATTTAGAAGAAGAAAAAAAATAAACGCGTGAGAGTGAATTAGTGCTTGAATTGAAAATTTCCCTACATTGAGGAAAACATCTTAAGAGACAAAGATAAGTATCTGACGCGTAGTTGAGAAAATTATGTCATAATTTAAAAGTGTAGAGTAAATAAAAACAAAATATTACGTGAATTTTTATAATAATATTGAAAATCGTAACTAAATTGAGATCAAGTCTGAAAGTCGTGAATTAAAATGTTATCCCATAATTTTATGAATACATATTATTTGAATATATTTATTATATAATATAATTATATTATTTTATGATGAAAAAAATTATTTAAATATATGTAACATTTATATAATTAATTTTTACAAAAATCCCGCGTGATACGCGGGCACTCATCTAGTATACTATAAAGTCAAGACTGTTTTTGTCTATGTGGCAAAATCATATGCCTTGAAAATAAAATTCTTTTTTCTCCTTAATTCATGTTTTTCAACTTAGTACCTTCCATTTTCTTGATCGTATCTTGGCCGTGCGTTTTGTGCTTCCTCCCTCTATGTATTGTGATTTTTGGCACCTTCATTCTTTCATCGTCCTTTCGTTTCTTCTACTGTCTCATGGTTTTGGATTTTTTCTCTCTAGCCGACGTTGATCGTGATGGTCTTTTTAGTACTAGAATCGTTGTACGATTAATTACATCGTCGTTCATTCTTCGTGTAGCGGATGATTTTTTTTCCCGTCTCTGTGTTTTTTTACACTCTTTGTCGAGATGAAGATGTTGTTACATGTATTTCATTTAGTCGTATTGCCCTTATGTTGTAATATTTTTTATCGCTTTTTTTTCTTTCTTATTTTTTTTTCCGGTTTGTTGTATAGTAGGAAATAATTTTTCCCATTTTCATGTATTCTGGCTTGATTCAAAGACTCAAAACGTTGTACCTCATGTAGATGTAATTTTTTTTTCATTTTTGCAGGCTGTGATTGCAACTTATTCGTCGTGTAGTACTATATTCGAAGCTAGAAAATGTTTTAGTGCATCTGCCATTGTTTGCATTTTTTTCTTTGTACTCATGAATTTCATGTAATTTATTCCTTTTATAAGTTCATGGATATTCTTTGTCGATATGACGTAATTTAATTAAATTTGGTACCTCGACATCTGTATTCTTATTCTGATACATTAGCTCTTATATTATGCCCTTACTTGGCGTTTAACCGATCATCATGTAATATTTTGTGATTAGTTAATAATTTTTTTTTCTCCGTATATGTTTCTTGAGTTGTTCATCATCGTTCGTTATTTTTACATGACTTTTGTAGTGAACCATTAAAATAATTATTGTCTAATCACAATAAATCATATCAATTACGTGCATTACCTTGATTCAAGCTATTTCACTAAATCACCGATAGATAATGCACATTTCCTACAAAGTTGGCAGTTATATATATATTGTAAGTTAATGTCATATTATTATATATATATATATATATATATATATATATATATATAATCTACATTTCGAATGTGTAAATGTTTACTCTATATTTTATTAAAATATTATTTGAATTCCTTAATTTTACACTTTGTGATATTTCAAATTCGTAATAATCTTAATGTAGGATTTAATAATAATTATGTGGTGTTGATGTATTTTTTAATTATGTTTATTATTTTGTGGCTTTCGTTTTTTACCACTATTGAAATTTTGTATATTTGTATTGATTACAAATTTTAGATATAATTATCTATAATTTAAAGTTTGTTAAAGTTGACCTAAAAAATAAAAATAAAAATCTTGATTACCGCTACTTTAAATTGTATTTAATCTATAGTTAATGTCATTGTTTTGAAATTCTTTATACATAATTTATGTAAAATTTAATGCATGAAAATTTTGGAGAATTAATAGGTTATAATACTGCTATTGACCGAAAGTAATGAGCAATTAGTTTAAATTTTCAATTATTATGCGGCTATATTTTAGGCATTGATCATTTAGTTAAACTTTCCCCTTATAATATTATAAAGTATTGGTTAAATGTTGGTATACTATATGTAAAATCTAATTTTTATTCCCATAATTAAAAATGTGTTGATTCAGTCAATAATGAATGATAAGTATATGTGGTAAATAATTAATAAATTATAACTCTAACAATGACGGAGCTAATGAGTTGTTGGATGGGTAACTATATTTTACTTGGTGTGTTTAAATTATATTTATATAATGGTATATTGAAACTTATATGGATGAGTGATTTCAGATTTATATAATGGTATATTAAAATTTGCAGTTATTGATTTTAATAGTTGAATAATTAAATTTTGTTTTGGTTAAATAATGAAATCCCAATTCATAATTGAGTCAAATTAATAAAAATCATGCAACTTCTGATAATGATATAAAGTGAGAAGATTTTAATATAAACAATCTTTTCTTATTTTATCATGTTATTTTTTTTTTGGGTTAATTGCATATAAATACACCACCTTTTTTCCAGCTTTCAATTTAATCCTGAACTTCACGATTAAATTATAAAAATTCAACCTTTTAACGAATTTAAATCCGATACATATTTTTGTGTCTCCGCCCGTTTCCGACCAATATCTGGTGACGTGTCTCGCCTTTTTGTGTCCCGTTTCTGACCAATAGCTGGTGACGTGTCTCGGTGAGACACGATAACAGATACCGGTCGAAAATGAGCAGAGACACAAAAATATATATCGGATTTAAATTCATTAAAAGATTGGGTTTTTATAATTTAATCGTAAAGTTCAGGATTAAATTGAAAGTTGGAAAAAATGTGGTGTATTTATATGCCATTAACCCTTTTTTTTAGTAATATTATTATTGAATTGTAGTGTTATATTAGTTTAAAATGTTTGTGCGTTGTTTCTAAAGTTGTATCAGGATAATTGTTATTCCCTCCATTTTAATTATTTTTTTCCATTTTTCTTAACTTTTAATGTGAGACTTGGTTATTTAAATTGGTAAAATGGTTTTTTGATGATAACATATTATTCAATTTAAGTAAATGAGACAAAATGAAGATGTTTTTCTTTGTAATTATTAGTGGAATGAGATATAACTTAAAAGTGTTTGAAGGGGGAGAGAATAGTGGAAAGGAAAAATAAAATTGGAAGGGATGGAGTATTAGACATGATACATTAATAGGTATTAATAAATTGGTGTTCATGTTAATACACATTTTATTATAATTCATATTTTACTTTTTCGTATTAACAACCATTTACAAAAAAAATAAGTTGATAAATATTTTATTTGTAAATTATTTAGTAAGCAATATAAAATAATGGACAATTTATAATTTGCATAATAGTTATGCTATATTAAAAGTGGTATACTTTTTTTTTTTTTTACCGGAAGTGGTATACCAATTTAGTAATATATTTTCAGTTATTTTCCTAATACCTGTGGTTGAAATACAAAATATTTGTAAGTGATACCTTAAAAATCAGGGTAAAAAAAATTATTTTAAAACTTTCTCCAATTTTGGGAATGTCAAATTAGCGTTCCATCTTGAAAGAAAGTGTGTCAATAGTTTTTCTAAAAAATATAAGACCAAAAGTCTGATTTGTGTAATGAAATAAGGTTGATCGTTATAAAACTTGAAAATCACATACTTGAGGCTGAAATAATTTTTGGAAGAAATATTGGGAATAAGATACATATCCCAAGAATGATATTGATCAATTCAGTCCAAATTATACCCATAAATTTTATTAAGCGTCAATTTTCAAACGATGTCTGTAGATTTTTCTAGACGTCAATTTCCAGTATCACTTTGTGTTCCCATGACAATAGAAAAAGTTAAGGTCATTCGCTTGCCACTGTAAGAATGTATCTTCCCAAGCCAGTTTTCAAGCACGGACAATTATATGTTGCAATCTTCAGAGTTAAAAGCAAGAAAGAATGAAACCCAAAATGCCGCATCAGATTTACTAAAAGTTTTTTTTTATCGGTAAATGTTAGTTATTAGTAGTTAGATTGGTTCACCAAGCCCCCAAATACTGCAGAAAATCTCCAAGCCACCTATAACTCCCATAATTCATTTTCAGAGGGAATCGAACTCGGATCACTCACTAGAGTGAGGAACCCGGTGGCCAGGTGGGCTAAGCCACCTGGTTATATTTACTAAAAGAGTTACCTGATATAATAGATAATAGCACAAAATATACAAATTTTGTAAGTCATAAGATGAAATTCAAAAGTTCAAAGTTAACAGGATGAAAACCAAATACAACTAAAGTTAAAGGATAAAAAAATACATTTTACATAATGGTGCTTATTTGTTCTAATATTTTCAACCTTCATATTGAATAGGACCCTGTATTAAAACATAAAAAACTCATCATGTAAGTATAGAGACCTGAACTTTCATAATTTAAGTTGTTACTTTGTAATTACATTTTCTATTCTCTACTTGACAAAATGGTGGTTTAGAAAAATGTTGTAATGTGAGCACTTTTAAAAATAAACTCCCCTTGATTTCATTATAGTGGTATACTTTTTTTTGTCCATATTTTAGTGGTGAAATGTCTTAATTATTATACACTATTGTGTGTAATTCTTAGAAAGATCACATTTTTTATCCTTTAACTTTGGTTAACTTTGATTTTCATTCTGTTAACTTTGAAATTTTGAATTTCATTTTATAACTTACAAAATTTTACATCCTGTCTAGCAGGTTTTTTGTAATTTATAAGACGAAATTCAAAAGTTCAAATATAATTGGACGAAAACCAAAGTCAACAAAAATTAAAGGATAAAAAAAGTTCATTTTCCCTAATTCTTATGTTCTAAGTTTTTTTTAATTAATTTTTTTAATATCTTATTAATACAGTGCATCCAGTATAATAAAATTAAGTGCAATAGTCTTATGACATAGAACTCTTTTAAAAGATATACTCAATCTTGTGAATATTTAATGGTCTATAAACGAAATGTCATGTGAAATTTTATATCATAATTTTCAACTTATATATATTATCATGGCAAACTAATGTTTCACAATTAAGAGTTTATAATTTATATATTTCATTTGTGATTGGTTTAATTTTAAAATGTGATTAGATTTTTTATATGATTCATTGAAATAAAATATTTAAAGTTTTTACAAATGTTTGAAGCCTCATATAAAGCTATAAATAAATATATTAAGTTTTTTTTCTCAATATTCTTACTGTAAGAGTTTTTACTAAAATGACATTGTTGAATGTATTTAGAAAAAGGATTAATTGAAAATAAGATTACAATTTTTTCGCAAATTGCAATCTAACCTAAAAATTTGAATCGCGAGGTTTCAATATGGCCAAACATAGTGATTAATTATGTGTTATAATTGGAACACATCTAAACATATTAATACGATTAACTATTCATTGTCAAGTAGGTAAAAATTATTTTTGGATCGTAAAAAATTTATTTGTTAATTCAAATTGTAAACAAATATTAAATTGGAGTTTTGTTTGCAAAGATTCGAAAATCCAGATTAGATTGCAACTTACGAAAATATTGTGATTTTATTTGCAATCAATCCTTAGAAAAAATATTTTCCCTTACTGAACGTTCAGAGCAATTAGTAGATACTTAGGGAAATTACAATTTTTTTACCTTTAATTGTGGTTGATTTTGGTTTTCATCCTGTTTATGTTGAAATTTTAAATTTCAACCTTTAATTTACGAAAATCGATGTTTTTTATCCTGTTACCTGCTATATCAGGTAACTCTTCCAGTAAATCTGACATGACACCAAATTTTGGTAATTTATAAGATGAAATTCAAAATAACATGTCAGATTTACTTAAAGAGATGCCTGGTATAGAAGGAAGTAGGACAAAAAACACAAATTTGTAAGTTGTCGGACAAAATTCGAAAGTTCAAAGTTAACAGGACGAAAATTAAATTCAACCAAAGTTAAAGAATATAAAAAGTGCATTTTACATAATTATTATGTTCCAAGTTTTTTTTAAAAAAAACTTCTTAATAACTTTATAATATTGTGCATCTAAAATAATAAAGTTAAGTGCAATAGAGTCATGATATATTACTCTTCTAAAAGATATACTCAATCTTATGTATTTAGTGGTCTACAAACCAAAAATAGGGAAAATACACTTTTTTATCTTTTAAATTTTGTTGACTTTGGTTTTCGTCCTCTTAACTTTTGAAATTTGAAAATTGTCCTATAACTTATAAAAATTTGATATTTTCGTCATATGATCGCTATCAAAGGTTACTTAACCGATAATAATAGACGTGACACTTTTTTTATTTACTGTATTATGGGGGATATTTTGAGTCGAATTGCAACATGAGAACAAATTTCGAATCAGAAAATCGGGGACTAGAAGGGGTGATTTTCACAGGGGACAAGCCTCGACCGTTGGCCATCTCTATCAGCATCAAAATCCCTCAATTAATTTTTCACATAATTTTACTTCTTTTACTCAGTAACTTATATCGACAATGAGAGAGATGGGGGGTAGACGTGGTGAGGATTCGGGGGAGAAGATCGAGTCATGATCACAATGCTCTGTTTTTTTCTTTTTGTTCCTCTACGATTTTCCTGTTTGGAATTTTTGTTATCTTAAAATTGATATAGTTTTTGTTCACGAGATGATCGATGATGATGGGGATTTGATGATTCTTTCAAATTTTGAGTTGATGCCATTTTCAGAATTTTCATTACATTGATAAGCTGGGTTTTCTTTCCATGGGATGATCGATGAATAGGGATTGAGGATTCTTTCAAATTCCAAGTTTTGTGTCGATCTGAGGATTGTTAATGATGGGGGTTTGAGATTTCCTACAAATTTTTATTTTGCTAAGACAATAGGGGGATTGATTTTATTTTGTGAAGATAATAAAGGATTAATTTTGTTTTGGGAAGAATATGATATGCATATATCGTTTCGGAGGGCGTATAAGTTCAAATTTTTGCAGAGGGAATGTTGTTATTTACTTTCTTAATGATTGAGATTTTTGGGGTTTTGGTTATTAGAACTTCTAGTATTAAGTGGGTGTTTTAGGATTTATGGGTGTTTGATCGAATTCAAAAATTGTATTTTTCCCCAAATATAATGTGAAATTTTGCATCATGATTTTTAACCTATATTTATTATCATTGAAAATTAATGTTTGACAATTAAGAGTTTATAATTTATATATTTCATTTTTTGTTGACTTATTTTTAAGACGTGATCAAACTCTTAATATGATACATATAAAATAAAAGATTCAACTTTCTTTTTTCTAATGTTTGAGGCCTCATATAAAGCTATAAATACATATATTAAGTTAGATTTTCAATATATATACTATGTAAGTTTTTTCTAATTTGACATTGTTGAATGTAATTAGAAAATATATTTTCTCTTACTGAACATTTGTAGCAATTAGTAGATAAAAAAAAAAAAAAACTGTAACATATATAATAATCTCATTTAAATGAATTTGACGCTATTTACACCAAAATGTATATGATGCATTTACTAAGAATTCTTCATATATAATGAAGATAAATATTTGTATTTAAATATTTTTCATTCAGAAAATTCAACTTATAATGATGCTGATTTACTATAATATTTTCCAACTCTGTGTTTAATAAGACTATATTGAAAGCCTCATGTAAGAACAATTTATCATAATTTTAATTTTTTATTTTGTAATTAAATATTGCATTCTCCTTTTGATAAAATAGTGACTTGGAAAAAATGTGAAATGTGAGCGCTTGCTTTCATTGTTGTGATACATTTTTGTGTGACAGTATTTTAGTAGTGAAATGCAATAATTATTATAGAAATTTGTACGTAATACTTAGAGAAATTAAATTTTTTTTACCTTTAATTTAGGTTGAATTTGGTTTTCATCCTGTTTATTTTAAATTTTGTCCTATAATTTACGAAAATTTATATTTTTTCCTGTTACCTGCTACATCAGGCAACTCTTCTGGCAAATTTGACGTGACGTTAATTTTTTGTAATTTATATGATGAAATTCAAAATGTCATGTTAGATTAACTGGAAAGTTATCTGGTATAGAAGGTAATATGACAAATAACACTAATTTTGTAAGTTTTAGGACAAAATTCGAAAGTTCAAAGTTCACACGACGAAAATCAAAGTCAACCAAAGTTAAAGGATAAAAAAGTGCATTTTACCTAATTCTTTTGTGCTAAGATTTTTTTCAATTAATGATTTCTTCTTAATATCTTATTAGTACAGTGCATCTAATATAATAATGTTAAGTTCAATTGAAACATCACATAGATTTTTGTCTTCTTACTATATGTGTTTTTACTAATTTGACATTGTTTAATGTATTTAGAATTTTTTTTTTTTCTTACTGAACATTTATATCAATTAGTAGATAAAAAAACTATAGCATGTATAATAATCTCATTCAATAATTGCGTTTGACGCTATTTACACCAGAATATATAAGATATTGTTCCTGAGAATTCTCCATATATAAGGAAGATAAATCTTTGTATTTAAATATTTTTTATTCAGATGAAATTCAACTTATAATGATGCTTATTTATTATAATATTTTCCATCTCCGTGTTTAGTAGGACTTTATAAGAAATATTGAATGTAATGTTTACATTCCAAGAATGACCTTAACGAATTTAGATCACACGATGCCTGTGAATTTTACAAGGACACAATTTCCAATTTTACTTTATTTTGCTATGACAATAAATAAACTCAAGGTCGGTCTCTATCAACTATCGGACTGTATCTTCCCAACCAATGTTCACGCATGTGCAATTATGTGTTGCAGTGTCCAGGATAAAAAGCAAGAGGGGCTTGAAAATTATGTATCTCGATTCTCAGGGTAAACTATCCAAACATACGACGAATGTGGTTTACAGAGAAATATTTTGTGATACTTGCACCTACACATCGTGATGTAGAATCGATAAATGAGGAGATTCTTTCAATGATTCCTGGAGATACGAAAGTGTACTTCAGTTTTGACATCGTCTGTAGGTCGAAGTTTAGTCACGGACGTAATGAAGAAAATGGTATCTATTGATTTTCTAAATTTTGTTAAGTGTCCGGGAAAGTCAATCATCATCTAATACTGAAAGAATGTGTCCCAATAGTTCTTCTGAGAAATACTGACTAGAAATCGGGATTGTGAAATGGATAATATTGATTGTCACAAGACTTGGAAATCATGTACTCGAGGCTGAAATATTTTCTAGAAGAAATATTGGAAGTAAGGTTTACATTCTAAGGATGAACTTAACTAATTCGAATCACACAATGCCTATGAATTTTATGAGGAGGCAATTTCCAATTTTACTCTATTTTGCTATGGCGATAAATAAAAGTCAGGACCAATATCTATCTATTGTCGTTATATGTTGCAATGTCTAGGGTGAGGAGTAGGAGCGGCTTGAAAATATTGTGTCTGGATTCTCATGGTAATCCATCCGAACGTACGATAAAATGTGGTTTATAGAGAAATATTAGTGTTGTGATTTTTTTTCCTTTTATTGAAATAGAAATAGACGATGTTTCTACTTATTTGCTTTTTTTTTCTTTTAAGTCATCCGTTTAACATGAAAATTGAAACGAAGCTAACACACTCATTTTTTTCGGATATTGTATGTGTATTATAAAAAAGTGTATAAATTTAAGTTATAAAAATTAAAATTTTGAAAGCAAAATAGTTACAACCCCGTGTAACCGCGGGTCTAGCACTAGTAAAGTATATTTTGTAGAGCTGAGAATATTGATGAGAGAAGAGTTTGTGGATGAATTTTTATTTCAAGGGTGTAATTAAATGTACGAGTAATTATCTTGCAAACACGAGTTCACACTAACTCTCTTTTACAAGTATACTACTCTCTTTTTTATTAGATGTTTTTTTGGAATAGAATAACATATTAAGGTTATAAAATTTTGTCTAACTTTGCCCTTAAAATTCCTAAATTATGAAAAAATGATGAAAAGATTTGTAAAAAAAAAATAGAGTAGAAGATTAATAGGAATAAAATTGGAATATTTGATAAAAAATTATCAAAATGACATGTATTAAAAAATAGTGTAAAATAAAAAATGACATACAATAAAAAAAAAGGGAGGGAGTATTATGTCTACACACTATCGCTATTATGCATATAAATTATCAATGTTTAAAAAAGTGATATTACATATGCATAACATTGATAGTGAATAAAATATACATAATTATGACATATAGTTTATACATATATGGGGGATAGCTTCTTGTGGGCACCAGACACTAGTCCTCCCACCTAATGGGCCGCTGAGTCACCATGATTTACCACCTCCACCATTCCTGTCGGACCAAAAGGTGGGGGCCCTGGTGTTGTATATTAGTATATTTACATAATATAATTATTTGAGAGAACTCTTCGTGAATGGACATAATTTCAGTGGAAGGTTGTAACCATTAGTTCAACGTGACTATTTGGTGAAATGACATTATTTGGTGAGTAAGAGTTGCAACTCTTAGGTTCACTGCAACCTTTGAGTAGAGTCGCAATCTTTCGATGCAACTCTTAAGTACTATAAATACTCAATGGCATGGTCATTTCCATATACCGAATTGAAAATGAAGTTGAGAATTAGAATTTCTCAAAGCACTGAAAAGTTGAGTCTCTCTATATATATTAGTCGAGTCTTATATTTTGAGTTTTATTAAAACACTTGTGATTTCTGCTTCTGAAATTCGTTAGAGTGTAACTATCGAATTTCCGTGAGATAGGTTTTGTATCCTGGAAGGTTAATTTCTTGTGAACCATTTACACCGATGTGGGAGGAATTAATACCTTTAAAGATAGCATCGTTTTTCGGTATGCCTAACCTATCATTAAATTTCATTCCATTATCCACATTTTTATACAGCACCTGGGGCAAGGGCTTCGCGTTTTTATTACAAGTTTATACATATATAGCAAAACTATATCATTTAAATATTTGGTATTTTAAATGACTCATTTCAAAGCATTAGGGAAGTAACCCATCTAAAACCTCGTACATATGAGAATATTTAAAAGTACTGTGAAGATAGGAAAGTTTGCACGACAATTAAATGAATTTCCCCTTAGTATTCGTGTGCTAGCAACAATTTTAGAACCAATTTTGGTTATTAAAAATAGTAAAAATTCTTTATTTAGGACACTGAATTCGCCCTTACAAAATTGGGACACTTTTTTTTTTTTTTTTTATAAGCTTGCAAAATTAAGATATTACATTTACAAACATGCAAAAATAGCACAATATTTTTACAAACTTGGGAAACTAGCACATTATCTTTTAATTTAAACAAATTTAGTTCAAATTTTTATAAAATGCGGGCCAACTAGACACATCATAATTGAGTTTATTTGGCTCACATAGTCACATTTAGATTGGGTAAATTGCATATTTGGTCCCATGAGAATAGGTGGTTTGCAAAAATTATCCTTTTTTCAACATTTTTGGTCCCGTAGTTTTATTCGACTTTTTTTGTTCCAATAAAAGTGCAGTTTTGGTCCTAAAAGAATGTATAATTGCAATTTTAGTCCAAAAAAATTGCAGCTTTGGTCCCAAAAACTGACTGAAAGGACAAAATTTGCAAAGAATGAGACCAAAAAAGAACGTGGGACCAAAATTGTTATAGAAAAATTCTCACGGGACCAAATTTATAATTTTTCCCATTTAGATTTGGCCAAAATTTGTCAAAAATGAATGACAGTATTGTTGTTTTGCAAGATTGTAAAGTTAATGTCTAAATTTGTAAATACCCACAAAGTACTGTACTAAAAAATAAGTTCCCTTAAAAATGAATTGCTTTTGGGAAAAATAAAAACCAAGATATTTATTAACGCGTACATACAGGAGTAAAAGTTATTTCACGTGAATTACTATTTATCAATAAATAATTAACCTGCAACAACAATAGCTTATACTATAATTAATTAGTTTGGGCATACATAGCCTTGTACTCATCCCAGAGCTGGCCCACCGTCTTCCCCATCAACACACTGAAATAATCCTCAGAAAACTTATGCCTCATCATCCTATTCAACTCCGCAATAAACCCTGACTTCAACTCTTCACAATATTCCAAAAACCGGGCCGTGAAATCGTACCCCTGGTCCCAATTCTCTCCCTGTCCGGTTTTTGCGAACCCGGTCGGATAATAATTCGATTTCAGGATCATGTAATCGGCGATCCCTTCCACCAGGCCGACCGGGGCCGTCCCCTCGCCGTCCCACTGGAACACGTGCGTCATCTCGTGGTGGAGCAGTGAGGTGAACTCCCATTTCAAATTACCTTGGTACCCCTGTAAGTATAACGAACTGACGTTGATGTTGTCGCCATAGGTGATGGCCTCCGCGCCGTCGTATTGGTGGATGAATACCTTCACGGTTTCCACGGGTTTTCTGTCGGTTTCGTTGTACTGTTGGAAAATGTCCCATATGAAATGGTTGATGTTTTCCATGATTTCTTGTGTGTATGGGATCCCGATTTCGGCTTCGAATCGGGAGCCTCCGGGGGTTCCCGGCGCGGCATTGATGGCTTCGTATTTGACGGAGAGGGTGGCCGGGAAGTGGTGGAGGATTTGGAGGAGTAGGAAGAAGAAGCAATAGTGGATTTTCATGTTCAAGGTTGGATGTTTTTTTCTGGGGGTGGAAATGAGAGTTGGGGTTGGAGAGAAAATTTGAGGTTTTAAATAAGGAAATAGCAAGTGGATTTCTACGGAGTATTAATTAATTCTAAGGAGGCGCTTGATTAACAATTCTTCAATGGTAATGGAAATGAAAATTTATTTTCATCTATGCCCTCATAAAAAAAATGATATGTTAGGGGAAGAAGTGTTCCAATGGTGACACTAGTGTTGCCTCAATTTTGGAATAAAAGTAGACAACAAATGGTTATTGGTGGAGGAATGGGGAAGTGATTGAGGAAGATGATTATAGGAAAATAATAGGGTAATCAAAATGGAGTAGTGATTACCTTATTTAGGAGGAGATGTAGTGATTTTGTTCTCATGATCTATGTTAATTACACTAATTTTCAATCTCATTCTCATTGTCATTGAGGAGTTGTTAACCAAGCGCCCCCTAAGAAATTTAAGTATTATATTGATGAGACAATTTGGATTAAAAAAAAGTATATGGTTAATAAGTTTATATGAGGATTTTAGAATTGGAATTCTCTAGTTTCAACTTTCAATTGCATGAAAGTTTTTATTTTGTGTTTAATTACATTTCGTAGACATTATGTGTAGAATAAGATTAAACGCGGAATACTGTATTGAGAATCTAATTAACACGAGAGACGGGGATTGGAAATTTGGTACGCCACCCCAATGACATTCCTTTTAATACAAGATTATAGGAGTATTAACTTTGAATTCAATATACATATATTATTTTTTATAAATTCTATCTTGAAACTTGTTTATAATATAACATCAATACTATTATACACATGTAATGTTACCACTTTCGTTTTATAAATAAGTTTTACTGGAGAGTGAATCATTATTTTTCCAATAAAATTTACATATATATCATATGTAAATGTAATGCTGTCTATGAACTAATTATACATCTTTCAATTTTAAATTTTTATTTTTAAATGAGATGAAATTTTTTTGGGGTGCCTCCTTTCCAAAAGGATGGGGTTGAAAATGCAATCCACAAATGAGAAGGTATTAGGGATATTAATATAAATTGATTAATTTTACATTTTTTTACTAATAAGTTCGAGTTTTATGGTGAGGTGAAATTCTTTAATGATGTTTAATTGATAACATAATTTCACTTTACATTCAATTTGATACTCAATTAGATAGAATATATAACTAATTATTTTTATGAAGGTGACCTAAAATATATATGTGACGTGAACACATGATATTTTAAATTGATAGTAAGTAGGTCGATCGATCAAACTAGTGGCGGCTACAACATTTCTATCTGAAATGAGCCATTTAAATTAGAAATTAGACAGGAGTTTGTGGTTTTGTATTCTTATTAGTTAATTTAGTATTAATTTTATCTTGCATTACTTCATTTAATACATATCGAGGTGTGAATTTGTGATTATTAGATGCTATTATATATATATATATCATGAATAAAATACAATATGAA
This sequence comes from Ballota nigra, assembly GCA_947034835.1. Taxonomy (NCBI): domain Eukaryota; kingdom Viridiplantae; phylum Streptophyta; class Magnoliopsida; order Lamiales; family Lamiaceae; genus Ballota; species Ballota nigra. The sequence continues at coordinate 63,748,366 of OX344721.1, read as the reverse complement.
ACAAATTGAGAGAGTCGTGATTGAGTTGAAACCTGGGAATTTCTAATTCAATGTAATTTTATATTTTCATTAAAAGTAGAGATGAATTTGGTAAGCCACCACAATGACCAAACACCCTAGCTAATTCGTGATATAGAATTGTTACGAATTTATCATCACATATCTAATTTTTATTTAGAATTAGCTTACTTATTACAAGACTATTCCAATCCAGAAACTGTCATTACAAGACTATTCCAATCCAAAAAATCTTGTGAATTTAAGTTTATGTAAAAAAAATTAAAAACATTATTTTTATACATATTCATTTAAATTCACGTAAAAAAAATTAAAAAAATTATTTTTATACATATTCATTGTTGTGTATATAAAGTATCACTATTTGAAAAATGATAATAATACTTAAAATGCATAATAATGATACTTGGGAAAAAAAATCATGTGGCACGAATTCACATAATATTTATCATCATTTCAATTGTAGTATAATTTGTTTTCTAATCGACATTTGACTTAGTTTTATAATAGAGGGTCTCTGTGGGGCTTAGCGATATAATCTCTTGTAAGACTCTCTTCGGTGAAGCAGTCTATCGCCAAGTTCATTAATTATAATTTAACATTAAAAATAATTTGAGTTTCATTTTTTAAAATAAATAATTAATTGAGTTTTGAATTTCGTCTCACATTCATTTTCATGAGTCGACAATTCATTTGTAAATCTGACAAGACTAAAATGTGATATAGCCGTATAGGTGATGATTCAACCGAAAGGGGATTGGGACATCATATTCATAAGGCGATATTATATCAACATAATTAATCTGAATGAGAGAAAAATACTCCTAAATACTTTCAATGGAATATTTTGGTTTGGTTTAGGAAAATGATGATCGAAATTGAACTTAACATCCGCTCAAGCCCCACAAGTAAATATAGCATAAAATACTTACAAAAAGATCAATGAAAAATTATATGTGTTGAAACAATGTATCAAATTAATACCAGTATATTAATTATTGGCCAACATAAACCCGCTATTTGTTTCCGAATTGGATTGGGCTTAAATAGAATTATAAAGGGCGCATATAATTATTGAATATTGGATCCAGCAAAATTTCAAACAAATATTGCGAAAATCCAAGGATAAGTTTGAGTGAGGAATTAAAACAAACAGTTTGTGTGCAGGAAGGGAAAGTGATCAAGCGGAGCAGATCTCCTTCAGCTTGCCCGCCGCAGATACATCCACCGAGTACTGAAATTCATCATAACACCCCGTTTATTAACAGATAACAATTAGAGAGAGAGATGTATGGAAAAGTGACCTTGTTGAGGACCCAGGCAGAATGTGCGTAAGTTCGGCTGAGAAGTTCGTCGACAGCGGCGGCATCGTCGGCGTTGACTTCTCTGTAGTTGACGAAGTTTTCACGGGCGTATTTGGCGTAGTACGCCCTTGTCTCCACCGGCAGGCGCCGCACCAGCCTCAGCACTTCGCCGTACGCTTTTAACGCCTTCTGCATTTCTCTGTATACCATTTCAATTTCGCTATTCATCCACTTTAGCTAGCGATTTCGATTTCACGATTTTGTGTCGAAAATAAACTAAAAGTGGGCTTCAGACTATTACGTGGTTTTTTTGGGCCAACCCATTTGAAATGGCCCAACTCTATAACTTCGACATATAGGCTAGTCTTTGATTACGCTAAGGAATACCGGTCCAAAAAAAATTTATCTAAATAAATATTTTAAAATACTTAATTCCTCATAACTATTTTCACAGTTGACTTTTTAAAACTTTATTACGAGGGTTGGTTTGTAATATTTAAATGGATAAAATAATTATTTTATGATGAAAAATTGTTCAATTTAAGTAAATGAAACAAAACAAATGTATTTTTGTGTGTGATTATTAGTGGAATGAGATGTAATTTAAAGGTTTTTGTAAGAGATGAATAGTACACTGTGAAAACTATCTGGAACTGAGCAAATATATTATTGAAAGAATTTCACCTCACTTATAAATTCGAACTTGTAAATAGGTATGAAATTAATTTTTTTAATTATTTTTTCTTTATAATTATCTTGGATAACTTGTAAATAAAAATATGTAATGTAGATTTATGCCTGCAGCCAGGTCAGTAATTAGTAATAGTATCCACTCAATACATATACACCACGATGGCTTCCTTTGGACCTTGTTCTTCAGCGGACAAAACCACCTCCATGTTGTCCTTCTCTCCGCCACCCATTCTCTCTATTAATTCACTCCTAAACTAATCTTCCACAACACACAACATCACTATGGATATCTGGTCATGGATATGTGAGCTTCCCGACTCGGACGACTCAAACCTCACTTTCCCACTCGCTTCTTCAACCCGCTCCATTAACCTCCGAGCCAAGCGGACTCTCGCCTTGAACTCGGAAGCTAATTCTATTCACTTCTCCTTATGTTTTGTAGGCTTCCCATCTGTAGCAGAGAAGACCATCTGGTCTTCTGACACGTGTCCTCTCTCCTCTGACAAGCCCTTCTTGCCTCTCGTCCTTCAACTCCTCCAAGAAATCGTGTGCCGCTCGCCCACAGCGCACGATAGAAGCACCTGCCCCCGCTCACAGCTCCAGAAGCTGAAACCCGCCCCGGTTTCGTGGATACTGGACTCCCACTCGCCCGAGTCTTTCTCCAGCTTCTTCAACCTCATCTTCCTCACGCGCCTCTTCTGGGTTTGCGCATTCGACGCGCCTCCTGATGTCGGGTCCTTCTACTTCCACTCCTTGCTCGCTCCCAATATCGATACCTTCTCGTGCAACAACGCCCCGGTTCTGAGAAACTTCTTCGTCGCGGTGGGGACCGACGTGGAGCTCTGCTTCATGCGCACCATCGGCTACATGTTAGCAAAATGGTTGATTTTAAGAGACGTCGAGTTCGGAGGATTGACGCCTTTGCCCTCCAAGAGTCTCGGCTTCTCTTATGCCACGGAGTCTCATGGGTTGTGGATTCTCAAGGGCTACACTCCCGTGAAATCCATGCAGTGCCATGGTCAAAAGAGTCAATTCCCCACAGTCACTGTGGTCGAGGCTAAAGAGTCGCTGCTCAAGTACGCTTTAGCTCACCAGCAACTTGAGGCTGTGATTCAGCTGGAATATACCGTCGGATACCACGAAAATTTCATCCAAGTGAACGCACGCGTCGACAATCTGAGATTCCACGTGGTGCAGTTAGGGTTTAAGAGCAATACGGGCGAGAAGTTCCTGGAGGAAAAGCACTTCCCATCGAGGATCCGGGTGTGGGTCGGGCCTGAGGTCGGGGCGGGCTACGTTGGGGGTTTGAGCCTGGGCCGGTCGACGGACAACGTGGAGAAAGAAATGGAGATGGAGAAGACGATGAAGGCTAATTCCGGAAATTTGAAGGCGGCTAAGGTGAAAGCCGAGGCCAGAATGGGAACAAGGACGAAAATCAGGAATTGGAGGTGGGACCAGGATGTGGAGGGAAACGCTGCCGTATTTGATGTGAGCTTGTGTGACAACACCACGGGCGTTGAGGTAGCCACGTGGAGGCCTCCTATGGGTGGACAGAATTTCCGAGGCCGGTACGCCGGAGGTGGGCGGCCGTTCACGAGATCGGGCGGATTGGTTTTGGCCGGTGAGGAGTACGGGGAGGGAGTGCGGTGGAGGGTGAACAAGGAGATGGAAGGGAGTGTGTTGAAATGGAGGATTGGTGGGGAGGTTTGGTTGAGTTATTGCCCCAATGAGGTGGCGAGTTCCTTCTATGAGACGAGGTGTATTCAGTGGTGTGACGAGGTTGATTTGCCCTTGATACCACATACTCAAATTTAGAGCTGCTTCATATGCATAGTAACATAGTATACATGTAATTAAGTTGTAATGTATGATCGATATCCTAGAATTGGGATACATAAATATATGTAACACGGTGCACTCACTCAACAGTTGATAATGTATACATTGAAAAGTTAGTTCACTGAAAATCAATTTTCAATGTAAATTTTTCAGTGTAATTGAGACTAACTTTTTAGTGTATACAGTATCAACTGTTGAGTGAGTGCATCATACACCAAATGCAAAGAGACATACTCATGTAACAAATATTAATTAATTTTCATATTTAATATATAAGTAAATAAATTGTAGTATATTTTATTGAATAGATTATCTTCGCTTGCAATAGGTGTTCCATGATCATGTACACTGTGGATATAATATGAATGGAAGAGAAAAAAAAAAATATATATATATAGGAATAATGATGATATTTGAAGTTTTGTACACTCAGGATGTTTATGTGGCCTTTAATTCTTGTTGGAAATTGGTTTTTTTAAAGGTTTCATACCCTTACTTTGATCAATTTTTTTAGGAGTAAAAACGTTAGTTTTTGGGAAAATAAAATTAACGATGTTGTTCTACTCGCGGAGTAGATGAGCGTGATATATTTAATATCTCAAAACCGATTTCCGGTGAGTGAGAAATTAATTTGGGAAGTTGAAGTGTTAATCATGTGTGTTGAATAATTCCATGGGAATGGAAAATAAAGTTCCATTCCACATTGGAAAATTACAAGAAGTTTGTCTTGTATATAAGTAGCAAATTATTCATGTTCTCTAAATTGGGACATGGGGACCCTAACCATGGACCACACACGCGCGCGCGCCCCGCCCCGCCCGAGCCCGGGACCAGGTTCGTGGTTCTTGGCAATTGGGCTTTGGTGCCATACCTATATTTTTAGAGTATCAAAAATATGAAATAGTCTATTATCTTTTTGGATCCAATCGGATTGGGTGACCCGTATGGAATTGGGTCGGCCCATTTCGGTTGGCCCATTTAGAATTGGGTCGGCCCACGAACATGTTTAATACACCCACGATTTTGATTAATACACTCCAGAGAATCTGGAATATTCCGTCTTGCTTCCCATGACTGAGAAACTGCGTTTCTCTCCACCACAAGAACGTGGGTGATCCATGATCACCACGTACTCCACTCCAGCAGCCCTCAAATGGGTCATAATTCCGCCTATATATACCCCCTTCATCCAGTTTTTCCAGAATAATCTAACGAACCCAGAAATTCCCGAAATTCTGACTCTCCAGAAAATCCCGTTTAGCTCATAAATTCCGATTTAGTTCGCCGGAGATTCATACACGGTAGTGCTACCTGTGTGAATAGACAAAGCCGTTTTACCTTTGGGGATCCGTACGCATAATCCGTAAGCACTGTACGGGTGTATTCGATCTTGCGGGCATAGGTTTCACCTAGACTCGGTTTTACACGAATTTGTTTCGTACTCTTTTTCTTTCCCATTTCAGTGTTTCAATTTTTCACACCCCAGTTTATAACAATCGCAAGATCGAATATACTATCCTTCGAAACACTGAAAAATATCGAACCATAACTCTAATAACGAGATGGACATATCCTCACCAACTAAAAATGATGTCTCTAATCCAGTACCTGCGAATCCGACTACCGATGGTAATCCGACTACCATTCCCCCTTTCCAGTTTGGAAATTTTGGAGACATCCTTGCTGAATGGATGAAAGCTAATGGCAATCCCTTCGTGGGAAATGCCAATCCCTTTGTGGGAACCTCTAGCACTAATCCCTTCGTGGGAAGCTCTAGTGCTAATCCCTTCGTGGGAAATGCTGGCGGCAATCCTTTTGTAGGAAATGCCGGTGTCAATCCTCTTTTGACAACCAACCAGGCCTCCCTTCAAGGGGCTGTTAGGCCGGTGGTAGTAAAAGGGGAGAAACCCGAAAAGTTTTCGGGAAGTGATTTTAAAAGGTGGCAAAAGAAGATGCACTTCTATTTGACCACCATCTCTTTGGTGAAATTTATCAAAGAGGATTGTCCGAGTGCTCCTGCTGATGATGCTACTCGTGAGACAAGGATCGCTTACGATACTTGGATCCACGATGACTATCTTTGCAGGAACTACATTCTGAATGGGCTGTCTGATGCCCTTTGTGACGTGTACGATGAGTACCCGACTTCCAAAGCTCTATGGGAGTCCTTGGAGAAGAAGTACAAGACTGAAGACGCGGGAACTAGCAAGTTCGTCGTCTCCACCTTGTACGACTTCAAGATGGAAGACAACAAATCTGTTGTCGAGCAAGTGCAGAAGCTGCAAGTTATCTTCCATAACATTGCAGTGAAAGGGATGGAGCTGCCTGAAGCCTTTCAGGTAGCAACTGTGATTGACAGACTCCCTCCATCTTGGAAGGAGTTCAAGTCCTACCTCAAGCACAAGCGAAAGCAAGTGACGATGGAGGACCTTGTTACCCGACTCCGGATCGAGGAGGATAACAAGAAGAGGGACAAGAGGGAGAGGGGCTCGATTGCTTCCATCGAGGCCAAAGCTAACCTGATGGAGAAAGGCGAACCATCAAAGAAAAGGAAGCGACAAGACGACAAGGGCAAAGGCAAGGCTGTTGCTGCTGCTCCTGCCCCGAAGAAGTTCAGCGGGAAGTGCTACAACTGTGGCAAACCCAACCATCGGGCAGCTGATTGTCGTCAGCCCAAGAAAGAGGACAAGGGGAAGAAGAACTCCGTGAACGTTGCTGAACGTGAGCTTACGGAGATGGACATGTCCGCTGTGGTGACCGAGGTCAACATAGTGGACAACAAGAAGAGTTGGTTCGTGGACACTGGTGCCACTTGCCACGTTTGCTCGGAGAAGTCTGCCTTCTCCACTTATTCTCCTGCTGAAGGGAGAAAGCTCTACATGGGCAACCAAGCCTCATCTGAAGTGGCTGGTGTCGGAATGGTGGTGATCAAACTGACTTCGGGAAAGGAGCTGAAACTGAAGGACGTGCTGCATGTCCCGGACATCCGGATATTGGGAAAATAGGGGTGCCCGGAATCTATTCGGGATGAACTTTAAATACGAATTTAAATACAATTATTACTAGCATGAATTAATCCTAATTAATTTAAATAATAATTCCAACAACTAATTATCATCATGCATGTTAAATTAATTTCACATATTTAACTAGGCGGAATTAAACAAGTAAATATGCGATTAACGTACCTCTCGTAGTAATGGCCTTTGGATATACGGGACACTTGTAATCTCGTTCTATCAACCCAAAGCCTTCTCAAGTATTTCCCTTTTCACCTCACTTGATCGCCGGTGGGAGACGCTTTCAAGTAATTTAATAACTAAGGAAAAAGAAAAATATCTATGCTTCTTGATTTTTCCAACACATGGAATTATGTACTTGGGGATGAAATAATCATCCCTTATTTATAGGTGGAGTTGGCCGAAATTTTGAGGTATATTGGGCCTTGGAGAAAATCTTTTCTTAGACTCTAAGAAATCTTGAATATATCTCATATATTCTTTTCTCCAAAATAAAATATTCCACAAAAATCTCACACTCCTAATTATGGGGTAATTTTCGAAAAATATGAAGAAGAGAATCCAAGATTTGGATCTTCTTGAATATATGAGATAATCTTGTATTCCAAGAATACTTATCCTCCATAATATCTTTCCAAGAAAATCAACAAAATCTTTTCTCTCCTAACAAACTACTATTTTCGAAAATTGAAGAGAAAAAATCAGCATATTTATCTTCTTTTTATTTTAATCACCTTATCATTATTGGGCTACTTAATGGGCTACTTGAGGGGCCTTAAGGAGAATTAAGATTGGACCTCCTAATGGACTTCTGAATTTCAATATTGAGCCCCAATATAATTCAGCCCATTAATATTAATTATTACCACTAATAAATTAATATTGCACTATCCATCTTAATCCATATTACGATAATATGGGCTCCCGGTTATTATTTCCCGCGTTTAAGATTAACAAGTCCATTAATTAATTAAGCTTCTGAATAGCTCTAAATTAATTAATATCTTTCACCTTGGAGTAAAGACAGCTCAACATTATTATTCGTACCGAAGAAACTAATTCTTCACTTGCAAGATTTGGTACAATAAAACTTCTGAGCCCACCAAGGGGACTAATCACACGAGCCGTACTCGCACGCGTTTCTCCGTATTAAATCTTAGCAACCGTCGTATGATTAATATTACTGCCCAAGACACAAAGTTCGAAGTCACAATGATTCTCACCCAACATGAATCAAAGCAGTAACTACTAAGCACACACGGTCCTATTTAAGTGACGGAGATTAAGAAATCAACAATCACTGAGGTCTAATTCTTCACCTTTCAGAACAGAAGAATTTCTCCTCGCTGTAGGACCTCTTCAACACATACTAAATGTGCTAGTGCAATCTCTTGGTCAAGACAGACCAATCTGAGCCTTACACATCGACCTTTCACGGCGGATTGTTCAATTCCACCTGGGTCGTGAAAATGTACGTTTAGTTACAAGTAAACTGTTAATGTCGTCTTCCGTGATCGGGTATCACCACATTAACTACAATGTAACACGTACTATATATTGAACGGTTTGCAATAGAAATTCAACATTCAATCATAACTAAAGAAAATGCGATAAAAGAATTATTCTCATAAAACGAGTGTTTGATACACGAGTTATACAAAGTAAAAGCATACTTTCACGTATAACTCCAACACCGGAAGAATCTGATTTCGGGGTCTCTTTTAGTTAGTAGTCAGTTTAAGTTAGTGTTTGAGTCAAACGGTGTTGTACTTAGCAAGTTTGGCATCTTCCTAGGAAGAATCTGATTTCGGGGTCTCCTATCCCCATGAATCTCTCGGGTTGTCTAGGAACCCTCCCACTACGACGGGGTTCCGGTTGTGAAGATGTGACGTGTGGTACATCATCTTGTATACTTGGTATCGAGGTTTGACCTCTCAATTCTTCTAAGGTAATTTCACTTTTAGGTTTCCGATTGTTCATATAGTCTTCCTCCAAGAATTTAAAGTGTGTACTAATCACGGTCTTTTGATCCTTGGGACTATAGAACATACACCCTTTCGTTCCCGCAGGGTATCGTATAAACAGCCTTAATTCCGAACGTGGATCCAACTTACCGGCTTCCTTGTCTAGCATGTATGCCGGACAACCCCAAATCCGCAAATATCTTAGACTGGGCTTGCGCCTGGTCCACAATTCCATTGGGGTTTTAGGAACCGATTTGGATGGCACCAAGTTTAGAATATAAGCCGCCGTTTCCAAGGCATTACCCCAAAACGACTTGGGTAAATCCGAATAACTCATCATGGATCTGACCATCTCTAAAAGAGTCTGGTTCCTTCGTTCCGCCACACCGTTCTATTGAGGGGTTCCCGGTGCGGTCAACTGGGATACGATCCCTTCGTCCGATAGGCAGTTCAAGAATTCATCGCTGAGGTATTCGCCTCCACGATCTGATCGTAGAAACTTGATACTCTTTTCCCTATGTTTCTCGGCTTCGGCCTTAAACTCTTTAAACTTTTCAAAAGTTTCAGACTTATGCCGCATAAGGTAAATGTACCCATATCTTGAGTAATCGTCAATGAAGGTAACGAAATACTCATACCCCATTCTCGCTTTGATCGTCATTGGACCACACACATCGGTATGAACGAGTTCTAACACTTCCATGGCTCTATTCCCCTTGGCTCCAAATGCCCTCTTGGTCATTTTACCATCTAAACAGGATTCACAAGTTGGAAACGGCTCAACTTGGAGCGATTCCAAGGATCCGTCTTTCACCAATCTCTCTCTCCACTTTAGATTAAAATGACCTAGTCTAAGATGCCATAAAAGTGTTTCGTCCATCTCCGAAGAACGCTTTCTTTTATTGCTCGAAATGATCGACGTGTTATTAGATTCATTATTTGAGTGGTGTGCACACTTAATCGTATAGAGATTGTTTACCAACGTTCCATGACAGATAACATCATTCTTAAAAGAAAACAGTAACAACTTTATTAAAAGTAACTGAATATCCATCAAAACAACTTAGAAACCGAAATTAAATTCTTCCTAAAGTTTGGAACGTATAAAACATCTCTTAAAAATTAAAACTCTATCTTCAAAAGATAGGCGCACGACTCCCACTGCTTCAGCTGCTACTCTCGTAGCATCCCCCAAAGTGATTGTGATCTCATTCTTTCTAAGTCGCCGGGTTAGCTGGAACCCCTGAAGAGTGAAACAAATATGATCAGTTGCCCCGGTATCCACTACCCAAACATGGGCAGCATACGCCGCAACAAATGTTTCAACGACTAAAGCATGAGACTTACCTTTCTTTCCACCCTTCTTAGGCTTAGAACAGGTCGCCCTCCAATGTCCCTTCTCACCACAATTAAAGCACTTTCCCTTAGCAGCTTTCTTTCCACCTCCTTCTCCCTTTGCATTGGGTTTCACAACAGTTGGATTTGCTTGGGTCTGGCCTTTCGTCCTCTTCCTCTTTTTCCCTCCCTTGGGACCCGAAGAGGAAGACGGACCGTTTGCCACCATAGTAACGGTTTGGTGATCCATTAGAGTCTCCGCCGATACCAAAGCTTGCAAGAGCTCGGGCAAGCTATTTGCCCGGTCATTCATTTGATAGTTTAATTGAAACTGCTCAAAGCTCTTCGGCAGAGAATGGAGAACGAAATCGACCTTGGTAGGGAGGTCAAATTCCGCACCAAGTACTTCCAACTTGTTGAGATAACCCATTATCTCGATTACGTGATCCCTTACGGGCGTACCTTCCACCATTTTCAACGAAAGCATCTTTCGCATGGTGATTTGCCTAGCCGTACGGTTCTGATGTTGAAACATCGCTTCAAGATTTTGCATTATCTCAGAGGCGGTCTCCATGTGTTGGTGTTGGTGTTGCAACACATCTGACATTGAAGCCAGAATAGTACACCTAGCCATCTCATCGGAGTCTAACCAACTCTTATGCTCTTTCTTGTCCGCTTTCGTGGCATCTTCGGCAAGCTCTTGGGGCTTAGGAGTGGTAAGTACCCACTTGTGGTGTTGAGCGGTTAGGACAATATTAAGGTTACGTTTCCAATCAACATAGTTCTCACCAACAAGTTTGTTATCTTTAAGTATACTAAACAGTGGATTAAAAGGTTGCGACATGATGAACTGAGAATAAAACATACATTCATATCAATATCTAGAAAAATACGAAATTATCACATAAATTTGATCACATCAATTATATTGAAACCTTAAAACAATATAATCATGCATCAGCCAACATCTCGAAACAATTTAAATGCGCCAAGAGGGGTGGTCTATACATTTAAACACATTCAAGCGGATTACAAACTTAAAAGTTACAAATCCTTAATTCAAAATTAATAGTTGGCTCCCACTTTGACCACATAGAAACTGACAGGGACTCCGAGGGGAGTAAGTTAATATCAATTTCCTATGCCTAAGTAATAACCATAATTAAATACAGGATTATTATTTCGCTTTGAGCAAGCCACTCGTGGTGAGGGTCAATACCGCCACTAGTAATAATCCACAATCATCCTTTCGGAATTTATTCATGTGAAATCCGTTCTTTTGGCCGATCCGAGGGGGAAATGTATTCCAAAAGAACTTCACAAATAAATAAATTATGGAGGTCAAAATAATCCAATTTTAATATCCGGAATAAAATTGCGATTATAAAAACATACTTAGTAATTTTCGAAAGTAAGGTTTTTCTTGGACAATTAAATTCATGCAAACACATATTAACAAATAATAATAAGTGCACGAAATAAAACATCCATCAAAACAAAATTTAACACATTGGAGCACTCGAATCCAATTGTCACGGTTTAATTTCTTCACGTCTTGATGCGAAAAAATCGTCCTTGTTGCTTTCTGACGTTCGTCTCGACGTGCTCCCACTCGAACAGCAACACTTCTTCAAAAACAGCATCGTTTGGGGTTCGGGACGATGTTTAAAATCACACGAAAAAAACACGAACCGAAAAAAAAATTCCACGGCCTGAGATACAGCGCGCGTCGGCCCACGAAGTGGGCCCGCGCGCTTCCCGGCCCGAGAAACGCTAGAAAAGCGCCCGAGGCGCGCCGAAGCGCGGCCCCGAGGCGCACCCGAGGCGCGCCCGAGGCGCTGCACAGAAGCGCTCCGAGGCGCTGCATGGGGCGCCTCGAGGCGCTGCCGACCCCAGGTGAGGCGCGCGCGCGCCGTGCGCGCGGCGCCGTGCGTCCGTTGCGCACGGTGTGCGCCGTGCACCCCCGTGCGCCGTTTTTTCGCCGTTCATCCTCGTTTTCTTCACCCCTTGCATGAGTTTACCTCCATACACGCGCCACGCATGTATGCGTCGTCCGGGTACGCCGTTTTTAATTCTTCGTTCTTCGTCACGATCCGGTTACAATTTATTTTTACAAAAAAAATAAATACTAGATCTAGACTAGTCTATTACAATGATCGAATCAAAATAAAAACAACTAATCTACTCGTGGATTTTCTCACGAGAAAAACGAATTCGAACGAATCGAATTAAAAACAATTAATTTACACGCATGAAATTAACAACATTAAAAACCATGACAATTGGATACCTGCAAAAAAGATCTAACAATTCTACTATCCAATTTCAAATTTAATGTTCAACAATTTAAATTCCAATTTAAAATTCAGAGCCCGAAACCGTCGCTCTGATACCAGTTGTTGGGAAAATAGGGGTGCCCGGAATCTATTCGGGATGAACTTTAAATACGAATTTAAATACAATTATTACTAGCATGAATTAATCCTAATTAATTCAAATAATAATTCCAACAACTAATTATCATCATGCATGTTAAATTAATTTCACATATTTAACTAGGCGGAATTAAACAAGTAAATATGCGATTAACGTACCTCTCGTAGTAATGGCCTTTGGATATACGGGACACTTGTAATCTCGTTCTATCAACCCAAAGCCTTCTCAAGTATTTCCCTTTTCACCTCACTTGATCGCCGGTGGGAGACGATTTCAAGTAATTTAATAACTAAGGAAAAAGAAAAATATATATGCTTCTTGATTTTTCCAACACATGGAATTATGTACTTGGGGATGAAATAATCATCCCCTATTTATAGGTGGTGTTGGCCGAAATTTTGAGGTATATTGGGCCTTGGAGAAAATCTTTTCTTAGACTCTAAGAAATCTTGAATATATCTCATATATTCTTTTCTCCAAAATAAAATATTCCACAAAAATCTCACACTCCTAATTATGGGGTAATTTTCGAAAAATATGAAGAAGAGAATCCAAGATTTGGATCTTCTTGAATATATGAGATAATCTTGTATTCCAAGAATACTTATCCTCCATAATATCTTTCCAAGAAAATCAACAAAATCTTTTCTCTCCTAACAAACTACTATTTTCGAAAATTGAAGAGAAAAAATCAGCATATTTATCTTCTTTTTATTTTAATCACCTTATCATTATTGGGCTACTTAATGGGCTACTTGAGGGGCCTTAAGGAGAATTAAGATTGGACCTCCTAATGGACTTCTGAATTTCAATATTGAGCCCCAATATAATTCAGCCCATTAATATTAATTATTACCACTAATAAATTAATATTGCACTATCCATCTTAATCCATATTACGATAATATGGGCTCCCGGTTATTATTTCCCGCGTTTAAGATTAACAAGTCCATTAATTAATTAAGCTTCTGAATAGCTCTAAATTAATTAATATCTTTCACCTTGGAGTAAAGACAGCTCAACATTATTATTCGTACCGAAGAAACTAATTCTTCACTTGCAAGATTTGGTACAATAAAACTTTTGAGCCCACCAAGGAGACTAATCACACGAGCCGTACTCGCACGCGTTTCTCCGTATTAAATCTTAGCAACCGTCGTATGATTAATATTACTGCCCAAGACACAAAGTTCGAAGTCACAATGATTCTCACCCAACATGAATCAAAGCAGTAACTACTAAGCACACACAGTCCTATTTAAGTGACGGAGATTAAGAAATCAACAACCACTGAGGTCTAATTCTTCACCTTTCAGAACAGAAGAATTTCTCCTCGCTGTAGGACCTCTTCAACACATACTAAATGTGCTAGTGCAATCTCTTGGTCAAGACAGACCAATCTGAGCCTTACACATCGACCTTTCACGGCGGATTGTTCAATTCCACCTGGATCGTGAAAATGTACGTTTAGTTACAAGTAAACTGTTAATGTCGTCTTCCGTGATCGGGTATCACCACATTAACTACAATGTAACACGTACTATATATTGAACGGTTTGCAATAGAAATTCAACACTCAATCATAACTAAAGCAAATGCTATAAAAGAATTATTCTCATAAAACGAGTGTTTGATACACGAGTTATACAAAGTAAAAGCATACTTTCACGTATAACTCCAACACCGGAAGAATCTGATTTCGGGGTCTCTTTTAGTTAGTAGTCAGTTTAAGTTAGTGTTTGAGTCAAACGGTGTTGTACTTAGCAAGTTTGGCATCTTCCTAGGAAAGGGTTACCTCGAGAAGGGCCTTTTCAAGATGTCTGTGATGACTGTAAGCCGTGATGGCAAAAACACTATTATGAATGAGAATGCTTCTACTTCTGCTTATATCGTTGAGTGTTCCTCTTTATGGCATTTTAGATTAGGACATGTTAATCTAAAATCTATAAAACGATTAGTAAATTTAGATTTACTTAAAATTGATAATGTTGACACATCCAAAAGATGTGAAATTTGTGTAGAAGCAAAAATGACTAAATTACCATTTAAGTCAGTTGAAAGGAACACTACTCCTCTAGAATTAATTCACACTGATGTATGTGATTTAAAATTTGTGCAAACTAGAGGTGGAAAAAAGTATTTTATTACTTTTATTGATGATAGCACAAGATTCTGCTACGTTTACTTACTTCGAAGTAAAGATGAAGCTATTGAAGCTTTTAAAAACTATAAAAGTGAAGTAGAGAATCAAATGAACACTACAATTAAAGCAATTCGTAGTGATAGAGGTGGAGAGTATGTGGCTTCGTTTGAACAATTATGTGCCGAATTCGGCATCATACATCAAACGACAGCTCCCTACTCACCACAATCAAATGGTATTGCGGAGAGGAAAAACCGAACTTTGAAAGAGATGATGAACGCAATGTTAATCAGCTCAGGTTTACCTCAGAACATGTGGGGGGGAAGCTATTCTGTCAGCTAACCACATTTTAAATAAAATTCCACTTAAGACTCAAGATAAGACACCTTATGAGTTGTGGAAAAATCGCAAACCATCATACAAATACCTCAAAGTGTGGGGGTGTTTGGCTAAAGTTGAAGTGCCACTTCCTAAACAAGTGAAAATCGGACCTAAGACAGTTGATGGGATCTTTATAGGATACGCCTTCAACAGTAGTGCCTATCGGTTCTTGATTCATAAATCAGAGATACCCGATATGACAGTAGGTACTACCATAGAATCAAGGAATGCTGTGTTCTTTGAAAATGTGTTCCCGTGTAGGGACAAAGAAGAAGTGAGTTCAAATAAACGAACTCATGAAGAATCAAGTGAAGCTGCAGGTCCTTCCACTCAGCAGAGTGAAGCACCAAGACGCAGTAAACGAGCTAGAATTGATAAGACCTATGGTCCAGACTTCATCACGTATGTGTTAGAAGATGAACCTAGGACTATCAAAGAAGCTCTTTCCAGACCAGATGCATCTCTCTGGAAATAAGCAATAAAAAGTGAATATGATTCAATTCTGCAAAATCATACATGGGAGTTGGTTAACCTCCCTAAAGGTTGCAAGACCTTAGGATGTAAATGGATCCTTAAAAGAAAGTACAAAGCAGATGGATCTATTGAAAAGTATAAAGCCCGTTTGGTAGCAAAGGGTTTTAAACAAAGAGAAGGACATGATTTCTTTGACACCTACTCTCCGGTAACAAGGATTACATCCATTCGTGTACTTGTCGCGATTGCTGCTTTGCATAATCTCGAAATACATCAAATGGATGTAAAGACTGCTTTTCTTAATGGAGAGATGGATGCTGAAATATACATGGATCAACCAGAGGGTTATGTTGTACCCGGGAACGAGAAAAAAGTTTGTAAACTCGTTCGATCGTTGTATGGACTTAAACAAGCTCCAGTACAATGGCATTTGAAATTTGACAATATTATGTTGTCAAATGGATTTCGAATTAACGAATGTGACAAGTGTGTGTATGTGAAAGATACACCAAATGGATTTGTTATCGTATGTCTATCTGTTGATGACATGTTAATCATAGGTAACAATTCAAATGTGATCGTTAATACGAAAAACATGTTAAAGAGAAATTTTGACATGAAAGATATGGGTTTAGCAGACGTGATTCTAGGAATCAAGATTGAAAGAACCTCAAATGGAATTTCTTTAACACAATCTCATTATGTTGAGAAAGTCTTGAAGAAATTCAATGCATTTGATGATCCACCTGCTAAAACTCCACTTGAACAAAATGTTCATCTGAAGAAAAATAGAGGTGAACCTGTGAATCAGTTGGAATATGCAAGGATCATTGGAAGCGTGATGTACATTACTAATTGCACACGTCCAGATCTTGCATGTTCTGTGAACAAACTAAGCAGGTGCACGAGCAATCCAAGTCATGAACATTGGAAAGCTCTGAAAAGGGTCTTGAGATACTTGAAGTATACTCTTGACTTCGGGCTACACTACACGCGACATCCAGCTGTACTTGAAGGGTACAGTGATGCTAATTGGATATCCGATAGTAAAGACTCATTCTCGACTAGTGGATATGTATTCACTATTGGAGGAGCTGCAGTATCGTGGAAATCCACAAAACAGACGTGTATTGCCCTTTCCACAATGGAATCTGAATTCATCGCTTTGGATCAAGCTGGTGAAGAAGCTGAATGGCTTCACAATTTCTTAGAAGATATTCCTTGTTGGAACAAACCAGTATCATCTGTAATGATACATTGTGACTGTCAAGCTGCTATTGGTAGAGCTTTGAACAGTATGTACAACGGAAAGTCGAGACATATTCGTCGTCGACATAACTCCGTTAGACATTTGATCTCAACTGGTATAATAACAATTGATTATGTAAGATCAGTTGATAACATAGCGGATCCGCTCACTAAGAGCTTGAATCGAGATCAAATGAATAAGCTGATAGAGGGAATGGGTCTGAAATCCACAAATAAAACTGAAACAGTAGTAACCCAACCATGATGACTGGAGATCCCAAGAACTTGGTTCAAAAGGGAAAACTAAGCTGTGAATGTTAGTTGTACAACACTTGAAAATCATGACCATTCCTGACAGCACTGTGTCAAGTGTTAGTGAACCCGTGAGTTGTGGTAAAGGATAAGTCTTTGACTTTTAATAATTCCTATGAGTCCATGTGGGACTGAGTATGACGGGATACTCGAAAGGAGATCACCTATATAAATGAGAAGTGAGGGCCGCTTCGACCAAACATTTATGAATACAAAGGGCGTCCAGGGCCAAAATGGACAAAAACGTGAGAACAAATCGGAATCGAGACTGACTTGTGTCTGTACTATCTGTAAGGTATATACTAAGGAGGATTAGTTCAAGGCATCGTGTCCACTAAGCCGCCGGTATACCCGATGGTGCCGGGCTACGGAAAGTTCAAAACCATTGGTTACTTATCCGGAAGCAATGAGGTCTCACATGAGCTGAACGAAGAAGCTTGACTCTGTATAGGTGCAATTCTCACTCATGTGGGGGATTGTTGGAAATTGGTTTTTTGTAAAGGTTTCATACCCTTACTTTGATCAATTTTTTGAGGAGTAAAAACGTTAGTTTTTGGGAAAATAAAATTAACGATGTTGTTCTACTCGCGGAGTAGATGAGCGTGGTATATTTAATATCTCAAAACCGATTTCCGGTGAGTGAGAAATTAATTTGGGAAGTTGAAGTGTTAATCATGTGTGTTGAATAATTCCATGGGAATGGAAAATAAAGTTTCATCCCACATTGGAAAATTACAAGAAGTTTGTCTTGTATATAAGTAGCAAATTATTCATGTTCTCTAAATTGGGACATGGGGACCCTAACCATGGACCACACACGCGCGCGCGCTCCCCGCCCCGCCCGAGCTCGCGCCCGGGCCCGGGTTCTTGGTTCTTGGCAATTGGGCTTTGGGTGGGCTTTGGTGCCATACCTATATTTTTAGAGTACCAAAAATATGAAATAGCCCATTATCTTTTTGGATCCAATCGGATTGGGTGACCCGTATGGAATTGGGTCGGCCCATTTCGGTTGACCCATTTAGAATTGGGTCGGCCCACGAACATGTTTAATACACCCACGATTTTGATTAATACACTCCAGAGAATCTGGAATATTCCGTCTTGCTTCCCATGACTGAGAAACTGCGTTTCTCTCCACCACAAGAACGTGGGTGATCCATGATCACCACGTACTCCACTCCAGCAGCCCTCAAATGGGTCATAATTCCGCCTATATATACCCCCTTCATCCAGTTTTTCCAGAATAATCTAACGAACCCAGAAATTCCCGAAATTCTGACTCTCCAGAAAATCCCGTTTAGCTCATAAATTCCGATTTAGTTCGCCGGAGATTCATACACGGTAGTGCTACCTATGTGAATAGACAAAGCCGTTTTACCTTTGGGGATCCGTACGCATAATCCGTAAGCACTGTACGAGCGTATTCGATCTTGCGGGCATAGGTTTCACCTAGACTCGGTTTTACACGAATTTGTTTCGTACTCTTTTTCTTTCCCATTTCAGTGTTTCGATTTTTCACACCCCAGTTTATAACAATTCTTTCATGGGCTATTGATTCCTTAGTTTTTTTGCCCCTTATTCAAGCAGGCTTTTGTAGAACGTGTGTTCAACAATCTCATTGTTGTTCATCAAAACATTTTATTTGCACTTGCCTCTATAACGCACTATTCGAATGATTAATTTTTCGAAATTTATTTCGAACATAATGAAATGCTCAATATTTAAAAAAAGTTGAATTTTATGTTTATTTTCTAAAAAAATTCGAAAATGTTTCAATTTTTCGGAAAACTAGGAAGTGTATTCATACATGCAGCGTATTTACCAAAAAGGTAGTGCAAATAACTGTGGCCATGTTCATATTTTACAGCCCAAATTCAAGCCCAGTCACTTTTTTTTGTTCAAAAGTCGTTTTCGATGCATTATAATATCAAAATTTCACTCCTTTTTTTTTTTTTTTTTCTGAAAGGAAAATCTTACTAATTTTAATTGGACATCATATGACATTTTAAATTTTCATTATATTTTTTTTATTTTGAGTGTTTATTTATGGATCTCCTCACATTACCCCGCACAACAATTTTCATAAAAGAAATAAGGCAAAAACTTGTATGAGATCGTTTCATGGCATGAGACCACACAAATTAACACCTACCCCTATCAAAGTGTTAATGAGCCCATGTCCTAATTACACTCATTTTCATTGTCCCATGCCATGAGACGGTCTCATACAAGACCTATTCAACAAATAATTACATAGCCAAGTTGGTTAGCTGTGGGGAATGAATTTTTAAACACCCACCCCCTCCCCCCCCCCCCCCCCTACTTACTACTCTCCCCGAATTTCAATTCCCAAAATTGCATCAAACTCTGTTAAAATTATTGTTAGACATGGTGTGTGGCATTGGTGGAAGGATTAAACAAACAGATATATCCCGGCACTAACATTAATGACGACAAATGACGCTGTTATTATTTCATAAATCAATAAGAAGCTGGTACACTCGCTCCTTTAAAAAAGAAAAATATCAAATTAGATCAGACCGCCTTGGCAGTTGGCACGTGGCATATCTATAAAAAGTTATGTTTATTTTATCTGTTTTTTCAATTTTGATTTTTTTTTAACGTCAGTCAATCAAGAAATGATAGGTGTCCCTCAAAAAATCAAGAAATGCAAGTCTCATGAAAATCAGGATGAAATGTGTTGAGGCGAGGGGGCCGCATGGCATGTTAATTAAACCAGCACATGCCTTTTTGCAGAAAAGAGTAAGCAAAAGCCAGAGACTGTGGGACCCTCTGTCCTTGAAGGTGCCGCTTTCAAGGCCATGGCTGTCATCTCTTCACACCCCACTTCACTTCCCCAACCGCCTCATTTGCATTTCCTTGTACTACTACTACTCCTTTTTGCCGCTACAGAGCGGCGAGTGTGGAAATCTGAGACCTTTTCCAATATCTAAAAGGGGTTTTCCACTTTTTAAAGTGAGAATTTCAGTATGATGCCAAAAGGGTTTCCACTTTTCCTGTTTCTTTTGGTGATTGTTAGCCCAAGGTTCTTCATTACTGGAGCTTCTGTGAATGATAAGGATGTGTGGAGTTCAAAAGAAGAGGAAAATACGAGGAGGAATCTTGAGGTTAGGTTCGATGAAGCAGCTAAGCACTGGACAGATGCTCTTCCCATTGGCAATGGCCGTCTTGGTGCTATGATTTGGGGTGCCATTGCAAACGACACCATTAATCTCAACGGTAACTTTTACTATCTCTGTGAAAACTTTTGAATGTTGAGTGCGCTATCCTAATAAGTCAATAGAGGCTTTGGCTTCCACAATAATTGTGGAAACACACCTTATGAATGTTACATTGCATCTATAGTGATTCGGGGTTCATTTTGGTGCAGAGGATACGCTTTGGACAGGGATCCCGGGGGATTATACGGATCCTGATGCTCCACACACCCTTTCTAAGGTCAGAAAACTTGTTGACAATGGACAATATGTGGAGGCTACTGAAGCTGCTGTCGGTTTGTCGGGAAATCCTTCTGATGTAAGCTTCTTCTTTACTTCACTATCCACATTTGGGATTTCATACATGTGTAGATTGCAACACTGTATGCTTGTGCTTGAAGTTAACACTATTAGGATTAAAAAGGAACATTACGCATCTTGAAATGCTTTATCGGGTTCTTCACAGTAACAAATAAGAATGTATTAGCATGACTTATCCCAGTTTCATGTGATTCGATATGGATATTGTGTGACTGGATTTGTTATCTTCTACCAAATGTTTAATTAAGATTTCTTTATATTATGCAGATCAGAATATGATATCCATTGGTGGATTCTATACTATTACTATAACTGAGAAAGGTCTTTGTGGATCATTAGTAGTGATAGAGAAGCATTGCTTATTTACACAGAAACTTGAGAAATTTAGCTGTAGTGTGTATTCTGGCTAAATTCGAATGCTTCTCTCTTGAAAACTTACAGTATATGCTAGTATTAGCTATAGTGCTGCTGATTATTAATTATTATTTTCTTTAACTCTGGATGAAATATAGGTTTACCAGCTCCTGGGAGACATAAACCTAGAATTTCCCACATCTCATGCTGCATATAATGAAGAAACCTATCAGCGAGTGCTCGATTTAGACACAGCAACCGTAAAAGTGCAGTACTCTGCCAACAAAGTCGAATATGCAAGGGAATATTTTGTCTCGAATCCAGATGAAGTTATTGTGATAAAGATTTCAGGAAGCAAGTCCTCATCTCTAAATTTCACGGTGTATATGGACAGCAAATTGCATCATCATTCATATGTAAATAACAAGAGCCAAATCATTTTAGATGGAAGTTGTCAAGGCAGAAGAGTCCCACCTATAGTCTATGGAAATGATGGTCCCAAAGGAAGAGGACCTCTGGGGCCCGTTCAACATGGGAATCCCAAAGGAATCCAATATTCTGCAGTTCTTGATCTACAGATTAGTGATGATGCTGGTGAGTTGCATGTTGTGGATGGTAGAAAGCTAAGGGTGGTGGGTTGCAACTGGGCAATTATCCGTCTTACTGCATCGTCATCATTTGATGGGCCATTCACCAAGCCCGTGGATTCAAAGAGGGATCCCATAATGGAGTCTTTAAGAAGAATGGATTCTGCAAAAAGATACTCATATTCTGATCTGTATGCTCGCCATGTGGATGACTATCAGGCACTTTTCCATCGTGTCTCATTACAACTTTCTAGAAGCTCTAAGATTGCTACAAAAAATGATGTAAATTTGAAAGTAGTTACTACTGCACAAAGGGTCACGTCTTTCAAAAGTGATGAAGATCCCTCTCTGGTTGAGCTTCTGTTCCAGTATGGTCGATACCTGTTAATTGCTTGCTCTCGTCCTGGAACTCAGCCCTCAAATTTACAAGGCATCTGGAACAGGGATACTGAGCCAGCATGGGAGTATGTCCTAGCTTGTGAAACATATTTCACACTATAATCCATTTTCACGAGTTTTTATGCCAAGAATTTTCATTACTACCCTATATATATATTTCTGATGGTGTTGTCTTTTCCTTCTCAGTGGTGCTCCTCACTTGAATATCAATCTCCAGATGAACTATTGGCCTTCACTGTCTGGCAATCTCAGAGAGTGTCAAGAGCCATTATTTGACTACATCTCCTCTCTGTCTGTAAATGGAAAGAAAACTGCCAAGGTTCATCCTTTTTCTTTTACTTAGTTTTATAATCTTAGATCTTGTCATTGACATGTTGAGTACAATGTATGCCTGGAAATGACCAGATATATCTAAAAGTAAGCCGTGGAGATGTTTACAAGACTCAATACATCTGTCTATATGTGGGGGAAAAAGGAGAAAAGTCCAAAAAAAAAAAAAAAGGAACTTATTTGACAAATAGCATAAATTGATTTTGATTTTTACCCTAGATCTTTGGGTTTTATGTTCCGATGTTTAGGAATTTTTTTGTCTTCAAACAATTTCTTTTATCTTAAGAAAATTCTTGTTGCTTTGTATTGTTCAACCTTCATGCATTTAGTTACAGAATGTTTCAGGTGAACTATGGAGCAAGCGGCTGGGTTGCACATCAGGTATCTGATATATGGGCAAAAACATCTCCGGACCGTGGTCAAGCTGTTTGGGCTTTATGGCAAATGGGCGGAGCTTGGCTTACTACTCATTTATGGGAGCACTATGCGTATACAATGGACAAAGTAAGAATCCACCGCTGTTGTTACTCTCCTTGAATTTAATCTTTTTATGTCTATCAGTTGCACTACTGAGTTTATGTAGGTTGATCTATCATATTTTCATGCTCTTCTTTCCAGGTAATTTGTGTTTGATGTTAACAATAAGTTAGAAAATGTGTTTAAAATTGATTGATAAGGCTGACGGCCAATTTAAGCAAGCCTCCACTTAGAAAAATCTAAATAGAAAGTTCAGATTTTTGTTGATTTGAGAATAACTTGCCATAATAAATTGTTCTGAATATGGGAATTACTGTGTAGGAATTTCTGAGAAACAAAGCATATCCCTTGATGGAAGGTTGTGCTTCATTTTTATTGGACTGGTTAATTGAAGGCCCTGAAGGAAGACTGGAAACAAATCCATCAACCTCCCCTGAGCACATGTTTATTGCTCCTGATGGGAAGCCTGCTAGTGTTAGCTACTCATCAACCATGGATATGCAAATCATTGCTGAGGTTTTCTCTAACATTGTTTCTGCCGCTAAGGTAAATTTATCTGCCAAATTATTTAATTCACTATAATTAATGCTGTTCTCCATGTAATATCAAGTGGCATTTGAATTCAACACTGAAACAGGAGCTGGGCAAAAGTGATGATCATCTGATTGCAAGAGTCCGTAAAGCTCAACCACGTCTTAGTCCAACCAGAATTGCAAAGGATGGTTCAATCATGGAATGGGTAAGTCTACACTTGCATATTGATTTGTTGATTAACTTATGTAACATAGTCTAGTTTCCATCTTGTTTGAAAATGAAGGAGATACTCTATTTATTTTCTTCTCTGTCCTTTACGATGGCAGGCACAGGACTTTAAGGAATCAGAGGTGCTTCATAGGCATGTATCACATCTATTTGGCCTCTTCCCTGGGCACTCCATCAATGTTGAACAGAACCCTGATCTGTGTAAAGCAGCAGAGATTACCTTGAAAAAAAGAGGTCGGTGTTCTAAATTTCTAATGGACTGAGAGGTTACGGCTTATATGGTAATGGGGGGTCATCTCTAGTTATCCCCATATATTAATTATCTGAAATCTTGCTAATGTCAAGTTTGGATCTTGGATTTAGAGAAGTGAATTAACATTTGTAAGCTTTTACTACAATCTTTGAATTCTTTCTTAAACTTTGAGAGTTATCGCAAGTTTGTTTTCTTTTTATTAGGGGAGAAGGGTCCAGGATGGTCGACCACATGGAAAACTGCATTGTGGGCACGCCTACATAACAGTGAGCATTCATATCGGATGGTAAAGCATCTATTCGATCTGGTAAATCCTGATCATGGTAATTACGAAGGAGGGTTATATGCCAATCTCTTTACTGCGCATCCACCTTTCCAGATTGATGCAAATTTTGGGTAAGAAATCTGTGCAGCGTCAGAATTCATCTTTAAACTGTCTTATTGAATTGTGTTCTCATTACTGTGCGTCGAGCTAGATTATCTCATGACTAGTAGTCTTGCAAGCAGTATATATCCCCACACGCATTTGATGCACGCATGCATACCTAGAACTCTGGCTTGTCTGCTACCCAATTAAAGTGCTTTGTTCCTCTATAGAGACTAAGGTTCACAGTCCTTATGTTTATTTCTATTTGAGAATGTTATTTACTGCATGATTAGTTTTCAATGTTCCTATCCCTAGTGTCCAATGTGTGATGTGTGCTTGTTGAACTTGGAAATACCTGATAGTAACAAATCATTTCTCAATCGACCAATGAACATGTGATATACACGATCTCTTTAACTTCTTACCTCTTCCAATGAGTTTTGTAATCAATGTTTAACTGAACTCCTCAGCATATATTTAACATACGGATTTTCCACTTCACAAAATGCACAAAACATACACTTGCATTGCAACTAAAGTATACATCTATGGGATTCCCTTTCTGAATTGTTTGTTTCAAATAGCAACCTTGAATAAGTTTTATCTTTCTAGGGCTGAAACTATTAGTAAAGCCACAAGTAGTAATCCCCTTATTGGTCAACCTTCTCTACAACTAAGAGATCCATATGAACACATGGACTAGATCAAGTGATGAGTGTGCTAATCGAGCTTTTAGTAATTCAACTCTGGCCAAAAAAACTACACAATATCCCGATAACTCTGTAATCCTCAAATCAAGCAAATCTGTGATGTTATCAGAGCCAAACTCACATGTCTCACTGTAATGAAGTAATATTGCATATAAACTGATACTTGTTACCGTATATGGTTGTAGATTTTCTGCAGCAGTAGCAGAAATGCTAGTTCAGAGCACGGTGAAAGACGTGTATCTGCTTCCAGCTCTTCCTCGAGACAAATGGGCCAACGGCTGTGTTAAAGGTTTGAAGGTGCGTGGTGGCATTACGGTGAGCATTTGCTGGAGAGAAGGGGATCTTGATGAAGTTGGGATTTGGTCCAGCAATGGTGGAAATGGCTTCACGAACCTACATTATAGAGGAACTGCTGCTGCTGCTAATATTTCTTCAGGCACTGTCTACACTTTTGATAAGCACTTGAAATGCGTTGGGACGCATCCACTCTAATAAGGGCGGCTGCTTCTTTTTCTCTTTTGGCTGAGAAAATATATCAAATGGATCTTACTCAAAATAATGATTACCAATATTTGTTTTGTTCACACATCTATTGCATCACTATTGGGTTTTATCTTTGCTCAATTAGGCCTTACATTAAGCATGTTTACTTTTTTTTTTTGGGTGATATTATGTTTATTTTGATCACGATTTCAAAGTTAAATAGTTTTGAATACATTTCTACTATTATACTGATATTCACCTTAATTCAAATGGTTTCAGCACTTACATAATTGAATACAATTTTTTTTTGCTTAATCTGCACTCGAGTCAATTGCTCTCTTTATGATCCAAGTAAAAATGGGTTGCTCCATGAATTTTAAATTAGGTCTTTTTTTTTTTTTTTTTGAACAGTTTGGTGTATTTTAGATTGAAGCTGTCAGGTAGAAGAAACCTGCTAGTGCTGTTATGCGGATTGAATTGCTCGTGAGCTCGTCGAGTCAGGCTCGCTTTCTCACTCATTAATGTTATTGAGCCGAGCTCCGCTTGAACTTCCAATACTCGACTCAGCTCGAATAACAGGCCTTTGGAACGATAATCTCACTGGAAATCAGTATTCTGAACGATGATGCTGGTGGTCTGCTTTCAATAATTAGCACCAGTAAAGCAATAACATCGACTTCATATTCTGGTTGTCAAAAACATATGAATCCAAAAGTATTATCATCAAGATCACAGAAACCACTACAAGACACGATTTAGAAAGAAGACTGGCAAAGCAAGAGACCTAACAACCACGTTGCTCCAGATAAGACTCAAGGAAGGGTCTTGATTGCCGTCTTCAACAAACCCCACAGCTTTCATTCCACGCCCATCAGAACCCGCCTCACCTTCCTTCATTGAAATCCCATTAACCCATCCTCTCTCTGGATCAAACACAAACTGTTCCCCAAAACTCTATCGACTTCTTCCCATTCTGGACTTTCAATTCTACAGGCATAAAATCGCCCAAACAGACAACCTCCGATCCATCAATGGTATTTCAAAACGCACAAGGATCTGGGGATCTTTCTGCTTCTTCTTCTCATCCAACAGACTCCTTTTTGAAAACCATTTCTCTCACATCAAACCACGAAAATATTATCTATATTCACCAATCTTTGCAAGCCAAAAAGGATTTCTGCATTGTTTCTGACACTAAACACGTGAGATTGGAAATCCAATTTGATTGTTTCCCATGAATCCGAGTAAACTTCAACTTCCCCTTACTCTCACGACCTTAAAACCACCCCTCTCTTCGATAGAGGAAGAAAATTGTACAGATTCATTGCAGGATTCCACACAAGTATGACCTGGCCAAGCCACCAAATTCATCCTGAAAAAGACCAGCAGCCACTGATGTTTAAACAGAGACATTGTGTTAACCAAGTAATATAATATTGAGGGTGGCGTGCTTTGATGAACTTTGGGTCGGCGAAAGACCTGAGCCATGGCTTGCAGACAGCCTTAAAGCGGAGGAGCGATTTCACGGGGAGGCGCAACAGAATGATCATCATAATATCATGGGGAAAAACACAATTCCCCATGCCATTCCTTTCTCGATTTTCACGTCTTTCGGGAGGCATCTCTTTGGACGATTTGATTTCCTTCGCAGAATCAGATTTCATTTATTTATTTGCATCGGTAAAATGGTGATTTCTCAAGTGGAAAATGAAACCTTTGTGGCTGGAGAATGTCTAACCATGTTACTTTGCGTTTCCTTCCTTTGTTATTTAGTCTTATTTTATTTATTTTATTAAAAGACATTTACACTTTTATTTATTTATTTATATTTATTACAAAATGATGATTAGTTTTACAATTTATTAGGGGCATTTTTATTAGATAAAAAATGCATTAATATTAATGGAGTGACAATTAAAAATGAATATAACGAGAGAAATGGAGAGAATAGTGGATGTTGGGCAAGTTATCTCAAGATATTAGCTCTTTATTTTGGTAGATTTATATTTGGTTATATAGTTGTTGGTTGTTTATTTTTCAAGACATATACTGAAATTACATTCCAAAAACCCTACATTTCATTCTTGTGTGGGTTGTGGTTTCAGGGGAAAAGTCCGACGAATCAAACATTAATCCTTAGGCACAACCGGAGTCAGTCGTGGATGACGAAATTGTCACCGAATGATTGTGCATCATCTCCGGCGATGGTCATCGTTCGTCATCAATTGCTTAATTTTTCGTGCGTGGCAGCCTCCTGTTAGAGGCAAATCAACATTGTGCATCATCTCCAGCAACACACATCGATCGGAATCATCAATTGATGCTCTGTTTGCGTCTCTAGCTATCTTCAGTTTGGAGATTTTTTGTATGTTAAAACCATCCAACGCAATTGTCACAAAGATCGATAACGTACCTTACTCCTTGTCGCTTCGGCATCGATCTCCTCTCCTCCTTCACGAACTGAAACGACGATTGAGAATAAACTAGGTTTTTTGGAGGGCAATTCGGTACTTAAACGACGACTCAAAACTACAGATTAAAAATATCCGCCCAAAATGGACGGATTAAAACTAACGATTTAAGACGGGTTTGTCCCTGGTCGGACGAATAACCCGAGTGATTAGACATGTATATGAATTAAAGGCCCACTATTCTTATAAACAACATTTATCATCCAAATTAAACATAACCTAAATGGGTTGGCACATATGTATTCATATGAAATCACATGTGTCATTTTTTGTGTTCCAC
This sequence comes from Ballota nigra, assembly GCA_947034835.1. Classification (NCBI taxonomy): domain Eukaryota; kingdom Viridiplantae; phylum Streptophyta; class Magnoliopsida; order Lamiales; family Lamiaceae; genus Ballota; species Ballota nigra. The sequence goes on along the minus strand of OX344721.1, from coordinate 63,720,187 downwards.
TTTATATTTTATTTATTGGATGTATGACATGTGGAATAGTTAAATATATATTACGGACCATCACAACCGTGAGTCCGTGTGTTAAAAGTTCAGCAGCTGAAATACAAAATTGAACATAAAAAGTAATATATGAAAATTGAAGTGGTATATATTTGGCAACTGCTATAGGGTCTGTGGCCATTAGTTTATGGTTAAACAGATTATTTTAAATGATCCTTCAAAAGTGGAAATTTAACGCTAATCCTAGCGGACTTCATGCTAAACATATGCTATATATTAACGAATTATGAAATAAAAAATTTAGAAAAATTAAACTAAAACTTCAAATTCAAAATAAAACGTTGAGGTATTTTATATGTTCAATAAAAATACAACTTATGTATTAATTAAATTCAATCACATCAACCAAATATATATAAAAAAAACCATTAAAAAAAATATATTCATCACTCTTATTCTAACCCATTAAATTTAAAATATATTAAACTGACTTTCGCTAACACTACAGAGTTCACCTTATAGGCCTTCAGACTAAATGGTCGGACCAAAACGCTTGTACTTAAACTGGCTAGGAAAAACAAGTTCTAACTTCTTCTTCTTTTTTCGGTTTAAAGTGGTTGATTTGATCCTACATGTCATGACCCTTTCAACACATATATATGGACGTGAATCGTGAGTAAGAAGGCGTCACTTTATTTAGATAAATCATTAACTAAAGTTTTGCCATATATAATTGTATTATATGTTTTAGACGCGACTTGGTGCATGATTATTTTGCAAATATATATTGTTGGAAAAATTAGGTATAAATGTGGTGTGTGTAGACGAAGATGGCTTATGCATGACACAGACTTAATACAAAACTCGAGACACGAGTTAGACTCGCTCTCCGTAAGACGATATTGCCCCGTACCCAGGTGCAATACGGTTCCATGGCAATCGCCCCCAAGATACAACGACTTTAGAGCCTTCCGCCCGCTGCACTACGTAACGGAAGCTATCGGCGAACGGACTCGGGTATCCAAAACTTTCTTGACACGACTCTAATGCAAGACTACTAACATTAATATGCATATGCACTTGTATGAAAGCGAATTTCAAATGAATGTATATCATTCCGAACTGAATGCAAATGACAAATGTGAGGGGTCTATTTATAGATTTCCAAGGGTCGTTAGGTAAAAGTTGCGACTCTTCACTATAACTCTTATTTTTTAAAAGTTATAACTCTTGGAAATTCACAGCTATTCACCAAAAGTTATATATCTTAAAGACACAGTCTTTGATGTAGTTTTATCAAAAGACATGACATTTCATGCCTTTAAGTCGCAATCCTTCACTATTACCTTTATAAATACATTCATCAATGTCTTATCCGCATATTAAATGACATTAATTTCTCATTCACCCTAAATTTGGTTTTGAGAAATTGAACCAACTAAATCCATTTCGCAAAATGGATAATTAAATCGTCACTTAATATTTAATTAAATATGGCCAAAATCAATATTTTCCAACATATATTCGGTAGCTCAGACATGATCGATGTCTGTGAAGTTGTTCAGACAACAACTCCATATTTATTATGCCTGAGAGGATCTAGCTCTCTACTTCAATATGGATGAGTTTGGGAAATCCATTGCTCAAATAAACCCTGACATTTTTAATCTTGTTTTTAATTGACAAAAAAAAATTGGTCGGCAATTGGTGATGTTGTGTTTTTAGCGTGCAAAGGGTGGCTGCAAGATATGCAGTTTCCATTCTCTCTTATTGAGACACATGTAGTGCTTATCCCTAAACGTAACAACATATTCTTAGTCCATGATTTAAGACCCATTTTATTGTGTAATGTGGTGGAGTTAAAAGGTCTGAAGGTGTGTGGTGGAGTTATCAGTTATGGTGTACATTTGCTTGAGAGATTTAGGTCTTGATTAAGTTGGGAGCTGGTCCAGCAATGGTGGAGGAGGTTTAAAGTCGTACATTATAGAGGGAAATACTGCTTCAGTTAATATTTTTTTAGGGAAAATAGAGTTTTTTGTCCCGTAAGTTTTGTCAACTTTGTTTTTCGTCCTCTTTTTTTACTTTATTTTTTAGTCCGATAACTTTTAAAAAATTAACATTTTCATCCTATAACCGGCTATAGAAGGTCACCCAACCGGTGACGCTGACGTGACACAAATTTTTATTTTATTTTATTATAATATATATATTAAAATTAAATTAAAATTTATTAAAATATTAATTTAAAAATTCAAACACCCACCCCCACCACCCAACCCTCCCTCTGCTACCCACCGCCGCCCTAATTCTCCATTATCACCACTCCTCTGGAGAGGCCAAGCAAGGGCCGCCACGCAAAGGTGGAGGGACGAGGCCGGAAACCCCGCCCACCGTCCTTCTCCCCATTCGGCGCTCACTTCTCGGAATAGAGAGAGAAACAGAGAGATATTACAGATGCGGCACTGGCGTTTGGGAGGCGGCGGCGGTGGGCGGTGAAGATCGAGGGGGCGGCGGCGGGTCCGGAGGGCGGCAACAGTGGGCACCATCAACGTTTGGAAGTCTGGATTTCGTTTGGGCTTTTCCATTCGGGATTGGTGGTGGGCGGTGGAGATCGAGTGGCGGCGGCAGGTCTGGAGGGTGGGCGGCGGCGGCGGCGGGCACCATTCATTAGAAGATTTTCTTTTCAATTTGAGGATTAATTATTTAGCTAGCAACATCAATTTTGTTAACAGACGGAAATCAAAATGAGGACCTGCATATACCAGGTTTCCAAACAGAGCATAACAGCCGAGATTTGCAAATAATTTTGAATCGTGAAATTGACGTTGTAGGCGAAGATTTAGGGAAGGAGGCGTGGGGGTGGTGGTGGCGGCGAGATTGGGAGGTGGGAGGGGGGAGGGGCGGGGTGCTGGTGGGAATTTGTTTGTGACCATGTTGGGGGTGGGGTTAATTTTAATTTTAATATATATATATATATATAATATAATAAAATTAAAAAAAATCGTGTCACGTCAGCATCATCGGTTGGGTAACCTTCTATAGTCGGTTATAGAACGAAAATATTAATTTTTTGAAAGTTATCGGACTAAAAAATAAAGTCAAAAGTTAGAGGACGAAAAACAAAGTTGGTCAAACTTACAGGATAAAAAACTCCATTTTCCCTATATTTTTATTAGCAACAACAATCACTATACATTTTCGATAAGCATTTAACATTTCTTAGGATGCATACACTATGGGAAAAAAAATTGTCCTATAACTTTACCTATTTTTTTATTTTCGTCCTGCTGACTTTCAAATTTTTATTTTAGTCCTGTAAATTTAGCTATTTTTTATTTTCGTCCTGCTGACTTTTAAATTTTTATTTTAGTCCTGTAATTTTACCACTTTTTTATTTTCGTCCTGCTGACTTTCAAATTTTTATTTTAGTCTTGTAACTTTACCTCTTTTTTATTTTCGTCCTGCTGACTTTCAAATTTTTATTTTAGTCCTGTAATTTATATATTTATTTTATTTTGGTCCTACAACCTACTAACCTTACATGACTAAAATAAAAAAAGCAGTAAAGTTACAAAACTAAAATCAAAATTTGAAAATCAGTAGAACGAAAATAAAAAAGAGTAAAGTTACAGAACTAAAATCAAAATTTGAAAGTTAGCAGGACGAAAATAAAAAAGATGTGAAGTTATAGGACGAAAAATATCATTTCCCCCATACACTATTGTGATTATTGCCTTTCTTTTAATGTCTACCAAGGTTGAATTTTTTTCCCACGAAACTTTATATATGTTGTGAAAAAATTGAAAATATTTGCTATAAAATGTAATTTATTGTGGAATAAAAAAATTACATCTCAAAATGACAAGAGACCTAAAATTGAGAGGAATTTCGATGATATTTATACAGAGGCAAAGTATTATATGGAAATAGTTTTATGATAAGTTTATCATGAAATTATATTAAAATATTGAATATTTGATTTGGAGTATTAATTGTTGATAGGCGAACAAGTTTTACAGCCTAAATACGGATTATGGCAACAATTAATCTTCATCCCAGTGACGAACAAGTATGACATAAGGGTAGTGCGTAAATCAATTGAAAGAGTGTACATTATGTCCACCTACATACCTGGCGAGCAGCTCCCACTGAAGATGAAGATCCTCATTACACAACTCACAGTGGAATGATGGGCGAAAAACTCTACACCCATATTCCCCAAAAGATGAACAACTTGTAATGAAGAGTACATGATGGAGATCAACAAACTAAGCAAAGACGAACAACTCTATGGACGAGATAAGACTCAAGAAAAGACTTTGTAACTAAGTTTCATCTAGATAAGGTCAAACTAGTCAAAATAGACACATGTCAAGCATGCAAGCTAAGAAGTCCAAATGTTTAATCCACCACCTACTTGGTGATATGTATTAATAAGATGCTCTCCATTAATGAAAATTAAGTTCAAATACACAAAATCTCCTCACACATAATATGCACCTCACAACGCACACATACGAAATGAATACGTAATCTATACACGTATTTATAATTTTCTAACCCCGATCTATCGTATTTACTATTTACGGTAGTAATCAATCACCCGAAATTGTTTGGTGATCTTAATTTTGGTTAAAAATTACCACTAATCCACGTGATTAGAATCGATTACCAACATTAATAATTTCACAGTATCATTAATTTGGGTCGATGGTATTATATTGTAATTATTGTAAAAAAAAAATTGAACCTAGATTAATGATACTCCTAGTTAAATTTTCGATACTTTAATATAGTTTCATGATAAGCTTATTATGAACTATTTTCATATAAAATTTACTCTTATACAATTTTTTTATGATATTTCTTTTTTTTTTAAGAAATTGAGACTGTTATACGATATTTTACAAAAATAAACTTCTCCCTAAAAAGAAAAATTGAAAAGAAAATAAATCTCAAATTATGCGACCTTTATCATCTATTACTGTTACACCCGACATATATTACCCGACTATTCGGGTAACGGGCTCAACCCATCAGACCAAAGTGGCTCACGGGCGGGGAAATCCTACCGCCGGGCTCAATCGAGTAGGCGGGTAGAGTACCAAGCCTACCCGACAAATCCCCCGATGACCTATCGGGAAGCGTACTTGTTATATGGACCAAAGGCCGGTCGGCCAGCGGCGAGCTCTGGGGCAGTCTCTACCCGCTCCCCAATGACGGATCCCCAGGTTTCCTGTCCCTACCCGGTACCCGGGTACCCGTATACCCGTCTGTCCGATCCCTGGTTTCGCCAGTTGTGTGGATACGTCCAGTACCATCAGTTCAGAGGATGTGACAGGGTCAGAGTAGGTAGTTGGGCCCAGTCCCATCAGTGAAGAGCAGCAGTGCCAGGTGGCATCCTCCCATTGGTCTATAGAGGGAGGTTGTAGCCACTCATTACCTCCCAGCTAGGAATAGGAGGAGCCCACAAGCATACCAACCCAAGGTGGGGAAACCCACCATGTACACTATAAATAGGGTCTTAAATGCCCAAATGTAACACACAACTCATTTATTGCAAATCTACTCTTGAGAGCTCATTTACTCTTGCATTTATCACTTTCAGTTATAATAAATACGCAAATCCTACCCGCTAGGAACCCGACGGCGAGATTCTCACGAAATCGCTGTCAATATTTTGGCGCTAGAAGGAGGGTGACTAGTAACGAAGTACACTCGATTTCGTTCACTTAGTTACCGCAATCGAACAACGTTCACTTTTCTAAAAAAAAAACCCACTTTTCCACACTAAAATGTTAAAACATATTGTAATGGAAAAAGGAATAATAAACATAAGAGATAAACAACAAGCAGTAATTAATATTGATACAGTAATTAAAATTGATAAAGTTTAAAATTTACAACCCGCGTCCCCGCTCTCCCCCGGCGGCCGACAACGCCATGGCCGAGATCCTGAAAAAGGTATCAGGTCTGGAGGCCAAACTCGAAAGGCGGGACGGGAAACACCACTTCGTTCACATGACTAACTCCCCTCTCGCCGACATCCTGGTACGGGCCCCCGCCCAACCAAAAATTAATGTGGCCGTTGTGGGCCAGTACGACCGGGAGACGGACCCCGTCACCCACCCGAGTAAGTACTCCACTTACATGATCTCCATGGGGGCAACTGATGCCACCCAATGCCGGATGTTTCCATTAACCCTCGGTGATAGAGCTCACCGTTGGTACTCCTCGCTGCCCGTGGGAAAGGTGGTTTCATTCCACCAACTGGGGGAGCTGTTCCTGGAGCACTTCTCCACGATGGCGCCACGTCTGGCCGGTGCCAATCGCATGGCCAACTTGGCCCAAGGGAAAGACGAGACGGATTGGGCATATATCAACCGGGTCGAACGCATCATCATGGAGGGCGAGCCCGTCTGGGACGAGGTCAAGCTCGTTGGCATCATAGGTGGGCTCCGCCTAAAGATGAAACTGTGGAAGTCCATGAACAAGGACTATCCCAAATCATACTCAGAGTTCCGGCAGCAGGCTGGAAAGATCATTTACAACGCCGATATCTTGGCACAGCGGCTGGGCAAAAGCGTCGCAACGGAGAAAGAGAAACCCCGCGCCCACGCAGGGGCCGCGGCGAGCCGGAGGAACTTTTCCTACCGTGCTCCCCAGCCGTTCAAACCCTTCAACTCCATCGAGGTAAAGTTGACCAAAAAACTTTCCGCCACCCCGGAGTACGTGTACGTACAGATCCGGGGCAAAAAATGGTTCCCAAGCCGCGCCCTTAGGTCCACAAGCTGGGGGTACATCTCAACCCCAGCAAATACTGCCACTACCATCAGACCGTCGGGCACAACACAAGCGAGTGTCGCGACCTCCTGAAGCAGCTGTGGCGACTCTTCGAGGAGGGGAAGCTTGAAGATTTTGTGAAGAGGCCGGCAGTAAGGCCGGAGACGCAACTCGCTGCCTACCCCGTGGAGCGGAACCGGGAGGCAGCCCTCATCTGTCCCCCGATGCCAGAGAGCCAGGCTCGCCGCACCGTCAACATGTTTTTCCCGGTGGGGGGATTCGCGCCAACTTCCTCCTCTCCAACCGCCAATAGAAGAGCGAGCTGCAAGCGATGGACAATGTCCATCAAATTACTATGCCGGTCAACATGACGGCAAAAGAGTCGAACCTCCTCGCCTTCAAGGAGGAGGATCGCACTGGGGTCATCTACCCGAACCACGATGCCCTGGTCGTATCCGTCAACATCATGGGTGTAACCGTCCATCGCATGCTCGTCGACAACGGGGTCTACTGCAACATCCTCTTCAAGGACGCATTTGACCAGCTAGACAGCTCCTTCAAGAAGTACGTAGAGTCATGCGACCAGGTCATCAAGGGGTTCGGCGACGCCACTGTGAAACTGTTGGAGTTATACGTGAAAGTATGCTTTTACTTTGTATAACTCGTGTATCAAACACTTGTTTATGAGAATAATTCTTTTATCGCATTTGCTTTAGATATGATTGAATGTTGAATATTTATTGCAAACCGTTCAATATATAGTACGTGTTACATTGTAGTTAATGTGGTGATACCCGATCACGGAAGACGACATTAACAGTTTACTTGTAACTAGACGTACATTTTCACGACCCAGGTGGAATTGAACAATCCGCCGTGAAAGGTCGATGTGTAAGGCTCAGATTGGTCTGTCTTGACCAAGAGATTGCACTAGCACATTTAGTATGTGTTGAAGAGGTCCTACAGCGAGGAGAAATTCTTCTGTTCTGAAAGGTGAAGAATTAGACCTCAGTGGTTGTTGATTTCTTAATCTCCGTCACTTAAATAGGACATTGTGTGCTTAGTAGTTACTGCTTTGATTCATGTTGGGTGAGAATCATTGTGACTTCGAACTTTGTGTCTTGGGCAGTAATATTAATCATACGACGGTTGCTAAGATTTAATACGAAGAAACGCGTGCGAGTACGGCTCGTGTGATTAGTCCCCTTGGTGGGCTCAGAAGTTTTATTGTACCAAATCTTGCAAGTGAAGAATTAGTTTCTTCGGTACGAATAATAATGTTGAGCTGTCTTTACTCCAAGGTGAAATATATTAATTAATTTAGAGCTATTCAGAAGCTCAATTAATTAATGGACTTGATAATCTTAAACGCGGGAAATAATAACCGGGAGCCCATATTATCGTAATATGGATTAAGATGGATAGTGCAATATTAATTTATTAGTGGTAATAATTAATATTAATGGGCTGAATTATATTGGGGCTCAATATTGAAATTCAGAAGTCCATTAGGAGGTCCAATCTTAATTCTCCTTAAGGCCCCTCAAGTAGCCCATTAAGTAGCCCAATAATGATAAGGTGATTAAAATAAAAAGATAATATTATGCTGATTTTTCAAGGTAAAATTCGAAAATTGTAATATTAGGAGAGAAAAGATTTTGTTGATTTTCTTGGAAAGATATTATGCAAGATAAGTATTCTTGGAATACAAGATTATCTCATATATTCAAGAAGATCCAAATCTTGGATTCTTCTCCTATTATTTTCGAGAATTACAAGTTATAGTGGAGGGTGAGATTTTTGTGGAATATTTTATCTTGGAGAAAAGAATATATGAGATATATTCAAGATTTCTTAGAGGCTAAGAAAAGATTTTCTCCAAGCCCATATTTGACACAATATTTTCGGCCACCTCCATCTATAAATAGGGGATGATTATTTCATCCCCAAGTACATAATTCCATGTGTTGGAAAAATCAAGAAGCATAGATATTTTTCTTTTTCCTTAGTTTATTAAATTACTTGAAAGCGTCTCCCACCGGCGTTCAAGTAAGGCGAAAGGGAAATATTTGAGAAGGTTTTTGGGTTGATAAAGCGTGTACGAGAGTCCCGTTTTATTCAAAGACCAAGTTTTACAAGAGGTACGTTAATTGCATATTTACTTGTTTAATTCCGCCTAGTTAAATATGTGAAATTAATTTAGCATGCATGATGATAATTAGTTGTTGGAATTATTATTTGAATTAATTAGGATTAATTCATGATAGTAATAATTGTATTTAAATTCGTATTTAAAATTCATCCCGAATAGATTCCGGGCACCCCATAAATTTTTTTTCCCAACAGAAACCCTACAGGATAGTTAGGCTAGCCGTAGAATTAGTTTCTAGTAGGGCTTCGAAATAGCTCGACTTCATTATTGTCGACCAGCCATCAACCTATAACGGATTTCTCGGCAGGCCGTTCGAGCACGAGTTCGAAGTCACCGCCTCAGCATTCTATTATTGTATCAAGTTCCCAACCCCCTCAGGGAAGGTGGGAACTCTTAAGGGTAATCAAAGAATGGCACGTGGATGTTTAGCGTGTATTGATCTTATTTCTAATTCTGAAATTTTAGATTATATATGCACAATCGGGAAGGGAGAAATGGAGATAGACGAAGAAATCTCACCCACTGCCCACCCAATAGAAGAAGATTCACAAAACTTTGAAGATACTCAGATCGAACTAGAGCCTAGAATCGGCCTCGAGCCTATGGAAATCGACAACAGTCTAACAGGAGAGATTGACGACCCTCACTTTGGGGAGCAAGGGGCCAGCCCGATCGAAGAACTAATCTCAGTAACGATGAAGAATCGGCCAGAAGTATGCGTCCAACTGGGCTCCAAAATGCCAGACGAGATGCGGGCATCAATGACAGCATTTCTAGAAGAAAACCTAGACATATTCGCCTGGTCGCACGAAGACATGGTCGGGATCAATCCAGCAGTCTGTTCCCACCAACTGCATATTGACCCTACCCGCAAACCGGTATCATAAAAATGAGAAAGTTCGGCCCAGACAAATATGCGGTCATAGCTACCGAGGTCAAAAAACTACTCGATAACAAGCTAATCGGGATGGTGGATCCCAATGATAAGCCCCAGTGGGTGTCCAACGCCATCCTCGTCAAGAAGAGTAACAACACATGGCGGTTATGCATCGACTTCACAGACTTGAACAGGGCATGCCCGAAAGATCACTTCCCGATGCCACACATGACCACCTGGTGGACAGCACAGCCGGGCACGAAATGCTCACATTCATGGATGCTTTTACCGGTTACCACCAGATCCCGATGGCCGCCGACGACCAGAAGCACACAACCTTTCTCAAGGAGAAGAGCATGTACTTCTGGAAGCGGATGTCGTTCGGGCTGATGAACGCAGGGGCAACCTATCAAAGATTGGTCAACCACATGTTCCACGACTAAATCGGGGCGACCATGGAGGTGTACATCGATGACATCGTCATCAAAAGCGAGAAGAAAGAAGACCACCTCACCCACCTGGCCGAGGCGTTCGAAATATTGAGAAAGTATCGGATGAGGCTCAACCCGAAAAAGTACAGTTTCGACGTCGAGTCGGGCAAGTTCTTGGGACACATGGTCAGTCAGCGAGGAATCGAGGTAAACCCAACCAAAGTGCAAGCAATCCTTGACATGAGCACTCCATGCACAGTAAAGGAGGTGCAAAGGGTGACGGGCAGCTTGGCCGTCCTCAGCCGTTTTATCTCCCGCATGGGGGACCGGTGCAAACTATTGTTCGACAGCATGCGGAAGGGAAAACTAAACTGGACACCCCAGAGCCAGCTCGCGTTCGATAATCTGAAGGCATATCTTTCGAATGCCTGCGTATTGGCCAAACCCGTCTCCGGCGAAAAGCTCTACCTGTACTTAGCGGCTTCGGACTCAGCTCTCAGCGCCGTGCTAGTGCGGGCTGAGGGGCAGGCACATCTGCCGATCTACTATATCAGCAAGACACTCCACGACACCGAGCTACGGTACACGTCTTTGGAAAAGTTGGCTTACGCACTAGTGATGAGTGTACGTAAGTTACGCCCATACTTCTTCGATCACCAGGTAGAAGTGTTGACCACAATGCCACTCCGGCAAGTTTTGCATCGACCAGACACGGCGGGCAGATGCCTCAAGTGGGCAGTAGAGATCGGGCAGTTCGGAGTCACATACGCTCCCCGAACGTCCATCAAAGGCCAGGCCATGGCCGACTTCGTTGTTGAACTCACTTACCCGGAGGCGATGTCCAAGATCGAGCAGCCACCATGGAAGATGTACATCGACGGATCCTCCACGACCTCGTGGGGAGGTGCGGGAATCGTCCTGCTCAACCCGTCCGGCCAATCATTCACGACGACCATTAGATTCAGCTTCCACGCAACCAACAATGAGGCCGAATACGAAGTACTGATCAACGGCATGGAAATGGCCATGGCCATGGGAGTAAAAAGGCTTCAGGTCTACAGCGACTCGCAGATCGTGACATGCCAGATTTCAGAGGAGTACGAGGCACGCAGCGACAGAATGATGGTCTACCAGGGATTAGCTAAGAACCTCATCGGGAAATTCGACCAAGTCCACATTGAGGTGGTACCCCGGCTCGACAATACTCAAGCAGACGCCCTCGCCCGCCTTGCAACATCTGAGGGGGAAGCAGACATGTCGCAGATCACGGTTACTTACCTGCCCACCCCATCGAGCTCGAACCAGCGAGTGGATAATCTAGGGCAGGAGGAGTATAGCTGGATGACCCCCATTCTGAAATGCCTTCGCGACGGTAAACTCCTAGACGATCGGGTAACGGCAAGACAGCTGCAACTTTGGGCGGCTCGATACACGATCATCGGGGGCCAGCTGTACAAACGAGGATTCGCCCTACCTCTCCTAAGGTGCATATCGCCGGAGCAGGGAAAGAAGATCTTGGTAGAAATCCATGAGGGACGCTGCGGGAATCACGCTGGCGGTCAGGTGCTCGCCCAGAAAGTTATTCGCCAGGGATATTTCTGGCCCACCCTGAAGAAAGATACGATCAGCTATGCAAGGGCATGCCACAAATGCCAAATTTATTTGCCAGCAATCCACCTAGCTCCAACTGAGCTCACTTCAATCTTGAGCCCTTGGTCGTTTGCAAAGTGGGGGATCGATCTCATTGGTCCTTTGCCCACAGCCCCGGGCAGTGTCAAGTATGTGATCGTCGTCGTGGATTACTTCACCAAGTGGGTGGAGGTGGAGTCACTGAAGACAATCGACCAGGAGCATGTTATTAGATTCATTTGGCGCAACATAATTTGCCGATTCGGCCTCCCACAGATAGTCATTTCGGACAACGGGAAGCAATTCGACGGGTTAGAAATGGAAAAATTATGCCAGAAGCACAAGATCAAGAGGTTGTTCTCGACGCCCTACCATCCACAGTCTAACGGGCAGGTCGAGGCAGTGAATAAGATAATCAAACACACGCTGAAGGCAAGATTGAAGGAGAGCAAGGGAACATGGGCAAGCAAACTACCCGAAGTGCTATGGTCATACAGAACAACCAGCCGCACCGCCACTGGGGATACTCCTTTTGCTCTGGCCTTCGGAATGGAGGCGGTCATCCCGGCGGAGGTCGTCATCCCGAGTTCCTGCACCTCGCAACTCGTGGGGACCGGGAACGACCAAGTCATGCTAAACAAGTTGGACCTGCTGGAAGAAAGAAGGCTGTCCGCCGAGCAGAGGGATATAGCTTACAAACGTCGGGCTGAAAAATACTTCAACTCAAAAATTAAGATCAGAGAATTCGAAGTCGGGGACCTAGTCCTTCGACGGACAGTCGGGCAGCCCAAGGGAGCATTTGGCCCGAATTGGGAGGAACCCCTAAAGATCTCTAAGCGTCTGGCCAACGGGCCTATGAATTAGAGAGCCTTGAGGGCAATCCAACCCAATACCCCTGGAACGTCTCCCTACTCAAAAAGTACTACCAATGATGGCTAGATGGTTTAGCCCGCGCCATTCTCTTGCCCGTCGGGGGCCTCAATGTAATCGCGTCTCAAAGCGCAAATTTGCAATCAATAAAATTGATTGTTAATTCAATCTCATATTCGTGAAGTCGCTGCCCGTCTATCGGCTAAAGCACTTCATTCATTAATCATTTGGTTAATTTAAATTCGATTGTTAGTTCAATCTCATATTTGTGAAGTCGCTGCCCGTCTATCGGCTAAAGCACTTCACTCATTAATCATTTGATTAATTTAAATTCGATTGTTAATTCAATCTCGTATTTGTGAAGTCGTTACCCGTCTATCGGCTAAAGCACTTCATTCATTAATCATTTGGTTAATTTAAAATCGATTGTTAATTCAATCTCGTATTCGTGAAGTCACTGCCCGTCTATCGGCTAAAGCACTTCACTCATTAATCATTTGGTTAATTTAAAATTGATTGTTAATTCAATCTCGTATTCGTGAAGTCGCTGCCCGTCTATCGGCTAAAGCACTTCATTCATTAATCATTTAGTTAATTTAAAATTGATTGTTAATTCAATCTCGTATTCGTGAAGTCGCTGCCCGTCTATCGGCTAAAGCACTTCACTCATTAATCATTTGGTTAATTTAAAATCGATTGTTAATTCAATCTCATATTCGTGAAGCCGCCGCCTGTCTATCGGCTAAAGCACTTCACTCATTAATCATTAACTATTAATTTGTTGGTCGATCCAATTAAAACTGGGAAAGCGAAAACAAAAGGAAAACAACACCGAAGAGAAAAGAGATGTTTCATTAAATGGAGAGAGATAAGGAATACAAAGGCCCGCGGCCAGCAAACTTGGCAAAAGAAAAAGAAAAGACTAATCCAATCAAGGGGCCGTCCCGTCCACCACAGAAGGCTCCTCGGCCGGCTCCTCATCCGCCAGAGGATAAATGAAGGTCGCCGGGTCGCCGAGAAACGACAAATCCACCTCACGGCCAGTCAGATCCTTCAAAGTTATGTCGTAATCCGCATAAGGGGGATTGGACTCGACGTAGCTTCTTAGGTCCTCCAGGGGACCGGTGAGGTCGACTTCAGGGTTCCAGCGCAGCAGAGAGCGGATCGAGTCGGCATAAGCGTTGATGTAAACCATGGATCCAGTCGACTCGCTCTCCCCGGCCAGACAGGCAGATTCGGCGGCCAGGCGCGCCTCGGCCTCCCCGGCAAGGACCTCCCTGACCTGGCGGACCTCCTCAGTCGTCCTCGCCTCGGCGTCGGCACGCGCCTTCTTCTCCCTCTCGACGGCCCCCTCCAGCTCTGTGTGGCCCTTGCGGGCAGCCTTCAGCTCCTCCCGGAGCTTCTTGTTCTCCTCCTCCAGCCGGGCGGCTTCATCCCTCTTGGTCTGGAAGCTGGCCTTGTACGCGACCAGAGTCCGCGCATACCGCTCATAATCGAGCATGATGCTCTCCAGTGCGATGGCATCGCGGGAAGCGCGGATGCGGCGGACCTCAGCCGGTCGGGCACAGAGACGGTGCGGGAGGTCTTCTTGCAGTTGAGGGTCCATGACCGGGGCAGGTTCACCACTACCCGGCGGAGCTCTTCCGGCCAGGACTCAGGGACGGCCTCCGAGTAGGGCGGATCCTGCGAACGCAGGAAATGGAGAACCTCTGTCAGGGGCAGAGGATCAGGCCTGCAACGCGTAGCGGCATGGGCAGATAGCAAGGGAAATGAAGGGGAGAAAAGAAGTACTAAACGAAGCTAACTTACATGAGATGGTTACCCCATCCCAAGAAGAAGAAGTCGCTCCGATCGCAGGAAGCGGAGGCCGGGCTCCCCGTGGTTGCCTCGACGGTTTCGGCTGTGGCCGGGTTCACGTTCACGGTCACCATGGTCGGCTCAACCAATGTCTGGCCCTCTACCCGGGCCTGTTTGGAGAGACGTTGGTCGCCAGTTGGGGATGATGGTGCAGCCGGCGCGGGAGTTTACAGGTGGGTGCAAATCGTCACCTCGGCCGCTCGGACAGCTCCCCGCTTCGCAAGTTTGGCCAGGGCGTTCTTCTTGGGGGCCATGTCAACCGTCTCCTCGGAGCTCTTGAGGTTTACTATAGGGACGAGAGGAACCTGACCGGCCACGGGTTGGGCCGGGGGAGAGGGAACTGGAGAGGCCGACGGTGTGGCGCTCGACGCCGGGAAGCGTTGTTCTGGAAAGTACGAAAAGAAATGTTGAGTGAGAATTTTTCGAGTAGAGAGTACGAAATGAAACGTGTCGCAAGTTTTGATATTAATTTTGTTCTATCTTTTCAAGTTTATTTGAGTAGATTCTTTTACATCTTGAATCTGTTTCGAATCGTTGCAGCGCCTTGGTTTTGTTTTGAGATTTTTGGGTTGAGTTTTAATATTAGTTTTGTTCTATCTTTTCAAGTCTATCTGAGCAAATTCCCCCTCCCCCCCCCCCCCCCCCCTACTCTTTGATTGCTTAGAGTTAGATTGTGCTAGATAATTAGAAATTTTATTGGTATTTTGAGGCTTCATAGTGTAATTGTGCTCATATAGAAGAAATTAATGGCTTAAAACTTTGTTATGATATAAGCATTGATTGTACTATGGATGTACTAAATCAATTGAATACAAGGATCGATTTTTCGGTTTTTCAACGTGTAAAATATTCTCATTGAAGTAATTGTAGGTAGTAATTGAGTTTATTTCATATTTTCAGTGCAAGTTCAATCAATTTAGTTATTATATGCTCTTAGGGCTCTGGAATTTCAAAGAATCTAAGGGTTCTTTTGAGGATTTAGATGATAATGAGCTTTGCAATGTCTCTGATGAAATACCCAAGGATATGCTTTCTTGAATTTAAGTCATACATTTTAAATTGTATTCGATTGAAAAAGCTTTGTATGTGGTGTGAACATAAGTATGATATTTAGGTTCTTTTTGAACTCTTGTATAATTTGTGTAATTATATTTATCTTCTACCATAGCTTGGGCTGAGTTGTACTTCTAATATGCTATTAACATCTTATAGACTTTCAATTATTGCTTTCCAAATGTCTTTGACAATGATATATAGCATATGTACTATGGGCAGAAAAATTGTTATGCAAAATTATTTTGCATTTTCTTTTTATTAAGTTTTCCTGAGATTGATTACACAGATTAGGAATATGGATTTTGAGGCCCGTTGTTTGCAGCCAAATATTAAGGCAATGCTTCTTACCAAATTGAGAGAATATAACTTTGATCTGAACAATTTGAAAAGTGAAGAAAAATTAATTGCGTTAACAATCTTAAACCAAGCTGCTGGGGGAGGAATGATTATAATTGGCAGAATATTTACGCCTTAGGATGATATCTCTTTTTTGTGCTTTTTATTTAAGTTGTTTCAATTATGTGTTATGGAATAATTTATTCAATAACAATATTTCAGAAAAGTATGGCTTCTCAGATGTTTGATGCCTCATATTCTCTAAGCTTGCATTAGACTTAACATCTACATTTTGCATGACCTATTCAAAGAAAGATTAGTGGTATTACGCAAAAATATAACAATATTAGTATGAATCCAATTTCATACGGTGAAGAAGTTTTACTAGGACGGTTTGTCTTAAAACTTTCAAAGCACAATAACATAATATAAGTTTTCGTATGATGGGGTCTTGAGAAAACGTGCAACGCACGTGTATGTAACTAGTATATTAAAAAGTAACATGCATTTGAGAAACTTTTTTGGACAATTTTACCCTTCTAAATATTTTTCTTGTGCAGTTACATCTTGGAATTATATCCATGTTTTTTTAACCTTCTAACTTTTCACTTAATAATATTTATTACCTTAATAACGTAAATTAAATGAAATTAACTATTTGCTTAACTCTCTGCATTAATAAAATTCATTTCATAATTTCCTATAGAAGACCATGTCTCTACGGCTTCAGACTTTTTTTGCTGAGACAACAGATTTTATATTAAGCCAATATTTAATCAGTTAAGCATCCTTATATTAAAAAAAAAAAAAAAAACTTTGCAAAAACACACTTACAAACATTAGCTCTCAAAGACAAACGAGCACACTCATGTCAACTAAACAAGTCAAGAAAATAACAACGTGCAACGCACGTTGCAACCAACTAGTAATAAAAAAAGTTCATGGGATTGTTTGTTGGGTCTAGGATTTCGTCCTAAGTGGAGCAAGATGCAAAGGGGATTAAATTTAATCATAATACAAAAGAACAAAGTGATAAAATTTCATTAATTTAAGGTATAAGTAAAGTAAAAATTACATGTACAACCCCAAAGAGAGACAACCCCTCCTCTTTAACAATAGTTACACTATTCAAACAACTTACATGTGTTTATTTTCTGAACATGTTTGTATTAGGTAAGAATTATATCAAAACGTAATTTATGTGTTTCACATTTTTCCCATATTCTCATTAAGTATTAACAAAAGTTCATTTTTACAAAACATTTCATTTATTTCCTTTTGTAAAACAACCAAAGTTGTACGACAAAGTATACGGGGAAACCAGTTTTACTATAAACTTGTTTATATTTAGTGTGAATTTTTTAATAGTATTAATTATTTTATAGTGAAAATAATTAATAGTGTTTTATTTTTATAGGATTGATACCACCCACGTACTTAGATGAGCTTTCACTCTTGCAAAATCGAATTACACCATATTCTATAGAAGTTGCATTTGAAATAATAGAGGAAACACTTTGATTACCAATGGATGCACTTTTCTCAGAAATATCTCCTGAGCCCGTGGCAGCATCATCACTTGGACAGGTATGTTTTCCTTTTATACTTAATAGACATAATATATTACATCAAAATTACTGATGGATGCATTTTTCTTAGAAATATCTCCTGAGTCCGTTGCAGCATCATCACTTGAACAAGTATGTTTTTCTTTTATATTTAATAGACATAATATATTACATCAAAATACCCCTGAACTATCAAATTTTATTTCGAAACGTCCCCAAACTAATTTTTGTTTTAAAAACGTCCCCATAAATTATTAATTTTTTTTTCATTAGGTTCATAAACCTACTTTTTTTTTTCCAAAGACTCTTAAAGTATATAATGTCTGTTTCATAAGGCCGTTTTTTATAATCCATTATAGACATTTTTTTTTATTGAAACTAGACCTGAATAGCATTGTTATTGGTTATTTGTCACATTTTAATAGAAATTATTAATCCGACTTAGGAAAATTGTGAATTTTCGTTGACAAGGGTCTCGTGAAATAAGAATTAATAGTTTGAAAAAAAAATTAGAATAAAGAAAGTCTAGGATTAAAATATAGTTTAGGGTCTTTTAATGTATTATGATTATTTAATATAATCATAAATTGGGCTTCATAATTTATTTTATAGAAATTATCATCTTATCAAAAATTAATTAAAATTAGTTTATACTTTAACCTTTATGATATTCGAAAGACATTAAGTTGAGTTTCAATCCAAAGGGTTTGTTCCTATAAAAGTGTAGAGGTCAAGTGTTAGAGATGTGATCACATTGAACATACATTTTGGTTGGTTATATTTTTTTGATAGTCATATACCTCTAGAATTTTATTGTTTATATTTGCTTTCTTTTACTTTTGCCCAAACTTTAGTGAGTCCAACAAATATAATATCCTTTGTTGCTACTAGAAATTATTTTGCATTTCATATTGCTATTCATTTTTTTAGGGTGAAGATTTTAGTTTAGAGAATCTTAGAGATTGAATCGCCATTCTAGGTGAAATATTCTTAGAAGAGATTAATTTATGATATTTTATTGTTTTTAAATAGGTTTTAATTTATGTTTTTCTAATGTTCGATGGATGGATTGGTGTCTAATTAAGAGAATTATTTTGCATTTATGAGCCAGAAACGAGAAAAAGATCATAGGAAGTTAGTATGAGAAATTTAGTTTATGAATACAGTCATTGGACACAATCAAGTTGCACTATCTTAATTTTGTGTTGGATGGTACATCATTTAGGGTGGAAGATCAGGTGAACCAGAAAGGGTCTGCACTTCCAATATGAATTTTTTTTAAAGTATTTTCTAATGTAAACGTCTGTTTTTTAAGTTATATGGATTCATGGTTCCATTACAACCGTGTTATTCTTAGCATTGACATTGGACGAACTTGATGGATACCCAACGAGAAGAAATTGTTCTTTTAATCTATTTTTACCCGTAGGCCTTTTGAATTTGATTTTAGAAGTTCTATATTAAAGTACGATTCAAAGTGACCCAACAATTCATTAGGAGTTTAGGATATCATCATGCATGTTTTGGACTGGTGCTATGGTTTATACTATATCTTCTTTTTAAAACCGTGTAAAGGATTTTTCACCTCTTATATTTATTCTACATAAATAAATTTTGTTGTTTCTCATAAAGATATGGATACTGTTGCAGTGAGTTGCACACTAAACCACCACTATTGTTGTGGTGTTTTACTATTAAATTTTACAAACTATTTATGCATAACGTGCAACGCACGTGTATATAACTAGTATCTTCAAACACTATAACATGATTAATTTGTAGAGATTTAATTCTTTGAAAACATCTCGAAAGAGATTAAATATTATAATATACATATAATATATTGAACTTATTATTTGTAAAGATAAAAAATTTGGATAAAAAAATTATGAACATGTTTATTACCCTGTGGATAATAAACTAATAATTACAACTCACACGGTGTGTGGGTGCGGTTTGCAAGGAAAATTTACAATTTCTCCGACTTAGCGGTGCAAATTTGACCAAAAATTACCGTGGTTTATTGTAAAAATTCATCAATAGTGGTGCAATGGTTCAGTTCGAGCAGTTTTTAGTATTTAGCAATTTACTCCTAACCAAAATATAGTATATTTATAATGGCCGCGCCTAAATGAACCCCCGATTTTCCTATACATACCACAATTACTATACAAACCCCATTAAAAATATGATCATTTTAAAAAATTACTAAACATACCCTAAATTTAGACAATTATGTTCTTTCAAAAAAATTAACCTAAATTTAAAACACAAAAAAAAAAGTAAACTCACAATTTTATTCACTTAAACGTATAAACGATCAAAACAAAAGTGAAGAGTTCAAAAATAATAAAGGAAGAACAATGAATTTGACCTTCGAAATCGTTCAAACGCAATAAAAAAAGGTGATCTTCTTAATCTAAAAAAATGAGAAAAAATTATTTGCAAGAAAAAAAAAATTGCAAAAATAAAAAAAAAGATAAAAAAAAATCACAACGTAGGCCAACAAAGTGTGTTTAATTTTATTTCAAGTACGCTGAATTTTTTGTCTTTACAAATCGAACTATAATTTAACTTGGATTATCTAGTATTAATTTGAATGAAAATAATTCAAGAATTTGAGTTTTATGGATTTAATAAAAACGAAGCTTGGTTTTCCGGAATTTCAAAATGTTAATTTTGTGATGCCGAGAATGAGAAAAGTGAGTGAAAACTAAAGGAAATTTATTTCATAATTATAAATGGGTAATATTGACTTTTAACCTAAAACTATTTTTGGCAAAAGTAAATTGGGGTATGTATAGGAGAATTGGGGGTTTGTTTAGTCGGGGCCATTTATAAATTATGAATTATATTTATTATTTGAAATGACCATGCTGTCCTTTCCCGTGTAGCATCGTACCATTACTCAAATCCTCTTGTAAAAAAACCCTTGCATTTCCCCCAAATTCTACGCAAAGCAGCAACAATGGCTTGGCGTGGTTCGCTTTTCAGATCGCTGATGCCCGCCGCTAGGGCTTCCTCCTTACGCTCACTGACACCGCGCTCCGCCGCTCCCCGCCTCTGTCCTCCTTCCGTCTCTTCTTCGGCCTTCCGCCATCCGCTCATCGACACCGTGTTCCGCCCCTCCCCGCCTCCGTCTTCCTCCCGTCTATTATTCACTAATCAGAGGTCCTATTTTTGAAATGTTATTGCTTTATATATTTTTATTCTTTCTATCACTCGGAGGTAGTGTCAAGATATTAGAATGTTGAGATTAAAATGATTCCACCCTCTGTTAACTTCGGTCGCTCAATTATTGTTTCTTTGGCGAACTAATGTAAAATAATGAAAGTTACTTAGTATTTGTTGCAATGATTAAAATTATCTAGTTTCTGTAAATGACCAATTGAGTTTTGCTAATCCAATGCAGTACATTGGGGCAGCTGGGATGCACTCGATCTCTATCGCCACTACATAGTAGCATGGTGGCAGGAACACGTATGAAGTCTCATTTGGCCATCAAGATGTCAGATAAGCGAAATATACGAGATCACAAACGTAGATTGCTCACGGCTAAATATGAATTGAAACGAAAGTTTTATAAAGCCTTGTGTCAAGACCCAGATCTCCCTAGTGCTATGCGGGATAAAGTTCGTTATAAGCTGTCCCAGATACCAAGAAACAGTTCCTTTACGCGTGTAAGAAACCGGTGTGTATTCACGGGGCGCCCTCGTTCGGTATATAGGAAGTTTCGGATGTCTCGTATCATATTTCGCGAATTAGCCACTCAAGGTCAATTGCAGGGAGTGAAGAAAGCATCTTGGTAGAAACCGCGCATAAGAGTTTGCTCTGCAGTTAGTCTACGAGCAAGGTAATAGGTTCATTACCTGCTGATTCAGACTGAAATATCGTATTCTCTGTCCCATGGTACATTTCACTGTTCTTGTCCGGATGCATTCTTTGTGATTTCAATTCTATTGTCTTTAGGATAGTCCTGGTGTTAGATGTTCATAAAGAAACTGAAAACCTTTTTACATTCATCCAACTAATGGTGCTACTTGTGAATTAGATAATTTGTAGTTATACATTTGTTAGCTTTATAAAGGTTCAATCAGAACATTGTACTCATTAGAATTCATTGGGAGGAACAGGAAAGATGGTTGATGTCAGCGGGCTTCCCAACGATTAATGTTGGAAACTGGCTATATGTGTACATAGAATTTATTTTTGAGCTTTTAACTCGACCTGGTTTAGCTTATCTCGACACTTTATGCTTCATCAATAGAATAGAAGGTTGTTCGTTTTAGAAATTTTGTTTGGTTTGGAGAAAGAATGAATCTATGCTTGAAATAATAATATACTTGCGGATTGTAAGAATAGTATGTTGTATTGTAGAGAGGGTTCACAAGTATATGCATATATGTAATATGTCATGTTTGCACATTTTGAGTATAGGAAATATTATATGTTTTTCACTTAAGGCGACTAATAGAGTTACAATTGCTAGTAGAAGAAGTCAAATTTACTTGCATCTTCTTCTATGTTATTATCTCTTTTTTTGTTGAATAAAAGATCAAGTATGAATAAAAATCTTTAAATAAGCATATTCTAGAGGGTATTTGCTGTCCTTAAGGAGTGCCCATCCAAAGTTATCTTACCTCTGTGTGTTACTAATTGTTTTCCATTCTTGGGCCTTGGAGGTGTTCAATTATAATTTCACTGATTCTGGTTAGGCCTGTAATATGAATTGCGATGCTGTTTGATTAAATAAATTGCTGCATTACGAAAACATGTGACTCTCAATGGTTAGTGTGGGATTATGCTTGTGTGCGAGGGTGAGCAACTCTTTTTTGTCTTACTCTGTTATTGGGATCTTCACTTAGCCAGTCAACAATAGTTAGATCAAAGTCTGATACCAATATATGAAAGTCCCCATGGATTCTTGTTTAACAGTACTATTTAATAGATTGGCTCTTTCACAATGGTTAGCAGCTCAATGTTCTGCTTCGCACTGTTGAAGAGGAAAATCAAAAAGTAATACGAAGAAAAACTGTTTTGGTTTCAGAAACCTTGTTTCACTTTCATTGGAGGGGTACGTTGAGATATTATTTGCCTAATAGATGGTCTGACAGTGGAATCATGCGGAGTTTGTTGTTTTCTGAATTACATTAGTTGTGTTAGAAGCATGTTATATAAGATGTTATATGATGAAAATTCTATTTGACTGGAGGGAAAAACAAACACAAAAGTTAGCTGTTGGACTTGGATTGAACACCTGATTGGTTTGTGTACTTGCTTGGCTTTTTCAATTGGACATTTTTCCTGGCTATCAACAGTTTTATGTCTTTAATTATTCAATTAAGATATGCGATGCTTTTATTCCTGGCTATCAACCATCTTTGGTTGTCATATTCTATATTTTGTGCTACAGGTACAGGTACTATGTAACTAGAATGTGTCAAGTAAGTGGTATGTATATAGGCATAAAATTTCCTATTTCCGTTCCTATTTATTCTTTCTGTAAATGAATTGAATTGAAGTACTTTAATTTTGTTTGATAGATTCGCTTTATCTGATTCAAATATCTGAGAAATGGACATTTTGATGCTATCATATGAAGTTATTGTAAGAAAATTGAAACGCTCGGTGTTGAGTTGTCTGAATCCCATCCTTCAGGATATATCTTCAGCTCCACTATATTAGTAGTCAAGAAACAAGTGGTTTTACATGCTAATGCTTCTTGAAGTGATTGACGTCTGACCAAAACTTATCTTAAATTAGGCAAAGCTTGATGTTCTCTTAGACTTGTTCTTGCAATCATCATCCCTGCGAGTTAATTGTTGAAGTTTTACATTTTTGCAGGTACTTGATCATATTGGTGGATGAGTACAGATACGTGTTTTTTTCCCAAGTGAAAATGATACTTCATTTCATGTTCTTGTCTATCAGACTTCGATTCCATATGGTTAGAACTATAAAATAAGATGTTTTTTTTGTAGCAGTCAGCTAAATGATCGTGTTGTAGCTGTGATTGACCTTACACATAGAGATTGGTTTTCGATGCTCTTCACTTTAGCATTCATCAGTCTGCTTTTAATGTAGTGCTTCTATAATTTTTGTCATTGCTTGGATCTGTGAAGAAAGCATGGCACTCTCTCCGACCCATAATATATTTCACACTTTCTTTTTTGTAATGTTTCACACTATCTTTCATCCCCCAGGAGACTTAAGAGAGTATTATATACTCCCTCCGTCCCGGGTATTTGTTTACACTTGTCTTATATGGGTGTCCCGGGAATTTGTTCACACCCAAAAAAAAGGAAATAACTCTCTCTCACAAAAGTCAATAAAGCATAAAGTTATCATTATTTTATTCAACTCCACATTCATGTACTCTCATTTTTCTTAAGAAAATGTGTCAAACATTAGTGTGAACAAATATTCGGGACGGAGGGAGTATATTTTTTAATGCGTTATTTTCAAACGTATCCTTCCCACTGGTCTATATGTCCATGTTAATTCAAGCAAATGTTTTGTTGATTCTTTTTCTAAATTGAATTTGAATAATGTTCAACGTGATGGTTTTGTAGATTTTTTTTCTAAATTGAATATGAATAATGTTCAACATGATGGTTTTGTAATTTTATAATAATCATTTATATGAATTACATATCTCCTATATTTTTCATCGAAAATTATTTTTTAAGCAATTAATTTAGGTGAATTGAAATTTACTATGTATGAGTACTAGTGCTAAATCCGTGATTATCGCGGAACTGTACATAAAATTTATTATAAAGTTATTAATCAATTTTTTTTAAGTTTTTTAAATGTTGTTACTATTATCATTTTATTTATTCAATATTTTTATTGCATTTTTAAACATGTTAGTTAATAATAAATAATTCTATTCCAAAAATAATAAACTATAAATTCATGAAATATATTATTAACCAAATGTTTAGAAAATAATGTTTACAAGTTGTGGAAAATCTTCCTATAAACAACATTCGTTGCATATTTGGAATGATTTCCTTTAGAATCAAGTGACAAAATCTTCAGTCCTCTACTCGATCTAACTCTGGATACTGCAACGTAAAGTTGATCATGAGTGAAAACAGGCTTGAGAAGATACAATCCAACAGTAGAAAGTGATTGTCCTTGACTTTTATTTATTGTCATGGCAAAACACATTAGAATTGGAAACTACCGCCTTGTAAAATTCACCAGCATTGTAGGATCAAAATTTGTCAATGTCATTCTTGGGATGAATACTTTATCTCCAATATTCCTCCGGATATTATTTCAGCCTCGAGAATGTGGTTGCCAAGTTTAGTTGATCAATCTTGTTCCATTGCACAAACCAAATTTGTGATCAATATTTCTTAGTATTACTATAGGCATTCCTTCTTTTAAGATCAGACGGTGATTAGGCATTCCAGAACACCTAACAATAACCATTTGTCCACTACCTCCTTCTTGAAATTCAAAGGTACAAACACTGTCTGAGCTCAAGTATACTTTAGTATCACCAGGAATCATAGATAGAATCTTATCATTTATAGACTCCTCATCTCGATGAGTAGGTGCAAGTATTGCTCTATCCTTAAAGTATTCATGTGTCCTTAAATTATCAATCAAGGATGGATAAATACTTTCGATTATAGATGCAACTAGATCAGCGACATCTTAAATCAAATTATCTTGCGAAATCTCAATCTCAGTGACACCATCTTGCCTATTTCCAATTTTTCCATCACTAACATCCAAAATCCACCTCGAGAAGTTAACAATATCATCATCATTTGAGGATGTATTGGGATCAGAACTTTGTAATCTCATGTTTTTCGTCAATCTTAAAACCTTCAAAATTGAAAACAAATGAGATGTATTTAGTTTTACAATAATTAAATATTTTACAAAATATTATTATTTAATAAAAGATCCATAAAATACCTTGCAATGATCCCACAAATATGAAGCATTGATAGTTGAGTGCACAATATCCTCTCGACTTCCTTTTGGTATAACAGGAAGTATCTGTCTGAAATCTCCTCCAAGCACGACTTTTCCACCAAAAGGCTCATGGTTCCATCTGGAGATCTAACAATATCTCTTAAGCTTCTATCCAAAGCTTCAAAGCTAAATTTGTTAATCATTGGTTCCTCGTCCCATATAATAAACTTTGTCTTCAATAATAGTTCAAACAAATGTGTCTCAGACCTTATGTTACAAATGGAGGTCTCGTCAATATTAAACGGTATAGCAAATCTCGAATGAGCAGTATGTCCGCCGGGAAGAAGTTGAGATGTTATTCCACTTGATGCAACATTAAGAACAATATTGCCTTCAAAACGTATTGTTGTGGGGATCATTCTCCAAATGAATATATTTCCAGTTCCACCATATCCGTATAAAAAGAAGACTTTTCCTTCTTGCAAACAAATAGCTTCAAGTATTTCACTAACCACAAGGTTTTGTTCTTGCGTGAGAGTTGAACTTAACTTTTCATGTTCTTCTCCTTGTTCAAACCGATCGTAATTCAATTCTTGACGAATGAGTTTATTTATTAAATTATTCTCAAACTCAAAATCTAGTACTGGCATTGATGCAAATCTACTCAAAGTCGATCCATTCATCTGTAGTAGCTTCTTAATTTCAATTAAAGCCAAGTTTTCAACTCTTCGCTATTAAGCTGCAAATCTATTAAAAAAAATATAATTGTAAAATATTTAAATAATCTAAATGAAATAATTTTTTTAAATAATATTATACCTAGAATATTCAATGTTCGTCTTCTTTTATGACATACACTTTCACGTCTTTTTGAATACGGTTTCTAGAGAGTTCATTGAAGATGACATGAGAAGAACAACGAATAGGTTCCTTACGTAATGAGCGCTTGCCCAAAAACTTGCCTCTGTTATCCCATCAGTGTACTCACGATCATCATCTAGCAATCTCATCGAATAGCAAACATCTTTAAATGTAAAATACACAATATTACCAATGGTTCGTATCATCTCGTAAGATGTTGATCCTTTACTATAAGGCAGTAAGAAATACAAATAATACTCTTCACCAGCCCCCGGTGGAACACTACGTAGTCTTCCCAAAGAAAATCTATTGCTCTTTCTTTTTTCCCACTGAAACTTTTTTCTGTCCCAAACATACATCTTTGGAAATTCCACATAAGTCAACTTCTTTGCATTCTCATCATCAGTTTTATTTTTACCCATCCACGCTAGGAACATTGATTTATCTAAAGATGATCTTTCGAGTACGTCATCAATGTAATATTCATCTCGAAAAATAACTTTCTGTTGATTAGGAAGATGAAAATCCAATCTCATAACCGGTGGATACCTATAATGTATATCGAACTGAAGAGTTCTTCAAAGTGCCTCACATGGAGATATGTATCTGTAGCTTATGAAATTTTCCACTTCGTCTTTTGGTTTTGATTCACCTTCAGTGGCCTCTTCCTTCTCCACAGTAGCAGTAATCCTATCAGCTCCTTTATTGATATACTTGAACAAATACTTGATGAATTTATGTCTATTGCACCATTCAACATTTATATGACCTTGATACCTTCGCAGCAGTATTGGACTGCAAGGAACCACAAAACGATTATCAAAATGAACAATTCCTTTATCAACAGTCACCCTCATATTTCTCCTTCTGTATAGTGGGAAACCTTCATCATCAACAGATGTAAACTCATTATAACTCTTGAGAAAGTTCTTTGAGCAAACATTGTTGACCATGCAAGGAGAATTTCTTTTTGCCAATCCACAGGGTCCGTGAATCATATAGTCATTTACCAACTCATGCAAAAATGTATCATCTTTATCTAGTATTTCTACAGATATGATACAGTCAACATCCTCCGAATTTGGAATTTTGTTCTCACAGCTCAGAAACAAAAGAATATGAGCATGCGGCAATTCTCTTTTTCTGAAATTCCACTGCGTATAATACTGCATATTGAAAAAATATGAATCAAGTTATATACTAAAATTATTCAATAGAATTGTAAAGTTATTCTATACACAAAAAATAAATACTATGAAATAAAAAAAATTAAAAATATAAAAAGATAAACTTACATGCATCAATTTTTTCAAATATTTGAAGTTCCTTAAAATCCTTCACAATGCGATCAAGTTTCATTTTAAACATTCTGCAGAGAATATCTGGCCTATCAAAAGAATCAAGACCTTTCTCGTTTAAGAATCTCGTAATCTCGGGCCATTTCGGATTGCAAGTAATTGTGAAAAATAAATCCAGATAAAAAAAATACTTGCAAATTGTCATGGCATCTTGAAAATTTTGAATCATATACCTAGGACTTCCTGTGAAGGATGCATGCATTATTCTTTTACCCGAGGAAGATGTATCTACCTCACCTCTATCAACTGCAATTTTCATATCATCCACCCTTTTAGACCTCAGTTTCACTTGATTGAATTTTATAAAAGACAATCTTTCCGACTCAATCATAGTATATGAGTCCACCAAAAATTGTTGGAAAAGTCTCCTAGACAGGAATAGAGTGTTGGGTTCATTATTACGCTCGTGTATTCTAAAGGAAAATAATTCTCTCATTGTGAGTCTAATTATTTTCCTTGTTGTAAAACCAGCATCATGATGAACCACATCAATCCTATAACCATATTCGCTATACGGGAATAATAAAGGATTGCAATGAAACATAAGATGGATGCAATTCACTTATTCTTAACAATTCACCACTACGCGTCTTAAGGATCACATCTCTTTTTTCCATAGCTGCATCGATGTCCCCTAGAATAAGTCCTGCAACTTCAGAAGTTGTAGGAAGGTTATAAACTCTTCCATCCGAACTCCTTCTTTCTAGCAAATTCAATCTCAAATTTGGCTCAGCTCCAGACATAATACTTTCTCTTGCATTGCGAAATTGCATTGCAAATGGATTAAAAGTATCCACCATCCTCTTAAGATCATGAACAATACTATCATTCAATATTTTATTTTTATCCTTCGATCGCCTCCTGCACAAATAAAATAATTTAATTGATTAAAAAAGTTAAGTATAACTATTATATTGCATAATTTGTTAAAAAATAATGCAAAATATAAAATATATAGTAAGATATATATTAGATAATGCAAAATTGAATTAGTAAAATAAATCTAACTTAATAATTATAAGAGAGTTAATTAACTAACCCGAGAGCATCAATTCGATTTTGATCTTTGTTTGCAGTGTCATATATGTATAGTTGCGAAAATGTAGGCTTATTATTAGGCATTGACAAAAGATTTCCAATTTGATGGTTATTAGCACCGTGCAATCTATAAACATAAGGAACACTTCCATTATTGATTGAATCGTCAGTCTTTCTACCCATAGATGTAAAACTAAACATCATGTTGTAAGCTCTAATCTTTTTTATGAAATGTTTGCTACTTTCGTCTTCGCCCGATAGAAGATTGGTCAATATAGAAGAAGGAGGTTTCAACATTGGAAGTTGTACTTTTCCATTTAAATAGCAAGATGAAAATTTTGGTGGATTCTCATTCAATCTTTTATTGTTTCTTTCGTCATACTACATATACACATTGCAATAGACGCAAACAAACGTAGTATCTCCAAAATCAACATACCCTATAAATATAATAAAAATGGATAAATATTTAAAAAAATTATAATAATTTTTTTAATAATAAAATATAAATTTTATACCATATTCATCATCGATGTGTCTTCCTTTTGACATTTCATCCGCAACAATACCACTCCCATTTTTTCCTAAAAAGTCATGAATATTTAGTTAATTACATTTAAAAATATGTAAATATTTTAAAAAAAAATTCTAATAAAAAAGATATTCTTATAATAAAACGTAAAATTTATACCATATTCACCACCGGTATTACTTCCTTTAGACATTTCCTCAGCAACAACACCTCTCCTCTTTTTACCTAAAAAGTCATGAATATTTAGTTAATTACATTTATATTTGGACAAAAGAATTATTATAATTATAAATTTAAAAAAAGTGCAACATTTAAGTTAAAAAAATATCGTAACCATATGAGCTTTCTCCAATTTGTTGTGCTAAAGATGATATAACACTCAAAGATATCGTGGCCATATGATCGAATATTTTCCTCGTATTCAAAATGTAGTTGTGCTAAAGATGATATAACACTCATAGATATCCGACTATGAGGTGTTTGAGTATTATCCTGAACATCAGTAATTTGAGTCTTTCCTCTATCTAAAAATAAATATTATTTTAAAAATTAAATGTAAAAAAATTATATATATATTAATAATATTATTTAAATTACTATATTAAATAATTAAATTTAAACTTACAAACCTTTAAATGCAAAATGTGTATTTGGTGTGTATGTAAGAGGAGATATGTTTATAGTGGGATACACATAAAATATTAGACCATTTCAAAACATATGAACTAAATCTAAAAAAATAAATGAATCAATATAAATCTAAAAAAATATATGAATCAATACATTATTTTTATTATTCAAATACATTATTTTATCGAAAAAATAATAGAGAATCGAATACTACGAATCTAAAAAAAATAAGCATGTGGGATAAATCCGTTCTATCTAAAATAAATGTATCAATATGAATCTAAAATATATATATATATATATATATATATATCAAAATTTTATTATTCAAATACATTATTTTTTAAGTATTATATGAAAACAAAGTCGTTCATAAATACATTTACATATACATTTTTTTTAAAGATACCCACTATTCAAAAAATTAGGATTTAAGAATGTGAGATAATTTAAAATTACCGAATAAATTATCTGATTAAATTATCATTTAAATTGAAATACTAATCTATTATGTTTAAGTGATAGAAAACTTTATATTGTGCTAAAATCGGTAGTCCACTTAGGTCTTTATATAATAGTGAATAATATTATGTTATGTCCATAAAATGACAACTGGGATTATCTATCAAAAAATTTCCGAAATTAAGAATTACAATTATATTATAAAAGTCAATACTAAAATACGAGTAATTTATTTATTTTTCCATTAATATATGGAATAAACGATTAGAATATTCATGCATGGAACTGATACTAATTACTAAATCACCAATTATCTGACTAAATTATTATTTAAAATTAGTCAACTTTTCCTAATATATTTAAATTGAAATTTAAAACTAATTAAATAAGTAAAGTTTATAATTAATATAAATTTATAAAATCATCTGACTAAATTATTATTTAAAATTAGTCAATTTTTTCTAATATATTTAAATTTAAATTTAAAGTTAATGAAATAAGTCAAGTTTAGAATTAGTATAAATTTATATATTGTTCCTAATATAATTCAAATCTAATATTTCCATGTAGTGTGTATTGGTGATGACTCGTAAGCAGTGACGGACGCAGGATTTTTGTTCAGTGGGGCCCAACTAATTTAATAATACATAATCATGTTATAAAAAAAATAACAATTTTGACAAAGTCAATATATTACATTATCAATGACAAATATTCAAAATAAATCCTTCAATTACAACATTTCTCTTCTATTTCTCATATTTTGGAATCGTTGCATAATAGCTTCATTGCTAACATTTTGTAATACATCATTTTCAATGTATGTTACCAAACAATCATTCAAAAGTGTATCACTCATCCGGTTCCGAAGTGAACTTTTGACAAGTAACTACTACAATAAAATATTTAATGACATAATAAATAAATCACAATGTCTAAATTTTGCATATTCACATAATTTTCTATTAAGTCAATAAAATAAAACCCTAGAAATTGATAATTTAAGAGAATCAAAAGATATGTTAGTTGTGAGTTTATTATAAATACACTACCTTAATATTTTAAAAAAATTGGTGTTTCTAATTCAATTGCAATTTGATTTATGTGAATTAAATAAGCCCAAAATTCTAAATAAGACAAAACATAATCCATATTAGCAAAATAAAATAAATTAAATGACATAAAGATATAGCAATAAGCAACTAACAATTATTAACACATATTAATATAATTTAAATAATAGCATAATAAGAATTTTACCTTGAAGAGAGGAGAATTTTTTTTCGGAGCATTCCTATCCCAAAATCGCAGCAGATTAGCAGAGAGAGAGGATAGAGATATGTTAACTTGTTGGAATGTTTCCAAGTCTAAAAGGAGGAGTAAAAAGAGTGGTGTGGGTTCACCCACGTACGTAAATGAGGCTGGAAACTTATTAATTCATTTTAAATATTTATTTTAATTAAATATATGTGAAATTACGAAAATACCCCTGAAATTTTTTAAAAGTTGAGGGGGGGCCAGTGCCCCCCTTGGCCCATACGTCCGTCCGTCCCTGCTCGTAAGTGATTACCTACTAATAAACAAGATTGGTTTAAAGAAATTAAAGAATATCATTAACATAGAATTTTAACATACAATGTTAGAAATTTGAACAATTCTTCATACATTAATATAGGATCGTAATCACATAAAAAAATATTATTTATAGAATTATAAATAATACATTGAATTGTAAGTAATACATTACAATGTTAAAAAAATCTAATTTTTAACATATAATCAATGATTCTTCATCTTGACAATAAAATTGTTCTTCAACTTCATCTTCACATTAAAAAATTGATCATCCACTTCATCTTCATTGTTGATGTTGAATCCTAAAAAAATTCAAAAAAATTCACACAATAATCATTTTCATACGAATAAAAAAAATGTATAATTAATAAAAAAAATTACAAAACAACATAATTAGTAAATAAAGTAAATACCTTTAAGAGTAGATCTTGCATGAGACCGTCTCATGGTATGAGACAATGAGAATGATTGTAATTAGGGCATGGACTCATTAACACTTTGGAAGGGGTAGGTGTTGATTTGTGTGGTCTCATGCCATGAGACGGTCCCATACAAGTTTTTGCCTACCTTTAAACATGTAGAGATTTGTATTCATGATAGACAGGTTGTGCATGGTTGTTTCCTGTGACACCCACTCAAACATCTTTTACCAAACGTTTCTTGCAAATTTGCAGCCAAATAGAGGTAAAAAGAGTCCTCCATTTCCTCCTCACATAAGTTGCACAAACTGTCTCTATTTTGTTGTATTACTCCCCATCTTTGAAGGCTGCTTTAATAGGCAGCCTTTGTCTCAAGATTTTCAGGGGACAGCTAAAACATGTCGGTTTGCAGAGACCCTAAAAAAAAATTAATTCAGTAAATCTTGCCAATCGAAAAAGTGAAGTTAAAACTTTTAGAGCATGAAAAACATTAATTATTTCCTAAATCATAACTAACAAACCCAAAAGTGAAATTAATGATGTAATTAACAATAGACAAGTAAGAATATTGTGGGGTTCATCGGGATATAAAGTGATTATTTGTGAGCGTGATAATAAATTTTTTATTTTTAAAAGAATGTGGGAATATATTTGGGGGGCTGACAATAAAGGCAAGGGGAAAAATATGGGGGCGGAGGGAATATAAAATATGAGAGCAGAGAAAGAATCAAAATAGAACAGAAATGCATTTGAGCAAAGAGAATAATTGAAAACATTAATTATTTACTCAAGAAAAAATGAGGGTTTTCTGTTGGTAACTTGTGATTGACAGCCATCTCTAAGAGCATGCATAGTGACTTGCAACTTCAGTGACCGACTTTGGTCACGGTTCATATTGTTTAGAATCATCCCCAGTTTTTCCTGTATTACTCATGACAATGCTCTAAAGATGTTTTTTCTATAAGTTTATGAAAGTTAAACTTTCCAAATTTTAACCCTCAAGAAAATTCAAAGTACCATCTTAGACACATTAAGAAAAATAGAAACTTACTGGAAACAGACTTCCTTAGGTTGATATCAATATCCAAAATTTGTGTACTTGTATCCAACTCATAAAATAACTTTCCATCTTCATATCGAGCTTTGTGGCCATAGTTATTTACTCAAACCATAAGTCAAGTATTTGGAATATGTGGGAAATAGTATTTACACCTAAGCTGACAGTCTTTCAGAAAAAATGATAGATGCAATATGTATCTGTCTAGATGATGAAAAAGGTTACAACTAAATCTATAAACAATATTATTATTACGTCTCACAATAATCAATTAGGGCAATAACTTTCCATCCGTATCAGTTATTGCAAAAAAAACTTATGATGCTTCTGCATAACCTACATATGAGAAGACTATGAGCATTTTTTTAAATGAAAGTTCATGTATAGATACAAAATGAGCACAG
The DNA here is from genome assembly GCA_947034835.1 of Ballota nigra. Lineage (NCBI taxonomy): Eukaryota > Viridiplantae > Streptophyta > Magnoliopsida > Lamiales > Lamiaceae > Ballota > Ballota nigra. The sequence continues at coordinate 63,686,354 of OX344721.1, read as the reverse complement.
GGATATGGTCATGTGACCAAATTTCTATATCTACAAAGCCTATAAAAATAAGAGTGCGAAGCTCAAGATATTCTCAAGCAAGAGCGTCCACGTGCAAATAAAAACAAAAAAACATATAAATATTTATGAACTTGAGATGTCAAACCATTATTACCAGATCTTTAGGAAGTAGATAAGGCGCTTCCAAAAGATTTACAAACCAAAACAATGATCAAAATGTTTTGAAATGGTTCTCAAGCATTAAAAAGATGGGGGTGCGAAAGCATCACAACATAAGCATTTATGCTTTTCACAGTGTAAGTAGAGTGCTCAAAGATTATCTTCTACGATTCCTAGAACAAATGCAAAACTAAATAAGATAATTAGGAAATATAATTGATAATCCGCTAGAGAAGAGGTTTAATACTGATTTAGAAATTCATACACTGCGCTTAATTTTTTTATGGAAATAGTTGATGTGCTAAGTTTATAATAAAATTTTGTAACGGAGGAGAAGTCGCCGGAATCTTTACTCCACTCTATATGACTTTATTTTTTTATTTGTAATTTGTCTTTTAAGACAATTCACTACATATATCGTGCAACGCATGTGGTTACACCTAGTATAATTAAGTAATCAAACATCAATTCAAGTTTCATTAGCCTAATACATACGTCATAACAATAAATTCAATCTAAAGTGAGCGACACATTGTAAAGTTAAATTATACTATATAAAGAAATTCGATTGAAATAACATATTTAATGCTTAATAAATAGGATTCGAGTATCCGTTAGTCGGATTCACCATGTTCGCCATGTGGAGAATGAAATTCGCGGATTCAAGAATCGTACTATATTTAGGGGGCGGGTGCGAATTCAATACTGCATTATAATATTTTTTAGAAGAATTTTTGCATCATAGCCTCTCCCCAACCCACTCCAGTAGCAAATATCTTCACTCACTTTCAAGTATACAATAAAAGTATTTTTTAGACCAAAGGAACCGGCGGCCAGAATTCCCGATGAAGGCTAGGGAAAGGAAAGTAAATTTTTGACAAGAAGAAGATGGAGAGAAAGAAGAGAAAACTATGCAAGTCAATGGGCGTAATTTGAAATTAGGCATGTTAACAAGTATATGAAAATTAACATCAAATATCTCTGCCTCATCAGTCATCACATGCCAACAGTCCTTAAATCCGTAAATGCACACCAAGTTCCATTAATTTGCAAGTATATAATTTCTAAAATAGGAGGGGGCTTTTTTTCTCTTTTTAAGTTGTTATTTTGGTTGATCTCTGTGTTAATCAAAGATATATTTTGTAAAGAATTGTAAGAATAAGAGAATCCATACAAATAACACTTTCTTGCGGAGACAAAGATGCTAAATGGATCAACCAAAAAAATAATCCAATATTATATGAGAATATAAAAAATAAGAAAAAGAGTCAAAATTAATTATTCGAAGGACGGAGATATACCGGGCCAAGTTGTACTAATATCTTCCTCAATTCCGCAGCTCTAACCTACAAAGAAAAATGAACAAAACCAAAAGAATGATATATCAAAGTCCAGACGTGAATAGATTTAGACACATTTTTAAAATTTATAATCTCTGAGATCATATACTATTTCTGCAACCGCGACTCAAGATATATAATTCTGTAGAGTAATAAGAGAAAAGTGTTGCTTTAAATGACTGAATTTACAGAATACCAATTAACCAGAAGAGCAGTCTAGTGTAATTTGTGAAAAGTTTAAATATTACACCATATAAGGACTATTTGAGTTTTGGAAAAATACCACCTCAGAAGTTGAATTCCCCATTGCCTGCTTCAATGTCTTCTCATAATAGAAGGCAGAGCCGGATTCCTTTTTTTCGATCGAGTGGTTGATTGCAGCCCTATGAAGATCTTTTGCCCTCGTTTTCCCGTCGCGGGCTGGATTCGCAGACTTTAGGAGGTTGAATTCGGTTGACTGACTCTCACGTTTTTGGGGGTGGACGGGATTCGACTCTTGGCCTGAGCTGGACGGGCGGAGGAGGGGGGATTGGGGGGAGTGACGGCGTCGCGGGCTTGACTTGCAGATTGTGGGGGTTTAGGATGTCATTTGTGGGGTTAAGGTTAAACAAGATCTCGTACGAAAATTCATAAAAATAAACTGTATTATCCTCTGGGATGAAAGTTCACGTTAATTCTAACTTTTTGTTTCACCTTACGCAATTATTGAGAAATAAAAATATTATTCGACCTGTACAACCTTACTAACAGATAAACACTTCACCAGATTTTTCAACCTTTGATTATACCACAGCCATTTTATTTTCCACACTTGCAAATATTGCCAATGTACCAGTGAAACACAGAGATCGATCAATAAATAAGTAATTACAGATTAAAAATCTTTGAAGAGTTGAGGACATCTAAGCTAAACATGGGGGAAGTAGAGGCGGCGATCATAAAACAGGAGACAGACCAAGTACATTTTGCAAAAGGAAGGGGAAACGCCAGCATTCAGAAATGTAATCAAGTAGACAATCATAATTTAGATTAACCAACGCAAACAAATAAGAGCACAACAGCTGTTCGTGGAAATGTGCGATAGAGAATAAATTGGGAATGCAATTACATAAAAAAAAAAAACTCACAGAAAGTTGACCGTCAGTTTCGAACTGAAAAGGGCGAGACATTGAATCCGATGATTCAATCCACCAGACCGGCGGCGGCGGCGGCGGAGGTTCATCAATTTTCATTTGCATCTTCAGTATTTTCTGGAGAGTTATAATAATACATATATGAATATGAATATGAAAAGACAGAAAGGGAATTGAATGGTGGAATAGACAAAAGATCCATGGATAAGAGCCTCGCTTACGTGTGTCTGGTAGAGCGACGCAGTGATAATTCCTCCGGTGGTCATCTTCTTCGGATGGGTCGCACGTTTTTTGGGGTGGACGGAATTCGGTTCTTGGCCTGAGCCGGACGGGCGGAGGAGGGGGGATTGGGGGGAGTGACGGCGTCGCGGGCTTGATTCGCAGGGGGGGTGGGGGGGTTGAAACGGTTGATTGACTCTCAGGCATTGGGTGTTCGACGGAATTCGGCTACTGCCCTGAGCCGGACGGGCGGAGGACGGGGGATTGGGGGAGGGAGGGGGAGGACAGGGGATGGAGAGAGAGGTTGAGCGCGTATGGGGGTTTAGGATGAAGGGAATTGTAAAACTTCATGAATTTCAAGAACTAAAGAAGAAGAAGAAAAGAATAGCCCGTTCGTATACTCTAGATTGGTTTTATGCAAGGGTAAAAATGTTCAAATAAAATATGGGAGGGGTAAAATTGACCAAAAATGATTTACATCTCCTAGCCACTTTTATAGGTATTATAGATATAATGGTTCGCACTTTCATTCTATTCTTTTATTAGTGGATTTTAATTATATCAGTATAATACACACACGATAAGTAGATATATATAAATATAGAAGTTTACCAATCATCAAGAAAAGCTCAACCTCAAAGACTTTGAACTTTGAAGAGTGTTAAACCACATCTCACGAAATAAAATTTCAATTTACTAGAGACAAACAATTAAAGTTGTCATATATCTATCTATTAATAAAAGAGGGAGTTCTGTTATTTGGCCAGTCACTTGGCCAGTTGCAAGCCGGTTCCAGGTAATACGCCTAACACCTATTCAAATAAAAACAATATCAGCCTAACTATGTGCCACTCTCCCCCTCACTCTATCATATACACGATTTACTTCTTTTTTATTTTTTACCCCTCTCTCTCTTCTCAATTTCTCATCTTACCTTGTTTTCATCTTCCTCCTTATACGCTACTCATCAAAACCTCCATCAACGCACCACCGAAATCCCATATATTAGCCACCGTTGCAAAGGCGTTTGTGAAGTTTCCAGTATTGTGAGTCTCTTCGCCGCACGCAGTGTCCCTGCCGTCGGTTCTCATTTCTCACAAGATTCTCATCTCAGGTATTGCATCTTTCCCCCTCCAAATTGTTACAAATTAGATTGTTTCAATATAATGACTTATGTTTCTCTGTTTCTAATTGTGAGAATTTCAAAGTGTATTCCTTCAAATTCATAGATACCTACGGTTGGGGGCTTCAATATACTATGGATATTATTGTGTCAATTATATGTTTTCCATTCTCTCTGCTCCTCTAATTCAACAAAAAATCCATTTATTTTTTCTCTTTATTTCAAATAAAGTACAAATTCTGCCCATAAGGTGTTTGATGAAATGTCTATTCCCACCTACAGATGTTTGATTCCAGCTTATAAGTCTCTTCTTTTATAATTCATTGATGAGTGGATATTCTTTGCGAATATATGTATTACACCTTGAATAGAACTTCTAATTCTGGGGAAATTACCTTCTGGCTATTGATTATATATATTAATTATATTAGTTGCACAATCTCCAATGATTTTTTGTCGACCATGATTTCTCTAAGCAATTGTTTTAATTTTACTGCGAATTCAATTATTGTATCATCAAAATAAAAGAAAAAGTAGGATAAAACTCAGAGTGAGTAGCACATACAAAAATGGATTTTGGAATGAGAACTGCAATCAATTGATTATTAATCTGTTATTCCCCTTTTAGTACTTCACTTAAATTTTCAAGATTTGGGAATATGCATGACGTTTCCAGGTTTGAAGAAGGAATAAAGTTTTCCACTTTATATAGATTTAGTATTATTTACTTCAGTTTGACACCTTGGGTTAGGATATCTAGCTTTTCCTTGGACAAATGTGTATTTATATATTTAGGGTATTCTATTTAAAATAATAAATGATGTGCCTAACTGTAAAACACAGATTCTTAGGATGATATTAATCTAACAAACTTTATTGGAGATCAATGTGATTTGAGAAAAACTGAACACAGGTTATATTTTAAGGCAAAAGAAGCGTTCATAAAACCTTTTGGGTTCTTTTTAACGACCATTCATGACACTGGATATGATGTAATTTTGTAGAAGTGAGGGACCAGCAATCTTGTTTATGAATGTTATCCATACACCAAAATTTGAACATTGCATGTCTTGTGATTTTGAGGCACACTACTAATCTATCGCTTTATTCTATTACAGTTGGGCTCATCAATCAATGAAAAGTTGGTTATTCCTTCTTTGCTGAGCAATACGACCACTATTGTAAGTTTCTATTGTAAACTCATACATTCCACAACTACGTTTTCAATTAGCTTCTTTAATTGTCGTCCTAAGAATAATGTTATCAGCAAGAGAAAAGGTCACCCAAGAAGTAGATAAAACAAGTAAATCATGTAAACGAAAATATACCTCATTAGAAGATCGTAGACAAGCAAAAAATAAACGCAGGAGCACACAGGGACTGCTAAATGTCAACAATGATCCATTATGTACTGAAGAAGTAGATAAAACAACAAAAACACGTAAAAGAAAATACATCTCATTAGAAGATCGTAGACAGACAAAAAACAAACGAAGAAGCAAACATGCACTGCAAAATGTTAAGGATGATCCATTAGAATTTATAGCAAGTAGTCCAGATACGCTACCTACCGTACCGAACTGTGAATTTTGCGATGCAAAACGTATTTACCTAGAACCTCCTACATTTTGCTGCTCATTAGGAGAAATAAAACTACTAGAAACTGAGATGCCTTTAGAGTTGGTGCAATTATATCTTGGCCAGCTTGAAAATGCTAAAGAATTTTGTACTTGTATTCGTAGCTACAATAACATGTTTGCATTCACATCTATGGGCGTACATAGTGACAAATCTTTGGCTAGAAGAAATAATGGAATTTATACGTTCCGAGTGCAAGGTCAACTTTATCATTTTATGGATCAACTAATACCACCAGATAATGAAAATCCAAAAAAACCTCCAGTTGTACTTTTTTGACACAGATCATGAAATTTTGAATCGCATGTCTATTAGTTCAAAATTCAACAAAACACTTGTTGAAAGATTAATGCAAATCTTAGAGGTCAATCCATATGCAAATTTTTTCAGAAGTCTTAGTAGTATTTACAACTTAAATGAGTATAAAATTGCGTTACAGACTGACCCTAGATTGGACCAAAATATATTTAATAAACCTTCTACATCCCAAGTTGCTGGAATATGGTTGGAATCTGATGACCGACAACAATATCAAAGTCAACATCTTCAGGTTTACCCAAAAAGTAGTCAGCCTCAAATTATTAAACACTATTTTGGTTGTTATGATCCTATGCAATATCCTCTTATATTTCCAAATGGTGAATCTGGTTGGCACCGAACAATTAAAAGATTAGATACAAGACAAAAAAAAAATGGTCCCACGTCCAACATGTGATGATGAAATCATTTGTGACATCCAAAATATCACAAACGTAGATGACCTCATACAATCTGAGGCTCAAGGTAATATTAAAATTATAATTGATCATTTCGTTGCAATTTAATAATATATTGATCATTAAATATAAATTTGTTTGGTTGTTTACGTAGGTTCTAAAAACAAGAGTGCTCAAAGGACTACAGTCTCGTGTCGTGAATATTATTGTTACAAGTTACAGGTAAGAGAACATGATAAATCATTTCTACTAAATATTGGTAGACTTTTACAACAATATGTAGTTGATATGTACATTAAAATTGAAACATCAAGGCTAGACTTTTTTAGAAGTGCAGATATGCAAAATCGTTTACGAAAAGATGTATATCGTGGTTTACTAGATGGCATTGCACAAGGTTGTGAACTAGGTACTGACGTTGGCCTACGTATGATACTACCTATATCATTTGTTGGAGGACCTAGAGATATGAGAAAAAGATATATGGATTCTATAGCCTTGGTACAACGATTTGGAAAGCCTGATATTTTTTTAACAATGACATCAAACCCAAATTGGCCAGAAATAAAAGCATTATGTTTACCTTCTGATGAAATACAAAATAGGCCTGATTTAATAGCCAGAATATTTCGTGCGAAGCTTCAGGTTTTGAAACATGAATTGTTTAAGAAGGAAATTTTCGGTCATATTGTTGCATATGCTTATGTGGTTGAATTCCAAAAGAGAGGTTTACCCCATGCTCATTTTTTGCTTATTTTGAGCCAATCATCAAAAATGTATTCACCTGAAGAATTTGATAGAATTGTTTGTGCTGAACTCCCTGGTCAATATACTAATCCATATCTATTTTCATTGGTGGTAAAACATATGATGCATGGCCCATGTGGTACATTGAATCCGACATGCCCTTGTATGAAAAATGGTTCCTGCAAATCTCATTATCCGAAAGATTTCTCAGAAAATACTAAATATGCAACAAACTCATATCCAATATATAGACGGACAAATAATAACCATACAGTCACTGTAAGAGGGTCACAACTTGACAACCGATGGGTTGTACCTTATAATCCATATCTTTTGGCAAAATTTAACTGTCACATTAATGTTGAAATATGTTCAACTATTCAGGCTATGAAATATATGTATAAATATATTTATAAAGGACACGATAAAATTACGTACTCGTTAGCAAATACCAATGACTCAATAGTTGACGAAATAAAAAATTTCCAAAGTGCTAGATGGATTTCTCCTCCAGAGGCAGTTTGACGAATCTTCAAATTTGAACTTAACAGTGTACATTCTCCCGTAATATGTTTACCAATTCATTTAGAGAATGAGCAATTTGTAACTTTTCCTGCTAACCAATCCTTACACAACATTGCAAATAACCCTACCATTCAAAAAACTATGTTAACCCAATTTTTCTTCATGAATAAATACAATGATTATGCTAAAAACTTGAACTGTTTATATGTAGAATTTCCAGAACACTTTACTTGGCACAATGACTCAAAAGAATGGAAACGGCGTAAACAACGACAAGTCATTGCCCGAGTCGTTTCTTGCCAACCATCTGCAGGTGAAAGGTTTTATTGTAAGTTGTTATTGATGCATATTAGAGGACCAACTTCTTTTGCTAACTTGAGAACAATTAAGGACACAACTTTTAGCTCAAACAGAGAGGCTGCACAAAAATTAGGATTAATCGAAGATGATAAAACTGATGAAATGTGTATTGAAGAAGCTGTTACCTATCTAATGCCTGGTGCTTTACGACATTTATTTGCTACTGTTCTTGTTTACTGTAATCCCAAAGATCCCAAGGAATTATGGTTAAAATTTGAACATTTCCTTTCAGAAGACTTCACACAAAATAAAACTTATAGTGTTAATGTGGTTAGACATAAAGTCTTAAATATTGTTTCTTATTATCTTTATTCAATGGGAAAAAAACTGGAAGATTTCTTCTCTATTAATGATGACATGCCAATAAATTTTCATGACAGTTTATCCAAAGAATTACAAACCGAACGAGAAATTATTACACCTGATGAAGATCTTTTAGCTGTTGAACAATTAAATGACGAACAGAGATTTGCATATAATAGAATTTTGTATCATGTTAATAATAATTTGTCAAACATATTTTTTGTGGATGGTCCAGGTGGCACTGGAAAAACATTTTTGTATAAAGCACTTCTTGCTACCATAAGATCTCATGGTCATATTGCACTTGCTACAGCAACTTCAGGAGTAGCAGCATCTTTACTTCCAGGAGGGCGCACTTCACATTCAAGATTTAAAATTCCCTTAGATGAAAATGATTCTAAATCTTGCAATGTTAGTAAACAGAGCACATTAGCCCATCTAATAATAGCTGCAAAATTGATTATTTGGGACGAGGCTACAATGGCAAAATGCTGTATAATTGAAAAGTTCAATGAAATGTTGAGAGACATTATAAGTTCGGATGCGATTTTCGGAGGGAAAATTATTGTATTTGGAGGAGACTTTCGTCAGACATTACCAGTTATTCTTAAAGGTACGAAAGATGATACTATACAAGCTTCCATTGTCATGTCACCTCTATGGAATCAATTTGAAAAACTGAAGCTTAAGCAAAACATGCGAGCACTGCTTGATCCTAATTTTTCTTCTTATTTGTTGAATATTGGTGATGGAATTGAGAACACTAATGAAAGAGAAGAAATCCAGATTCCATCTAGAATAACTATTCCTTTTACTGATGATATTACATCATTAAATGCACTAATAGATATAGTATTTCCAAATGTTAGTGATTACAATTCAAATTTTTCCTCACTGGTTAGGCGAGCTATACTTACAACAAGAAATGATTTTGTCCATGAAATAAATGATGTCCTAATTGACAGATTCCCTGGAGAAGAAACTACTTACTTTAGTTGTGATGAAAACACAGATGCTTATGTCATACCAGACCAACAAGAATTGTTCCACTCTTTGACTCCTCCAGGACTTCCTCCTCACAAATTAACTTTGAAAATAAATGCACCAATCATATTACTAAGAAATATTAATCCAACTGAAGGACTTTGCAACGGCACTCGCTTACTTTGCAAAAGTTTTGATAGAAATGTTATTTATGCTGAAATCTCAGTTGGTACACATACTGGAAAATCTGTATTTATTCCTTGTATAACATTAGAGGCTCCACATGATAGTTCCTCATCTATTCCATTTAAAAGAAAACAATTTTCGATACGCCTGTGTTATGCAATGACCATTAATAAAGCACAAGGACAAACTTTAGATTTTGTTGGTGTGTATTTAAAAGAACCTGTATTTTCACATGGTCAACTCTATGTTGCATTATCAAGAGCAAGAACTATAGACCAACTGAAAGTTCTTATTAGACCACCGGTGTTGTCAATGCAAACCACTTGCTACACAAAAAATATTGTATACCATGAAGTACTAAATGCAGCCAACACTAGCTAGGTTTTACCAAAGCGCAAATATAGGTAGGTTATTCTCTACTCGAATGGAACAGTTGTGGCCTTTATCTCTGTTGTGTATATACTGATTTTTGTTAATTATCTATCACCAGTTCAAAATTACCTGGATCATGTTTTATTAATGCAGTATGGGAGGCGCACTTGTTGTTCATGTTGCTGCAAAGAAGGTGCTTCTTAACTTGGCTAGCTTGATAGTTAAGGATGTTAACATAATTATGATGACCAAAAGTTATGTTAGGTCATCTGATTGTTCTATTAAATTTCAGGGTACATCAATGGCTTCATTGATCCATATGCAGAAGATTTTATCAAATCGTATGCAACACTTCTCGACCATTAAAAAAGTGGCAATATATTTTGTTGCACACGGTATGTACCAAATTTATTTGTCATTTCTTGTTATTTGATCTATGTTTTTTTCATTGTCATATGGTCATCTATGCAGCCATATTATTACATGTAACCATACTGGAAGTTATCTATGACTCGGTAACTTTCCGCAAAGAAATTATTACAATTGTTATCACTTTACTTGCAATACTGGCCATCTTTTCTGATGGTTGTCTATGAAATATCTTAAAAGGACAACTCTGTTAGGGCGTCATTCTAATCTCTCAACAGACCTGCCTCGAAACCCATAGGTAAGTTTCATGCTCAATTAGGAATGCTCCCTATTAGATTAATGTCCCATCTTTTCCTTAAACCTTCAAACAAATACTAACAGGTTAGCTGCTTGGGAGCAGGATTGAAAGCTAATTCGGACAATAGTTTCTGTTTCTCTGTGTGCTTATGGGTTTTCTCAAAGTTAAGCGAACAGCTAATGTGGCATTGAAGTCTCTTCATACTTCAAATTTCTTATTTGTGTACAATATGCTATTTTTGAATGCATAAAATGTGTAGAGATGAGGGGCTTATATCTATATTCAATTGTCAGAGTCCGCTGATCAAAATTACAAATGAGATGACCAATAACTCACATATTGTTGGTTAATCTAAGTCATGAAATTATTTCGTTGTTAAGAGATTTGTTATTTCAATTTAAATTCAGATATGAATTCTCATTATCCGTCTCCACGTTTTAATTTTAGTCCTGCATAGCATGCTAACAAGAAAAGTGAATGTATGAAAACTGCTACAGGACATCAGTTTTCAGTACATCTGATTAATGAAGCTAAAGTTTCTCCATATCCCAGTGAACTGATGATTCAAGATCCTCAAATAGCTCAATGTCTTGCTTCTTTTCTTCCACTGAACGAAGTGAAACATCATTTGATGTCTGTATTAGTGATGATGCTGAGTTGTGAACTCCAGTCAGGCCAAGTAGGGCACATCCAGTTATTATTGATTCACTCGTATCACAAACTATCTCCGAGTCTGATGACATATATGAACCAAGTGTATCAGTTCCTTTATATTTTGAATCTTAGGTTTATTGTAAAATTATATGAATGTATAAAATTTATGTAAATTTTTACTTTGGCATTTTCCTGATGAGATATAAATAAAAGATATTCTTTATTCTTTCATATTATATTGATTGATCTTAGGTTCTTGTTGTTGACAGGCATTTTTGTACGGGTAGATTTATGTGGCTCTTTAGGGTATGCCCGACAAACAATAAATATAAACGACCACGAGCGATGGGGGAAGAACTTTCGTTCTTCCCTCGAATGAGAGCTTTTTTCATATATGAGAAATGAAAGGAAATGTGAACCTTTTACAATGAGGGGGTGACCCCCTATTTATAGAGGTTCACCCCCAAAGGCCCAAAAGTGGCCCTAAATTCGTCTCAACCCTTTATTTTAGGGATTTATTACAATATTAATATAAAGATCAACAGTAGACCTATAATACATTAAATACTCTTTTCTGATGTAGACTCTCGATCTTGTCGGGTCAGTGTATCTTTGGGAATTTGACCTCCTGTCAGACGAGGATATTTCCTGCTGTAACAATTGCCCCCAAGATTGGGCTCTGATTGCGGCCAGAGTTCGATCTTGATCTGCGCTTCAAATAGGTTTTGTTCCCGAGCCTGAAAACGGGATAGCTCGGATGCCCCTAGGGGATCTTCGATGACCGGGTCCTTGATGGGCGAGTCTTTCGTGTCACCTTCGAATCGTCAAACTTTTACTTAAACTGGTCGGGTTAGGTGGGGTACGATCTTCCGTCGTGCCCCCGAGTCGAGTAATGTGACGTTCAATTAATAAATAATTCTTGCCGCTGGCCGGCATTGATTTTAGTAATAGGGCGATGAGGACCGCAATGATAAATTAATGAAGTGCTTAGGCCGCTTGCGGGTAGCGACTTCACGAACAACAGATTGACTTAACAATCGATTAAAAAATAAATACACAGATTAACGAGTGAAGTGCTTTAGCCGATTGACGGGCAGCGACTTCACGATGATGGGATTGAATTAACAACCGCTTAAAAGATTAATTAACAGATTAATGAGTGAAGTGCTTTAGCCGATGATCGGGCAGCGACTTCACGAAGATGGGATTGAGTTAACAACCGCTTAAAAGATTAACCAACAGGTTAATGAGTGAAGTGCTTTAGCCGATGATCGGGCAGCGACTTCATGAAGATGGGATTGAGTTAACAACCGCTTAAAAGATTAACCAACAGGTTAATGAGTGAAGTGCTTTAGCCGATGATCGGGCAGCGACTTCACGAAGATGGGATTGAGTTAACAACCGCTTAAAAGATTAACCAACAGGTTAATGAGTGAAGTGCTTTAGCCGATGATCGGGCAGCGACTTCACGAAGATGGGATTGAGTTAACAACCGCTTAAAAGATTAACCAACAGGTTAATGAGTGAAGTGCTTTAGCCGATGATCGGGCAGCGACTTCACGAAGATGGGATTGAGTTAACAACCGCTTAAAAGATTAACCAACAGGTTAATGAGTGAAGTGCTTTGGCCGATGATCGGGCAGCGACTTCACGAAGATGGGATTGAGTTAACAACCGCTTAAAAGATTAACCAACAGGTTAATGAGTGAAGTGCTTTAGCCGATGATCGGGCAGCGACTTCACGAAGATGGGATTGAGTTAACAACCGCTTAAAAGATTAACCAACAGGTTAATGAGTGAAGTGCTTTAGCCGATGATCGGGCAGCGACTTCACAAAGATGGGATTGAGTTAACAACCGCTTAAAAGATTAACCAACAGGTTAATGAGTGAAGTGCTTTTAGCCGATTGACGGGCAGCGACATCACGATGCAGAGAATAGATTAGTTAACGCCGGTGAGGACGAACCAAACAATACCTCGCCCATTAAGGCGGAAAGTCAACGCTTAACATGCGGACTGGATCCACGCCGAGAGGCGGATTAGTTGACGCCGGTGAAGGCGAACTTATCAAGACCGAGTGACGGATCGTCTTGAGAGGCAGATTAGTTGACGCCGGTGAAGGCGAACTAATCAATGTGTCAACGCATAAAAGGCGGACTAATCAACGCCGAGAAGGCGGATTAACTCGAGAAAGAGATTAGTTGACGCCGGTGAAAGAGAACTAATCAGTACGTCAATGCCTGAAAGGCGGACTAATCAACGTCGAGGAGACGGATTACTTCGCCACTCCAGGCGGATTATCGACGCCTAAAAGGCAGATTAACTCGAGTGGATTAGTTGACGCCTGTGAAGGCAAACTAATCAATACGTCAACGCCTGAAACGGCGGACTAATCGACGTCGAGAAGACGGATTACTTCGCCAATCTAGGCGGAATGTCGACGCCTAAAAGGCGGATAAACTCGAGTGGATTAGTTGACGCCTGTGAAGGTGAACTAATCAATACGTCTACGCCTGAAAGGCGGACTAATCAACGTCGAGGAGACGGATTACTTCGCCACTCCAGGCGGATTACCTCGCCACTCCAGGCGGACCGTCAACGCCTAACAGGCGGACTAATCAACGCCTAAAAGGCGGATTACTTCGCCACTCCAGGTGGATTACCTCGCCACTCCAGGCGGACCGTCAACGCCTAACAGGCGGACTAATCAACGCCTAAAAGGTGGATTACTTCGCCACTCCAAGCGGATTACCTTGCCACTCCAGGCGGACCGTCAACGCCTAACAGGCGGACTAATCAACGCCTAAAAGGCGGATTACTTCGCCACTCCAGGCGGATTACCTCGCCACTCCAGGCGGACCGTCAACGCCTAACAGGCGGACTAATCAACGCCTAAAAGGCGGATTACTTCGCCACTCCAGGCGGATTACCTCGCCACTCCAGGCGGACCGTCAACGCCTAACAGGCGGACTAATCAACGCCTAAAAGGCGGATTACTTCGCCACTCCAGGCGGAATGTCGACGCCTAAAAGGCGGATAAACTCGAGTGGATTAGTTGACGCCTGTGAAGGCGAACTAATCAATACGTCAACGCCTGAAACGGCGGACTAATCGACGTCGAGAAGACGGATTACTTCGCCAATCTAGGCGGAATGTCGATGCCGAGAAGGCGGATAAACTCGAGTGGATTAGTTGACGCCTGTGAAGGCGAACTAATCAATACGTCAACGCCTGAAACGGTGGACTAATCGACGTCGAGAAGATGGATTACTTCGCCAATCTAGGCGGAATGTCGACGCCGAGAAGACGGATAAACTCGAGTGGATTAGTTGACGCCTGTGAAGGCGAACTAATCAATACGTCAACGCCTAAAACGGCAGATTAATCGACGTCGAGAAGACGGATTACTTCGCCAATTTAGGCGGAATGTCGACGCCTAAAAGACGGATAAACTCGGGTGGATTAGTTGACGCCTGTGAAGGCGAACTAATCAATACGTCAACGCCTGAAACGGCGGACTAATCGACGTCGAGAAGACGGATTACTTCGCCAATTCAGGCGGAATGTCGACGCCGAGAAGGCGGATAAACTCGAGTGGATTAGTTGACGCCTGTGAAGGCGAACTAATCAATACGTCAACGCCTGAAACGACAGACTAATCGATGTCGAGAAGACGGATTACTTCGCCAATTTAGGCGGAATGTCGACGCCTAGAAGGCGGACAGGTCAACGCCTATGAAGGCGGACGAATGTTTGTAGTCGAAAGGTGTGACCATGTTTTAAATATGAGTTAATTACCCGGTGAGCATCCTCAATGATATTTTCGAAATTGTATTCGAAGTTTTAAATAACTGACTGTATTTAATAATACTCAGAGTCAAATAATTTATTTTTGTTATCACAAAATGATCTTAGGATATGTATATCCATGCCCCCGCTTTTAATATACATGACAACTTACGAGTTGCGATATATATTAAAAGGAAATATCAAATGAAAACTGCATTTCAAAAATTGCTCCCGATTTTAATTTTCGAAATATGAGTATATGCCCCCGCTTTTAATATATATGAAAACCTACGAGTTGCGATATATATTAAAAGGAAGTTACCAGATGAAAATTGAATTTCAAAATTTGACCCCGCTTTTAATTTATATGAAAATTTGCGAGTGGTGATATATATATTAAAAGCAAGTTATCGAAATAAACCTGATTCGAGTGGGCAAAGGACTGCCCGTAGATTTTTCGTTGTCGAAGAGGCTCTGGGTGCCCGTCTCAGAAGCTGCTGTTTTTTTTTAGGCTGCTTCATTTTAGCAGTTTAATTAAATCTTGGGCTCCTCCTTCCATTTAAAAGATAGGACGGCCCAACCATTTAAATAAACCTGGCCCACAAATATAATTAGAAATAGGCCCAAAGGAATAAATACCAGATTCGGCCCAGGCTAATTATAAACCTGCCCCCATCTTCTCTGGATGGTTCGCAAATTGGAGTTGGGCACGCCGGCGATGTGCGAGTTGCGGGGTGGCGTCGCGAAGGGCGGTTGCACGTGCGGAGAAGCTGGCCGCTGGCGGTTCCCGGAGGTCGGGCTGAGGCGGCTAGGAGGCCGCGCGATTGGAGGCTCGGAGAGGCCGTTCGGCGGGGAGCGGCGAGGGCTAGGCGGCGGTGTTCGGGAGACCTCACTGGGAGACTGGCCCCATTCGCGGCGGCTGGCGGGGAGGATGGCCGCGGTTGTGGGAATGGTCGGTTGGCGGGCTGCGGGAATGGCCGGTTGGCGGTGAGCGGCCAGAGGCGAGATGCGATGAGCTGGGCGACGGGCCAGAGGCGAGAAGGCTGCGGACGGGCCACGCGGGGAGGAGCTCACGACCGGCGGCGACACGGGCAGGCACGCTGGCGGTACGGGGAGGCCGCTGGCTGGGCGAGCCCGGTGGTAGGCGGCGCGAGCCGGGCGAGGAGGCTGGGCCGCGGGGAGGCAGCGAGGCGGAGGATCTGGATAAAGTCGACGCGGGTTGGAGATCGGTGGTGGCGCGGGCAAACTTGTCGGGGAGTTCGGTACGGAGGCTCGGCCGCGGCAGTGAGAAGGGCTTCCAGCCCGGAGGCCGCACGAGGCGGGAAGGCGAGCGGCGAGCGCCTTGTCGGGGAGGAGTGGCGCTGGGCCTCGCCGGTTTGAGGGGCGACGCGGGCAGCGGGAAGGCGTCGTGGGCGACGAGGCACGGAGAAGTGCCGGACGGCGAGAACGGGCACCGGGCTGCGGGGAGCAGCGGGCGGGAGGCGACGGTTGCGGGCTGCGGGGAGCAGCGGGAGGGACCCCGGGTGGAGATGCGTGTCGGCGGGTCGACGAGAACGGGCATCGGGCTCGTGCAGTGGGCAGGCTGCAATTGACGGCGATGGGCGACGCACCAGGCGACGCGAGTAGCCAGCGCTGGGCACCGTGGTGGCGATGTACGGGCGGCCCACTTGATCGGAGCCCGCGGCCGGCCACGGCGGCGCTCGAATCGAGGTTGTCAGTAAATTGTTGACTTTTAGCATAAAAGCATATGTCTTGTATTGGAAAATGTGTAAAAAGACTGAAAAATGTTGTACTGCTCCAGAAAAGCCGGCGCCAAGATCGAGATTGGCAGTGGGGGGCCTGAAGCAAGAAACAATTGCCCCTCTCTCTAATTTTGCTCTGGTTCTGCTTGAAATTGAATACACCATAATACGGTAGTTGTTTGAATTTTGATTTGAGAATGGGGTTTTGATCTTCTGATTTTGATTTGTTTCGTAGGTGGGGATAGTCTCACGTTATGTTAAATGGTTTTGGATGAGTTTTGTACAAACTTGAAGTTTGGGCTTCCAAAAATGGGATCTTATTTTAAGGTTTCTTGTTTGTTGGATGTATTTGTTTTTCTAGTCTCTGTATAGTTGTTACCGATTGCGGGAGAAGCTTGAAAATGTAAAGTGTATATCATAAAAATCTGGGTTTTGAACGGACGGATTTACTGGAAATGTCACAACTTAATGCATGAAAATAAGTTGTAAATGGGTGAAATGATGTAAAGGTGTAGAACCACCATTGTTGTTCGAGAAAAAACTTTGTAGAAAGAACACTTAACTTGATTTTTGTTGAATCTCCTGATGATTTTTTCTTGTTCGGATCTTCATGTCCACACATGGATGAATGAAATTGTTGAGGACCACCCACCCTTCTTCTAGCGCCAAATTGTTGACAGGCATTTTTGTACGGGTAGATTTATGTGGCTCTTTAGGGTATGCCCGACAAACAATAAATATAAACGACCACGAGCGATGGGGGAAGAACTTTCGTTCTTCCCTCGAATGAGAGCTTTTTTCATATATGAGAAATGAAAGGAAATGTGAACCTTTTACAATGAGGGGGTGACCCCCTATTTATAGAGGTTCACCCCCAAAGGCCCAAAAGTGGCCCTAAATTCGTCTCAACCCTTTATTTTAGGGATTTATTACAATATTAATATAAAGATCAACAGTAGACCTATAATACATTAAATATTTTTTTCTGATGTAGACTCTCAATCTTGTCAGGTCAGTGTATCTTTGGGAATTTGACCTCCTGTCAGGCGAGGATATTTCCTGCTGTAACACTTGTGACAATGTTTAGCGTTCTGGAAATTATAATCTAGCTATGTACATTGCAGCAATTAAAGCTAATACCTGGAACAAAGTCAAATCTGAGTCTACAGAGAACTTTATGCTAAACTGATTACACCACATAAAAAGAAAAAGAAAAAATCACTCAAAAGTACCAATTGATAATGGAAAATTATAATATAAAACCTGGGTTAACACCTAAACTCTTAAGGTGTACCTCCACTAGTATATTGAAATTTTCCTAGTTTATTCAACTGAATTACGAAAGAAGGTTGACCATGCTAAAATTCTCAATTTAGACGCTTAATAGGAGTACTTAATAGCTAAATTACCAACAAAAAATAAAACCATAATAATAATAATAATAATAATAATAATAATAATAATAATAAAATTGAAAGAAGATTGACCATTCTATCCTCTCCTCTCGGAGTAGCATCGTATTCTTCAAAAACCCTCGTCAAAACCCTCACCGAATTCCGCACAAAGCTGCAACAATGGCTTGGCGTGGTTCGTTTTCCAGATCGCTCATGTCAACCGCTAGGGCTTCCGCTTTCCGCTCATCCACACCGCGCGCCGCCCCACCCGGCCTTCGCTCTCCTTCCGTCTCTTCTTCTCGCGTCAACTCCCGCCGTTTCTCCTTCTCTAATCCCAGGTCCCTTAATTGCGAATCTTATTACTTCTATATTTTTACCTCATTCCTTTGTTGCGCAATTAACCAATCCTATGTTTCTAGTTTGTTGTATTTTTCCGTTATCTCGAGGAATTAGAGTGTGTCAAAACTGATTTTATCTTACATTGACCGTGCTGTTCTTTTAAATTTACGTTATTTTCATCGGTTTCGTTTTTTTTGCAATAAATGTTCTATTGCCTATTCCTTCGGGCTCGAATGCATTAACATTGTACTTATTCTGTAATTATTCTCGATTGACAGTGTCTTTGCTTTAAAAATTATTTACTTTCTGTTGCAATAATGAAAATTTAAGATTCATTGGTTGACCAATTGAGTTTGATAATCCAATGCAGTACATTGGGGCAGCTGGGATGCACTCAATCACTATTGCCACTGCATAGCATGGCTGTAGGGGCAAGGATGACTTCTCATTTGGCCGTCAATTTGCGAGCTTTCTGTGAGCTGTCCCATGGTACCTTCCACCGTTCTTGTCCGGATCGCTAGTAGTTTCTTTGTGAGTCTGATGCTATTGTCATTAGGATAGCCTTGGTGGTAGATACCTGCAAAGAAACTGAAAACTTATGTGCTCTAATTGATCTAACTACTGGCCTACTTGTGAATACTGTGATGATCTAAGGGTGAAATAGTTATAATTATACATTTGTTAACTTTATAATAGTCAGCCGATAAAAAGTTGTAATTATTAGGATCCATTGGGAAGAATGGGAAAGATGGTTGATGTCAGCAGAGCTTCCGAACAATGAAAGGTAGGAACTGACTGTACATTGTGCATTGATTTATCTTTAAACTTGTAATTTGATCTGGTGTAGGTTTTTGAATTTATGCTACAGCAGGAAAGAAAGTTACTGAATTTGCAATTTTGTTTGTTTTGGAAAAATAATGAATTTGTGCTTGAAATGTATATACTTGCAGAAATTTCGTAAAAGAACTTGTACATTGCAAGAATAATGTTGTTGAATTGTAGAGATAAGAGTCACACAAGTATATGCACAGTTGCACATATGAAATGTGCTCTATTTGCACTTAATGTGAGAAGTTAGAAACATTTATCTTTTTTCAATTGAAGAAACTTGTAAAATTACTAACTGATGTGAAAAGTAGAGACAGAGTCACACAAGTATATACGCACGTGCAGTGTGCTCTGTTTGCACCTAATGTGAGAATTTGGAAACATTTTTCTTTTTTCACTTAAACGAAACTAATAAAATTACATGCATTTTCTTCTTTTCATTTTTTCATTTTATTTTTCCTTTTTCTTTTGGGTCCTTGAATTGTTGAACTTTGGAAAGTTAGAATTGAAGCATTTCTAAAATGATGCACAAACTTTAATAGTATGAAGTATTAATGTAAATCTAGTCATAAAATGCTTGTTAGAAAGCTAGAATTGAGTGTTTCAAACCTGAAGCACAAAATTAAACAGTCATTAACTATTACATGAAATGTAGTCTGAGGCGCTGACCAAAATAAAAGGAATAAAAACCTTTGAAGAAAAGCATCTTTTATAGAATATCTACTCTCCTTGAGAAGCGTCATCTAAAGTGACTTACCAGTGTTGCTAACTTGTTTTCCGTGGTTTATGCATGTAGTGTGAATTGCCATCTTGTTAATTATATAAAATGCTGTAATGTCAAATATGTGGCATTCTCTATGATTTTTGTGGTGCTATCAGCTATGATTGTGTGTGAGGGATGAGCAATCCCCTGTTTGCCGAAATGAGATAAATCTACTCTGGCTATCGGTGAATCTTCTCTCAGCTAGTTAAGGTAGTTGATTTTAAAGTGAAAAACCATATCTCTTACATCTGATACCGGTTTATGAAAGTCCCCATAAATTCTTGTTTCAAGTTTATTAATTACCTCTTTCACAATGGTGAGCAGCTCAATGTTCTGCTTGGCGCTGTTAAAGAGGATAATGTGAATCTGAAGAAAGATTATGGTCTTTCTGAACCCTGTCTTCATAGGACTACATTGAGATATTATTTACCTAGCAGATGGTCAGTCGGTTGACATTAGTTGTGTTGGAAGCTTATTTCATGTGATGGTAGTTATATAATGAGAAATTCTATTTGAGGACAGTGGAAAACAAATAAGAAACTTAGCTGTAGGATTGACCACCTGGTTGGTTTGAGAATTTGTTTGGCCTTTGTGATTGGCTGTTATTGCCTGGGTATCAACTTTTTTATCTTTTACTAGTCAAATCGTATTTACTAAGGTTTGTGATTGGCTTTTACTTTTGGTTATCAACTGTTTTTGCACGAAATTTTATATGGTTTATGAGACATGTATAACATTTTAAGAATGTGTCAAGCTAGTATAGGGTATAGAATTCCTCTTTGCTTATCTTAATTATTCTGCTATATTAACATTTATTGGTTCTTGACAAAAGAATTATGTAGAAGTACATTAATTTATTTTGGTAGATTTTTAGTTAGAACCAATAACATGAGCCCTGTGATGCCTACCTAGACAAGCTATTAGAGAAGTCGTACAAGTTCTTTGAAACCTGGCAAACCAGTTATTTTCATGGCCTTTTTAACCTGTAATGTTGATGAAATAAGTTATATTTGTTGCATAACACGGAAAGTCTTTATTAGAACTGTTGGAACACTTGTTGTTAGGTGGCTTGGATTTTCACCTTTTAGGATGTCTGTTCTGCTCTATTTAGTGCTCAATAAACAAGTGACTCTACATGCTAATGCTTCTTGAAGTGATTGACAACTCACCAAAGCTTGTCTTGTACTCCCTGTGGCCATTAAAAGAATGTTCATTGACTTTTGACAGGTTTTAAGAAAACATGGATATATTATGTAAAATAAGGGTATTTTAGTATGTTGAATCCATTTATGAGTTAAGTGGTTGTTTGTGAATGTAAAATCAACTACATGTGCAATAGTTAAGTGATGATTGAATGGTAAAGAAAGAAAAAAAGATTGTTGTAAAAAACAATTTGAGCATATTTATAGTGGACGGAGGGAGTAATACACAATGCTTGATGCTCTCTTAACCTTGTTTTACAAAAACTGTAAGATAAATAAAATTTGAGTTCTTGCAATTGTCATGCACGCCTTGTTAACTGATCAAATTTTATATTTTGTCAGGTACTTGAACATAGTGTTGCTCAAGCACAGCACAATGCTTAAATCCGGTGCTTGGTCAACAGGTGTATCATCGGGGAATTTTTCCTCCTTTGGGGAAAAAGAATGGAACTTATCAATAAACAATGATACTTCATTTTCATATTTTTTTGTAGATCAGACTTGAATTTCAGATGGTTAAAATTATAACTTAGAAATTTTTTACGTAGCTGAAATGTTTGTGGTTGTGGTGCTTGACCTACGCATGGAGACTGATTTTCAATGCTATTTACTTCAGCATTCATCATTCATCATTCATCATTCTAACATCTGACCAGTACTTCTATCAGTTGTTTTTTCTTTTTTTTACGAAAGTACTTCTATCATTTGTCCTCGGTTTTTGTGCACAGGTTTTATATTATCCTCCTCCATTATAACCAATCATTCACTTCTGACAGCAACCCTTATTTTGTTCATTTTTTTTGGTGCCAGGAATAAATTAATAACCTTTTTATTTCAATACGTAATTAAGATGCGTTGTGGTTTAATCTTGCGTTTACGCAAGTTCATCCCACTATAGGGATGAATCAGGTATTCCGCTAGATCACGTTATCATTTATATTAGTGTGGTGTATCCTCATTAAATATTTTCTCTTCAAATCTTTTCCTTAATGGATCCCTATTTCTAACCATTATAATGGTGCACCTTGAAGGAATTTGTATTAGTCCAAAACATTACTATTTCTCAGGTTTTCTCATTTATTGGAGCAACCTTCGTCATCACAAACAGCATATATTAATCAGATGAAATACGATACCAAAATACAGTAGAAATTTGTACTTATCCTTAATCCAAAGATGAACCCGTTTGGCTTTTTGTTAAGTTGTAAATGAGATGACAGCCAAAACAGTAAAATCCACGGTGATGATGTTAAAGAAGGAGCAATGCATGTGTCCTAGTCATTTCAATATCAAGATTCGTGATGTAGAGCAAAGATCATAGACTATAATAAGTGGTCCTCTTGCAAACTTCCATCACCACACCAATAATTCAGGGGCCACACACAAATTATGCCATTAGGTGGAACAGTCACACCAAGAAGTGATCCTATGTGAAAAGCTATAGTCGGCCAAACACAAGTACTAATACTAAGCATCACCTTGGAACTGCTCCTTTTAGATGCTGTTTACTTGCCCCTACCACTTTGATATTAATGTTCACAAATTTGTATGCTTTTTTTTCTTTTCTTTTTTAAAGGGATAATCAATATTCTTCTTGGCCTCACTCGGGAATGGTAATGGGGCAAGTACAAACTCGAACCCACATTGAACCTACCTCACTCGGAGCGGATTTGGATCCGATTCAAACTATCCAGTGCTGGTCGTGACTTTTATAGGACCTGTACCGTGAACTTGTCTTATTTAATATTAATATTATTTTATTGTATATATATATATGTGTGTGTATTTATATAAATTTATATTCATATTATTGAATTTAAAGTTTTTGGTATATGAATTATTATATGTTATTTTTAATTATTTGATGAATATTGCATATTATTTTAAGTAAACATAAGTTTAAATTTGATTTATTTAATTTTAAATTTAAATATTTTATATTTAAACATAGTATAAATTAAACAGAGTGGGACGGGTTGGACCGGCAGGTCTTGGACAGATCCGTGTCCATGAAAAAGTTTGGCGGGCGGATTCCGGAATTGGCGAAACCCGTTCCAGATTCAGCACATTGTCTTCCCAATACCTCACTCCATTCAAAATATGGTTTCGTTATGTTCATTCTTTAAAAAATAAAATAAAAAATATTGCAATAGTATCGAGGCCACATTGAGGTTGGTTTTTAGGATCACAATTTGAAATTGACTCTCTTGCGCTTCATCAGTGATTGATACATGTCCCTAATAAGTATGAAAACATTTTCTTTACTCTAAATATTCCAATTTTGTCCACAAATCAGGATAGATAATTTTAAAAGGGAACAGAGCGAACAAAGGGCAACGTCGTGTTAATCTAATTATTCTCAATCTCAGATAATGCTGAGAAAAGTTTTCCAACCAAGAATTCTGCTTTGGAGATTCTTCAATAACCTAATCTCTTTTAGCTCCGTGTTCACTTTATGAACGAAAAACAGTCTGAACAGTCAACAATGTGAAATTGCTTATCTGCAATTCTACATCCCATTGCAAATGTCACATTCTCCAAGTCAACACCACACTTATCTTGTGCCAAACCTTTAGTTTTCCGATTTGCAGAGTCTTATTGCACTTTCTTTACACTTTAGTCCAAATTATTTTTCATCTCCTCTTCCAACTATGGGAGTTACTACCACGTATTCTCGAATAATATAATATTGAGTATATATAGTGTGAAACTTGTTTATAATGAAACTGATTTGTAACTAATATTTTTTAGTGAAACAATTAATACCCTTCAGAACTAATTTATTTTTATGAAAATAACTAATACTCTTTAATAAAACAACCAATACCCTTCAAACAAGTTTCAAAGTGAAATTTGTTCTTGCCCATCCTATTTATCTCTTATCAACATTATGATCCTATACTTGAAACATAAGATAGAACATGATGATTGGAACACGAGATACATGTATCTAGCAAAAATCACGGTACAGGTCAACACAAATTTCTTGATCGTCTCGGATATAAATTACCTAATGTTTACGTCACGTGTGAATTAGCAGGGCATACGTGCAGGCAAGGGAATCAATTACAAAAGGAATAAGTCAAATAGTTAAATCTTAAAACTAAAACATAAGTCATGCTTATAAGTGGCATATTATTGTATACTAACTCAATTGGCTAGAAAAATTCCTTCACATAAAATTCATGTGCACATGTTACAGGGTTTGTGGATACCCACCCCAGCATAGAAGGAAAGGATGTGTGTATGAGAGTTCACACATTGACATAATGGTAAAGTATGCATTTAGTTCGAAACTACGGATAATACTTCTCTCTAATCAAATGAAATTCAACTAAAAATGAGTTGAACAATTATCAAATGTCCACGTCAAGTGTGAATAAGCTGCAACAACATCAAAATTAATCATATGCCCACCGACCGACAAACTTATATGTTCACCATTAATGTGGTGATGATACATAAACAGAGAGTTCACTTGACTACTTAAATTTGCTTCTGTATCATTATCTCATTTGTGGTGCTCAGACAAATTTGTGCTCACAGGTAGACACGATCCATTCTTATCTTATTATTGACCATGCAAAGCTCGGATTTTATTTTTTTTAAGGTGCGTGAATATCCATTCGAATTTACTTAAAAGGGCGAATTAGGGGAAAGATCACAAAAAAGGGTGTGCGCGCGCGCACTAATAGAGGCTTAAATAGTGTAACACTGAGTATAGAATAAAGTGAATAGTCCATGGGTGTGGGAGAGATTAAAATTAAACAGGGCATAGTGGCCAATAGGATTTGTGGTCTTCTTATCTTGAATATAATATGCATAAGTCCAGATCAAAGTACACTGACTATTGAATGCCAGAAAGGAACAAATACTGTTGTGAAGCCACAACATGAAGACACCCACCTAGATACTCATGTATTCAGATAAAACTAAAGAGAAACTGGTTAAGATACCCACAAATCTTTTTTTTCCTAACTTTTCCCACCATTATTGCCAAGTTACCATACCCCACCACTTTCCACAAGACTTTTTATGTATCAATATCAAAACACTAGCAATATGAAATAATTCTGCAACCACTAGCTTCAGCATCTATATTCTAGATTAAAGCTTATCATTTACTCACATTTTCGTCATAGAGGGAACACTCTTTCTATGTGGGTTCCATCTCCATCACATCTCATACCTAACTGGCTTTTGAGCCTTTGGAAACTCATGTTTACCTAAGAAAAACATTGAAAGAAAGTTAACACACAGACACAGGATAGGAATAATAGCTTAAATTCATTCCTGAAGAAGCAGCCCAAGATAAAAGTCTAACTAGATTCTTACGATCAGAGAAAGTGATAATAATTTTGAAGTGGCAGAAATCATGGCAGGCAAAAAAAAAAATTATGAGGATTGATGGTGACTCGAAGTGGAATTGTCACTGGAGTTCCAACACTAGTTTACTTTTAACTAATCCAATTAAAAACCAGTTAAAGTTGATGTGGTTTCAATAGATAAGGAGAAAAATGGTGAGTGGGGAAT
Organism: Ballota nigra; assembly: GCA_947034835.1. Lineage (NCBI taxonomy): Eukaryota > Viridiplantae > Streptophyta > Magnoliopsida > Lamiales > Lamiaceae > Ballota > Ballota nigra. The sequence goes on along the minus strand of OX344721.1, from coordinate 63,660,638 downwards.
CTCAAACTCGACAAAGGCAACGATTAACGATGATGTAATCATTCCCCCTTGGGAAAACCCAAGCATCACCTGGTGGGGACAGTAAGCAGACATATGATAGATCTAAAGATGTCTTATACCACACTGCTTCATCTAGTCATTCTCAAATTATTCCATACCTCAGATATAGAACCAATTTAAGAGTTGAGCAAAGGATTCAACAGAAGTACCTTCATTCACCACTGTACTTTCAACACCAAGAAGTGAACTAAGAATCAAAAAGAGAAGACTCTTCTCTAAAGAAGATGCCTAGTGAAGGAAGTAACGACCAAGAGACAGCACCACAAAATCCGGGAGAGTGGCTGAGCCTGGGAAGGGATCCACACCAAACAGTCAAAGAACCCGAGGTACAATCAAGACTTGCTTCAGCCAAGGTTTTCTCATGCAACTTCTGCATGAGGAAGTTCTACAGCTCACAAGCATTGGGTGGACACCAGAATGCTCACAAAAGAGAAAGGGGTGCAGTAAGACATTACCAGTCACACAAGATGATGGCCATGATGATGCCTATGCGTACTTCCATGTTCAGATCACTCGGGGTGCAAGCCCATTCCCTTGTGCACAAACCTGGCAGAGATGGAAACACGGTCGTGGCAAGATTTAATGAGGCTGATACGAGATTTGGAACAGCATGCCAGCCTACCACACTGAAGGAAGCAGCGGAGTTGATGTGGCCTGGAAGTTTCCGATTGGATCACCAACCGGATCAAAAATTATCCAACTCAACTACGCTCGACTTAAATCTCAAACTTTGATCAGTTGTTATTGTGTTATCTTCAAATTTTTATGTACCCTACGCTTTTGAGATTTTCCTATCAGATAGGTTACTACTTAAAAGCCCAGGTGTGTCGGTATTGAATTTCAATTCATTGCACTCGTGAATAAGTAGGTAAATTTTTCATCCACTTGCTGAAAGAGGAATTCCAGCCCTTTATTAATGCTCTAATGAGACACTTGCAATTAATAGATGTTCTACTCTCTAAGCACCTTTGGTACAACACTCCCTACTAACATCATCTTCAACTGAGATATAACTTTAAGAAGGGATAGAAGAGTTAGAAACATTCATGTAACGTAGTTCGGTCATAGTTTTCATTGCTTCGATTGTCATACAGCACATCATATTGAAGAATATAAGTATGTGCCAGTATATGTTTCTATGATTGATGACTAAAAATATCTTTACATAGAAAAGGAAGCTGAAAAATAGACAAACTTTGAACCGAGATCATTTATTTTGGACAAAGACTTTTGAAGAAGTTCAAGCATAAAAATTGATTAACACTAATCTTAAGCTTTTAAAAAATAATGAGCAGTTTTGTGCAGATGCAAACCCATAAAAAAAAAAGAAAAAAATCAACTGGCTGTATACAACCGAAACCAGAAAGAAAACCAAGTAAAAGTTAATTAGAGATTCCCCGAAAAATTCATATAACCACATTTGCAAGAGAACATTATGAAGACTTGCAGGACAAAGGATAGTACATTCACCAATCTTTTGCATCTGAAAACAATTTCAAAAGTAATTTTATCTGCATCTGGATATCAATCATCAGTTGAAGTAAGATGAACTATGCTAGAATGATTGAAAGCCCAATATCCAAAAAACCAATTACTGCAAAAATAAGGGGAGGAAGAAAAAGTAATGCAGGGTTATGGATCCCATACCAATGAAAATCAAGACTGCTGTGGTCTTAACAAGCTAGATCATGCCAGGTGGAAATACATGAGGATATATTATTCACCCATCAACTGGTGCTTTGGCCTAGTTAGTTTAACAAAATGAATATCCACAATTTAGGCCTCTCAGGGACTAATTAGCAGAGGATGGATAACCAATTTGTCCCTGTTTATAGATACTCGGGCAGTAGATGCTATCATTCAAGGATATTTGGAGAAAGGCAAATCTCATGGCGAGTAGCAAGGCAAGTGGAATTTACCCCAACAGTTTCAAGAGGCATGCAATGTTGAGTGGGGAATAGGTGGAGGTTGTATTTAATGAATGTAAACTGCAGTCTTTTGCTTGTAGTTTAATCTGTTAACTATCTCACCTTCAGAAACTAAACTGGGTCATAATTAAGTTTTCACAACCAAGTAAAATGTTTTTCGCATCTTCCACAGGAGCAAATAGATATGGATAAAGAATGATTTTACTATTCTTACCCTTAATTGTCCACATCAACCAAAAAAAATCACACAAGGTTTTTGATATTACTGAAAGATAAGCCACTTCAAAGAGGTGACATATCATTGACTTGAATAGCATTTTTAAGTAATTATATAGGCTCTACAACCACTTTATTATGATCATCTTTCATTAATTAGCTAACTTGTCAACAACGTATCATGTTTCATCCTATGTGAGATGGGTGATAAAACTGATTAAGATAAGGATAACATGAGGCTTACCTCTCCAACTATTAAGCTTTTACGATTTCATGTAGACCCCTTACCCAGCAATATCTATTTTACATGCCATCAGTAGTCCACCAAAATGAAAATCTCTCTCTTTTATGGGCTAGTTGCGCCATTTTACTTTACCTGCATTTAGAGATTCTCACCACGTTCGTCGTTTTAAATTGATGTTTCTGATTTAGAAATACATATGGAAAACTATATAATTATAATCAAATGCAGCAAGATTTCTTTCAGTCATCAAAGTGGCTAATCAAGTTTTACCAACTTTAAAAAGATAATTAATAGAACACCGAGAAGAGTGCAATTTTCCCATCAAACAGGTTATGGCTTCTAAAAATAACATAGAAATCTACATAATATATCACTCTCAATTCTTCAGGATGATTGGCAAGCTTCAGCCATTAAATAATGTTATGGACTATTACAGCTTACAGTATTTATTTTATCATAAGCTTTTGGGTCTTGTGCATGACAATTGGAAGCCTTTCACTGATGATACCAGGATCACTGTATGCAGCGGAATCTGTAGGATACCCTTTCTGTAACAATTAATTCAAAAAATGAATAAATAGTTGCAGCAACAGATCTAAAGAAAATAAATACAGAACTACCAAAAAATAAAAAAATAATTAAGACAGAACAACCAGATTTTAAGAAGTCAACTAGTAAAAAACATAAATTATGTGCTGGCTGACAAGTATAGTAACACTTACAGATGACAAGGCCGTAAAGGTGGCTTCCCTCCAGCAGATTTCTCGAAGAATAACTGGTTCGGTACTCTCCGTAAAAGTACAATGCATACGAGTGTCCCTCAATCTCATAAGCACTCCATCTACTCTAAGCTGTAAGATAATGTCTAACAATGAATAACCAAGGAAGCAACAGTAGTAACACAAGCATTATCCCTACAATCAAGTCCGAGTATATATATACCTAGTACAGATGTAGATTCTACAGTAAAATATCAAGGAACAAGAAGTATACAGATAAATCTGATGTATTCTTCTGAAAATTAAAATAACACAAGAGAGAACTTCTGAATGGCATCTTGTCAAGGACACATCTCACAAAAATCTGAAAAAGACTCACCCAAAAGCGCAAGAGAAGATACCATCCACTTGGCATGACTCTCTGCAACGTCACACAGATAGTGAGAATAATTGCAGTTAGTCCTTTCACCTAGGAATGAAGAAGATTGTAAATTACCAAAAATGAGAATTGTTTACCACTTTAACTGTCAAAAGAGAGACACCATTATCAGCCAATTCATCTTCATACAACACGACCTGTGGAAATATTGAAGATGGTGTTGTTGATCATTGTGTGAAAAGTATCAGGAGATGCATTTCATTCCTGAAGCATCTGCTCCTAAAAGCTCCAGGAAGACCATCAACTAATTACAAACCTCATCATAGAAAAGAATGGGTTCTCTAGATCCCAATGCAGCCATATTAATTTGTTCCTGGCAGTCTTCCCAGTGAAGATTACAGCTGCTGTCCTCAGGAGCTCCTCTTCCAGACTATTCAATAAAGAACATCGCCTTATAAGGATTTCAAATGTAAATAACAAATAGAACAATGTAAATTATAAAAAAATATGTTAAGCAAAACCGGAAAGCCTTCTTTAACAAGAGTCAATTAGTCTACATAAAATTGCACCTAAGGCATATTAGGTGCAAAGGTTAGCAGAACTTAAAAAAAAAAATATAACATTGACAACGATAAGCCTCTCTCACAAATGAATCCTCTCTACATCAAGGACAACAAAGCCCATGCATCACTTAGAGAAGGCACACCTCAAGATTTTTTATAACACTAGCACTTCCAGAGTATGGTGTTGTGAACGTATAGTCATAATCTAGTAGCACCTCATCAGTAGGCTTCCTGCGAGAATTAGAAAATAGCAATAACAATAGAATAATTAGAAGACGTGCAGAGAGAGAACAATATAAGGAGCACTATTTCATGCACCGCATGGCACTTCTTAGTATTCACCCAGATTAAATGTTGCCAACTATAGGTTTTGAGTCCTAGATCATGGAGCACAGAGAAGAAAAATATCCCATAGATCTGTACGGAAATTTATTGGTATCCCATGACTCATCACGAGGCATAGCAACAATGTATACAGATAAATGCCATGTTCATCAAATGGTGATAATTATAGCAGTAATCATATAATAGGGTCAGTTTAACTATTTTTAAAATCCCAAAGCAAATATAACCTCAAAGAATCATTCTGACTTGAAACAAGCATTGCTACATATTTTAGAATTGCCAACTGAAAGAATGTAGGCACTGCAATAAGTCACCAAGGCCATTACATTTAAATATGCAGTTCATTATAGTATCTCATACGAAGTTGATATAATGTCATACAGAAAGTTATTAGAAGTAGCCGTATAGGGGCGATCAGATATGCATACCATCTAAATTTCCATTTTGCAGCTGCTGGAACTTCAACTGGAGGCAATGACTCCTGCTTCCAGCCACACATAGCATCAAATGCATTAAAATGAACTTTAATGCCACTGCTCACATGTGTAAGAACCAAAGAACTCTCACCAAAAACCATCTCGGGCAAGTGGGACGTCTGAAGCTTCTCTTCCCACCTGCAGGTATAGGTAGGCACTTGTAATTACTCAAGATGAGAAATTACATCATAAGAATAATATGGATCATCAGGAAGCAATATCCAAATCTAGCAAGCCACCATTGAACTATGATTGTGGATGTCAGGAAGAGGATTCTATGGCAATTGCCTGAACTCGGAAAGAAAACTTGCAAGTCATGGCATTTGAAAGAGAGGGGATAATCAAAAGAGAGCTTGATGTCGAGGACAAGGATAATAATTTTTACAAAATTAATCATTTGAGTAGAGGTTAAAATATACTAAATATACAGATGATTCCATATTAATACTACTCAAACTAGTGGTAAAACGAACGAGTACTATATTTCCATCTGTTTTTGAATATATGCTTCATTTGGCCATCGTATGTTTTATAGGAAAATGACAGAAATTGGTATATAGTTTGATTGAAGTTAAGTTTAATGTAAAGAGAAGCAGAAGGGTTAATAAAAGGACGCTCTCAAAGAGAAACAGAAGCACAGGGATGATTTCCTGCAGAGCAATTGGAAGAAGTGAACAAAATGGTCCTAACAATCATAGTTAACCGACTCCATTAAGCCATTGAATATAGAACTCACTCAATAAGCACTTGGATCCTTATATTTCCCGGGGTGGGGGGGATGGGGTCTGCGATCATTTTGCTCGTGCGAAAGTGATTAAAATTAGAGATTGTAAGAAGTGAAGGTAAAAGTGGGTTTGGCCAAAAAAAAAAAAAAAAAGGAAGCAGGTTTTCGCTGCTTGAGCTTTTGGCCTTAAAATCTCTAAAAACATTAAGGTAAAAAAAAGAGAGTCAACAACGTTATGATTCTCAGCGGCATTCTAAATTAGTAGTTATATCACAGAGGAGTTTCTGGCACAAAATAATCATGCTTCAAACGCTTACAATTGTACACTACCCACACACACACTAAAACACACAGAGAGCAGGGTAGAAGACAATACTCTTGGAGAAGAGAAGAGTTGAGAATGGAACGCTTGCAAGACTCGATCTCCCAACCACGAATGAGAAATCCAAGACGTCCGCCGCCCAGCGCCACCGCGCCGGCCGCCTTGAGCTCCAGCTCGTCGCTTTCATATTCCATTTCCGGTTAATTCGTATAAAAAAAAATAGTATCAGGAAGAATGCTGAAACTCTCGCGCTTTTTGTAAAGTATTTATTCTCACCACGTTAAGTATTGAGCCCAAGCCCATGCTAATCATTGTATAACGGCCCAATTAAGGTAGCCAATTAATTTCTTTATGTCACAGGTTATTTATACTAGCCTCTCTCTTAAATACACTACCAGGGGTGGAAATAGGTCGAGTCGAGCTAGACTTTTCATTGGACGGCCCGGGTCTGCTATTTAATATTTGGGTCTAGATCTGGCCTGTTAAATGTTATAGGCTTTTTTTAGAGTTTTGGTCTGACCTTTTTAATAAATAGGTCTGGTCTGAAAACCTTTTAGGGGTTTTTTTTTATTATGTTTACAAATTATATTCAATAATTATATTATTATTAAAAATAGGGGGCGCTTGGTTAACAACTCTTCAATGGTAATAGGAATGAGATTGAAAATTAGTGTAATTAGCATGATTCATGAGAACAAAATCACTATCTCTCCTCCTAAATAAGGTAATCACTACTCCATTTTGATTACTCGATTTTCTTCCTATAATCATCCTCATCAATCATTCCCCCATTTCTCCACTAACAACCATTTGTTGTCAACTTCTATTCCAAAATTGGGTCATTACACTAACAATGGTGATATCATTGGAACACTGATTCCCCTAACATATCATTTCTCTTATGAGGGCGTATATGAAAATAAATTTTCATTCTCATTACCATTGAAGAATTGCTAACCAAGCGCCCCCTCATAACAATTAGCTCTTTAAATCTTAAAATGAAGAATAAAAACAATTTACAAAAGGATTATCAAATAATAGCATAATAACAAATTAAAATAATATTTTAATTTATATTTATATTAAATATTTATTATATTATATTATATTATATTATATATATATATATATATATATATATATATTAATATAGTTTAATAGGCCGGCCTATTGGGCTTAAAAGACTTATAAAAAAAGGTCAAGTTTGGCCTATTTATATAAATAGGCTTTTAAAAAAGTCTGAGTCTGGCTCGTTTACTAAACGAGAAACCAGCCGAGTCAAGCTGGACTTTAGACAGGCCGAGTCATAGGCCCCTGTCGGGTAGTCTGGCATATTTCCATCCCTAACCAGGATGAATATACTATTTGGTGTTCGAAAAAAATTCAAATTTTTTACCTTTTCAGAAAGAAAAAAATCGAACATAGTGAAATTTATAAAAAAAATCAGAAATTATTTTAAAAAAATTTACAAATTTTCGAGAAAAAAAATCGAGGGTAGTGTATTTAACAAAAAGGATAGTGCATGTAACCTTCTTTATTTATGGGCTAGTCCATCGGTTTGTAGTTATATTTGCATGTATTTTTTTCTTTCCGGGCATAAAAATAAAATAGTAGGTCTTGACCATATCACGCGTTTATACTTTAAAAGAGATTAATGTTAATTTATGCTAAATTGTGAATCGTCTCATACAATTTCTTGTCAAAATAAAATTATTGTCTTCACATTTTATTATGAATTATTAACTAATTGCCAGGTGTAAGTACTTAAGCCTACTAGTTGAGTGTGAGGGGTGAGGGGTTACATGTAGAGGGGAGGGCGGGTATTAGGTCTAGGTGGTGGAAGGATGTGGTTGAAATAGGGAGGAGGCTAGGAGAAAATTGGTTCATAGAAAATTTAGAGAAGGGAGTGGGAGATGGGGAAGATACTAGTTTCTGGAACGATAGATGGGTGGGGGATGAGGTTCTAGTCAAATAAAAATCTTGATACATGTAAGGAGTTAGTGATGAGAGGTAGAGAGAGAGAGAGAGCTCCGAAGAGCGAGCAGGGGGTAGTCCGTAGGACTCGCTTCTTCCACCCTTATTCTGAGTGGCAACCGGTGAGGCACAAATCTAGCTTAGGATCCCTAGCCGTCAGAGTGGTGGTAGATCGGTGTCACTGGAAAACAATTGGACTAGTGTATGGAATTCTTCTGGTAGATTTGTTATCTTTTTCTTTCAGAATTTCCCAGATTCTTGCTCTTGGAAAACGATTTTCGAGAAAATAGCTGCGGTGGAACGGATTAGGAATTTGTTCATTCCAGAGAAAAGAGACAAACGTGGTCGCCGTTATGGTTTTGTTAGATTCGGATCCAATATTCGGGTGAAGGAGGTGGAGGAGAAGTTAAATAATATCTGGATCGGCTTGTACAAACTGAGAGTTGATTAGGCGTGAAATTGTCATGATTCGTAGCTAGAAATGCCCAAGTTGTAGTTGATTTTGTTGAGTATTTAGAGTCAATTGAGTACTATTTCTACACATTGATGAATTTGTCTCCTTTATGCTCATAAGTGAATCGAGGGTGAAAACCTGAGTTTGTAGGACTTTGAATCGACTCAAACGGATGCCCGGATGAGAAGATATCGAAGAAATACGAATGGTATTAGTGCGCGAGAAGAAAAGTATTAGTTGAAGAAGAAGAAGGACCACTCGAGTGGGTCCACTCGAGCGCCACCGCTCGAGGAAGGAGATGGCTCGAGCGCCAAAAACTTACAGAAGATTTTATCCGTTCGAGTGGCTCGAGCGCCACCGCTCGAGCCTTGGTGCCATTCGAGCTACACTACTCGAGCGCCTCCACTCGACCCTTGGAGTCATTCGAGCTATTAAGCTCGAGCGCCCCCGCTCGAGCGGGTGGTGCTCGAGCACCTTGGCCCTTTTTCCTTCTGATCCGTTTTTCCGGCCCATGAGTTCCCGAATTGGCCCGATGCATATATATACTCATTCCGAACACGATTTTGGGGAGGACTTGGCATACCAGCACTTTCAGAATTTCTTTTTAGAGTTAGAAGAGTACTAGAGACGAGCAAGTTTATTTTTACGTAATCGAGGTTTTACTTTACGAATTCTTATTTCGGTTTGGATTTTAATTTATTTTCGTTCGCTCTTTGACATTGAATACTTGAGACTTCATTTTATTAATCAAATTTCAGTTCTTAGCATTTATTTTCTTTAAACCCTAGTTTATGTTTAGTAGTTACTTAGTTCAAATCATCATGTTTATGTTCGTTATTTCTTCAATTGCTTTTGTTGTCGTTAAAGCCATGTCCGGCTAAAACCCTTGTATACTTAGGGTAGGATGAACTCGTAGAAGTAGGATGTGGGTACGTAATTAGGGTAATTCGCGACGTTTAGTTTTAATGCTCTTAATTAATGAATTCTTAAAATCAATCTTAAATTTACCTTTGAATTTTGTTCGAAAAGTGTTAGAGAGAGGACGACCTTATCACTCTTTAATAACTAGTAGACTTAACGAGAGGGTTTAGAAAGGGTTAATTAATCTACCGTTTATCTAGGGAGGACGGCTGCATCACCGTAGTTAAATTAGGGTCTCGTTAATTAAGCACTATCTATTAACTTGTTAGTGGATTAGTGAAGTCGATTGTTAGGATAAAGTATTAGGGTTGAATTCTTGAGCTTTCATCTTGCAATCTTTTACTTAGGTTATTTCTTGCACGTCACGGTTATTTTGATTATGTACCTGCTCCGTTAGTATACGTAGGAATCCCTATCCTGAGCATCACCATCACATATTCAGAAACACACTTTTACGTTCTTAGTTTAATTTTCCTTTTTGCATTCGTACAGTAATTTAGTTTAGATTATATTTTCTTTTCAAAATCCCAAAAACATACACTCATATTCACTACGACGCGTAGATCTTTAGGGATCTATTCGCATACATCACTTCCCTTGGGTTCGATAATACTTGGTCCCAATACTTGTCAATACTACAGTGAACCCGTACGCTTGCGGGGAAACTACTAGTAGAAAGCTAGTATTTTCAGTCCAAAGTCAATGATGCCGTTGCCGGGGATGGTGAAGTATGTCATTTGAATAGGACTTTTAGATAGCTTAGTAGTTAGTAGTGAGTGCTTTATTTTTCTGTTAATTCTTACGTGTTCGGCAGTTGCATTTTGATTCTTTTGTTAGTGTTTCAGGTTTATGAAAATACGCTCGCAAGGAGATACGAGCGAAGAGAGAATACAGCTTGATCCTGACACAATAGCAAGAAGAAATCGAGCCTTCTTAAGAAGGATGAACACTACCGGGGGAGATAACGATAATATGGACATCAGTAATGAGTTGGATGATGCTGCAGCTGAGTTCAATAGGCAATGGACCGGGTTGAGGGCAATGGAGGGAATGACAGTCAGAATCAAGTTCCGTTAGGGGAAAGCCAGAGCCAAAACCCGGGTACACAGAACGTAAACATTCCAGCTCATAACCTTGTCCAACATCCTCAGAACAACCCTGCATATCCACAGAATAACTTCCCACAAAACAACTTACCTTATCCTTATCCTTACCCATACCCACCATATCCATATCCACCATACCCGTATCCCCCACCGTCTGCTTATAATCAACCACCACCAGTCCAACAAGTACCAGTACCACCTGTTTATCCTCAGCACGTTCCTCAGAACACCGATCAGAACATGGCCATTCGAGAAAGGTTTGTGGCGCAGCTGCAACGGTATTATGATGGAGTGGCATTGCCTCCGGTAGAGACAAACAACTTCTCAATTTCACCTGGAATTCTAAAACTACTTACCGAGAATCAATTCAAGGGGGAGGTTGGGAAGGAGAATCCTCATACTCATCTGAGGAGTTTTCTGATGATCGCATCCACGTTCAATTATAACGACATGTCTGAAGATGCCAAGAGGCTCGGGCTGTTCCCATTCTCTTTAACGGGAATAGCAAAGGAGTGGTACGATAACACGCTCCCACGGGGAGGTGTAACCACATGGGCCGAGCTCGAGCGTCTGTTCCTCGAGCGATTTTACCCTCTATCTAGAACCATTAGAGCAAGGATAGAGATCTCTTCTTTCCGCCAGAAGCCAGGAGAGGACTTACGTCAGGCGTGGGAGAGATACTCTAACATGTTAATTGAGTGCCCGCAGTACGGGTACAATGAGGGGAATATCATGACTTTATTCTACAGTGGAGCCAGCAAGGCTGGTCAAGCCCATCTCGACGCATGTGCTAGTGGAGCATTTCTGAACCACGATACAACTAGATGCAGAGAGATCGTTGACAATATTGTCACGAATGCCGGGCAATGGAACGAGGACCCAGAATTTCAGAGAGCATATCACTTAGAGGAGAATGAGGGAACGAAGAAGCTGTTGATGGCAATGATGGAGAAGATAAGCAACCTTGAGATTGGACAACATCTGGTTGGAGGGAATACGGTGGTGAGCGAGAAAGTAGACCAGCCCACAGGACAGCAAGAGGTAGCCAACTTTATGGGAGGACCTTACTACAATCAAGGCGGGTATCCACAAGGTGGCAATCAATTTGGAAGGCCCTCCTATGGCCAACCATTTGTACCACCAGGTCCACAGCCTCCTCAGAATCAGTGGAGAAATAATCAAGGATATCAAGGGGGTCAGCAACCTCCTCAGAACCAATGGAGGAAGAACGAAAATTTCTCATACGCCAATCTAAAGGCCGGAATCACAGTTCCTCCAGGTGTTGATCCAGGTCCAAAGCCCCCAGGTGGAGAAGGCGGTTCCTCGACTGAGGAAATGTTGAGAGCTATCCTTCAAAAGGTGGAGGAAGGAAGCAAAAGATTGTCCTCTTTGGAGTATGATGTTAAAGAGTTACATAAGAAAGATGATCAGCGTGATCAAGAACTCCAGAAGAGAGATGTAGAGCTGAATCAAATTCAGCAAGAGAACAATAGGCGGTTCATTTCGATGGAGTACCAGATGAGCCAGATTGCAAAATCATTGGGTAGAGAGCCGGGTAAATATCCTTCTATGCCGGAGGGGAACCTGAAAGAGCAATGCAAGGCGATCCAGCTAAGAAGTGGAACCAACTATGATGGTCCCCAGATGCCTGCTGATTCGGAGACGCCCCAAGGAGACATTGAGATAGAAGGGAAAGAGCCTAAAGAAGATAGAGATAAGATTGAGGAGGTAGGAGTTGAAAAAGAGGTTGAGGATGAAGGAATTCAGAAAAGCAAAGATATAGATGAATTACAGAAGAGCAAAGAGCCTGAAGAGGAAGACATTGAGGAGATTTAGAGAATTCCAAAGTGGAAAAAGGCAAAGAAAGCAAGGAAGAATGTGAAAGAGACTGAGAGAGATGAATGGGGGGTACCCAAATCTGTGATACCCGTCCCATATCCGCAGCGGTTTATGAAAAAGAAACTTGATGAAAAGTTTGCTAAATTCCTTGATGTTTTTAAAAAGCTACATATTAACATTTCTTTTTATAGCGAAGAGGAGGCGAGTAGATGAGCCCAAGTTGGTGCAGCTGAACCATGAGGTGAGTGCATTAGTGCACAAAGCGCTTCCCCCGAAGTTGAAGGATCCCGAGAGTTTCACGATCTTATGTGATATCGGGAATGGAGTCAAGAAGGGAGCGTTGTGCGACCTTGGAGCGATCATTAATCTGATGCCATTGTCGCTATTCAAGAAGTTGGAAGGTGGAGAACTTCAGCCGATAATAATGACGCTTCAACTTGCCGACCGGTCTATTACTAGACCTCAAGGTGTAGTTGAAGACGTCCTCGTGAAAGTTGGGGATCACATTTTTTCAGCCGACTTTGTAGTGCTCGACATGGAGGAAGATGAGCGAGTGCCTTTGATCTTGGGAAGACCTTATTGGCAACAGCGGGGATGGTGCTAGATGTGGCAAATGGAAAGATAACATTGAAAGTTGACGATTAAGAGATAAAAATTTCCCTATATGAGACCATGAAGTACCTGAAAGAGGATGAGAGTTGTTATTGCATGGATGTCATTGATCCTCGTGTTGAAGACTGTTGGGACATTGTCAGTTTTGATTAAGATCCCAAAGCCCCTGAAAAGATGATTGCCTTAATCTGTCTTTGTCAGGCTAGTCTTGGTTAGGATTAGTACTTAGTCATTTTACACTTCACAGGTACTCAGTGAGAGGAGAACTCACTGGAGACAATCAAGACTCAGAGCCTGAAGACGAAGAGCACCATCCTGAACTTATGGCAGTCTTCTAAGCTGGCTGAGTAAGTGTCAGTGATGAAGAGTATGACCCTGAGATCATTACTAACTCAGTCCTGAAGGGAACAGTTTGTCACTGAGTTAATGGGAAGACTTGGAGTAGAGCCAAGCAATGCAAAAGGAATTTCAGCGTCAGGACAAGACCGGTGAGCTCAAGACAAAATGAACTTAATAAGACAAGCCTGAAGCTCAGGAATAAGTTCTGACATTCTCACCAACCTGATGACGTGGACCAATCCGAGGAGGACACGCACGTACGGAACCTGACATAAAGACTGAATTCAGACTGCATATTCAACGGGCAAGCATTTAATGTGCATTTAATGCAAATACCAAATCCATGCAAGGGCGGCTGCTGCATGGAGATATGTCCGTTTGAAGCCCTTCTACATAGATGGCTAGAAGACTATCTCTCCAACGGATAGTTATTCAAACCACCTATAAATACAGAAGGCCTTGAACCCATTCAAGGGTACGGGAAATTTCCAAGCCAGAAATTACTCAAACTCTCAAGCAATCAAAGCATTCAGCCTTTAAGAGAAACACTCGAAACCTTCTAAATTTCCCAAGTGTTTCTCAGCAACTGAGAGTTATTCTGTATTCCAAGAGCTAATTAGAATTATCTTAAGCTTAGAGAGATTATCCAATCCTTAGCATAGCTTTGCCTTGTAAGGATAATCTCAACTTAGTTGGAATCCAAACTGAAACCAAAACCCTAAGTTAGGCTTGTTGGGAGTAAGTCAGTTAGTGTGATAGTAAGAGGAGTTTGTATAGATCAGTGAGGTAACTGATCTTGGTGCACCTTGGCACGTTAAAAACAAGAATCCCTTGAGTGGATTTCCTGTTAAGTCAGGCCGTGGACGTAGGAGCTTGAGACTCTGAACCACGTTAAACTCCTTGTGTTCTTACTGCTTTGACATTGTGCATACTTGCCATATTACCTGTTCATTCATTGCATTTAAGTTTATCAGGTCTGAATCAATCAACATGATCCTCAAAAGAACACTGCCCTACTAAACACTTCTCAGATTTGAGTAAAACAAGTTTTCAGAAAGCAAACTAAACAAGACTTTAAACTATCAGGGCTCAAACATTTCCGCACTGAACTTGAACTGATAGTTAGCCAACTGACTCGCACCAAGTGTAGTCAGTGGGTGTATTATCAGCTCCTAGTTCTTTACTACTCTGAGTGAAGGGGACTCAGTCAGTTTTAAGTTTGAAAATTGGTATACGTGTATTCCCCCCCCATACACGTATTCCTCAGTCTTGTACCGGGACCAACAAGTGGTATCAGAGCAGTGGTTCGAAAGACCACTGACTTTGAATACTAATAGTTTCAGAGGAGAAACTGTTGGTGGTCACTAAACAGATCTGAGTTTGCCTTTCATAAAACTTGCATCATCATCATGACTTCGAGGAGACTTGAAGCTTCGTTACCTGAATTCTCTGTATCTAACTTTGTCTATTGGAAGTTCAGATTAGAGGCACATCTAGATGCCATCCATGACCAGATGCCGCGTGTACTCAGGGAAGGACCGATCAAGATCACTATTCCTAACGTCAGAGGACTGGGATACGATGATCTTGCGATTGGCGTGCAGGTTCCTAAGGAGAGGAAAGACATGACCAACGATGAAATCAAGATGGTGGGGCTTGACAACGTCGCCAGAAACATCATCTTGCATACGGTGCCTTTCGAGGAGTCAGCCAGGCTGATGAACCTAAAGACGGCAAAGGAGGTTTGGGATGAGCTGACCAGGATGTGCGAAGGGTCAGAAAAGATAAAGGAGAACAAGAGGAATATTGTCATTCAGAAATTCGAAGCGTTCGAGATGCTGCCTGATGAGAGCATAGATCAGATGGAGTCTAGATTCATCAAGTTGATGAATGAGTTGGTGATGTTGGACAAGGATGTCCCAAGGAGAGATGTTGCTTCAAAAATCCTGAATGCCCTTCCTGAGAGATGGGACAACAGTGTAATTATGCTTAAGAACACTCAGGATATGAGTAACATAACTTCTGCTTTACTTTTTTCAGAGCTAAAAGCGCTTGAATTTGATCTTAACAAAAGAAAGAAGAAAGTTCAGTCAGAAGAGGAAGGGAAGGAGAAAACTCCTGAGAAAAGTGTGGCGTTCAAGGCCAGGTCTGAACCTGTTGAGCCCTCATCAAATTCTTCATCAAAGTCACTGATGGAGATGAGCAGGGAAGAACTCGCTGAGGAGTACAGCCTGATGGCCAGACGATTTGACAAGCTCAATTTCAGGTTTGGTCGTTATAAAAAGTTTTATCAGGACTCACGTGACAGGAAACCTGAAGGAACCCACCAAAGCTCGAGGAGATATGAGGAGCGAAGAAACACTGACCAGAGGAGAGAACGTGGTGATGAAAGGAGATATTCTGAACCAAAACCTGAAAGAAGAGACGAACAGAGACGTACTCGCGATGATAGATATCCAACCAAGGCTGAAAGCTCACCGAGAACCAGGGAACCTGACTCAAGGAGGAACCCTGAACCAAGAAAAGAAAGAATAAGTGAGCAGGTAGCATGTTACAACTGTAACAAGATTGGTCACTATCAGTACGATTGCCCGAAGCTGAGTGCTAGGGAGAGAGAGGAAAGGAGAGCCACGAGGGATCTAAGATCTGCTGATCGGAGGGCTATGGTGGCTGAGGATGCAACAGACTCTGATGGCCCCACTGAAAGGTCACCTGAACTCTTCTCGGATGATGAGTACGATGATGTCTGCCTAATGGCTAGGGATGAGCCTGAGGTAACATCAAATTCTGTTTGTGCTTCTTACACTGGTCAAAATCCTGAGCTCAACTCAGAGTCAGTTAGAGAAATGAACCTTCAGATCTGTCTTGATCAATTGATGGTTGATTTCTCCAGACTGCAGGAAACTAATATCTTCTTGGTAGAGGAGAACAAGAAATTGAGTACTGAAGTTCAAAACCTGAATGAACAACTCACTCAGTCTGATCTCAAAGAATCAGCTCAGATTGTGAGACTAACTCAGGAAATTGATATGATCAATTCTGAGCGTCTCCCAAGAGAGAAAATTCTGAAGGAACTGGCTGAGGAAGAGCTGGTCAGGAAGGAAGAGCTGAAAGCACTTAAGAGTAAGTTTGATGACCTCTTTACCAGACATGAAATCCTGAAAAAGAGTGAGGACTCTCTCAAGAAAAAGGTTGCAGCAATGAATAAATCCTCAGTGGCTAGAGAGGAAATAAATAGCAACCAGATACTTGGGAACAAGAAAAAGGGACTTGGATATGTTCCTGAGAAATCCTCACAAGGTCAGTCTCATGTTGCTTCAGGGAGCAACACTGAGAGGGTATTTGTTCAGACAGGCCAGAGTGCACCTAAGGCTGTGCTCCAGGCCCGTCAAACTGATAAGGGCAAAGAAACCGTTGACACAGTCAGGGTTGCTCCTAAGGTAGCTAAGCCAAAACTCAAGGGAAAAGTGAAGCAACCTACGGAAGCCCCTGAGAGCTCAGGCCAGGGAAAACCTCAGCGAAAGCAGAGGAAGACTCAGGCCAAGAGCCCTCAGACTGGTCAGCGAGGGTACCATCATGCTTGGCAATACCAACAGGGAAGGCCAAACATGATGACACCCCCGTGGTTTTGGCATCCTGAGGCCTTTAACTGTTTTCCATTCCTTCACTTGCCTAGGGGGAATAGAAATCAGGGTCCTTATCAAGAACAAGGCCCAAGACCTGCTGCACCCAGACCTAGGAAGAACAGGAAGCCAGCCCAAAAGGCACCCACTCAGGCTCCTGCAAAGCCTAAGTCTAGCACCCATACACCATCTTCCTCTCAGGCTAAGAAGAAGAAAGTTGTGTATGTCGATGTTTCAGGGAGACAGATTCACCACTCTGAGGCAATCAGGGTTGTGAAGCAAGTCTGGATCCCGAAAGGTACAGCTGACACAATAGGACCCAACACCCAATGGGTACCTAAAGCCTGATTTGCTTACAGGCGGCTGTGGATCACAACAAGAGGAGAGAAGACTCAATCAAAGCTGTTTGGTACCTAGACAGTGGTTGCTCAAGGCACATGACTGGAATGAAGAGTCTTCTCCAAGAATATCAGGCTAAAGATGGTCCACAGGTAACCTTTGGTGATAACTCAAAAGGTGTTACTAAGGGTTTTGGTGTTCTAATTATAGGTACAGTCAGAGTGGAAAATGTGTCCTTTGTGGAAGGACTGAAGCATAACCTGCTGTCAGTAAGTCAATTCTGTGACAAAGGGTTCTGTGTTGAGTTCTCATCGAATAAATGTTCAGTCAAGGACAAATCAACACAAGTGTTTCTATCAGGTATAAGGAAAGGTAACGTTTATCTCGCTGATTGGAGCAGCACTATTCCTAATACTTGTCTTGTTGCTAAAAGCTCTCTAGAGCTCAGTTGGTTATGGCATAAAAGATTAAGCCAACTGAACTTCAAGATTCTTAACAAAATTTCTAGACAGTCACTTGTTGATGGCCTACCTAATGAAGTTTTTAGCAAAGATCACGTGTGCAAAGCTTGCCAGGAAGGGAAGCAGGTCAGAGCGTCATTCAAAGAAAAGGCTTCCTACTCCACTGACAGGATACTTCAGCTCTTGCACATGGATCTATTTGGTCCCATAACACCTGTGAGTATGAATGGTAGAAAATATACCCTTGTGGTTATTGATGATTATTCTAGATATACTTGGGTTATTTTCTTGTTGAATAAGAAGGAAACACAGGTGAAGCTTCCAGAGTTGCTCAGAAGACTCAGCAATGAGAAAAATCAGTCCATTACTAAGATCAGATCTGACAAGGGCACTGAATTTATAAATTCATATATTTCTGACTTTTGTAATGAACTTGGTATAGCTCATGAGACTTCTGCAGCTAGAACCCCACAACAGAATGGTGTCGCTGAAAGGAGGAATCGGACACTGAAGGAAGCTGCAAGGACCATGCTGGCTGAGTCAGGATTGCCCAAGAAGTTTTGGGCTGAGGCAATCAACACTGCATGCTACACTCAGAACAGATCCATGTTGAACAAGCAACATGCTCAGACCCCATATGAGACATGGAACAAAAGAAAACCTCGTATTTCTTACTTTCATGTGTTTGGTTGTAAGTGCTTCATCCTCAACAATGGGAAGACCCAGTTGAAAGCCTTTGATAGCAAATCTGATGAAGGAATATTCTTGGGATATTCTGAAATTAGCAAAGCCTTCAGGGTTTACAATTGTAGGACCCTTGTTGTGGAAGAATCACCTCATGTTGTCTTTGATGAATCTGCTAATGAGTCTAGGGCAAAGGTGCTGAATCCTGACACTGAGGAGGTCACGAGGAGAGTGACAAGGCTGAGCCTGAAGAATCAACCTGATCCCAAGATCAAGACTGTGCCAATCCCCAGATGGGATGATAATGACGATCAGGATGATGAACCAAGTGCCACTCCTAAACCCAGCACATCAGGGATTGTTGAGCCTCAGACAGAGGAACAGGCTCAACCTGAGGTAAGTAACGTCTATGAAGATGTTGTTGCAGCTGAGACGGCTCCTGAGTCACCTCATCAAGGGGGAATCAATGTCCCTGACATTGAGCTTGTTAATCCCTTTGGTATAGACTCAGGATCATACCCTTCTGTTCAATTTCCTAAATTTTATGAGCCTGTAGACACTAACATTGCAGGTACTTCAGGAACAACTCCTGGCAAAAGAACATGGTTAGAAGATTATCCCATTGATCAAATTATTGGTGATCCAACTGAGGGAGTCAGGACCAGACGGTTTCATGGTGAGAGTGCACTGTTCTGTTGCTTTCTCTCTGAGCAAGAGCCTCAGAACATTGAAGAAGCTCTCACTGACTCGAATTGGATCATTGCCATGCAAGAGGAGTTGAATCAGTTCACAAGGAATCAGGTTTGGGAACTGGTAGATAGACCTAGGCATCAAGGAGTGATTGGTACCAAGTGGGTCTTTAAGAACAAGAAGGATGAGAATGGTGTTGTGGTAAGGAACAAGGCTAGACTGGTTGCAAAAGGGTATTGTCAGTCTGAAGGAATAGACTATGATGAGACTTTTGCTCCAGTGGCTAGATTGGAAGCTATCAGGTTGTTCCTTGCCTATGCGACATATAAGAAGTTCAAGGTGTATCAAATGGATGTCAAGAGTGCATTCTTGAATGGTGTACTCAATGAAGAGGTATATGTTGAACAACCTCCCGGGTTTGAGGTTGGAGATAGAGTATACCATTTGAAGAAAGCACTCTATGGCCTTAAGCAAGCACCAAGAGCTTGGTATGATACCCTCTCTCAATTCCTGACTGATTATGGGTTCAATAAGGGAACAGTGGATAGGATATTGTTCAGGATCACTGAAGGTGATGACATTCTCTTGGTCCAAATTTATGTGGATGACATAATATTTGGATCACCAAATCATCAGTTATGTGAGAAATTCTCTAAACTGATGACTGGTAAATTTGAGATGTCAATGATGGGAGAGATGAACTTCTTCTTAGGATTGCAGGTCAAGCAGACTGATCAAGGCATATTTATTAATCAGGCCAAGTACACAAGAGACTTGATTCATAAGTTTGGTGTTCAGAACAGCAATCCAGCCAGGATCCCAATGAACACAAATTGGAAGATGGATCCTGACACTGAAGGGACTTCAGTGAATCAGACTGAGTATCGTGGGCTGATAGGTTCTTTACTGTACCTGACTGCAAGTAGGCCTGCCATTACGTTTGCAGTTGGTGTGTGTGCTAGGTATCAGTCTGACCCCAAGAGAAGTCATTTGGAGGCTGCTAAGAGGATACTTAAGTATTTGAAAAGGACAGTTAATATGGGACTATGGTATCCTTCAGATGACAACCTTGAACTGACAGGGTATTCAGATGCAGATTATGGAGGTTGTAGGATTGATAGGAAATCAACCTCAGGGACATGTCAGTTTTTGGGAAGTAAGTTGATCTCGTGGTTTAGTAAGAAGCAGAATTCAGTGGCAACATCCACAACTGAGGCTGAGTATATGGCTGCAGGGAGTTGTTGTGCTCAGATCCTATGGTTGAGGCAACAGTTGAGGGACTACCAAGTATTTGCTAATCAGGTTCCAATCTATTGTGATAACAATAGTGCAATAGCAATCACTCAGAACCCAGTGCTTCACACAAGGTGCAAGCATGTGGATATTAGACACCACTTCATTCGAGATCATGTGGAAAAGAAAGATATTAGGATGGAAAAGATTCACACTGATAGGCAAAGAGCTGACATCTTGACTAAGCCCTTGGCTGAAGCAAGGTTTATGGAACTGTCAGTGGAATTGGGACTCTTAGATCCGGGAGAGCAGTCAGTGTAGGGTTCTAGGGGGAACTCAGGCCAGACTCGACTCAGCGAGGTATCAGGGTGCTACAATGTCTCACTGACAGGTATGGGTTCTAACCTGACTCTTGTGAATCTCAAGCGTCTCCCTGAGTCATTCGTCCTGAAAATCTTTATTAAATGCATTCCGTTTTCATTAAAAGCGCGCCTTTTTATATTTAAACCCACGCGCACGGAGCATTTAATGCTACAGTTACTTTTTCATATACGTGTCCATTTTATACGGAATATGACTGACTTGGGGTTTTAATTAAAACTGAGATTAATCCTGGCCTCTCATTTCAAAACCTTTCGAATTCAGGAATCAATCTCAACCCCACGTTTGAGTAACTGACTTATTCTTATCAATCAAGGGTGCCATTTGAGGTCTTTACGCAAACACAACGCACATTTTGCACACTGAGTTTTCTCTTGCTCAAACATAGAATTTCTAAAACCTCTTTTTCAAAAAACAATGGCATTCCTTGATTTCGACTGGACAACCGACAAGA
Source organism: Ballota nigra (assembly GCA_947034835.1). NCBI lineage: Eukaryota > Viridiplantae > Streptophyta > Magnoliopsida > Lamiales > Lamiaceae > Ballota > Ballota nigra. Next base: position 63,639,552 of record OX344721.1, on the reverse strand, counting down.
TCGTCGATGTTGTTGAGAAGAAGCTGGTACACATGGAGCAAGTCATCTCCATGGAAGGTATCTGTCTAACGGTTGAGGAAATCAAACCCGTTTTTAAATGGATTTCCGACGCCGGGTTGGAAACATACTTCACCACCCGCCCCTCTTCTGTACTCCCAAAAACAGTGGTGGAAGCTTATTTGAACATGTTCTTGCGGAAGGGGGAAGTCTTCACAAAAGTGACTGCGCTAAAGCCGACGGGAGAAAAGAACGGCGACGGAGAGCCTCTCTACGACTCGGAGGTGGTCACCATCGATCTCAGGCAGGCGGTGAGGGAAGTCTTCAAGCTGCCATTCTCAGGCATCAACCCCAGGACTTACAAGGAAAACTCGGAGGGAGAATTCCTTGGGAAATGGACCAAGTCAGGGTCTTCGGAGTTCAGGGCCCGTCAGAACAAGAGCACTCTGAAGCCGGAGTATAGGGCTCTGGTGGACTTGGTGTCCAAGATTGTGATGGGAGCAACTGACTCTCACGAGCAGTTGAGTCTGCCCAAGCTGAGGCTCATGGGAGCAATCGCTGATGGAGTGGAAGCGAACTGGGAGCAGTTCTTCCTCGATCAACTCCATCAGGCGGGATTGGACAAGATCACGCGTGACAAGGAGAAGAAGCACATATCCGTCAGTGCCATCTTGCCATTTGGCACAAGATTGTCCATGCTGATTGCTCATGCGTGCCATGAGTACACTTTTGACTTTGAGGACAACCTTTCCTCAAAGAAGGTAATGTTTTCCTCACTGAGTGACACCTATTCAGTGCTAGGGCTGACTGATCCCAATGCGAAAGCAAAGGGTCAGGCCAGAAAGCCAGCTGGGAAGGCCAAGAGAGTGGCAACCAGCCTCATTGAAAAGGTGGATGAGCTCCTTGAGAGGAGTAAGGAGGCTGAGAAGGCTGTTGCTGAAGAGGTGGAGCAACCTGAGGTGGGCGTGGCTGAGAAGAAGGAGAGGAGGGTGAAAATCGTGCTGTCAGGGAAGAGCACGAAGTCAGGGACTGAGTCAGATCCCAAGAAGGCCGGGACTGAGGCTGAGGGAACTGATGATGACGTCAGTAAGGAGGGCGCTCAGGGAGAGAGGTCCCTGAAGAGACTTAGGAGGGGAGTAAAGAAGTCTCCTGCTAAGAAACTTCCTGAGTTGAGTGAGAGGGAGAAGTCAAGCTCTCCTGGAGCCTCTGACTTAGAGGAGGTAAGAAAGACTGTTGAGACGGCTGAGTCATTGCAGCCTGAGACAGCACCCACTCAAACACCCCCACATCCTGAAACCCAAACACCTTCCATCCCTGACCCCACACCTCAAACTCCCCAACTCCCCCAACCTTCAGAGCCAAATTACCCTACTGAGTCAGTGCCCTCAACCTCACCTACAATTGAGCCTGACCAGTTAGCCGAGCCAAACCTTCCCAACCCCTCAGATTTTCCCTCATACCCCAACCCCAAAGACTGTCCCAAATCTATTTCAGCTGAAGAGGATGAGTTCCTTGAAATAGAGGAGGAGGAGCTGGATGAGCACATGGCGGGAGGTATACTGGAGAATACGCTCAGGGGGAATGCCACGGAGTGGGCAGGAAAGTGCTGGCTTGGGCTGTACAAATATACTGAATTACTGGCATATGTGGTGGAGCTCAAAGTTTGGTTGGACTTCAAACAATCAAACATGCAGGAGCAACATATGCTGGTGGACGCTCGCGGCTGGGAGCACTGGGAGACGGAGGAGGCCAAGATTTGCTCATTCTTTGGCCTGACAAGCTGGCTTCAACTATTGAACTTCGATAACCTGAAGAAGCTTGTGGCTGAAATGATGGCCAAAAGCAAGGCTGATCTTCTCTCCGTTGAGGAGGATGATGATGAGAAGGATGATGACGCTCAAGGTGGAGCTGTGGAAAAGGCAGTGGAGGAGACTGCTAGAGAAGTTGATGAGATGGACTCTGAGCCTCAGGCTCAGGGGGAAGGTGACAAAAACACTGGTGCCAAGGGTGGACCAGTGGCTGAGGATGTTGTGAACATCTCAGCTGCCAATGAGACATCTGTCGATGAAGGGATTCCCTGCCCTGAGACACGAGAGGATGATGTTGAGGCATTCAAGGAGACTCTCAGTTCCGAAGGACAAGTTCCTAAGGTTCAAGTTAGCTTAGCCGAGCCTGAGGAGGCGGCTATGACTACTTCACAACTGCCTTCAGTGCACCTTGAAGAAGGGACTGATGCTGCAGGGGCTGACAAGGGAAAGCAGCCAATCACTGATGAGGCCGCTGATGATGAAGATGTGATCATAACCGGGATCGGCCGTGCTGAATTTACAAGCATAGTGGAGGTCAAACAGGAGAAAACCTCGGAAAATATAGCTGAGCTTTAGGAGGAAGTAATGAGGCTACGTGCTGAAAAAGATGAAGACTCCAAGGCCCTGGCGAAGCACATCAGGTGGACAAAGTCAGCTTACAACACCCTTGCTAACAGGGAGCTGATCTTGCTAAAGCGCACAATGACTGACACGGCCAAGTCAGTGAAGAATGAGAGGAAGCGCACAAAGAAGATGCTCAGAAACACTCTCTAGAAGCTTGAAGAGAGGGATGCGATCAGGGACGAAAAGATGAATCAGGCAGTGGACAGGCTTGCAGTTCAGACTGGAGCTATTGTCACTCAGGCCTTGAAGGACTCAGCGTCCAAATTGGAGCTGGAGTCAGGGAAGCTGGATCGCACCTCTCAATCAGTGGCGGACGTTTTGGCTAAGGCCACTGAGGAGTCTGCGAAGATACTGACTGAGGTTAGCAGAGTCAGCGGTGAGTCCTTGAAGGTGGAAGAAAGGATCACCAAGGCTGAACAAAGTCTCCAACTCTCTATGGAGGTCCTTGAGAAGAAAGTCAATGCTGCCATCAGTTCCGTATCTTTTGCAGGGACTGGGATTTCAATGGGAGTTGAATTATTGAAGGAGGGAATCACCGATGTCCATTCCCTAGCCTCCTTCATAATCAACAGTGGATCTGACGCATTCCCATCTGAGGCCAATGATGATGCCAAAAAGGGGGAAAAGAAGAAGAAAAGATCCCTCCCTGAGGCATCTGAGGCAGTTAGTCAAGGAGAGACCGTCCTAGCTGACCCTGAAGCCAATCCTGATGGAAATATTCTAAGGGTAAGGAAGTCAGCTAGGTTAGCGGCCGTGGAGAAGGAAGGAGAACAATTAGTTGCCAAGCTGAGGGAGGAGGCAACAAAGGCAAAGGCTAATGAACCTTCAAAACAACAACCTGAGCCAGTCCAAAGATCGTCACCCATGAGCTCAAGGAAGAATCCCATCACTTACTCAGGTGAGTTAGTTGCGGAGCTATGTGCTGAAGCATGGGGAGATCAACCTGAAAAGACTGAGGCTATGCGCAGAGCTGAAATTGCTCAGAAGGAGAAGATGCGCATTTTGGAGAAGAAGGTTGAAAAGCTAACTGACATCAATGAGCTTCAACAACACGAACTAGATGATGCAGTGATCAGCTTGCTAAGGAGGAAGAAGGCGAAGCCTGAGCCAAGGAAGTACAGGAAGAAGCCAACAATTAGGAAAGCAACAATTCTTCAAATCAGTAGGCCAGAATCAGGAGCAAGGGAGGCTTTTGTTGATGAGTTCGTCTCAGAGACTTTGAAGGAGTTTTGGACTGATGCAAGGGATGAATTTGTCAGGCTATGGTTTGTTGTGAAGAAGTGGGGCGACACTGACGATATTGATGCCCACTTCACTGACTATATGATGGACAATCATCCTGAGCTATTCAGAAGATCTTGGAGGAGGCTGAGGCAGCTCAAGTCCAAGTGAAGGCTCCTGAGTTCACCATTCGAGCTCCTCCCTTGATTCCTGGAACTCAAAAGCATGACACTAAGGCCATAATGATGGAAGTCCTGAAGATAGCCAGAACTGAAGGATATGTGAACCAACCTGGAAGACTTGACGAGCTAAAGGCAAGAGTTTATGCAGGATAAGGACTCAAGCCTGAAATGAGATTAGTCTAGGTGTTCATAGGCTTCTTTGTAATAGATTAGATTCATTGTAATCATATCCACATCAATCAATGAAATCTATTACTTTTGCCCACAGACAAAAACTCATTGTCTTTTTGGCTGTTGTTTAAAATTCTGTACTTTATCAAGAATTGCTCTAACACTGTCTTATCTTATAGATAGGTCTGTCTTGTTTCCTCTAAGTGTTTTGAGGATCTTTTCAGTGTTTTGGCATCATCAAAAAGGGGGAAATTGTTGGGACATTGTCAGTTTTGATTAAGATCCCAAAGCCCCTGAAAAGATGATTGCCTTAATCTGTCTTTGTCAGGCTAGTCTTGGTTAGGATTAGTACTTAGTCATTTTACACTTCACAGGTACTCAGTGAGAGGAGAACTCACTGGAGACAATCAAGACTCAGAGCCTGAAGACGAAGAGCACCATCCTGAACTTATGGCAGTCTTCTAAGCTGGCTGAGTAAGTGTCAGTGATGAAGAGTATGACCCTGAGATCATTACTAACTCAGTCCTGAAGGGAACAGTTTGTCACTGAGTTAATGGGAAGACTTGGAGTAGAGCCAAGCAATGCAAAAGGAATTTCAGCGTCAGGACAAGACCGGTGAGCTCAAGAAAAAATGAACTTAATAAGACAAGCCTGAAGCTCAGGAATAAGTTCTGACATTCTCACCAACCTGATGACGTGGACCAATCCGAGGAGGACACGCACGTACGGAACCTGACATAAAGACTGAATTCAGACTGCATATTCAACGGGCAAGCATTTAATGTGCATTTAATGCAAATACCAAATCCATGCAAGGGCGGCTGCTGCATGGAGATATATCCGTTTGAAGCCCCTCTACATAGATGGCTAGAAGGCTATCTCTCCAACGGATAGTTATTCAAACCACCTATAAATACAGAAGGCCTTGAACCCATTCAAGGGTACGGGAAATTTCCAAGCCAGAAATTATTCAAACTCTCAAGCAATCAAAGCATTCAGCCTTTAAGAGAAACACTCGAAACCTTCTAAATTTCCCAAGTGTTTCTCAGCAACTGAGAGTTATTCTGTATTCCAAGAGCTAATTAGAATTATCTTAAGCTTAGAGAGATTATCCAATCCTTAGCATAGCTTTGCCTTGTAAGGATAATCTCAACTTAGTTGGAATCCAAACTGAAACCAAAACCCTAAGTTAGGCTTGTTGGGAGTAAGTCAGTTAGTGTGATAGTAAGAGGAGTTTGTATAGATCTTGGTGCACCTTGGCACGTTAAAAACAAGAATCCCTTGAGTGGATTTCCTGTTAAGTCAGGCCGTGGACGTAGGAGCTTGAGACTCTGAACCACGTTAAACTCCTTGTGTTCTTACTGCTTTGACATTGTGCATACTTGCCATATTACCTGTTCATTCATTGCATTTAAGTTTATCAGGTCTGAATCAATCAACCTGATCCTCAAAAGAACACTGCCCTACTAAACACTTCTCAGATTTGAGTAAAACAAGTTTTCAGAAAGCAAACTAAACAAGACTTTAAACTATCAGGGCTCAAACATTTCCGCACTGAACTTGAACTGATAGTTAGCCAACTGACCCGCACCAAGTGTAGTCAGTGGGTGTATTATCAGCTCCTAGTTCTTTACTACTCTGAGTGAAGGGGACTCAGTCAGTTTTAAGTTTGAAAATTGGTATACGTGTATTCCCCCCCCCCCCCCATACACGTATTCCTCAGTCTTGTACCGGGACCAACAAAGACGCACCTCCTATCCCTAATCTTTCTTATATTCATGATTTCGTTAGTCTTTCACTTGATAATTTGACCCATGAGCATTACGATCTTGATTATGTTGATAGGGATAAAGGGAAGAAGTTGAAGGATGAAGAAGTGAAAAATGTGGACGAGGTCCAGTTGGAGAGTAAAGGGGGAGTTAAGAAGAAAAAGTCAAAATTCAAGAAATTGATTAGTAAGACTCCTTCAGATAAAGGTGAGAAGAAGCTGAGAAGCCCACCACTTGAGGATAAGAAGGAAGCAAAGGAACTCATGATGAAGGGGAATGAAGGAAAGAAATGCAAGCACCACTCTTATGAGAGTAAGGAAGGTAAATTTGAGTATCATGTCCCGTGAGCTCCTTCGAGCACGGTCCGGCATGAGGACCTTAAAAATAGCGCTGAGTGGGAGGCAACCCATTTTTTATTTGCTTTTGAGTGTTTTTAGTTATTAGGGAGTTATTGTGAGTCGTAAGTTCTAACCTCGTACTTGAGAGTTTTATTTTGTAGGCTTGCCTTGAGGGTGAAGGAGTGCCAAAGAAGTGGAGATTGAAGGGACCAACTCGAGACAAGGGAGTGTGCTACGTTGTTGAGAGAAACTGAATTATTTGGATGAGGTAGCCTACAACCCCAAACTTAGACCTCTTCACAAGGTCGAAGTTTGGGGGTGGAGTATTTATGTGTTTTATGACATATGCACAGGCGCACACCCTCTCTTTGAGATGAGTTAGGTTATATATTGAGCCTTGAGATACTCTTCGAGCTGATATGGATTTGATGTGCTACTACATATTTCATGCCTATCAATTCTCTTATGCTTGTTGATTGTTGTCTTGAGTATGAATATGAGTTGGTGAGTTGTGAAGTCGAGTTAGGAATTTTATTGTGTGGAGTATAGGAGTTAGAGTTGCTTTGAGAGGGAACTAGTGTACTTACGAGTTTTCCTTTTGAGTACTTGTGTGATGAGAGTGAGAATTCACTAGACTAGCATGGATGTAAAAGCCGTGAGAATTAATCCTTTTGAGATTAAGATGCATGAATTGATCTCTTCGTTTGTGAGTGAGTCGTCACCTTAGAAGATGCTAGAACTTGTGTGTGCTCTTGCTTCTTGATTGTGTCTAGTTTGATATGTCGAATGTGATCTTAGGCCATCGTTGATTTGTTGAGTCACTTAGCCAAAAATTTCCTTACCAATGACATTGATCCCTTGTTAGCCAGTTTGAGCCTTAAGCCTATTTTATTTGCTAGCACATTTTAACACTTATTCCAAGTTCCTAAGCCTTTTTGTCCCAATTTGAGTGGAGAATAGGGAAAGTGTGAATGAGGAGGGATTGAGTTGAGTTGAGATAAGGAATTATGTTGGTTGAGTTGTGATAAAAGAAGGGTGTGATGAAGTTTTGAGTTGTGGGAAACAAAAAAAATTGAGAATGAGCAAAAGAAAAAAATGAGCTCACATGTATATGTGAAAGAGAAAAATGTGGTGATTGAAAAGTAAAATGAGACAGAATAAAAAATTGAAGTGTTGAAAGTAGAGGAATTGAAAGTGTATTGAATGAAGATGTTTGAAGTATTTTGATCCTCGTCTTGAAGTATTGAAATTTAACTTTTTATTCTCCATTCACTTGAGTTACTTATCCCATATGGTTATCCCACCTGTCTAAAGAGCCTACATTACAACCTTGATAAAGTCCTTTTTTATTCGGCATTGATTTCTAGAGTATGGTCGAAGTTGAGAGCGCTTACAAGCCTATGGCTGCTGATATGTGTGATTGATTGCTTGAGTGAGTCCCTTATTATTGATATACACTTGTGAGGGAGTGAAACACATCGTTGAGTGTACATCCATGTTTGATCTTGGTGTTTCTTGTTGTTATTGCATGAGTATGATGAAGGGGGTTAGTTAGTATACGTGTGATCGATCTTTGAAGCTCGAAGTTCATTTACTTGCATGGTTTGGTTCTATGACTCATTCCTAACAATTTCACTTGACTTATTATTTCATTGCTTGAGGACAAGCAATATGGTAAGTTTGGGGGGGTTGATTAGGCGTGAAATTGTCATGATTCGTAGCTAGAAATGCCCAAGTTTTGGTTGATTTTGTTGAGTATTTAGAGTCAATTGAGTACTATTTCTACACATTGATAAATTTATCTATTTGATGCTCATAGGTGAATCGAGGGTGAAAAGTGGAGTTCGTAGGACTTTGAATCGACTCAAACGGATGCCCGGATGAGAAGATATCGAAGAAATACGAATGGTATTAGTGATCGAGAAGAAAAGTATTAGTTGAAGAAGAAGGAGGACCACTCGAGTGGGTCCCCTCGAGCGCCACCGCTCGAGGAAGGAGATGGCTCGAGCGCCAAAAACTTACAGAAGATTTCGTCCGTTCGAGTGGCTCGAGCGCCACCGCTCGAGCCCTGGTGCAATTCGAGCTACACTACTCGAGCGCCTCCGCTCAACCCTTGGAGTCATTCGAGCTATTAAGCTCGAGCGCCCCCGCTCGAGCGGGTGGTGCTCGAGCACCTTGGCCCTTTTGCCTTCTGATCCGTTTTTCCGGCCCATGAGTTCCCGAATTGGCCCGATGCATATATATACTCATTCCGAACACGATTTTGGGGAGGACTTGGCATACCAGCACTTTCAGAATTTCTTTTTAGAGTTAGAAGAGTACTAGAGACGAGCAAGTTTATTTTTACGTAATCGAGGTTTTACTTTACGAATTCTTATTTCGGTTTGGATTTTAATTTATTTTCGTTCGCTCTTTGACATTGAATACTTGAGACTTCGTTTTATTAATCAAAATTCAGTTCTTAGCATTTATTTTCTTTAAACCCTAGTTTATGTTTAGTAGTTACTTAGTTCAAATCATCATGTTTATGTTCGTTATTTCTTCAATTGCTTTTATTGTCGTTAAAGCCATGTCCGGCTAAAACCCTTGTATGCTTAGGGTAGGATGAACTCGTAGAAGTAGGATGTGGGTACGTAATTAGGGTAATTTGTGACGTTTAGTTTTAATGTTCTTAATTAATGAATTCTTAAAATCAATCTTAACTTTACCTTTGAATTTTGTTAGAAAAGTGTTAGAGAGAGGACGAACTTATCACTCTTTAACAACTAGTAGACTTAACGAGAGGGTTTAGAAAGGGTTAATTAATCTACTGGTTTATCTAGGGAGGACGATCGCATCACCGTAGTTAAATTAGGGTCTCGTTAATTAAGCACTATCTATTAACTTGTTAGTGGATTAGTGAAGTCGATTGTTAGGATAAAGTATTAGGGTTGAATTCTTGAACTTTCATCTTGCAATCTTTTACTTAGGTTATTTTGATTATGTACCTGCTCCGTTAGTATACGTAGAAATTCCTATCCTGAGCATCACCATCACATATTCGAAAACACACTTTTACGTTCTTAGTTTAATTTTCCTTTTTACATTCGTAGAGTAATTTAGTTTAGATTATGTTTTCTTTTCAAAAACCCAAAAACATACACTCATATTCACTACGATGCGTAGATCTTCAGGGATCTATTCGCATACATCACTTCCCTTGGGCTCGATAATACTTGGTCCCTATACTTGCCAATACTACAGTGAACCCGTACGCTTGCGGGGAAACTACTAGAAAGCTAGTATTTTTGGTCCAAAGTCAAGAACGAATGTTTCCAGGTTCTCTAGATGGGCGGAAGGGAGGCCCAAGAGTGCCAACCCAATGGTGTGTCACCATATCTTGCATCCGGCTCATAGGAGGGAGGCGACTTCCTACGTTGAGGTGGCATGAGGCCTCTTAAATAAAGCCCCTCATGAACATAACGAGGTGGTATTCCAGAATAAACCTTTGGACAGAGTGGCTAAACAATCTGGACTGCGGTTCAATTCCAGTGAGGAGGAAAGGAGTTGGCTTGTTAATTCCTGGATTGGGAAGCTGAAAGATGATCAACCGTGGATCGAGGCGGGTAATGATATTCAGGCGGCGGTCGAAGATAGCATGGTGGTCAAATTCCTTGGAGGAGATATGATCCTGTTCCAACCAAGGGAGGAATTGCCTGCGGATTTCAATTGGGATCAGGTAAACAATTGGATTGATTTTATCGAGCCTTGGAGCGAAAATATGGTCAATAACAGACGAGTAGTATGGACAAACTGGTATGGTATCCCACTACATGCTTGGTATGTTCGGTTCTTCAGTTTAATTTCGTCGACTATTGGTTCCATTGTCAGAATAGATGAGGACACAAGGTACAAAAGGAAACTCCAGTTCGCGAGAATCCTAATTCGAACATCTATCCTGAAATCCCGAGGCATTCTCTGAGTGTGGACATTGACGGGAGAAACTTTCATATCCGAATTAAGGAGGAAGACGAGGACATGTTGGATGAGGAAAATTAGTTCTTCGAAAGTGATGGGTCTGATACTGATGATTCCTTGGAATCGGAGTCCGATGATTGTCCGGCGTCGGATTCCGAGGAAGAGGAGGGTCATCCACAAATGGTTCTTTTAGGCGAAGGTTCACCTGGTAACACTAAGGAAGACATTGGAAAGCACAATGACGTGGTGGACGGTGGCAGTTATGAGGGTCCTGGTTCCAAGAGAGATACGGGCCCACTTGATTTAATTATGGCGGCTGGTGAGTGTTCCGAAATTTTATCGGATGTTCGTATGAATAAGAGTTTTAATAAGGGCTTAGGAAAAAAGGGGCTTATTTACTCATCTGGGCCAAGTCCTGTATGTCCTTTTACTGGGATAGCAAATTCTTCAGACCCAATTATTGGGCCTGGCCATTTATCAAACCAGAATAGCCAACCGAATATTGAAGAGGCTGATTTTTCTTTTAACTCGGCCCATTAGGTTGTGTCTATCGAGATTGAGGCTTCAAACTTGTCTTCTTCTAGACCTCTCTTACCGACTATAGGGAATTTGGCCGATGATGTCGAGGTATCTTCTGCAAACCCACCTCGGAGAGAAAGAATGATTGTCAAAGCCAGAAGAAAGAAAAAGAAATCAACGGAAGATCTTAGTTTTGAGGAATCAAGATTGGCGAAGGTAGTGAGGAACGAAGAGGATGAAGCTGAAGCGCGTCGGGCTTTGGATTTTGCAGATAAATTGGGGTTAAAGAGGAAGGGCTCAGAGGAAGCTATCAAAGGTCAATTGGTTCAATTGGAGAAGAGAGACAGAACCAGCAAGAAGGATAAAGCTCGAAAATTAAAGAAAGACGCAAACAGAGTTATTTAAATGAAGATTCTTAGTGCTAACGTCAGAGCCATAGGGAAGAAAGAGAAAAGGAGTGAACTTAAGGATTTGATCAGAAAGTACCATATCGACATTTGCTGCATACAAGAGACCAAACTTGAAGTAATGAAAATCAACATTTGCAAATCTATCTGGGGCTCGATAGGGTTCGATTGGGCGTGCAAAGACTCTGCAAGAAAATCTGGAGGTATGCTTACACTTAAGAATTGTGATGTTTTTTGCAAAATTAGCTCGTGGGATACAGATGGGATTTTAGTAATTAATGGCTACTGGAAATCTGATGGGTCTTCTTGCTGCATTGTTAATGTGTACGCATCGTGTATTCACTCTAAAAAAATCACTCTGTGGAATATTATCTCGTCGATAGTGGCCCAACAAGCTGATGCATGTTTATGTATAGTTGGTGATTTTAATGCCATCCGTAGTCCAGGAGAGAGAGTGGGTTTAGGGGAACAAGATGATAGAAGGGATATGCTGGCTTTTAACGATTTCATTACGCGTAACCAGCTCATCGATCTTTCTTTGTGTAGGCGCTCTTTCACCTACTACAAGAAGAATGGATCCTGCAAGAGTCGGCTTGACCGGGCATTGGTGAATAGTCGATGGCTTAGTAAATAGCCGAATGTTGAGCTGAAAGGCTTGGAAAGAACCACTTCGGACCATTGCCCTATCTATTTCAATTTTTCGAAGAAGGATTGGGGCCCCAAGCCGTTCAAATTTTACAACAGCTGGAACACACATCTGAATTTTAAGGAGTTTATCCGACTTAAGCGGGAAAGCTACAAGATAGCTGGATGGGGGGCTAAGTGTTGAAAGAGAAATTAAAATTGCTAAAAGCTGATCTCAAAACATGGAGTAAGGAAGTATTCGGAGACTTGAGCGCAAGAATTGAGGAGAAAAAAATTGGAAATTGAGTGTCTTGACAAGATAGATGATATCATGGGACTGGAGGAGGCTGAAGTTATCAGGAGAAACCAATGCTCAGCTGAACTACTTAGAGCTCTCATTTGGCAAGACAAAAAGTTGTATAAAAAAGCTAAGTTTCGTTGGGTCAATGAAGGTGACGTCAATTCGAATTATTTACACGGGTGGATCAACCGGAGAAATAAGACCAATGAGATTGTGGGGCTTTCTATCAACAACACCTGGGTGGATTCAGTCCAGAAAGTAAAAAATGGGGTATTTCAGTATTTTAGTTCACACTTTGGTGAGCATGCCCGCCCATGCCTCTCAGTCCCTAATGAGCTGTTTGTCCGTAAAATTGAGGAGTGTGAAAACAGGTTCCTCACAGTAACTTTTACTGAGGACGAAATTAAAAATGCAATCTGGAGCTGTGATTCGAGGAAAAGTCCGGGGCCAGACGGCTTCTCCTTCGCATTTTTTAAAGAAAGCTGGGACATCATTAAAGCAGATATACTTAGGATGGTGGAGGAATTCCATAAATTTGGGAAAATAGTGAAAGGGCTCAACCCATCCTTCATTGTTCTCGTTCCGAAAAAAGAGAGGTGTCTGTGCTTAGATGAGTTCCGACCTATTTCGATGGTGGGTTTGCTGTATAATATCATCGCAAAAATCCTTGCCATCAGACTCAACAAAGTGATGGATCCGCTTATCTCAGAAAATCAATCCGCGTTCATAGGAGGGAGGCAAATTTCGGATGGAATAGCAGTTCTCAACGAGGTTATTCATGAAGCCAAGATAAAGAAGAAAAAGTGGTATATTTTTAAAGTTGATTTCGCCAAAGCATACGACTCCGTTAGCTGGTCGTTTCTCTATGATATAATGGTTGGCTTGAATTTTTGTGAGAAATGGCGAGTATGGATAATGGAATGTGTGTCGTCCGCTACTGCAAATGTGCTTGTCAACGGCAGCCCTTCCGGGGAGTTCAAGTTGGAAAGGGGGCTCAGACAGGGGGATCCCCTCTCCCCCTTTTTATATCTGCTCGTGGCAGAGGGCCTTAGTCTGCTGGTCAAAAGAGCGATAAATCTCAATCTCTTGGAACCTCTCGAAATTGGCAAGGATAAAGTAGTCGTGTCTCATCTACAGTACGCAGATGATACCCTGTTTCTCTGTCCAAGTAAAAGGAGAAATATAGAGGCAATCAAATATATTCTTCAGAGCTTCGAACTCTTATCTGGACTTGGGGTTAATGCCCAAAAATGCAGTTTGTGGGGATATAACACGGAGCGCACAGATTTGTACGACATGGCCAGGTTACTAGGTTGTCCCGTTGGCTCCGGGAAAATTGGCTACCTGGGGATTAATGTTGGCATTAACCATAGGAAGTCAGAGGCTTGGGTAAATCTGGTGGAGAAAATAAAAAAGCGACTCAAGAAGTGGGAGGACAAACAAATCTCCTTTGGAGGAAGGATTACACTGGTTCAAGCAGTTCTTTCGACAATACCGATCTACTGTCTTTCTTTCTACAAAATTCCGGTAAAAACCCTTAAGGAAATTGTGGGAATACAGAGGAATTTTCTTGGGGGGGAGTGAGAATCAAAATAAAATTCTGTGGGTTAAATGGTCGGAGGTGTGTATGGGAAAATCAGTTGGGGGTTTGGGGATTAAGGATTTGGGGATGTTCAATATGGCTCTCTTGGGGAAGTGGATTTGGAGGTTTTTTTAGTGAATCTAATAGGTTGTGGGCGAGGGTTGTGAAATTGAAATATGGGGGGTGAGGGCGTTGGGAGGTGTGTCAGGGAGTAGAGGGAACAACCCGTTTAGAGGGAGGAATAGGAATTCGTTGTCAGGATGGTGGAAAGAGGTGTGCGAGATTTACGAAAATTCGGAGGGAGGAGGGGGTATTTGGAAGGACTTTAAAAAGGTGGTGGGGGAGGGGATGGATACCTTATTTTGGGAGGATTGTTGGTTAGATGATTTTGTGTTGTGTGAGAAGTTTCCTAGGTTATACAGAGTTAGTAATCTAAAGGAATTGGGGAGATGGGGTGAGGAGGGATGGGTGTGGGAGTTCGAGTGGAGTCGGGAACTTAGAAATAGAGATATTGAGTCCCTTAATAAACTGTATAGTCTTATTAACAGTTTTCATCTCCAGAAGGATATGCAGGACAGATGGATTTGGAGCAAGGCGGAGAACGGGTTGTATACAACTAAAGCAGCCTATATGCACTTCATGCAGCAGTCGTCGAACATCGATGATAGCAGCCTTGAAAAGAAAATGTTCACGAGGCTATGGAAAAGTTACGCCCCGAGGCGGGTACAGGCGATCGTGTGGAAGGTTCTCAAAGGAAGGGTAGCAACGAAGGATAATTTGCAAAGGCCTGGAAGTCTTCCAGTGTCAGGAACTAGTAGTTGTGACTTGTGCTCATTGGAAGAGGAGAACATAGCTCATCTCTTCTTTCAATGTAAAGTTGCAACTGCAATTTGGGAGAAATGCTATCAATGGTTAGGAATACGTATGGTGGCTCATATTAATCCGTTTGCGCAACATGGTTTGTTATTCGGCTCAGGAAAGGCGGCAAGATTTGCGGATACATTATGGATTGGTGTAATATGGTCTATTTGGAACGCTCGCAACTATCATATTTTCAACTCTTCGACTCTTGATGTGAACAAAATATGGGAGGAAATCCGAGCACGGATCTGGTCGTGGTTTTCCGTCAAATCAGAACATGTTCGTGCAAATTCTTTTCAGACGTGGATCAAAAACCCAATATCCTGTTTCCCAAAGGTGAAGATCTCACAATAAAATTTGTTTCTGTATTGGAGGAAGCTGGTGCTGTTTGTGTAAAAGAGTTGAGTGCTTTCTTGTGCTACTGATAGTTTTAAGGTGTGAATGTTGTATCTTGTTTGGCCAAACTATTGCTTATAGTTTTGGCCATAGTGGAGAATAATAAAGTTCATTTTTCTGTTAAAAAAAAAAGATGGGTGGGGGATGAATCTCTAAGGAGACAATTTTCGAGATTATATGCCTTATGTACAAACAAGGAGGGGTATATTAATTCGATGGGTAGTTGGGTAGATGGAGAGTGGAGATGGGAGTGGAAGTGGCATAGGAGATTATTCGATCGAGAAATTAATGTTTTTAACGATTTTGTGAACAAAGTGAATAAGTGCAGGTTGTTGGAGCATGAGAAGGATAGCTGGTCATGGAGGATCGAACCGGGCCGAGGCTACTTAACCAAATCATCTTACGACTTTCTAAGCGTAAGGAGATTTGGGGAAAGTCTAAGTTTGGTGAAGAAATAGGAGTTCATGCTAGTATGGAGCAAGATTGTCCCTCTAAAGGTGGCGGCTATGGCGTGGAGATTACTGCACGATAAACTTTCGACTCGAATGAATCTAGCAAGAAGAGGCATTTTAAGATCATAGGACGAGCGGGTATGTACGGCGTGTGGCACAGAGGAGGAGAGTGTAGAGCATTACTTCATAAAATGTCTTGTGGTGATGAAACTTTGGAACTGCTGCCTGGAGTGGATCAAGTTACCTTCCGCTCTACCGGGTAGGGTCGCGGATCATTTCCTGTTCTTTTCGGGCATGCTTTGTAAGAAGAAAGGAAAAGAAGTGGGAGTGGCTCTATGGGAATGTATCGTATGGGTGTTGTGGAAAGAAAGAAACAAGTGTATTTTCGAGGGTGGAAGAATCGAAGTGGAAAGGTTGTTCGAAGAGATCAAAAGCAGACTATGGAGTTAACTCTTGGTGAAAAATATTATCTTTTGTAATTCGTCCTTAAGAGATTGGCATGAAAATCCCAACTTGGTTCTAGATTAGGGATGGCAATGGGGCGGGGCAAGGCGGGTACCTAAATACCCACCCCGCGCCTATCCCCAGTCGAGGGGCGGCATTTTGTGCCCCATGCCCGCCCTGCACGGGGGAGGTCCGTCCCGCCCCGCCCCATTCTTATCTCAAGAAAAATATATATTTTTTAAAATATAAACACATGTATATTATAAAATTTAATTCACAATTAAATTATACAATAAACATAACCATGAAACCACAAATTCATCACAATCTCAAGTAAAAAATGACAATAAGTCTAATCAACAAATTCAAGATAATTACGAGTCCAAAATTAACAAAATATATATGTGAATGTCATAATTAATTGTAAGCTTAGGGTTTAATATATATTAATAAAAAAATATTAATTTATGGATGTGATTATGTTAATTTGAATGATAGAATTGAATCAATTGAGTCAATAATTAATATGCACGTTTGTTGATATAATTATGAGAGACTTTTATATATATATATATATAAAAAAAATATTTAATAGAGATATATTTATATGTATAATAGATTGCGGGGCAGTGCGTGGCGGAGCGGGACAGGGCAATAGACATACCCATACCCGATATGCCCCACGTGTGGGGCGGGGCGGACCTGCCCCATTTTCAGGACGGGGCGACCTCGGAGCGGACCGTTTTGCCATTCCTATTCTAGATTGATAGTTGTTGCTTAATTATATTGTACGCATTCTTTATGCCTGTTCGATGTTCTTTTGAGTAATAATATTTTCTTTGCCCGACCAAAAAAAAAGTACTTAAGCCTACTAATAATCTTCGTCATGCGTTAACAAATCAAATACTTACAAAACTTAAATTTAATTTATTTTAATGAATCTCATTAATGAATTCGATCAATAAGTTGAGCTTGAATAACCCACAATAAACTCGATTCATTTACATTTCTACGTCAAAATATAGAATGTTCATTCAACATTCAAATTATAGAGTATGAAATTGAACACATTATGCATGTTTAAATAATTATATCATTTTGTAATGATCTTATTATTAACCTTACTAACAAACTAGTAACACAACTTTGATTTTTCTATCTAAATTGTTTATGGCAGCGTTGGGAAAGGTTAATGCTATTTATTTCGCCAAAGTAGGCAGGAACGTATATATACATTAGTAGTGTATCTCACAAGCATTGCAAATGTAAGAAACACCTTATTGACTACTACAACTTCTATTTAATTAAGATATGCAAATAGATTACTCATATGTCTTTGAATAAAGCTACAAAGAAATACTCCAGCACATTTCAACTGAAGTCCAAGAAATGTATCCACATGTTTAGCCGATTTTCTTGAGAAGATCATCAGAGTTTATTCACTCGGAACCTCAAAATAGCATGCAGGAATTTCAGAGGGTGGGTTCAGTGAGGCAACACATTTGAACTGTTGAAAGAAATAAAATGATGCAAGTCAGATTCTCCCTAAAATTACCATATTCAAAGGGGAAACATGATTCTCTATTGCTGTAAAAAAAAAAAAAAAAAAAAAAAAGGGTATAATAATGTACCTTATGATCCATATATTTCTGTCTAACTGCCCGTGCAGATAGTTCACTTCTGAGCAGCAGATTGTGAAGTCTGAGGACACACTCTTTCAGCTCGTGTGGTTTATAACCAATACGCTGTTGTAGAGCCAGGGTCTGCAAGATGTGTCAGCAATGTGATGGTTAGAACCTGTGAATTTTTTTTTTTCCTTTTAAAGAAACATAAAAACTTGTGTTTGTTGTTAAAACAGTTTTAAAGACATTGTTTAGGAGGAATCAAGAATGTAAACCCTGATTAGTAACTTTTTGTTGGAGCAGTAAAATTTATGGCTTACCCATGGGTGACCCCTAGGACGGGATGTCAATCTTGCAAGAAAGATGGCTGATGCTGCAACCATTGAAGGAATGTAGCGGACACAACCATAATCTAGTAAGCTTAGCTCAGCAATGTAATAACACAAAAAGTCGAATTGGACGATTGAGAACTGGAAAAAGACAATAACATGGTTAGCCTGGTATGTGGATTTTAAAAAACAAGAAAGTGATGGCCATTGTGATGATAAGAGATTCAAAACATCCACCTACCATGAGTTTATCAGGAACAGCTCTAGTAAAAATTCTGCAAATTTCAACAATACAGTGAGTTAGCAGTAAATATTTAACCATAGCAATGTTATCTTCTTGTCGGCTATGCGTTATCCGCTAATGAGACACTAACTAATATTTTCTAAATTACAAAATAGGTATTTTTCCTAACCTGAGAAAAGTTTTAGTTGTTGGATTACCCATCTCAAAATCCAAAAACTTAAGGACATCTCTCTCCATTTGCACAACCTGTTACACAGCTGTGAATAAGCATTCTGCAATTTGTTTGAAACAAAATTTTACAGGATAAATTGCCGATAGCTTGACAGAACAGACCTCTTCTTTTGTGTAGGTGTTGTCTGTAACATAGCAGAAGTCCTCAATGTGTGGAGGGCTTATTTCTTCATATTTACTGCAGTGTATATCACCAGCATAAGAAATTGCATTAAGAATATGAGACAAGTTAAGGAGGAAATGGGCTTACGATGCTACAAGCATGCAAGAAACTCCAAGAAGCTGAAGCTTATTCCGATTCAGTTTATGGGAAGACAAGTATCTGTCAATATAGTGTACAGCAAGATATAAGGTGTCTGACACTAGTTTGTACTCTTGTGCAACCTCCACCAACCAATCAACCAGAATTGCTCGCATAGCTGGACTTATATCGTCCTGAACCTTTTCCATGTAATTAGACAAAGGCCTCCTTTTAATCTCAACCTAGTACAATAAAACCACCATCAGACAACAACTAGATTACAACCACAAAGGTGCAATAATTTTATTCAGCAAACAGAACTCCTAAGACTACCTATGGACCATCTTTACAATCAAGTAATAATAGCCAGGTAATGCAAACTGGATTTTCATTTCATAGTTTCATTTATAAAACAGAATTGAATGGCAAAAGATAAAAAATAAAGTGTATTAAAGGAGTAAATGATCTTCAATTAGAGACTATAATTCAAATCTAAAATCAAAATTGTTCCTGAAATGAGAGAAAGTGAATACCAAAACAATGAGAGGGGTCTTATTTGCCACCATTACACCAAAGAGGATTGTTCAATTTTGTCCAAAATCTCAAGAACATGAAAATCTAAGAGCCCATAAACGTGAGAAGTTCCAAAATGGGAATATAAGCTATGCAAGCACACAAATGGTACAAATCATTAATATTATGAAGGAGCATTGTAAGGCAACCATATTAAGTAAAGCATATGCACAATAATGAACCGGCATCAACTCCTGCTACAAAAGGTATCTTAGTTTGGATGTAACAAACTTAGCCACTTCAGAAGATTTTAACATAAAAGATGCCATGATCTGCATTTAAACCATCCTAGAACAGCTTTCATTTTGTTATCATGTGCCAAATTCCAAACAGCAAAGTACATCTGATAGTAGTAATGTGGTACTAATTATCACAACCCAAGCTGCTCTTATGTATTTCCAGTTTTTAACTAGTTCTAACCTTTCATTAATCATTGATGATTTGACTAGTAAGAACAGTCATAACTCACAACCTAGGTATTATTACGACATAAAAACGAAAAACTCATACTACTAGTACTACACATCAAATTGAAATCTAGGTCATCTAATATTTCCTTCATAGGCAGAAAAAAGAAAACGATAACCAAATAATAGATTGTGATGAAACAATAAAAAAGAGATAACCCGACATTAAGAGGCTGACAAAAAAGAAGAGCAGGCTACCTCCAGAGAGTGCAGATGCTGAAAAATTGCAGGAGCATATCCACATTTTTGCGGCTCATCAGATCCAGGGCTGACCACCAAGTCCGGATTAACTTCATTTCCAGTACTCTTCGAAACGGGATCGGGTTTCCGTTTCCGGGTTTTCACCGCACACGGGTTCTGAGCCAGACAGGGGACATTGGAAGAGGTGTTGGTGAGGTCCCCGAGTGGTACCCGTTTCTTAATCCTTGAACTCCCTTCTACGGATTGATTAGGCCGTTTGCGAGACGCTCTATTTTCAGTCGGAATTGGTATTTCTCTGCTAGCCATTGGAACCCTATTTCTTGGAGGACTATAGCAATGGGGTTAGGGTTTCTGCAGATACTCTGGCTGCTTATTGTGGGATCACTTGTGATTTGCGGAAGAAAGAATGGTTTAAAAATGATGAGGATTGATTTGAAATGTTTCAGAGGAGCGAAAATTGGAGGAGGAGGCGGAATTTTATTTGGGTTTCATTTCAGTTTAATTCTTTTGAGTGGGAAGGGGAAGGAAGAATGATAATATGCCGCCAGTTTTACCATTTCAAAACTGATTTTACCCGCTCACCCAATACTATATTTCTTCCATTTTTTTTTTTTTTTTTGACAAGGGATTTTATTCCATTATCAGTATTTGATAAGAAGTTGAATGAATCTCATTTATTTTATTAAATGATTTATGCAAATTTAATCTAATTATATGGCTCAAATAATTTTACTTACGAGGAGACTATCTGACACAAAAGTTTCTATATAAGACAAAAATGGTATGAGATAAAACCTCATATACTATGTTAATAGTATATGATTATATATGATTCAAGAATTTAATCATAATTTATGAAAAAAGGATTTGAATATTAAATTGAAATTTCATTTTATGTATGAGACTATTTTATAGAAAATTCTCTCACTATTATTATGGATTTAATGTTGAAATGTCTTGACTCCTTTTATAGTTTACGGTGTGTTTTATATTTGAAATTCTATAAATACCCATATTAATTGAGTTTAGGGTCATTCTGTAATTAATTTGATCAATTTAATAATACACAATCCTTTCTTTTGCTTGTGAATACAACTAATATTACATTAGTAAACCACGTAAATTTATTTCATTTATTTTTAATTTATATATTATTTTTTCATCACGTTATAACAATTAAGCATGAAGAATGATAATGGGTGTATTTTCAAAAAAAAAAAAGTGATTATAATCTCATTATTTTATGTGAAAAAACTATTTTGAGTATTTATACTTAAATCAATCACTTAAAATCTATAATGCTTCTATTTTATTTTAGCTTTTCATTAATATTTTATTCTATTTCAAAAAAAAAAAAAAAAAAAATCACACACTTGAGAACTACTTCTTACAAAATACAAACACTTATCACTTTCACTATTAATCCATTATTCTTATATTCACTCCTCAAAATACATAAAAAAAATTAAACACACCCAATATTCGCACAAAAATTATGATTTTTTCGTTCAACACCCCTCCAATTAAAACACGTTAAGATAAACCTATTGGGTGCTTAAAGTGTGAGTCTGAAGATGATGAATGAGAATGTATATATTAAAAAGGGAGGCAATTTGAAATACCCATTTTCAATTTTAAAAAATTTATTTTACCCACTTTAAATATACATAATTTTTTCTACCCATTTTCAACTTCTAACAATCATTTTTACCCATATGGCCCACCACATCATCATCTAATCATCTCATTATATTAATGACCCCACTAACACCCACCTTACATTTATATCAATTAAACTTTAATGAATACTATATATTACAATAAGATTCTAAATTTACAATATTAATTAATAACATGCAGCTACAATATTTTTATTGTATATTTGTGTGTGTGTATAGTGCATATTAATAAATAGTAATAATATTTTATTTGAATTTAAATTGTGATGTTAAAAAATTATTAGTACAATTTGGTTCTTCATTAAGACCATTATTACCATTTGGTTCCTCCCATTTTAAAAAATACAACCAGGTTCTAAAATATTAATAAAAAAAACCCATCCCACCCCACCCACCCCACCCCCCACCCATCACCTATACCAGTTTGTATACACACGCACCCCACTCATCACTCTATTCTCTCTCTCTCTCTCTCTCTTCTCTCTCTCTATCTCTCGACTCTCTCTCTTGCGCGGCGCCGCCGGCCTCCCCCTCACCTCGCGCGGCGCCGCCGGCCCCCCCTCCCCTCGCGCGGTGCCGCCGGCCTCCCCATCCCCTCGCGCGGTGCCGCTCTCCGCCCTCCCCTCCCTCTCACACGCGGCGCCGCCGTCCCTTTTCACACGCGGATCTCACCCACGTTGGCGTCCCCCACCAACCCCCCCTCCCCAACAACACCAAACCTCACCCGCTCCCCTCTTTCTCTCTTTTTTCTAATTTTCTCCATAAATCTATGGAAACTCTCTCTCTGGACTGAAATACGGATGTCGTCAGTCTATAAGGGGCGGTGGCCGCATCGATCTGCAAGGGGCGGAGGCTGTGGCGTCGTCGATCTACGCCGAACGACGGAGGCGGCGCCGGACTGAAGGGAATCGAGGCGGGAGTCATTCAGGCGCACGACCACGAGTCGGGGGTCCATCGGTTACCGCCGCCGTCGACAATCGATGCATTCCAGATCTGTCCGGATCCGAGAAACGACGATGGGTGTGAAACGCGAACAACAAACCCAGGTGATTATAGATTTAAATTCTGGGTTAATATTCATTTTTTAAGTTCTGAAATTAATATTCAAATGTTTAAGTGCTAGATTCATATTCAATTTTTTTTAATGAATGAATGAACGAACGTTCCTACGAAGATGGAAATATTGATTTTATTTCTACTGTGATGTTGAGTATTTCATCATAATATATTTTTTTGTTTGGTGATTTTTAGGAATTTTTTTGTGGAAAATGTAAAGAAGGTTTGTGAAGAATCTGGAGGAAGATTTGAAGAAACTGGAAAGAAGATTTTTGTGAAGAAATTCTGCAAAATGTTACGAAAAATCACTGTTCAAAATGCCAAGTTTTGTACTATTTTTTTGCACAATTTTTTTGCGTCTGTAAATTTCTGGTATATTAACATTTTTTTGGTGTATGAACACAAATAACCTTTTTTGAATAATGATTTTGCATTGCTAAATTTTCAGATGTAAATATGTAAATTTAGAGTTTCTGCACACTAATTTTGCATTTGTAAATTTTAGATTAAAAATAATATTATTTGCATATAATTTTTGCTCAATCAGAAAAAATATTACCCAAATAAGTATTAAAAATTGAAAAATTGAAAAAATTGCAAGGGAAAAGTCAATGTTCAAAATATATATTCAAAAATTGTATTCAAAAGTGGGGGTGTTTAACCGAAGAAATCACATTAATTACTAAATTTTATGTATTATAATTTTAAAAAACATAATAGAAATATAATAAAGAACAAAAGAAACAAAAAAAATAAAAATTCAAATCTTGATACGAGGGAAGGGGGAAGGGGGAAGGAGGTTGGGTAAGTGCATGGGGGCCACAAAAGGAACCTAATTGTAATTTCTAAAAGGTATAGAACCAAAGGTTAATAAAACCTATAGAAAGGAACCTATTTGTCATCCCCCCATTTAATTGAATGGATACTATATCATTTTTTTATTAAGGGGACGTTTAGTTGGAAGGATTGGAGGGGTGTGGAATGGAATCGAAATCATAGTGTGTGTTTGAAATTATATTACTATGACTTTGATTTTTTAAAAGTGATGAATTCATCATACCTCTCAAATATGTAAGGTATGAGTATGATTTCATACCCATTTCATTCCTATGCACATTACATTCCTTACCATTTTACCAAGCACCCCCTAATTTAAGTGATGAGAATGGAGTGGAGGGGTGGGTATGAGGAGAGGTGGAACCCAACTCAAATTTGTTAACTCTTTTATACCCAATTTATGGGGATATTTTGGTCCTTTAACATGAATTGGATATAAAAGATTTTTTAAAGTTGTGGTATGTAAAATAAAATTTTGGAAGTTGAAAATGGGTATTGTGTGATATTTTCGTATTAAAAATTAGATGTTTTTAATTCAATGAATAATTGTAATTTGAATTACTCATCTATTCTTCAATAATTTTAACCTACGATAATTTTTATACCCTAAATATAAAATTAAAATTATTTTACAATTTATTTCAAAATATTTTTCATTAATTGATCCAAAAAGCCAATAAAACAAATTTTCTTAAAACATGTATCACCCATATATGAAAAATTAATAGGAGATAGAGGGAGTACTGAAAAATTTATTTACCAACAAAACAGATAAAAAATTAAAAATATATTCATTATTACTCCTTTATCGTATTTATCACGTTCCCATTTCAATATATCAATCCATCTGGATAAACCAAGCGCCGCTCAGCAAATGAATATATATGAAACACAAGATGTGTTCCCCTCGTCTTCCCTCTATGGCTGTAATTTCATCCTTACACCGCCACCCCCACCCCCACCCCCACCCCCACCCCCACCCCCACTGCATAATTGCATATATATCAAATAACAGCAATAGAAACAATAAGACAAACATCTCAGTCAAAATTTGATCAAGCGATACACATTAAACAAATTAAAATTAAAAAACATCATGGAATAATGGAACAAACAAGTCGAGCATCAAGATTTAGCTGAAAACTATGATCTCTCTCACCACCTGAGAATTGAACCGCCTACCATTTCTAAGATCTCAGCGCATGTGGATTCAGGCTGAAAGGTTGTTGGATGCACAATATATGCCAGATCATCATGGAGCGGTGCCAAATTCAAAATACATGATCAAGAAGCAGCAACGGGCTGCTATCTACGTGATGAGTTACTAACCTTTCTTGATTTCTAGAGAAATTTGAATGTCGTCTTTGAAAAATATCAAAATACATGATCAAGAAGCAGAATTGCTTCTCCCCCATCTTTGGTAACTGTCAAGACTGCAAATCATTTATCACCTTCTGCTTCCATTATTGCTAACTGTCATCTTTCCTCTTTCTGGTTTTCCCTGTCCCGGAATTTTCTACACCAGAATTAGTTGCCAATTTTTCCTCTTTTGCCTCTGCATTAGAGTTCTGAGCTGACACTTCCATATTTTGATTGGAAAAGGTACTGTCTGTACCAGTAGTTGGCTGAGGTTCGGTTGGCCTCTTGCTTGCATTTGGCTCCCCTCGTGGTCTATGATTATAGCTCCAACGAGCATTTTCAAACCATTTGGAAACCTGCAAAACAAATATTTTACTAAAATAAAAAGATGCATGTTATATAATAAAACAAGCCTGCAGCATTAGGGCCCAATGGTACCTGCCGAACGGTGAGACCTAGTTCTTTTGCCAAGTTTTCTTTTACATCTTTTTCAGGATACTGGTTCTCATTAAAGGACGTATAGAGTCTCTGTACCAAAACATACATTCATTATTGAAATCACCAATGGAAAAAAAAAATCTTAAAGATTGAGATAAACGAGAAAATAACACATTTTCAAAGTATTTTAGGTGTAGCTAGGAATACTGCAGTTATGTTGAATATAGTTGTTGACTAAGATACCAACATAAAATAATTGCAAGCATTGGAACTACTAAATATAGGCTGGTTAGTGGATCATATATCAGTTTCTGATTCACCTGAAGAATAAGTGCTTGAAACACAACAATTTCCATTTTCCAATAAATTTCAAAGCTATCATCAGAACTGTTAACATTAGGACAGTAGGACTGCTTCCATAAACACAAAAAAAAATACCTGTGTTGCAGTTTCTCCAAGCCGATTAACCTTTGATCTTCTAGCAGAACCAACTTCGGCCGACGAGTCTGGTGTGCCCCCATCAGCACTATCTTTGTAAGTCTTTTTGGGTAACTGTTCGCTTCCTTTCTGGTTCTCATCCTTCGTGTGTATTCTACTCTTAGTAATAGGGGTCTCATCAGAGGACTTAGCGCCAGTTCTCCCAGAATTAGTCTTTCTTCTCTTTCGAGGAGTAGTATCCTCAATATCAAAATCCTCAACATCAAAATCCTCATCGCTTGAATCAGAAGAGTTTCCATATGTTTCCTTCAACAGATAAAGAATCATTCACCAAAAAGGGTACCCACAGGAAAAAAAGAAAAGAAAAAGGAGAACGGAGAAGTAATAAATTGGGATATATACATTAAACACTGAAATTCACTGGACAAAGACCTTTTTTCTAAACGGTCAAATGCAGCCTCTTGAGACAACTTAAAAGGCAAATAATCCAAGCCCTAGATTTTTTAGTGATATAGCTATTATCATCCTCTAAACAATTATATTTTCTATCCTAAAGAAAAGCAGCTAGTAGCCACTGGTAGAGTGTAAATATTGACTGCATCAAGAAGAGAAATCATAAACAAAAATAGTTCATCAGAATTCAGAAGATAATCTGAAGTCTAGCCTTCTCCATTTTCTTAGAGTGTAATTCCATGGTTCATTTGTTCTTTAAACATTTTAGCCTTTTCCACCCTCCTGACAAGTACAGCAGAAATAGTTTCCTTGCCTTCATTTTTATTTTTTGGCAGCTAGAATGTAAACACAGACGATTAACCAACATTTTGAACAACCTACATTGGTTATAACTCAAAGCTAATCAAATGCTCCATGAAATTTTTTCAGATATAAAAACAAATACATAGTGATAGTTGAGATAAATGCTGAATAAGTCACCCATACTTCCATTGAAAACATTTTCCTCAATGTGAATCGTATTGGAAAGCAGAAACAAAAGAAACAGCACAACAGGGGAACCATGCATGAGAGAGAAAGAACTTCACAATCAAGTACCCTGATTCTGGTAATAATACCAGTAGGATACTTAGATTCTAAAGTACTTTGTCTATGAGAACATCATAACTAAGTCCTAACCAATTTATTTGATACATATTATCCCCTATGTTAGAATCATGCATGGGAGAGAAAGACTGGATATCTGACAATAACCTATTCCCAATTTTTTTTGTGTGCTTAACAGTCAATGCTATTAATGTGACATCAGAGTCGATCCCCAATTTCCATTTTAAAAACATAACTTTAGAAAGCGAATAAGCCAAGTGGACCTGATTCTACATAGCGATAACAAATGAACTCATCACAAGTCTAGTCATAGAAACTCATGAAGTCGTGATTGTCATAAAATCCGAAGTGGCTGCAGATGCAAGGTTTCTTGGAAGGACACTAATTCTATGTGTGGTGCAAACATCTAATGTTGTGCCTGTGCCGTATAAAACTTAAAAATGTGTAAGTAAGAGACTCACATCATTCAATTTTTTGTAGTCCAACCGTTCTACATGTCTTTTGCCAGATACAGGTTCTGCATCAGTCTCCATGAGGAAAGACAGCTCATCTTTTAGTGAGTGCCTCTTCACCCTACCTACCTCAGAATTATCTTCAATAGAGCCAGTGGAGGGAAGTTTGTTATCTGCTGATGGCAAAATTTGCGTGATATCTTCACCAAGGGCAGTTTCATCTTCAAGCAGAGCTCCAAGGTCTTCTGAATCAGAGGTGAAATCAGAACTTGAATTATCCTGCTTCACCTGCTCATCTTGATGTGGAGCAGAGGGATCAAAATCATCATCTTCTGAATCATCAGAAGGAAGCCCCAGGTAATTCTCATCATTAAGAGGAGCTGGCAAATCATCTGAGGCAGACAAGTAAGTAGATTCTTCCGAACTTGATTCATCTCCTTCAACCTTCTGATCAATATCAGGCTTATCGGGATCATATTCCTCATCCTCGGAATCATCTGAAGACCCAGCACCATCATCAAGTGTCTTTCCTGATGCAGCAGCAGCAGCCTCAGGAAAGATCTTCTGTATATAGAGGAGAGCATAATGAGCAGCTAATAAGCATTTAAGAAAAGTGTATCTAATAGTACAGACTAGACCTCCCAACTGTCGACGATGGAAATTTTTGTCCCCTGATAATCCTTAAGCATGTCAATGCAATTGGCTTTACAATCACATCCAGGACAGAGCCAGCTTTCATCACCAGGAGGAACTATGTACACAACCAAAAAAGTGAAGTAAATAAAATTGACGACTATATATTAGACATGGTGAGAGATTCAAAAGCAAAATAGTAGATGGACTGTAATTACTGTCTTTTTTTAACAAAGGTGGTTCCAGGCAGAACTGGTGAAATCCTCGTTCACAGGCCCCATCACATAAGATGATATCATTATCAAGTGTCAGATCCTTAGAGCCACATTTTGAACAGAAAATCTGCAACACCATTAGAAAGAGCTCAATATTCCTAAATGCCAATTTTGAGTCATATAGCGATATGAACTCACATTATACAAAATATCACCATCAAAGGAAGCAAGATTATACAAGGTTAAGAAAAAGAAGAATACCAAATCCATGAGGCAAGGCTCAAACCTGACAAATAATAGTTACAGATCTCAAACAGAATTGCTACATGGCACTTAATGGCAAATAGGGAATGTTTCCATCAGTTCATTTACTTATGGGCATTATTCTTACATAGTATCAATAAATACCAACCATTATAAGGGTTTAACTAATCATAACAATGTGCTCATGGAAACTTGCTACATATAAAGCATTGAAAATCATATATTTGCCATGGAAAAATTAAAATAACTACAATGATCAGACAAATGCTAACAGAAAACATTGTAACATGTGTTCTCACCCATTAAGAAAAATCCAAATGAGTAACATATGTGATTAAATATAGGAAACTAGAAATAACTGGAAAAGAAATATGATGCATAAGGCCTAGACAGCAGATCTTGAGCAATAAAAACTTTTTGTTTGTGTTATAGTTCACAATGGAAAGCAATATTACTAGTCACATCCAACCATGGTGTAAAATACAAAGAAATCACAATTTATTAAGTTAATATTGCAACTCCCCATAGTGAATTATGAAGCATGATCCACTTCAAACAAAAATAGACGCTTTGTACAGAGGTAAGTGAAATGCTAATCTAGTGAATTTCTGGAAAAGCCCAACTAACAAAGCAGAGGGATTTGAGTAATATGAAATACTGAATTTTAGCAATATGATAAGTTTCGAGTTGATGCAAGTGATGCAGAGAAAGGAAAAGTATATAACAAATCACACAGCAGTCCGTACATCTTCACTATCAATCTCTCCTTTAGAGTCGAAAAGAGACTCAGGAAGCTTTCCCACCGCAAGTGACATATCAAGCTGTTGAAACAATGCTCTTATCCTCAATTTATAACGTAGAATATGAGATTTCGCCTGCTGGAGCTGCTTCTCTGGCTTTAATTTGTCCACACTGCAAAAATGTGAAGAAAAGAGAGGTTTTCTTTAAGAAAAGACTAGTCAGGTGTAACTCACACGTGACTTGAAGAGAAACCATGAAAAAAGTCATCTAAATACTGATAAATGCCTTCTCAGTTTATCCACTGTGCCGATATTTTAAGTTTTGATATTGACTACATATGCCCTCGGCTAACAATCTTGTTAAGCTCACAAATTCATAATGGGTGACGCATGCCAGCACAAAGGAAAGAGAAACTAACATCAGGATAAGATTTCCAGTTTTCGTGATGCATTCAGGATCTCTAACAACCACGGCTTCCAGAATAAAATCATCAAAAGTTAGTCCTATTCCTATAAGTGCATATGCCTGTCCACCTCACACTGACCTTTTGAAAAGTGGGGAAGATCAAGAAAAGAGATGACAAATGGTAGTTCCCACAGAGTCCAAGAAACATTAAGAAATGCCAGCTTTACATGAATGGTTTGCATATTTATTAGGGTGGTTTCTTAACCAATATCCACTATAATGCCCCCTGGTACCCTGGCATAGCATCCTTCAAAACATAAACAACAAACAAACTAAGCCTTTATACCACTGTAGTCGACTACATCGATCATACCTATCACTTTGAATCTAGACACATGTTCTCATTTATATTTAAGTAAAGCATATCCTTTTAAATTGTTTCTTTCCTTCTTCCCCAACTTTTTAAATGTCATACTAGGTTATCCTAAGGCCTCTTATGCACATGTCCAAACCCCCGTAAGTATGTTTCTCTAATTATCTCCTCTGCTGGTGCTGAGTATATTCTATAAGACCTGCATTTTGTTACTTTATAATTTTTAAGGTATTTAACAGTCACGAA
This sequence comes from Ballota nigra, assembly GCA_947034835.1. Taxonomy (NCBI): domain Eukaryota; kingdom Viridiplantae; phylum Streptophyta; class Magnoliopsida; order Lamiales; family Lamiaceae; genus Ballota; species Ballota nigra. Next base: position 63,609,796 of record OX344721.1, on the reverse strand, counting down.
GTATAGAAGGCACACTCCTCTATTTGTTCTAGAATAATTCTATTTGTAACCTCTTCAATTGATTTTCCCATTTTCTCATAGTAGATTTCAAAAGTTTAAACTTTATATGCATTATTAATCAATTGATGAATGATGACCACCAATTCTTACATTTATCATATTGGTACCTCTATGATACTAACGGGACGAATGCAGGAAATTGCAATATGGAGATGAGAAAGATAGCAACTACACTCAAGATAGTCTTATGAACATCATAATGTCAAAATACTTGACAAAAAGAAAACGGCCACCAACTTCCATGATACCAGCGACTTTTTAGCTATCTCCAAATAGATAGAACTTATAAAGGACGGAAAGCAATCATGGTCAATCATTCAAAGCAACAGGAATTTGATAAACCCATTAGTGTCTAATATGGAAATGGTTAGCTTGGACGCAGACTGATATAGTATTGCAGAGGATATATGATTTAAGTATTAACAGTTATCAGAGGTGAGATAAGGCTCTAAGCGCAAGGGGAGCAGCGGATGGCGGCTCTGCAGCCAGGAGGTGGGCAATGACTCAGAGGCCTTCTTTCTTTCTTTTCAAATTGGTTTTTTAACACTTCGTCCCTTTATTACCCCATCCAAAGAAAATGTTTTTTAGAGTTGTTACGCTATATATAACATTTAAAAAAAGGCTAAAACCTATGCTTGAATTTGGATCAGCCGTCGAGGATTCTATTTGTCGATCTCTTTGATTTTATATGTGTATTTCAGCTCTAAAAGTTTATTCAAGATTAATTCAATGTTTTAGCATATGTTCAACTCTAAATTTTTTTTAAAAAAAAAAGAGGAAGAAGAAGAAAAAAGAAATTGCACCCCATGTCTAAGCGGTGCACTTGTTGGGCCCAAGCAGCCCCTTTGAACTTGGCATATAACTCTCTTCTTTCCAGGTTTTGCTTTTCATGCTCTCAACATCATTCACTTTAAACTATACATTCAGTTTATTCTACACAAAGTTACTCCTACTGTACAATATCCATATAAAGCAATTCTCTAAATTTAGAAACAATGCAGCTACTTATGGTATTCAATGAGAATTGAATCATTTAACTACAAAATCTAACAAATTATTTCTCCACGACGAGAAAAACTTGTGGAATGCAATCCTGAATGGCTCCAACTCCTTGACAAATAGAAGCTAAAGCCACATAACCTAATCTTATGCAAATTCAATTCATGCATTGTTAATTTATTATAGCAGATGCCCACATTTACAATGATAATCAAACCATAAATTATATTTAGAGAACTGAGTATTAAAAAAAAAAATGTAGTATAGAAAAAAGAAGATACCTTTGCCCTCTCCAGCCCTCGGCAGAGTAAGCATCAATTAAGTATTGCTCATAATTTATTCGATGCATTAAATATCTAAGATGGGTTCTCATTCTTGAGAACTCATCAGTATTTTTCTGCAGATGCTTCTTTTTTCTTCCCCTCTTTTCCTTTTTTCCATTAGCACTGGCTTCTTTTATAGAGTCAGCAGGTTCAGGAGCTTTAGGTTTCTCTTGAGATTTTGAACGCAGGCTCCATGAACTAGTTACTGGACTTTTTAATTTAGCTTTCCTTGATTGCCCAGAAAGCCCTCTGTCTTCATTTTCCGAGTGAACAAAATTATGAGTTGCGTCTAAGTGCGATGGTTCTAATTTTCCATCATCCGGATTAACTGAGGCTGTGCCTGGAGGTATGCTGATGTGTTCAAGAGCAACAGACACTACCTTCACATTTTCCAATAATGGTTCTTGTTTTTCGGTACCTTCACTCTGGCAATTTTCTTCATGATTTGGTTCTACTTCAGTAATTTTGTCCGAACTTTCTTTCATTGAAACTAATTTATTTTCAATATTTTGAGCTTCAGTGACCTCCTTTTGCTCCACTGCCGTGATATCGAATCTCTCATAATCCATATGGTGGTTTTCTGGTGCCAAAGGTTCACATGTTTTCCCTGGAATGAAGTCTTTCGAAATTCTTGACTCATGTTCTGGAGTCCCATTTTCCATCTGCCCCATTGATGTCCAAACGCTTCAACACTTTTACCCCCTAATTGTCAAGAAACACTAGTAGTTTTCCTATGGCTGGTATCTGGTCCCTCTAATTTGCAACTTACAAGCTTCTTGCCTCCTTCGAACTTTCAAATACCTACATCAACTTCAAGAATTCTGATGAGTAGCAGTTCAGTACACTTTAACGTCCAACTCCACCAATCTCAGCGCAAACAATCACAGATCACAAGCATTACCAGACTAAAATCATCTGCAACTCATAAGAAAACAAAAATACAGCATAATTAAGAAAAAATCTTGCAGTTTTCATGCCACTTTCACTTTCCCTCTATCAAAAATTCAAATAATGGAGCAATTAATTTCAATTACCTCACTAAAAACATACTACGCCTAAAGAAAAAACGCTACACAACAAAACTAAATTAGCACACTGACATTCGGGCTTGGATCAAGTATACGAAAACAGTGTTCAAAACTAGGGATTTTTGACTCGTTCACCTAGATTCCCTATCATAAGCTGAGATTAAACAAAGGAAACGCAAAAGAAGAGGAAAGTAAAATTAATGGCTGAGGAGAATTGATTACCCGAAGACTCTTCTCACCGCACGGAAATATGAAACCGCCTCTCAAATTAGTGTGTGTGAGTGTGTTTTGTTTTTGTGTGCGCGCTTTAATCCTCCAAAAAAGCCAGGAGGTTCCCTCGCTCGCCCGCCGAGAAAGATAGTATATAAGTAGCTTTATTTGGCTTTCGGTGGCTGCTATTGTGCGCTATTGTGGCGCATCCAAATGTGGAACAGATGATTCCAGAAGACGGGGTATCCACGGATTAATTAGATCCAAAATCTTGGGCCGGACGAGTAGACCCACATGATAATGGCCCGATGTGAAGTTGTGACCCGGCCCATATGACAGTGAGTCCAAACTCTAAACTTTTAGTTGGATCTCATGAGAGGCTGAATTGTAAACATAATGTTTTGGATATAATCTCGTAGGTTTACCTAATACACTAAGGGCATGTTTGCTTTGATGGATAGGATTGATAAATAATTATCCTTTGTTCATGGGACAATTAGTCCAACTCCTTTCATGTGTTAATTATGCATATCACATATATCCCGGGCCGATATCACATAAACCAAACACACGATTGAATGGGATTAAAGTATCAATCCCTTCTAATCCCGCAAAGCAAACATGCCCTAAACTAATCGAGATGTGCTATATAATTACGTGTATATAAGAATTTATATTAAAAGAATGCTCATCTTTAGATTATAAATTCGAAATACACAATGTATGATCAATTCTTGAGATGAATCAGTTTATATGGACCCATGCTAATAAACAATAAAATTAATCCTCTGAATAAATCAGTGTTGAAAATTGGTTTAATTAAAAGGGTTCATACCCTAAGTTTGACTAATTTTTTTAGGAATGAAAACGTCAGTTTTTGGGAAACAAAAATAACGAGGTTGTTCTACTCGCGGAGTAGATGAACGTGTTATATTAAATATCTCAAAACCGATTTCCGGTGAGTGAGAATTTAATTTAGGAAGTTGTAAGATTATTCACTTGTGTTGAATAAATTTCATGGGAAAAGGAAAATGAAGTTTCATCCCATATTGGAAAATTACAAGGAAAGTTCCTTGTATATAAGTAGGAAAATATTCATGTTCTTCGAATTGGTACATGGGGACCCTAACCATGGACAACACATGTGTGAGCCTCGCTCGGGCCCGGGTTCGTGGTTCTTGGTTCTTGGCAATTGGGTTTTGGGGTCTACCTATATTTTTAGAGTACCAGAAATATGAAAAGGTCCAATACCTTTTTTGGACCGAATCGTTTGGGTCGGCCCACGAACATGATTAACACAGTCCAGAATTCGTCTGGAATATTCTGTCTTGCTTCCCAAGAAAGAAAAACGCATTTTCTCTCCCACTACAGATGTGGGTACCCCATGATCTCCACGTTCTCCTCTATAGCACCCCTCATGTGCAGTCAGACTTCCGCCTATATATACCCCTGTTTATCCAGACTTTCAGAACACTTACAACCTACGAATTTTTTAGTTCTCAGAAAGCCTTTCGCAATATACTTTTTCCGTTCAGTTCGAAATTCTGATTTCGTTCGCCAAAAGTTTATACACGGTGGTGCTACCGGTATACACTGTTAAACCGTTTTACCTTTGGAGACTTATACGCATGATCCCGTAGGCACTATACGGAGCGTATTCAGTCTTGCGGAAAAAAAAAATTCCTTGACTCGATTTCTCTTTACGAATTCGTTTCGTAATTCTTTTCTTATACCTTTCATTGCAGTATACGAGATACCCTCTAAACAACAATCGCAAGACTGAATAATTATCTTTCTTCTCGTATACTAAAATATCGAACAACGATTCTGATAACGAAATGGATATGACACCTTCGACGCCTATTACCACTGGTGTTACCCCTACTATTAACACCAAAGATGTTGCTGCTACCACTGACTCTACTGTTGTACCACTGGATATCCTACGGATGGAACAGTAGCTACGGGTACAGCAATGACTCAGGCTGGTAACTTGGTTCCTGCTGTGGGGACCCCCTGACTTGAATCGAAAATACTAGCTTTCTACTAGTAGCTTCCCCGCAAGAGTACGGGTTCGCTGTAGTATAGACAAGTATAGGGACCAAGTATTATCGAACCCAAGGGAAAGTGTGTATGCAAATAGATCCCTGAAGATCTACGCGTCGTAGTTAATATGAGTGTATGTTTTTGGATTTTTTGAAAGAATTAATTAAAGGCAACTAAAGTAAACTAATTAAACTAAAGAACGAAAGAAACGAATTAACTAAGGTTTGTATTCAAAGATGTGATGGTGATGCTTAGGATAGGAATCCCTACGTATACTAATGGAGCAGGTACATAATCAAAATAACTGTGACGCGCAAGAAATAACCTAAGTAAAAGATTGTAAGATGAAAGCTCAAGACTTAATACCCTCATACTTTATCCTAGCAATTGACTTCACTAATCCACTAACGAGTTAATAGATTGTGCTTAATTAACGAGACTCTAATTTAAACTAAGGTGATGCGGTCGTCCTCCTTAGATAAACCGGTAGATGAATTAACCCTTTCTAAACCTTCTCGATAAGTCTACTCATTGTTAAAGAGTGATAAGGTCGTCCTCTCTCTAACATTTTTCGAACGAATTTCAAAGGCAAAGTTAAGATTGATTTTAAGAATTCATTAATTAAGAGAATTAAAACCTAAAGCCACGAATTACCCTAATTACGTACCCACAACCTACTTCTACGAGTTCATCCTATCCCAAGCATGCAAGGGTTTTAGCTAGACATGAGTTTTACGTAAACAAGAATAATTTAATAAATAACGAACATGAACATAATGATTAGAACGAAGAAAAGATTAAACATAAACTAGGGTTTCAAGAAATAAAGGAATAAACTGAAATTAAATCAATAAAACAAAGTCTAACGTGTTCAAGAACAAAGGTCTAAAGAAACGAAACTAAAAAGCAAAACTGTGCTATGAATTCGTAAAGAAAACCTCGAAAACGTAAAAGTAAAGCTTGCTCGTTCCTTCTTCTCCAAAAACTAACTCTCTAAAACGATCTCGTATCAAGTGGTTTTGAATGTGTTCCAAAAACGAGCTCGATATGAGTTTATATAAGCATCAGGCCGAATCGGGATTTAATGGGCCGAAAAAATGAACTTGGAGATTTGCTCTCGGAAGCGCTCGAGCTGTCCCGCTCGAGCGTAGTGGTCGAGTGGAACATGAGGTCGAACAGAGGCGCTCGAGGGGTTGTGCTCGAGCAGCAAAAAGTTTATGTAAGTTTGGGGCGCTCGAGCACACTGGTCGAACGGAACACGAGGTCGAGCGGAGGCGCTCGAGTGCTCTCGCTCGAGCACTTTTCAGCAGCAGTACACTTGTTCGTAAAATCTTCATATCTCCTCAACCGGAAGTCCGTTTTGACCGATTCAAAGTCCTACGAACTCCTCTTTTTGCCCTCTATCCACCTATTAGCATCAAAGAGACAAATTCATAATGTATAGAAATCATGCTCAATTGACTCTAAATACTCAACAAAACCGACCAAAACTAGGGTATTTCTAGTGACGAATCATGACAATTTCACGCCTAATCAACCCCCCCAAACTTACCATATTGCTTGTACTCAAGCAATGAAATAATAAGTCAAGTGAAATTGTTAGGAATGAGTCAAAGAATCAAATCATGCAAGCAAATGAACTTGAGCTTCAAAGATCAATCACAAGTATACTCACTCATCTTCCATCATCATACTCTTGCAACAACAGCAAGAATCACCAAAATCAAACATGGATGTGCACTCTAAGATGTGTTTCACTCCCTCACAAGTGTATATCAATGATAAAGGGACTCACTCAAACAATCAATCACTCATATCGGCAGCCATAGGCTTGTAAGCACTCTTAACTCCGACCATACTCTAGAAATCAATGTCGAATCAAAAAGGACTTTTCTCAAGGTTGTAATGTAGGCTCTTTGGACAGGTGGGATAACAATATGGGTAAGTGACTCAAGTGAATGGAGAATAGAAAATCAAACTTTGGCACTTTGAGATTAGGAAAAGAAAATACTTCAAACATTTTCAATCAACACCCTTTCAATTCCATACTCTCAACACTTCAATTTTTTTCTTTCTCATTTTTTTCATTTTCTCAATCACTTCACTTTTTTTTTTCACAAACACATGAACTCTTTTTTTCTTTTGCTCATTCTCAATTTTTTCTTTCCCATAACTCAAAACTTCATCACACCTTCTTCTCATACTCACTCAACAAACAACATTTTCCTTTTTCAACTCAATTCAATCCCTTCACATTCACACTTTTCCTATTCTCCACTCAAATTGGGACAAAAATGCTTAGGAATTGGAATAGTGTTCATATGTGCTAGCAAATGAAATAGGCTTTAGGCTCAAAGGGGCTAACAAGGGACAAATGTCAATGGTAAGGAAAATTTTGGCTAAGTGACTCATTCAAATAAAAGATGGCCTAAGATCACATTCGACATATTAAACTAGACATAATCAAGAAGCAAGAGCACACACAAGTTCTAGCATCCTCTAAGGTGATGATCCTCTCACAAACGAAGAGATTAATTCATGCATCAAAATCTCAAAAGGCTCAAATCTCACGGCTTCCACATCCATGCTAGTCCTAGTGAATTCTTACTCTCATCACACAAGTACTCAAAAGAAAAACTCGCAAGCATACTAGTTCTCTCTCAAATCAACTCTCATTCATATACTCACACAATATAGTCCCTAACTCAAATCCACAAATCACCAACTCATACTCACACTCAAAGATAGCAATCAACAAGCATAAGATGATTGATAGACATGAAATAATGAATCATAATGCTCATGGGTTAACTCATCAAATGAAGGATTATCAAAATCATGAATATGAGAAAGATTAGAGATAGGAGTTGTGTCTTCAACACGAGGATCAATGATATCCATGCAATAACAGCTATCGTCCTCCTTCGGGTGCTTTATGGCTTCATATAGGGAAATCTTTATCTCTTGATCGTCAACTTTCAACGTGATCTTCCCATTTGCCACATCTAGCACCATCCTGGCCGTAACTAAGAAAGGTCTTCCCAAGATCAAAGGTGCATGCTCATCTTCCTCCATCTCTAAGACCACAAAATCGGCTGGAAAAATGTGATCTCCCACTTTCACGAGGACGTCTTCAACCACACCTTGAGGTCGAGTAATAGACCGGTTGGCTAGTTGAAGCGTCATCATTGTGGGCTGAAGTTCTCCACCTTCCAACTTCTTGAAAAACGACAACGACATCAAATTTATGCTCGCTCCAAGGTCGCACAACACTCCCTTCTTGACTCCATTCCCGATATCACATAAGATCGTGAAACTCCCGGGATCCTTCAACTTTGAGGGAAGCGCTTTGTGCACTAATGCACTCACCTCATGGTTCAGCTGCACCAACTTGGGCTCATCAACTCTCCTTCTCTTCGCTATCAAGTCCTTCAGGAACTTGGCATAATTCGGCATCTGTTCCAAAGCATCATAAAAAGGAATGTTAATATGAATCTTTTTAAAAACATCAAGGAATTTAGCGAATTTCTCATCAAGCTTCTTTTTCATGAAGCGCTGCGGATACGGGACAGGTATCACCGATTTGGGTACCCCACATTCATCACGCTCGGTCTCTTTCACTTTCTCCCTTGCTTCCCTTGCCTTCTTCCACTTAGGAACTCTCTCAATCTTCTCAATGCCTTCCTCTTCAGGCTCTTTGCTCTCTACCTCAATTTCTTCCTCAACTGTCTCACATCCATCTTTCTTATGTTCTTGTCCCTCCATCTCAATCTCTCCTTGGGGCGTCTCAGAATCAGCAGGCATCTCAGGACCATCATAGTTGGTTTCACTTCTAAGCTGGATCGCCTTGCAATGCTCTTTCGGGTTCCCCTCCGGCATGAAAGGATATTTACCCGGCTCTCTTCCCAATATTTTTACGATCTGGCTCATCTGAAACTCAATCGAAGTGAACCGCCTATTGTTTTCTTGCTGAATTTGATTCAGCTCTACATCTCCCTCTCTTCTAGAGTTCTTGATCACGCTGATCGTCTTTCTTATGCAACTCTTTAACGTTGTACTCCAAAGAGGACAATCTCTTGCTTCCTTCCTCCACCTTCTGAAGAATAGCTCTCAACATCTCCTCAGTTGAGGAACCGCCTTCTCCACCCGGGGGTTTTGAACATGGATCAACGCCTGGAGGAACTGTAATTCCGGCATTCGGATTAGCATATGAAAAATTCCCATTCTTCCTCCATGTGTTTTGAGGAGGTTGTTGGCCTCCTTGATACCCTTGTGTGTTCCTCCATTGATTTTGAGGCGGCTGAGGACCTGGAGGTACAAATGGTTGGCCATAAGAGGGTCTTCCTTGAAAATTTCCACCTTGTGGATACCCATTCTGATTGTAATAAGGACCTCTCATATAATTTACTACTTCTTGTTGAATTGTGGGCTTGTCCTCTTGCTCATTCTCTGCTGCATTCCCTCCAACCATATTCTTCCCCAACTCAAGGTTGTTAATCTTTTCCATCATGGCCATCAACAGCCTTATCGTTCCTTCACCTTCCTCAACCTGATGAACTCTCTGGAAATCTGCGTCCACATTCCAAGCCCCGACATTCGTGACAATGTTGTCCACGATCTCTCTACACCTCACTATTCCTTGATTCAGGAATGATCCACTAGCACAGACGTCGAGATGGTCTTGCTCAGCCTTGTTGGCACCACTATAGAAAAATGCCATGACATCTCCCTCATTGTACCCGTGCTGCTTTTCCCAACACTGCGGGCACTTTATCAACATATTTGAGTATCTCTCCCACGCTTGACATAGGTCCTCTCCTTGCTTCTGGCGGAAGGAAGAGATCTCAATCCTTGCTTTGATTGTTCTGGATGGAGGGTAGAATCGCTCGAGGAATAGACGCTCAAGCTCTGCCCAAGTGGTAATACCTCCCCATGGAAGCGTATTATCGTACCACTCCTTAGCTATTCCCGTCAATGAGAATGAGAATAACCTAAGTCTCTTGGCATCTTCAGACATGTCATTGTAATTGAAAGTGGAGGCTATCATTAGAAAACTCCTTAGATGAGTATGAGGATTCTGCTTCCCGATCACCCCCTTGAACTGGTTCTCTGTAAGCAGCTTTAGAATTCCCGGGGAAATCGAGAAGTTATTTGCCTCTACTGGAGGTAATGCCACTCCATCATAGTACCGTTGTGGCTGCGCTGCAAACCTTCCTCGAATAGCCATATTCTGATCTGCGTTTTGAGGAACGTGTTGAGGATTAGCAGCTGGTACGGGTACTTGTTGGGGTGGTGGTGGTTGATAAGATGGTGGTTGGTTGTAAACAGGAGGTGGAGGATACGGGTATGGTGGATACGGATAAGGCGGGTATGGGTAAGGTGGATAAGGTAAGTTGTTTTGTGGTAAGTTAGGATATGGGTAAGCAGGGTTGTTCTGAGGATTTTGGACAATGTTATGAGCTGGACTATTTTGATTCTGTGTACCCGGGTTTTGGCACTGGCTTTCCTCTGACGGATCTTGATTCTTACTGGTATTGCCATCAGTGCCGTCAGCCCGGTTCAATGTCTGATTAAACTCATTCTCGACATCATCCAACTCATTGGTAATATCCATTGGTTCTTTCCCTCCTCCGGCAGCGTTCATCCTTCTTAAGAAGGCTCGGTTTCTTCTTGCTATTGTCTCAGGATCTAACAGTAATCTCTCTTCGCTCGTATTGTCTTGTGAGCGTGTTTTCATAAACCTGAAACACTAACAAAAGAATAAAAATACAACTGCCGAATACGTACGAAATAAAAAAGAAAAGTAAAGCACTCACTACTAACTACTAAGCTATCGACAAGTCCTATTCAAAAGACATACAACGTCATCCCCGGCAACGGCGCCATTGACTTGAATCGAAAATACTAGCTTTCTACTAGTAGCTTCCCCGCAAGAGTAAGGGTTCACTGTAGTATAGGCAAGTATAGGGACCAAGTATTATCGAACCCAAGGGAAAGTGTGTATGCAAATAGATCCCTGAAGATCTACGCGTCGTAGTTAGTATGAGTGTATATTTTTGGATTTTTTTGAAAGAATTAATTAAAGGCAACTAAAGTAAACTAATTAAACTAAAGAACGAAAGAAACGAATTAACTAAGGTTTGTATTCAAAGATGTGATGGTGATGCTTAGGGTAGGAATCCCTACATATACTAACGGAGCAGGTACATAATTAAAATAACTATGACGCGCAAGAAATAACCTAAGTAAAAGATTATAAGATGAAAGCTCAAGACTTAATACCCTCATACTTTATCCTAGCAATCGACTTCACTAATCCACTAACGAGTTAATAGATTGTGCTTAATTAACGAGACTCTAATTTAAACTAAGGTGATGCGGTCGTCCTCCTTAGATAAACCGGTAGATGAATTAACCCTTTCTAAACCTTCTCGATAAGTCTACTCATTGTTAAAGAGTGATAAGGTCATCCTCTCTCTAACACTTTTCGAACGAATTTCAAAGGTAAAGTTAAGATTGATTTTAAGAATTTATTAATTAAGAGAATTAAAACCTAACGCCACGAATTACCCTAATTACGTACCCACAACCTACTTCTACAAGTTCATCCTATCCCAAGCATGCAAGGGTTTTAGCTAGACATGGGTTTTACGTAAACAAGAATAATTGAATAAATAACGAACATGAACATAATGATTAGAACGAAGAAAAGATTAAACATAAACTAGGGTTTCAAGAAATAAAGGAATAAACTAAAATTAAATCAATAAAGCAAAGTCTAACGTGTTCAAGAACAAAGGTCTAAAGAAACGAAACTAAAAAGCAAAACCGTGCTATGAATTCGTAAAGAGAACCTCAAAAACGTAAAAGTAAAGCTTGCTCGTTCTTTCTTCTAAAAAAACTAACTCTCTAAAACGATCTCGTATCAACTGGTTTTGAATGTGTTCAAAAAACGAGCTCGGGATGAGTTTATATAAGCATCGGGCCGAATCGGGATTTAATGGGCCGAAAAAACGAACTTGGAGATTTGCTCTCGAAAGCGCTCGAGCTGTCCCGCTCGAGCGGAGGCGCTCGAGCGTAGTGGTCGAGTGGAACATGAGGTCGAACAGAGGCGCTCGAGGGGGTGTGCTCGAGCAGTAAAAAGTTTCTGTAAGTTTGGGGCGCTCGAGCTGTCGAGCTCGAGCGGAGGCGCTTGAGCACACTGGTCGAACGGAACACGAGGTCGAGCGGAGGTGCTCGAGTGCTCTCGCTCGAGCACTTTTCAGCAGCAGTACACTTGTTCGTAAAATCTTCATATCTCCTCAACCGGAAGTCCGTTTTGGCCGATTCAAAGTCCTACGAACTCCTCTTTTCGCCCTCTATCCACCTATTAGCATCAAAGAGACAAATTCATCAATGTATAGAAATCATGCTCAATTAACTCTAAATACTCAACAAAACCGACCAAAACTAGGGTATTTCTAGTGACGAATCATGACAATTTCACGCCTAATAAGTTGTTTAAAGGGTTTAGATTTTGGTTTTGAGCTGGGTTATCTCGATGTTGTGGGACCGGGTTTTTGCTTTGGCTTTCCCCTGAAGAGACTTGTTTCTGACTGTCGTTTCCTTCAACTCCCTCAACCCGTTCCACTACCTGATTATAATTAGCTACATCTCCATCCACCTCATTCCCTAAGTCCATGTTTGAATTTTCTCCACCGGCAGTGTTCATCCTTCGATAGAAGGCTCTGTTTCTTTTGGCAATATCTCAGGGTCTAACTTTGTTTTGTCTTCGCTCGATTCTCCCTGAGAGCGTGTTTTCATATACCTGAAACACCAAAAGAAATATCAAAATGCAACTGCCTAATGAATACGAATAAACAGAAAAATAAAAGCACTCACTACTAACTACTAACTACTAACTACTAAACTATCTCCAAGTCCTACTCAATGGACATACATCGTCATCCCCGACAACGGCGCCATTGACTTAAACGCAAAATACTAGCTATACCAGTAGTTACCCCACAAGCGTATGGGTTCTCTGTAGTAGTGGCAAGTATAGGGACCAAGTAATATCGTACCCAAGTGAAGGTATGTATGCGAATAGAGCCCTGGAGATATACGCGTCGTAGTTAATATGAGTGTATGTTCAGTTTCAGAAATTATATTAAACTACTTTATATTCTATTACTATTAATGCAAATAATGAAAGTAAACGAATAACTAAGGTTTTACTAAGATATGAGATGGTGATGCTCAGGATAGGAATCCATACGTATACTAACGGTGTTGGTATGATAACTAAAATAACCGTGATGTGCAAGTAATAATCCTAAGTGTACTAAAACTAGGCAATCAACTTCCCTAATCTAGCACGAGATTGAAAGACTAAAAGCTCAAAATCTAACCCTAATACTTCGTCATATCAACCTACTTCACAAATCCACCAAACAAGTTATATGAATTGTGCTTAATTAATGAGACTCTAATTTAACTAAGGTGATGCGGTCGTCCTCCCTAGATAAACCGGTAGATGATAAACCCCTTCTAAAACCCGTTCATTAAGCCTATTAGTTATTAAAGAGTGATACGGTCGTCTTCTCTCTAACAATTTCCGTACTCAATTCCAAGATAATTCTAGGGCTTATTTTAAGAATTCAATTAATTAAGAGAATTAAAACTAAACATCACGAATTATCCTAATTACGTACCAACGTCCTACTTCTACGAGTTCATCCTACCCTAAGCATGCAAGGGTTTTAGCCTAACATGGTGATTTGAAGATCAAAAGCAATAACAAGATAAACAATCATCAACATAATTAAAAGAGTCAAGAAATTCAAGAACATAAGCTAATTATGGAAGAAATTAAATCAAGTCTCAAATTAAATCTATGGAAATCTGAAAAAGTAGGGTTTATAAGTCTCAAAGATTCAAGAAAGAAAGAATTAAACCAAAAGGGTCAAAAGAAATCACAAAACTATGAATTCGTGAATTAAAACCTCGATTACAAGACGTAAACTCTTCAAATCCTCCTTACAAAGCTCTCCTCCTTCAAAATCTATCTAAAGTATCAAGTGGTGTGTCAAAAGTCTGTCAAATATGCTTGGAAGTGGTATTTATAGGCTTTGAGACGAATTGGGCCTGAAATTCCCGTCAAACGCACGAGCTCTGGCTTTGGTTGTGCGCTAGGCGCACGAGCTTGCACTGGTCGTGCGCTCCAATCTTCCAGAACCCGTCGGGCGCTCGACCTCCTCCTGCTAGTGCGCTAGGCGCACGAGCTTGCACTAGTCGTGCGCTATCGTCTTCCAGCGAGTATGTGGCGCACGAGCCAGGGCGCTCGATATCTTCTTCTTTTGAACCAACTAGCATTTATCATCGCCCGAGCTAATATTTTTCATATTTCCTTCATATCTTCTCATCCGGGAGTCCATTTGAGTCGATTCAAAGTCCTACGTGTTGGGAAAATAGGGGTGCCCGGGAACTATTCGGGATGAAATTTAAATACGAATTTAAATTCAATTATTACTAGCATGAATTTATCCTAATTAATTCAAATAATAATTCCAACAACAATTTTATCATCATGCATGTTGAATTAATTCACATAAAATCTATGGCGGAAAACTAAGAGATTATGTGACTACGTACCTTTTGTAGATATGGCCTTTGATTATCACGGGACGTGCTACCAACCAAAAGACCTTCTCAAGTATTTCCCTTTCGTCTCACTTGATCACCGGTGGGAAGTGCTTTCAAGCAATTAAATAACTAAGGAAAAAGAAAAATATTTTTTCTCTTGATTTTTCTAACACTTGGAATTATGTACTTGGGAATGTAATAATCATCCCCTATTTATAATAGAGAGGGGCCGAAATTTTCATATATTTTAGGGGTGGAGAAAATCTTTTCTTAGCCTCTAAGAAATCTTGAATATATCCCATATATTCTTTTCTCCATAATAAAATATTCCACAAAAATCTCACTCTCCTTATGAGGGGTCATTTTTGAAAATTGTAGGATAAGAATCCAAGATTTGGATCTTCTTGAATATATGAGATAATCTTGTATTCTAAGAATACTTATCTTCCATAATATCTTTCCAAGAGAATCAACAAAATCTTTTCCTTTCCACACATTCTATTTTCGAGAATATTAAGAAAAAATCAGCAATATATTTTCTTTTATTTTAATCACCTTATTGTTATTGGGCTACTTAATGGGCTACTTGAGGGGCCTTTAGGAGAATTAAAATTGGACCTCCAATGGACTTTTAAATTTCAATATTGAGCCCCAATATAATTCAGCCCATTAATATTAATTAGTACCACTAATAAATTAATATTGTAATATCCATCTTAATCCATATTACGATAATATGGGCTCCCGGTTATTATTTTCCGCATTTAAGATTATCAAGTCCATTAATTAATTAAGCTTCTGAATAGCTCTAAATTAATTAACTTATTTCACCTTGGAGTAAAGACAGCTCAACATTATTATCCGTACCGAAGAAACTAATTCTTCACTTGCAGGATTTGGTACGATAAAACTTCTGAGCCCACCAAGGGGACAAATCACACGAGTTGTACTCGCACGTGCTTCTCCGTATTAAATCTTAGCAACCGTCGTATGATTAATATTACTGCCCAAAGCACAAGGTTCGAAGTCACGATGATTCTCACCCAACATGAATCAAAGCAGTAACCATTAAGCACACACGGTCCTATTTAAGTGACGAAGATTAAGAAATCAATAACCACTGAGGTCTAATTCTTCACATTTCAGACCAGAAGAATTTATCCTCGCTGTAGGTCCTCTTCAACACATACTAAATGTGCTAGTGCAATCTCTTAGTCAAGATAGGCCAATCTGAGATGTACCCATCGACCTTTCACGGCGGTTTGTTCAATTCCACCTAGGTCTTGAATTTGTACGTTTAGTTACAAGGAAACCGTTAATGTGATCTTCCGTGATCGGGTATCACCACATTAACTACAATGTAACATGTACCAATTATAATGAACTGGTTGCAATAAATATTCAACATTCAATCATATCTAAAGCAAATGGGATAAAAGATTTATTCTCATAAACACGTGTTTAATACATGAGTTATATAAAGTAAAAGCATACTTTCACGTATAACTCCAACATTACGAACTCTATTTTTCGCCCTCTATCCATCTATAAGCATCAAAGAGGCAAATTTATTAGTTTATGAAAATTATACTCAAATGACTCTAAATACTCATCAAAAGCACTCAAAACACGAGCAATTCGGGCTACAAATCATAACAATTTTACGCCTAATCAACATGTCATCGACATATAAGCATACAATAACAAACCCATTTGGTGTATCTTTTACATATACACATTTATCACATTTGTTAATTCGAAATCAATTTGACAACATAATATTATCAAATTTCAAATGTCATTGTATAGGAGCTTGTTTAAGTCCATACAGCGACCGAACGAGTTTACAAACCTTTTTCTCGTTCCCGGGTACAACATAACCCTCTGGTTGATCCATGTAGATTTCAGCATCTATCTCACCATTAAGAAACACAGTCTTTACATCCATCTGGTGTATTTCGAGATTATGCAAAGCAGCAATAGCGATTAGTGTTGGAGTTATACGTGAAAGTATGCTTTTACTTTGTATAACTCATGTATTAAACACTTATTTATGAGAATAAATCTTTTATTGCATTTGCTTTAGATATGATTGAATGTTGAATATTTATTGCAACCAGTTCATTATAAGTAGTACATGTTACATTGTAGTTGATACCCGATCATGGAAGATCACAATAACGGTTTCCTTGTAACTAAACGTACAAATTCACGACCCAGGTGGAATTGAACAATCCACCGCGAAAGGTCGATGTGTATATCTCAGATTGGTCTGTCTTGACTAAGAGATTGCACTAGCACATTTAGTATATGTTGAAGAGGACCTACAACAAGGATAAATTCTTATGTTCTGAAATGTGAAGAATTAGACCTCAGTGGTTATTGATTTCTTAATCTTCGTCACTTAAATAGGACCTTGTGTGCTTAATGGTTACTGTTTTGATTCATGTTGGGTGAGAATCATCGTGACTTCGAACCTTGTGCTTTGGGCAGTAATATTAATCATACGACGGTTGCTAAGATTTAATACGCAGAAATGCGTGCGAGTACAACTCGTGTGATTTTTCCCTTTGGTGGGCTCAAAAGTTTTATCGTACCAAATCTTGCAAGTGAAGAATCAGTTTCTTCGGTACGGATAATAATGTTGAACTGTCTTTACTCCAAGGTGAAATATATTAATTAATTTAGAGCTATTCAGAAGTTTAATTAATTAATTGACTTGATAATCTTAAACGCGGAAAATAATAACTGGGAGCCCATATTATTGTAATATGGATTAAGATGGATAGTGCAATATTAATTTATTAGTGGTACTAATTAATATTAATGGGCTGAATTATATTGGGGCTCAATATTGAAATTCAGAAGCCCATTGGAGGTCCAATCTTAATTCTCCTAAAGGCCCCTCAAGTAGCCCGATAATAATAAGGTGATTAAAATAAAAGAAAAAATATTATTGCTGATTTTTTCCTTAATTTTTGAAAAAGGCATATATGGAGAGATAAAAGATTTTATTGATTTTCTTGGAAAGATATTATGAAAGATATGTATTCTAGGAATACAAGATTATCTCATAAATTCAAGAAGATCCAAATCTAGCTATTTCAATCCCCATATTTTCGAAAATCATATATAGTTGGAAGGTGAGATTTTTGTGGAATATTTTCTTATGGAGAAAAGAATATATGTGATATATTCAAGATTTCTTGGAGGCAAGAAAAAAAAATTCTCTCCCTTATTCCAAGCAAAAATTTCAAAATTCCCCCTCCTATATATAGGGGATGATTATTTTATCTCCAGTTTACAGTTTCACAGTGTTGAAAAAAAAAACAGCAACAATATTTTTTTCTTTCTTCCTTGTTATTTTGAATTGCTTGTGAGCACTTCCCACCGGTGAACAAGCAATGCGAAAGAGACATACTTGAGAAGGTCTTTTGGTTGATAGCACGATCGTGATAGTCCCGTTGTTATCAAAGGCCATATCTACAAGAGGTAAAAATTACGTGAACTCCTAGTTATTCCGCTTTAGGTTTTCATGTGAATTAATTCTATATGCATGATGATAAAATTGTTGTTGGAATTATTATTTGAATTAATTAGGATTAATTCATGCTAGTAATAATTGTATTTAAATTTCATCCCGAATAGTTTCCGGGCACCCATATTTTCCCAACAACTGGTATCAGAGCCATGGTTTTCGGGCTCTGATCTTTAAATTGGAATTTAAATTGTTTAACATTAAAATTGTAATTGGATAGTAGAATTGCTAGATCTTTTTTGCAGATATCCAATTGTCATGGTTTTTAATGTTTATTTTATTCATGCGTATGAATTATTTGTTTTTAATTCAACTCGTTCGAATTTATTTTTCTTGTGAGAAAATCCACGAGTAGATTAATTATTTTTATTTTTATTTGATCAATGTAATAGATTAGTCTAGATCTAGATTTATTTATTTTTTTGTAAATAAATTGTAACCGGATCGAGACGAAGACGAAAACGAAGAGTTAAAGATGACGTACCCGGACGATGCATACATGTGTGACGCGTGCATGGGGGTGGATCGTGCATGGGGTGAAAAATAAGGACGAATGGCGAAACCCGGAGCATGGCGTGCGCAAGGTGCACGACGGGTGCCGAGGTGCACGGCGTGTGCGCGCTCGGCGCTACCGCCCGGCGCTCGGTGCTCGGCCGTCGTGGGTCGAGAGGCGCGCGGCCCACCTCCATGGGGCGACGCGCACCGGATCTCGGTCCGTGAATTTTTTTTTCCGTTCTTATTTTTTGTGTAATTCTAAATATCGTTCCGAACCCCAAATGAAGTTTTTGACGAAGTGGTGCTGTTCGAGTGGGAGCTTGTCGAGATGAACGATGAAAGCAACGAGGACGATTTCTCGCATCAAGATGTGAAGAAGATTAAACTGTGACAATTGGATTTGAGTGCTCCAATTTATTTAATTTTATTTTGATGGATGCTTTAATTTTTCATGCATGTATTGTTTGTTAATATGTGTTTGCATGATTATTTAATTGTCCAAGAAAAACCTTACTTTCGAAATTACTAGGTATGTTTCTTTAATCGCAATTTTATTCCGGAAAATAAAATTGGATTATTTTGACCTCCATAATTTATTTATTTGTGAAGTCTTTTTGGAATACATTTCCTCCTCAGATCGGCCAAAAAGTCGGATTTCACATGAATAAATTCTGAAAGGATGATTGTGAATTATTACTAGTGGCAGTATTGACCCTCACCACGAGTGGCTTGCTCAAAGCGAAATAATAATCCTGTATTGGATTATGGTTTTTACTTAGGCATAAGAAATTGATATTAACTTACTCCCCTCAGAGTCCCTGTCAGTTTTTATGTGGTCAAAGTGGGAGCCAACTTTTAATTTTGAATTAAGGATTTGTAACTTTAAGTTTGTGATCCTCTTGAATGTGTTTAAATGTATAGAGACCATTCCTAGTGGCGCATTTAAATTATTTCGAGATGTTGACTGATGCATGATTATATTATTTTAAGGTTTCAATATAATTGATGTGATCGAATTATGTGATAATTTCGTATTTTTCTAGATATTAATATGAATGTATATTTTATTCTCATTTCATCATGTCGCAACCTTTTAATCCACTGTTTAGTATACTTTAAGTTAACAAACTTTTTGGAGAGAATTATATCGATTGGAAATATAATTTAAATTTTGTCCTTACTGCACAAAAACACAATTGGGTTATTCACGTTAATATACCCGGCAAGCCTAATGATAAGTCAAGCAATGGGAAAAGGCAGTTTATGATTGGAAGCGTGATAATGAACACATGAGGTGCATCATCTTGACATCACTGTCTGAGGATTTGAGGCGCATTCATGAAGATATTGTATTCGCTGTTGAAATCATGGAAAACCTTGAAGAGATGTCTTCACATCAGAAACCCATGACTAATCAGTTCACCAAACATGACTCGGTCAAGCTGAAAATGGTGGAGGGAACGTAACGTTCTCGAAATTATGGCATACCTTAACAAGTTGGAAGTACTTGGTGCGTATTTTGATATCCCTTCTCAGGTCGATTTCATACTCCATTCTCTTTCGAAAAACTTTGAGCAGTTTCAACTGAACTGTCAGATGATTGAATGGACAAGTCGTTTGCCCGAGCTCTTGCAAGCTTTAGTTTCGGTGGAGGTGATCATGGAGCACCAGTCTAGTGCTATGGTGGCTAATGGTCCATCTACCTCTTTTGGTCCCAAGGGAGGGAAAAAAGAGAAAGAGAACCAAAGGTCGGACCCAAGCAAATCTAATTATTGTGAAAGGCAAAGCCAAGGCTAGCATCAAAGGGGAAGTGTTTTAGCTGCGGTAAGAGAGGACATTGGAGGTCTGCCTGTTCCAAGCCTAAGAGGCTAGGAAAGTTAGGTAATTCATACGTCTTAGTCATCAAAACTTGTGAAGTGGTGTATGTTGTCCATTCGTGGACAGTGGATACGAGAGCGTTGATCACATTTGTTTCATTTTGCATGGGTTCAAGCTAACCCGACGATTTAGAGGAAGTGAGATCCACATCACACCGGTCAATGCTACAAGAGTGGCAGCTGAAGCAGTGGAAGAAGTGCGCCTATCTTGTGAAGATAGAGTTATGGTCTTGAGAGATATTCTTCATGTTCCTAGTTTAGAAAGAACTCAACCTTCAGTTTCTAAACTGTTTTGAATAGATACTCAGTTTCTTTTAATAAGAATGTTATTATTTCTTGAAATGATGAGTTTATCTGTTCCAGAACATTGTTGGATGATCTTTATACCATTAATTGGGCACACCACTCATAAATTGAATCTAATAACACATCGACTATTTCAAGTTATAAAAGGAAGCATTCTTTCTAATATAAATGAAATACTTCTATGGCATCTTAGATTAGGTCATATTAATCTAATGCGAATACAAAGATTGGTGAAAGACGGATCCTTGGAGTTTCTTCAAGTTGAGTCGTTTCCAACTTGTGAATTCTGTTTAGAGGGTAAGATGACCAAGAGGGCATTTGGAGCCAAGGGGATTTGAGCCACGGAAGTGTTGGAACTCGTTCATACCGATATGTGTGGTTCAATGACGATCATAGCAAGAAAGGGGTATGAGTATTTTATCACTTTGGTTGACGATTACTCGGGATATGGATACATCTAACTTATGTTGCATATGGAAAGAAGTATCAAGTTTCTGCGATCTGATCGTGGAGGCGAATACTTCAGCGATGAATTTTTGAACTACCTATCAGACGAAGGGATCGTATCCCAGTTGACCGCACCGGGAACCCCTCAATAGAACGGTGTAGCGGAACGAAGGAATCGGGCTCTTTTAGAAATGGTCAGATCTATGATGAGTTATTCAGATTTACCCAAATTATTTTGGGGTAACGCCTTGGAAACGACGGCTTACATTCTAAACTTGGTGTCATCCAAATCGATTCCTAAAACTCCAACAGAATTGTGGACCGGGCGGAAGCCCAGTTTGAGACGCATGAGAATCTGGGGGTGTCCGGCATACATGCTAGACAAGAAAGGCGGTAGATTGGATCCATGTTTAGAATTAAGACTGTTTAAAGGATATCCCATGAGAACGAAATGGTGTATGTTCTATAGTCCCAAGAATTAAAAGACCGTGTTTTTCACACTCTTTAAATTCTTGGAGGAAAACTATATGAATAAAAGAAAGCCTAGAAGTGAGATTACCTTAGACGAATTAAGAGAGCAAACTCCTATACCAAGTATACAAGATGATATACCAATCGTCATACCACACAACCGGAACCCCGTCGTAGTGGAAGGTTTGTTAGACAACCTGAGAGATTCATGGGAATAGGAGAATCTTCAGATTTGATTTCCGACGATGAATCGGACCCATAGACATACAACGAGGCAATTCAAGACAAAGATGCGGGATATTGACAAACAATAAATGGATGTTAAGACAGCTTTCCTTAATGGAAGTCTTGATGGTTTAGATATCTATATGCGATAACCCGAAGGTTTCATTGCGAAAGGCCAAGAGCATCTCATGTGCAAGCTCAAGCGGTCCATCTATGGACTTAAGCAAGCATCACGTACTTGGAACCAGTGTTTTGATCAAGTTATTAAGTCTTATGGGTTATTGATCAAAACGAGTTCGAGAGTTGTGTGTATAAAAAGTGTGACGGAACTGCGGTGGTATTCTTAGTATTATACGTAGACGATATTCTGCTCATTGGAAACAATGTAAAGGTATTATCAGACGTAATGGTATGGCTGTCAAATCAGTTTGATATGAAGAACTTAGGGAAAACCGGTCACATCCTTGGGATCACGATCACTCGAGATCGCAAGAGAAGGATGTTGGGATTGTCGCAAGTTTCATACAAAACCACTATTTTGAAGCGTTCCAGCATGCAAGATTCCAAGAAAGGTTTTGTACCTTTTAGGCACGGAATCCATATATAAAAAGAAATAGGCCCTAAGACGCATATGGAGATAGATGACATGAAAGGCATTCCGTACGCTTCGGGCGTAGGAAGCCTTATGTATGCAATGCTGAGTACGAGACCGGATATCTGCTTTTGCCTCGGGCATGATGGCAAGATATCAAAGTAACCCCGAGAAAGCTTATTGAACTGTAATTAAATGCATTCTGTAGTTTCTAAAAAGAACTAGCGATGGAATGCTGATTTAACAGTCAGACAGTCTAATTCCCATGGGATGCACGGACTCAAATTTCCAATCAGATATTGAATCCAGGAAATCTACCTCAGGTAGTGTGTTTTG
Source organism: Ballota nigra (assembly GCA_947034835.1). Taxonomy (NCBI): domain Eukaryota; kingdom Viridiplantae; phylum Streptophyta; class Magnoliopsida; order Lamiales; family Lamiaceae; genus Ballota; species Ballota nigra. Next base: position 63,587,219 of record OX344721.1, on the reverse strand, counting down.
CATGGGAGAAGGAGTCATGACATGGAGAAGCGACTAGCAGAAATGCATCGTCAATTCGACCATGAAAGCCGAATAAGTAACTGCTTGTGAAACAACGAAAGAAGTGGTTTTGCTCAAGTACTTCTTAGTGGACTTGGACGTTGTTCCGAATTTGCCCAGCATAATCACTATCCATTGTGATAATGCCGGAGCAGTTGCAAATTCAAGGGAACCGAGAGCCCACAAGGCCAACAAGCACATTGAAAGAAAATATTAGCTTATACGAGAAATCGTTAAGAGAGGAGATAAAGAGGTGACAAAGATAAATGTCGGAGGACAACCTAGTATATCCATTCACAAAGGGTCTGCCACAGAGTACATTCGAGAGACATGTGGATGGAATGGGAGACAAGACTATTGCCAATCTGCTTTAAGTATAAGTGGGAGGAATTATTAGGTTTAGGGATGTTAAACGGGCTGCGGGCTGGCGGGCTGGCCCATTTAGCCCTGGACCGAACAAGGGTTAGGTCCAAGTATTTGGTGGTCCGTTTAAAACCGGGCCTTTTTGGCCCGAACCGTTTAGCCCGCGGGTTAAAAGGGCTAGCCCGCCGGTCTACCGGGCCAACCCGTTTAGCCCGATTTTTTTTTTCACTTTTTATATATTTTGTACAATTACAACCGTGTATGCAACCTACCTATTTTGCTTCAACTTCAAATTTTCAATCCAAGTCCAACGTCCGATATATATATATATATATATATATATATATATATATATATATATATATTTATTCAAATTTTTATTTAGTTAATTTATGTTTTCATTTAGTTAATTTATTAAATTACTTGAAATTGAATTTAACCATTTAATTAATTCTTGAACTTTATGAACAACGTGTGAATCTAATTTTTATAAATTCATGAACAATGTAGGGCTTAAACATCTGTACTTTATAATTATATTTCCAATTGGGGATCATCTATCGTCGCATGACTCTCAAATTGTCATTGTCGGTTGCCGCCGGCTCTTAAATCGTCATTGACGTTATTAAGTTATCTCATGAAAAAGTGAAATGTTGAACAATGTTTAAATGTAATTTTCGTGATTTTTTAACGATGTGTGAATTTTAAGTTTAAATGACACCGTATTACAATTACATGTCTATATTTTATATTAAAAATTAATTTTTTTAGTTTTTTCTTTCGGAGCCCGTTAGTGGCCCGTTTAGCCCGCGGACCGCTAGGGTTAGGGTTAGGTTTCGAGTGTTAGTGGACCGATTAAAATGAACCGATAAGGCCCAGGACCGTTTAGGCACGCAACCCTGTAGGGCTGGCCCTAATGGGTTAGGGCCAGCCCATTTAACATCCCTAATTAGGTTAGTGTAGGTTGATGACTTGAAGCCGAAAATACTAACTTTCTACTAGTAGTTTCCTCGCAAGCGGACGGGTTCACTGTAGTATGAGCAAGTATAGCGACCAAGTATTATCGAACCCAAGGGAAGGTGAGTATGCGAACAGATCCCCGAAGATCTACGCGTCGTAGCTAATATGAGTGTATGTTTTTGGATTTTTTTAGAAGAAAATAAAATAAAATCTAACTAAATTACTCTATAAATGCAAAAAGAAAAATTAAACTAAGAATGTAAAAGTGTGTTTTCAAATATGAGATGATGATGCTCAGGATAGGAATTCCTACGTATACGAACGGAGCAGGTACATAATCAAGATAACCGTGACGTACAAGAAATAACCTAAGTTAAAGATTGTAAGATGAAAGCTCCAGAATTAAAACCATAATACTTTATCCTAGCAATCGACTTCACTAATCCACTAACAAGTTAATAGATCGTGCTTAATTAACGAGACCCTAATTTAAACTAAGGTGATGTGGTCGTCCTCCTTAGATAAACTGGTAGATTAATTAACCCTTTCTAAACCCTCTCATTAAGTCTACTAATTGTTAAATAGTGATAAGATCGTCCTCTCTTGAACACTCTTCGAACGAAATTCAAAGGTAAAGTTAAGATTAATTTTAAAAATTCATTAATTAAGAGAATTAAAACTAAACGTCACAAATTACCCTAATTACATACCCACATCCTACTTCTACGAGTTCATCCTACCCCAAGCATGAAAGGGTTTTAGCTAGACATGGTTTTTACGGAAATGAAAACAATTGAAGAAGTAACGAACATGAACATAATGATTTTAACGAAGAAATTATCAAACATAAACTAGGGTTTTTAAGAAATAAATATTAAGAACTGAAATTAAATTAATAAAATGAAGTCTCAAGTATTCAAGAACAAAGAACTGAAAGAAAGAAACTAAAAATCAAAACCGAACTATGAATTCATAAAGAAAACCTCAAAATCGTAAAACTAAAGCTTGCTCGTCTCATCTTCTCTTCCAAAAACTAACTCTAAAAGCGATATGGTATCAAGTGGTATGTCGTGGTGTGTAAAAACGTGCTCGGAAGGGGTATAAATAAGCAACGGGTTGAATCGGGAACTCATGGGCCGAAACCACGCATGCTCGAGCACTGCTCGTGCACTAGGTGCACGAGCACATCCACTCGAGCACCCCAAAACATACAGAACACAAAAAATACACGAGTGCTCGAGCTCGTGCACTAGGTGCACGACTTGAATCAGCTCGAGCACCGTGCACTCCAATGATACTTTTGCTCCCTCGAACTAATACTTTTCGTATTTCTTCGATATCTTCTCATCCGGACATCCGTTTGAGTCGATTCAAAGTCATATGAACTCCTCTTTTCGCCCTCTATTCATCTATAAGAATCAAAGAGACAAATTCATTATTTTATGAAAATGATACTCAAATGACTCTAAATACTCATATAAATCAATCAAAACACGGGCATTTCGAGCTATACATTCTGACAATTTCACGCCTAATCAGTTGACATGAGATGTCACGTAGAGCTACTACACTAGACATGCATGATGTATACTAAAAAGCAAACTTTAAATATAAGTGGGAGATTGTTGGAGTTATACGTGAAAGTATGCTTTTACTTTGTATAACTCATGTATTAAACACTTATTTATGAGAATAAATCTTTTATCGCATTTGCTTTAGATATGATTGAATGTTGAATATTTATTGCAACCAGTTCATTATAAGTGGTACATGTTACATTGTAGTTAATGTGGTGATACCCGATCACGGAAGATCACATTAACGGTTTCCTTGTAACTAAACGTACAAATTCACGACCCAGGTGGAATTGAACAATCCGCCGTGAAAGGTCGATGTGTATATCTCAGATTGGCCTGTCTTGACTAAGGATTGCACTAGCACATTTAGTATGTGTTGAAGATGACCTACAACGAGGATAAATTCTTATGTTCTGAAATGTGAAGAATTAGACCTCAGTGGTTATTGATTTCTTAATCTCTGTCACTAAAATAGGACTGTGTGTGCTTAATGGTTACTGCTTTGATTCATGTTGGGTGAGAATCATCGTGACTTCGAACTTGTGCTTTGGGCAGTAATATTAATCATACGACGGTTGCTAAGATTTAATACGGAGAAACGCGTGCGAGTACGGCTCGTGTGATTTGTCCTCTTGGTGGGCTCAGAAGTTTTATCGTACCAAATCTTGCAAGTGAAGAATCAGTTTCTTCGGTACGGATAATAATGTTGAGCTGTCTTTACTTCAAGGTGAAAGATATTAATTAATTTAGAGCTATTCAGAAGCTTAATTAATTAATGGACTTGATAATCTTAAACGCGAGAAATAATAACCGGGAGCCCATATTATCGTAATATGGATTAAGATGGATAGTGCAATATTAATTTATTAGTGGTACTAATTAATATTAATGGACTGAATTATATTGAGGCTCAATATTGAAATTCAGAAGCCCATTGGAGGTCCAATCTTAATTCTCCTAAAGGCCCCTCAAGTAGTCCAATAATAATAAGTTGATTAAAATAAAAGAAAAAATATTATTGCTGATTTTTTCCTTAATTTTTTAAAAATGGCATATATGGAGAGATAAAAGATTTTGTTGATTTTCATGGAAAGATATTATGGAAGATATGTATTCTAGGAATACAAGATTATCTCATAAATTCAAGAAGATTCAAATCTAGCTATTTCAATCCCCATATTTTCGAAAATCATATATAGTTGGAAGGTGAGATTTTTGTGGAATATTTTCTTATGGAGAAAAGAATATATGAGATATAATCAAGATTTCTTGGAGGCCAAGAAAAAGATTTTCTATCCTTTATTCCAAGCAAAATTTTTGAAATTCCCCCTCCTATATATAGGGGATGATTATTTCATCTCTAGTTTATAGTTTCACAGTGTTGGAAAAAAAATCAACAACAATAATTTTTTCTTTCTTCCTTGTTATTCTGAATTGCTTGTGAACACTTCCCACCGGTGAACAAGCAATGCGAAAGGGACATACTTGAGAAGGTCTTTTGGTTGATAGCACGATCGTGATAGTCCCGTTGTTATCAAAGGCCATATCTACAAGAGGTACGAATTACGTGAACTCCTAGTTATTCCGCTTTAGGTTTTCATGTGAATTAATTCTATATGCATGATGATAAAATTGTTGTTGGAATTATTATTTGAATTAATTAGGATTAATTCATGCTAGTAATAATTGTATTTAAATTCGTATTTAAATTTCATCCCGAATAGTTTTCGGACACCCCTATTTTCCCAACAATTAGTACACGAATGGATGTAATCCTTGTAACCAGAGAATAGGTGTCAAAGAAATCATACCCTTCGCTTTGTTTGAAATCCTTTGCAACCAAACGGGCTTTATACTTATCAATTAATCCATCTGCTTTGTATTTTCTTTTAAGGATCCACTTGCATCCTAAGGTCTTACAACCTTTAGGGAGATCAACCAACTCCCAAGTGTGATTTTTCATAATCGAATCATATTCACTATTGATTGTTTTTTTCCAGAGAGGTGCATCCGGTCTGGACAAAACTTCTTTGATAGTCCGAGGTTCTTCTTCTAACACATAAGCGATTAAGTCAGGACCATATGTCTTATCAATTCTAGCTCATTTACTGCGTCTGGGTTCATCACTTTGCTGAGTTCGCATGATAGAAGGTACTAAAGTAGAAGTCAGGACCTGCAGCTTCACTTGATTCCTCATGAGTTCGCTTATTTGAACTCACTTCTTCTTTGTCCCTTCACGGGAACACATTTTCAAAGAAAACAACACTCCTTGATTCTATTGTAGTATCTTCTGTCATATCGGGCATTTCTTATTTGTGAATCAAGAACCGATAGACACTATTATGGAAGGCGTAGCCTATAAAGATCTCATCGACCGTCTTAGGCCTGATTTTCACTTGTTTAGGAAGTGACACTTCAACCTTAGCCAAACACCTCCACACTTTGAGGTATTTGTAAGATGGTTTGCGATTTCTCCACAACTCATAAGGAGTCTTATCTTGAGCCTTAAGTGGAATTTTGTTCAAAATGTAGTTAGTTGACAGAATAGCTTCCCCCACATGTTCTGAGGTAAACCCGAGCTGATCAACATTGCGTTCATCATCTCTTTCAATGTTTGGTTTTTTCTCTCCGCAATACCATATGATTGAGGTGAGTAGGGAGCTGCCGTTTGATGTATTATGCCCGATTTGACACACAATTGTTCAAACGGAGCCACATACCCTCCATCTCTATCACTACGAATTGCTTTAATTCTAGTGTTCAATTGATTCTCTACTTCACTCTTATAGTTTTTAAAAGCTTCTATAACTTCATCTTTACATCGTAGTAAGTAAATGTAGCAGAATCTCGTGCAGTCATCAATAAAAGTAATAAAATACTTTTTTCCCTCCTCTAGTTTGCACGAATCTTAAATCACACACATCCGTGTGAATTAATTCTAGGGGGGTTGTGTTCCTTTCAACAGTTTAAACGACAGTTTAACCATTTTTGCTTCAACACATGTTTCACATCTTTTGGATGTATTCATGTTTTCAATTTTAAGTAAATCTAAATTTACCAAACGTTTTATAGAATTTAGATTAACATGTCCTAATCTAAAATGCCATAAAGAGGAACACTCAATGATATAAATGAAAATTGAAGCATTTTCATTGATAGTAGTGTTTGTGCCTTTACGGCTTACAGTCATGACTGACATCTTAAAAAGGTCCTTCTCGGGGTAACCTTTCCATAGAAAGATGCCAAATTTGCTAAGTACAATGCCATTGGACTCAAACACTAACTTAAACTGATTATTGACTAACAAGGAGCCAGAAATGAGGTTCTTCTGGATGTCCGGGACATGCAGCACATCCTTCTGCTTAAGCTCCTTTCCCGAAGTCAGCTTGATCACCACCGTTCCTATACCAGCCGCTTCAGACGAGACTTGGTTTCCCATGTACAGCTTTCTCCCCGCAGCAGGAGAATATGTGGAGAGCGCAAACTTCTCCGAACAAACTGTTGGGAAAATAGGGGTGCCCGGAATCTATTCGGGATGAAATTTAAATACGAATTTAAATACAATTATTACTAGCATGAATTAATCCTAATTAATTCAAATAATAATTCCAACAACCAATTTAACATCATGCATGTTGAATTAATTCACATATAATCTATGGCGGAAATAATCAAGATGATATGTGATTAACGTACCTTTCGTAGAACTTGGCCTTTGAATAAACGGGACTAACACGTACGCGCTTTACCAACCCAAAAGCTTTCTCAAGTATTCCCTTTCACCTTATTCGATCACCGGTGGGAGATGCTATCGAACAATTTAAATAACTAAGGAAAAAGAAAAATATCTATGCTCTTGATTTTTCCAACACATGGAATTATGTACTTGGGGATGAAATAATCATCCCCTATTTATAATAGTGAGGGGGCCGAAATTTTCATATATTTTGGGCTTGGAGAAAATCTTTTCTTAGCCTTTAAGAAATCTTGAATATATCTCATATATTCTTTTCTCCAAAATAAAACATTCCACAAAAATCTCACCCTCCTATTAATCATCAATTTTCGAAAATTTCAATTAAAGATCCTAAGATTTGGATCTTCTTGAATATATGAGATATATTTGTATTCCAAGAATACATATCTTCCATAACATCTTTCCTAGAAAATCAACAAAATCTTCTCTTTTCTTGATTTCATATTTTCGAAAATAAGGATGAAAAATCAGCATTTTATTTTCTTTTTATTTTAATCACCTTATCATTATTGGGCTACTTAATGGGCTACTTGAGGGGCCTTTAAGGAGAATTAAGATTGTACCTCCTAATGGACTTCTGAATTTCAATATTGAGCCCCAATATAATTCAGCCCATTAATATTAATTATTACCACTAATAAATTAATATTGCACTATCCATCTTAATCCATATTACGATAATATGGGCTCCCCATTATTATTTCCCGCATTTAAGATTATCAAGTCCATTAATTAATTAAGCTTCTGAATAGCTCTAAATTAATTAATATATTTCATCTTGGAGTAAAGACAGCTCAACACTATTATCTATATCGAAGAAACTGATTCTTCACTTGCAAGATTTGGTACGATAAAACTTTTGAGCCCACCAAGGGGACTAATCACATGAGCTGTACTCGCACGCGTTTCTCCGTATTAAATCTTAGCAACCGTCGTATGATTAATATTACTGCCCAAGACACAAAGTTCGAAGTCACAATGATTCTCACCCAACATGAATCAAAGCAGTAACCATTAAGCACACAATGTCCTATTTAAGTGACGGAGATTAAGAAATCAACAACCACTGAGGTCTAATTCTTCACATTTCAGAACATAAGAATTTATCCTCGCTGTAGGTCCTCTTTAACATATACTAAATGTGCTAGTGCAATCTCTTAGTCAAGACAGACCAATCTGAGCCTTACACATCGACCTTTCACGACGGATTGTTCAATTCCACCTAGGTCGTGAAAATGTACGTTTAGTTACAAGGAAACAATTAATGTTGTCTTCCGTGATCGGGTATCACCACATTAACTACAATGTAACTAGTACCATGTATTGAACAATTTGCAATATAAATTCAACATTCAATCATAACTAAAGCAAATGTGATAAAAGAATTATTCTAATAAAACGAGTGTTTGATACACGAGTTATACAAAGTAAAAGCATACTTTCACGTATAACTCCTACAATCTCCCACTTATACTTAAAGTCTGCTTTTAGTATACATCACACATGTCTTAGTGTAGTAGCTCTACGTGACATCTCATGTCAACCTACACTAACCTAATAATTCCTCCCACTTATACTTAAAGCAGATTGACAATAGTCTTAACTCCCATTCCATCCACATGTCTCTCGAATGTACTCTGAGGCAGACACTTTGTGAATGGATCCGCTAGGTTGTCACCCACGCTATCTTTGCCACCTCTATATCTCATCTCTTAACGATTTATCGTATAAGATGGTATTTTCTTTCTATGTGTTTGCTGGCCTTGTGGGCTCTCGGTTCCTTTGAATTTGCAACTGCTCCGGCATTGTCACAAAAGACAGTTATCTTGTCAGGCAAATTCGGAACAACGTCCAAGTCCACTAAGAAGTTCTTGAGCCAAACTGCCTCTTTCGCTGCTTCACAAGCAGCTACATACTCGGCTTCCATGGTCGAATCGGCGATGCATTTCTGCTTAACGCTTCTCCATGAAATGACTCCTCCTCCCATGCAAAACACACTACCCGAGGTTGACTTTCTTGAGTCTATGTCTGATTGAAAATCCAAGTCCGTGTATCCTACGGGAACTAGACTATCTGACTGGTAAATCAACATCCGCTCACGAGTTCTTTTCAGATACCTCAAGATGCACTTTACGGCAGTCCAATGGTCTTTCCCGGGATTACTTTGATATCTTGCCACCATGCCCACGACAAAGCAGATATCCGGTCTCGTACACAACATTGTATACATAAAGCTTCCTACGGCCGAAGCGTATGAAACACCTTTCATGTCATCTATCTCCGCTTGCGTCTTAGGGCACATCTCTTTCGATAGATGGATTCCGTGTCTAAAAGGTACAAAACCTTTCTTGGAATCTTGCATGCTGAAACGCTTCAAAACAGTGTCAATGTATGAAGCTTGCGATAAGCCCAACATCCTCTTCTTGCGATCGCGACTGAAGGATGTGGCCGGCTTCCCCTAAGTCCTTCATATCAAATTGTTTTGACAGCCATACCTTTACGTCTGACAATACCTTTACATTGTTTCCAATGAGCAGAATATCGTCTACGTATAATACTAAGAATACCACTGCAGTTCCGCCACGCTTCTTATACACACAACTTTCGAACTCGTTTTGATCAAACCCATAAGACTTAATCACTTGACCAAAACACTGGTTCCAAGTACGCGATGCTTGCTTAAGTCCATAGATGGATCTCTTAAGCTTGCATACGAGATTCTCTTGGCCTTTTTCAATGAAACCTTTGGGCTGTTGGATATAGATATCTATCCCGTCAAGACTTCCGTTAAGGAAAGCCGTCTTGACATCCATCTGCCAAATCTCGTAATCTAGGTGTGCAGCGATCGACAAGAGAATACGGATGGACTTAAGCATGGCTACAGGCGAAAAGGTTTCCTCATAATCAATCCCTTCTTTCTGAGTATACCCTTTGGCCACAAGCCTCGCTTTGAAGGTCTCTACCCTTCCGTCCGGTCCTCTTTTCCTCTTGTACACCCACTTGCATCCAATGGGTTCTACCCCACTGGGTGGCTCGACCAACTCCCACACTAGATTATAATCCATCGAACCCATCTCGGCTTCCATTGCCATTTGCCACGACTCCGCGTCTTTATCTTGGATTGCCTTGTCGTACGTCCATGGGTCTGATTCATCACCGGGAACCAAATCCGAAGATTCTCCTATCCCCATGAATCTCTCGGGTTGCCTAGCAATCCTCCCACTACGATGGGGTTCCGGTTGTAAAGATGTGATGTGTGATACATCATCTTGTATACTTGGTATAGGGGTTTGCCCTCTTAACTCGTCTAAGGTAATCTCACTTCTGGGCTTTCTTTTGTTCATATAATCTTCCTCCAAGAATTTAAAGTGCGAACTAATCACGGTCTTTTGATCCTTGGAACTATAGAACATACACCCTTTCGTTCCCGCAGAGTATCCTATAAACAGCCTTAATTCCGAACGTGGATCCAACTTACCGGCTTCCTTGTCTAGCACGAATGCCGGACAATCCCAAATCCACAAGTGTCTTATATTGGGCTCGCGCCCGGTCCACAATTCCATTAGGGTTTTAGGAACCAATTTGGATGGCACCAAGTTTAGAATGTAAGCCACCGTTTCCAAGGCGTTACCCAAAACGATTTGGGTAAATCTGAATAACTCATCATGGATCTGACTATTTCTAAAAGAGTCTGCTTCCTTCGTTCTGCCATACCGTTCTATTGAGGGGTTCCCGGTGCGGTCAACAGGGATACCATCCCTTCGTCCGATAGGTAGTTCAAGAATTCATCGCTAAGGTACTCGCCTCCACGATCAAATCGTAGAAACTTGATACTTCTTTCCCTATGCATCATAAGGTAGATGTATCCTTATCTCGAGTAATTATCAAATTACTCATACCCCTTCTTGCTATGATCGTCATTGAACCACACACATCGGTATGAACGAGTTCTAACACTTTGGTGGCTCTATTCCCCTTGGCTCCAAATGCCCTCTAGGTCATTTTACCCTCTAAGCAGGATTCACAAGTTGGAAATGACTCAACTTGAAGTGACTCCAAGGATTCATTTTTCACCAACCTTTGTATCCGCATTAGATTAATACGACCTAATCTAAGATGCCATAGAAGCGTTTCGTTCATGTCCGAAGAATGCTTTCTTTTATTATTCGAAATAATCGATGTGTCATTAGATTCAATTTTATGAGTGGTGTGCCCAAATAATGGTATAAAGATCATCCATTGAAGTTCCGGAACAGATAAACTCATCATTTCAAGAAATAATAACATCCTTATTAAAAGAAACGGAGTATCTATTCAAAAACAGTTCAGAAACTGAAGGTTGAGTTCTTTCTAAACTAGGAACATGAAGAACGTCTCTCAAGACCATAACTCTATCTTCAAAAGATAGGCGCACTTCTCCCACTGCTTCAGCTGCCATTCTCGTAGCATTGCCCGATGTGATAGGGATCTCACTTCCATTAAGTCGTCGGGTTAGCTTGAACCCATGAAACAAATGTGATCAGTAGCTCTCGTATCCACTATCCACGAATAGACAGCATACGCCACTTCACAAGTTTCGATGACTAGGGTGTGTGAATTACCTAACTTTCCTAGCCTCTTAGGCTTGGAACAGGCAGACCTCCATTGTCCTCTCTCACCGCAACTAAAACACTTCCCCTTCGATGCTAGCCTTTGCATTTGCCTTTCACAACAATTGGATTTGCTTGGATCCAGCCTTTGGTTCTCTTCATCTTTTTCCCTCCATTGGGACCAAAAGAGGTAGACGAACCATTACCCACCATAGCACTAGATTGGTGCTCCATTATCACCTCCACCGAAACTAAAGCTTGCAAGAGCTCGGGCAAATGACTTGTCCGTTCATTCATCTGACAGTTCAGATGAAACCACTCAAAGCTTCTCGGTAGAGAATGGTATATGAAATCAACCTTAGAAGGGACATAAAAAACTGCACCAATTACTTCCAACTTGTTAAGGTATGCCATAATCTCGAGAACGTGCTCCCTCACGGACGTTCCTTCCACCATTTCCAACTTGACCGAGTCATGTTTGGTGGACTGATTAGTCATGGGATTCTGATGTGAAAACATCTCTTCAAGGCTTTCCATGATTTCAACAGCGGATACAATGTCTACATGAACGCGCCTCAAATCCTCAGACAGAGATGTCAAGATGATGCACTTCATGTGTTCATTGTCACGCTGTCAATCATCAACTGCCTTTTCCCATTGCTTAACTTATCATTAGGCTTGCCGGGTTTATTAACGTGAATAACCCAATTGTGTTTTCATGCAGTAAGGACAAATTTAAAATTACATTTCCAATCGATATAATTCTCTCCAAAAAATTTATTAACTTTAAGTATATTAAACAGTGGATTAAAAGGTTGCGACATGATGAAATGAGAATAAAACATACATTCATATCAATATCTAGAAAGATACGAAATTATCACATAATTCGATCACATCAATTATATTGAAACCTTAAAACAATATAATCATGCATCAACCAACATCTCGAAACAATTTAAATGCGCCACGAGGGGTGGTCTATACATTTAAATACATTCAAGCGGATCACAAACTTAAAAGTTACAAATCCTTAATTCAAAATTAATAGTTGACTCCCACTTTGACCACATAGAAATTGACAGGGACTCCGAGGGGAGTAAGTTAATATCAATTTCCTATGCCTAAGTAATAACCATAATTAAATACATGATTATTATTTCGCTTTGAGCAAGCCACTCGTGGTGAGGGTCAATACCGCCACTAGTAATAATCCACAATCATCCTTTCGGAATTTATGAATGTGAAATCTGTTCTTTTGGCCGATCCGAGGGGGAAATGTATTCCAAAAGAACTTCACAAATAAATAAATTATGGAGGCCAAATTAATCCAATTTTAATATCCGGAATAAAATTACGATTAAATAAACATACTTAGTAATTTTCGAAGGTAAGGTTTTTCTTGGACAATTAAATTCATGCACACATATTAACAAATAATAATAAGTGCACGAAATAAAATATCCATCAAAATAAAATTAAACACATTGGAGCACTCAAATCCAATTGCCACGGTTTAATTTCTTCACGTCTTGATGCGAAAAATCGTCCTTGTTGTTTTCCGTCGTTCGTCTCGACACGCTCCCACTCGAACATCAACACTTCATCAAAAACAGCATCGTTTGGGGTTCGGGACGATGTTTAAAATCATACGAAAAAAAAACGGAACCAAAAAAAATTCCACGGCCCGAGATACGGCGCGCATCGGCCCATGGAGTGGGCCCGCGCGCCTCTCGGCCAAGCAGCCGAGGCGCTGCGTGCCGAGGCGCCGAGGCGCTGCAGGCCGCGCCCGAGGTGCGTGCGCTTGCGCGCCGCCAGCCACCCGTCACGCGTGGGTCGTGCGCCGTGCACCCCGTGCACCGGGTTTCGACGTTCGTTCTCGTTTTCTTTACCCCATGCACGATTTTACGTCCATGCATTTGCCGCGCACGCATGCGTCACCCTGGTACGCCGTCTTTAATTCTTCGTTCTTCATCACGATCCGGTTACAATTTATTTTTCAAAAAAAAAAAAAACTAGATCTAGACTAGTCTATTACAATGATCGAATCAAAATAAAAACAACTAATCTACTCGTGGATTTTCTCACGAGAAAAACGAATTCGAACGAATCGAATTAAAAATAATTAATTCACACGCATGAAAAATAACAACATTAAAACCATGACAATTGGATACCTGCAAAAAAGATCTAGCAATTCTACTATCCAATTTCAATTTAATGTTTAACAATTTAAATTCCAATTTAAAGATCAGAGCCCGAAACCGTGGCTCTGATACCAGTTGTTGGGAAAATAGGGGTGCCCGGAATCTATTCGGGATGAAATTTAAATACGAATTTAAATACAATTATTACTAGCATGAATTAATCCTAATTAATTCAAATAATATGTTGAATTAATTCACATATAATCTATGGCGGAAATAATCAAGATGATATGTGATTAACGTACCTTTCGTAGAACTTGGCCTTTGAATAAACGGGACTAACATGTACGCGTTTTACCAACTCAAAAGCCTTCTCAAGTATTCCCTTTCACCTTATTCGATCACCGGTGGGAGATGCTATCGAACAATTTAAATAACTAAGGAAAAAGAAAAATATCTATGCTCTTGATTTTTCCAACACATGGAATTATGTACTTGGGGATGAAATAATCATCCCCTATTTATAATAGTGAGGGGGCCGAAATTTTCATATATTTTGGGCTTGGAGAAAATCTTTTCTTAGCCTTTAAGAAATATTGAATATATCCCATATATTCTTTTCTCCAAAATAAAATATTCCACAAAAATCTCACCCTCCTATAAATCATCAATTTTCGAAAATTTCAATTAAAGATCCTAAGATTTGGATCTTCTTGAATATATGAGATATATTTGTATTCCAAGAATACATATCTTCCATAATATCTTTCCTAGAAAATCAACAAAATCTTCTCTTTTCTTGATTTCATATTTTCGAAAATAAGGATGAAAAATCAGCATTTTATTTTCTTTTTATTTTAATCACCTTATCATTATTGGGCTACTTGAGGGGCCTTTAAGGAAAATTAAGATTGTACCTCCTAATGGACTTCTGAATTTCAATATTGAGCCCCAATATAATTCAGCTCATTAATTTTAATTATTACCACTAATAAATTAATATTGCACTATCCATCTTAATCCATATTACGATAATATGGGCTCCCTGTTATTATTTCCCGCATTTAAGATTATCAAGTCCATTAATTAATTAAGCTTCTGAATAGCTCTAAATTAATTAATATATTTCACCTTGGAGTAGAGACAGCTCAACATTATTATCTATATCGAAGAAACTGATTCTTCACTTGCATGATTTGGTACGATAAAACTTTTGAGCCCACCAAGGGGACTAATCACACGAGCCGTACTCGCACGCATTTCTCCGTATTAAATTTTAGCAACCGTCATATGATTAATATTACTGCCCAAGACACAAAGTTCGAAGTCACAATGATTCTCACCCAACATGAATCAAAGCAGTAACCATTAAGCACACACGGTCCTATTTAAGTGACGGAGATTAAGAAATCAACAACCACTGAGGTCTAATTCTTCACATTTCAGAACAGAAGAATTTATCCTCGCTGTAGGTCCTCTTCAACATATACTAAATGTGCTAGTGCAATCTCTTAGTCAAGACAGACCAATCTGAGCCTTACACATCGACCTTTCACGGCGGATTGTTCAATTCCACCTAGGTCGTGAAAATGTACGTTTAGTTACAAGGAAACAGTTAATGTTGTCTTCCGTGATCGGGTATCACCACATTAACTACAATGTAACTAGTACCATGTATTGAACAATTTGCAATAGAAATTCAACATTCAATCATAACTAAACCAAATGTGATAAAAGAATTATTCTAATAAAACGAGTGTTTGATACACGAGTTATACAAAGTAAAAGCATACTTTCACGTATAAGTCCAACAATCTCCCACTTATACTTAAAGTCTGCTTTTAGTATACATCACACATGTCTTAGTGTAGTAGCTCTACGTGACATCTCATGTCAACCTACACTAACCTAATAATTCCCCCCACTTATACTTAAAGCAGATTGGCAATAGTCTTGACTCCCATTCCATCCACATGTCTCTCGAATGTACTCTGAGGCAGACCCTTTGTGAATGGATCCGCTAGGTTGTCATCCACGCTATCTTTGCCACCTCTATATCTCCTCTCTTAACGATTTCTCGTATAAGATGGTATTTTCTTTCTATGTGTTTGCTGGCCTTGTGGGCTCTCGGTTCCTTTGAATTTGCAACTGCTCCGGCACTGTCACAAAAGACAGTTATCTTGTCGGGCAAATTCGGAACAACGTCCAAGTCCACTAAGAAGTTCTTGAGCCAAACTGCCTCTTTCGCTGCTTCACAAACAGCTACATACTCGGCTTCCATGGTCGAATCGGCGATGCATTTCTGCTTAACGCTTCTCCATGAAATGACTCCTCCTCCCATGCAAAACACACTACCCGAGGTTGACTTTCTTGAGTCTATGTCTGATTGAAAATCCAAGTCCGTGTATCCTACGGGAACTAGACTATCTGACTGGTAAATCAACATCCGCTCACGAGTTCTTTTCAGATACCTCAAGATGCACTTTACGTCAGTCCAATGGTCTTTCCCGGGATTACTTTGATATCTTACCACCATGCCCACGACAAAGCAGATATCCGGTCTCGTACACAACATTGTATACATAAAGCTTCCTACGGCCGAAGCGTACGGAACACCTTTCATGTCATCTATCTCCGCTTGCGTCTTAGGGCTCATCTCTTTCGATAGATGGATTCCGTGTCTAAAAGGTACAAAACCTTTCTTGGAATCTTGCATGCTGAAACGCTTCAAAACAGTGTTAATGTATGAAGCTTGCGATAAGCCCAACATCCTCTTCTTGCGATCGCGAGTGATCTTGATCCCAAGGATGTGGCCGGCTTCCCCTAAGTCCTTCATATCAAATTGTTTTGAAAGCCATACCTTTACGTCTGACAATACCTTTACATTGTTTCCAATGAGCAGAATATCGTCTACGTATAATACTAAGAATACCACTACAGTTCCGCCACGCTTCTTATACACACAACTTTCGAACTCGTTTTGATCAAACCCATAAGACTTAATCACTTGACCAAAACACTGGTTCCAAGTACGCGATGCTTGCTTAGGTCCATAGATGGATCTCTTAAGCTTGTATACGAGATTCTCTTGGCCTTTTTCAATGAAACCTTTGGGCTGTTGCATATAGATATCTATCCCGTCAAGACTTCCGTTAAGGAAAGCCGTCTTGACATCCATCTGCCAAATCTCGTAATCTAGGTGCGCAACGATCGACAAGAGAGTACAGATGGACTTAAGCATGGCTACAGGCGAAAATGTTTCCTCATAATCAATCCCTTCTTTCTGAGTATACCCTTTGGCCACAAGCCTCGCTTTGAAGGTCTCTACCCTTCCGTCCGGTCCTCTTTTCCTCTTGTACACCCACTTGCATCCAATGGGTTCTACCCCACTGGGTGGCTCGACCAACTCCCACACTTGATTATAATCAATCGAACCCATCTCGGCTTCCATTGCCGTTTGCCACGACTCCGCGTCTTTGTCTTAGATTGCCTTGTCGTATGTCCATGGGTCTGATTCATCACCGAGAACCAAATTCGAAGATTCTCCTATCCCCATGAATCTCTCGGGTTGCCTAGCATCCTCCCACTACGATGGGGTTCCGGTTGTGAAGATGTGACGTGTGATACATCATCTTGTATACTTGGTATATGGGTTTGCCCTCTTAACTCGTCTAATGTAATCTCACTTCTGGACTTTCTTTTGTTCATATAATCTTCCTCCAAGAATTTAAAGTACGAACTATTCACGGTCTTTTGATCCTTGGGACTATAGAACATACACCCTTTCGTTCCCGCAGAGTATCCTATAAACAGCCTTAATTCCGAACGTGGATCTAACTTACCAGCTTCCTTGTCTAGCACGAATGCCGGACAATCCCAAATCCGCAAGTGTCTTAGACTGGGCTCGCGCCCGGTCCACAATTCCATTAGGGTTTTAGGAACCAATTTGGATGGCACCAAGTTTAGAATGTAAGCCGTCGTTTCCAAGGCGTTACCCAAAACGATTTGGGTAAATCTGAATAACTCATCATGGATCTGACTATTTCTAAAAGAGTCTGCTTCCTTCGTTCCGCCATACCGTTCTATTGAGGGGTTCCCAGTGCGGTCAACAGGGATACTATCCCTTCGTCCGATAGGTAGTTCAAGAATTCGTCGCTAAGGTACTCGCCTCCACGATCAAATCGTAGAAACTTGATACTTCTTTCCCTATGCATCATAAGGTAGATGTATCCATATCTCGAGTAATTATCAAATTACTCATACCCCTTCTCTCTATGATCGTCATTGAACCACACACATCGGTATGAACGAGTTCTAACACTTTGGTGGCTCTATTCCCCTTGGCTCCAAATGCCCTCTAGGTTATTTTACCCTCTAAGCAGGATTCACAAGTTGGAAATGACTCAACTTGAAGTGACTCCAAGGATTCATTTTTCACCAACCTTTGTATCCGCATTAGATTAATACGACCTAATCTAAGATGCCATAGAAGCGTTTCGTTCATGTCCGAAGAATGCTTTCTTTTATTATTCGAAATAATCGATGTGTTATTAGATTCAATTTTATGAGTGGTGTGCCCAAATAATGGTATAAAGATCATCCATTGAAGTTCCGGAACAGATAAACTCATCATTTCAAGAAATAATAACATCCTTATTAAAAGAAACGGAGTATCTATTCAAAAACAGTTCAGAAACTGAAGGTTGAGTTCTTTCTAAACTAGGAACATGAAGAACGTCTCTCAAGACCATAACTCTATCTTCAAAAGATAGGCGCACTTCTCCCACTGCTTCAGCTGCCATTCTCGTAGCATTGCCCGATGTGATGGGGATCTCACTTCCATTAAGTCGTCGGGTTAGCTTGAACCCATGAAACAAATGTGATCAGTAGCTCTCGTATCCACTATCCACGAATAGACAGCATACGCCACTTCACAAGTTTCGATGACTAGGGTGTGTGAATTACCTAACTTTCCTAGCCTCTTAGGCTTGGAACAGGCAGACCTCCATTGTCCTCTCTCACCGCAACTAAAACACTTCCCCTTCGATGCTAGCCTTTGCATTTGCCTTTCACAACAATTGGATTTGCTTGGATCCAGCCTTTGGTTCTCTTCATCTTTTTCCCTCCATTGGGACCAAAAGAGGTAGACGAACCATTACCCACCATAGCACTAGATTGGTGCTCCATTATCACCTCCACCGAAACTAAAGCTTGCAAGAGCTCGGGCAAATGACTTGTCCGTTCATTCATCTGACAGTTCAGATGAAACCACTCAAAGCTTCTCGGTAGAGAATGGTATATGAAATCAACCTTAGAAGGGACATAAAAAACTGCACCAATTACTTCCAACTTGTTAAGGTATGCCATAATCTCGAGAACGTGCTCCCTCACGGACGTTCCTTCCACCATTTCCAACTTGACCGAGTCATGTTTGGTGGACTGATTAGTCATGGGATTCTGATGTGAAAACATCTCTTCAAGGCTTTCCATGATTTCAACAGCGGATACAATGTCTACATGAACGCGCCTCAAATCCTCAGACAGAGATGTCAAGATGATGCACTTCATGTGTTCATTGTCACGCTGTCAATCATCAACTGCCTTTTCCCATTGCTTAACTTATCATTAGGCTTGCCGGGTTTATTAACGTGAATAACCCAATTGTGTTTTCATGCAGTAAGGACAAATTTAAAATTACATTTCCAATCGATATAATTCTCTCCAAAAAATTTATTAACTTTAAGTATATTAAACAGTGGATTAAAAGGTTGCGACATGATGAAATGAGAATAAAACATACATTCATATCAATATCTAGAAAGATACGAAATTATCACATAATTCGATCACATCAATTATATTGAAACCTTAAAACAATATAATCATGCATCAACCAACATCTCGAAACAATTTAAATGCGCCACGAGGGGTGGTCTATACATTTAAATACATTCAAGCGGATCACAAACTTAAAAGTTACAAATCCTTAATTCAAAATTAATAGTTGACTCCCACTTTGACCACATAGAAATTGACAGGGACTCCGAGGGGAGTAAGTTAATATCAATTTCCTATGCCTAAGTAATAACCATAATTAAATACATGATTATTATTTCGCTTTGAGCAAGCCACTCGTGGTGAGGGTCAATACCGCCACTAGTAATAATCCACAATCATCCTTTCGGAATTTATGAATGTGAAATCTGTTCTTTTGGCCGATCCGAGGGGGAAATGTATTCCAAAAGAACTTCACAAATAAATAAATTATGGAGGCCAAATTAATCCAATTTTAATATCCGGAATAAAATTGCGATTAAATAAACATACTTAGTAATTTTCGAAGGTAAGATTTTTCTTGGACAATTAAATTCATGCAAACACATATTAACAAATAATAATAAGTGCACGAAATAAAACATCCTTCAAAACAAAATTAAACACATTGGAGCACTCAAATCCAATTGTCACGGTTTAATTTCTTCACGTCTTGATGCGAAAAATCGTCCTTGTTGTTTTCCGTCGTTCGTCTCGACAAGCTCCCACTCGAACATCAACACTTCATCAAAAACAACATCGTTTGGGGTTCGGGACGATGTTTAAAATCATACGAAAAAAAATGGAACTAAAAAAAATTCCACGGCCCGAGATACGGCGCGTGTTGGCCCACGGAGTGGGCCCGCGCGCCTCTCGGCCAAGCAGACGAGGTGCTGCGTGCCGAGGCGCCGAAGCGCTGCACGCGAGGCGCCGAGGCGCTGCAGGCCGCGCCCGAGGCGCGCGCGCGCTTGCGCGCCGCCAGCCACCCGTCACGCGTGGGTCGTGCGCCGTGCACCCCGTGCGCCGGGTTTCGACGTTCGTTCTCGTTTTCTTTACCCCATGCGCGATTTTACGTCCATGCATGTGCCGCGCATGCATGCGTCGCCCGGGTACGCCGTCTTTAATTCTTCGTTCTTCATCACGATCCGGTTACAATTTATTTTTCAAAAAAAAATACTAGATCTAGACTAGTCTATTACAATGATCGAATCAAAATAAAAATTTAAATTCCAATTTAAAGATCAGAGCCCGAAACCGTGGCTCTGATACCAGTTGTTGGGAAAATAGGGGTGCCCGGAATCTATTCGGGATGAAATTTAAATACGAATTTAAATACAATTATTACTAGCATGAATTAATCCTAATTAATTCAAATAATAATTCTAACAACCAATTTAACATCATGCATGTTGAATTAATTCACATATAATCTATGGCGGAAATAATCAAGATGATATGTGATTAACTTACCTTTCGTAGAACTTGGCCTTTGAATAAACAGGACTAACACGTACGCGCTTTACCAACCCAAAAGCCTTCTCAAGTATTCCCTTTCACCTTATTCGATCACCGGTGGGAGATGCTATTGAACAATTTAAATAACTAAGGAAAAAGAAAAATATCTATGCTCTTGATTTTTCCAACACATGGAATTATGTACTTGGGGATGAAATAATCATCCCCTATTTATAATAGTGAGGGGGCCGAAATTTTCATATATTTTGGGCTTGGAGAAAATCTTTTCTTAGCCTTTAAGAAATCTTGAATATATCCCATATATTCTTTTCTCCAAAATAAAATATTCCACAAAAATCTCACCCTCCTATTAATCATCAATTTTCGAAAATTTCAATTAAAGATCCTAAGATTTGGATCTTCTTGAATATATGAGATATACTTGTATTCCAAGAATACATATCTTCCATAATATCTTTCCAAGAAAATCAACAAAATCTTCTCTTTTCTTGATTTCATATTTTCGAAAATAAGGATGAAAAATCAGCATTTTATTTTCTTTTTATTTTAATCACCTTATCATTATTGGACTACTTAATGGGCTACTTGATGGGCCTTTAAGGAGAATTAAGATTGGACCTCCTAATGGACTTCTGAATTTCAATATTGAGCCCCAATATAATTCAGCCCATTAATATTAATTATTACCACTAATAAATTAATATTGCACTATCCATCTTAATCCATATTACGATAATATGGGCTCCTGGTTATTATTTCCCGCATTTAAGATTATCAAGTCCATTAATTAATTAAGCTTCTGAATAGCTCTAAATTAATTAATATATTTCACCTTGGAGTAAAGGCAGCTCAACACTATTATCTATACAGAAGAAACTGATTCTTCACTTGCAAGATTTGGTACGATAAAACTTCTGAGCCCACCAAGGGGACTAATCACACGAGCCGTACTCGCACGCGTTTCTCCGTATTAAATCTTAGCAACCGTCATATGATTAATATTACTGCCCAAGACACAAAGTTCGAAGTCACAATGATTCTCACCCAACATGAATCAAAGCAGTAACCATTAAGCACACACGATCCTATTTAAGTGACGGAGATTAAGAAATCAACAACCACTGAGGTCTAATTCTTCACATTTCAGAACAGAAGAATTTATCCTCGCTGTAGGTCCTCTTCAACTCATACTAAATGTGCTAGTGCAATCTCTTAGTCAAGACAGACCAATCTGAGCCTTACACATCGACCTTTCACGGCGGATTGTTCAATTCCACCTAGGTCGTGAAAATGTACGTTTAGTTACAAGGAAACAATTAATGTTGTCTTCCGTGATTGGGTATCACCACATTAACTACAATGTAACTAGTACCATGTATTGAACGGTTTGCAATAGAAATTCAACATTCAATCATAACTAAAGCAAATGTGCTAAAAGAATTATTCTCATAAAACGAGTGTTTGATACACGAGTTATACAAAGTAAAAGCATATTTTCACGTATAACTCCAACACAAACGTGGCAGGTGGCACCAGTATCCACGAACCACTCTTTCTTATTGTCCACCATATTGACCTCAGTTACCACAGCAGACATGTCCATCTCTGTAAGTTCACATTCAGTAACATTCACGGAGTTCTTCTTTCATTTGTCGTCCTTCTTGGGCTGACGACAATTAGCGGCCTGATGATTGGGTTTGCCACAGTTGTAGCATTTCCCACTGAATTTCTTCGGGGCAGGAGCAGCAGCAACAGCCTTGCCTTTGTCTTTGTCGTCCTGACGCTTCCTCTTCTTCAATGGCTCACCTTTCTTCTTCAGGTTTGCTTTTGCCTCGATAGAAGTAATCGAACCCTTCTTCTCTCTTTTCTTGTTATCCTCCTCGATCCAGAGTCGGGTAACAAGATTCTCCATGGTCACTTATTTTCGCTTGTGCTCCTGAAAGGGATCATGCAGCTCTATCCCTTGTACTGCAATATTGTGAAACACCACTTGCAGCTTTTGGACCTGTTCGACAACAGATTTGTTGTCTTCCATTTTGTAGTTGTACAAAGCGAAGACGATGAATTTCTTAGTTTCCACGTCTTCTATTTTGTACTTCTTCTCCAAAGAATCCCAACAGGCTTTGGAGGTCGGATATTCATCATATATATTGCAGAGGGCATCAGACAACCCATTCAGGATGTAATTCCTGCACAGATAATCCTTGATGTTGCAAAGATCATAGACGATCCTTGTTTCCCGATCAGCATCTTCCGCTGGAAGATTCGGGCTATCCTCCTTAACGTATTTCACCAAGGAGATGGTGGTCAAATAGAAGTGCATCTTCTTTTGCTACCTCTTGAAGTCATTACCCAAAAACTTTTTGGGTTTCTCTCTTTTCACCATAACAGGCCTAACAGTCCCTAGGTGGGAGGTCTGGTTGGTTGCCAAAAAAGGATTGGCACCGATATTTCCTACGAAAGGATTGTCGCCGAAGTTTCCCCCAAAGGGATTAACACTTGAGTTTCCCACGAAGGGATTAGTGCTGGAGTTTCCCACGAAGGGATTGTCATTAGAGTTTCCTACAAAGGGATTGTCATCGGAGTTTCCCACGAAGGGATTGACATTCAACCACTCAGCAAGAGTGCTACCAATGTTTCCAAATTGGAAAGCAGTAGGGGTTACCTGATTACCCGAGGGGGTGATTAGGCGTGAAATTGTCATGATTCGTCACTAGAAATACCCTAGTTTCTGTCGGTTTTGTTGAGTATTTAGAGTCAATTGAGCATGATTTCTATACATTTATGACTTTTTCTCTTTGATTCTAATAGGTGGATAGAGGGCGAAAAGAGGAGTTCGTAGGACTTTGAATCGGCCAAAACGGACTTCCGGTTGAGGAGATATGAAGATTTTACGAACAAGTGTACTGCTGCTAAAAAGTGCTCGAGCGAGAGCACTCGAGCGCCTCCGCTCGACCTCGTGTTCCATTCGACCAGTGTGCTCGAGCGCCTCCGCTCGATCTCGATAACTCGAGCGCCCCAAACTTACAGAAACTTTTTGCTGCTCGAGCACAACCCCTCGAGCGCCTCTGTTCGACCTCATGTTCCACTCGACCACTATGCTCGAGCGCCTCCGCTCGAGCAGGACAGCTCGAGCACTTCCGAGAGCAAATCTCCAAGTTCATTTTTTCGGCCCATTAAATCCCGATTCGGCCCGATGCTTATATAAACTCGTCTCGAGCTTGTTTTTGGAACACATTCAAAACCACTTGATACGAGATCGTTTTAGAGAGTTAGTTTTTTGAGAAGAAGGAACGAGCAAGCTTTACTTTTATATTTTCGAGGTTTTCTTTACGAATTCATAGCACGGTTTTGCTTTTTAGTTTCGTTTCTTTAGACCTTTGTTCTTGAACACGTTAGACTTAGTTTTATTGATTTAATTTCAGTTTATTCCTTTATTTCTTGAAACCCTAGTTTATGTTTAATCTTTTCTTTGTTCTAATCATTATGTTCATGTTCGTTATTTATTCAATTGTTCTTGTTTACGTAAAACCCATGTCTAGCTAAAACCCTTGCATGCTTGGGATAGGATGAACTCGTAGAAGTAGGTTGTAGGTACGTAATTAGGGTAATTCGTGGCGTTAGGTTTTAATTCTCTTAATTAATGAATTCTTAAAATCAATCTTAACTTTGCCTTTGAAATTCATTCGAAAAGTGTTAGAGAGAGGACGACCTTATCACTCTTTAACAATGAGTAGACTTATCGAGAAGGTTTAGAAAGGGTTAATTCATCTACCGATTTATCTAAGGAGGACGACCTTCATCACCTTAGTTTAAATTAGGGTCTCGTTAATTAAGCACAATCTATTAACTCATTAGTGGAATAGTGAAGTCGATTGCTAGGATAAAGTATTAGGGTATTAAGTCTTGAGCTTTCATCTTACAATCTTTTACTTAGGTTATTTCTTGCGCGTCACAGTTATTTTGATTACGTACCTGCTCCGTTAGTATACGTAGGGATTCCTATCCTGAGCATCACCATCCCTTATTTGAAAACACATTTTAAATTCTTAGTTTAATTTTCTGTTTGCATTCGTAGGATAGTTTAGTTTATTTTAATTAATTTTTCTCAAAAATCCAAAAACATTTCACTCATATTAACTACGACGCGTAGATCTTCAGGGATCTATTTGCATACACACTTTCCCTTGGGTTCGATAATACTTGGTCCCTATACTTGCCCATACTACAGTGAACCCGTACTCTTGCGGGGAATCGACTAGTAAAAGCTGGTATTTTCGATTCAAGTCAACAACCCTGTCTACCTACAGAACAACTACCTTACCCATACTCGTATCCACCATACTACCCTCCACAACCTAACTATAATCCACCTCTTATTCCACAAATACCACTACCACCAGTATATCCCCAACATGTTCCTCAGAACATTGATCCTGGTATGACAATCAGAGGAAGGTTTGAGGCGCAGCCTCAACGGTATTATGATGGTGTAGCTATGCCACCAGTGGAAGCCAATAATTTCTCTATCTCCCCAGGGATCCTGAAGATGCTTGTCGAGAACCAATTTAAAGGGGAGGTCGGAAAGGATAATCCTCACACTCACTTAAGGAATTTTCTGATGATAGCTTCAACGTTTAATTACAATGGCATGTTTGAAGACGCCAAGAGACTCAGGTTGTTCCAGTTCTCTCTAACGGGAATAACCAAGGAGTGATATGATAACATGCTCCCAAGGGGAGGTGTAACCACATGGGCCGAGCTCGAGCGTATGTTCCTCGAGCGATTCTATCCTCCATCTAGAACGATCAAAGTAAGGCAAGAGATCTCATCTTTCAAGCAGAAGTCAGGAGAGGAATTACGTCAGGCTTGGGAGAGGTTCTCTAATATGCTAATTGATTGCCCGCAGCACGGGTACAACGAGGGTGACATAATGGCCTATTTCTACTGTGGAGCCATCAAGGCAGCTCAAGACCACCTCGATGCATGTGCTAGTGGAGCGTTCCTGAATTATAGTGCATCTCGGTGCAGAGAGATAGTTGAAAATATTGTCAAGAATGCGGGGCAATGGAATGAGGCTCAAGAGTTTCAGCGGGCGTATCAGATGGAAGAGAGTGGGGGTACGAGAAAGTTGCTGATGGCAATGATGGAGAAGATCAGCAATCTAGAGGTTGGACAAAATCTGAGTGGAAGGAATACTGGAATGAGTGAGAAAGTGGACCACCCAGCAAGCCAGCATGAGGAGGCATAATTACAATCAAGGCGGATACCAACAAGGTGGCAACTGTTGGGAAAATAGGGTTGCCCGGAATCTATTCGGGATGAAATTTTAAATACGAATTTAAATACAATTATTACTAGCATGAATTAATCCTAATTAATTCAAATAATAATTCCAATAACTAATTATCATCATGCATGTTAAATTAATTTCACATATTAACTAGGCGGAATAAACAAGTAAATATGCGATTAACGTACCTCTTGTAGTATTGGCCTTTGAATATACGGGACAACTGTAATCTCGCTTTATCAACCCAAAGCCTTCTCAAGTATTTCCCTTTTCACCTCACTTGATCGCCGGTGGGAGACGCTTTCATGTAATTTAATAAACTAAGGAAAAAAAATATCTATGCTTCTTGATTTTTCCAACACATGGAATTATGTATTTGGGGATGAAATAATCATCCCCTATTTATAATAGTGAGGGGGCCGAAATTTTCATATATTTTGGGCTTGGAAAAAAACTTTTCTTAGACTCTAAGAAATCTTGAATATATCTCATATATTCTTTTCTCCAAAATAAAATATTCCACAGAAATCTCACCCTACATATTTAGGGTCAATTTTCGAAAATTCATGTAGAGAAGAATCCAAGATTTGGATCTTCTTGAATATATGAGATATTCTTGTATTCCTAGAATACATATCTTCCATAATATCTTTCCAAGAAAATCAACAAAATCTTTTCTCTCCAACATTCAAAATTTTCGAAAAATACAAGGATAAAATCAGCATGATATTATCTTTTTATTTTAATCACCTTATCATTATTGGGCTACTTGAGGGGCCTTAAGGAGAATTAAGATTGGACCTCCTAATGGACTTCTGAATTTCAATATTGAGCCCCAATATAATTCAGCCCATTAATATTAATTATTACCACTAATAAATTAATATTGCACTATCCATCTTAATTCATATTACGATAATATGGGCTCCCGGTTATTATTTCCCGCGTTTAAGATTATCAAGTCCATTAATTAATTAAGCTTCTGAATAGCTCTAAATTAATTAATATATTTCACCTTGGAGTAATGACAGCTCAACATTATTATTCGTACCGAAGAAACTAATTCTTCACTTGCAAGATTTGGTACAATAAAACTTCTGAGCCCACCAAGGGGACTAATCACACGAGCCGTACTCGCACGCGTTTCTCCGTATTAAATCTTAGAAACCGTCGTATGATTAATATTACTGCCCAAGACACAAAGTTTGAAGTCGCAATGATTCTCACCCAACATGAATCAAAACAGTACCTATTAAGCACACACGGTCCTATTTAAGTGACGGAGATTAAAAAATCAACAACCACTGAGGTCTAATTCTTCACCTTTCAGAACAGAAGAATTTATCCTCGCTGTAGGACCTCTTCAACACATACTAAATGTGCTAGTGTAATCTCTTAGTCAAGACAGACCAATCTGAGCCTTACACATCGACCTTTCACGGTGGATTGTTCAATTCCACCTAGGTCGTGAAAATGTACGTTTAGTTACAAGTAAACTGTTAATGTTGTCTTCCGTGATCGGGTATCACCACATTAACTACAATGTAACATGTACTATTTATAGAACGGTTTGCAATAGAAATTCAACATTCAATCATAACTAAAGCAAATGCGATAAATGAATTATTCTCATAAAACGAGTGTTTGATACACGAGTTATACAAAGTAAAAGCATACTTTCACGTATAACTCCAACAATCTCCCACTTATACTTAAAGTCTACTTTTAGTATACATCACGCATGTCTTAGTGTAGTAGCTCTACGTGACATCTTATGTCAACCTACACTAACCTAATAATTCCTCCCACTTATACTTAAAGCAGATTGGTAATAGTCTTGACTCCCATTCCATCCACATGTCTCTCGAATGTACTCTGAGGCAGACCCTTTGTGAATGGATCCGCTAGGTTGTCACCCGACGCTATCTTTGCCACCTCTATATCTCTTCTCTTAACGATTTCTCGTATCAGATGGTATTTTCTTTCTATGTGTTTGCTGGCCTTGTGGGCTCTCGGTTCCTTTGAATTTGCAACTGCTCCGGCATTGTCACAAAAGACAGTTATCTTGTCGGGCAAATTCGGAACAACGTCCAAGTCCACTAAGAAGTTCTTGAGCCAAACTGCCTCTTTCGCTGCTTCACAAGCAGCTACATACTCGGCTTCCATGGTCGAATCGGTGATGCATTCTGCTTAACGCTTCTCCATGAAATGGCTCCTCCTCCCATGCAAAACACACTACCCGAGGTTGACTTTCTTGAGTCTATGTCTGATTGGAAATCCGAGTCCGTGTATCCTACGGGAACTAGACTATCTGACTGGTAAATCAGCATCCGCTCCCGAGTTCTTTTCAGATACCTCAAGATGCACTTTACGGCAGTCAAATGGTCTTTCCCGGGATTACTTTGATATCTTGCCACCATGCCCACGGCAAAGCAGATATCCGGTCTCGTACACAGCATTGCATACATAAGGCTTCCTACGGCCGAAGCGTACGGAACACCTTTCATGTCATCTATCTCCGCTTGCGTCTTAGGGCTCATTTCTTTCTATAGATGGATTCCGTGCCTAAAAGGTACAAAACCTTTCTTGGAATCTTGCATGCTGAAACGCTTCAAAACAGTGTCAATGTATGAAGCTTGCGATAAGCCCAACATCCTCTTCTTGCGATCGCGAGTGATTTTGATCCCAAGGATGTGACCGGCTTCCCCTAAGTCCTTCATATCAAATTGTTTTGATAGCAATACCTTTACGTCTGACAATACCTTTACATTGTTTCCAATGAGCAGAATATCGTCTACGTATAATACTAAGAATACCACCGCAGTTCCGTCACGCTTCTTATACACACAACTTTCGAACTCGTTTTGATCAAACCCATAAGACTTAATCACTTGATCAAAACACTGGTTCCAAGTACGCGATGCTTGCTTAAGTCCGTAAATGGATCTCTTGAGCTTGCATACGAGATTCTCTTGGCCTTTTTCAATGAAATCTTTGGGCTGTTGCATATAGATATCTATCCCGTCAAGACTTCCGTTAAGGAAAGCCGTCTTGACATCCATTTGCCAGATCTCGTAATCTAGGTGCGCAGCGATCGACAAGAGAATACGGATGGACTTAAGCATAGCTACAGGCGAAAAGGTTTCCTCATAATCGATCCCTTCTTTCTGAGTATACCCTTTGGCCACAAGCCTTGCTTTGAAGGTTTCAACCCTTCCGTCCGGTCCTCTTTTCCTCTTGTACACCCACTTGCATCCAGTGGGTTCTACCCCACTGGGTGGCTCGACCAACTCCCACACTTGATTATGATCCATCGAACCCATCTCGGCTTCCATTGCCATTTGCCACGACTCTGCATCTTTGTATTGGATTGCCTCGTCGTACGTCCATGGGTCTGATTCAACACCGGGAACCAAATCCGAAGATTCTCCTATCCCCATGAATCTCTCGGGTTGCCTAGGAACCCTCCCACTACGACGGGGTTCCGGTTATGAAGATGTGACATGTGGTACATCATCTTGTATACTTGGTATCGAGGTTTGACCTCTCAATTCTTCTAAGGTAATTTCACTTTTAGGTTTCCGATTGTTCATATAGTCTTCCTCCAAGAATTTAAAGTGTGTACTAATCACGGTCTTTTGATCCTTGGGACTATAGAACATACACCCTTTCGTTCCCGCAGGGTATCCTATAAACAGCCTTAATTCCGAACGTGGATCCAACTTACCGGCTTCCTTGTCTAGCACGTATGCCGGACAACCCCAAATCCGCAAATGTCTTAGACTGGGCTTGCGCCCGGTCCACAATTCCATTGGGGTTTTAAGAACCGATTTGGATGGCACCAAGTTTAGAATATAAGCCGCCGTTTCCAAGGCGTTACCCCAAAACGACTTGGGTAAATCTGAATAACTCATCATGGATCTGACCATCTCTAAAAGAGTCCGGTTCCTTCGTTCCGCCACATCGTTCTGTTGAGGGGTTCCCGGTGCGGTCAACTGGGATACGATCCCTTCGTCCGATAGGTAGTTCAAGAATTCATCGCTGAGGTATTCGCCTCCACGATCTGATCGTAGAAACTTGATACTCTTTTCCCTATGTTTCTCGGCTTCGGCCTTAAACTCTTTAAACATTTCAAAAGTTTCAGACTTATGCCGCATAAGGTAAATGTACCCATATCTTGAGTAATCGTCAATGAAGGTTACGAAATACTCATACCCCATTCTCACTTTGATCGTCATTGGACCACACACATCGGTATGAACGAGTTCTAACACTTCCGTGGCTCTATTCCCCTTGGCTCCAAATGCCCTCTTGGTCATCTTACCCTCTAAACAGGATTCACAAGTTGGAAACGGCTCGACTTGGAGTGATTCCAAGGATCCGTCTTTCACCAATCTCTCTATCCGCTTTAGATTAATATGACCTAGTCTAAGATGACATAGAAGTGTTTCGTTCATCTCCGAAGAACGCTTTCTTTTATTGCTCGAAATGATCGACGTGTTATTAGATTCATTATTTGAGTGGTGTGCACACTTAATCGTATAGAGATTGTTTACCAACGTTCCATGACAGATAACAACATTCTTAAAAGAAACAGTAACAACTTTATTAAAAGTAACTGAATATCCATCAAAATACAACTTCGAAACTGAAATTAAATTCTTCCTAAAGTTCGGAACGTATATGTTGGTCCCAAAAAGGTTATCCAGCGGAAAGCGTTTTTAAGTTTATTTTAGTGAAAACCCGATTTATGAATTAAGTACTAAAATTGAAATGCAGAAATTTAAAGTGCAGAAAAGTAGAGAACACCGGATTTATAGTGGTTCGGACCAACTTGTCCTACGTCCACTCTCCCTTTCTTCAAAGGGGTCTTTCTCACTCTCCAACTTACGTACTCACTTACTGGAATTTCCGAAGTACCAGCTCCTTCTTACAACTTACAACAACCTTATCTAACAAGATGAACAGGTTGAGTAATAATCCAACTAAACTCCTAATAGAGTGTATATAAACTTGTATAAACAAGGTGAGTGATTGGAAGAGTTCGTGTGTTCTGTTGTGTGCTCTCGCGCGACTCTTGTATCTTGAACTAATCCAAGCACTCCTATTTATAGTTGTGGAATTAACTAGCCGCTGGGAACTAGCAATTCAAACAACCATAATTGGAGGGATATAATCAATCAAAGATTGATTAGTTGACTTTCAATCAAGCAATCAATCAATCAGATCCTCCATCAGTTGACTTCCAGATTGCCTTCTTCTCCATCAAGAATTTCCAAAGTCTTCTTGTCTCCAGATTACTAAGATGCTTCTGGTAGGTGAACTAATCCGTCTCTCTCATCTGGTCTGGTCTGGGGTCTTCTGGTCCTCATCTGGGAGAGGTCTTCTGGGGAGTCCTCTGGTGAAGTCCTCTGGTGGGGTCTTCTGGCGACTCCTCTGGTCAGACTCCTCTGGTCCAAGCTCATCTGGTCAGACTCCTCTGGCAGACTCCTCTGGTCCAAGCTCATCTGGTCAGACTCCTCTGGCAGACTCCTCTGGTCCAAGCTCATCTGGTCAGACTCCTCTGGACCTCATCTGCTCTGGCGACACTTCTGCTCTGGTGACTCCTCTGCTCTGGACATCTCATCTGGTCACCTCATCTGGTCACCTTCTCTGGTACCTTCTCTGGTCACCTTCTCTGGTCACCTTCTCTGGTACCTTCTCTGGTCACCTTCTCTGGTCACCTTCTCTGGTACCTTCTCTGGTCTGCACAGATTTCTTCCCCCTTAACCAAAGACCTATTCTAGACCTAGACTAATCTGTAGCTGACTAACAGGTTCAGCTAGTCCTATTACAAGTTCTTGTTTTAACATCTTCAAAACATCTAATCTATATCCTAACAATTTCCCCCTTTTTGATGATGTTAAAACTGGAAGAACTTAAATAAAACAAGACAAGAAAATATTGAAATAACTAATAGAGATTCTAGCAGGCTGGGTCAACTGATCTTCCCCCTCAAAGTATGCTCAGCTGATATTGGGGCAAAACATCAGCTGGTCTTCTTGTGTATCTGCGGGCAATCAACTTTTTGGTACCCTTCTGGGTCCAGGGGGGTTAGCACAACATTTAGGAAGCCATAAGAATAGATCATCCCTTTTTGAATCAGGTGATCTTATCTTTCTTCCATACATATCAACAAAAACACACTGAACATAAGAAGCTTCGACATGGTTATTTCTTCTAGAGGCTCTTCTTCTCTTATGAGCTTGTCCAGTAGAAGGAATAACTTGTCTTAATGCAACAGACTTGAAATTCTTTTGATAAGGATAAGTCTTACTAGAACCATCAAAGGTTCCAGCTGGTCTGGCAAATGACTTGAAAGTCCTCTGCAGGTGAGTATGAGTCATCTGGTTCTGCTTCTTTTGAGAAGATCCAGACTGTCTTCTACTCTGCTGGCCTGGCTGAGGTATTTTATTCTGGGTATAACCCTTCTTAAAATTCCTCCTCTGCCTTTTGGGTTTTTGAGTTTTAGGACTCATCTGCCCATTAGGCTGAGTTACCTGGTCAGCTGGCCTTTTACCCTTATCAATAAAATTACTAGTCTGTTCTTCTTTCTGAACATGTGAGGATTCAGGTTTGGTATAACCAAGGCCTGTTTTATCATGCTCTCTTTGAGATGAGGCAGCTATATGTGACACAGCATTATTTGCTTTAGTCAGCTGCTCCAGTCTCAGCTTGAGCTTGTCCTCACTATCTTTTACAATTTTGTTTTGATGGAAGAGTTCATCGAACTTAGCTTCCAGCAGAGTATATTCATTATCTTTCTCAATGTTTTCAGCAAGCAACTTTTCTATTAGCTTAGTTTGTTCATCACATCTGGTTTTCAAGTCAGTGGACTCTTCTACCAGAGTTTGAACTTGTTCAGCTGGTAGATCAGTTGGGTTGTTAAAACATTGTGAAAGCTTCTGATTTTCTGCTTTCAACTTTGTGTTCTCTTCTTCCAGTTTTTGACAAAGTTGTATAGAAGATTGGAGATCTAATAGCATTTTCTGCATATCAGACTCCTCTGATTGTTCAGAAAACGAAGAATAAGAAGAAGAAGAGGGAGTTCGATTGCATACCTCGTCTGTCATAAGACAAACCTCTTCGTCTGGTCCAAAATTAGATGATAAACCAGAAGTGGATACCTCATCTTCCTCCTCTGCTAAGCTTCTTTTGGAGTACCTCCTGGTGTCTCTTCTACTGTATCTCTTTGAGCCCATTTCTGCAAAATTTGTTAGCACAACAAATATTTGGGTTTTCAAAAAATGGATCTGCCCTGGTGACCACTGAGATAATTTCAAAACAGTGGTCTGTAGGACACACTGCTCTGATACCACTTGTTGGTCCCAAAAAGGTTATCCAGCGGAAAGGTTTTTAAGTTTATTTTAATGAAAACCCGATTTATGAATTAAGTACTAAAATTGAAATGCAGAAATTTAAAGTGCAGAAAAGTAGAGAACACCGGATTTATAGTGGTTCGGACCAACCTGTCCTACGTCCACTCTCCCTTTCTTCAAAGGGGTCTTTCTCACTCTCCAACTTACGTACTCACTTACTGGAATTTCCGAAGTACCAGCTCCTTCTTACAACTTACAACAACCTTATCTAACAAGATGAACAGGTTGAGTAATAATCCAACTAAACTCCTAATAGAGTGTATATAAACTTGTATAAACAAGGTGAGTGATTGGAAGAGTTCGTGTGTTCTGTTGTGTGCTCTCGCGCGACTCTTGTATCTTGAACTAATCCAAGCACTCCTATTTATAGTTGTGGAATTAACTAGCCGTTGGGAACTAGCAATTCAAACAACCATAATTGGAGGGATATAATCAATCAAAGATTGATTAGTTGACTTTCAATCAAGCAATCAATCAATCAGATCCTCCATCAGTTGACTTCCAGATTGCCTTCTTCTCCATCAAGAATTTCCAAAGTCTTCTTGTCTCCAGATTACTAAGATGCTTCTGGTAGGTGAACTAATCCGTCTCTCTCATCTGGTCTGGTCTGGGGTCTTCTGGTCCTCATCTGGGAGAGGTCTTCTGGGGAGTCCTCTGGTGAAGTCCTCTGGTGGGGTCTTCTAGCGACTCCTCTGGTCAGACTCCTCTGGTCCAAGCTCATCTGGTCAGACTCCTCTGGCAGACTTCTCTGGTCCAAGCTCATCTGGTCAGACTCCTCTGGCAGACTCCTCTGGTCCAAGCTCATCTGGTCAGACTCCTCTGGACCTCATCTGCTCTGGCGACACTTCTGCTCTGGTGACTCCTCTTCTCTGGACATCTCATCTGGTCACCTCATCTGGTCACCTTCTCTGGTACCTTCTCTGGTCACCTTCTCTGGTCCTTCTCTGGTCACCTTCTCTGGTACCTTCTCTGGTCACCTTCTCTGGTCACCTTCTCTGGTACCTTCTCTGGTCTGCACAGATTTCTTCCCCCTTAACCAAAGACCTATTCTAGACCTAGACTAATCTGTAGCTGACTAACAGGTTCAGCTAGTCCTATTACAAGTTCTTGTTTTAACATCTTCAAAACATCTAATCTATATCCTAACAATTTCCCCCTTTTTGATGATGTTAAAACTTGAAGAACTTAAATAAAACAAGACAAGAAAATATTGAAATAACTAATAGAGATTCTAGCAGGCTGGGTCAACTGATCTTCCCCCTCAAAGTATGCTCAGCTGATATTGGGGCAAAACATTAGCTGGTCTTCTTGTGTATCTGCGGGCAATCAACTTTTTGGTACCCTTCTGGGTCCAGGGGGGTTAGCACAACATTTAGGAAGCCATAAGAATAGATCATCCCTTTTTGAATCAGGTGATCTTATATTTCTTCCATACATATAAAAAAAAACAAAAACACACTGAACATAAGAAGCTTCGACATGGTTATTTCTTCTAGAGGCTCTTCTTCTCTTATGAGCTTGTCCAGTAGAAGGAATAACTTGTCTTAATGCAACAGACTTGAAATTCTTTTGATAAGGATAAGTCTTACTAGAACCATCAAAGGTTCCAGCTGGTCTGGCAAATGACTTGAAAGTCCTCTGCAGGTGAGTAGGAGTCATCTGGTTCTGCTTCTTTTGAGAAGATCCAGACTGTCTTCTACTCTGCTGGCCTGGCTGAGGTATTTTATTCTGGGTATAACCCTTCTTAAAATTCCTCCTCTGCCTTTTGGGTTTTTCAGTTTTAGGACTCATCTGCCCATTAGGCTGGGTTGCCTGGTCAGCTGGCCTTTTACCCTTATCAATAAAATTACTAGTTTGTTCTTCTTTCTGAACATGTGATGATTCAGGTTTGGTATAACCAAGGCCTATTTTATCATGCTCTCTTTGAGATGAGGCAGCTATATGTGACACAGCATTGTTTGCTTTAGTCAGCTGCTCCAGTCTCAGCTTGAGCTTGTCCTCACTATCTTTTACAATTTTGTTTTGATGGAAGAGTTCATCGAACTTAGCTTCCAGCAGAGTATATTCATTATCTTTCTCAATGTTTTCAGCAAGCAACTTTTCTATTAGCTTAGTTTGTTCATCACATCTGGTTTTCAAGTCAGTGGACTCTTCTACTAGAGTTTGAACTTGTTCAGCTGGTAGATCAGTTGGGTTGTTAAAACATTGTGAAAGCTTCTGATTTTCTGCTTTCAACTTTGTGTTCTCTTCTTCCAGTTTTTGATAAAGTTGTATAGAAGATTGGAGATCTAATAGCATTTTCTGCATATCAGACTCCTCTGATTGTTCAGAAAACGAAGAATAAGAAGAAGAAGAGGGAGTTCGATTGCATACCTCGTCTGTCATAAGACAAACCTCTTCGTCTGGTCCAAAATTAGATGATGAACCAGAAGTGGATACCTCATCTTCCTCCTCTGTTAAGCTTCTTTTGGAGTACCTCCTGTTGTCTCTTCTACTGTATCTCTTTGAGCCCATTTCTGCAAAAATTTGTTAGCACAACAAATATTTGGGTTTTCAAAAAATGGATCTGCCCTGGTGACCACTGAGATAATTTCAAAACAGTGGTATGTAGGACACACTGCTCTGATACCACTTGTTGGTCCCAAAAAGGTTATCCAGCGGAAAGCGTTTTTAAGTTTATTTTAATGAAAACCCGATTTATGAATTAAGTACTAAAATTGAAATGCAGAAATTTAAAGTGCAGAAAAGTAGAGAACACCGGATTTATAGTGGTTCGGACCAACTTGTCCTACGTCCACTCTCCCTTTCTTCAAAGGGGTCTTTCTCACTCTCCAACTTACGTACTCACTTACTGGAATTTCCGAAGTACCAGCTCCTTCTTACAACTTACAACAACCTTATCTAACAAGATGAACAGGTTGAGTAATAATCCAACTAAACTCCTAATAGAGTGTATATAAACTTGTATAAACAAGGTGAGTGATTGGAAGAGTTCGTGTGTTCTGTTGTGTGCTCTCGCGCGACTCTTGTATCTTGAACTAATCCAAGCACTCCTATTTATAGTTGTGGAATTAACTAGCCGCTGGGAACTAGCAATTCAAACAACCATAATTGGAGGGATATAATCAATCAAAGATTGATTAGTTGACTTTCAATCAAGCAATCAATCAATCAGATCCTCCATCAGTTGACTTCCAGATTGCCTTCTTCTCCATCAAGAATTTCCAAAGTCTTCTTGTCTCCAGATTACTAAGATGCTTCTGGTAGGTGAACTAATCCGTCTCTCTCATCTGGTCTGGTCTGGGGTCTTCTGGTCCTCATCTGGGAGAGGTCTTCTGGGGAGTCCTCTGGTGAAGTCCTCTGGTGGGGTCTTCTGGCGACTCCTCTGGTCAGACTCCTCTGGTCCAAGCTCATCTGGTCAGACTCCTCTGGCAGACTCCTCTGGTCCAAGCTCATCTGGTCAGACTCCTCTGGCAGACTCCTCTGGTCCAAGCTCATCTGGTCAGACTCCTCTGGACCTCATCTGCTCTGGCGACACTTCTGCTCTGGTGACTCCTCTGCTCTGGACATCTCATCTGGTCACCTCATCTGGTCACCTTCTCTGGTACCTTCTCTGGTCACCTTCTCTGGTACCTTCTCTGGTCTGCACAGATTTCTTCCCCCTTAACCAAAGACCTATTCTAGACCTAGACTAATCTGTAGCTGACTAACAGGTTCAGCTAGTCCTATTACAAGTTCTTGTTTTAACATCTTCAAAACATCTAATCTATATCCTAACAGTATAAAACATCTCTTAAAATTAAAACTCTATCTTCAAAAGATAGGTGCACGACTCCCACTGCTTCGGCTGCCACTCTCGTAGCATCCCCCAAAATGATTGTGATCTCATTCTTGCTAAGTCGCCGGGTTAGCTGGAACCCCTGAAGAGTGAAACAAATATGATCAGTTGCCCCGGTATCCACTACCCAAACATGGGCAGCATACGCCGCAACATATGTTTCAACGACTAAAGCATGAGACTTACCTTTCTTTCCACCCTTCTTAGGCTTAGAATAGGTCGCCCTCCAATGTCCCTTCTCACCACAATTAAAGCACTTACCCTTAGCAGTTTTCTTTCCACCTCCTTCTCCCTTTGCCTTGGGTTTCGCAACGGTTGGATTTGCTTGGGTCTGGCCCTTCGTCCTCTTCCTCTTCTTCCCTCCCTTGGGACCCGAAGAGGAAAACGGACCGTTTGCCACCATAGCAACGATTTAGTGATCCATTAGAGTCTCTGCCGATACCAAAGCTTGCAAGAGCTCGGGCAAACTATTTGCCCGGTCATTCATTTGATAGTTCAACTGAAACTGCTCAAAGTTTTTTGGCAGAGAATGGAGAACGAAATCGACCTTAGTAGGGAGGTCAAATTCCGCACCAAGTACTTCCAACTTGTTGAGATAACCCATCATCTCGATTACGTGATCCCTTACGGGCGTACCTTCCACCATTTTCAATGAAAGCATCTTTCGCATGGTGATTTGCCTAGCCGTACGGTTCTGATGTTGAAACATCGCTTCAAGATTTTGCATTATCTCAGAGGCGGTCTCCATGTGTTGGTGTTGGTGTTGCAACACATCTGACATTGAAGCCAGAATAGTACACCTAGCCATCTCATCGGAGTCAAACCAACTCTTATGCTCTTTCTTGTCTGCTTTCGTGGCATCTTCGGCAGGCTCTTGGGGCTTAGGAGTAGTAAGTACACACTTGTGGTGTTGAGCGGTTAGGACAATATTGAGGTTACGTTTCCAATCAACATAGTTCTCACCAACAAGTTTGTTATCTTTAAGTATACTAAACAGTGGATTAAAAGGTTGCGACATGATGAACTGAGAATAAAACATACATTCATATCAATATCTAGAAAAATACGAATTTATCACATAATTCGATCACATCAATTATATTGAAACCTTAAAACAATATAATCATGCATCAGCCAACATCTCGAAACAATTTAAATGCGCCACGAGGGGTGGTCTATACATTTAAACACATTCAAGCGGATTACAAACTTAAAAGTTACAAATCCTTAATTCAAAATTAATAGTTGGCTCCCACTTTGACCACATAGAAACTGACAGGGACTCCGAGGGGAGTTGTTGGTGAACGAATCTAATCGTAAGGATTAGTGGCTGTTTTAATCCATTTTTACGTCACCAATCAATATCGTGTGATTGATTACCACCGTAAATGGTAAATCGGGGTGTGAATTTATCAAATTTAAAGTTGGACTTATTTCGTGTATGTGTAGGTTAGGGTGTGTTTATGTGTGTATTTTTATCTGAAATTCGAAATTATATCAATAAGCTGGAGAACAACTATTTATAGAGGCTAGCAAGCATGAGGTGCTACTGACTCTTGGTCTCCCTAGCTTGCATGCCTGACATGTGTCCTTTGACCTTAGTTTGACCTTATCTAAGCTGAATCTTAGTTACAAAGTCTTCTTTTGGGCCTTATCTCGGACTCATTGTTGTTCGCCTAGGTCGGCTTGACTGATCTTGATGACCCTTCAACTGAAAGTTGTTCGCCTCTTGAGGTTGTACTTTGGAAGTTGTTCGCCTTATGGCTTCGTTCAGCTTGGCTTTGAGATCTTAGTCCTTTGTTCATGTGCACACCTCTTTGGCTGATTGTTGTATCATATTTTGACCAAGTTGCTCGTTATTGGTGACTTCACGGTTGGCTCATCCTTGGTCTCGGGTCTTAAAACCTGTTCGCCTATTAGTTGTTCGTCGGGGGAGTTGTTCGTCACTTTATACACCTCCCAGATTGGTTAATGCACCCAAATCGTGATTTTCTTTGTTTAGACCTTAATTGTTGTTCGCTCCATATTAGATGATGTTCGCCTATCAACAATTGCCCCATATCCTGACTAGATGTTGCATCAGACGAGCAACTTTGTGGCGAGCAACTGTAGTTAGGATATTGTCTTGGCCAAGATTTGGACGAACAGCATCTTTGTGACGAGCAATATTGGGATAACCGTTTCGTATTCCCATGATCTGGGGAGATCACGAAGATGACGCCAACGCAATGATTGCGCGCCGTTCACGCGCGAGCAACCCCGAGGCCACGCGCCCCTATAATTGCTTATAGGCCCTTCAACTTGTGGTTTAGCTCGGAATTAACCCCGTCTTCCTTCAATTTAGTCCCTGAGCTTTTGGGAAATTACGTCTGGGACCCCATTTTTGCTTGGGGTATAAATAGTGGGAAAACTGAAATTTTTCCCACTTTTCCCCCTCTTGCTACAGTGCTCCGGCGATTTCCACCTTCCTCCGGCGATTTCAAGCTTTCCGGCGTCCGTCCTTCAGCATTTGACTTCAAATTTCAGTTCCCAGGTAGTTATTCTCTTTTTTTCATCTTTTTCTCTACTTTTTCTCTCGAAAATTCTATCGCCGCCGTGTGGATCCTAGCGCCACCGTCCTCTCCGGGAAAACGCCGCCGTCTGCAACACTATCCGCCACCACCTGGATTTTTCCTCTCCCTCCTATGTCTTCGCATTCAAGCAATAAAACTGAGGAGACCTTAGATCCCCTTTTCCCAACTGTTGCTTACGATCCACAACCCGTTGGAGTTTCTTCAGCATCGAACGCTCACGTGGATTCAGTTGTTCGCTCTGTGGAGGACACCGGTGCGGGCCCATCTGGAAGAGAACTAACTGTTGTGGCGAACAACAATTTGGACGAAAACTCTTCGTCTTCTGCTGAATCTGAAGATCCAGATCTTAACGAACTCACCCGCGAGTTCTTGGAGGGTATTAACTTCCCATCCCCAAAGATGTTGGAAAATGAGATTCCAACGGGAGTTGCTCGGCCATTCGAATGGCGAGCATATGCTGAGGAATACGCGAACAACTTTCCTCGTCCACAGAGACAAATAATGGATAAGGTGAAAACCGGATACCAGGCGAGCAAGATTAAAAGTGTTGTTCGCGAAGATGAACTAGACTCTATCCGGAAGGACTATAAGATCCCATATGATATTCACATGTGGGCTCCCCGGAGGAAAGAGAGAGCAGATAGCCCCCCACCAGGATGCACGTCGATCAACATCCATACCTTGATCGCCGGATTAAAGCTGCCTCTTCGACCTATTGTTGGTCGATTCCTGGAGGCGACCAACTTGGCCATCACCCAAATTACTCCAATTGGGTGGATGAACCTCCTAGGCACCATATGCTTGTTCGCCTTGGAGGGGTATGTTGATCGGCTTACTGCGGAAGAGATCAACTACTTGATGACAATTATGAAATGCCCCCTGGGAGAAGAAGACTATCATTATCTCAAGGCCAAAACTGGGCTGAAGATGGTGGAAGACGTGCCGAACAAGATCCGTGATTGGAAGCAGCACTTCTTCTTCATTGGGGGTGATTGGCGAGCATCTTCTGATCCACACGGCGGTCTTGGATGAATAAATTCTCCAGCAGCCTATGGAAAACTGAAACGTAAGTTCAATTCTTGCTCGCCTTTGGGCTAAGTTGTTCTAATTTAACTTTTCTTGTCTGTTCGCAGGCCCTCGTCTACCCAAGTGGGATTCAGAAGAGGAGTTGAGCTCCGAGTTTCTATTTACTTCGTGCTTGGTTGACCTCCGCAATAGGGCAGATAGGACTATTGACTATCTTTGCAGAGCAAGGTGTCAAAGAGCTGCTCGCCTTTTGACTTACCCTCACCACCTGGAGGCTCAAGCTGAGGTGCCCCCAGGTATGAAAATTTCTAACTTCTGGTTCAAGTCTTGTTCGTCGTTGACTTGTTTAACTTGCTCATCTAATTCTAACTTTTTTTTTTAGCCGAGCAAGTAACAGTTGCCGTTCCCCCTTGCTACGCCCTCCTTGAGCAAAGGGTCCTAGAGATGGCGCCTCCAAAGGGACGGAAGAGGAGAGGTGACCCGCCCACGAAGATTTTGGGGATGACGAATAAGGCGGAGGGGGCCAAAGTTCCGCGGCCCGCTGCCCCTCCTGCTCCTGCCCAGCCATCTTCACCAATTTCTCCCCCCCCCCCCCCCCCGCGCGGGGAAACGCTTAAAGAAGGCGGATGGGACTCCGTTGGCCCACGAAGTCCCCATTGCTGGTAAGGGGAAGGAGAAAGTAGGCCACAATCATCCTCGTCCAGAGGGGGATGCTGTTCGTCGCTCTATTGAGCCTGTAGAAAGAACAGGCAAAGCGAGCAAGGATTCTACCTCTGGCCGCGGGCCTAAGGATCTCACCCATCTGGGTTGGGATGAGCGAAAATTCAAGGAGTAAGTCCACATTAGCTTCTGCCGAGCAAGTTCCATCATCATCTTTTATTATTTTTTCTAAGTATCCTTTCCTTTCTTGTTCGCAGATATCGTGCTGACGATTATCCTGGTCGAGCAAGTGTTGTACATCCGTACGCTTGCTCGAAGACTCCCATTAACATAAGGGAGATCCCTGGCGAGCATGTTCGCAAGGCGATGTAGTTGGTCGCCCGAGCCTGGATGCGTCCCTTGGACAAAGCCATCCTTCAATAGGGGCTAGTGGACAATCTCCACCTCTCAATGATGCTCGTTGCCAACGGCCTCGTCACAGCCCAAAAGGCCATTGCCCAAGTTGCCGAGCAAGAAGAGTCTGCTCGCCATTATGCCAGCACTGCTCGGCAGCTTACTGAAGAGAAGGATGGCCTGGTCGGCCAATACGAGGCTAAGATTGCTCGCCTCAACAACCAGATCAATGTTTACATTGATGCTGAGCACAAGCGCCTTGAAGAAATTCAAGGCCTGTCCAAAGAGCTGAAGGGCAAGGAGGCCCTGCTCAAGGATAAGGAGGCCTTGCTCGGCGAGGGGGAGAAAAAGCTGTCCACAGCTGAACAAGAAAACGCCGAACTGAAAGCAGAAATTGCTCGTCTTCGGGAGACGGAAGCCAACCTCTTTACGCGCGAGCAACTTGAAGAGGAAGTTCAGGCTCGAACTGCTCCCATTTCCAACCTTGGATATATCTACGCCTATGCGGACAGCATCCGCACGGCCGATGCTTATGACTTCAAGGATCTGGTGGAGGAAATGAGCAAGGACTTGAATGAATTCATGGAGAACTATCCACCGCCGAACAATATTGAAATTCAGTTAGCGGATTTGGCTGTGCTAGGGGTTAAACTTGACAAACTTGACCCCAGTAT
The DNA here is from genome assembly GCA_947034835.1 of Ballota nigra. Taxonomy (NCBI): domain Eukaryota; kingdom Viridiplantae; phylum Streptophyta; class Magnoliopsida; order Lamiales; family Lamiaceae; genus Ballota; species Ballota nigra. The sequence continues at coordinate 63,544,622 of OX344721.1, read as the reverse complement.
TTCCATCACTCATCCTCCTCCTCCAGTTGATGAAGGCAAACAAGAGGAGGAGGTGGCCGCCGCTGTCGAGCAGAGTGCTAAAGAGGCGGAGGATAAGGCAGCCGAAGACTTGGCTCTAGATATGATTATTGAACCTCCCGCCGAGCAAGCTCAAGATCCTCCCCCCGCCGAGCAACAATAGTTCTTAGGACTTAGCTTTTTCCTTTTCTTCTTCTCTGTAATAGTTGTTCGTTCCTTTTTTGTAGTACTTGTGGCTACTTTCAGCTTGTACTATCTTTTGGGCTTAAAAGCCTTTGATTTAATGGAATGTCTTTCTCATGTTCGCTCATTTTCTTTATATGTTAATTGCCTTTACATTTTTGTCAATGCCTTTGCAATTATAACATATAGTATTGGGCTTTTGTTCGAATTGAACTTTGCCTTTAGTGGAATTCGGGTTCAGCCTTAGGTTCTGTTCATTTTAGGAAACGAACAACCTTTAAGTGGCTTTGGTCCTTAGGTTCTGTTCATTTTAAGAAACGAACAACCTTTAGGTGGACTTGTACCTCGAGCTTTGGACTTTTCCTTTTTGACGAACAACTATTATATTTACATTCGCAAAAAATTACAAGTGTTGTAAGACTGCTCATCACTAACATATACAAGTCGACGAACAACTTTAAACACTAATCAAAACATGCTCGCTTATAAGATTTTTGCCGAGCAACCTTATCTAAAATTTAAAAAAGATGAAACAACACTAAACTATACAATGTGCCGAACAACTTTAAATTCTATACTTAGCAAAATTTCAAAAAATTAGGCAAGTTTTTGGCATGCCTTACTTGGTTTCTCTGCCCCCCAAGACGGTTGTTCGTCCAACTAAGAACTTGTTCGCCTTATTGATAATACTTCTTTAGATGTATGGCGTTCCAGGAGTATTGGGCCGGCTTGCCTTCCATATCTTCGATATCGTATACGCCATTAACGAATTTTTCCGTTATACGATACGGGCCCTCCCAAGTTGGTCCCAATACACCTGGAGGTTGGGCGAGCAACTTTCTTAGAACCAAATCTCCAACTCTGAATTCCCTAAGTTTAACATGGGAATTATAGTAGCGTTCTGCTCGCTGCTTATAGGTAGCATTTTTTAGCTCGGCACTCAGTCTTTTTTCCTCGAGCAAATCTATTTCAGCAGCCAGAGCATAGTTGTTCGCCTGCTCATCAAAGTTGGTCGTCCTGATTGTGTTGGTCTTTAATTCAATTGGTATCACAGCTTCTGTTCCGAAAGCCATCGCAAAGGGTGTTTCTCCGGTGCTTGACCTGGGAGAAACTCTGTATGCCCATAAGACTTCCGGAAGCTCTGTTGACCAACTGTTTTTGCTTTCCGCTAGCCGTACTTTTAACTTATACTTGATGATTTTGTTTACGGCTTCGACTTGTCCATTTGACTGGGGATGATAGGGCGTAGAGTAATGTTTCTTGATCCCCCATTTCGTACAGAAATCTCTCAACTCTTTTCCATCAAACTGCGGACCATTGTCTGTCACGATGGTTTGCGGAATTCCAAAAAGACAGACAATGTTCTTCCAAATGAAGTTGATCATTTTCTGTTGCGTGATCTTCAACATGGCCTCTGCTTCTGCCCATTTTGTGTAATAATCGACTGCCACAATGGCAAATCGAACTCCTCCAACTCCTGCTGGGAAGGGACCAATAATGTCCATTCCCCATCTAGCAAAAGGCCATGGGCTATAAACCGATACGAGCTGTTGAGCCGGGGTATGAATATTTGGTGCAAAAATTTGGCATTGGTGGCAAGTCTTTGCTTTTTTTATTGCATCTTGGCGTAAAGTTGGCCAGTAATAGCCTTGTCTGATAGTTTTGTATGCCAAGGCTTGCCCCCCAGTGTGATTTCCACATACTCCGGCATGTATTTCTTCGAGTATTGCTCGTCCTTGCCCCCTAGGCAAACATTTGAGAAGTGGGAGTGATATTCCTCTTTTGTAAAGTTGCTCGCCTACCAGAGTATATCTGGCGGCTTGCTTTATTAGCTTGGCAGCTTCAAAAGAGTTGTTTGGTTTTTCCCCACTTTTCAAGTATTTGACTATACTTGTTCTCCACTCTTCTTTTTCACTGGCTTGATCACTTAGTTGGTTGACATTATAACTTGTTGTTGATGGGTCATTCATTTTCGTAATTATAATGTCTGCCAACTCTGCAGGTCCTTCGCTTGTTGCTAGTCGGGCCAATGCATCTGCTTGAGTGTTGCTCGTCCTTGGGATTTGTTCAATGAATACTTGATCTAACAAGGACATCAGGTGAGCAACAATCCGTTGATATTCGATCATATGGCCATCCTTCGCCTCGTATTCACCTCGGACTTGGTTCACAATCAATTGTGAATCACCGAATATTTGCAATCGTCTGACACCTACTGCAAGGGATAGATGGAGACCAGCAATGAGAGCCTCATACTCGGCTTCGTTGTTGGTTGCCATAAAGCCAAATCTGATTGCCGAAGTGAATACTTGTCTGCCTGGACTGATTAGAACCACTCCCGCCCCCGAGGCTACGTTAGTCGAAGATCCGTCAACATAAAGATGCCAGGGGTGATCAAGTCCTCTCGTCGGATCTGGTGGGAAGGTTAGTTCGACTATAAAGTTGGCCAACGCTTGCCCTTTGATCGCTGTTCGAGGAGCATAAGTCACCCCGAATTGGCTAATCTCTAGTGACCATTTTAATAGACGACCAGCTGTGTCGGGGCGATGGAGAATTTGTCTGAGTGGGAAAGTTGTTAGCACTTCAACTTGATGATAAAAAAAGTATGGTCGTAACTTCCTCACACTCATAACTAGTGCATACGCCAGCTTTTCGGTTGTGGAGTATTTGATCTCTGCCTCATGCAAAGCTTGGCTAACGTAGTAGATAGGTTGATGGAATTTGTCGTCCTCCCGTACCAGAACGGAACTGATGGCCACTTCCGACGCTGCCAAGTATAAATATGGCTTTTCTCCTGGGATGGGTTTTGATAGGATTTTCACATCTTCTAGGTAGTCCTTGAGTTGGTCGAACGCCTTTTGACAGTTGTTAGTCCACGTGAACTGTCCTTTTTTGATGGCTTCGAAGAATGGACGGCATTTGTCCCCCGATCTGGATATGAACCGGTTCAGTGCTGCTAGACATCCTGTGAGTCTTTGCACTTCTTTTATTGAACGTGGTGGTTGCATATCCACTATGGCTTTGACTTTTGTTGGATTAGCCTCAATTCCCCGTTGACTAACAAGATGACCCAAGAACTTGCCTGAATGAACTCCAAAGCTGCTCTTCTTTGGATTCAGCTTCATATTGTAGTGTCGAAGAATTTCGAACACTTGGGTCAAGTGTTGGAGATGGCCTTCCTTACGGGGACTTTTGACTACGATGTCATCAACGTAGACCTCTACTGTATCTCCAATTTGCTGGTCGAACATTTTGTTCACCAGCCTTTGATAAGTTGCCCCGGCGTTGATGAGGCCGAAGGGCATTCTCTTCCAGCACATCAAGTTTTTGTTAGTGTAAAAAGCTGTGCTTTCTTGATCCTCAGGATGCATTGGGATTTGATGATACCCTGCAAAAGCATCCATGAATGTTAGCATTTCGTGACCCGCAGTGCTGTCCACCAATTGATCGATGTGCGGGAGAGGAAAGTTGTCCTTCGGGCATGCTGCATTCAGATCTGTAAAGTCTATGCATAGCCTCCAGGTTCCGTTTGGCTTCCTCACCAGCACGGGGTTTGCTACCCATTGTGGACAAAGTGCTTGACGGATCAGATCGTTGTCTAACAGCTTTTTAACTTCTTCATTCAGGGATTGATACTTGTCTGGGCCATACTTCCGTTGTTTCTGATGGACGGGTCTCTTTGCATGGTTAATGTTTAGCTTGTGGCAAGCATGTTTCGGATCTATCCCCACCATGTCTGCATGAGACCAAGCAAAAACATCTAGATTTTTGCTGAGGAACTTTTTCATTCGGGATCTGTAAGGCTCAGGGAGCTCAGATCCTATGTATAATTCGAGATCTGGGTTTTCAGGATTAACTTTGAACGTCTCCAGCTCTTCAACTGGAGTTGCTCGTCGTTTTTGTCCTTTCCACTGGGGATCAAGTATTGGTCCCTCAGAGTTAAAATCATTTTCGATGTTCATTGGTCTTGCCCCCAGACGGGGATCTAGATCTTCTGTTGGCCCTGATTTGTTGTTGGTAGTCAGCATCTGGCCCTCCTGGTCATCATTTGAATGTTGCTCGTCACCTCCCCTTTGTTGTTCGTCAGGATGATGTATCTTATGGGTGGTGAGGAGTTGTTCATCCAACATCTGTTCGTCGTGATGTTGTACGTCAGTATCCATGTGGTCGTCCATGTCCATCATGTTCTCCAATATTGATGGTTCATCAACTGGATAGCTGGTTGTGGCCTCCATCATGGATACTTGCGCATGTTTTGCTTGCATTTGTAAGAGGCATTCCCGAGCCTTTCTTTGATCTCCTTTAACTGTGCCTGCTCCACTTGCTGTTGGGAATTTCAAACAATAATGGTAAGTTGAACAGGCAGCTTTAAATTCATTCAAAAAAGGTCGACCAAGGAACCCGTTGTAAGTTGATTCCTGATCTACGACCAAGAAATCAATCATTCTAGTAATATTCTTTTCGGGTTCCTCGATCGTTACAAGTTGTACAAGCAAAGAAATTTCTCCCAACGGGACTGTCACTGCATTTCCGAAGCCTAGAATTCTATGGTTTGAGTCCCGGATATGGGCTGAAAAGTCTCCCAGTTTATCGAGTGTGCTTTTGAACAAGATGTTGGTATATGCTCCAGTGTCGACCAACAATCTATGGACTCGAGTCCCCATGATCTTTGCGCAAATTACAAGCGAATCGTTGTGTGGGGTCAAAACTCCTTCAAGATCTTTTTCCGTGAAGGTCAGTTCTGCCGTCTGCATGATAGATGGTTTGACTCCCATTTCCTGGACTTGGTCGATCGCTCGTAATTCAGCCTTTCTTTTCCGGTTGGAGATTGGCGGTCGTCCATCAGAACATCCTCCTGCGGGACCTGCAGGTTCCATCATGTATAAATCTTCCAACGGACGAGTAGGGATGGCAGGAACTGGTCGCGCCGGTTTATTGTTCTGAGGTTGATCATCTTCATCCTCAGAGTTGTTCTCCCGGATTCTCTTCCCGGGTTGTCTTTTGACAAAATCGGAGAGCTTTCCGTCCTCGTAGAAACGCCAGAGCTGTCTGAGCAAATCTCTACATTCACTTGTAAAGTGCCCCACACTTTGATGGTAGGCACAATACTTGTTAGGATTGAGTTTGCCAGTGTCTTGGCGAATTTTCCGGGGAGGGGAGAGCAACTCCTTATCCTTCACATTCTCATAAACAGTATCGACTGACACTGTTAGCACCTGATTCAACTTTTCTTTGAGTTCTGTCCCTTCAGTAAATGCTTTCATGTTTTTAGGGACTCGATAGCTTGTTGCACCAGGTTTTTTGTTGTTCTCCTTGGGGTCGACTTTGTTCTCCCCCAAGTTTGATTGCAGGGCTTCATGCATAGAAACGAATATGCCGGCCTGATTTCTAAACTCGGCGTAGCCTTTCTTCAATCCTGCCATTATAGCAATAATTTTTGTAGCCTCGCTGACGGGCTCACCCTCCAATAGCACTTTGTCAAACCTTTCCATGAATGCCCGATCTGATTCGTCTTCATTTTGTTTTAGGTCTGACAACCGGTGTTTCTGGGACAAATATGATCCCGCCGTTGAGAAATGAGACAGGAACTCCCGACTCAGCTGAGTGAATGAATGGATGGATACTGGTGGCAATGCTGAGAACCATTTGTGCACCCGATCTCCCAAGGTTAACGGGAAATTTCGGCATTGAGTGGCATCGCTAGCTCCCACCGAGACCATATAATCTGAGTATTTTGTTAGATGAACTCGGGGATCAGCAAGGCCGTCATATTGAATGCTTGCAGGGAATTGGACTTTCTTTTGAATCGGGGCTTTCAGAATGTAGGTTGATAATGGTGAAGATGGCAAGCTGGTCGTCCCTACACCTCTTTGCTGGTCCAATTGTCCCTGCATATTTTCTATCGCCCTCCTCAAGCTTGATAGCTCATCCAGAGATGCCCCCTGACTTGGAGGTTGTTCGGCGAACAAAGGTACAAACCTTTCTGTTCGTCGCATTCCCTCGCTTGGAGAAGGTAAATCCTGGAGCTTCTTTTTAGGGTTGCTCGCCGCATTAGGTCCCAAACGTCTGAAGGCAGATTGAGAAAGTCTTTCATGGACCGAAGGGCGAGGCTGTTCAAACGTTGCTCGCCCATGTCCCTCTTCCTGGCGAGCAACTTTCTCTTGTTGCTGGGGTTGGCCAAGTCTGTCCTGGGCACTGGAGCGTGTTGTTCCGTGGCTCGACATTGTTGTTCGCCCGCGAGCAGACTCTGCTTGGCCCTCCCTTGGCTCGTCCATCTTAGCCTTGCCCTTGTCCCGTCTGATCTGGGCGCTGTTTACATCGTGTTGCTCGCCCCTTGTTGATCTGGCACTAACAACCTCCAAGGGTCTATCTTTAGGCCTTGCCTGTGAAGGCTTATTCTGTTCTTGCTGTCTCTGAAGAGCCTGGAGAGCAGCAATGGTTTTGGCCAGTTCATTAGGGTTGTTCGCCAGAGCCTCCATTTCAGGCGGGAAATTATGGGTTATGGCCGTGTGCTGTGATCTATTCACATGTCTAGGATTTTGATCCTGGTGGTCGGCCGACGAGGCTCGGGTGGGAGATGCTCTCCTTGACAAACGTGATGCTTGGGTTTCCTTTGATTGAGGCATTTGAATTAGATTGTTCTTTAATTTTAATATTGAAGAACACCAAGAACACCTTTGCTTGAATCTTCAAGTATTTCTTGAGGTTTTCTTTGAATCTTCAAGTTTTCAGCTTGAAGTTCTTGAGTAATTACACTAACCGGAGGTTCGAACCCTCCTTCTAGCGCCAAATTGTTGGTGAACGAATCTAATCGTAAGGATTAGTGGCTGTTTTAATCCGTTTTTACGTCACCAATCAATATCGTGTGATTGATTACCACCGTAAATGGTAAATCGGGGTGTGAATTTATCGAATTTAAAGTTGGACTTATTTCGTGTATGTGTAGGTTAGGGTGTGTTTATGTGTGTATTTTTGTCTGAAATTCGAAATTATATCAATAAGCTGGAGAACAACTATTTATAGAGGCTAGCAAGCATGAGGTGCTACTGACTCTTGGTCTCCCTAGCTTGCATGTCTGACATGTGTCCTTTGACCTTAGTTTGACCTTATCTAAGCTGAATCTTAGTTACAAAGTCTTCTTTTGGGCCTTATCTCGGACTCATTGTTGTTCGCCTAGGTCGGCTTGACTGATCTTGATGACCCTTCAACTGAAAGTTGTTCGCCTCTTGAGGTTGTACTTTGGAAGTTGTTCGCCTTATGGCTTCGTTCAGCTTGGCTTTGAGATCTTAGTCCTTTGTTCATGTGCACACCTCTTTGGCTGATTGTTGTATCATATTTTGACCAAGTTGCTCGTTATTGGTGACTTCACGGTTGGCTCATCCTTGGTCTCGGGTCTTAAAACCTGTTCGCCTATTAGTTGTTCGTCGGGAGAGTTGTTCGTCACTTTATACACCTCCCAGATTGGTTAATGCACCCAAATCGTGATTTTCTTTGTTTAGACCTTAATTGTTGTTCGCTCCATATTAGATGATGTTCGCCTATCAACAGGAGTAAGTTAATATCAATTTCCTATGCCTAAGTAATAACGATAATTAAATACAGGATTATTATTTCGCTTTGAGCAAGCCACTCGTGGTGAGGGTCAATACCGCCACTAGTAATAATCCACAATCATCCTTTCGGAATTTATTCATGTGAAATCCGTTCTTTTGGCCGATCTGAGGGGGAAATGTATTCCAAAAGAACTTCACAAATAAATAAATTATGGAGGTCAAAATAATCCAATTTTAATATCCGGAATAAAATTGCGATTATAAAAACATACTTAGTAATTTTCGTAAGTAAGGTTTTTCTTAGACAATTAAATTCATGCAAACACATATTAACAAATAATAATAAGTGCACGAAATAAAACATCCATCAAAACAAAATTAAACACATTGGAGCACTCAAATCCAATTGTCACAGTTTAATTTCTTCACGTCTTGATGCAAAAAATCGTCCTTGTTGCTTTCCGACGTTCGTCTCGACGTGCTCCCACTCGAACAGCAACACTTCTTCAAAAACAGCATCGTTTGGGGTTCGGGACGACGTTTAAAATCACACGAAAAAAAAAACACGAACCGAAAAAATTCCACGGCTCGAGATACAGCGCGCGACGGCCCACGAAGTGGGCCCGCGCGCTTCCCGGCCCAAAAAGCGCCAAAATGCTGCCTGAAGCGCGCCGAAGCGCAGCCCCGAGGCGCAGCCGAGGCGCACCTGAGGCGCTGCACGGAGGCGCGCCGAGGCGCCGCCCGGAGCGCCCCGAGGCGCTGCAGTCTCGCGCCCGAGGCGCGCGCGCGGTGCGCGTGGCGCCGTGCACCCGTCGCGCACGGCGTGCGCCGTGCACCCCCGTGCGCCGTTTTTTGGCCGTTCGTCCTCATTTTCTTCACCCCTTGCATGATTTTACGTTGTTGGTCCCACTCGATAGATTAATTGCGGAAGCTTATGAAATAATGTCTTTCCAAGATCTTTTATAAGAGATCAATAAACAGAATTTAAAATTAAGCGGTAAAAGACACAAGATATATAGTGGTTCGGATAAATATCCTACGTCCACTCTCCCTTATCACCAAGGGGTCTCACTAACAACCAACTCACAAACTTACTCACTGGAATTTCTGAAGTACCAGCACCTTCTTACAAACTCTTTAGATCTAACTTCGATCTAAAGATGGACTCACTCCAACCTTGTCTAACAAGATGAACAGGTTGAGTGTATAAACTCCTTACGAGTAGATAAGTAATTAAGAACAAAATGTGAGTGCAATATGCGTAGTGATCAAAAGCTTAGTGTGTCTATATGCGCGTGGATGATTCTAGAGCTTTTTCTTGATCTGCACTCAAGTATATATAGAGGGGATTAGGGACATAGCCGTTGGGAGGCTAATCCAATCAGATCCTCTATATATGGAAGCTTCAATCAATCAATTCCCTAATTGATTGATTGGGTTGGTGTGATCTTGATTGATTGTCTTCATATCTTCTCAATCCAATCTTGTTTGACTTCATTTGAATCACCAACGGTCAATGCTTCCAATTGCCTAACTCTGATTCTCTCCAGAGAAGGCAGGACCAGACACCAGGCAACCTCGGTGTCTTCTGGTCCATATCTGGTGAACAACCAGAATACTCAGTAGAATGAGGGGATCAAACTGAACATCTTTTGTTCCACCAGACTCGTCTGGTCCGGACTCGTCTGGTCTGGGGAAGGTCCTCTGCCTCTGGTCTGATCTCTTCTGCTGAAGTCCTCTGGTGAAGTCTTCTGGAGGGGTCTTCTGGTGACTCTTCTGGTGAGGTCTTCTGGTCTGGCAGTTCCCCCTAGACTAAGTCCTAATCTAGATCATCATCTGGCTAACAGGTCCAGATGGTCCTATTACATCTTCTGGTTTGTTTTAACTCATCAAAACTAACAAATTTTTATCCTAACAATTTCCCCCTTTTTGATGGAGTTAAAACACTACCAGAACTGATCAAAAGTAAAACTATAAGCAAGAAAACAATAAAGGGATGAGACCTTAGAATAGATCTCATCAGGCAAATAATAAGACAACAAGGAGTTATCTTTAGAACAGAGAAGATATGTATTTTTCATTAATAATCAGAGGACAAAATATTACAGATTACATTGAAGTTCATTGTCCTATTCTAGGTATATCTTCTGTTCTCTTTAGGGACAAGAAACCAGTCAAGGAACCTATCCTGGACGGCCTTCAACTCTGCAGAAGATGTTGGGGTGAAATTCACCAACACCTTGGTCTTGTACAGCTTCTTCAGTTCTGCCCAATCCACCTGGTTCCCAATCATGGGAGTGTTAAGATAAGTAAATTCAGGAGCAGTCACCTCCAGGTTGAACTCAATGGTTGAATCCATCAGCTGCTTGTACAAGTCTGCATCATAGGCTTGCATCCAAGAATGGAAGGTTCTGTTGATCAGCTCATCATCTTCTGGTGCTGGCCTCTGGATATAATGCTGAATGAACCAGAGGGTCTTGGCTTCTCTCCATCTCTCAATCAGAGGATAAGGCACAGTAGAGTCAAAAGACCCTTCTGTCCTTAGTGGCAAGATGTTCATAACCTCCACAGGAGCTTTCCTTTTCTGACCTGAGCCACCTGCACCAGAAGGAATATCAGCTTCTCTGGCCTTCTTGTTCTGTCTCCTAACATATCTGAGCCTCTGCTCTTCATCTATGTTCTTCCTGATTCTGGCTTGCCTCTCCTCTGGAGTCTCTTCCTTGTATCTCTTCTCTGCTTCTTCGACAACAGATTCAAGGAAACTCTTCTTTACTTTTCTAATCTTTCTCTTAGCAGGACCAGGAATGATAGAAGGATCCTGCTCAGCTTCAGATGACTCTTCTTCAGCAGCAAGCTGTTTAGCCATAGTAAGAGACTTCAACTCTTCTTTCTTCTTCTTCTGCAACTCAGCCTGGGCCAAAGTGTTCCCCAGCAGGTCCAGACGAGCTCCATGGCTAAACAGAGTCTCATTTGTGGTCTTCGCCAGATCAGTTCTGGCCTTCTCTTCCCCCTTTTTAACTTCATCAAGGAGGGGCTCCACTACCTGCCTTATGAGATCAGGCAAGGCAGTGTTGGAGGAAGAGTGAAGATCACGAAGCTGCTTGGCCTCCTCCAGGTAAGCCTTAGACTCTGCAACAAGTCTCTCTTGCTTCTCCAACATCTCCTGGAGGGAGTCCTTCAGTCTAGCAGTCTGAATCATCTGGCTGGCCATTTCCACTTTGAGTACAGAAACTGGCCTCATCTGCTCCATCACATGCTCTTGGAGCTGCTTCTGGCTGTGCATAACATCTAGCTTGACAAACAAGCCATTAGCCTTGAACGAAGCTTTAACCTCTGCCAGAGAGGACTTGAGCTGCTTCATGAAGATTCTCCTCTCTTGTTTAATTTGATGCTCAATCATAGCAGGGGCCATATGTTGGATTGCTTTGGAAAAGCGCCCTATCTGCATGATCTGCTCGTTGAAGAAGGCCTTCATCTTCTGGAGCACAGCAGGAGACATCTCAAAGTCCTTCTCGTCTGAATAAAGCTCTGGAGGGAAGACAAAGTGAGGACCAAACTTGTAAGTGGGGCCCTCTGGAGTGAGCATGACTCCTCTTTGGATGAGCAAGGTGCGAATCAATACTTTGGCTGCACCAGGAGTCTCCAGCTCTGCTGGGTTCTGAATGTTCATCTTCTGCTTCAGCTCAATCTCCCAAGCAGTGAAGTTGGAGGCACCCATTTCCTCAAGCAAAAGCACCAGGTCCTCCACATCTTCAAGTCTGGCCTTGCTCCAGACCTTGGCATCAGTAAGCTCTGCCAGAAGCGGTAAGTGCTCCAGAAGAACTGGAAAATGCTCTCTTAGCCAGAGCTGAGCACTTACACTCATACTCTGCCTAATGGGACCCATTTCTGCAGATGAGAAAGTGAAGGGTTTGGGCCCAGAGGCAGAGGAGGAAGGGGCTAAGCCAACAGGCTCAAGTGAAGCTTCCTCATCTTCACTATCATCGCTGGTTAAACAGGTTGGGGAGGGGGGAGGGCCAGCGAATCCCAGAGCCATAGAAATGGATGGGTCCTGGTCTGTATGGGTTTGGGGAGGGTTTGGATTTTGTGAAGTAGAGGTGGTAGGGAGTGGTTACTCTGCACCAGAAGAGGAAGGGATATCTGGTACAGAATGTGCAGGAGGGATTTGGTAGGTGGAAGTGTTTAAAGGGGGGACTTCTGCACCAGAGGAGGTTGAGGGTACCTCTGATACAGAAGGTTGGGGAGAGGGGTTAGTGGGGATATGTGTTTGGAAATGTGGGGGAGAAGGTGTTTGTGTAGGAATGGTAGAGGAAGTATAGACGGGTGTATCTGGAATAGTCTGCTCTGGTGGAAGAATGGGGGTACCAGAGGCAGATGGGGTTTGGGGAAAGTTATCTGGGGGAGAGGTAGAAGGGGAAACAAGGTTTATGGGGGAGGAAGAGGGAAAGGAAGGGTTTACCTCTGCTGGGTCAACACCAGCAGGCAAAACAGGCTCTGGAGCATCCTCCATCATCTGGGTGGCATCCTCAATGGCCTTCTCCAAGGCCTCTCCAAGATCAGATCCAGAGTCTGAATCTTGCAGAAGGGCTCTCTTGGCCTTGGATTTCCTCACAAGAGGCACTTCATCTTCTTCCTCTTCCTCTTCTGATGGCTCATCCACCAGAAGGGTTTTCTTGGGAGCTCCTCTGCCAGTTCTTGGCATCTTGGCAGATTTCTTCTTGGCCTCCTCTGGCCTCTTCCTCTTTGAGGCTCCTGCCTTCTTGGCAACCTCACTCTTCTTCTTCAGTACATCAAGAAGAGGGATCTGGTCCTCCTCTGAGGAACCAGAAAAGGCAACGGCTGAAGAACCAGTTGCTGCAGCAGCTTTCTTCTGAGTCTACCTCAGTGATGTCTGCCATGAGACATACATCATCATCTGATCCAAAGTCAGAAGAAGAAGAACTGGAACTAGTATCCTCCTCCTCTGCTTCTGCCAGCAGTGCTCTCTTATCTGCATATCTCCTATCTCTCTTGATTCTTTTCTCTTCTCTTTCCCTAGGAGTAAGCTGAGGACAATCATAACTGTAGTGACCAGTTTTGTTGCATGTGTAGCAGGCATTGTCTCCTCTGGGACTAGGACTTGGCTCTCTCCTCCTCTGGTTGTAGTCTGATCTGGCAGGGCTACTTTCTCTCCTCTGGTATTCAGGTCTGCCAGAGCTACCATCCCTCCTCTGATGATCTGATCTCCCAGAGCTGCCAGGGTTGTCATCTCTCCTCCTCTCTGGAGTTCTGAATCTGGTCTCCCTTGAGTCTCCAGATGTTTTCTCCTTCTCTGCAGGCTTGAAAGAACTCTTCCTGTTTCTGGTAGACTCCTTCCAATGCCTTTTGTACCTGCCATATTTTGAACTCATTTTGTCTAATTTATGAGTTAGAAGTGCTACCTGCTCCTTGAGGCTCAAGTCATCTGCAGTAGACTCCTTTGGCTTGGCATCAGATTTGAGAGTTGAAGAGAATGCAACTCCTTTCTGGCCAGAAGAGGAAACCTCTTCTGTTTGATCCTCCTCTTGAAGATCATATTCGTAAGCCTTGAGATCAGACAACAGAAGATGGTGATCCAGAGTGTTGAGATCCTTGTTGTCCTTGATCACAGTGACTTTAATTCTCCACCTGCTTGTTAGTGAACGTAATATTTTACTATTAATCTCTTTTTCAGAATAGGTCTTACCTAAGGCACTAGCCTTGTTCAAGAGATTCGTGAGACGCATGTCCAGCTGGTCAATGGTCTCGTCTGGTTTCATCTTGAATGTGTCAAAAGAGTGTTGAACAGCTTGGAGCTTGTTATCTTTAATCTTCTCTGTTCCTTCACAGAGCAGAGCTAACTTGTCCCACATCTCTTTTGCAGTGGTGCACGTCTTGACCTTTTCAATAACTTCTTTAGTAAGAGTGTTGATAATCTCAGTCCTCGCCACCTGGTCCAGGTTATGTAGTTTTCTCTCATCGTTGTCAAGTTCGTCTTTCTTTTTGAGGATTCGTTATCTGGGAACTCTATCCTCTGCAGCGTCGCTAGTTTCTTCTCTGGACTCAGACCTGCCACTATCAATAGGAGTCCAGTAAAATTTAATGGGGCCACTTTCAACCACATCTAACATGCGGTGGTGAATAGCTCCAAGATGATTACTCATCATGAAGCTCCAGTGGCTATAATCCTCGAACGAGAATTCTGGCAGTTTGCGACTCTTATAAGAAGATTTCGAAGACATATTGATAAGAACTTTAGGGAAAAACAAGAACTTGAATAAAAACACTAAAGAGCAATGGATCTGCCCGGTGACCACCAAAAGCTTTTCAAAGCAGTGGTCGTGGACACACTGCTCTGATACCACTTGTTGGTCCCACTCGATAGATTAATTGCGGAAGCTTATGAAATAATGTCTTTCCAAGATCTTTTATAAGAGATCAATAAACAGAATTTAAAATAAAGCGATAAAAGACACAAGATATATAGTGGTTCGGATAAATATCCTACGTCCACTCTCCCTTATCACCAAGGGGTCTCACTAACAACCAACTCACAAACTTACTCACTGGAATTTCTGAAGTACCAGCACCTTCTTACAAACTCTTTAGATCTAACTTCGATCTAAAGATGGACTCACTCCAACCTTGTCTAACAAGATGAACAGGTTGAGTGTATAAACTCCTTACGAGTAGATAAGTAATTAAGAACAAAATGTGAGTGCAATATACGTAGTGATCAAAAGCTTAGTGTGTCTATATGCGCGTGGATGATTCTAGAGCTTTTTCTTGATCTGCACTCAAGTATATATAGAGGGGATTAGGGACATAGCCGTTGGGAGGCTAATCCAATCAGATCCTCTATATATGGAAGCTTCAATCAATCAATTCCCTAATTGATTGATTGGGTTGGTGTGATCTTGATTGATTGTCTTCATATCTTCTCAATCCAATCTTGTTTGACTTCATTTGAATCACCAACGGTCAATGCTTCCAATTGCCTAACTCTGATTCTCTCCAGAGAAGGCAGGACCAGACACCAGGCAACCTCGGTGTCTTCTGGTCCTTATCTGGTGAACAACCAGAATACTCAGTAGAATGAGGGGATCAAACTGAGCATCTTTTGTTCCACCAGACTCGTCTGGTCCGGACTCGTCTGGTCTGGGGAAGGTCCTCTGCCTCTGGTCTGATCTCTTCTGCTGAAGTCCTCTGGTGAAGTCCTCTGGTGAAGTCTTCTGGAGGGGTCTTCTGGTGACTCTTCTGGTGAGGTCTTCTGGTCTGGCAGTTCCCCCTAGACTAAGTCCTAATCTAGATCATCATCTGGCTAACAGGTCCAGATGGTCCTATTACATCTTCTGGTTTGTTTTAACTCATCAAAACTAACAAATTTTTATCCTAACATACGTCCATACACGCGCCACACTTGTATGCGTCGTCCGGGTACGCCGTTTTTAATTCTTCGTTCTTCGTCACGATCCGGTTACAATTTATTTTTACAAAAAAATAAATACTAGATCTAGACTAGTCTATTACAATGATCGAATCAAAATAAAAACAACTAATCTACTCGTGGATTTTCTCACGAGAAAAACGAATTCGAACGAATCGAATTAAAAAACAATTAATTTACACGCATGAAATTAACAACATTAAAACCGTGACAATTGGATACCTGCAAAAAAGATCTAACAATTCTACTATCCAATTTCAATTTAATGTTTAACAATTTAAATTCCAATTTAAAATTCAAAGCCCAAAACCGTGGCTCTGATACCAGTTGTTGGGAAAATAGGGTTGCCCGGAATCTATTCGGGATGAAATTTTAAATACGAATTTAAATACAATTATTACTAGCATGAATTAATCCTAATTAATTCAAATAATAATTCCAACAACTAATTATCATCATGCATGTTAAATTAATTTCACATATTAACTAGGCGGAATAAACAAGTAAATATGCGATTAACGTACCTCTTGTAGTATTGGCCTTTGGATATACGGGACAATTGTAATCTCGCTCTATCAACCCAAAGCCTTCTCAAGTATTTCCCTTTTCACCTCACTTGATCGCCGGTGGGAGACGCTTTCAAGTAATTTAATAAACTAAGGAAAAAAAATATCTATGCTTACTCTAAGAAATTTTGAATATATCTCATATATTCTTTTCTCCAAAATAAAATATTCCACAAAAATCTCACCCTACATATTTAGGGTCAATTTTCGAAAATTCATGTAGAGAAGAATCCAAGATTTGGATCTTCTTGAATATATGAGATATTCTTGTATTCTAGAATACATATCTTCCATAATATCTTTCCAAGAAAATCAACAAAATCTTTTCTCTCCAACATTCAAAATTTTCGAAAAATACAAGGATAAAATCAGCATGATATTATCTTTTTATTTTAATCACCTTATCATTATTGGGCTACTTAATGGGCTACTTGAGGGGCCTTAAGGAGAATTAAGATTGGACCTCCTAATGGACTTCTGAATTTCAATATTGAGCCCTAATATAATTCAGCCCATTAATATTAATTATTACCACTAATAAATTAATATTGCACTATCCATCTTAATCCATATTACGATAATATGGGCTCCCGGTTATTATTTCCCGCGTTTAAGATTATCAAGTCCATTAATTAATTAAGCTTCTGAATAGCTCTAAATTAATTAATATATTTCACCTTGGAGTAAAGACAGCTCAACATTATTATTCGTACCGAAGAAACTAATTCTTCACTTGCAAGATTTGGTACAATAAAACTTCTGAGCCCACCAAGGGGACTAATCACACGAGCCGTACTCGCACGCGTTTCTCCGTATTAAATCTTAGCAACCGTCGTATGATTAATATTACTGCCCAAGACACAAAGTTCGAAGTCGCATTGATTCTCACCCAACATGAATCAAAGCAGTACCTATTAAGCACACACGGTCCTATTTAAGTGACGGAGATTAAGAAATCAACAACCACTGAGGTCTAATTCTTCACCTTTCAGAACAGAAGAATTTATCCTCGCTGTAGGACCTCTTCAACACATACTAAATGTGCTAGTGTAATCTCTTAGTCAAGACAGACCAATCTGAGCCTTACACATCGACCTTTCACGGCGGATTGTTCAATTTCACCTAGGTCGTGAAAATGTACGTTTAGTTACAAGTAAACTGTTAATGTTGTCTTCCGTGATCGGGTATCACCACATTAACTACAATGTAACATGTACTATTTATAGAACGGTTTGCAATAGAAATTCAACATTCAATCATAACTAAAGCAAATGCGATAAAAGAATTATTCTCATAAAACGAGTGTTTGATACACGAGTTATACAAAGTAAAAGCATACTTTCACGTATAACTCCAACAACAACCAGCAAGGAAGACCTCTCTACGGTCAACCGTTTGTACCACCAGGTCCACAACCTCCTCAAAATCAGTGGAGAAACAACCAAGGTTATCAAGGAGGCCAGCAGCCCCCTCAGAACCAATGGAGGAAGAACGAAAATTTCTCTTATGCCAATTCTAAGGCTGAAATAATTGTACCTCCCGGAGTAGATCCAGGTTCAAAATCCCCAGGTGGAGAAGGCGGTGCCTCCACCGAAGAGATATTACGTGCTATTCTTCAGAAGGTAGAAGAAGGTAGTAATAGGTTGTCCTCTTTGGAGTATGATGTTAAAGAGTTGAACAAGAAGAGTGATCAGAGAGATCAAGAATTCCAAAGGAGAGACATGGATCTCAATAGAGCTCAACAAGAGGACAATAGACGGTTCACTTCTATAGAGTACCATATTAGCCAGATTGCAAATTCACAAACTAGAGAGCCGGATAAATATCTATATATGCCCCAGACAAGCCCAAAAGAGCAATTGAAGGTGATCGAGTTGAGAAGTGGAACTAAATATGATGGATCTCCAATGCTTGTTGATTTGGAGGAGATACATAAGGAGATTGAGATGGAGGGTCAAGAACATAAGAAAGATGTGGATGAGACAGTTGAGGTAGAAGTTGAGAAGGAGGTCAAGGTAGAAGACACTCAGAAAGGAAAAGACAAGGAGGAAGAGATTGAGGAGATTGAGAGAGTTCCAAAGTGAAAAAAAAACAAACGAAGTAAGGAAGAATGTGAAAGAAATTGAGCGAGATGAATGGGGGGTACCCAAATCTGTGATACCGGTCCCATATCTGCAATGATTTATGAAAAAGAAATTAGATGAAAAGTTCGCTAAGTTTCTTGATGTCTTTAAAAAGTTGCATATTAACATTCCTTTTTATGATGCCTTGGAACAGATGCCTAATTATGCCAAGTTCCTGAAGGACTTGATAGCTAAAAGGCGGAGAGTAGATGGGCCCGAACTAGTGTACTTGAACCACGAGGTGAGTGCTATGGTGCACAAGGCACTTCCTCCCAAGTTGAAGGATCCCGGTAGCTTTACGATCTTATGCGATATCGGGAACATGATCAAGAAGGGAGCATTATATGATCTAGGGGCGAGCATTAATTTGATGTCTCTATCGTTGTTCAAGAAGTTGGATGGGGGTGAACTTCAACCCACGATGATGACTCTCTAGCTTGGCGATAGGTCTATCACTAGACCTCAAGGAGTGGTGGAGGATGTTCTAGTGACGGTGGCGAATCACGTTTTTCCCATCGACTTTGTGGTCCTCGATATGGAGGAAGATGAGCATGTACCCTTGATTTTGGAAAGATCATTCTTAGCTACAGCCGGGATGGTGCTAGATGTGGCTAATGGAAAGATCACAGTGAAAGTTGATGATCAAGAAGTAAAGATAGCGATCTACGAAGCGATGAAATATCCAATGGGGTATAAAAGCTGTCACTTCATTGATATCTTGGAAACTTGTGTTGATAACACACTTCTTGACCCTTGCTCTTTCTATGTTCATAATTATGATTATCCTATTCTCGATGAACTAACATATGGTCTTTATGACCTTGATTATTTTGACAACCTAAAAGAGAACGAGGATGTAAAGTTCATGGATGTGAAGAAAGTTGAGGATGAGGAAGAGTTGGATGTGGAAGAGTCCACTTTTGAGAAGATGTTCGATAAGGCGCCACCATTGGAGGCGAAGAAGGAGCTGAAACAACTCCCGGATCACCTCCGCTTACTTAGAGGATAATGAGAAGTACCCGGTAATTGTATCTGCCCTTTTATCTGATGATCAATTAGAGAAACTACTAGTGGTGCTTCGTAAGCACAAATCTGCCATAGGTTGGTCAATTGCGGATATTAAGGGTATTAGTCCTTCTATTTGCATGCATAGGATTAGATTAGAAGAAGGTACAAAGGATATAGTACAAAATCAGCGTAGAGTGAATCTGGTGATACAAGAGGTAATTCATAAGGAGATGTTGAAGCTGTTAGATGGTGATATGATTTTTGCTATTTCTGACAGTCCTTGGGTGAGTCTGTTACACGTAGTTGCTAAGAAGGGGGTACCACGGTAATTAAAACTAAATCTAATGAATTGGTAGCCGCTAGATTAGTGACGGGATGTCGTGTTTGTATTGATTATAGAGAGTTGAACAAGGCAACGTGCAAGGATCACTTTCCTTTGTTGTTCCTTGATCAAATGATTGATAGATTAGGTGGTTTTGAGTATTATTGTTTCCTAGACGGGTATTCGGGATATAATCAGATTATGATAGCGCTCGAGGATCAGGAGAAAACCACCTTCACCTGCTATTATGGTACTTTTGCCTTTAGGAGATTGTCGTTTGGGTTGTGTAATGCACCCACCACCTTTCAAAGGTGTATGATGGTTATTTCCATGGGTTGATTGAGAAGATTATGGAGGTTTTCATGGACGACTTCTCCGTCTACGGGGAGTCATTTAATAAGTGTCTAACCAATCTTGAAGTTGTGTTGAACAGGTGTGAAGATATGGACTTAGTGCTTAATTGGGAGAAATGTCACTTTATGGTGAAGGAGGGTATTGTTCTTGGACATCACGTGTCCTCGAAAGGTATCCAGGTTGACAAGGCAAAAGTGATAGCTATTGAGAAGCTTTCTCCACCTTCGATCGAGAAGGGGATTCGGTCATTTCTAGGCCATGCAGGGTTTTATAGATGCTTTATAAAAGACTTTTCACAAAATTGCTAAACCCCTTTCGCGGCTTCTTGAAAAAAAAAGTCGCCTTTGAGTTTACTAATGAGTGTTTAGTGGCTTTCAACAGGTTAAAAGAAGCCTTGGTGAATGCCCTCATTCTTGTCACTCCGGATTGGTCGAGTCCTTTTGTACTCATGTGTGATGCGAGCGACTATGCTATGGGGGTTGCTTTGGGGCAAATACGAGACAAGCGGTTTCATGTTATATATTATGCCTCGAAGATGTTGAATTCGGCTCAAGTGAACTACACTACTACCGAAAAGGAGCTTTTAGCTCTTGTGTATGCCTTTGATAAATTTCAACCCTACCTAGTAGGCATGAAAATAATCATATATATGGACCACACATCAATTAGGTATCTCATGAGCAAGAAGGATGCAAAGCCCCATCTCATTCGTTGGATCCTATTACTCCAGGAATTTGATGTTGAGATTCGAGACAAGAAGGAGAGTGAGAATGTGATAGTCGATCACCTCTCGAGGATGGAGCTCACCAAGGAGAACACGGTAGAAGAGCGAGAGGTGAATGATGTATTTCTGGACGAGAAGTTGTTTGGTTTAGGAGATGTCCCGGTGTATCGAGTGGAAGGTAAGACGTCGTGGTTTGCTAATTATGCTAATTATTTAGCAAGTGGAGAGCTGCCGGCGGAAATTGATGCATTGCACCGAAAGGCATTCTTGAAGAAAGTCCGGGAATTTATTTGGGATGACCCATACTTGTTCAAGAGAGGGATAAATCTAGTTCTTAGAAGGTGCGTGCTAGAGGAGGAGTGGAGTGATATCATAAGACATTGTTACGCCTTACCATGTGGAGGACATTTGGGTGGAGAGAAAACTGGTAGGAAGGTGCTTCAAACCAGTTTCTATTGGTCTACTATTTTGAAGGATTGCATGGAATGGGTGAAGAGATGTGACAAGTGCCAACGTTTCAGCTCTATTACTAAGAGGGACGAGATGCCGATGCACGTGTTTATGGAAGTAGAGGTATTTGACATATGGGGGATTGATTTCATGGGTCCATTTCCTCCAAGTAATGGATTCTTGTACATCCTCGTGTGTTTTGATTACATCTCGAAGTGGATTGAAGTTGTCCCTACTCGAGTGAACGACTCCCGTGTTGTGATTGACTTCTTGAGGAAGAATATTTTCTCTAGATATGGAGTCCTGAGAGCTTTGATTAGTGATGGGGGGAGTCACTTTGTGAACAAGTTGATGGAGAAGCTACTGTCAAAGTATGAAGTTAATCATCGGGTCTCTACAGCCTATCACCCTCAATCAAATGGTCTCGTTGAGGTGTCTAATCGGCAAATTAAGGAGATTCTTGAGAAGACGGTGAGTGTTAGTAGGAAGGATTGAGCTTTGAAGCTTGATGATGCACTTTGTGTTGGAGTTATACGTGAAAGTATGCTTTTACTTTGTACAACTCGTGTATCAAACACTTGTTTATGAGAATAATTCTTTTATCGCATTTGCTTTAGTTATGATTGAATGTTGAATTTCTATTGCAAACCGTTCAATATATAGTACATGTTACATAGTAGTTAATGTGGTGATACCCGATCACGGAAGACAACATTAACAGTTTACTTGTAACTAAACGTACATTTTCACGACCTAGGTGGAATTGAACAAACCGCCGTGAAAGGTCGATGTGTAAGGCTCAGATTGGTCTGTCTTGACTAAGAGATTGCACTAGCACATTTAGTATGTGTTGAAGAGGTCCTACAGCGAGGATAAATTCTTCTGTTCTGAAAGGTGAAGGATTAGACCTCAGTGGTTGTTGATTTCTTAATCTCCGTCACTTAAATAGGACCGTGTGTGCTTAGTAGTTACTGCTTTGATTCATGTTGGGTGAGAATCATTGCGACTTCGAACTTTGTGTCTTGGGCAGTAATATTAATCATACGACGGTTGCTAAGATTTAATACGGAGAAACGCGTGCGAGTACGGCTCGTGTGATTAGTTCCCTTGGTGGGCTCAGAAGTTTTATTGTACCAAATCTTGCAAGTGAAGAATTAGTTTCTTCGGTACGAATAATAATGTTGAGCTGTCTTTACTCCAAGGTGAAAGATGTTAATTAATTTAAAGCTATTCAGAAGCTTAATTAATTAATGGACTTGATAATCTTAAACGCGGGAAATAATAACCGGGAGCCCATATTATCGTAATATGGATTAAGATGGATAGTGCAATATTAATTTATTAGTGGTAATAATTAATATTAATGGACTAAATTATATTGGGGCTCAATATTGAAATTCAGAAGTCCATTAGGAGGTCCAATCTTAATTCTCCTTAAGGCCCCTCAAGTAGCCCATTAAGTAGCCCAATAATGATAAGGTGATTAAAATAAAAAGATAATATCATGCTGATTTTATCCTTGTATTTTCGAAAATTTTAAATGTTGGAGAGAAAAGATTTTGTTGATTTTCTTGGAAAGATATTATGGATGATATGTATTCTAGGAATACAAGAATATCTCATATATTCAAGAAGATCCAAATCTTGGATTCTTCTCTACATAAATTTTCGAAAAGTCTAAGAAAAGATTTTTTCCAAAGCCCATATACCTAAAAATTTCGAAAATCACTACTTATAAATAGGGGATGATTATTTCATCCCCAAATATATAATTCCATGTGTTGGAAAAATCAAGAAGCATAGATATTTTTCTTTTTCCTTAGTTATTAAATTACTTGAAAGCGTCTCCCACCGGCGATCAAGTGAGGTGAAAAGGGAAATACTTGAGAAGGCTTTGGGTTGATAAAGCGAGATTTTAATTGTCCCGTATATTCAAAGGCCAATTCTACAAGAGGTACGTTAATCGCATATTTAATTGTTTATTCCGCTTAATTAAATATGTGAAATTAATTCAACATGCATGATGATAATTAGTTGTTGGAATTATTATTTGAATTAATCAGGATTAATTCATGCTAGTAATAATTGTATTTAAATTCGTATTTAAAATTCATCCCGAATAGATTCCGGGCACCCCAATTTTCCCAACAAATGGTATCAGAGCCACGGTTTCGGGCTCTGAATTTTAAATTGGAATTTAAATTGTTGAACATTAAATTGAAATTGGATAGTAGAATTGTTAGATCTTTTTTGCAGGTATCCAATTGTCATGGTTTTTAATGTTGTTAATTTCATGCGTGTGAATTAATTTGGTTTTTAATTCGATTCGTTCGAATTCGTTTTTCTCGTGAGAAAATCCACGAGTAGATTAGTTGTTTTATTTTGATTCGATCATTGTAATAGACTAGTCTAGATCTAGTATTTTTTTTTTTTGTAAAAATAAATTGTAACCGGATCGTGACGAAGAACGAAGAATTAAAAACGGCGTACCCGGACGACGCATACAAGCGTGGCGCGTGTATGGAGGTAAAATCATGCAAGGGGTGAAGAAAACGAGGACGAACGGCGAAAAAAACGGCGCACGGGGGTGCACGGCGCACGCCGAGCGCAACGGGCGCACGGCGCCGCGCGCACCGCGCGCGCGCGCCTCGGGGTGCCTCGGGTGCGCCTCTGCGCGCTTCTGTGCAGCGCCTCGGGCGCGCCTCGGGTGCGCCTCGGGGCTGCACTTCGGCGCGCCTCGGGCGCTTTTCCAGCGCTTCTCGGGCCGGGAAGCGCGCGGGCCCACTTCGTGGGCCGACGCGCGCTGTATCTCAGGCCGTGGAATTTTTTCGGTTCGTGTTTTTTTTCCATGTGATTTTAAACGTCGTCCCGAACCCCAAACGATGCTGTTTTTGATGAAGTGTTGTTGTTCGAGTGGGAGCACGTCGAGACGAACGTCGAAAAGCAACAAGGACGATTTTTCGCATCAAGACGTGAAGAAATTAAACCGTGACAATTGGAATTGAGTGCTCCAATGTGTTTAATTTTGTTTTGATGGATGTTTTATTTCGTGCACTTATTATTATTTGTTAATATGTGTTTGCATGAATTTAATTGTCCAAGAAAAACCTTACTTTCGAAAATTACTAAGTATGTTTTTATAATCGCAATTTTATTCCGGATATTAAAATTGGATTATTTTGGCCTCCATAATTTATTTATTTGTGAAGTTCTTTTGGAATACATTTCCCCCTCGGATCGGCCAAAAGAACGGATTTCACATGAATAAATTCCGAAAGGATGATTGTGGATTATTACTAGTGGCGGTATTGACCCTCACCACGAGTGGCTTGCTCAAAGCGAAATAATAATCCTGTATTTAATTATGGTTATTACTTAGGCATAGGAAATTGATATTAACTTACTCCCCTCGGAGTCCCTGTCAATTTCTATGTGGTCAAAGTGGGAGCCAACTATTAATTTTGAATTAAGGATTTGTAACTTTTAAGTTTGTGATCCGCTTGAATGTATTTAAATGTATAGACCACCCCTCGTGGCGCATTTAAATTGTTTCGAGATGTTGGCTGATGCATGATTATATTGTTTTAAGGTTTCAATATAATTGATGTGATCAAATTTATGTGATAATTTCGTATTTTTCTAGATATTGATACGAATGTATGTTTTATTCTCATTTCATCATGTCGCAACCTTTTAATCCACTGTTTAATATACTTAAAGTTAATAAACTTTTTGGAGAGAATTATATCAATTGGAAATGTTTTTTTTTAAATTGTCCTTACTGCACGAAAACACAATTGAGTTATTTATGTTAATATACCCGGCAAGCCTAATGATAAGTCAAGCAATGGGAAGAGGCAGTTTATGATCGGAAGCGTGACAATGAATGAAGTGCATCATCTTGACATTTCTGTCTGAGGATTTGAGGCGCGTTCATGAAGACATTGTATCCGCTGTTGAAATCATGGAACACCTTGAAGAGATGTTTTCACATCAGAATCCCATGACTAATCAGTTCACCAAACATGACTCGGTCAAGTTGGAAATGGTGGAAGGAACGCCCGTGAGGGAGCACGTTCTCAAGATAATGACATACCTTAACAAGTTGGAAGTACTTGGTGCGGATTTTGATTGATTTCATATACCATTCCCTACCGAGAAGCTTTGAGTAGTTTCATCTGAAATGTCAGATGAATGAACGGACAAGTCGTTTGCCCGAGCTCTTGCAAGCTTTAGTTTCGGTGGAGGTGATAATGGAGCACCAGTCTAGTGCTATGGTGGCTAATGGTTCGTCTACCTCTTTTGGTCCCAAGGGAGGGAAAAAGAGGAAGAGAACCAAAGGTCGGATCCAAGCAAATCCAATTGTTGCGAAAGGCAAATGCAAAGGCAAGCATCGAAGGGGAAGTGTTTTAGTTGCGGTGAGAGAGGACAATGGAGGTCTGCCTGTTCCAAGCCTAAGAGGCTAGGAAAGTTAGGTAATTCACACACCTTAGTCGTCGAAACTTGTGAAGTGGCGTATGCTGTCTATTCGTGGATAGTGGATACGAGAGCTACTGATCACATTTGTTTCATGGGTTTAAGCTAACCCGACGACTTAATAGAAGTGAGATCCCCATCACATCGGGCAATGCTACGAGAGTGGCAGCTGAAGCAGTGGGAGAAGTGCGCCTATCTTGTGAAGATAGAGTTATGGTCTTGAGAGATGTTCCTCATGTTCCTAGTTTAGAAAGA
This sequence comes from Ballota nigra, assembly GCA_947034835.1. Classification (NCBI taxonomy): domain Eukaryota; kingdom Viridiplantae; phylum Streptophyta; class Magnoliopsida; order Lamiales; family Lamiaceae; genus Ballota; species Ballota nigra. The sequence continues at coordinate 63,519,146 of OX344721.1, read as the reverse complement.
ACTCAACCTTCAGTTTCTAAACTGTTTCAATAGATACTCAGTTTCTTTTAATAAGGATGTTATTATTGCTTGAAACGATGAGTTTATCCGTTCCGGAACTTCAATGGATGATCTTTATACCATTATTTGGGCACACCACTCACAAAATTGAATCTAATAACACATCGATTATTTCGAGTAATAAAAGAAAGCGTTCTTCGGAGATGAACGAAACACTTCCATGGCATCTTAGACTAGGTCATATTAATCTAAAGTGGATAAAGAGATTGGTGAAAGACGGATCCTTGGAATCATTCCAAGTCGAGCCGTTTCCAACTTGTGAATCCTGTTTAGAGGGTAAAATGACCAAGAGGGCATTTGGAGCCAAGGGGAATAGAACTACGGAAGTGTTAGAACTCGTTCATACCGATATGTGTGGTTCAATGACGATCATAGCAAGAAGAGGTATGAGTAATTTGATGATTACTCAAGATATGGATACATCTACCTTATGATGCATAGGGAAAGAAGTATCAAGTTTCTACGATTTGTTCGTGGAGGCGAATACCTTAGCAATGAATTCTTGAACTACCTATCGGACGAAGGGATTGTATCCCTGTTGACCACATCGGGAACCCCTCAATAGAACGGTGTGGCAGAATGAAGGAGCCAGACTCTTTTAGAAATAGTCAGATCCATGATGAGTTATTAGGATTTACCCAAGTCGTTTTGGGGTAACGCCTTGGAAACAATGACTTACATTCTAAACTTGGTGCCATCCAAATCGGTTCCTAAAACCCCAATGGAATTGTGGACCGGGCGCAAGCCCAGTCTAAGACACTTGCGGATTTGGGGTTGTCCGGTATACGTGCTAGACAAGGAAGCCGGTGAATTGGATCCACGTTCGGAATTAAGGTTGTTTATAGGATATCCCATGGGAACGAAAGGGTGTATGTTCTATAGTCTCAAGGATTAAAAGACCGTGATTAGTTCGCACTTTAAATTCTTGGAGGAAGACTATATGAACAAAAGAAAGCCCAGAAGTGAGATTACCTTAGACGAGTTAAGAGGGCAAACTCCTATACCAAGTATACAAGATGATATACCACACGTCATACCTTCACAACGGGAACCCCGTCGTAGTGGGAGGATTGCAAGGCAACCCGAGAGATTCATGGGAATTGGAGAATCTTCGGATTTGATTCCCCGCGATGAATCAAACCCATGAACGTACGACGAGGCAATCCAAGACAAAGACGCGGAGGTGTGGCAAACCGCAATGGAAACCGAGGTGGGTTCGATGGATTATAATCAAGTGTGGGAGTTGGTTGATCCACCTAGTGGGTGTACAAGAGGAAAAGAGGACCGGACGGAAGGGTAGAGACCTTCAAAGCAAGGCTTGTGGCCTGTGGCCTGTAGTTATGCTTAAGTCCATCCGTATTCTCTTGTCGATCGCTGCACACTTAGATTACGAGATCTGGCAAATGGATGTCAAGACAGCTTTCCTTAACGGAAGTCTTGATGGGATCTATATGCAACAGCCCGAAGGTTTCGTTGAAAAAGGCCAAGAGCACCTCGTATGCAAGCTTAAGAGATCTATTTATGGACTTAAGCAAGCGTCGAGTACTTGGAACCAGTGTTTTGATCAAGTTATTAAGTCTTATGGGTTCATGATCAAAACAAGTTCGAAAGTTGTGGGTGTAAAAGGTGTGACGGAACTGCGGTGGTATTCTTAGTATTATACGTAGACGATATTCTGCTCATTGGAAACAATGTAAAGGTATTGTCAGACGTAAGGGTATGACTGTCAAATCAGTTTGATATGAAGGACTTAGGGAAAGCCGGTCACATCCTTGGGATCAAGTTCACTCGAGATCGCAAGAGGAAAATGTTGGGCTTATCGCAAGTTTCATACAAAGCCACTGTTTTGAAGCATATCAGCGTACAAGATTCCAAGAAAGGTTTTGTACCTTGTAGGCACGGAATCCATCTATCCAAAGAAATATGCCCTAAGACGCAAGTGGAGATAGATGACATGAAAGACATTTCGTACGTTTCGGACGTAGGAAGTCTTATGTATGCAACGTTGTGTACGAGACCGGATATCTGCTTTACCGTGGGCATGATGGCAAGATATCAAAGTAACCCCGGGAAAGCACATTAGATTGCAATTAAATGCGTTCTTTAGTTTCTGAAAAGAACTTAATATGGAATGCTGATTTAACAGTCAGACAATCTAATTCCCATGGGATACACGGACTCAAATTTCCAATCAGACATAGACTCCAAAATACCTACCTCGGGTAGTGTGTTATGCATGGGAGAAGGAGCCATGACATGGAGAAGCGATTTGCAGAAATGCATCGCAGATTCGACCATGGAAGCTGAATAAGTAGTTGCTTGTGAAGTAGCGAAAGAAGCGGTTTGGCTCAAGTACTTCTTAGTGGACTTGGACGTTGTTCCGAATTTGCCCGACAAGATAACTGTCTTTTGTGACAATGTCGGAGCAGTTGCAAATTCAAGAGAACCGAGAGCCCACAAGGCCAGCAAACACATTGAAAGAAAACACCATCTTATACGAGAAATCGTTAAGAAGAGGAGATAAAGAGGTGGCAAAGATAAATGTCGGAGGACAACCTAGTACATCCATTCACAAAGGGTCTGCCTCTGAGTACATTCGAGAGACATGTGGATGGAATGGGAGTCAAGACTATTGCCAATCTGCTTTAAGTATAAGTGAGAGGAATTATTAGGTTAGTGTAGGTTGACATGAGATGTCACGTAGAGCTACTACACTAAGACATGCGTGATGTATACTAAAAGCAGACTTTAAGTATAAGTGGGAGATTGTTGGAGTTATACGTGAAAGTATGCTTTTACTTTGTATAACTCGTGTATCAAACACTTGTTTATGAGAATAATTCTTTTATCGCATTTGCTTTAGTTATGATTGAATGTTGAATTTCTATTGCAAACCGTTCAATATATAGTACATGTTACATAGTAGTTAATGTGGTGATACCCGATCACGGAAGACAACATTAACAGTTTACTTGTAACTAAACGTACATTTTCACGACCTAGGTGGAATTGAACAAACCGTCGTGAAAGGTCGATGTGTAAGGCTCAGATTGGTCTGTCTTGACTAAGAGATTGCACTAGCACATTTAGTATGTGTTGAAGAGGTCCTACAGCGAGGATAAATTCTTCTGTTCTGAAAGGTGAAGGATTAGACCTCAGTGGTTGTTGATTTCTTAATCTCCGTCACTTAAATAGGACCGTGTGTGCTCAGTAGTTACTGCTTTGATTCATGTTGGGTGAGAATCATTGCGACTTCGAACTTTGTGTCTTGGGCAGTAATATTAATCATACGACGGTTGCTAAGATTTAATACGGAGAAACGCGTGCGAGTACGGCTCGTGTGATTAGTTCCCTTGGTGGGCTCAGAAGTTTTATTGTACCAAATCTTGCAAGTGAAGAATTAGTTTCTTCGGTACGAATAATAATGTTGAGCTGTCTTTACTCCAAGGTGAAAGATGTTAATTAATTTAAAGCTATTCAGAAGCTTAATTAATTAATGGACTTGATAATCTTAAACGCGGGAAATAATAACCGGGAGCCCATATTATCGTAATATGGATTAAGATGGATAGTGCAATATTAATTTATTAGTGGTAATAATTAATATTAATGGGCTGAATTATATTGGGGCTCAATATTGAAATTCAGAAGTCCATTAGGAGGTCCAATCTTAATTCTCCTTAAGGCCCCTCAAGTAGCCCATTAAGTAGCCCAATAATGATAAGGTGATTAAAATAAAAAGATAATATCATGCTGATTTTATCCTTGTATTTTCGAAAATTTTAAATGTTGGAGAGAAAAGATTTTGTTGATTTTCTTGGAAAGATATTATGGATGATATGTATTCTAGGAATACAAGAATATCTCATATATTCAAGAAGATCCAAATCTTGGATTCTTCTCTACATAAATTTTCGAAAATTACCCCTAATAAAGAGTGTGAGATTTTTGTGGAATATTTTATTTTGGAGAAAAGAATATATGAGATATATTCAAGATTTCTTAGAGTCTAAGAAAAGATTTTTTCCAAAGCCCATTTACCTAAAAATTTCGAAAATCACTACTTATAAATAGGGGATGATTATTTCATCCCCAAATATATAATTCCATGTGTTGGAAAAATCAAGAAGCATAGATATTTTTCTTTTTCCTTAGTTATTAAATTACTTGAAAGCGTCTCCCACCGGCGATCAAGTGAGGTGAAAAGGGAAATACTTGAGAAGGCTTTGGGTTGATAAAGCGAGATTTTAATTGTCCCGTATATTCAAAGGCCAATTCTACAAGAGGTACGTTAATCGCATATTTAATTGTTTATTCCGCTTAATTAAATATGTGAAATTAATTCAACATGCATGATGATAATTAGTTGTTGGAATTATTATTTGAATTAATCAGGATTAATTCATGCTAGTAATAATTGTATTTAAATTCGTATTTAAAATTCATCCCGAATAGATTCCGGGCACCCCAATTTCCCCAACACTTTGGGCGTATAGGACAGCTTTTAAGACCCCTCTTGGTATGTCTCCGTACCAACTCATTTTTGGGAAGGCGTGTCATTTGCCGGTTGAGCTTGAACATAAGGCGTATTGGGTAGAGAGGCTCACGGTTCCGGAACCGCCGGTTCCAAAAGTTGGAATTCAAGAACCGGAACCAAACCGGCAGAAAACCGGTTTTAGTTTGGTTCCCGAACCGCCGGTTCCGTCGGTTTTCCATTTTTTTAAAAGTTTTTTTAAGGAAAAAAAACTACCGTTGGAACCGCCGGTTAGAACCGGAACCACCGGTTCTAACGACTACAAACGGCTATTTTTTTTGAAATTCGAAAGCAGGGAATCGGCGGTTTTGGTTCCAAAATTTAGGGAAGCCGGAACCGAACCGTGTATTTTACGGTTTCGGTTCGGTTCCAGAACCGGAACCGTGGAACCGGCGGTTCCAGAACCGCCGGTTCCGGTTCGAACTGCCGGTTCCGGTTAATTTTGAGCATATCTAGTATTGGGCAATTAAGAAGCTGAATTTCGATAGTGCTATGGTGGGTGAAAATAGACTACTTCAATTACATGAGTTGGAGGAGTTTCGAGATAGTGCATATGAGAGTGCCCGAATTTTCAAGGAGAAGACTAAGAGATGGCATGATGCACGATTGAGGAAGAAGGAGTTCCAAGTTGGTGATAAAGTCCTAGTGTTCAACTCTAGGATGAAGTTATTTGGTGGCAAGCTCAAATCCAAATGGAATGGTCCTTATGTGGTGAGAAAGGTCTACAAGAGTGGATTTCTTGAAGTTGAGAAGGAGGACGGGAATGTGTTCATGGTGAACGGGCATCGAGTGAAGAAATTCTACAACTTCTCTTATGAGAATAAGGGAGGTAACTTAGAGTCTCAAGTCCCGTGAGCTCCTTCGAGCTCGGTCCGGTATTAGGACTTTAAAAATAGCGTTGTGTGAGAGGCAACCCACTTTTACTTGCTTTTGTGTGTTTAGTTTTTCGTGTTTTGTTTTTGTGTGAATCGTAAGTGTTAACCTCGTTATCAAGTGTTTTTGTGTAGGCTAGTCTTGTGGTGCAAGAGTTTCCAAGGTAGAGGCTGAAGGGAGTAATTCGAGAAGGGAAGGTGTGCCGAGTAAAAGAGCAATCGAAATTTGGAGTATGAGGTAACCCCGAACCCGAAACATAGACCGCTTCGTAAAGTCGAAGTTTGGGGGGTGGAATTTTTATATACTTTACATCTTGTGTATTGGTAGTGATTGAGGTTCATTGTGAATTGAGTGCACGTACTCGTTCATACTCATCTTTTCAAACTTTTTATTGCGTAGCAAGAAAAAAGTTTGGGGGGTGTGTATTCGTACTTCACGTATTATGCACGAAATTCCTATGAAAAATTGGTCAAATTTTTTGAAAATATTGATGCATAAGTGGGTTTGAATTGAATTGAGTATGAGTGAATCATTGTGTGTTGATTTGGCGCGGTGAATTGCACGTTTGGAAGAGGCCCAAATTCCTCGATCGAATGAGCGATCTGGCTTAAATCGAAGAGTTATCAGGTTACTATGTGTTTTAGAATTGAAAATTCTGGTTTTGGGGCTGTTTTAGATAGTGCACGAGCACTAGGAGGTCGAGCACATGTGCACGAGCCCTCCTAGCGTGCACCTATATTTTTCTGGAAGTTGATAGCGCAAGACCTTGGCACGGTCGAGCGCCTGTCGGGTCCAGAGAAAAAGTAACGCACGACTGGACCTCGCTCATGCGCCTAGCGCACGAGCTCGAGGTCAGCTCGTGCGTGTCGGTTCTTAATCGCCCATATACACGAATTACTCTTTTAAAAATCCATTTCCACACACTTTCACACACTGGGCGGTGTGATTTTCGCAGCCTTGTTCGTCCTCCATATTCTCCACTCTTGTTTTTCAATTTTCACCACAAATCTTCACAAGGATTTCAATTCTTCAGTCCAAGGTATGAATTTTCTTACTCTTCTCTATCTATTCTTAGTTTAAACTTAGATTAGACAAGGTTTAGGTATGAAATTAGGGTTCTTAGTTTGGATGAAAATTTGGGGTTTTTTGATTTGCCCATTATTTCTTGATTCTTTGATGCATGAATATGCTTATAGGCTATGGGTTTGCTAGTTGTACTTTCAATTTTGTGATTGAATGAGTAGAATAGGCAAATTTCTTGAGTGAGAAAGTATGAATTTTGAAATATTGTGGGCATTGCTTGTTGAGTGAAGGTTTGAGAATTTTGGAATGAATAGAGTGAGTAGATGAAATTGAAATAAATCTTGAGCATGTAAATTACAAATTTTGTGATGTTACTTCATGATAGACTTACATTTGGAATTTTGTTGATGAATGTTGAGACTATTTGAGTCGGGTGAATGTGTTTTGAGATAGGCATAACACCTCTTTGTGAGTAATTTTGCCCAAAATGAATGAAATTTGAGATTGATTGACTACTTGAGTGGATTTGTTTGACTATATTATTCCCTTGTAGTAAATTTTCTTTATTTTCTTGATGAATTAGGCTCATGGCATCTAAGAGATACGAGGACCACTGGGTAATGGGGCAAGAGCTCGTCAACTTGACTAACGAGCTTACTAGGAAGCACTTGATGCCCTCTCGTTGGGACAACTTAGACTTTGGGACTGAGTGGCATCGGTTCGCTTACCGATGGAGCCTAGTTGCTTGAAAGGTGGAGAAAACTCGACGCCTGAACGTCGAGTTCATGCAGAAAATCGGGATTGAAGAAGAAATAGTTGGAGTATTTCAGAGAAATGATATGGAAGGCTTCTACAACTCTCTCCTCACCATGGAGACCTACACTGATCTTACAGAGCAGTTCTTGGCCACCGTTGAGATGGTTAATACTACATCTTTCAAGTTCATGATCAGGGGGGAGTGGCACGCAATGGATGTGTCGGCCATTAGCACAGTTTTGTCACTTAAGGAATTGAATGCACCGGTCCCTAAGTCCAGAAAGTTCAATGCTAAAGATTTTTGGAAGTTGATTACAGGAGGGCTAGCAGAGGAGTACAAGTCTAGGACGGCACGAGCCTCATCCATACGGAACCCGGTCGTTCGATATCTCGAACGGATCTTGGGTAACACTATATACACTCGTTTCGAGACTGGGACCGTCCATGTGAAGGAGCTCTATGGACTTTGGTTCCTACTCTATAAACAGCCTCACGACTTCGGGAAGGATTTCCTCGTCCATCACCTTGAGATCCCGTTTAAGCTTGGTGATAAGAGGTCAAGGATTCGAGGAGGGGCCCTCATCTCCGCTGTTGTGATGAGTCAAGGAATCATACCGGGGACCGCAGTGTGTGTAGGAAGAGATCTTGATTTCGACCATATATGGAACACACTAATGTGGGAGGCGTTCAATGGAGTGTATTGCATCCGATTCAGTGATAACAACCACTTTGTTCTACCAAATAAGAAGCTAGTGACCGTGCATAAGTTGAAGAAAGAGAACATTGGAATTAATAGTGCTGCCCATCTGAAGTTGATTACAGAATTGAGAGAGAAATTGGAACAACAAGGGCTCGTATGTGAGGTTCTGCCTCTGAAGAAGAAGAGGGGTGAAGGCACGAGTAGGGCCCAAGATTCTGCTGAGAAAGAAGAAGAAGAAGAAGAAGAAGAGTATGAGCAAGGACCTGATGAAGATGAAGAAGGAGAAGAAGCCCAAGAGGAAGGACAAGCATCTGAAGAAGGAGGCCAAGGGCCTCAAGACATGGAGTTCGAGGCGCCTGAAGCGCCTGCTCCCCAGCCATGGTACCCGACCCACCTGCAGTGGACGGGAATGGAGCATGAGATCCAAACTCTTCGGAATGATGTTACGTATCTGCGTACGGCTCAGGACCGGATGGATGCTCGGACCGCGAGGATGGAGGATCAGTTTTCGAATATGCATCGATGGATGGAGATGCTATTTATCTCCCACCTTGGAGCTGATCATCAGAACTACCGTCCTCCGCCACCTCCGGATGCATGACTTATGGGGACTCCCGCATTCCTCCTTTATCTTTTTCCTATTTGTGCTTGAGACTATTTTCCCTTTCTTCATTTTATTTTGATTTTGGGTTGTACTAATTTCTAACTGATTGGGTTGATGTTGTGTAAACTGTTTGATGTACTATTCTATATTTCATGCTTATTGACTTACCCAACTTATTGATTGTTGACTTTGAGTGTGATTTTATGAGTCGGTGAGTTGTGAAATTGAGTTAGAGTCTGGATTGTGTGAGTGTAGGAGTTTTAGTTGATTTGAGAGAGAACTCGTATACTTACAAATTTTTCTTTTGAGTACTTGTGTGATAAAAGTGAGAATTCACTAGAACTAGCGTGGATGTGAAAGCCGTGAGATTTGAGCATTTTAGAGAATAAAATTCATTATATTGATCTCTTCGTTTATGAGTGGATCATCACCTTAGAGGGTGCTAGAACTTGTGGGTGCTCTCACTTCTTAATTGTGTCTAGTTTGAAATGCCAAAAGTGATTTTAAGCCATCCTTGATTTGTTGAGTCACTTAGCCAAATTTTCCCTACCAATGACATTTATCCCTTGTTAGCCAGTTTGAGCCTTAGCCTATTTATTTGCTAGCACATTTGAACTTAACCAAATTCTTAAACTCTTTTTGTCCAAATTTGAGTGGAGAATAGGAAAAGTTGTGAATGAGAAAAGAGATCGAGTTGAGTTGAGGAAGGAGAATTATTAATGCTTGAGTGAATCTGAGAAGAAGGTTTAATGAGATTTTGAGTTGTGGGGAAGACCAAGAATTTGAGAATGAGCAAAAGAAAATATGAGCTCATATGTATAGTTTGAAAAAGAAAAAAAATGAGAGTGAAATGATTAAAAAGGTGAAAAGAGTTGAGAATTTTTTTTTTGAAGTATTGAGAGTAGTGGAATTGAAAAGTGTATTGCATGAAGATGATTGAAGTATTCTGTTCCTCGTCCTGAAGTACTAAAATTTAATTTTCTGTTCTCCATTCACTTGAGTCACTTATCCCATATAGTTACCCCACCCGTCCAAAGAGCCTACATTACAACCTTGAGAAAGTCCTTTTTTATTCAGCATGGATTCTAGAGTATGGTCAAAGTTGAGAGTACTTACAAGACTATGACTGCTGATATGTGTGATTGGTTGATTGAGCGAGTCCCTTAATATTGCTAAACACTTGTGAGGGAATGAAACACATCGTTGAGTGCACATCCGTGTTTGATTTTGGTGGTTCTTATTGTTTATGCATGAGTATGATGAAGGGGGTGAGTTTGTATGTGGGTGATCGATCTTTGAAACTTGAAAACTATGACTTGCATGATTTGGTTCGATGATTCATTCTTAACAATTTCACTTGACTTATTATTTCATTTCTTGAGGACAAGCAATATGGTAAGTTTGGGGGGGGGGTTGATTAGGCGTGAAATTGTTATGATTTGTAGCCTGAATTGCCCGTGTTTTGAGTGCTTTTGATGAGTAATTTAGAGTCATTTGAGTATCATTTCATAAACTAATGAATTTTCCTCTTTGATGCTCATAGATGGATAGAGGGTGAAAAATGGAGTTCATAGGACTTTGAATCGACTCAAACGGACTCCCGGATGAGAAGATATGAAGGAAATACGAAAAGTATTAGTTCGGGCAAAGATAAATGCTAGTTGGTTCAAAAGAAGAAGAGGTCGAACGCCCTGGCTCGTGCGCCACATACTCACTGGAAGACGATAGCGCACGACCAGTGCAAGCTCGTGCGCGAGCAGGAGGAGGTCGAGCGCCCGACGGGTTCTGGAAGATTGGAGCGCACGACCAGTGCAAGCTCGTGTGCCTAGCGCACGACCAAACCCAGAGCTCGTGCGTTTGACGGGAATTTTAGGCCCAATTCGTCTCAAAGCCTATAGATACCCCTTCCAAGCATATTTGACAGACTTTTGACACACCACTTGATACTTTAGATAGATTTTGAAGGAGAAGAGCTTTGGAAGGAGGATTTGAAGAGTTTACGTCTCGTAATCGAGGTTTTAATTTGTGAATTCATAGTTTAGTGATTTCTTTTGACCCTTTTGGTTTAATTCTTTCTTTTTTGAATCTTTGAGACTTATAAACCCTACTTTTCCAGATTTCCATAGATTTAATTTGAGACTTGATTTAATTTCTTCCATAATTAGCTTATGTTCTTGAATTTCTTGACTCTTTTAATTATGTTGATGATTGTTTATCTTGTTATTGCTTTTGATCTTCAAATCACCATGTTAAGCTAGAACCCTTGCATGCTTAGGATAGGATGAACTCGTAGATGTAGGACGTTGGTACGTAATTAGGATAATTCGTGCTGTTTAGTTTTAATTCTCTTAATTAATTGAATTCTTAAAATAAGCCCTAGAATTATCTTGGAATTGAGTACGAAAATTGTTAGAGAGAAGACGACCGTATCACTCTTTAATAACTAATAGGCTTAATAAATGGGTTTTAGAAGGGGTTTGTCATCTACCGGTTTATCTAGGGAGGACGACCGCATCACCTTAGTTAAATTAGGGTCTCATTAATTATGCACAATCCATATAACTTGCTTGGTGGATTTGTGAAGTAGGTTGATATGACGAAGTATTAGGGTTAATTTTTTAGCTTTTAGTCTTTCAATCTCGTGCTAGATTAGGGAAGTTGATTGCCAAGTTTTAGTACACTTAGGATTACTACTTGCACATCACATTATTTTAGTTATCATTCCAACACCGTTAATATACGTAGGGATTCCTATCCTAAGCATCACCATCTCATATCTTAGTAAAACCTTAGTTATTCGTTTACTTTCATTATTTGCATTAATAGTAATAGAATATAGAGTAGTTTAATATAATTCCTGAAACTGAACATACACTCATATTAACTACGACGCGTAGATCTCCAGAGCTCTATTCGCATACATACCTTCCCTTGGGTACGATATTACTTGGTCCCTATACTTGCCAATACTACAGGGAACCTATACGCTTGTGGGGTAACTACTGGTATAGTTAGTATTTTGCGTTTAAGTCACATGTTAATCATAGGTAACAACTCAAATGTGATCGTTAATACGAATAACGTGTTAACGAAGAATTTTGACATGAAAGACATGAGTTTAGCAGACGTGATTCTAGGAATCAAAATAGAGAGAACATCAAATAGAATTTTTTTAACACAATCTCATTACGTTGAGAAAGTCTTGAAGAAATTTAAAGCATTTGATGATCCACCTGCTAAAACTCCACTGGAATAAAATGTTCATCTGAAGAATAACAGAGGTGAACCATTGAATCAGTTAGATTATGCAAGGATCATTGGAAGTGTGATGTACATTACCAATTGCATACGTCATGATCTTGCATGCTCTGTGAACAAACTGAATAGGTACACTAGCAATCCAGGTCACGAACATTGGAAAGCTCTAAAAAGGGTCTTGAGATACTTAAACTATACTCTTGATTTTGGGGCACACTACACGAGACATCAAACTGTACTTGAAGGGTACAGTGATGCTAATTGAATATCCGATAGTAAAAACTCGTTCTCAACTAGTGGATATGTATTCACTATTGGAGGAGCAGCCGTATTGTGGAAATCCACAAAGCAGACGTGTATTGTCTGTTCCACAATGGAATATGAGTTCATCGCTTTAGAAGAAGCTGAGTGGCTTCATAACTTTTTGGAAGATTTTCCTTGTTGGAACAAACCGGTACCATCTGCAATGATACACTATGACTGTCAAGCTGCTATTGGTAGAGCTTTGAGCAGTATGTATAACGGAAAGTCAAGACATATTCGCCGTCGACATAACTCCGTTAGACATTTGATCTCAACTGGTATTATAACAATTGATTATGTAAGATCAATTGATAATATAGCAGATCCGCTCACGAAGAGCTTAAACCGGGATAAAATGAATAAGCTGATAGATGGAATGAGTCTAAAATCCACAAAAGAAACTGAAACAGTGGTAACCCAACCATGATGACTGGAGATCCCAAGAACTTGGTTCAAAAGGGAAAACTAAACTGTGGATGTTAGTTGTACAACACTTGAAAATCGTGACCATTCCTGACAGTACTGTATCAAGTGTTAGTAGACCCGTGAGTTGTGGTAAAGGATAAGTCGTTGACTTTTAATGATTCCTACAAGTCCACGTGGGACTGAGTATGACGGGATACTCGAAAGGAGATCACTTATATAAATGAGAAGTGAGGGCCGCTTCGACCAAACATTTATGAATACAAAGGGCGTCTAGGGCCAAAATGGAAAAAAATGTGAGAACAAATCAGAATCGAGACTGACTTGTGTCTGCAATGTCTGTAAGGTATACACTAAGGGGATTAGTTCAAGATACCGTATCCACTAAGCCGCCGGTATACCTGATGGTGCTGGGCTACGGAAAGTTCAAAGTCAATGACTACTTATCCGGAAGCAACGAGGTCTCAATCGAGTTGAACGATGAGCCTGACTCTGTATAGGTGCAATTCTCACTCATGTGGGGGATTGTTAGAAATTGGTTTAATTAAAAGGGTTCATACCCTAAGTTTGACTAATTTTTTTAGGAATGAAAACGTTAGTTTTTGGGAAACAAAAATAACGAGGTTGTTCTACTCGCAGAGTAGATGAACGTGATATATTAAATATCTTAAAACCGATTTCCGGTGAGTGAGAATTTAATTTGGAAAGTTGTAAGATTATTCACTTGTGTTGAATAAATTTAATGGGAAAAGAAAAATGAAGTTTCATCCCACATTGGAAAATCACAATGAAAGTTCCTTGTATATAAGTAGGAAAATATTCATGTTCTTCAAATTGGTACATGGGGACCCTAACCATGGACCACATGCGTGCGCGCGCCCCGCCCTACCCGCGCCGGGACCGGGTCCGGGTTCGTGGGTCGTGGTTCTTGGCAATTGGGCTTTGGGGCCTACCTATATTTTTAGAGTACCAAAAATATGAAAAGACTCAATACGTTTTTTGGACCGAACCGTTTGGGTGACCCATTCGGATTTTGGTCAGCCCATGAACATGATTAACATAGTCTAGAATTCGTCTGGAATATTCCATCTTGCTTCCCAAGAAAGAGAAACACAGTTTTTCTCCCACTACAGACGTGGGTACCCCATGATCTCCACGTTCTCCTCTACAACACCCTTCATGTGCAGTCAGACTTCCGCCTATATATACCCCTGTTTAACTAGACTTTCAGAACACTTACAACCTATGAATTTTCGAGTTCTCAGAAAGGCTTTCGCAATATACTTTTTCCGTTCAGTTCGAAATTCGAATTTCGTTCGCCGAAAGTTTATACACGGTGGTGCTACCGGTATACACTTTTAAACCAGTTTACCTTTGGAGACTTGTAAGTACGATCCCGTAGGCACTATACGGAGCGTATTCAGTCTTGCGGGAAAAAAGATTTTTCTTGACTCGATTTCTCTTTACGAATTTGTTTCGTAATTCTTTTCTTATACCTTTCATTGCAGTATACGAGATACCCCCTAAACAACAATCGGTTCTTGAGTCAAATATTGAGTAAAAAAATATTTTGGATATCAATCTCTTTATGCAAGACTTCCCCCTTCTCATATTATTTTGACCCGCCATCCTCCATTTTTAAATTGTATTCCATTTCTTAATTTATAACGAGAACATAAAACTAATTTTTTAAAATTTTCATTTTTTCAATATAAGTATGACAGAAAATATTCATTATTTGGTTTTTACGTAGTTATTGGGTATTGTGTATGTTTTAGTTAGTTATATCTGTATGCTTACTCTATAATTTAAGAAGTAAATATGTACTCCCGTAGGTCAAATTACAATATGCGTATTAAGGGAAAAGGTCAAATGATGATGATAATAATATAAAAATGACGAAACCAACCGTTTAGCTAAGCTTATTCAAAACATCTTATAACCTCTAACATCTTATAAGTTGTTTTAAAAGCTTATAAAAAGCAATTTATAAGTAACTTATAAGTTGCTAAAATATTTGGCTAATACAACTTATAAGATTTTTTAGAAATTATAATAAATAATTTTTTAATTTTTAATTTTAATGTAAAATAATTTTTTATGTTGAGTAGGGTGGGGTGGGTGGTGTTAGTGTTAGTGTCCTAGAGACAATCCTTTGTGAGGACATAATACTAAGAAGATATTCAGTTTAGAGTTTAATATTGATTTATTTAATATTAAGTATATGACATTACACTTATCTGAATATTATGTTTGATTGTTTGCATTATTCATATCTGTGTTCCCTTAAATCGATCCTGTCATTGAGTGAGTGAGAACTCAAATGACTTAAGCATGATTCTAAAATAGCCCCGATCATGGATCATTAAGAATGAGATATTGATGATGCAATTGAGATTGATGTGTGATCTGCATTATATACTCTATGGAAGAATGCAGTAAGATCTCACTTACTACGAGATACTAGATATCTCAAAATGGATGCACAAATACCTTAGAGGGTATTGGTATACCCATCCGAGAAACCGCTTGATGTAAGTCTACATAATGTGTCTACGGGTGTCTCGGTTAGTGGGAGCGATGTGATACTCCTCTAACTTGAGGTCAATACGCATGATATGTGCGGAGTGATGGACTTTGACCATGACCGACGCTTACACCCTCCAAGGGTAGATATGACATGGATTGAGTTCATCACGAAGTGCATGCGCGTGGTAGTTGAGCCAAGAATATGATTCATTCCTTAATGTGGATTTAGAGAGAATACTTGTCTTCATCATAATTGGATTTAAGACATCGACCGATGCACGTCGGCTTGGACTTTGTGACCAAGTGCGACACAAATGATCAATTAGTGATTCGAGATAATATGATTAAGTTATTTGAATAGACACTTCATCATGTTCAAGGCTTAATCGAGTATTCGTGAATGAAAAAAATATATTACAATAGCCTACAATATTACAGTTAGCTGCAGATTTCCCCGCAATGTATCTCGTATATTGAAAATGTCTGATTTATTGTCTAGGGTTCAATCAAGACAATTAGTTTGACTAATCGCTTGATATACGAGGGTCTATGGGTCATACAACAAACAATGACAGTTCACCAATTATAGTTGATTGATTAAGTATTATATTAGATATAATATTTAATTTATATTAAATATACTATTTAATTTATGGAGAATATAATAATAATTATATTTGAAATTAATTATTATTATTTAATTAAATTAGATTTAATTAAATATGAAATCCAAATAATAATATTTGAAATATTATTATACAAGAATAATATATTGTCAAGATATTATTAGTAGGAAAATATTTATAGATAAATATAATCAGTAGAGATTATATTTACGGGCTAGGCCTGCTATCTTGCTTAAGAATTAAACCAAGATAATTCCTATAAATATGAGTCCTATGAGAATTTCGAAATACACAAGAAATATAATTTCTCCATAAAATTTCTAGCTCGAATTTTCCTAGCAAGTTTGTCTCGAGATTCAACGATGACAAGTCGGTGCGAGTTGGTGAATAGATGTTGCGTGGATACCATAGTAGAGGATTCCGCGTATGAAGCACTGTAAGAATCTCGTTTAATATTCTTGCAAACTATTAAGCGATTAATCATTCGTTGTTGGTGAACTTTATTATTCCGCTTGCTTATGTATTACGTGTTTACGTGCCTCTAAAACCCAACAGGTGGTGGGGGTGGAGTTGGTAGGAAAATAAGTTGGGAAATTCAACTTTTTTTTACAGCTTATAAGTTGTTAGGAGCTTATTTTATAATTTTATAAGCAGTTAAACATCTTATTTTGACAAAGACACTAATAGTGTTTATAAATTTTTTGGAATTGATCACATGCCCACCGGTGGACACAATATTATATACCCACCGCGAATGTGTTAATGACACATAAGCAGGTATAAACAATCAACTAAAATAATAGTGGACTCTCTGCTTATGTGTCATTAACACATTCACAGTAAATATATAATATTGTGTCCACCGATGGGCATGGGATCATTTCTGATAAATTCTTGTTAGCTGCTTTAAGGAGCTTAGAAGTCCAGCAAAACACCCTCCAAGTATAAATCTAGGCACAATAATCAATAGTAAGTCCATGGGCTGCATGAAATGGTCCAGTCGAGCATTTCAACGTCAAGCCCAAATACCGTATCACCCACGAGCCCAAGGTGCCTTTTTCCTTTTCCCCCATTTTTCCTTTTTCTTTTTCATTTTGAGGGAAATCCAAATTAAAATCAAAACCTTGAGGCAACGTCTAGCTATCTATGAACACAATAGTGGATACAAGATTTTAAATTTAAGAGTACAATAAATAATTAATACAACATGTTAAAGTTTAGAATTCAACGGAAACTATATAAGAGAAGGGCTAATTTTATTTTTCTTTAGAGAGTTCATAAGATAAGACAGTTAGTATTATTTAGTACAAAAACAAAAAATAGTAATATTCATGGATAAATAGGAAAGTCGGTGAAAACACTCTTAATTTAATTTTGTTTCCCTGCCCATCTTATATAGAAATTTATCAAACAAAATATATAACGATAGAAACAAAATTACAATTCTTTTCGTAAATATAATATAGGTTATATTTGTTTGCTTAAAATTAATTTATTTAATTATTTTTCTTACATTCCTTAAATTTCCATTTAGATACTATTGCACCCGTTGTTACTAGTTGCTGAAAACACCGCTTAAAAGCTATGTTGCACGAGTGCGGGAGCAATAAGACGGAAATTTTTTTAAAAAAAAAATTAGGATACGATTCGGCAATGATACGTCTATTTATATTTATTTTATTATATATAGTACATGTAATAAAATAATTTTTTTTTTTATCTAAATATGCAACAATTAAAAATGGAATATCATTAACTTATATAAGTCATAATAAAAGTTTCAATTTACATATTTTCACAAGGGCAACACTCATGTGAAATATACCTAAAATAGGCAAATATTGAAAATGGGCCGCTCCAGGAAAAAAAATCGCGGACCTTGGCCGGGTCGGGTCGGGTTTGGAGGGTTTTTTCCAAAATCTTGCACAGGCCTTGTTCCAGGATTTTCGCTCCCAATTTGTGTTACAGTATAGGCAAAATGTATGTTACAATATGGGCAAATGTGTGTTACAAGTCATTAAAAAACAGATTTTTTCTACTTTAAAATAATAATAATGACAAATATATATATTTACAAGATCAAATATGTGTTTTTAATTTATTTCTCATCCCTTTAAATTTTAATTTATGGTTCTATACATTAAAATATATTTCCTCCTACAATAACATACACTTGCTCTAACTTCAAATATATTTTTACTCCAACATTAACACACATTTTCAATAATACACATTTTCGCTCCCAAATTGTGTTACAATATAAGCAAAATGTATGTTACAGTATAGGCAAAATGTATGTTACTATATGAGCAAATATGTGTTACAAGTCATTAAAAAACATGTTTTTTCTACTTTAAAATAATAATAATGACAAATATATATCTTTACAAGATCAACTATGTGTTTTTAATTTATTTCTCATCCTTTTAAATTTAAATTTATGACTTTATATATTAAAATATATTTGCTCCAACAATAACTTACATTTGCTCTAACATCAAATGCATTTTTTTGCTCCAACATTAACAAACATTTGCAATAATACACATTTTTAACACACTTTACTTCAATAGCAACACATATTTGCTCTAACAGTAACACACCATTTGCATCAATAGTAACACATATTTTTAGTAACACACATTTGTTGTGATAGTAACACCCATTTGCAGTAATACACATTTACTTTAATATGAACACACTTTGCTTCAATAGTAACACATATTTCCTCTAACAGTAACACGCATTTGCTCTAATAGTAACATATATTTTAAGTAACACACATTTACTCTAACATTAACACACATTTGCAGTAACACATATTTACTCTAACATTAACATACTTTGCTTCAATAGTAACACATATTTCCTCTAACAGTAACACACATTAGCTCCAATAGTAACACATATTTTAAGTAACACACATTTGCCCTAACATCAACACACATTTGCAGTAACACATATTTACTCTAATAGTAACACACATTTGTTCTGACAGTAACACACATTTGGAGTAACACACATTTAGAGTAACACACATTTGCTCCAATAGTAACATACATTTGTTCCAATAGTAACACATATTTTTAGTAACACACATTTGCTCCAATAGTAACATATAATTTTAGTAACACAAATTTTCTTCAATCGTAACACACATTTTCTCTAATCGTAACACACATTTGAGGCATTAAATTGAACAGCTAGCGTGCAAGTTTTGTTATTAGACTTTTTCATCCCTGTTAACAAATTGAAAATTGATTTACAGAGAAAGATTGAGTAGGTAAAAAAAAATTGGGATAAGAGTTAGGATGGAACGAACGAAGGAGAGAGAGGAGAATTGGGGGTGGGGGTTGCGTACAGCCTGTTGGTGCGTGGGACTGTTGTATACTAATGCTAATGAGGAATGGAGAGGGGGTGTGGGGTGGGGGGTGAAGCTGGGGCTTACTGGGGATGTGAATTATGGGGACGGGTTGGAGGCTGTTGGAGAAGGCGAAGGGGGAATTGGGGGGTATAGGGTGGGGGGTAGGGGGCGGGGTGTTGTTGCAGCAGGCGAAGTGGGGGATTGGGGTTGGGGATACTGAGATAAACCCGTTTTTGTAATATGGGTTATTCTACGGATCCTAAATCCGTAGAATATTTCATATAACAATTTGTGTTTTCACAAAGGTCAATTCACATTAACATCATTACCATTATCACTTGTCGACCGCATCATCACCATTATCTCTAGAAAATTGAATAATTACGGTAAAACTAGAAAACATGCATATCCTAGAAATTTTCCCAAAACATTTAATTATATAAAAATTAAGAAGTTTAAATACTTGTTTGGATGATGTATTATTTGATTTGTTTGTAAACTAATATATTTAATTATTTTTATTTTAATATTAAGTTTTAAAAAAATCGGATACGCCACGTGGCGTATCGGGTGCGAATCCAATTCGAATTGCACACGCACCCTTATTTCCGCATATCTGATAGTGCATACATATTATGTTTTAAGAATCCGTGCATCAAAGCTTAAAAAGCTGGTTAATTTTAAGTACTTTCAATATATTTAATTTGAGTGTTATTGGTTCTCAAAGATAAAAATAAACAAATTTACTTGTGTAAAATATGTAATTCAATTACTTCTAGTTTCGACACTATTGGGGGGAACTCAATTTCAAATAATTGTGCATATTTTTTTTCATCATCGATCATGTAATATAAACACTTCATATGCCCAAACATTCCTTAAACCCTAAATGTAACTGTAGAATTCGTGAAAAACACGAATATCGTTTACAACTTGAATTTATTCGGATCGAACTGAAAAATTTGCGGGTTCTTGACTCTGAATTTGATCCTCTGATTCTTCTCTTTGGTTGACTTTGACTTTAATCGAACTTTGACTTCGATATTCGGACTTGAATGCTTGTAACGTTAATCCAAGGGTGAAAACACCTTATTTTGGATTAAACGTTGTTTCTGGATGAACGCCTTTGAATTTGTTGAAGAACGCTCTTTGAATCTTTGGAGACAAACACCGGATCTGAGGAACTTGGAGCCTTGATCTTCGATCTTGAGCTGCTTTAGGGCGAAGAACGATGAAGAATAGTGAAGAACACCTTTGAATATTCAAAGGCCTTGAAGAATGTTCTTGGGTTTTCTTCAAATCTTCAAAGGTAAACGCCGGATTGAAGGGGCTTCGAGCCTTGATCTTCAACCTGGAGCTGCTTCTGAATGTGTTCTTCGGAGAATGTTCTTGAGTCTGCGAAGAACGGTTTTGAATCTTCGAATGTCTTCAGATATAAACGCCGAATCGGGGGGGTTTTGAACCTTGATCTCTGACTTGGAGCTGTTTCTGACGAACTTGCACGAAGAACAGCGAAGAACGTTCTTGAAGAATCTTCGAATCGTCAAGTAGAAAACGCCGAATCGGAGGGGTTTTGAACCTTGATCTCTGACTTGGAGCTGCTTCTGACGAACTTGCACGAAGAACAGCGAAGAACGTTCTTGAAGAATCTTCGAATCTTCAAGTAGAAAACGCCGAATCAAAGGGGCTTCGAGCCATGATCTTCGATCTTGAGCTGCTTCTGGTTGATTTCCACGAAGAACGACGAAGAACGCTTTGAGTTTTCAAGAACGGTTACAGAAGATTTGCTTGTTGATTGCCTGGATGCTCGTTCACTTCGGTTGCTTGTTCGTCTCGTCTTCGATCCTCGTTGCAAATGAATGAGAAAGGACCCTATTTATAGGGTGGAGGTTTACAAACCTTCCTTTCTTATCGCGCCACGTGACGCCGCCTTATTGGCCAATGCCATTTGATTGGCGTGATTTACGAATTGTTTTAATTCGCTTCCATTTTTACGAGATCATTTAATTCTCGTTTTAATGGTAAATAAGGCGTATTTATTACCCAATATGAGTATTGAACACTCATTTAATTTGTCCGACTTGTACCGTGTACATTTAATATCAAATTAACTATTTAATTCAAGAATTAATTTGATTAAATTCTTAAAATAAAATATTAAATTTTATTTGATATTAATATTTGATTTGTACACATGTCACAATTTAATTGAGTGCAAATTAAATTTGCTTACACTAAAATCTGAAAAAAGGAACAAAATTTAGAATTGGGACAAAGGGAGATGGAGAGTGAAGCTTCATATGAACAAACTCAGAGAAAAAGTAATTCATTTCAAAGTAATTGTCCCCCTACCACTAGCCACATGTTTTTGGACCGAAGGATAAAAATCTACTAACTCACAGTACTTAAGTCTTGACCAAAACAAGGTAGAATTTCCAGGGCAAAACAATGTGCTGAATAAAAGAGCCTTCCTCGATCGCTCTTTCTTCTTTCTTTCTTTTGATGCCAATTTTTTAAAATTGCTATAAATTAATTAAAATGTAAAAATAATATTAAAACATCTCTTTTGAAAAGTAGATATATAGCATATGGTCCGCATGGGCGTAGCTCAGCTGGTTCCTGGGTGGCAGATTGCTACAAGGACGCAGGATCGAGCCCTGGCAGCCGCAGTGTGGGAGTTTTATCCCTCCAATGTGGGGGATAGCTCCTTGTGGGCACCAGGCACTGGTCCTCCCACCTAATGGGCCGTTGAGTCACCATGATTTACTTCCTCCACCCAATCCTGTCGGGCCAGGGGGTGGGGGCCCTGGGGGCGAGGGTTTCGCCTTTTGCTACAAGATATATAGCATATGCCCGCATGGACGTAGCTCAGTTGGTTCCTGGGTTACAGATTCCTACAAGGACGCAGGACCCTGACAGCCGCAGTGTAGGAGTTTTATCCCTCTAATGTGGGGGATAGTTCATTGTGGGCACCAAGAGCATATACGTACCTTTTATACTATATATGGGGAAAAGGTGAATCTAATCCACAATCTGTATTGAATTCGAGTTTAGGAATAATATATATTATATTTTGATATTTTGAAAATTATAAATATAACTTTTTTATCTATGGGCCGGGAAAAGAAAACATGAATCATATTATTATCATTATATTATTTTTCTCCAATCACATCAAAATAGAACAATTTATACTTTCTATAACCACCGAGTCACCAAGCTATATTTTTAGGTAGAACAATTCTCTTGTATACTTGTGCATGGTGCATTCATTCAATAATTGAGTCTGTTTACACTGAAAAACATGATGTGATTACACGGAAAAATGTGGTTAGATTACACTGAAAAGTTTACAATAAAAATCGATTTTCAATTAAAAAAATTTCAGTATAATCTAACCACACTCTTTAGTATAACCAGCATATACTTTTTAGTGGAGAAAATATCAAAACTAGTCCTGTAACTTAGGTTGATTCCAATTTTAGTCCTGTAACTTTTTATTTTCTCAATTTTAGTCCTAGAGTTGTCAATTTTAGTCCTGTAACTTTTTATTTTCTCAATTTTAGTCCTGTAATTTTTTATTTTCTCAATTTTAATCTTGTAGTTGTCAATTTTAGTCCTTATATTGCCTCAAAATTAAAAACTTTCAATTCCTCTAGTGAATTGTGTACGTCGACTGTCATGTAATCAAAAAAATTGACTGACTCATCTGGAAAATTGACTGTTACATAATCAAAATAGATTTATGTGAAATTGGGGGCGGAATGGGTTTGATTTGGGTCGGGGCCATTTTTTTTTCAAACGGGCCGATTATAATTAAATGGTCGATTAATTTTTTGATTATGTGGTAGCCCACGTGTATAATTTGTCAGGAAAAAACCCCCCAGTTCTTCCAGTGAGTATTTGAATTATTATACCAAAAAGGACTGAAATTGATAACTCTAGGACTAAAATTGAGAAAATAAAAAGTTACAGGACTAAAATTGACTACTCCAGGACTAAAATTGAGAAAATAAAAAGTTACAGGACTTAAATTGGAACCAAGTTAAGTTATAGGACTAGTTTTGATATTTATAATATCAATTGTCGAGTGAGTGCACCATGCACTTGATGTATATGAAAGTATGCATTTTATGTAATGTAAGTGAACAAAACCACATATTTTTCGTACAAGGTAATGGTGATATTCTCTGACATAAATATTTATAGAGCAAATAATTTTTATATAACTAAACTAAAAACCAACTTTAATAAAATGCCATGTTATTAAAGTTTTATTGACTTGTATCACTGTACTAACTGTTGATAGGCGAACATCATCCAGCATGAAGCGAACAAGAGTTACAGGCTTAAACAAAGATAGTCAACATTGGGGTGCATCTACCAATTCGAGAGGTGTATAAAGTGACTAACAACTCCCC
Organism: Ballota nigra; assembly: GCA_947034835.1. Classification (NCBI taxonomy): domain Eukaryota; kingdom Viridiplantae; phylum Streptophyta; class Magnoliopsida; order Lamiales; family Lamiaceae; genus Ballota; species Ballota nigra. The sequence goes on along the minus strand of OX344721.1, from coordinate 63,495,672 downwards.
CGACGAACAACTAATGGGCGAACAGGTATTAAGACCCGAGACCAAGAATGAACCAACCGTGAAGTCATCAATGACGAACAACTTGATCAAATTATGATACAACAGCCATGGCGAACAACTTCCAAAGTACAACTTCAAGAGGCGAACAACTTTAAGTTGGAGAATCAACAAGATCAATCAAGCCGACCTAGGCGAACAACAATGAGTCCGAGATAAGACCAAATAAGACTTTGTAGCTAAGATTCAGCTTTGATAGGATCAAAGGGACACATGTCAAGCATGCAGGCTAGGGAGACCAAGAGTCTTGGACACCTCATGCTTGTTAGTCTCTATAAATAGTTGTTCTCCAGCTGTGAAATACAAGTTCAAAAAAAGTTAAAATACATAAACAATTCCAAAACACACTCAAATACACCTAAAACGCCCACACATATGAAATCAGTTCAATTTCGACTACCGAATTTACTAATTCGATAAATTCACACCTCGATTTACCAATTACGGTGGTAATCAATCACACGTATTGATTGGTGACGTAACACAGATTTAAACAGCCATTAATCCATCCGATTAAATACGTTCACCAACACTAACACAGTATTCCCACAATTTTAAATTCTTAATATAGTTATTTATTTTATAACTTGAAAAAAAAACCAACTAATTTGAAGGATTCATAGCTTTTTCTCCACTAGTGGAGGATCCATTTCAAGTTAAAGCAAAATTCTGTATAGAATGACCTATCTCAGAGTAGAGTTTTATGTATATCATAATTAAATATTATACTACCTCCATCCCACAACACTTTGTACAGTTACTATTCATCTCGTGTTTTCGCGAGCGAGTTTCTTTTAATTGTATTTGAAATGATAAAGTAATTTTAAAATTACTTTATAATAGAGAAGGGGTAAATTTATTATACTCTACCTTAAATATTAGTTTATCATTTCAAATATTAATAAACAACTCGTTCGTTAAAACACAAAGATAGAGTAACTGTGAAAAGTGTTTGGGGGTATACATTGTTGTGACCATAATTATCACAAGCCCAAGACGAGTAAAACAAATGAGATTCGGGGGTCGGAACCGACCTCTATTGAAGAAGAAAAGTGGCCGGCATAGTTTCCCATCCCGCGCTTCAGCTGGCCCAAATCTCTAACCAAACTTCGCCGGCCTCTCGCAACTCACCAAGAGGTCGGCATCGACCACGTAGGCACAAAGCACCGCCACTTGGCGGCCATAAGAATGATCCATTCAGATGTCGCTCGTTCTGACCACTTCATCCCAAAAGAGAGCTCGGTTGCCGACCTCCGCCCGACCTCACTCGACTGCCGACCCCTCAAGATCAAAGTTCCGCTAAGGGCAATGGTGAAGATGATCCTCAGTGATACCATTCCGATCCGACCTCCCCATCTAAGGATGAGATCGGTAAGCTAACCTCTTTCTGGTTTCCATCCTTGCCCAAATATTGAGAGACCCGTCGATCACGTGACTGAATCCAACAAGATCAGCCCATATAAAGTAAAGAGCCGCCTCCGTACGACAGGACATAGAGAACATTCCACACAAATGGGGAAATTGTTCAGAGAATTGTCATTGGGAGACACATGGCAACACCGGATTGACCGAGCACCTGAGAGCAAGGACAAACGGGCGCCCGCGCGCTTCTAGGGACTGGCAGACATTTAATGCAACGGTTCCCTCCGAGGTCGGAAGTGACTAAAATACCCCCCATATGTAAAACCTATAAATAGGTATCCCACATGTACAAAAATAGGACTATTCACCAATACAAAAAATACACTCATTCAAGTCCAGGGAGTAAAAACCCCTGACAAATCTTGTTCCATTTTTTTTCTTACTTTACTTCATCTTCATCATTCATCCATGATGAACCTTCAAGCATGTATGGAGTCATTTACTACTCATTTTATTGATGTTTTAGCCTAACTTCCCCACATACTCATATCAATCCAGCCTTAATTTTTAGGCTAACAACATACATGAATAGGTTTTATAAGAATGGTTCATGGCATGAACTTACACTATCTAATTATGATACTCTTGTACAAATTCTTGATATTAATTTTAAATGGTTTTTTTAAAATTTGATACTTTAACTTAAATGTATATGATTACTTTAAATAGTACTCCCGCCGTCTGCATTTCGATTGTCTCATTGCCATAAAGTTCCGTCCTAAACTCCTTTTTTATAAATAGACAAATTTTATTTACCAAAATGTCAACAAAAACAACTTTATTCTCTTTTATTTACGACAAGGTCACTAGAAAATAACTTTTATCACAATAAATACTAGTAATAAACAACTACCGCATTAAAACTCGTGTCAAAAGCAAATGGACAATCGAGATGAGGACGAAGAGAGTAACTTTTCAAAAATATTGTTAATACTCTTGGATAACAATAGATACCTCTAACTTAAAAAAGTTATACTTTTATTATAATTTTTAATACTCTTGATTAAATATTTTATAATTTAAACGATTTTAAGTTCATAGTAAACATTATTATAAACAATATTCATATAAAAGTTTGCCGGTATATATTAAGAGATGTATTAACTTTACTAATTCATATATGACAAATTTCAGGGTGCATCCAAGTGTATAGCATACACTTGGATTTTAAACTCAATTTTGTTTTTAATTTTAATTTTTCGAAATACACAAAAACACATCGAACTGTGTATTTTTTTGCGGTTGGGGTATTGCTGATGCCTTCTTGGAGTATTGTTGATGCCTTCTTGGGATATTGCTAATTTTTAAATATTTTTTTTCAAAATCCAAGTGTATACCATGCAATCAAGTGCACACTAAACTACTCTTCATGTATCATAAAATTTCGATATTAGCAGAATTTTGTTATTGTTAGCATATTTTTAACACATAATATACATATCACCACCAACACCAAATATTTAAGGTAGGAAATTAACATTAGTATCTTAACAGTATCATGTATATATATATATTTTCACACAATCATAAGTACATATATAAATACAAAAAAAAGGATCTCCTGAACAAGATACAAGACAGACAAGCGATCGATAAAAGGAAGTTTCGCAGCGACGGTCGGGTGGATCGAATTGTCACTGCCCTTAAAATCTTTCACGTGCAAAAAGTCGTGTGCCTCTGCTCTGCATGGACTTTGACTGCACAAAAGAAAAAAAAAAGTAAATTAAAAATAAATAAAGCATAAAAGCGTGTGTATAGTGTAAAAACGTGAGACAACACGAATTTGAAGTTTCGATCAACCTAGCTCCACGTTTGTCCCATTCTCAGTACAGTACGACAAGACTCCAAACCTAATTATTTGATGGACCACTTTTTTTCATTTAATTTTTGGAAGAAAAATAATATTGATGTAACGAATCAAGGAGAAAAAGTGCACTTTCTTTTGAAATTGGAAACATATACTCCTTTAATTTGATGGGTGTGAAACTGAACCATATGAATCTTAAAACTAGTTTTGGAGTAATATTATATAATGAAACTATAATATTATTCAATTGATGTAGTTTCTGAGATATTAATTAAAAAAGAGGACATTATATGCATGGAAATGGTGTATATGTTTTAAAAAAAAAAAAACCTAATTGGATTTATTTATTTGGTCTTTTTTTTTTTTAAATGTAGCTATCGCAGATTAGACCGCGTGAGTTAAAATCATTCATTCATTCAAGGAGGTGGAATTGTTGGGAGGATGAAAGCCTAATTGTCGGTTAGAATTGGTTCTTGGTCTATGCTTTTGAAAGAGAAGAAAACGACCGTGATGTGCCATAAGTGCACAACTGGAAATTGATGACTATGTCTATTTCTATGTCTTGGTTATTCTTGATAATATTATTTTGGGATCATGTAAATGTTTTAAATTTGTAACTATATATATAAAGAGGTGTGTAAGATTATGTCGTGGGTGCAAATCTCTAGAAACAATGGTCTAGTTTATTAGATGTAACATTATTGCCCGCATGGGCGTAGCTAGGGGCGGAGCTAGAGTAATTTATTTGGAGGGGCTAAGAAAATTTAAAACAAATATTTATATGTATAAGTGTAATTCAAGTACATTTTAAATGTTATTAGTAACATTTAATAATATTGAACCAATTGTTTTCACTTAGTTCGTTAAACAATATTTATTGCACACTAGTGGCACGGTATATCTTTGCTCCCTAAATATTTCTATAAAGTATTGATTATAATACTTACTCATTTTTTCATTGTAGAAATGAAGTACATATTCATATACAACACAAAGTCGAAGATGCGAAAAAGTTATCAATTATATAGGAGTATAATCTAATTGTGTGGGGACGGATCACAACAAAATTAAAAACTATGAATATCAGAAACACAAATAACATGTAAAATCTACTCTACTATAATTGATGTAGAAAATAAAAAACATACTGCTATAGGAATACCAAATTGAGTATCAAACACATAGTAATAAAAACTAAGAGGAAACACCTATACATGCTTCTTCATAAATAAAAAATACATTAGAATTAATTAATACTACTTTACTTCTTTCTTTTATAGTGAGATTTATATATATATATATATATATATATATATATATATATATATATATATATATATATTGGAGAATTAGGGGTTGTAAGTAGAGAAATAAATTAGGGCTCTTAAAAAATATTTTTTGATATATATATTATTATATCACTAAAATTTATGAAAATAATTAGAGATGATTTTTTTGTATTGCAAATAGTGATCATACATACTAAACAATCTGTAGAATTTTCATTAAGTTAGTTAAAATTAATTTAAAATAGAAAAAATAAACACCAAATTAATTAAGCAGTAGTATAAACTATTAAGGATTTTTTTTAAAGAAAATTTGGGGGGGGGGGGGGGGGGGGGGCTGAAGCCCCTGCAACCCATAAGGAGGAAACGCCCCTGGGCGTAGCTCAGTTGGTTTCTAGGTGGCAAATTCCTACAAGGACATAGGATCAAGCCCTGACAGCCGCAGTGTGGGAGTTTTATCCCTCCAACGTGGGGGATAGCTCCGTCTGGGCACCAGACACTGGTCCTCCCACCTAATGGGTCATGAGGGCGAGGGCTTCGCCTTATGCTAGAAGATGTAACATCAATTTATTAATTTATTCTTCTCTCTTAATATATGGTATTTGATTATTGATAAGGCCAAGATGTAACATCAATTTATTAATTTATTCTTCTCTCTTAATATATGGTATTTGATTATTGATAAGGCATGCGAAATTTGTAGCATATATGTCCTTAAATTTATTGTATTCTTTTAATGTAAGTATCTTGCAAACTTGAAAATTCTACTACTGTCATCAAATTAAAATCTATCGTACTAATATATATATATATATATCTTGCAGAGACAGGTATTTGTAGATCCCACTTAATTTGGGTTAAGAGACGTAACATGGCAAAATAAGCTTTATATTGCTTAAACATGGATAATGCAATCATGTGAGTGTATTTATGAATTGGAGGGACAATATGCATTGATAACTTAGTTTCATGTTCTAACATTTTTGAATAGTGACCCACACAACATCTGAGCTAATTACTGTGATATCGAAACTTCTTGTTTGGTCAATTGATTAGGAATATCAACTACGTACCAAGATATATCTCAACAACCAAAAAGTAACAACCCTTGGATATGTCCCTTTGAATTTTATTTTTCTTTATTCGACTACGTATATATTTTCATAATGAATTGAGTGAGAAATGTTCAATAATTAAACCGCCGATTTATTAAAGTGGGTGAACACTTTTGATTGTTCATCCCCCGATAATTCAACATTTTCAAATATAACTAGTATTTCCCCCTTAGATGCACGGATTGAATATTATAAATTATAAATACAAAATTATATAATGAATAAATTATAAAAAAGAGAGTTTAAATTAAATTTATTTATTCATAAATCAATTAAGATATAAGAATATTGTATATATGTGAGTATTATAATATTTAATTGTATACTAAATTCATAAAATTATTTAACATTTAAAAAACTTATATAGTCTAAATAAAAATTATTTAAATTCGATTAATCATATAGTTAAAGTCAATAGAAAACACTTAATAATAAAAATAAATATTTTAAATATAATTTTTATTTTTATAAGTACAATATATATGTTAAATTAAATATGTTCATAAGACAATTTAATTTAATATGTAGTGTGTTGAAAATAGATTTAAAATAAAAACCTTAAAGAATTTTGAAAACTATTGGTGCAAAGTAAAAAAGAAAAGAAATTGGTAAAATTAATTCACTCTCTTTAGTGGAGAGTGAGAGTCACTATTGCACCATAAAGCAAGTGCATTTCACTTGCTCCAATAAATGCAATTTTTTCTCTTTTCTCACTTCTACTTTTATATATATGGATGTGGTTAACTATGTTAGGATTAATGTGATATTTAATTATGAATGAATTTGAGAATGGAATTACTTAATTAAAATTTACTATCAACTATCACATTCCTATTCAGCCTGTTTAGTTTAGATCACCTATTTTCCTTTGATATTTTATTTTATATTCCATTTTTTAATACGTGATATTTTTTATGACTCAATATCCAATTTAAAGTTCAACCTAATTTGGGGGACCGATCTCATCGTCCACAATCAGGGACTCAATTGAAGTCAGAGAACAAAACTCTATATGGATTGACTTATCTCAGGACATGACACATGACGTCATTAACGATAACTTGTGATGTTATTTATTATACCTATCATGAATTAAATGTAGTGAAACACGAGATCAAACATCAATATATGTAGTGAAACACGAGATCAAACATCAATATTTTTTGTTTGCAGAATCACGACTGGGATTGAACTTACCATACAGAAAAATAGTGGATTTATTGATTTTTTCGGTACGATATAGTAATAAAAAAAATTGGTATACACACCGAAAAAATTGGTATTTCGGTATCATGCCACAAATATTCCTAAAAAATTTGATATGGACGGCATGAAATGGTATAACTAAATTTATGCATGAAGCAATATCTCAATGATTTGGAATGAGACGGTATTCCAAATTTTTGGTATAAACACTATATGAAAAATAATTAAATGAATTATTTTCACAACTCTCTATAAGTTCGGCCCTTAAGATGAAATAAAATTCTTTCTTGGTATTAAAGCAAAAAAACTCACGTTCGAACCCAGATGCTGAGTTCGATTCCCGTTGAAAGCAACTCCACCAATATTATCGTGTTGCGTGTCGTCAAAATATATTAATATAAGATATACTTTAAAGTTTATTTACTTTTTGTTATTGTGTCTAATATGTTGTGCCGAACTATACATAAAAATTCATGATAACATAAATTTTTATCGTGATTTACGTATAGTCGTATCGTGTCAACATAAAAGAAGACATAAAAAATATATTGACCGTTATACATAATCCACAACCTCCTTATGTCCAACATTTTCCACAAAAACCTAACATTGAGGAAACTAAGGTAACAGTGGAAAAATTAAACTTGGTTAGCAGCAATTTGACTAGTAAACATATAATATGAATACAAGGTTAAATGTTGGAGTGTTTGATATGAACAAGAAACGTACATATTTGCGTGCAAGAAGGGATACGTTGTCAACTTGTCACAGGGTATATTTACTTTGAATTTAACTTATTTATAATGTTTCTAGGTCTAAGATATCCATTATCTACAAATATGACATATTTCCATGATAGGCTTTACTTTGAAATTAGAGCAAAATCTTTGACTTTTCTTTTCCTATTTTCAAATTTGTCAAATTTCGCGATCTGTTAATTCGAACAACGCCAAATTATGTCAAGTAAAACAAGACATCGGGCATCACACGATCAATAATAAATTCTAATAATATATCTGCACATTTTGTACGGTACGTACTTCACCTTAAGTTGAAAGAAAATACAAATTTATTTATCATCACTTTGCACGTGAATTATAAACTAAAAGAAACATATATTTTGTGTTTTAAAATAGGACGGATTCACAAATTTATTCCATGGGAGACGAAATATAAAAGTGATAAAAATTTATAATTCAAAATGAACAAAATTATTTTCACTTCATGAAATTTGACAGAATAAGAATCAAAATATATAGAAATAATGTATAAGATAAAAATACTATTTTTCTTCCATATATAGGTCTCATGTGAACTAGATTATTCTAAAAAATATTATTTAATATGCTAAAAGATATAACCGACTTCACCATGAACCACATTCACATAAGTTTTTTATATCCCTTAAATTCATACTTCCTTCGTTTTAAAGAAATTTGCACACCTAGCTGTGCATACAAATAAAAGAAATCATTTTTTAAGTAAAGTAGTGGCATACATATATATTTTTTGTGAGTGTGCACACAAATTAATTTTTTTTATTTTATACAAATTAGTATGAAACGACCAAATAAGTCATATGTCTAAACTTTTTGTGGGACGAACGGAGTATAATATAGCATGAAATACAGTCACACTTGCCAAAGCATCCTATATATTTAGACAAAATATTATGTGAATGATACTCACGGTAATCGTTACCATGAATAATAATTTATTAATATCTTATGATAAAATAACTAATACATTTACTGAAAATAACTAATACCACTTCAACTAATACTTTTAGTGAGAACAACTAATACTCTTCGAAACTAATTTCTTTAATGCAATTCAATGATACCTTTAATGTAATTACTAATATTTTTTCAAAGAAGTTTCATCGTGAATATCATAATACTTTCTTGTATATTTGAATTCATTTTCCCAAGTGATTGTTTTTTTTTTTTTTTGGGATCTTCTATTGGACTTTTGCTCTCTATATATCTCGATATAATGCTTATCAAATGTGATTACAATCATTTTGTATAGGATATATACTTATTAATTAAATATATTATTTTTGATTGAGAACCCTAATTCGCAAATGCATATTGGTGTTTGACTAGAATGAATTGGTTTGCAACTTATCTGTCAGGTTAATTATATCTAAAGCTATGAATATTCAATCATGTGCAATTAAGGAGGCAACCCGCGTTAACAGGTATATTTCTTGGTTAAATCAAAGATTATACTCCAGACTACAGTTACATTTTGTAATTTTATTATGTGATTAGTCGGTTGCATTATTAGGGCGGTTTTTAATTTTAATTATATTTGACCAAGGGCGGTTATTAATTAATATAATTAATCACTCCCATTGTAAATTATATAATTAATGCTCCTTGTTTAATTTAGACTTAGTTAGTTGTACACTTGACAGCGTTGTTTTAATAACCATATTTGATCAATCTCTAAACTAAGGCAAAGTATTAAATTTATTGTAGCTGCTAATTAGTAGTGGTGTGATTAAGCCTGTCTCCTACGCAATATCACATTAAAAAAAAATGATAACTGTTGCTAGGAGCTAGTTTATATTATAAAACAATCTATGTTTCGTAGTACAGTACGTACAATTCCTCCGGATCCTGATATATATAAACCTGATTGATGACCAAGATTGTTAAGAGTTCAGTTGAACTTCAATTCTTTCTTCACGATGATAGTTTCTTTGATACATTTATTTAATAATTTTAAAATTAACAATTTCTAGTTTAATTATTTTTATTTTTATAAAGCGATGGAAAATAATCGGTAGGTTAAGTCTAGTATTTAACATAGTGTAGGTATAGTGTGAAACATGTTGATATAAAAATCTCTTTACTTTACTTTTTAGTAGAACAATTCATACTCTTCAGTGTAAACAACGCATATTCTTTATGAAATAATCCATACCCTCCGTACCTTTCTATTCATCCTATTTATTGAAAATAAACTTTTACCCTTAAGAAACTAATACTCTTTAATGAAAACAAGTCATATTTTTTAATGAAACAAACTCATACGTCTTTATAAAAAAAAATCATATATGAATTAGTTTTATTTTATATTTTGTCATTAATATATTAAAATAATTAATATTTTTTACTTGTTTTACTAGGAAAGAGGTTCGACCTTAACCTTCCCCGCCCGTTTGTACCAATTTGTCCTTTTTTTAAAAAATAGCTTTAGTCCAAAAATTATTTTTTTTATATCAGATTTAAATCAATTTTTTTTTATAAAGACCAATTTTGATCCTCAAATCAACAGGAAAAATCAATACGACGATGTTTCGAAGTTCGAAATTGATGATTTCTGTCAAGGGTGCTGATGGCATCCGTATGTGCTAATTATATTTGATTTTTTATTCTCTATTACAAATTTATTACACATAATGGATATTTTATTTTAAAAGGTAATTCTATAAATTGTACTTATGATATATTTTATTTTAAAAAGTACTTCGAAACAACTTCGTTTCGTTTTTTTTCCAGGTTGATTTAGGACCATAATTGAACCTTGTCAGAAAACTTGAGATTGAATCTAATGAAAAATTAATTTTGAAACTATAAATATTTTGCCAATATGTTATGAGTCAATTTATAATTTAAACTCCAATTTGTTGAAGGATTAATTTTTTACATTTCTTTTTCTAAACAATAGTTTAGTCTTTTATATGAGTAAAATTGTTACTCCTCCGTCCCAATTACATAGACAGGTTGAACTTTTTACACAGATCAAAAAAATTATTGAAAAAACAATTTTTTATGGGTTAATTGCAAATAAAATCACGACATTTTTGCTAGTTGTAATTTAATCTAAACTTTTGAACCGTTGCAAATAAAACTTCAACTTTAAAATTGTTAGCAATTCTAACCAAATAGCATATTTCAATCTATCCAAAATGATGATTAATTATGTGTTGTCATCCGAACCAATCTAAACATATTAATACAATTAGTTATTCATTGTCGAGTAAGTGAAACATGATTTTCGGACAATAAAATTTTTATTTGTTGGTTCAAATTGCAACCAAATGTTAAGTTGGAGTTTTGTTTGAAAAATTCAAAAGTTTAGATTAGATTGCAATTTGCAAATTTTATTTTATTTTATTTGCAATTAACTAATTTCAAGACCATGGGATAATTTATGTTCGTAAGCAGGAATATATAGCACACAAAACCATATATATATATATATATATATATATATGTACAATTTAATTTCTTTTCTTTTCAAAATATAAAATTTCACTTTGTCTAGAGAGCAAGTCTTTTATTTTTTCTCGAATGTTAATTAAATTGATTTCTTCTTGCTCTAGCAGTAGGGGTATGATGAGGAAACAGAAAAATATTGGTGGGGGGTGGGGGGGAGTTCAATGGTGAGAGACAAAGCTCCATTCCGTCCGCACAAGTTTGTATTTCATTATTCCAGCAACAATCTACTCCTGAGATTTGAATGCAAGCACAACACTAATTCCAGGAACTGTGCTGGAAATAACCATCCACGTGCTCATTCCCTTATTTTACATGGATCTGCAACTCAAACTTGCTCTTCATTTAATTGCTCTTTAAATTAATCAAATTTCTTGTATATTGTGAGAAATTAAATTAATTATATATATATATGTATATTTGACATTGGTGCCCGATACTTAATTTATTCCTACACATAAACCACTAACCAACTCCATCACCACCATCATCCGTGTTTCCATCAATTTGGTCGTTTTATATTAACATCATTTTAATCGTTTAAAATGAAAATTAGCTAGCACAATGATTAATTTATGATAAATGCAATGGATAACGGATTAGCAAATTAAGAAGCACGCATTTCTCTGATGTTTAAAATTTCCATTTTCACGGAAGGACGTAGTAATATTTTCTATGTTCTCTAAAATATGCAATTAATGCATGACTCTAGCTAGTTAGGAATATCAGATATGATGATTGCAAATTATAAATGTATTGAACATGACTTTGCCCCTTGGATATTTTTGACCCTTACCTATACAAATGGGTAGATATTTATCCCCACAATCCCATTTTCGGCAAGACATTGGTCTACTATTCTTAAGTGTATGTGTGCTACACAAAAACTTAAATGTAATCAACTGCAAAAAAACATGATACTTATTACTACTGTTGTTTAAGCCATTTTAATTAGTTCATGATTACCTGATAATGTAAAAATACAATATTTTTTTGGGAAAAAAACATTTACTACAATATATTTACAACTGCCAATTTGTTTAATACATACACCCATAATAATGCACTAATTAATAAAATACTCTGAATAACAACAAAAGCAAAGTGGTCAATTCCCTGCAACATTATCACACACAATTAAACAAATATATTTACAAACATAAATTATTATTTAGCTAGAAAAATAAAATATAAAACATGCATATGCTGCACTACCCCTACTAGCTCTAGCTTTTTAGGTCACGTAGTGTGTCTGCAAAACAGTGGGAGTTGCCGAGCCCGCCGGCAGCCCGTCGTTGTCGTAGACCAACATTTTTACCGGAAACGGGCCGCCTGGTTGGCTGACGCACGCCACAGTCCAAGCCCGAGAAGAGACCACAGCCTGTGACCGCTGACGTGGCTCCCTGGGGCCCACAGGCAACACCCGCTGCTGAGCCTTAACGACGTGTGTGGGCCACCCCTTGTTCCCTTCTCCCACTGCAACTCTGAAATTACGTGATTGCCCCCACGCGTCCCATTTACCCTTCTTGCCCTCCCTGCGTCTGACTTTCTTCTCACAATGCACGTTTTATGCCTTTGGCCCCACCGTGACGTGTCACCCGACGTGGCACCACTGTTCCCCCTATATATATCGCTTCCCACTACTCCAACTTCTCACCACCTTCTTTCTGGAAAAAACAACTTCTCTCTCTACCCCCTCAAACAAACACGTACTCTCCTATAATTTCTCTCTCTCTCTAGGCTTCCTCTTTTTATACCAATGGCGGTTGACTCAATTCTCTCATCTCCATTGGGCCCTCCGGCATGCGAGAAAGACGCAAAGGCCCTTCAATTCATCGAAGAGATGACCCGAAATGCCGACCCGGTCCAAGAAAATGTGCTGGCCCAAATCCTTGCCCGAAATGCTCAAACCGAATATCTTAAAAGTTTCAACCTTAACGGAGCCACGGATCGTGAGACTTTCAAATCTAAAATCCCCATGGTTACCTACGAAGATCTCCAGCCGTTGATCCAAAGGATCGCTAACGGCGACCGTTCTCCCATTCTATCTTCTCACCCCGTCTCTGAATTCCTGACCAGGTACTTAATTAATCATCTCTTAATTCATGATTAAAATATGTTAAACAAAACTGTATTAGTACACATGAACTAATCCTCTTTTCCCCCTTTACTGAACAGCTCTGGAACTTCAGCTGGAGAAAGAAAACTGATGCCAACTATCAAAGAAGAATTGGATCGTCGTCAGCTTCTCTACAGCCTTCTCATGCCTGTTATGAACTTGTGAGTATACATACAAACATACAATCAATAATATAAATATCCGGGTTTTTGGACTATTTCTCACAGGAATTGCATGTTTTAATGAAACAGATACGTGAAGGGACTAAACAAGGGCAAAGGGCTTTACTTCTTGTTCATCAAGTCCGAGACCAAGACTCCGGGTGGGCTATTGGCCCGACCCGTCCTCACAAGCTACTACAAGAGCGAACACTTCAAGACCCGCCCATACGACCCGTACAACGTCTACACCAGCCCGAACGAGACCATCCTCTGCCCCGACTCATTCCAAAGCATGTACACTCAGATGCTGTGCGGCCTCTACGAGCGCGAACAGGTGCTCCGGGTCGGAGCGGTCTTCGCCTCCGGCCTCCTCCGGGCCATCCGGTTTCTCCAGCTGAATTGGCAACAGTTGGCCGAGGACATCAGGACCGGGTCCCTCAACCCGAAAGTGACGGACCCGTCAATCCGCGAGTGCATGACCCGGATTGTTCGGCCCGACCCGGAGCTGGCGGATTTTATTGACAAGGAATGCTCCAAGGAAGATTGGGAGAGGATTATTACCAGAATTTGGCCAAACACCAAATATCTAGATGTGATAGTGACGGGCGCTATGGCCCAGTACATTCCAACCCTGGATTACTATAGTGGCGGATTGCCGAAAGCCTGTACCATGTACGCTTCTTCCGAGTGCTATTTCGGGCTCAATCTCAACCCCATGTGCAAGCCCTCCGAAGTTTCCTACACCATCATGCCAAACATGGCCTACTTCGAGTTCCTCCCGCACGAGCCCAACTCAACTCGCGACTCGCCCTCCAGACTCGTTGACCTGGCCGACGTTGAAATCGGGAAGGAGTACGAGCTCGTAATCACGACCTACGCGGGCCTGTGCCGCTACCGAGTCGGCGACATCCTCCGAGTCACCGGGTTCCACAACTCGGCCCCGCAGTTCCAGTTCGTGAGACGTAAGAACGTCCTACTCAGCATTGACTCGGACAAGACGGATGAAGCTGAATTACAAGCTGCTGTAGACAACGCGTCGCGGCTCCTGCGTGGACTCAACACGAGTGTGGTCGAGTACACCAGCTACGCTGACACCAAGACCATTCCGGGCCACTACGTCATATATTGGGAGTTGCTTGTTAAGGACTCCACCAACTCGCCCAGTGCTGAAATGCTCGACCAATGCTGTCTAGCTATGGAGGAATCGCTCAACTCGGTGTACCGCCAATGCCGAGTCTACGACAACTCAATAGGCCCACTCGAGATCCGAGTCGTGCGAAACGGCACCTTCGAAGAGCTAATGGATTACGCAATTTCAAGGGGGGCATCGATTAACCAATACAAAGTCCCAAGGTGTGTTAGCTTTACACCAATCATGGAGCTTCTTGACTCGCGAGTCGTGTCAACACACTTCAGCCCATCATTGCCGAAATGGACCTCCGAACGACGTCGGTAAAAGGGTAAAAAGGTAAAAACCCACAAGAAGAAGTCAATGGCACGAAAGAAAGATTCCTTAGTTTTTTTTTTTTTTTTTTAATCGATTAAGTTTAATTTTTCTTCTTTTTTTGTTTTTGTAATTGCGATTAGGTGTGTAAAGTAGAAAGGGATGTCTGGAAAGTTAGGTCATGTAAAATGATGTAATATTTTCAGGCCTGTTCAATGAACTGAACTTGTTAATGGTTCTTTCGTTCAAGTAACTAACATCATGACATTGTTGACGTTTTGTTATATGCTACGTCTTTATCCCCCCTTTATTGTTTTCTGATGGCTTGATTATGTCAACACATGATATATATGATGATAAAGAATTAAGGGGTTTTTTTCGTCAGTGTTAGGCAATTATTTGAGTTCTCAAGATAGAACTTATAACTTTTTAATGCTTATCATAACAAACAGTCATTTCAATAACATCACATATATATTCCGTTGCCTTCTTTTATTATTTTGAATGAGACACTCAGTTTGTATAATATATATGATGTGGTTATTGATGTGAACTGGTGATGAAATTCAACTTAACAAGTTATTAAAATACCTCCGGCCGAGTTGAGTACCTATATTTTATATCATCAACGTATATATATAAATTGAATTTATTGTGTCTCTTCCTGCATAAATTAATCACTGAAGAAGAATATTGATCTAACTAGAACCAATTAGCTAGCGTGGTAAGAACGCTACCTTGTAGTTAGAGCGTCGTAATATATGTATTATTATATGTTAAATTTTTGTAATGACTTAAAATCATGGGTCTAACTAGTAGGAAACATGGCTGGAATTTTCTAAAACACAATGATATATATAATATATCTTCTACACGTAACATAAGACTGCATTTTAGATGACCACCTATTTCATTTTGATAGATTCAATATCTTATGTTACGTACACTACTATATATACATGACACATGGCCTTTTGATAATTTTGTTTTAATAGTATAATTTATGATGGCATCTGTTAAAAATAGTGAAATAGAAGATTAGTTCTGAAGTTCTTCTTTTAATTTTCTATATATTTCTTATTTTATGTATCATTCACTCTAGAAGTATATATATAAATATTCCAAAATATAATTATTTAACAGAAAATTGTACAGTAGTAAACGTGAACAAATAAATGTACATAGAGTACATTTTGCTAGGTGAATTGAGTGTTGATAAAAAAATGTATACACAAATAAATAAAGTCATAATTGATTATTATATTATTTGTTGTGGGGGTATTAAATTCTGTACACATTTTAAGGATGAAAATGATATAAATATCACGAGGACACAACATAGATAATTAGAGATATATACCTGGGCGCATGCCATGCATTAAACATCGCATGTGAAAGCTTCATTTATATTTATTATGTATAAAATTAGAAATTCAATTCATGGAATTGAGAGCACTTCAATCATATCGTCCCAAAACTGTAGAGACTATTTTCTCAACTATATTCGCCATTTAATTGTTTAAATTAACGAGTGCATTAATGATACGTTAAATTAAAACATAAATGAGATTACATACTTACATACATGTACAAAGTATTATATAAATGCAAATACCTATATGCATCTCATTCACTTTACGCCACTAATACTATATATTATTTGTAAATTTAAAAAAAAAATTGCTAAGATATACGGTGCGGAATAAATCCACGAGACGTCTCATATATTACTAAAAAGTGGAATTTATATGCAATTAATTACATTCAAATCAAGAACATTCAAAAAGTCGGTACAATCCAAAGCCCATAAAAAAGATAATCCTATAAAGTTGAGACAAGGCCACTTTACCTGTAAATTGCAGACAAAGTAAAATGACATAAAGATAAAAGCCTTTGCCTCCTGGTAAAAGTTGAAACTTTAATGATAATTGAGGTACATTTAGTGGAACCTCATTTATCTGTGTCTATTGTGTTAACTGTAACCACTTTCTATTTATAATGTGTGCACTTACCGACATTTTATTTAGAAAACAAGTACAAATTAGGATTCAGTTTTATCTTAATCAGGGCTAACTTTTGTACTATATATCTTAATTATTTCAAAATGATATTTCATTCTGCATCTAATTATTTATAATAATTAGTAAGAATTTTATTAAAACTAACTTCTTGATGAAATTAAATACATAAAATAAAAATGTCATTAAAAATAATTGCATGCAAGTTTTCTTTTTAATCATCACTAGTTTTTCTTTTTTGAAAAAATGTGACACAAACACATGACCTTTAGGTCATAAATAGTAATACTCTAACCAACTTGAACTATCATATTTTCATTTTCACTTAAGCAGTTTAGTAGGCTGTGGTTATCATTAATCAACAATAATGTCTCAAAATCTTTACTAAAAAGTATTTTTTTTTAATTGTGCTTAATATATATCCCAGCTCCATCTTGAAATAATTTTCACACTTTCCTTTTTTTTATTTGTCTTGAACTAACTTTTCGACGTTAAAAATGAAAAATTCTCTATAAACTCTACCTCACAATCTTTTCAATTTCACACTTTTTTTTTTTTTGTCTTGATATATCTTTTCCACGTTAAAAAAATAATAATGTAATTATTTTTTGACCCAAACACAAACATGCACAATCTTTTCCTTACCTTATACATTAAAATCTATAAAGTTGTCCCAAAAATCTCTATTAATTCCTCGATTTTTTAAATGTTCTTGCCCTCCCCTATAAAAGTGATTTTGGGACCGGGTGTGTATCAATGTTGCTTGAAATTGCTTCTAGTCTATGCTAATATTACAGAACTATTCATAGTATTTTCATTATACATACGGCTCTTCTAAGGTATAAAAAACGAAAAAGAAAAATTGAGAGATAAATTAAAATTGTAATGCTTGCTCTATTATTATCAATTAAAGTACTATAGTTTTCGGTAGTATTAGATCTTGACAGAGGATATAATATTAGAGGTAGCATGTGGCGGCAATTAATACACATTCTCTGAAAGAAATGCCTCAAGACTCGAATATTTGACCAAATTGGAAAATTATTATACTAAATTAACAGTGATTTTTTTTTTTTTGGATCATCAGTAATTTTTTATTGTATAAATGATAAAAACAACACTCCACTACCTTTAACTTTTAATTCATACAATTTTAAAAAAATGTTATTCATTTTCTTATTTATTATTTTACCTCAAAAATCAACATACGAGATACAACGCACTATATATATATATATATATATATGTATATATTATAATGAATAAATATATTTGAAAAAAGAATAAAAAAATTTGAAAAATTTATTCTAGGGAGGGAGTACTTAATAAGTGTCAAAGATGCCAGTGAGATCGAATAACATCACATAGGTACAAGGTAGCTTTCCACTCTAAATTCCACATCTAAGTATGTTAAGCGCAGATGACTAAAAAATATTAGCAAATTGTATTTATCATACCAAGTAACCTACACAAATTAAATGATTCATAAATTATAACCGTATAATATAACGTAACATATAATAATTAATGAAAAGTTACATAAATGAATAGAGCTGATATCAAAGAGACCATGTAAGCCCACAAGACTGAAACTCATACGTGGTCCAATAATTATGCTCTTTGTCTATTCTTTTCATTTTTCTAATGATATAATAATTTCTTCTCTTGACCTTCTTGAGGGTGGGGCGGGGCGTGGGGTAGTGGTTGGTTATACGCTTAGGGTTTACCTGTATAGCAGATAAATAATATTTCATGTCGGGACAGGGGTGGGGGCCTTGGGGGCGAGGGCTTCACCTTTTGCTACAGGATAAATAATATTTCTATGGTCCGCTGAGTCACCATGATTTACCTCCTCCACCCAATCCTGTCGGGCCAGGGGTGGAGGCCCTGGAGGCGAGGGCAGTAAAGATAAATAATATTTCTTGATGTTTTAAACGCGACTATATAGGCACAAATCTTTCATTTTTCCAGGTCTTCTTTAATTAATTATACATACAATTCTCAATAATCAATAAAAAGTCTCTCAGCTCGTATATTAGTGTATTTATCTACGTTTCATGAATAATAACATAAATAAATAATTATCAATGGTCTAAAAATAGTTGCCTGTTAAAATTCGAAAACTGTCCCCTCCTTTAGGCCGCTAACCGGACATAAGGCAGCAAACTTTAATATTGCCGGCCACCTTGGCTTATCTTCTCCGAACACTTCTTTTGATCATTATTACCATAAAAAGCATTCAAATCTACATCTCTTTTATTTTTTGCCTCTCAATCTAGCTAGCTAATTGTGGTCTTTTTTTAATTATTATATTTTGGACACATTCTAGTATGTTCATGAACCTAAATGTTATTATGTGATTTTTGTTAAATCTTTCCAAATAATTGAAAGCTTGGATCTGCCAATTAGCTTTTAGTGTTTTCGTCTTTCCATGAAAATTATATGCGACTTATTAATGTTTCGGGAAGCTTGCTAGCTGTTGACTGTTGCTACAGCCTACAATGAATATAGCTAGGTAGAAATCCGAAATGATGAATTTTCTCCTTAGCGCAGTTCTAATTGCTAAATGGATAAAATCCGATCAACATATTTATTACCTTTAAAAAAAACTATAATAACACTTTTGGATACAAATAAATAATTATACTAGCTTTAAGGCTTATTTGTGCATTAATTATATACTTATGGAATGTAAGTTCAATATATATATAGGAGTATGAATTTATTACTCCATTTACTTATAATAAGCCTCTCATTGTAAATAGGAGTATTAGTTAATGAGTAAGCATCATACTCTTAAATTTCATGCCTTCGCCACTAGGTCAAGGAGTTACTATAATATATTTTTATTACATAGTGATTTTAGTTTATTAATTTAATAGTACTAATGTATGCCTATAATGATATAAATTTTGGAAGATTTTGTGTTGATGAAATATTCACAATGTATTGGCCGTGGATTGTTCATGTTCAATTCATTGACTTGAGTGTAGCTTTTTAGAAAAGGATGCAGACATTCAACTCAATAATTTGAGTGTAACTTCTTGGAAAACGGTGTAGATATTTTATCAAGATTTTGAAAATAATTAAAATATATATATGAAATGGGTAAAATAGAAAGGGATAAAAAGAAAAATGCCCATTTTTATAATATTAAAAGTTTTTTGTCAATTTTCCAAAATCACCCCCATTGATACGAATCAGTTTGAGCCACTAAGGTTCATTGTATTTTTAAAACTAACTTAAGGATATGATGTCGTTACCCTTTATTCATGTAAAAGCTGGCCAGATCCTTTTAGGAACAGATTATTTTGTTATCCTTTCCTGAACAGATTATTTTGTTATCCTTTCCTGTGCTGAGATGGATTATGGATAAGATTACATCATTCGGTTTTGGGGATATATTAGTAATTATATGTTCTACTGTCTTTAATAATAATTTTGGATAATTGGTTCCTAGGTATGATTTTTAGTAAGTCAAAGTAATAGTGTCATAATTATCATGTCTAGTTGAGTTTGTTTGTTAACTTTTGCTCATGCATTTGACAACAAAAAAGGGGTCATAATTCACATTAAGAAATATGATAAAGATATTTGTTACAGCAGGAAATATCCTCGCCTGACAGAAGATCGGATTCCTAAAGATACACTGACCCGACAAGATCGAGAGTCTACATCAGAAAATAGTGTTTAATGTATTATAGGTCTACTGTTGATCTTTATATTAATAATTGTAATAAATCCCTAAATAAAGGGTTGAGACGAATTTATGGCCACTTTTGGGCCTTTGGGGGTGAACCTCTATAAATAGGGGGTCACCCCCTCATTGTAAGGGATCCCACTTTTCTCTCATTCCTCATATATCCAAGAAACTCTAATATTCGTGGGAAGAACGAAAGTTCTTCCCCAACCGTTCGTGTTCGTTTATTATTGATTGTTTGTCGGGCATAACCCAATAGCCACATAAATCTACCCGTACGAAAATGTCTGTCAACAATTTGGCGCTAGAAGAAGGGAAAAATCTCGGAAATTATTCGAAGATTTTCGGGAAAACCTTCAAATCTTCAACTATTTTTCAAAACACCTTCAAATCTTCAAAGCAATCTTCAAAACATCTTCAAATCCTCACCAAAAACATCTTAGTGTTCATCTCCAAATATTCAAACATTCATTAAGAACAACTTCAAATATTTATTCAGAGACCCAGAATAGTTACATATATACATTCAAACATATATTCTCAAGTTTTCATCAAACAACCGAACCACACTGTTCCATATTCAGTCCCTCAAGGAAAGATCCAAAACAAAAAATTCAAGTTCGTTTCATATGCTACAGCAACAACTAGCAAAAAAGAAGAAGAAGAAATGTATTTGGAGCCTCCGTGTCCAGTCACGGCGGAGCTCCGGTGCCGACCTCACCACCGTCCTTCATATCCATAGATCCACGCAACCGTGTGGGGATTTCCCAAGTGAATTCAGTGTTTTCTGCTTCGGATTCCCTCAGCCTGCCTTGGTTGGTGTGCCAGCTTTTCCACAGCCTTTTGGCACGTTTCCCAAGACGTTGAAAAGTCAAGGATTCCGGCCTCGATCGGAGCACCGCCCGAGGCCGATACCCGTCTACCCGCGGAGGCTCGGTAGCCTCCGGTCGCTGCCCGCGGTTGCACGCAGTCGATGCCGCGTCCGCCTCAAAGCCGTCCTAACAGCCCGCCTCCTAGCGACCTCACAACAGCCTGCCCGCATCACTCACCCGCAAAGCACACGCTGCCCGGGGCATGGCCTCCCCGCCACTGCCGCCGATCGGAGCCAATCTCCCCGCACGGCAGCCTCCCCGCGCTGCCCAGCTTTCCCGCACCACCGGGTCTCGGCCTCGACCGCCGCCTCTGCGTCGCCGCCATCCGTCACAGCCCACCGCGTACCCAAGTCGGTACCCGCGACGCCGCCCATCGTGCGGCCGAAACCGCACGGCCAATCTGGCCTCCCCGCTTCTTCGCACCAGCCGACGCATCGTGCCCGCACCGAGCGCAGCCGCGATCGCCTTCGCCGACTGTGGCTCCTCGCTCACCGGCCTCAGCCACTGGGGGGCGACCACCGAACCTCCGGTTTCCGCCGCGACCGCCTCCCCGAATCGCCAACTCACTGCTCGCCGCCAATCGTCGTCCAGGTCTTCCCGCAAGGCCACCACCGCGCGCCTCCCCGCACCAACGGGCGCAACCATCGCCCAGCGGCTAACACTCCGGCATCGCCGCCGCTCTCGTGATTCAGCGGGGGCACTTGAGTTCCCAATTTGGAGATTGGGGCTTGGCTTTTTTCCCCTTATGGCCCATATCAGGATTTGTCGGCCATGTTATTAGAGTTATTGGGCCAATTTTATTTAGAATAGTTGGGCCCAATATTTTGTATATTAACTAATGGGCCATGGATTATTAGGACAGCTTGCAGGCTGCATTAGTAGGCCAGACCGGTATTAATTAAATTGTTGGGTGTCCTTTTTCTTTAATGAAAGGAAAGGCCCAGGTTAAAAAAAAAAAAAAAAAAAAAAAACGGACAGCAGCTTCTGAGACGGGCATCCAGAGCCTCTCCATCAACGAAAAATCTACGGGCAGTCCTTTGCCCACTCACATCAGGTTTATTCCGATAATTTCTTTTAATATATTGCAATTCGCAAATTTCATATAAATTAAAAGCGGGGGCATATATTCATATTTCAAAAATTCAAAGCGAGGCAATTTTTGAAATTCAATTTTCATTTAATATTTCCTTTTAATATATATCGCAACTCGTAAGTTTTCATATATATTAAAAGGCGGGGGCATGGATATACATATCCTACTCATTTTGTGATATCAAAAAATCAAAAAATAAATTATTTGACACTGAGTATTATTAAATACAGTCAGTTGTTTAAAACTTCGAATACAATTTCGAAAAAAATCATTAAGGTTGCTCACCGAATAAATAACTCAATATTTAAAACATGGTCACACCTTTCGACTACAAACATTCGTCCGCCTTCATAGGCGTTGACCGGTCCGCCTTCTAGGCGTCGACATTCCGCCTAGATTGGCGAAGTAATCCGTCTTCTCGACGTCGATTAGTCCGCCCTTTCAGGCGTTGACGTATCGATTAGTTCGCCTTCACCGGCGTCAACTAATCTACTTCTCGAGTTAATCCGCCTTCTCGGCGTCGACATTCCGCCTAGATTGGCGAAGTAATCCGTCTTCTCGACGTCGATTAGTCCGCCCTTTCAGGCGTTGACGTATCGATTAGTTCGCCTTCACCGGCGTCAACTAATCTACTTCTCGAGTTAATCCGCCTTCTCGGCGTCGACATTCCGCCTAGATTGGCGAAGTAATCCGTCTTCTCGACGTCGATTAGTCCGCCCTTTCAGGCGTTGACGTATCGATTAGTTCGCCTTCACCGGCGTCAACTAATCTACTTCTCGAGTTAATCCGCCTTCTCGGCGTCGACATTCCGCCTAGATTGGCGAAGTAATCCGTCTTCTCGACGTCGATTAGTCCGCCCTTTCAGGCGTTGACGTATCGATTAGTTCGCCTTCACCGGCGTCAACTAATCTACTTCTCGAGTTAATCCGCCTTCTCGGCGTCGACATTCCGCCTAGATTGGCGAAGTAATCCGTCTTCTCGACGTCGATTAGTCCGCCCTTTCAGGCGTTGACGTATCGATTAGTTCGCCTTCGCCGGCGTCAACTAATCTACTTCTCGAGTTAATCCGCCTTCTCGGCGTCGACATTCCGCCTAGATTGGCGAAGTAATCCGCCCGATCGGCGTTGATTAATCCGCCTTCTCGGCGTCGACATTCCGCCTAGATTGGCGAAGTAATCTGCCCGATCGGCGTTGATTAATCCGCCTTCTCGGCGTCGACATTCCGCCTAGATTGGCGAAGTAATCCGCCCGATCGGTGTTGATTAATCCGCCTTTTAGGCGTCGACATTCCGCCTAGATTGGCGAAGTAATCCGTCTTCTCGACGTCGATTAGTCCGCCCTTTCAGGCGTTGACGTGTCGATTAGTTCGCCTTCACCGGCGTCAACTAATCCACTTCTCGAGTTAATCCGCCTTTTAGGCGTCGACATTCCGCCTAGATTGGCGAAGCAATCCGCCCGATCGGCGTCGATTAATCCGCCTTTTAGGCGTCGACATTCCGCCTAGATTGGCGAAGTAATCCGCCCGATCGGCGTTGATTAATCCGCCTTCTCGGTGTCGACATTCCGCCTAGATTGCCGAAGCAATCCGCCCGATCGGCGTTGATTAATCCGCCTTTTAGGCGTCGACATTCCGCCTAGATTGGCGAAGTAATCCGCCCAATCGGCGTTGATTAATCCGTCTTCTCGGCGTCGACATTCCGCCTAGATTGGCGAAGTAATCCGCCCGATCGGCGTTGATTAATCCGCCTTCTCGGCGTCGACATTCCGCCTAGATTGGCGAAGTAATCCGCCCGATCGGCGTTGATTAATCCGCCTTCTCGGCGTCGACATTCCGCCTAGATTGGCGAAGTAATCCGCCCGATCGGTGTTGATTAATCCGCCTTCTCGGCGTCGACATTCCGCCTAGATTGGCGAAGTAATCCGCCCGATCGGCGTTGATTAATCCGCCTTCTCGGCGTCGACATTCCGCCTAGATTGGCGAAGTAATCCGCCCGATCGGCGTTGATTAATCCGCCTTTTAGGCGTCGACATTCCGCCTAGATTGGCGAAATAATCCGTCTTCTCGACGTCGATTAGTCCGCCTCTCAGGCGTTGACGTACTGATTAGTTCGCCTTCACCGGCGTCAACTAATCTACTCGAGCTAATCCGCCTCTTAGGCGTCGACATTCCGCCTAGATTGGCGAAGTAATCCGTCTCCTCGACGTCGATTAGTCCGCCTTTCGGGCGTAGACGTATTGATTAGTTCGTCTTCACAGGCGTCAACTAGTCTACTCGAGTTAATCCGCCTTTTAGGCGTCGACATTCCGCCTAGATTGGCGAAGTAATCCGTCTCCTCGACGTCGATTAGTCCGCCTTTCGGGCGTAGACGTATTGATTAGTTCGTCTTCACAGGCGTCAACTAGTCTACTCGAGTTAATCCACCTTTTAGGCGTCGACAATCCGCCTGGAGTGGCGAAGTAATCCGTCTCCCCGACGTCGATTAGTCCGTCTTTCAGGCGTAGACATATTGATTAGTTCGCCCTCACAGGCGTCAACTAATCTACTCGAGTTAATCCGCCTTTTAGGCGTCGACAATCCGCCTGGAGTGGCGAAGTAATCCATCTCCCCGACGTCGATTAGTCCGCCTTTCAGGCGTAGACGTATTGATTAGTTCGCCTTCACAGGCGTCACCTAATCTACTCGAGTTAATCCGTCTTTTAGGCGTCGACAATCCGCCTGTAGTGGCGAAGTAATCCGTCTCCCCGACGTCGATTAGTCCGCCTTTCAGGCGTAGACGTATTGATTAGTTCGCCTTCACAGGCGTCAACTAATCTACTCGAGTTAATCCGTCTTTTAGGCGTCGACAATCCGCCTGTAGTGGCGAGGTAATCCGTCTCCTCGACGTTGATTAGTCCACCTTTCTGGCGTTGACGTATTGATTAGTTCGCCTTCACAGGCATCAACTAATCTACTCGAGTTAATCCGCTTTTTAGGCGTCGACAATCCGCCTGTAGTAGCGAGGTAATCCGTCTCCTCGACGTTGATTAGTCCGTCTTTCTGGCGTTGACGTATTGATTAGTTCGCCTTCACCGGCGACAACCAATCCCTTTCTCGAGTTAATCCGCCTTTTAGGCGTCGACAATCCGCCTGGAGTGGCGAAGTAATCCGTCTCCCCGACGTCGATTAGTCCGCCTTTCAGGCGTAGACGTATTGATTAGTTCGCCTTCACAGGCGTCACCTAATCTACTCGAGTTAATCCGTCTTTTAGGCGTCGACAATCCGCCTGTAGTGGCGAAGTAATCCGTCTCCCCGACGTCGATTAGTCCGCCTTTCAGGCGTAGACGTATTGATTAGTTCGCCTTCACAGGCGTCAACTAATCTACTCGAGTTAATCCGTCTTTTAGGCGTCGACAATCCGCCTGTAGTGGCGAGGTAATCCGTCTCCTCGACGTTGATTAGTCCACCTTTCTGGCGTTGACGTATTGATTAGTTCGCCTTCACAGGCGTCAACTAATCTACTCGAGTTAATCCGCTTTTTAGGCGTCGACAATCCGCCTGTAGTGGCGAGGTAATCCGTCTCCTCGACGTTGATTAGTCCGTCTTTCTGGCGTTGACGTATTGATTAGTTCGCCTTCACCGGCGACAACCAATCCCTTTCTCGAGTTAGTCCGCCTTCTCGGCGTTGATTAGTCCGCCTTTTATGCGTTGACATATTGATTAGTTCGCCTTCACCGGCGTCAACTAATCTGCCTCTCAAGACGATCCGTCACTCGGTCTTGATAAGTTCGCCTTCACCGGCGTCAACTAATCCGCCTCTCGGCGTGGATCCAGTCCGCATGTTAAGCGTTGACTTTCCGCCTTACTAGGCGAGGTATTGTTTGGTTCGTCCTCACCGGCGTTAACTAATCTATTCTCTGCATCGTGAAGTCGCTGCCCGTCAATCGGCTAAAAGCACTTCACTCATTAACCTGTTGGTTAATCTTTTAAGCGGTTGTTAAATCAATCCCATCTTCATGAAGTCGCTGCCCGATCATCGGCTAAAGCACTTCACTCATTAACCTGTTGGTTAATCTTTTAAGCGGTTGTTAAATCAATCCCATCTTCGTGAAGTCGCTGCCCGATCATCGGCTAAAGCACTTCACTCATTAACCTGTTGGTTAATCTTTTAAGCGGTTGTTAAATCAATCCCATCTTCGTGAAGTCGCTGCCCGATCATCGGCTAAAGCACTTCACTCATTAACATGTTGGTTAATTTTTTAAGCGGTTGTTAAATCAATCACATCTTCGTGAAGTCGCTGCCCGATCATCGGCTAAAGCACTTCACTCATTAACCTGTTGGTTAATCTTTTAAGCGGTTGTTAATTCAATCTCATCATCGTGAAGTTGCTGCCCGTCTATCGGCTAAGGCATTCCACTCATTAATCTGTTGATTTATCTTTTAATTGATTATTAAGTCAATCTGTTGTCCGTGAAGTCGCTACCCGCAAGAGGCCTAAGCACTTCATTAATTTATCATCGCGGTCCTTACCGCCCTATTACTAAAATCAATGTCGGTCAGCGGCAAGAACTCTTTATTAATTGAACGTCACGGTACCCGACCCGGGGGCACTACGGAAGATCGTACCCCACCTAACCCGACCAATTTGTTTGAGGTTTGACTATTCGAAGGTTACACGGAAGATTCGCCCATCACGGACCCTGTTGTCGAAGATTTCTCCGGGGCATCCGAGCTATCTTGTTTTCAGGCTCGGGGGCAAAACCTATTTGAAGTACAGATCAAGATCGAACTCTGGCCGCAATCAGAGCCCAATCTTGGGGGCAATTGTTACAGCAGGAAATATCCTCGCCTGACAGAAGATCGGATTCCTAAAGATACACTGACCCGACAAGATCGAGAGTCTACATCAGAAAATAGTGTTTAATGTATTATAGGTCTACTGTTGATCTTTATATTAATAATTGTAATAAATCCCTAAATAAAGGGTTGAGACGAATTTAGGGCCACTTTTGGGCCTTTGGGGGTGAACCTCTATAAATAGGGGGTCACCCCCTCATTGTAAGGGATCCCACTTTTCTCTCATTCCTCATATATCCAAGAAACTCTAATATTCGTGGGAAGAACGAAAGTTCTTCCCCAACCGTTCGTGTTCGTTTATTATTGATTGTTTGTCGGGCATAACCAAAATAGCCACATAAATCTACCCGTACGAAAATGCCTGTCAACAATATTACAGGTTGTTTGGCTGAATTGATACACTTTATTTTCAATAATTTCAATAAGAATTCTTATATTTCTGTCCATTGATATTAATTTTTGAATTATTGTTTTTGTTATGGAAGATAGTTTTATTTGAAGATTTTCAACAAATTGTGGTTGAGGATCATATGAAATTACCATTATATTTTTTGACGATTTTCGCTGAGTGTCATTCACTATGTGTAGATTGAAAATGAATCTCATAATAATCTTGAAATTTTGAAAAAAAGAAAAAAGAAAAAAAAAAACCTCTCTACCCGTCCCAAGGTAAGCATTACATTGTGCCATTAAAGACGTCCCAAAATAAATTTTACTACATTTTTATTTTAAGAATAATTAATATTAAAAAACACGTATTTTATCTTCTTTTTTTTATCACTATATTTCAACCACCAATTCTACTTGAACTACTATTTTTTTTTTTTAAATATGTAAAAAACAAATACTTTGTACTTGGGTTGGGACAAGGGAGTACATCATTTTCTAACTTATTTATGGCACTCATAGTAAGCTTGTGGCTGTATTTCTGAAAATTTAACTGCCACATATTGATGCTATTGATGATGCCTTGGGGTTGGAAACAGGTGAAATCATCAGAAGGAATGAACTAATGGCAAATTTGTTTAGAGACCAAAAATGGAGAGTCAGCATGCTTACACAAAAAGCATGGTTGAAGTGGATCAAGGAGGGAGATGCTAATTCAAGATATTTTCACAATTTTATCAACTGAAGAAGGAAAAGTAACGAGATAGTGGGGGTAAGTATTAACGGGCAATGGTTAGAGGAAGTAAGTGAAGTAAAGAAGGGTGTTTTCGAGTTCTTCAAGAGTCATTTTCAGAAGAAAAAAGGGGGGGGGGGGGGTCTGAGGCCTACTCCTGCTCACAATTTCTGCTACAAAAGGCTGTCAGAGTTGGATAATCAATTCCTCGTATCCCCCTTCCTCGAGGATGAGATTAAGGAGGCACTCGATTCTTGCGAGAGAGCGAAGAGTCCAGGACCGGATGGGTTCAATTTCAATATGCTAAAGGAGTCATGGGAATTGTTCAAGACTGATATTTTGCAAATGATGAAGGAATTCCATGAAAATGGAAAGTTGGTAAGAGGTATTAACCCTTCTTTCATTGTACTCATTCCCAAGAAGGAGGAAACTTGTGGGCTAGGGGATTACATGCCAATCTCTTTGAGGCAGGGTATACAAGATAATCTCAAAGGTGCTGGCGAAAAGATTGAGTTGCGTGCTAGAGTCAATTATTTTAGAAAATCAAAGTGCATTCATTGGGGGCAGACACATCCTGGGCAGTGTAGTGATGCTGAATGAAGCTATTGATGAAGCAAGAAAAAGGAAGCTCGAAAGGGTGTTTCTAAAGATAGACTTCGAGAAAGCATATGATTCGGTGGATTAGAACTTTCTTGATACTTTGATGGAAAGATTCAATTTCCATCTGAGATGGAGAGGATGGATCATGGAGTGTGTCTCCACAGCATCGGCATCAGTGCTCGTGAACGGTGACTTGAACGCAAAATACTAGCTATACTAGTAGTTACCCCACAAGAGTATGGGATCCCTGTAGTATTGGCAAGTATAGGGACCAAGTAGTATCGAATCCAAGTGAAAGTGTGTATGCGAGTAAATCCCTGGAGATATAAGTCTCGTAGCTAATATGAATGTATGTTATGGGATTGAAAATTGTATTATACTACTCTATACTAATAATTAAGTTAAACTACATAACTTGGGTTTAAATGCAAATATGGGATGGTGATGCTTGAGATAGAAATTCCTACGTATACCAACAGAGTTGGTACAATAACTAAAATAATTGTGATGTGCAAGCAATAATCTTAAGCGTACTAAAACTAGGCAATCAACTTCTCTAATCTAGCACAAGATTGAAAGACTAAAAGCTCAAGAATTAACCCTAATACTACGTCATATCAACCTACTTCACTAATCCACTAATCAAGTTATATGGATTGTGCTTAATTATTGAGACCCTAATTAAACCAAGGTGATGCGGTCGTCCTCCCTAGATAAACCGGTAGATTATAAACCCTTTCTAAAACCCTTTCTAAAACCCTTTCCTTAAGCCTATTCGTTATTAACGAGTGATGCGGTTGTCTTCTCTCTAATAATTTTTGTACTCAATTCTAAGATTATTCCAGAATTTATTTTAAGAATTCAATTAATTAAGAGAATTAAAACTAAACATCACAAATTATCCTAATTACGTACAAACATCCTACTTCTACGAGTTCATCCTATCCTAAGGGCCTGTTTGATACCCTATATTAACCCCATAATATGGGCTAATATGGGTGTTTGATACCCAGTATTAGGCCCAAAAAAATAAAGCTAGCCCATTTTTTTTAATATTGGGTTAAACCGGGTCTTACCTCCAAATTACTAACACCCCCCCTATTATTACATAATACTGTGTACAAGATTATATGGTTCCCATAGAAAAATAAACAAGAACAAAAATAAAAATTGGGAAGCTAGGGTTCATCTGCGAGGAGGATAAGGTCGACACGGGCGTTGTGACGCGACGCGGGCCGGTGAAGCGGTGGACGCAGGCGGCGGGAAGTGTGGACGCGGGTGACTAGTGGCGGCGGAACTGAGAGTATCGTTGAACCAGACGGCGGCGGACTCGCGTCGAACTGCAGGAGGCGACCTGTGAGCGAACGTCAGCAACCTCGATTTAAGTCAAACAACGGCGAACTCTGAGCGGCGAGCTGCAGGTGGCGAAGTCTGAGCGAAGGAGAACGAATTAAACCAGAACTCCGGCGAACTCCGACGAAGTCTGAGCGACCGAGAATGGAAATCTTGAGGTAATTTTCCAATTTTAACATATTGTTTCTTGATTCTTCCAATTGGGGGCGAATTGAACCAGAATGTATCCGTGATTTACGAAATTTTTAGGGTTTACAAATATCTGATTTTTGTGAAATGTCGCTCAGGTTATTGGCTCATTATTCACTGATTTATGTTCACTTAGACCTAATCCTCAACAAAGTAATGATTTTTGTTCATGATTTTGCCTATGCTTTTTGTTTACTGCTGATTCTTATTTAGTAGTGATTCTTGTTCACTGATGTTGCCTGTATTTTGTTCACTGATTTTTTAAATTAGAGAATGGATGGAGTTAATTACCTATAATGAGTCTTGTAAACTGTTGAATGAGTTTTGTTCACTGGTGTTCACTGATTTTGCCAATGAATTTAATTTTTTGTTGACTGGTGGAAATTATGAATTTTTAAGTTTCGTTATCATGGATGGTGGGTTGATACTGTTTCAACTTTTTATTTTTGTGAATGAATGTGTTTAGATTAAATGACGACCCCCTAATTTCTGTGATATTAATTATTGGGATTTGAATTCGAAATTGAAAGGCTATAACACGTACACAGTTTTTGTCTACTTTTGTTCACTGGTTTAGCCTATGTTCTATGTTCCCTATTGTATTTATGGGTTTTTTTTTTGTAGAGTGGTAAATTTGAAATAGAAAGACGGTGATGAGAAAACATATTTGGGTTTTCATTTTGCTGTTAAATACCTTATAGAAATTATGTAGACTGTAGACCTATACACATATGATTGATTTTGAATTGTTTTCAAATGCAGATTGATCCGATGGTCCACCAAAATACTAGAATGAGAACCCTTTTTTTATTTATTTATAGATGAACAAATCTTTCAAAATTTCATTATTGCTATATTCATAACCTACATCAATAGACGCAATAATAGAAATGTCAGGAGACGCACACAAATTTGGGAGATGATATCGAAAATTCATACACAAGTCTAGATTGTACGAAGTTAGAGATGTTGAATGTATCGCAAACATAAGAATGGATCGAAATACATTTGCTAGACTATGTTATATTTTGAGGGAGAGAGGAGGATTGAGAGACAATAGATATGTGTGTGTCGAGGAGCAAGTGTCAATGTTCTTAGGTATATTGGGACACCATAAAAAAATAGGACAGTTGGATTTGATTACGAAAGGCCAGGTCAAACTGTGTCTCACTACGTGCACGTTGTCTTGAAAGTTGTTTTAAAACTTCATCACTTATTCATGGTTAGACCAATCCCAATTCCAGAGGACTCAACAGATCCAAGGTGGAAATGGTTTAAGGTAATTTAGTCAAACCCAATGTCATAAAGATAATTGGAAAAATCCATTGATAATCATTAATTGATATATTATGTGTATTACTTATTAGGGATGTTTCGGAGCCCTAGACGGTACTTATATTGATGTTCAAGTTGCCTCATCAGACAAACCTCGTTATAGAACACGAAAGGGTTGTGTCTCCACAAATGTCTTAGGGGTCTGTGACACCAATATGAGATTTGTTTTTGTACTACCTGGTTGGGAAGGATCTGTTGCTGATAGTAGAGTTCTACGAGATGCCGTTGGCAGACCTAATGGATTAAAAGTTCCCAGGGGTAACGTACTTTGGAAATGAATTATCTATTTAAGTGGTTAGATTATTTAAGTTAACTAAAATCCTAATCTCTCTATATTTTAGGCAATTACTATTTGTGTGACAATGACTATCCAAACAGCGAAGGTTTTCTCGTACCTTATAGAGGGACCATATATCATCTGAGTGAGTGGGGTCCCGGATCTTCACGCCCAACTAACCCACATGAGCATTTCAACATGAGGCACACTAGAGCACGTAATGTTATTGAACGTGATTTTGGTGTCTTGAAGAAGCGTTTTGGCATATTGGACAAGTCCATCTTTTTATCCTATCAAGATCCAAGTGAGACTTATTATGGCATGTTTCCTTTTACACAATTTCATACGCTCTGAAATGCCCGTTGATCCTTTAGAGGAACTTCTAGACAACGATGAAAATGATGGAAATGATCTCAATGATGTTGACTTCGTAGAGAATGTTGAATCTTCTAATGAGATTAATGCATGGCGAGAAGAGAAAGCTTTGTCTATGTGGAATGAATGGAGAGCCGGAGTTTAATATGTAACTTGTGTTAGTTCGTTGTAATGTTGCTCATTAGACTTTGCGTGATTGTTGTTATCTTTTGACTATTCATCCAAAATGAACTATTTCATGCTTGTTTACATTCTTGACAATGCTGCAATTGTTTACGTATTGCAATTTAATCAGGTATTAATGTTTGTGTTTATTACGTTGTAATGTTCAAATATATATTGATTCTGAAAAATGTTTTGTCCAGAGAAATGCCAACTCCCCAGTGTTTGTGTGGAAATGGGTTTATGTTACTCAAGTGTGCTGGCAAAGACAAACCAAATGCAGGACGATACTTCTATGTTTGTCCAAGTAATGGCAATCATAAGAAGTGTTTCATTTGGTGCGATGAGCACCACAAGTTCAATCCACCTGAATTAGTGCCTCAATTTCTTGCGAGTCAAACATATAGACCTACCTAGGATACAAAAACAAATTTCTGCACTAGTGGGAATAGCGGAAACTTTGTGAATCGTCGAGTCAAAGAGGAGGTCTTTGAAACCCACTCACCTAGTGTGGGCAATTTAGTTCACAAATCTTGGAATTTAGTCGATGAAAATGGTGCTCCATCAAAGTTTCTTCTTTGATTGTTGGTTGTAATTTTTATTATATTTATGTTGTTAGTTGTACTGTTGTTAGGGTTCATAATGGGACGCTCTATTTAAATTTGTAGGGCCACTCTTATTCGGACCTTTGTGTTTATGTTGTAAACAACTTTATTAAATGAATTCGTAGTTGTATGTTATTTTTCATTTATGCAGTCTATTTTCTTATTCATTGGTGAAAAAGTTGGCTAAACAGTTTCAAGCGTGCTTTTCATATTGACGAGACTTATCAACACTGATGCACTAATGTACACAGTTGTATCAAGCGTGCTTGTCATATTGACGGGACTTATCAACACCGATCCATTAATGTATACAGTTGTATTTACCTTGTCAGGGACAAGTCTTATCAACGCTGAATTGACATAATTTTACTGATAAAAGAATTTTCATGTAAAGACCTATTTTTGTATCCTATAATATTAAAGGCAAAATAAACAAACCCAAGATGTACATTGTTGTACTTACTTTATCATTGACATGTCTTATCAACGGTACACGACAAAATTGTACTAATATAATATTTTTCACATAAACAACTGCTACTATATTCTGATTCAATAAAGGCCAAAAGTAGATGCACGATATACGATAAAATAAGATTTTGAAGCTCTAAAATTCTCCTATAAATACTGCAACTTAATTGAGTTTTTATTCATTACAAACAACTCGAATTTTTTTTAATCTATTAGCATGTCTTTCCCACAAATCCCCCCCAGGAAACATTCTTCTATAATGCTAATTGGAGTTACGAGATGGACCACGTGTTCATTAATACACTGGTCATTGAGAAAAACCTAGGTTGCTGGTATGGAAGGTCTGAAGTTAACTTTAATGCAATGGTATCTGCCATTGGAAAGGTTAATGAAGTTTGCTACACCAAACTCACTTGGGCCGATGCTATGGAGCGTCGCACTGAACTTGAAAATCGTTATGATCTGTTCAAGTTGATGATTGAGCATCCTCGTGTGTGGTGGGATAGATCTTCGAACACCATCCACACTTCTGAGAAAATATGGAATCGAATGATTCAGGTATGTATGATTGTCAATGGTGTTATTTCTATAATTGCAACTAGTTGCAATGTTTCTTTTTTTTCACTTGTTGAAATGGGTTTTGTATTATTGCACGTATTTTAGGAGAGCGGGCTTGCACGAGCCTATGTCCACCATGGGGAGCCAGAGTATGCAAAGCTCCGCATCCTTTTTGCTAATTCCGATGAACTTGGTCCAGAAGAGGCAATTGTGGCTACTGAGCCTCAAAGAAATGTTGAGATAATAACCATACCAGATAGTCCGGTTGTCACAAATCAACAAGCTGGTCGTAATACTATTCTGATTGTTATCTCTAATGACGATCGTGAAACTGATGTAAATCCACATCGTCGTCGTCCTATCCAAGTCAAGTTATTTGATGAACCAGATTCCGACCCTTCTTTGATGGAAGAACCCCCACTTGAGTGGCCTGTGCCGGTGAGCATTGTGAATTGGCCGCCAAGACACACATGTTCCATAAAGCCAAAATTCCCACTATGGCCAGGTGCATCTTCAAGCAAAACTAAAAAAGATGACAACTAAGAGTTTCAAACGTGTTAAAAAATTCTGAATGGTCAAACTGCATGGGTCTTTGTATCACTTTATGTCACTTTTATTGTATTGTTCTAGTAGTGTTCTAGTAAGTAGTCTCGTCTTGTCTTAGTTGTAATGTGTTTAACTATTTATGTTGTGTGTATCATATTAGTGAGTCAATTTATTGATTCACCTATATAATGTTTGGTCGAATATATGTAACTTGTTTCATGTTGAGACCATTTAATTCTAGTGTTGCAAAAAGCAAAACGAGATAAACCATAAAACCATAAAATAAGACAAAACGATATAAACCCTACATTACCACAAGTTCAACATACAATACCATAAGTTCAGACATCACAACCTACATTACCAAAAGTTCAAACATCACAACCTAAATTACCACAAGTTCAACATCACAACATGTTAACAAGTTCATACTACAATACCATAAAAACAAAGTTCCCAAAAATTCCCAAATAACATGGTCAATCAAGGAGCCTCCCCGTTTAGCAAGCGGACCACATAACGAGCTCGTGCCTCCAAGGAAAATCCCATAAACATCTCCAAACACCCACTGTCTCTCGCAAGTACCTTCGAAACATCAATTTTCTGATCCAAAGTCAAGTTGGGAATGCAATCAAGCATCTGGAATATTTCTCTCCGAGTTTTACCAAGATCGGCCTCGTACCCAATGACACGGCATATGGTATCCAGACGTTCATCAGAACTAGTCACGAGCTTACTAAGAATTTCAACGAGTGGATCAACAGTAGTGGATGTGGAGGCGGATCTCTTTCTCTGTGCATTCCTTGTTTCAGGTGGAGTTGATGCATCTGCATTCTAGCTGTTTGACCCATCCATCCCATAGTAGTCATCAGTCTCCATGTTGAACTCAGTTCCAGCTGGAGCATATGTAGATTCGGGAGTACTACCAGCACTTTCTGTGGGGTTTTGACGAGCTTCCTCTTCCATAAGGTTCGAGTAGGCATTTGACACATTCTCGGCTATCTTCCCAGTAGTCCGATCATTCTCAAAGACTTCCAGCCAGTCCTCATACATTTTCCATGATTTGAGCCTCATGTTAGCAGCACTTGGATCTTTCTGTTTAAACAACAAAACATTAATGTGATATAACTAATTAGCTTGCAAAAGAAAATAAAATAATTCACTATAGACTAACCTGAACAGCTTTTGTCCACTGCTCATCATTGCAATCAATCAAGCCTGTAGCGGTGTTGAAACCGATCCCAGAATGCTTATCATCGATCATTGTTCTCAGTGATGCATACAACCTCTTCCACATGGTGATCTTGGAATTAATGTGGGGAAGAGCTTGGATGTCAGTACCCGGGAGTTGCTCCATCATCATGTCCTCCAGCCTCTTCTGATATTCGGGCTTAAACTCATTATCAGTCTTCCAGCGCGAAACAACCAACTCTTTCAAATTGTCCATCAACATGCGCTCTTCCATGGCGGTCCATTGCCTACGAGTTCCCTTCTTGTCCATTACGGATTAGCAGCTGTCAAACAAAAGGAAATTGAAGCTGCTATTAACAATAAAACACAAGCTCTTTATACAGAATCAAAACTCATAGAGCATGATTATTTCATGACCAAAATAATGCTTATATATTATTATATTTTTTGGGTAACGAATGAAGAACAAGAAAGAGACAACACAGTCTAATCAAGTATAAAATCCAACTTCAAAAGTTGACCTTGTCAATCTCACAATTTCGTAATTTCAATTGTACCAAAATAGACTTTACAAGGTAACACGAGAAATTTAGTTTCAAGAAATATTTCATGGATATCATTTATTATATCTTTGATCTTCATAAAAAATTATGAATACCACAAGCAGTACTCATGTTGGATGAAGTAAAAAAAAATAGCATTATAGTTTGATATCACAAATCCTCTAGTATATTTATCAAAATAATGGAGCTGGAGCTCACCTACCTTTCTTCAAGTCAAAATTCCTAAAAGAATACAACAATATCATCACACGCCCTAAATAAGATGCCATCTTTTAAACTTTTGTACCATTATATAGTCTGAGAAAGAAGCATTCACCATATAAATAAAACATATTCGTGAAAAAATAGTCTCACTGCAAACATGTTGGCTCATTACAACAGTCTCACTCCACAAATTACCAACACAAATACATAAAATAATTTCACAAAATCATAAAACTGCTGAAGAATAATTGAAAAAAGATGCAATAATCATAGGCATGGTTTTATTTCTACAGTCTCAGCTCCTAAGTTAAACCCTAACCACGAAATGAAATATTAAAAAAAAATCCAAGAGGCGCGCGGCGGAAGAAGTACCTGAGAGAGAGTGCAAGTGGTGGGCGATAAGGGCGGCGGGCGATTGGTTTGGGCGGCGGCGGGCGACTGGTTCGAGCGGCGGCGGGCGACTGGTTCAAGCGGCGGCGGGCGACTGGTTCGGGCGGTGGGACTCGGGACCTGCGAACCGCACGTAACGGGGATGAAACACGCGTCCACCAGGCGGAGATCGGCGGCGACGGACCTGGTGAATGCAGCGTCGGAACTCTCAATGGCGGCAGTATTTTTTAATCCACGAGGGGTTATTATGTTGAACCAGAATTTGGGGGAGAAGAAATATATATTTTGACCTAATCTGATTTTTTATTTTCCAATATTTTCATTGCTTATATAATGTTTATACATGGTATCAAACAACCATATTAAATTATACCATTTTTAATACATTCTATCAAACAGATTATAACTTAGTATATGGACAAATGTACAATATATCAAACACTCATTATACAGTCTGTCCTATACTATTTAATACTACATACTATTTTATCTAATTTACCCCATATAACTAATATGGGCTATCAAACAGACCCTAAGCATGCAAGGGTTCTAGCCTAACAAGGTTGATTTAATAACGAAAATAATAACAACAATAAACATATGCATATCTAAGTTAACGAACGAAATTAAGAACATAAACGAAAGAATAAAATCAAGTCTCAAAATAACTTTATAAATCTGAAAAAACTAGAGTTTATAGTCTAAAGAACTTAAGAAAGAAAGAATTAAACTAAAAGGTTCAAAAGAAATAGTTAAACTATGAATTCGTAAGCTAAAACCTCAATTACAAAGTGTAAAACTCTTCCAATCTCTTGCCCAAGCTCTTCTCCTTCCTCCAAGTATGTAAAAATATCAATAGTGATCAAAAGGTCTCTAAAAACGAGCTTGGGATGGGGTATTTATAAGCAACGGGCCAATTTGGGACGATTTGGGCCGAACTTGCTCGTAGGGCTCGAGCACATGCCTAGCTCGAGTGCCTAGTGCTCGAGCTAGTGCAACTCGAGTGCCTCAAACTTCCAGCGCAAATTTGGTGCTTGAGCTGCCTTGCTCGAGTGCCTGGCTCTCGACCACTCGAGCCCCTTCTCAAGCGCTCGAGTGCTTAGGACTCGAACTCTCTTCTACTCGAGCCCATTCTCGAGTGCTTGAGAACCTAATGCTCGAGCTCGACTGCTTGAGTGCTTTCGGCTGATGTACACTTGTTCGAAAAACCTTCATATCTTCTCAACCGGGAGTCCGTTTGAGTCGATTCGAAGTCCAACGAGCTCCACTTTCGCCCTCTTTCCAACTATGAGCATAAAAGAGGCAAATTCATTAGTTTATGAAAATGATACTCAATTGACTCTAAATACTCGATAAAAACACTCAAAATATGGGCAAATCGAACTACAAAATATAACAATTTCAGGCCTAATCAAACGGCAGCCCTTCGGGCAAATTTCAGCTTGAGAGAGGGAGACCCTTTATCCCCCTTCTTATTTCTTATTGTAGCGGAATGTCTCAGCATCTTGATGAAAAGGGCTACCGAATTGGGCAGTTTTGAAGCGGCTAAATTGGGAAAGGACAAAGTCCGAGTGTCCCATCTCCAGTTTGCAGACGATATAATTATGATGGGGTTAGCTAATGTTGAGAACGCCCAGTTGAAGAGGGTTCTGCGCATTTTGGAAGTCACATCCGGCCTGCAAAATAATTTTGATAAATGCAATCTTTTTGGTGTGAATGTGGGAGAAAGGAAAATCAATGATATGGCAAGCACTTTGGGCTGCAAGGTGGGGAAATTACCCTTGGTCTATCTTGACATTAGGGTGGGCGGGAGTCATAGGCAGGTGGCGGAATTGGAGGGAGTTGTACACAGAATTTGGAATAGATTAAGGTGTATGGAGGACAAGAAACTCTCATTCGGGGGCAGAATCTCTTTATTGAACTCAGTGCTATCAACTTTACCTACATACTACCTATCCTTTTATAAAATTTCAAAACAAACCTTGAGAAAAATCACTAGCTTGCAAAGAAACTTTTTATGGGGGGGTGGGGGTGGAGAGAGCTCGAAGAAAATACCGTGGGTTGAGTGGAGTGCTATATGTAACAAAAAATCCTTTGGGGGTCTTGGGGTGCGGGATTTAGAGGTGTTCAATCGTGTTTTACTAGGAAAATGGAAGTGGAGATTTCTAGTGGAGAAACTGTTTGTTGGTCAGAGTCATAGAGTCTAAGTATGGCGGGTCTCGGGGGAGGGGTTTCGAATTTTTTCCATGGGAAGTGAATGCGATTATGTCAGGGTGGTGGAGAGATATTGAGAAACTAAAGACAGGGGCAGAGGGGAAGTGGTTCTATGGGGGGTTAGAGAGAGTCTTGGGGGATGAGAATCAAACTTTCTTCTGGGATGACGTTTGGTGTGTGGGGGGGGGAGTCGTTTAAATAAAAATTTCTAGATTGTATAATTTAAGTTTAGATAAGGAGTGTAAGGTGGGGTCAATGGATGGGTGGGAAGGGGGGAGGTGGGTTTGGAGGTGGAGATGGAGACATCAGTTTTTCGATAGTGAGACATGATGTGTTAATAATCTCTTGACTTTAATTGACAGGTTATACCCAGAGGAAGGTGTGGCGGACTCATGGAGATGGAAGACGGCTCAAAAGAGAGGCTATGTAATAAAGGCGGCCTATGAACTACTAGTATCCTCAAGGCGGTCTGTGGTGCAGAGCGGGTTCAAGGAAAAGTGCATCAAGACCATCTGGAAAAGCTTTGCTCCTTCGAAAGTTATTGGACATGGGTGACGACTTCTTCACGATCGTCTACCTACGAAAGATAATTTGAGAAGGAGGAATATTTTCGATGCGAACAATTTAAGGTTCGTGTTTTGTGAAGAACATGATGAATCAAATAGACATACCTTCTTCCAGTGTTATAAAGTGTATGAGTTTTGAATGGTAATTCTAAATTGGCTTAATTGTACTACGACTTTACATTCCTCTACCTTCCAAAATTTCAACGCTTTTTGCGCATTAGCACACGGCAAGAGGGGGAGAAGAGCGGTTGCAAGTGTTTGGTTAGGAGCGGTTTGGATGGTTTGGAAGTAGAGAAATGAAATGATTTTCAGGAAGGAGTTTGGTCGCTTTTTAAAACAGTGGAGGAATTAAAAGCGAGAAGTTGGAGTTGGTTGTTTGTGAAAGACCAAGGTATTACTAGTTATTCTTTTAACGATTGGCTTTCTAATCCTAGAATGATACTGAATCATTGAATCTCTTCTTTGTATTTGTGGTACTTCTTGTACCTGTTTATTTATAAAATCCTTCATTTTACTGATAAAAAAAAAGTTTCAAACATTTAAACATGATGTAATTAAGTTATTAACAAACTAGAAAATGTAAAATAAGCACTATCTTTTTTATGTATAACTGGGGTATCTCTTCCACTATTTAAGATACGGGTAATTTGCGCCAAACCCCCTTATGGTTTGAAAAATTGGCGTGAAACCCCCCTATACTTTAAAAATTGCGTGAAAATTCCTTTTGGTTTTATAAATATAGCACAAGATCCCATCTTTTAATTTAAAAATTAATAGTATTAATTTTTTACTTGTATGACCCGTTACATCTAACATGTTGACGTTCTTTTATAAAACACAAGAATGCAAATTAGGGTTTATTTCCAAGTAAAAATTTCAAAATTTACATAGAAAATATTAGAAATTTGTGAATTTCTTGAAGAAACTTGCTTATTGTGAACATATAAAAACCTGACAAAGAAGAATTTTTTTTGTTGTTGATACTGGTTTTCTTTAGAACGAGAAGTGCACAAGTAGATTCCAATTTCTTTGTATTTTTCTTAATATTTCTAACTACAAATTAATACACAAATTATTTACTACATGAAATATTAATATATAATTAGATATAAAGAGAATTTTTTAAAAGTATTTCTCCCTTCTCGTCTATTTATAATATTTTATAGACAATAATTATAAAATAAATTAACTATATAAAAATATTAGATTATTAAAAATAAATAAAAGAAGACTCATAAGAATGAACATTTAATATAATTAATGGAGGAATAATTGTATCAATATATTAAAAAAAAATGAAAATAAATCCACTAAAACTAACATGGAGCGTGCATGTGTTACACCAAAGTTAATCTTAACAGAATTGAGTGTTTCAAGCTATATTTATAAAATTACAAGGGAATTCCATGCTACATTTATAAAACCATAAGAGAATCTCATGCAATTTTTAAAACATAAGGAGATTTCATGCCTATAATCATAAATATATAATAGCAAAATGAATTCCATAAATAGTTTTGGAGGGAGAGATTGTGAGCCCTTGATCTTTCATTCACTAACTCATCATAACCGTCCATTCTTATATCCTACAATATATGGAAATTTTGTCAATCAAGGATCCAATTAGCAATCAATTATTTGTTGGATCAATTGCCAAAATTTTAGGAACATTTATATTTTTGCTCCTATTTATACCCTTCATCATTTGTTGATTTTCAACATGTTTCTTTAGTTCTTTAGTTTCATTGTTCTTTTTTATCTAATTAGAGATATATAGATCAGTGAATTCATGTGTAATATTTTTTAGTGGATATAAATTTGTGGTAAATATTTGAATCAGTATAGGGAATCATATTTGTTACCAATGTTGATCGGATTTTCAAATCATTGAATAATGTGTGTGAATACATATAGACTTTACTAAGTTACACATGATTTTGTATATAGTCAAATTAGTTTGATTGCGAGAGTTTAGAAATTGAGGGATGAAGGATATGAAGACGATGATGGACGGAAATGAAGATTGAGGCCACAACTATTTTGGACTTCAAGGCTAATTTTAATTCACATGTATTTTGATCCCTTCTTTTAAATTTAATTTAGAGTTTAATTTTTATTATTTCCACTCACCTAACTTGGTGAAAATAGTTTTCTGTAAGTCCATGGACTTGACATCCATTTTAGTTTTAGAATTCTACCACTTATAATATTTAAAAAAAATTAATTGTTTATTTTTTTAATAAAATACCCCTAATAAGTATATTTATTTTATGTAGAAATTTATATATATGGGTATAGTTTTGATATTCTAATTAATGAGAAAACTGGTTTATGTGAATATATAAAATGAGATAGACAAAGAGAGTATTATTTAATTTCACATTTTTTTGTAATTTGGACAAAGGATTTTTTTTTTTATTTCAATTATCGATGTTGAAATATTAGTTTTAAGGATCAATTTAATAATTATGTATATTAATTTACCTAATAAATGTCATTCATATGGATAAATTAATTATTTGTCTATATTTACCTAATAAATTTCCATCAATATTATTTTTACTAATCTATTT
The DNA here is from genome assembly GCA_947034835.1 of Ballota nigra. Classification (NCBI taxonomy): domain Eukaryota; kingdom Viridiplantae; phylum Streptophyta; class Magnoliopsida; order Lamiales; family Lamiaceae; genus Ballota; species Ballota nigra. Next base: position 63,453,013 of record OX344721.1, on the reverse strand, counting down.
TCGGAAGGTTAAATTAATTAAGTCATATATTGTTTATATTTACTAATTAATTTTTTTTATATCAAGGTAATATAAGAAGATTAGTATATATATTTTTTTATAATAAATAATTTTTTAACTTTATCTACTAATTAATTTTTTTTTATTTAGGAATAACACTAAGTCACTAATTACGGATTTAAGGTTGATTGTATTACAAAATTTGAAAATTCCAAATCCAACATCATTTTTTTTGAAAGATTACATCATTAATGATTAATCCATCGTGCTTTTTTTTTTTTAAATTAAGGTATTATTACCCAATATTTCTATTTTTATGTCTAAAATTTTGTTTGTTGGTTATGATTTTTTATATTCATTGATTAATAATATCAATTATTCTTTGAAAATAATTATAAGAGAAAATTACCAATGACAAGACTAAGTATTTCAATTGTTCTTATATATTGAAAATATATTCGTCAAATATTTTAAGGCATCATATCTCATGTTTCCAGATTTTATTGTTTTTTGTTGTTTACGGATAAATTGAATCAGTAATGTCACAATTGAGATATGATATTAAATCCTAAAATCCCAAATCCCTATAATAGTCACTCATTTAATAATAATAATAATAATAATATATATATATATATATAATTTTTTTAATAATTTTTAATTTGAAAAGATGCACAAGTCAATGTAGATCCATATATATGATGTTCACAACAAAATATATATATATATATCTATTTTTTTTATTATCTCCCAAAATATTAATTATATTTGAAATAATTTATAGTTTATCTACTAGAGGATATTTAATTAGATTGTAAATATATATGATCATATTCTAATATTATCTTCCAAAATCTTCATTTAAAAAAAAAAATTGAAGAACTATTTTTCTACAGCTTTCACTTAGTTAATTAATGTGTATTATCTTATATTTACAAGTTTTCCATTTAATATTATATTTTATTTATAACTCATTTTGAATTTTGAATTTTAGTATATTAATTTTATAAATTAGTCATGAAAATTCAGTTCATTAAACATATCAAATAATTGATTCAAAATGATGGAGAATCTAATCAATTTACTAAAAGTATAATTTTAGTAATTTTAATATATAATTATTAAATGTTATAGTTTATAGGTGCATAAGTTTTGTTTATAATTTGTTGAATGCCAATTTATTGGAGCTAAGTTTAAGATTGAAACAAAAATTCATATTCCTTATGTCCCTTGCAACATTCAATTTACTAAGGTTATTTTAATTTAATTTTACAAGTATTGTATTTTCTAATTGACTTATGTTTCTGACGTATAATCATTTATTTTCTCTTCTAATTTCATGAAATAAAAAAAATCAATTTATGAAGTAATTATATATGAGTTCTAAATTTTGTAATTATATATTCTAATGAAATACAATTTATATATTATCAGAGTTTTAGTTTTAGTCATAATTATATAATTGTTTGTGTATTTATGAGGTAAAATCAACCTTTCTTAAAATATTATTTATTGTGTAATAAGTTACATTAAATATAATTAAATTTTGTACTTAATGTGTCAGGTTATTTTTGTTTATAATACACTTTTTCAACTTTCCATAATTTATTCACATATTCTTCAATTTGATTCTAGGTCTAAGGCTAATTCAATGAGTTTGTCCATGTATATGTTGGTAGGAAATTTATTTTTAAGATTAAGATTGATGAATATAATTAGTAACTACTCAAGTTCACAATTGATTGTTGGTGTACATAGACAATGAATCAGTGACTAAATTATAATAAAAGTCTTGTGTGAGACTGTCTCATAGTATGATGAGACCAATACTATATGACTCACTTTTAACTTAAAATGCATCACTTATTAATTAAAAAATAGTCACTTCTTTGAAATGGGTCTCATATTATGAGACGGTCTCACATAAATTTTTGTCATTATAACATAATAATATATATATATATTATTAAATAATTATTATTCAATTTAATTACTTCTAGATTATTTTGCTATTTTATATAAATTTTCACATTACATGTTAATGATTACAAGTTTACAACATGTTAATGATTTTTACCAAATCTAATAATGTTAATATTAAAGAAAAATATAACTTAAATATCATCATTAAAGTTAATTCATAAAAGAAACTGTACCACACAAGTGTTATTCATTACACACAATTATATGAATTCCCATATACGGACTTCTTTATACATATGTCACATAATTCTTAAGAATTTATCTTTTTTTTTTCAATTATACCATCTCAAAATCAAAACCACATTCTTTAATTCGTACTTCGAACACATATTTTTATAAGCAAATCTATTTATTTTACCCATTTCATCTCCTAAAACATTGTCGTAGTAGTACTATATGAGATATAAATATTTATTATTTTTACCAAATTTTTATCTTAATATTCATGATTTTTTTAATGACTCAGCATCTGGCTCAAGGTTCGACTAATTCAAGGGACCCACAATCCACCATCCACTTGCGGGAGGGCCCATTTAAAGTCAGGACATTTTTGCTTTTGTATGAATTACCCCCTCAAGAGGTGATAGCAACTTGAAGGTTTCAAATCTATGGAGGAGCACACTCCTAAGTGTCCGCCCTACACCACCGGTCAACTCTTTGGGGTTATTATATTCTTAATTTTAATTTATGACTATACGTATGTACTGAATAATTATCGAATTAATATAATCGTAAGTATTTTATCTTCTTTGTAGATTATATTATAATGTATAATTGCTTGGTTCTTTCCACTATAACCAAAGATAAAAAAAATTCTAAAATATAAGAATTGAGACGAATCTTAAAACATGTATTATGTTTCATTATTTGGATATGTTACACAATTGATGGTGACTTATATTGATGGTGTGAAAGCCTGAGGGGGTACTTGATTAGCAATTCTTCAATGATAATGAAAATTAGTTTAAAATCAGTGCAGTTATGATGGTTTATTGAAACAAAATCATTATCTCCCCCTCTAAATAAGATAATTACTACTCATTGATTATCATATTTCACACCTACAAGCATCCTCATCAATCACTCTTTTATTCCTCCACCAACAACCACCAACAAATATTTGTTGTCCATTTAATTTGGGCATGACACTAGCAATGTAACCACTATTGAAACAAGTTTTCCCCCAACATATCATTTTTATTAATGGGACATAGATGAAAAACAAATTTGCATTCCTATTACCATTGAAGTGTTGTTAACCAAACGCCCTCTCATAACTAAACCACCAAAAACCTTGCAAAGAATCCAAAAATATTAAGGTATTTAATATAAGTTGTGATTAATTATATTCTTATATCATAAACTATTTTTTCTTAAAAGAGTCTTTTTGTTTTCAAGGAAAATAATTATATATTTGTGTCGATAGAATGTGAATATGCTTGTGCTTTAGTGATAGGAGATAATATTTATAAACCACAAAAACCTTATGCAGTTGTATAGACATCCAAAATAACTCCCTACACAGTGTTAGTTACAAATAAAAGACTTCTTTTTATGTCTGTCGGTCTCTTCTGCAATATATCAACAAGTTCTCACTTCTTCTTTTGTAGGTATATTTTGTGCATATCTTTGTTCAAAGCACGATGCCTAAAATGACATTATCACAAGGGGAGTCTCAATCTTCATATAATAACTTATTACCTTCGTTCTTATTTCAAAGATATGAATTTTCACCAAAGGTACACTACAATAAATTTGTTTATCTAATTATTTCACAATTTTTTTGTGTTCAATATTGAACGGCGGTGCATTGGATGTGACACTAAGATATACGAAATCCATCAATTTATTTCTTTTAAGTCTCTCAAAATTAATTTATCTATTAATTTTCATAGGTGGGGTGACACACTTTTAAGAAAAACTGTTTTATTACCTTTTTGGACCAATAAATGAAGAGTATTTTGAATAAAGTGAGTAGTGTGAGAGTGTTTATTTCCATTTTTTTATATGAAAGTTAGTGTAGGATGTCCAAAAAAAAGTATGAAGTTTATTAGGGGACAAAGGGAGTATATGATAGCTATGAGTGTATATAAATATGTTTGCTACTTCATTCATGCCAACAGTAGTAAAATCTTTAAAATTTTGGTCAAAGGTGAAAAAGGCGAAAATCGGTGATCGAACGTTTTCTAGCTGACTAGCGCTAGAGAATTTATTTATTTATTTATAATTCTTTATTATATAATAGGGCCGTTTAGGCACACCTATGGTCGGACCGCCTATGGTCGACTACAGCCACATAGGTGGGGCCTTGGCTAAAAAATGTCTAGAACCACTGATTTTGCAGAAATCGGATCGTGGGAGGCCGTCTAGCCCCATTCTGCATCACTGATTTTAGTTGATGTAATCACCTTTGCAAATTTTTTATGTATACTTCAAATTGTAATTTTAATTGGATATTTCTTTTCAAGGACCCTAACTTAGTAGGAGTGGCAAGATAAGGATCATAACTTTTCAAGCAAACAAATTGAGGATAATAATTTCTTAAGTTGAAAATTTAAAGACCGTGACTTCTAAAAGTGGCAAATTAAGCCCAAATCAGTTCGAATTAACCAAAATCGAGTCATATTCAGTTTGAACCCAAGTCAAATCGAGCGAAATTGCCATATTTTAGGTTTATTTTGCCTCAATTTGCCACATTTTTAATTTATTGTCATTAATTTGTCAACCTGAAGAGTTATGTTCCTCATTTTACCCCTATAAGTTATTATCCTTAAATATAAACTTGAAGATCTACGTGTTGAGTATATATACTTTTCCATATCAATTTAATTCAATCCAGTTTCAATATTTTTACAATTAATTTCCTATTAATGTTGAAAAGATTGATAAATTTTGATGTCCCCTGGTATCTAAGTTTTATCTTTTTTTAAATGTGTTTTTGTTTTTTATTTATACTTTAGTTATGAGTAGGATGAGTGTTAAATTGACTAAAAACATGGTCATTAAAAATATATATGTTCTAATACCTTATGTGGTTGTCCAATATTATATGATAAATAATTTCAAATTGAACAAACTCAATTATATGGAGAGAATTATAAAATGAGTAGTTTTAGCATCAACTATTTCTCTAAGTTCACCTACTTCAAAATTCACCCATCTTATTTCATAATATGTACTAAATATACCCATTATAAAATTATAATTTTATTCAACATACATGTACATCCCTGAAAATATTCAACTACTAATGTTATTCAATTTCAATAAAACCACATAAAATATCTATTCCCCCACCTCTTTAATCCATTGGTAAAAATCAAGATTAACATATTTACACAAGAGTGTCTATTAAACAGAATGATTGAAAGTTGAATGTGAAAGAAACCACCAAAACAAAGTAATTTATTGATCTGTATTATATTTTTTTAATGTCAATGCGATAGTCTTTTTTTTTTCTTTTTATTATATTCTTTTATTAGTTTCTGTTTGAATAATAAAAAAATACTACAATGCATAGGAAATTAAGTTTTCCTCCAAATAAATTTACTGAAAGTCAAATTGATTATTTTAAGGAAAATTAGAGCCAATAAATATTGGTAAAATTACTGGACTTTGTATGAAATGATATAATGTTTAAAGTACTGGATATTGAATCAGATTTTATTATATTGAAGTACTAGATATTTTGCCCAATTTCTTATCAATACATGTTTATTGGTGGCACGAATCTATGCATACTTATGCTCACTAAATCTTGGTTTAAATTTGATAGAGTGTTGGATTTTGTAAAGATGATTAAATTATTTTTAACAAGTATAATGATATTGATATCAGAGTAAGAATGATTTTTTTTTTTTTTTTGTACCAAGGTTGTCTGGTTGATATGATTTTTTTTAAGGATTGTAACTTAAGGGTGGTGGCAAACCTAGGATGTTAAATCTCCGGACAGATAATTTAAGAGCAATAATTTTAAAAGTCATGAATTGAGGTCAAAAACTAAAATCAAGTGGGGCTAATTGGCTGAATATGGCTTTGATTAGGGTTGGTTCGAACCAATTTGGCGTGAATTTGTTATTTTTAAAAATTATTGTCCTTCAATTGCTACCTTGAAGAGTTATGATCTTCATTTTGCAAGCTTGAACAGTTACAATTCTCATTTTGTCACCATAAAGTTATGGTTCTTAAAAAAATTACTTGCCCGCTTGATTGGATCTTTATTATTGAGTCCATTTGTTGGATATTTTTTTATTTTTTTTTTATAAATTTCATCAACAGTATAATAATTTGTTATTTTATCGAATATTTATTATTTTATATGGATGTTAATGTTTAAATATATGTTAGAAAATTGATTTAGTACATAATGATATGAAATACTATACATATATTGTATTAAATCAATTACAAAAAAACTTATCATTAATTATTAAAAACTAATTTAAATTGTTTGAGTCTTTTGTATATTGCTATATTTTTTAAGAAATAGTGAAACATTTAACATAAGTAATATATTTGAGTGTTCTTTTATTACTGTAACTTTATTAGTAATTGATGTTATAACTTATAACTATTGATCATAGAAGATGCATATTATAATGTCTTTCGTGGTTATTATATAATATTTTGTAAATAATTTTAAACTTTACAGGTTTAGGTTATTTACAATTTATATAAGACACATAATTTCACTAAAATGAGTTGGTGAGAATTATAAAATAATTTATTATTCTTTATAAATATATATTTTATAATAAAAATAAGAAAAAAAAACGTGTGTGAGATGGTTTTACGGTGAGACGGTTCACAAACTAGCGCAAAATAACACACATCTCTTATAAAATGTTAATACGTCATGTCCAACTTATGATCCATCACATGCAAACCTACTTAAGAAAATAAATATTTTTTAATAATACACTTATGTATAATAAAAAAAAGTTGTATTAAAAAAATTGTTATAAATCATTGCCCTAAAATATTGTGACATTTATTAAACATAAATATATATAATGGATAATATTGAAATTTTAGTAATGAAAATGACTTCTGTGTGAATTGCGGGTAGGGCTATAGTTTAATAAAAAAGTAGTTAAAAAAATGGTTACCATTTTTTAATTATTCGTAGAGTGTCATCTCATTCTTTTAATCAATAAAATTAATTTTTACAAATATTCAATAAGTCATAAATTACTCTTATATGTTTGATCTTGACATTTAATTTATTTCTTTTTAAAAGAAAATGTATTTTTTTTTAAATTGTATTTTAGATTATTGTTTAAGTATTTAAACTATAGCTTAAAATTGTGTGAGATTGTCTCGTGGAATTAGATAATACAAGTTTAAATACACGTACGTTGAAATATTAGTGTGTTAGGTCCAATTTATATTCTATCCCAGGAGTAGATTTTATATGAAAATGAATAATGATAAACTTATAATAAAACTGTTTTAAAGTATTAAATATTATAAATGGAATATGAAATTTTTTATGAGAAGTATATAATTTGAGTTCAGGAAAAAAATTAGGTATACTTTAAAAAAAAATTGTAGCTTTTTAGTTTTATAATTAAAATTTAGTAATTATTATAGTTTAAATAATTATTTAACAAATTCCGACCGTGCGAAGCACGGGATTTACGATCACTAGTCCAATCTAAAAGGGGTTTAAGACAATTTACCCCTTAAAATACTATATTTTCCACAAAAAGAAAAAGAAAAATGGCCCAGTTGTCCGATCTTCGACACATAGAAAATTATACTTAATTTATAAGAAAATATCATAAACACAGTTTGACTCTGACTTGCTATAGAGGCCCATTGGGCTGACAGAAAAATAATAAACTACTGAACAAGTCCACAAATCAAGATAACAATGAGGCCCAAATATGGCCCATGTGCGGCCGACAACGAGTAAGGCATGGCTCGAACCCGCCGCACCGCATGTGTGGGCTAAGCCTCGCGCCACCGCACATGGCCTGCCCGCCACCTCTGCCCCACAACCTGTTCGACTTTTTCACTCAACCGCGCGTGGTCCTTAGCGTTTTCTTGTTATCTTGTCTCTGATTCATAACAAACTCTGAGTTGAAGCAGTTGCAACGAGGGCCCATCGGAGAGGACAGAGAAACGAGGCGGTGATCGGTTGTCGATGGCAACCTTCGCCTCCTTTCTCTCCTGTTCTTCTCCTTCCTTCCTTTCTCTGGAACCTTCATTGCGCCGCCGTGTTTTGCCTTCTGTGTCCTTATCATTTTCCAATCCGACGAGAAATTTCAGTAGATTACGACGTCTTGGAGCTCGGGTTTATGCTTCTTCGTCTTCCGCCTGGGAATTTAGTGCAGGAGATGAATATTCGCGGTCAAAGGTCGGGTTCAGTTATTTATTTTTCGAATTGATACCTAATTTTGATTGAATAGATGTTTGGAATTAGCTGTTTTGCTTGTAATTACATGTGAGTGAGTGGTACCATGAAGAAAAGGAGATGTGTTATCATAGACACTAATAATACCTGTAATTGGCTTTCTAGTGGGTGAAAAATCTGTACATAGATGTAAGACGTGAAGCTAGTTCTTGGTTTTTGAGCGAATTATTGTAGAAGGAGCCAATCAGGATTATCTCAGCTGACAATAAAAGGTTGGTTTACGTGCATATAAGATAGTTGAGAGAATGTATTGAAGCTAGTGAGGATGTTTGTAGGAAGTAATGCAATAACTTTGCGGGCTATATCATATGAACAGCTTGACACTCGACTAAATGACATTCTGATAAGATAGTTGTGAAATGGTATTTAAAGCAGTGAGGATGATAGCAGGAAGTATCTATCAAACATTCAAGAAATTTTCATGCTACATGAACAGATTGACACCTGACTATATGACATTCTATCTTTCAGAAATCAGCCCTCTTTAGTTTAATACGAGACATAGAGCCCTTGGATGTTAGCCTTATTCAGAAAGATGTTCCGCATGCCACTATAGATGCTATGAAGCGGACTATATCTGGCATGTTGGGTTTGCTGCCATCAGACCAATTTCAAGTGATGATTGATGCTTTATGGGAACCACTTTCCAAACTATTGATATCATCAATGATGACAGGGTATGTCCACTTTTTTTTTGGCATTATGTTAATCAGTTCTATTTTCCATAATTTAAAATTTACAGAACAACTCAAGTTTATAGTTAATGGTGCAATCTTTAGACTACATGAGACTAAGCCAACCACTCTGTATCTCACAATGAGGAATCAGGGCCAATATTTTGATGGTCTCATTGGCAAATGTGGTACGAAACACGTGATATGGTGATTCAGTCATTTGTTTCAACTTTAAGTAGTTTTGATGTTGTCATGATTCCATATGTGAAGATTCATTCGTATTGGATATGTTGTTCAAAAAACTGCCTGACAGTATGAATTAGTAAGTTGCACAGACATATCATATCTGTTCTGGTGGGATTTGGGGGGTTGCACTTATTTGTGAAAACAATGCAAACGTGAATGCTCATGTATGGCATATGTAATCAGACTTGATAACTAGAAAGCTGTATTTGTGTCCATAAAACTTCATTATGATGTTATCCTAACATGGCATTTTGTAGCCATGTGAAATTGTCAACCAGGGTGCTTGATATTAGTGGAGGATCTGGTCGTGCAATTTCTTTGCGCAACTACTTCACTTTATTTTTTGCAAACAACAACTTGTGTATGTTTTACAGTGCAGCCATGCTATTGTTGCCAAAATGGTACACATTTTAGCTCTAAGAGTATGCATGTATCTGAATGGACGGATGCTAAGGTAGTGTTGCAAGTATAGATGGGTCAATAGGTTTCACTTAGTTGCATCATACTTTGTGCAGGTACACACTGCGAAATGCCGAATACAGGCTCGGACTTGAGAGGAACCTTGATATATATGAAGGAAATAACTCCGATTCAAGAAATGAAGATTTGAAACTCGAAGGTGAAGAGACGCATCTGAAAGACAAAGGAAAGAACGGAAACTTCAGGCAAGAAAGCTTGTCAACATCTGATGAAACTGAAGAGTTGATGTGTGAAGAATCGGATTTTGGAGAAATGACACCTGAAGCTCGAAAATACATTTTGGAATTACGTAATCGTTTATTTTCAGTCAAAAAGGTAATTTTAAATTTTTATTTTGTTTAGTGATGTTCCTCAATTAACCAAGTTCTCATTGCTACTTTGGTTTCTAGTTCAATATTGCATAATCTCGATACCTATCATTAGTCTTTGAGGATAAGTACCTGGAGAAAAAATGGAGCCCTCGGATTGGAAGTTTGATAAGCATTGAGTAACCTAAGCAATTCTGTCATAGACACCTGCAATGTTCAGGAAATTTCATCCTCTTTCCTGCTATGAAAGATCAAATTGGAGTCTCTTCGTATTATGCCACCCTTCGTATGACATTGTCCTATTTGTCTATTTGTTAGAATCATAATTTTCAGGCATGATTGAAGCAATGCAATTTATATGCTGTTATAATTCAGTTTCAGCCATGTGAGATTCAAAATGGTGATTTCCGTGTTTTGTGGTTATATTGTTATATCTTATTAAGAACCCCTTGCCTTTGGATTTTGTTTGAATGTGAAGCTTATCATCGGTGTTGAAATGTTATTTGATATTCTTACACTCGCCCTTCTCAGGAGCTTCATGATGTTAAGAGGAAAAGTGCAGCTCTTCAGATGCAACAATTTGTTGGGGAAGAAAAGAATGATTTGTTGGATTATTTAAGATCTCTGCAACCAGAAAAGGTGAGAATACCTATGATGAGCTCCATGATTATACTCCCGCCGTCCCCTATTAATACTCACACTTGTGTTGGCACAGGTTTTAAAAAAAACTGCTTTATTGAATTTTTGAACCAATGAATGAAGAGTATTTTGAATTAAAGTAGGTAGTATGAGAGTGTATTATTTCCATATTTGGGGTGTGAATATTATTGTGGGACGTCCCAAATAAGAAAGTGTGAATGTTAAGAGGGGACGGAGGGAGTATTTTATTTCTCTGAAGATTTTTTATGTGAGTTTGTGAAATATTTCGGCACTTTCTGAGGCATATACATAGTTTTTGTCCATGCATACTTCACTCAGGCCTCAACTCTGCTTATTTTCTTTCTTATGTCCAATAATTATTAATCTACTTATATGAACAGGTAGCCGAGCTATCAGAGCCAACCTCACCTGAGTTGAAAGATACAATCCAATCAGTAGTACATGGTCTCTTGGCTACCCTGTCTCCTAAGATGCACTCAAAAAGCCCTAATCTGGGTAACAGCGACATTCTAGGAACTGTAGATGGTGAAACTGAAGGAGATTGTATTGATCTTGTTGAGAACACATCACTTCAATTTCAGCCTCTTATTTCATTGCCACGTGATTATCTTGCCCGTTTACTCTTTTGGTTAGTCCATATTTTCTCCAAATTTACTTTTATGTAAAGATCACTGTGTTAAACTCATGTTACTCTAATCAGTGGCTAAAAGGTCCCGCCTATGCCTTCCAAGGCACTAAGTGTTCTTGGCCACCCTTCACTTTTTTCTGAAACTGTCCCCATCCTGCCACCCTCCCAATTATTGCCACCTTGTAGAACATTGATGCTAATTCGTCCAAGACATGAAAAAACAGAATGAGACTGGCAATATTTACTTAGCTGTCTTGGAATTTGGTTTATTACAATGCAATTAAATTGCGTGTTATCTCCTCATCAATCATACTGGAAACTAGGAGGTTTATGAATTTCTTTCGTAATAAGGTTTACCTGGATTCCTAGAGTTGGAAGTTGTACTGCATTATAACGCTTCTTTATTCTTGTAATTTCCTCTAAATGACTGCGCACTGCAGTAATTTATCTCGGAACTGTCATTTTAGTATGAGGACAATATCTCGATTGAAAGTCAAATCATGGTCTTGTGCATATCGATAGATTCACGTTTCAATTTGATTTGGTTTAGGTGCATGTTGGTTGGACACTATCTGAGGGGCCTGGAATACCGGTTCGAATTGATGGAGCTGCTCTCATTACCATGTGTTGCAGACAGCGATGGTGCCAGTGGCGAACAAGTAGTATAAGAGCTATTTCATCCATTGTGTTTATTTAGTAGGTTTTCTTATATGAAGACTTCTATATCAGCTCTTTTACTTTTTGCGTTGTTTCATGTGTATATATATACAAAGCTTAGGCAAGTCACCTCCTCCATATGTAACTCTCAATGTCAAAATATACCAAAGTTGCAAACTGCTCCACACATAGTCATGCTTTTGGCAAGCTGATCAATATTCTGTCATAAAGATGAAGTTTTGGATCTCTAACTAGTGTCTTGGGTACAAATTAGATCCTGAACTATTTTTAGTACGAATAGGATCCTATACTAATATTTCATGTGCAAATTGGACCTAAAGTTAGTGCTCATTTATACCAAAGGTTATAGTTAGGGTTTATTTATTTGATTTTAAAAGTTAGTGCTCATTTATATTTTATACAAAAAAAAAAAAAAGTTTGAGATCCAATTTGTACCTGAAATATTAGTTCAGGATCTAATTTATACTAAAAAAATAGTTCGTGTTCTAATTTATACCTAGGATACTAGTTCGAGGTCCAATTTATACTTGAAACATTAGTTTTGGGTCCAATTTGTACAAAAAATAGTTTGGTATCTAATTTGTACCCATGACACTAGTTTCGAGTCCAAACTGTACCTTTTTCCTAAGAGTAACTCTCTTGTGCACTTGGTGTATAATACGCTCACTCAATAGAGACTGTTTACATTAAAAAGTATGATTTGATTACACTGAAAAATGTGGTTAGATTACACTGAAAAGTTTACAATATAAACTGATTTTCAGTGTAAACTTTTCAGGGTAATCTAACCACATTTTTCAGTACAATCAGCTTACGCTTTTTAGTATAAACGACTTCAACTGTTGGGTGAGTGCATCGTGCACCTGATGCAAATGAGGATGTGCTTTTCCCATATATATATATATATATATATTTTCATTTTCACACTTTCATTTTCGGGTCGTCCCCCACTAAACTTCACATTCCATAAATGGCAAAACCAACACTCTACTACATATAAATTTTAACCTTCAAATTCATATAATATTACCAAAATGTCACTCATTCAATTCACTTTTCAACATTATTCATTACTTTATCCCAAAAAAACATCATATATTAATAGACAAATACGCTTTTTTAAATCACTTAACAAAAAGAAGTGAGAAGTTTACTTGGGACGGAAGGAATATATATAAGCCAAACTAAAAAATATAACTATTTTAGTGATAAACTGCATAATAATTTAATTTTAGGAGGCAAAAGTGCTTAAAACTCATACCAGGAGTAAACATATGCTAAACTTTTCAACTTGTTTAAAATTGAAGTGACGGGAAACGTGATGCTTCACTTTCACTCCATGCGCCAATGCCATCTCCCACGCTCACCTCCTCCACTCCCGATTCACGATTCATCTCCGACGACCGATCTTTCCCGTCTCTTGCAAGGCCACATTCCACGCCCCCACCTCCTCCAAATCCACGCCCGCATTTTCCGCATCAAAGCCCACCACAACAATCTCGTTGCCACTCGTCTAATTGGCCACTACCCATCGAATTTGGCCCTCAAAGTCTTCCGTTCTCTACACAATCCCAATATCTTTCCGATTAATGCCATCATCCGAGTGTTGGCAGAGGATGGTCTTTCTTCGGAAGCATTTGCTATTTATAAACAACTGAAATTTCGTCAGCTTTTGCCCAACGACTTGACATTTTCTTTTCTTTTCAAGGCGTGTTGTAGAGGCGATGTTGGTGCGGATTCTGTTAAGCAAGTGCATTCTCACGTTTTGAAATCCGGGTTCGTGTGCGATTCTGTTGTTTGCAATGGTTTGCTTATGGTCTATACTAGGGCGATCAAGGATTTGAATTCTGCGCGCCAAGTGTTCGACGAAATGCCTGACAGAGATCTGGTTTCTTGTTGGACTTGTTTGATTTGTGGATATGCTAGAGTCGGGTTAGCTGAGGAAGCCCTGAAGCTTTTCTTGATAATGCTGAAGGAAAATCTGCAACCCGAAACTGATACAATGGTTAGTGTTTTATCTTCATGTTCAAGCCTTAGTACTTCACAAGTTGAGAAATGGGTCAATTTAATGGCGCAATGTGCAAAACACCTGAGCTGCAATCGTGATTATATACACATTATACTCACATATTTGTATGGAAAAAGCAGGGATGTTGAGAAGAGCAGGAAAACATTTGATGAAATTTCTGATACTGGAAAAAGGAGTGTTATATCTTGGAATACTATTATAGGCGCATACGTTCAAAATGGTTGCTCTTTGGAGGCTCTAACTGTTTTTAAATCAATGATAGAGAGTTCCACTTGTTCACCAAACCACGTCACTATGGTTAGCGTGCTCTCAGCTTGTGCTGAAGTTGGGGATCTAGACCTGGGCATTTGGGTCCACGAATACATGAAAACCAGAGGCCAAAAAGGCATACTATCATCAAATGCAAATCTTGGCACAGCATTGATCGATATGTACTCGAAATGTGGGGAGTTGGATAGTGCAAGGAAGATATTCAACCAAATGAGCAAAAAAGACGTGGTCTCGTTCAACGCCATGATCATCGGCCTTGCTGTAAACGGCAAGGGGGACGAGGCTTTGAGACTCTTCTCTGAAATGCAAGAGCGTCCTTTGCGACCCAATTCCGGGACCCTCCTGGGTGTGCTGTGTGCATGTAGTCACTCTGGTCTGTTGGATACAGGGCGACGAATCTTTAAAGAGATGGTTTTGAGCCACAGATTGGAACACTACGCTTGCTACGTTGATCTTTTGAGTCGGTGTGGTTTTATTGAAGAAGCTCTAGGTGTGGTCACCTCTATGCCTTTTGAGCCCAATAAGTACGTGTGGGGCGCTCTGCTTTCAGGCTGTGTGCTCCACAACAGGCCACATTTGGCGCAACGTGTTTCCACCATGCTCGTTAGTGTTGATCCCGACAACTCTGCTGGTTATGTTATGTTATCGAATTCACTCGCTGCGGATTCGCAGTGGCGTGATGTTTTTAAAATGAGGGGGGCTATGAGGGAAAAGGGGGTCGCCAAGCAACCTGGTTGTAGTTGGATCAACATTGGTGGAGTGGTGCATGAATTTGTTGCTGGCTCTGATTCGTGTTATCAAAGTCAAAGTGTTCATCAAATAATGGACTCATTGTTGAAACAAATGCAATCATCTTGATTGATAATATCTGGCAAAATGAACTCTTGTATTAGTCTTTATAATTTGTTTCACTAAATTTACCCTCATGCTTTAGCATTCTTGATGAAGTTGTGTACGAATTTGTTCCTCTCCACAAGGAATAATCAATTAGGGAGGTAAATCAATATAACCCAGACGAATATTATTACAACATTCGATTCTATAAATTCAATTATTTGTATTCTCGTATTCATTTCAATTTGAATTTTAATTCTAAGTATACCGTGGGAGTTGTCTGCGCTTTTATATAATTAGACAAAGTATTTGTGAATAAGTTTGAAGGGTATTAATTGTTTCACTGAAGATATTAGTTAAAAGATACTAATTTTTTCATTAAAATATGTTAGTTGTTGTTACTAGAAAGTATTAGTTATTCTTACTAATGTGAAAATATATATTTTCCAATAAGATTGATCATACACCTCGCCTTTAAGATAGAGGAAAATGTGTTCACTTACCAAATTATGCAATTTATCCCATACAATTAATGATTTAAGTAAAATCGATAAATTATGCAATTTTACGCATAAATAATTTTTTTCTTATTTAATTCTGGGAAAAAAAACTCCAAATTATGCAATTTATCCCATACAATTAATGATTTAATGTAAATCGATAAATTATGTAATTTTATGCATAAATGATTTTTTTTCTTATTTAGTTATGTGGAAAAAATTCGGACGTGTTGCGGAATGGGGTTATCCGATGGTGGGTCCAAGCTAGGGTTGCCACCTTTGATGTGGATTTAAGGGGGTTGTCAGTCGATTGTTACAATCCCATGTCGAATCCACAAAAAAATTTAGATGAATATATAAATGAGAGTCAATCCTTGATCTTTAACCATGATTTTGGCTTAAGTTAGGGCTTCCTATCTTATATATCTAACAATTGGCGCCGTCTATGGAAAACTCAAGCAAGCTGTAAGATGAAGCTACCCGATGGTGGGCCCAGGGGTTGCCACCTCGAATGTGGCCCAAGGAGGGTTGCCATCTGGGAAGTGGGTCTTGGCTTAAGGGTTGCCACCCGAAGTGGTAATCGATTGTTACGATCCCACATCGGTTCGTCATGAAAGTGTGGAAGGGTATATAAATGGGAGTCCATTCTTGTCCTTTATCAATAATTGTTAGGAATATAAGATAGAGAGTTCTAACTTAACCCAAAATCATGGCCACAAGTCAAGGATTGACTCCCACTTTTAAACTCATCAACAATTTCTTGTGAATTCGATGTGGAATTGTAACAATCAACCCTCCTTAAAGCCGGACGTCTACCAAGAACAAGACCCACCTCCCAGGAAACAACCCCCTTTAGGTGCACCCGGACGAAAATGTGTCTCTAATGATTTGTCAAAATATGACCTTATGAAACAAGAATCATATACTTTAAGGACCTTTTAAAACAAAAATAATAATAATTTAGGGCCTTAATGATTTTTTTTTAATAGTTTAAGGGCTTTTAAAATTAAAAACTAGTTTATGAGTCTTTCAAAACAAATTTTAATAGTTTAGGGCTCTTTTGATACATTATGTCATATTACTATTATCCAATGCATATAAATTATCCCTGCTTACAAATCAAACTTTTTTTAGATAATGATAATAATGCATAAAAATGATATTATATATATGCATAACAGTGTTTCATTAGAATGTACTTCCTCCATCACAAAGTAAGTTTTTCACTTTCTTTTTGAGTCGTCCAACAATAAGTTTATCATTCTATAAATGGCAAAAACAACACTCCAATACACATAATTTTTACTTCAAAATTCACACAATAGTACAAAAAATATGTCACTCATTCCATTCATTTTTCATCACTTACTTTATTTCAAAAGTTAATATGTAGTTCACCATATATATTGATAAATAAATATTCTTTTTAAACAAAATAACAAAAAATTATGGAAAACTTATTTTGAGACGAAGAAAATATTAGTTTAATAGTAATATTATATAATAAAAACAATCAATATCACGGTAAGATCATTTTACAAGAAATTTACCTATTAAAAATTGATCTAAAATTTGAAAAACACAAAAAGTTAATATGTGCCTACTCTAATAAACACGATCGCCCTCATAGAACCATGATGCCATAAGAAATATAAATCTGACAAAAAGTTGAACAATTTTAGGGGTAAACAATTTTAGGATGCAAAGTGCTGAAAGCTCATATTATGGAGTGACTATATATGCTTAAATGAGGGTGTGAGTTAGAAGACTATATAGCCAACATATTATTAAAGAAATAAATGAGTAGGGTAGAATTGATTTTTATATGGCTCAAATATTACCGTCTAAAATATATTAATTTTAACAATTGATTCCAGCTAATATAATATTATTAACTTAAATAATTATACACACGAGTATATAAATATTATTTTACAATTGATTCTAGCCGATAAAATAAACCATCTTCAATTTAAAATAATGCATATATATAGATTCATTAAAGTATAAGGGGTTTTTCTAAGAGATAATTAAAAATATAATAATAGATCTTTGAAGGCGAGTATTAAAATATAATGCATCTTTTAGAAACATATATGGATTATGCATGTTAATTTTTTTTATGTTCTTTAAGTTGATACAAATTTTCTGAAACAACACTTTTTTTTTAAACGGGTGAATATTATATAATAATCTTTTAGATAATGATAACTCATTTATATTCTTGTTATTTTCTGTAAATTAAAGATGTATAGATTGAAGAGGAGGAATAAAATTTTATCTCCTTTTTTTTTTCATTAAAATACAAATCTCTACAGATTTGAATTTCAAATATATAAATATATATCAATACTAATTAATACATATATATATATATATATATATATATATATATATAGAGAGAGAGAGAGAGAGAGAGTAGACCAAAAGTTTAATATAAAATATATATCAAATAAAAGATATATAAGTTGGATTAGTTCTATGTTATACATAAAATGAGCAGAATTTGATGTTACCCATGGAAATAGGTGTAGGTGGACTCTCGCCAGTGGAGTAGGAGTGTGGACTCTTGTTAATTACTCTTTGTTATGGACTATGCCACTAAAACCGTAAAACGGGTCTTTTCAAACAAATTTAATCCATTAGACAAATCAAATATTTGATTCGAAATTTGAATTTTTTTTTAAAATTAGTTACTGATTCTCCTTTTCACGGTTTTTTTTTTTTTTTTTTTATCTGAATAATTTTACACGTACGTATTGATCGATAGGAGAGGAGAATTTTAAAATTAATAATGAAATTTAGGAGAATTTTAAAATTAATAATGTAATTTTATACCATCTCCATGTTCTTTTTATATTTCTTAAAAATATTAAATTAAATTAAAAGAATAGAGTATAAAATTAAAAAACAAATAGTACTATTATTAAATTTAATCACAATTATCAAAATTATATATGAGATTTTTTAAATAATAATTAAAAATTATATTAGTGTGACAAAGGATTATGTGAAAACATTGTTTATTGTACACCAGTGCTTGTAAAAATTAATATTATTGATTTTAAAATTAACTCTATTGTTTATAAAAATTAATAATTATATTATATATCATCGTGCATATAAAAGTTTGCAATATATATATATATATATATATATATATATATCTTTTCAAATAGAATTAATCTATTAAATGAATCAAATCTTTGATTCAAAATCAAAATTTGAAAAAAAATATACGTAAATTTTAAAATTAGTTAGAATATTGACTGACCAGTTCCCACTTAAGGGTTTCTCTGGCTATAAATACCGCATTAAAACCCTCTTAACTCTCCCCAAGATTTCCTCTCCATCAGTTTCCCGTTACGATTTATATTATTATTATTATTATTATTATTATTATGGATCGTGACAATCACTTGAGAGCCTTTCCAATGTACAATCCTTCCCCCAATTCTCTTCCGCTCAATTCCGATGATCAATTGTTCATCAACGCCGATGGCCGCCGTCCGAATCAGCCCTCGAACAATAATATCCCCTATGGATATGGTGGCGTTGCTTTTGATGACTATTTCTATGAGCAATTTGCCCGCCTGGCGATAGAGCAGTCCACGCACGAAGACATTCTTCGACGACTCAGGGCTGAATCCGCGGCTCAGCAATTTCCTCGTAATCGGAATAATTATGAGGGATTAATCAACGGCCCTGCCAACCCCCCTTTGAACGACGTCGCACTCCGTCGTTTTAGCGACGCCCTCAACTACGGCCGTTTCAACGACGTCGACGCTGCTCTCAGCTACGGCGACCGTTACTACTCACGGCGTTTAAACGGAGGGCTCCAACGGCGTTTGAACGGCGAGGCTCTCAACTATTTCCCCCAACAAGGGAGGAGCGTGGCGCGTGTTGATCAGATAGCCGTGAGCCGGGCACGTCAGCGCGCGAATTTGAGCGAGATGAGGGGGAGGATCGTGTCGGTGGCCAAGGATCAGTACGGGTCGAGAGTGCTGCAGGCAAAGTTTGAGGAAGGGAACCCGGAGGACATCCACATGATATTCATGGAGTTTAAGGACCACGTCTACGAGTTGATGGTGCATCAGTTTGGCAATTATCTCATTCAGAAGTTTGTTGAGGTCTGCAATCACGACCAGATGACTCAGTTACTTTTCTTGCTCATCAATGATGAACACAAATTCGCCGAGATATGTGCCGATATGTATGGGTACGTATATCCCAATTATGTTATTTTTATTAATTAATTTGAATGATTGATTATGATGATTTTGATAAGCAATTATTTATACATGTAGAACGAGGGCTGTGCAGAAAGTGCTTGAGAATCTGACAACGCAGGAGCAAAGGTGCCGCATTATATCTGTTATCCGACGCGTTACTGTTGCGCTAACTAAGACCATGAATGGTCACCATGTCATTCAGTTTTGTTTGAAATCCTTCCCTCCCGAAGATAACCAGGTTTCTTTTCTTTAACCCTAATTATCTTCATTTTAGGGTTTTACCTTAGGGTTTTGTATGTTTCCAAATTTTGAATTTTAAAAAAAATCCTAAAATTGGAATATATATAAGAATTTTTTTATTTTGATTCTTTTACCATCTTACTTTTGATTTGATTGATTTGTAGAAGATTTCAAATATTTTGTAGTCTTTGACCAAAACCACCTATTTCAAATTTTGCTGAGATACAATGCCTCAGAAATATATAATTAAATAAATGGAAAGTAATTCGTTTTATATCAATTAAATTAAACATAAAAGATCGATGACGAGTCATACACATACTTAATTTAAATTGCGTGCAGCATATCCTGAACGTGGTAGCTGATAACTGCCTTGACATCGCATTTGACAAAAGCGGATGCTGTGTCCTTCAACAATGCTTGCACTACGCCGTGGGTGAACCCCGCCAACGTCTCATTGCCGAGCTCACTTCCAACGCACTCGAACTGTCCCAACATCCTTTTGGGTATATATATATTATTATTAATTAAGTTATTGCTTGTAATTATATACATCCATGTTGAATTGAATTTAATTTGTGTGGTGCAGGAATTATGTGGTGCAATACATACTTGGGCTGAAAATTGGGCATGCGACCTCAGATATACTGAGGCAGTTATCTGGCAACTTTGTGTCGCTGTGTATGGACAAGTACGGAAGCAATGTGGTGGAGAAATGTCTGAATGAGATTGAGGAGCATCAGAAAATTATCATCATTGAAGAAATCATCTACAGCCCTAACTTTCTCAGGGTTCTTCAGGATCCATTTGGCAACTATGTGGCTCAGAGAGCACTTGAAACCTGCAAGGTAGTACATATACGTACATACTACATACATACGTCTTATTAATTCTTACTAACATTTGGATTTGATGCATACTGCAGGGAGCGCATTTGCATGCGCTAATCGATATGATAAATCGAAATGCAGCCAACTTGCACAGCCATCCTCATGGAAAGCGCGTTCTTGAGAAAACTACTAAGGCCAACAAGCCCTCCACGTACATGTGATTCTCTCTAGGAATATTTAAGCACGGGTCTTTAGTTTGTTGTGTCATTTGTTGGTTGTTTGTGTCTGCTAATTGAACTCATCATGATGTTGTTGGTTGTTGTTTTTTATGAACCCTAGCTAGCTCTATTGTTGCATGCGCTGTTGTTGATCTTTATGAACACCCTAGCTAGCTATTCTTTATCTGTTGCTTACTTTGGATTTTTAACGGGTTGAAGTTTATGTTATATATCTTGTTATTTTAATTTTGTGGTTTAATTATACCATGTGTTTTCAAGTACTAATTTTTCACTGTGGGATCTTATTCTGTGAAACGTTTATTTTTGCATGTTTTCATTGGTTAAATGAATTTCCGTCTTACCATCTCACTGAAATGAGACGACTACACAAGTCTTTTGTCCTTCTAATTTTATTTGCAAATTATAAAAATTTGTATGAGATGGTTCCAAATATAAATTTATGAGAAAATATGCATTTTATAGTAAGAGTATGCACATAGAGTAAAATTGGTTTATACATTAATCATTTAAGGGTATTAGTGTTTTTCACTAAAGAGTATTAGTTGTTCTCAATAAAGGGTATTAGTTGTTTTCACTAAAGAGTCTTAGTTTGTTTTCCGTAAAAACAAATTAGACTCTTTAGTGAAAACAATTAATACTCTTTAGTGAAAATAACTAATATTCTTTAGTGAAAACAATTAATACCCTTCAATTATTAATGTATAAACTAGTTTCACTCTGTACTTTGTCTTATAGTAATTTTGGAGTTACTCTCCTATAAAATTTGTTCATATGAAATTGATATTATTATATAAATATCTATTGATTGTAATTTTAATTTTTAAAAATTAAGTAGTATTAGTGAAGACAAAGTACGTATATGAATTTTTTAAAGATATTAGTTGTTTTCATTGAAAAATATTGTATATTTGCACTGAAAAGTATTAATTACTTTCGATGAAGAGTCATGGTGGTACATACTCATTACTAATAATGTTATAAATTGTATACTATTAACGAGTTTTATGGGATAGTTTGCTATAATATTTGACATCGCCCACCATCTCCTTTATATCCGTTCCTCTACATACGTGATATATGTATGTAACATATATGTTAAAATTTTGATTGTATCAGACTGCATTAGATAAATTAGCCCTGTCACGAACATCATGAGTTTGGTACATGTCTGCAATATATCAAGAGATAGAAGATATAATATGCTTATACGCATTTAGACATACACGTACTGATCACTTATACCTTAAATTAAAATAGTAAATATTATTTAGTAAAAAACTAATTAATATCAATCAATTAATATTTTTCAATAAAAAATTAATATTTTATAATAAAAACAAACAATACCCTTTAATAAAATATTTAATACTCTCAAAATAAATTTTACAATAAAATTAATACTTTGTCTTCTCGTTAACCCTTGGCCTTGGCGCAAAAAAAAAAAATGCATTCTTGACAATGTGAGACTGACATATTTCACTTCCCAGCAATATTTTTAAACTCGGACCGGTCATTGTAAACCGAATGACTCGGAGATATATATATATATATATATATATATATATATATATATATATATTAAATATATTATACAAGGAGTACTATATATATACACATCGTAAATCATAAAATTCAATATTATATAATATATAATATAATTATACAGTAAAATCTTCTAAAATATCTTAATAAAAATAGTTGTTAATTAACTCCTTAATTGGCGCTTAATCGATGAATTCTTTAATCAGGAAACTGAAAGTATATTGTGATTGACCAATTCAATCCACATAGTTATGAGTTATCACGCTAAAAAAACCCCACTCTATTTCTCTTTCTTTTTTCATGGCTAATCGACTTCTTCCTCAATTCAGCAACTGATTCACCGTCTTCCCTCTATTTTTTATTCAACTCATTATGATTATATCATCATCCATTATCCACTTTTTATAGAAAATTCAAATGAAAAACTTGGATGTAATATTTGCAATTAAAGAAATGTGATGGTACAAATTCTTGGCATCGACCGATTTAAAAAAAAAAAAAAAAAGCAAAGGTTTGGCCTCTTGCAGAAGATTCAGAAATGGAAGTAGGATATGAGACCTTTGGTTCAGGTTTTAAAAACATTGCTTCCCAAGAGTACAATATTCATCAACACAGTGTCTTTAAATCACAATGTCTAAAAAAAAAACACAGATTGATGAAAATTTATGTTTTCTGCAACATACTATATGAGACAGTCTTATAACAGTTTTTGCCTTAAAATTTTGTTCTCTTCGTCCATATTTGATTGTATCTTAGGGGTAATATATCAAACTCCAATAATAAACAAACTACACTGCAACACACGCCGTTTAATATATTATCAGCCAAAGATCAGCTATTCATGAATCACGATTTTTAGTTTTTAAAATGCTAGCCATCGCGATTTAAGATTTGTCTTTCCTTCACTATTTTTTTTTTTTTTTTTTTATGAAATCTTGTTTAGTCGATTTATGAGGACAACGAGGAGTCAAAAATATATTATAAATTATTTTGAAAAACTTATAACCTTCTCCAAATTGAATCAAATCGCAAACAGAGTCCATATGAAAATATGTGCCAAAAAATTGTTGGAACACATCGTCAGCAGATGAACCCAACTAATTGCGGGGAATTCTTTGTTACATAGCATTTCCACATTGAAGCCTAATATCCGGAATTCTAGAGATCTGCAAAGAAATTTGTTGCATTGCTTAAATTTTGTCCTTTGGTCCCATTTTTCCTCTTCGTACCTGCAAAGATTGCACGAAGAGTAAAAAACTTCAATACATGTCCATAAGATACTTATGGCACTGGTGGAACAAATACCGAATAATACACAAAAATTGACAATAAAATATGACATATTTTTGAAAAATTATCAGTATTTTTAATGAAAAGTGCATTTAATAAAAGATATTTTTTCAATAATAAAAGGGATAATTTTTCAGTAATAATAAATGTAACTTTTTCAAAAATACACTTGAATTGCACAGAGTACTGGTGCACAGAAAACTTCTAAAATAAACTTCTAATCATCAAGAAACCAGTAATGACTAAAAAAAATCTGTTGATAAGCCTAGACTCGATTTTCTGTTTGGGGTGTAGATAAGTCATGAATTAATGCCTTCGAAGAAAGGAAATATGAAATATAACTAAATTAAGGGAAAAACTTGTGTGAGTCTGTCTCGTGGCATGATACAACAAAAATTAACATCCACCCCTGACAAATTTATACCCCATCCCACCGTCTCATGGCATGAAACAGTCTTACACAAGACCTACTCCTAAAATAATAAGCTCGGGCGGTCTAACACAAAACCTACTCTTAAAATAATAAGCTCGGGCCAAAGACTGCTGTAAACTAAAAAAACATCGTATATACCTTTAGAAGGTTTTGGGATACTATCATCGACGTCCATTCCATCATTATCGCTGTCTCATGCAGCCGAACCATTCGGCACAGTATTTGTAGACCCTTGCAGTAAGTCATCCAGATCCCATAGCTATACATTCACAGGATATGTTGAGAACAGACAATATGTACAACATGATAGCTCTAAAACGAACTATATCCAGACAGAATACTAATCATATCTATAGGGACAGAAGGACAATGACCTTTAAAGTCTGATCATGTGATATGCTGCCAAGGAACTTTCTATCATGAGAAAAAGCTGCATCGCAAGTTATAAGTGTCGTAAGAAATACAACAAATTGCTAGAATACTTGTTGTAATACTATGGACCTTTTCAAAAAATATATATATATATCAAGTGTTAGGAGAAGAGGGAAATGAAGGCACACCAAGACGTTCTACGGGTAGATCAGAATGCTCTGCAATTGGCTGAATTATTCTGTTGGGCAGTATACCAACCAAGCTGGAAAAGAGAACATGCAAAAATTTAATTGATCCTAAAAATTGAATTGGAGCAACAGTTGCAGTTCTGCATAAAAAAACTCACCTGATTATTCCATTCTCTGAACCAGTGATTATTCTATCTTCATCAAGCTTCAGACAGAAAGGAGAAAGGCAAAAGAATAATTTAATATTAAGTACTATTACAGAAATTTTGAAAAATAATGAATGAAATTATTATTATTATTATTATAGAAAAGACATATAATCATGCCAACCACTAACCTTTAGCAAGGCATCCACAGGATTGGGACAAAGATCAACGAAACGGTCACTGAACATTTAGAAGGCTACCATCAATATCAATGTTAACCTCAAACATTTGATCAAATCAAATATGAAACATACAGGGTCTTCCATTCTATCCCAATGTAAACTATAACCTCAAGATTTGCAGATGTTACTTGAGCAAAAAAGAAATCCAAGAGGCACATTAACTACCTGCGATCCTTAAAAAATCCCCATGAGTACAGCAATAGAGTTCCAGACTGTGTTCCACATATAACCTTTCTACCATTCTAGTCAGAAAAAAATTATAGTTAGGCATATCACAGAATAATAGGCACCATCATCTTTGCAGGTTTTTGATTGGAAGAAGATTAATTAAATATGGCATATAACAAAAAAAAATCTTAATATGAGAAAGAATGATGAGCGCAAATATAAAAGTTGCAAAACAGATGGACAAAATTTTGAAATCTCTATGTTCTTCAGACAAGTAGATAAAAATGCAGTCTAGCACACATAGAGAAATAGAAACCATAATTGTTAATGTCACCAAAAAGAACAGAAATGGAGAACTGATAGCACTAGCTCCAAAAAGATAATGAAGCAAAGCAATCTTAGCAAGAGCCTTCTGACTATAGGCGTATATACTTTAATAGCAATCTAGAAATCACCCATTTGTGCACTTTATAAGGGTACTTAAGTACAACCTTCATAGCCACAACTGATAGCAGTTCATCCTCAGAGAACTCTGATCGACATTGAACCTGCAGTACATTAAAACAATACATATTCAAGTATGAACGAAATTTAGCTGCTAAATTAGTTCCTGAGCGCAAAATTTAATATATTAAATGCTAAAAGGCAAAACATAACTTGTTGCTTCTTAAATTGCAAACAGACAGAGTGCCATCCCCACTGTGTTAAAAAGATTTGAACAGGAGTTAAAGCATAGTGTTAGACACTATGGTCAATATCAATAGGAACAACATGATTCCCTATAACCTATACATGTCTAAAATAAGAAATATGAGATCGAGATCTGAAATTGAACATACACAACACCACAGTTGGCAACATAATCGTACAAGTTGTATCATGTTCAACACATTTGCCTGATCGTTACAGGTGAAAACTTAGTTTTCACAGAAATCAAGAACACTATCTGGAACACGAACGAAATGTACATATGCAGTCCTTGTTAAAATAAACCCAACTAGAAGAGCTTATAAAGTAACTTCCAAAGTTTGAACGTGCAGACCTTTGGACAAAATGCAAAATATAAGATTTGCAAAGCACATGTCTGTACTCTGTAGACATTAAGATACACACGAGAGTGCATGTACACACACACAGAGAAAAAGAGGAGACTACCTCGTTCCGATCAATCTTATGGAATCAGGTGCAAATGTCATATCTGTAACACAATCTTCGTGAACATTAAATGTGTTGCAGCAAGAACGTTGCCGAGTATCCCATAGTTGTCATGAAAAGAAAAATTAAAAAAACCAAATATCATCATCAGGCAATGAAAATGTAAGGTTCAGCAGTTAATCACTTGCCACTAGCAGTCCTTCAGTTGAATAAAAAATATACTGTGTCATTCTATCAGTAAAACATTGAGAGAGACTAATATAATTACAAGAAGTCGGGGGACAGATGTTCAATTTGACAGTAATGATGCATATTCCAAACGAATGTTGATCAGAGAAGGTGAACTCGCACAGAGAAAAAATTGGATTGCAATTCCTCTGGCTAATGATCAACCAAACCCCATGCTAATTAGATAAGGCTGTAAGATTTATCTCACATTATCACTAAAGTAGAAAATGATCGGCTACTAAGCTCAAATGCTTTAAGTATGTCTGAAGATAATCCATTAGCAAAAAGTAGACTGTATGATTGTTTCTGATAAACATCAGTAATTATACCGAATTCTCAAATTGTAAGTAATATCAGTAGTAATTAGTTAGTAATTATAGCTGAGCTATAATTAGTAAGTCATAACTGGATAGATCAGACATCAGTAACTATAGCGATATAATGATCAGACATAAGTAATTTAAATTTACAGTTCATATAAGTTAGTAACATCAGTAATTAGTTTGTCAGAAACAACACATTCCAAAATAGCATTATTGCACATAACTTAACTTCAACATACAGTTAAGCACTTCCAATCACAAGTTTAAACTTTCACACTTTACGTACATGAAATTCCACCTTAATACAGCCCTCGTCATCACCGGATGCAATGGTCGATTCTGTCAAGTTCACTATTCGATTTACAGCAGCCCTGCATATTTTGAAAATGACCCTTTTTATTCCAAAAATATAAAAAAAAGTTACTGTGCATTTATAACAAATACTCCCATCATCAATAACATAAGCTTTTGTTTCAGAACCCACCCATGCGAATTTTCAAGGCGAGCAATCTCTGCACCAGTTTCTACGTCCGTTGCGAGAATGGAACAATCGGGAGACCCTGTAATTATACCTGAACATAAAAATTGAGTTTCAGCAGTGGAAAATAAAGAAAACAGAACAACCCCTACATTGACAAAACACACAAATTACCACGCCCTTCATTGACAAAACGGAGAGTTCTGCATGATTCAGTATGAGCTCTAACTTCCAGTAGCCTAGTAATAGAACATAAAAATCAAAGTTAAGAACGTCAAAGCATCAAATTAGGAATCTTGAGTGCAGAAGTAAATTGCACCTTTGTGGTGTAGTATCAGCAGCATAACGATACCTAATGCGAGAGAGAGAGGGAGAGCATTAACCTTCATCAACAACATATCCACTTCATATAGAATTCCAAGTGAAATGAACTTACACAAGAAGGTGGCCAGTGATAAGACCGGTGGCGACCAAGTTAGTTGATGGATGAAAATCAAGATCAAATGGAATATTTGCCAAATCGATCTCCATTCCTCAATTTATTTGATACAAGAAATATGCTACAAACGCGAAATTGAAAACAAAGAATTAGAGGCGCGGCCTAAACCCTAAACCCTTAACAGAAAGGCCCAGGTTATATGCACTATTGAGAGTACACATACTCTAAATTAATATTAATTTTAGTGATAAATAAAAAGACACACATACCCTTCGTCACTCCCAACGACAATGTTGATGCACCCACTTTCTTATTCTCAAAACACGCGTACGATTTAGAAAAAGAAAAACTCTCACCATTTATTCATCAACCCCATCTACTGATTTGTAGTGTTTTGTTGAATCATCTTGCTGCCCAAAAAAAAAAAAAAATATATATATATATATATATATACACACACTGTAAAAATAAGTACTTTTTTTTTTCCAAAAAAATCCAGTCATGAAAAGTAGTGTTATTCGACAAATTTTACCAAAATATTGTAAATGTTTCGGAAATATATTTCGAAAAAGGTATATTTAATTAAAAAAAAAACGAACAAGATTTTAGGCAAAAAAAATATCGAAATAAGGAAAAAAAAAAAAAAAAAAACCGATTTTCATTTTCGAAAAAAATGAGATGAGTTCGATTTTTTTATCAAGAAATGCAGAACTTGCAGATTCCGATCTGTTTGATAACCAATGAACTAAAAAAAAATAGAAAACGAAGAAACGGGATAGAGAGAGAGAGAGAGAGAACAAACCTGGGTGTGCGGCGCCGGGGGAATTGTGTGTCGGCGGCAGGAGCCGGGAGAGGGGGTTGACGTTTGTATGATTGTATCCCGTCGATGCAATAGAGGTGGGGGGATATGGGAGGGGAAGAAGGGGTTTGGGGTGGGGGACGGGGGCTGGAGGAGAAAATGAGAAGGGGGAGGTGGGGAAATAGGGTTTCTAGTGAGGGTTAATTTGGGTAGATCGTGAGTGGGTGTACTAATTATATGGAGAGTGTACACATAAGTGTGTACCGGTGGGAATTATATCAAATTTGATTGTTATAGTGTTGGAGTTATACGTGCAAGTATGTTTTTACTCTGTATAACTCGTGTATCAAACACTTATTTTATGAGAATAATTCTTTTATCGCATATGCTTTAGATATGATTGAATGTTGAATATTTATTGCAAACAGTTCATAGTAGTACTAGTTGCATTGTAGTTAATGTGGTGATGTCCGATCACGGAAGACAACATTAACAGTTTCCTTGTAACTAAACGTACATTTTCACGACCTAGGTGGAATTGAACAATCCGTCGTGAAAGGTCGATGTGCAAGTCTCAGATTGGTCTGTCTTGACTAAGAGATTGCACTAACACATTTAGTATGTGTTGAAGAGGACCTAAAGCGAGGATAAATTCTTCTATTCTGAAATGTGAAGAATTAGACCTCAATGGTTGTTGATTTCTTAATCTCTGTCACTTAAATAGGACTGTATGTGCTTAATGGTTACTATTTTGATTCATGTTGGGTGAGAATCATTGTGACTTCGAACCTTGTGCTTTGGGCAGTAATATTAATCATACGACGGTTGCTAAGATTTAATACGGAGAAACGCGTACGAGTACGGCTCGTGTGATTAGTCCTCTTGGTGGGCTCAGAAGTTTTATCGTACCAAATCTTGCAAGTGAAGAATTAGTTTCTTCGGTACGGATAATAATGTTGAGTTGTCTTTACTTCAAGGTGAAATATATTAATTAATTTAGAGCTATTCAGAAGCTTAATTAATTAATGGACTTGATAATCTTAAACGCGGGAAATAATAACCGGGAGCCCATATTATCGTAATATGGATTAAGATGGATAGTGCAATATTAATTTATTAGTGGTAATAATTAATATTAATGGATTGAATTATATTGGGGCTCAGTATTGAAATTCGGAAGTTCATTAGGAGGTCCAATATTAATTCTCCTTAAAGGCCCCTCAAGTAGTCCAATAATGATAAGGTGATTAAAATAAAAAGAAAATAATTATGCTGATTTTTCCTTATATTTTTCGAAAATAGCAATATTAGGAGAGAAAAGATTTTGTTGATTTTCTTGGAAAGATATTATGGAAGACAAGTATTTTTGGAATACAAGATTATCTCATATATTCAAGAAGATCCATATCTTGTGCTTTGATCCTATAATTTTCAAAAATTGCTAGTAATATGGAGTGTGAGATTTTTGTGGAATATTTTATTATGGAAAAAAGAATATATGAGATATATTCAAGATTTCTTAAAGACTAAGAAAAGATTTTCTCCAAACCCATATTTGACATGAAAATTTCGGCCACTCTATATTATAAATAGGGGGTGATTATTTCATCCCCAAGTACATAATTTCATGTATTGGAAAAATCAAGAGCATATATATTTTTCTTTTTTCTTAGTTATTTAAATTACTTGAAAGCATCTCCCACCGGTGATCAAGTAAGGCGAAAGGGACATACTTGAGAAGGTTTTTGGGTTGATAAAGCGAGATCGTGATTGTCCCGTTTATTCAAAGACCAATTCTACAAGAGGTACGTAAGTCACATAAATTCTTGTTTATTCCGCCTAGATTTTAAGTGAATTAATTCAACATGCATGATGTTAAATTTGTTGTTGGAATTATTATTTGAATTAATTAGGATTAATCCATGCTAGTAATAATTGTATTTAAATTCGTATTTAAATTTCATCCCGAATAGATTCCGGGCACCCCTATTTTCCCAACAACTGGTATCAGAGCCACGGTTTTCGGGCTCTGATCTTTAAATTGGAATTTAAATTGTTTAACATTAAATTGAAATTGGATAGTAGAATTGCTAGATCTTTTTTGCAGGTATCCAATAGTAATGATTTTAATGTTGTTAATTTTTCATGCGTGTGAATTAATTGTTTTTAATTCGATTCGTTCGAATTCGTTTTTCTCGTGAGAAAATCCACGAGTAGATTAGTTATTTTTATTTTGATTCGATCATTTTAATAGACTAGTCTAGATCTAGTATTTTTTAAATAAATTGTAACCGGATCGAGATGAAAAATGAAGAATTAAAGACGGTGTACCCGGACGACGCATGCATGCGCGGCGCATGAATGGACGTAAAATCATGCATGGGGTGAAAAAAAATAACAAACGGCGAAATCCGATGCACGGGGTGCGCGAGGCGCACGACCCGCGCACGACGGGTGGCTCGCGTGTGTGCACGGGGCTGCTGCCCGGCGCTCGGCCGCCGTGGGCTGACGCATGTCGTATCTCGGGCCGTAGAATTTTTTTAAAAAAATTAATTTCAGTTCTCGATTTTTTGTGTGATTTTAAACATTGTCCCGAACCCCAAACGATGTTGTTTTTGATGAAGTGTTGTTGTTCGAGTGGGAGCGTGTCGAGACGAACGACGGAAAGCAACAAGGATGATATTTCGTATCAAGACGTGAAGAAATTAAACTGTGGCAATTGGATTTGAGTGCTCCAATGTATTTAATTTTGTTTTGATGGATGTTTTATTTCGTGCACTTATTATTTGTTAATATGTGTTTGCATGAATTTTATTGTCCAAGAAAAACCTTACTTTCGAAAATTACTAAGTATGTTTATTTAATCGCAATTTTATTCCGGATATTAAAATTGGATTAATTTGGCCTCCATAATTTATTTATTTGTGAAGTTCTTTTGGAATACATTTCCCACTCGGATCGGCCAAAAGAACTAATTTCACATGAATAAATTCGGAAATGATGAATGTGGATTATTACTAGTGGTGGTATTGACCCTCACCACGAGTGGCTTGCTCAAAGCGAAATAATAATCCTGTATTTAATTATGGTTATTACTTAGGTATAAGAAATTGACATTAACTTACTCCCCTCGGAGTCCCAGTCAATTTTTATGTGGTCAAAGTAGGAGCCAACTATTAATTTTGAATTGAGGATTTGTAACTTTTAAATTTGTGATCCGCTTGAATGTGTTTAAATGTATAGACCACCCCTCGTGGCACATTTAAATTGTTTCGAGATGTTGGCTGATGCATGATTATATTGTTTTAAGGTTTCAATATAATTGATGTGATCGAATTATGTGATAATTTCGTATTTTTCTAGATTTTGATGTGAATGTATGTTTTATTCTCAGTTCATCATGTCACAACCTTTTAATCCACTGTTTAGTATACTTAACGATAACAAACTTGTCGGTGAGAATTATGTTGATTGGAAACGTAATCTTGATATTGTCCTAACCGCTCAACACCACAAATGGGTACTTACTACTCCTAAGCCCCAAGAGCCTGTCGAAGATGCGAGCAAGGCGGTCAAGAAAGAGCATAAGTGTTGGTTTGACTCCGATGAGATGGCTAGGTGTACTATTCTGGCTTCAATGTCAGATGTATTGCAACACCAACACCAACACATGGAGACCGCCTCTGAGATAATGCTCAATCTTGAAGCGATGTTTAAACATCAGAACCGTACAGCTAGGCAAATCACCATGCGAAAGATGCTTTCGTTGAAGATGGTGGAAGGTACGCCCGTAAGGGATCACGTTATCGAGATGATGGGTTATCTCAACAAGTTGGAAGTACTTGATGCGGAATTTGATCTCCCTACTAATGTCGATTTCGTTCTCCATTCTATGTCGAAGAGCTTTGAGCAGTTTCAGTTGAACTATCAAATGAATGACCGGACAAATAGTTTACCCGAGCTCTTGCAAGCTTTGGTGTCGGCGGAGACTTTAATGGATCATCAAACTGTTGCTATGGTGGCAAACGGTCCGTCTGCCTCTTCGGGTCCCAAGGGAGAGAAGAAGAGAAAGAGGACGAAAGGTCAGACCCAAGCAAATCCAACCGTTGCGAAACCTAAGGCGAAGGGAGAATGAGGTGGAAAGAAAGCTGCTAAGGGTAAGTGCTTCAATTGGTGAGAAGGGATATTGGAGGGCGACCTGTTCTAAGCCTAAGAAGGCGGTAAAGAAAGGTAAGTCTCATACTTTAGTCGTTGAAACTTATGTTGCAGCGTATGCTGCCCACGTTTGGGTAGTGGATACCGGGACAACTGATCATATTTGTTTCACTCTTTAGGGGTTCCAGATAATCCGGCAACTTAGCAAGAATGAAATCCTCGTCACTTTGGGCGATGCTACGAGAGTGGCAGCCGAAGCAGTGGGAGTCGTGCACCTATCTTTTGAAGATATAGTTTTAATTTTAAGAGATGTTTTATACGTTCCGAACTTTAGGAAGAATTTAATTTCAGTTTCTAAGTTGTTTTTTTATGGATATTCAGTTACTTTTAATAAAGTTGTTACTGTTTCTTTTAAGAATGATATTATCTGTCATGGAACGTTGGTAAACAATCTCTATACGATTAAGTGTGCACA
The DNA here is from genome assembly GCA_947034835.1 of Ballota nigra. Taxonomy (NCBI): domain Eukaryota; kingdom Viridiplantae; phylum Streptophyta; class Magnoliopsida; order Lamiales; family Lamiaceae; genus Ballota; species Ballota nigra. Next base: position 63,419,331 of record OX344721.1, on the reverse strand, counting down.
CTACTCAAATAATGAATCTAATAACATGTCGATCATTTCGAGTAATAAAAGAATGCGTTCTTCGGAGATGAACGAAACACTTCTATGGCATCTTAGACTAGGTCATATTAATCTAAAGCGGATAGAGAGATTGGTGAAAGATGGTTTCTTGGAATCATTCCAAGTCGAGCCGTTTCCAACTTGTGAATCTTTTTTAGAGGGTAAAATGACCAAAAGGGCATTTGGAGCCAAGTGGAATAGAGTCACGGAAGTGTTAGAACTGGTTCATACCGATGTGTATGGTCCAATGACGATCAAAGCGAGAATGGGGTATGAGTATTTCGTCACCTTCATTGACGATTACTCGAGATATGGGTACATTTACCTTATGAGGCATAAGTCTGAAACTTTTGATAAGTTCAAGGAGTTTAAGGCCGAAGCCGAGAAACATAGGGAAAAGAGTATCAAGCTTCTACAATCAGGTCGTGGAGGCGAATACCTCAGCGATGAATTCTTGAACTACTTATCGGACGAAGGGATTGTATTCCAGTTAACCGCACCGGGAACCCCTCAACAGAACGGTGTGGCGGAACGAAGAAACCGGACTCTTTTAGTGATGGTTAGATCCATGATGAGTTATTCGGATTTACCCAAGTCATTTTGGGGTAATGCCTTGGAAACGGCGGCTTACATTCTAAACTTGGTGCCATCCAAATCGATTCCTAAAACCCCAATGGAATTGTGGACCGGGCGCAAGCCCAGTCTAAGACATTTGCGGATTTGGAGTTGTCCGGCATACGTGCTAGACAAGGAAGCTGGTGAGTTGGATCCACGTTCAGAATTAAGGTTGTTTATAGGATACCCCGTGGGAACGAAAGGGTGTATGTTCTATAGTCCCAAGGATCAGAAGACCGTGATTAGTACACACTTTAAATTCTTGGAGGAAGACTATATGAACAATCGAAACCCTAAAAGTGAAATTACCTTAGAAGAATTGAGAGGTCAAACCTCGATACCAAGTATACAAGATGATATACCACACGTCACATCTTCACAACCAGAACCCCGTCGCAGTGGGAGGATTTCTAGGCAACCCGAGAGATTCATGGGGATAGGAGAATCTTCGGATTTGGTTCCCAACGATGAATCAGACCCATGGACATACGACGAGGCAATCCAAGACAAAGACGCGGAGTTGCGGCAAACGACAATGGAAACCGAGATGGGTTCGATGGATCATAATCAAGTGTGGGAGTTGGTCGAACCACCCAATGGAGTAGAACCCATTGGATGCAAGTGAGTGTACAAGAGGAAAAGAGGACCGGACGGAAGGGTATAGACCTTCAAAGCAAGACTTGTGGTCAAAGGGTATACTAAAAAAGAAGGGATCGATTATGAGGAAACATTTTCGCCTGTAGCTATACTTAAGTCCATCCGTATTCTCTTGTCGATCGCTGCACACCTAGATTACGAGATCTGACAAATGGATGTCAAGACAGCTTTCCTTAACGGAGGTCTTGACGGGATAGATATCTATATGCAACAGCCCAAAGGTTTCATTGAAAAAGGCCAAGAGAATCTCGTATGCAAACTTAAGAGATCCATTTATGGACTTAAGCAAGCATCGCGTACTTGGAACCAGTGTTTTGATCAAGTGATTAAGTCTTATGGGTTTGATCAAAACGAGTTCGAAAGTTGTGTGTATAAGAAGCGTGATGGAACTGCGGTGGTATTCTTAGTATTATACGTAGACGATATTCTACTCATTGGAAACAATGTAAAAGTATTGTCAGACGTAAAGGTATGACTGTCAAAACAATTTGATATGAAGGACTTAGGGGAAGCCGGTCACATCCTTGGGATCAAGATCACTCGCGATCGCAAGAAGAGGATGTTGGGCTTATCACAAGCTTCATACATTGACACTGTTTTGAAGCGTTTCAGCATGCAAGATTCCAAGAAAGGTTTTGTACCTTTTAGGCACGGAATCCATCTATCGAAAGAAATGAGCCCTAAGACGCAAACGGATATAGATGACATGAAAGGTGTTCCGTACGCTTCGGCCGTAGGAAGCCAGTATGCAATGCTGTGTACGAGACCGAATATCTACTTTGCCATGGGCATGGTGGAAAGATATCAAAGTAATCCCGGAAAAGGCCATTGGACTGCCGTAAAGTGCATCTTGAGGTATCTGAAAAGAACTCGTGAGCGGATGCTGATTTACCAGTCAGATAGTCTTGTGCCCGTGGGATACACGAACTCGGATTTCCAATCAGACATAGACTCAAGAAAGTCAACCTCGGGTAGTGTGTTTTGCATGGAAGGAGGAGCCATTTCATGGAGAAGCGTTAAGCAGTAATGCATCACCGATTCGACCATGGAAGCCGAGTATGTAGCTGCTTGTGAAGCAGCGAAAGAGGCAGTTTGGCTCAAGAACTTCTTAGTGGACTTGGACGTTGTTCCAAATTTGTCCGACAAGATAACTGTCTTTTGTGACAATGCCGGAGCAGTTGCAAATTCAAAGGAACCGAGAGCCCACAAGGCCAGTAAACACATATAAAGAAAATATCATCTTATACGAGAAATCGTTAAGAGAGAAGATATAAAGGTGGCAAAGATAGCGTCGGGTGACAACCTAGCGGATCCATTCATAGAGGGTCTGCCTCAGAGTACATTCGAGAGACATGTGGATGGAATGAGAGTCAAGACTATTGCCAATCTGCTTTAAGTATAAGTGAGAGGAATTATTAGGTTAATGTAGGTTGACATGAGATATCACGTAGAGCTACTACACTAAGACATGCATGATGTATACTAAAAGACAGACTTTAAGTATAAGTGGGAGATTGTTGGAGTTATACGTGAAAGTATGTTTTTACTTTGTATAACTCGTGTATCAAACACTTGTTTTATGAGAATAATTTTTTTTTTATCGCATATGCTTTAGATATGATTGAATGTTGAATATTTATTGCAAACAGTTCATAATAGTACTAGTTGCATTGTAGTTAATGTGGTGATACTCGATCACTGAAGACAACATTAACAGTTTCCTTGTAACTAAACATACATTTTCACGACCTAGGTGGAATTGAACAATCCGCCGTGAAAGGTCGATGTGTAAGTCTCAAATTGGTCTGTCTTGACTAAGAGATTGCACTAGCACATTTAGTATGTGTTGAAGAGGACCTACAGCGAGGATAAATTCTTCTGTTCTGAAATGTGAAGAATTAGACCTCAATGGTTGTTGATTTCTTAATCTCTGTCACTTAAATAGGACCGTTTGTGCTTAATGGTTACTGCTTTGATTCATGTTGGGTGAGAATCATTGTGACTTCGAACATTGTGCTTTGGGCAGTAATATTAATCATACGACGGTTGCTAAGATTTAATACGGAGAAACGCGTGCGAGTACGGCTCGTGTGATTAGTCCACTTGGTGGGTTCAGAAGTTTTATCGTACCAAATCTTGCAATGAAGAATTAGTTTATTCGGTACGGATAATAATGTTGAGCTGTCTTTACTCCAAGGTGAAATATATTAATTAATTTATAGCTATTCAGAAGCTTAATTAATTAATGGACTTGGTAATCTTAAACGCGGGAAATAATAACCGGGAGCCCATATTATCGTAATATGGATTAAGATGGATAGTGCAAAATTAATTTATTAGTGGTAATAATTAATATTAATGGATTGAATTATATTGGGGCTCAGTATTGAAATTCAGAAGTCCATTAGGAGGTCCAATATTAATTCTCCTTAAAGGGCCCTCAAGTAGTCCAATAATGATAAGGTGATTAAAATAAAAAGAAAATAATTATGCTGATTTTTCCTTATATTTTTCGAAAATAGCAATATTATGAGAGACAATTTTTTGTTGATTTTCTTGGAAAGATATTATGGAAGATAAGTATTCTTGGAATACAAGATTATCTCATATATTCAAGAAGATCCAAATCTTGTGCTTTGATCCTATAATTTTCGAAAATTGCTAGTAATATGGAGTGTGAGATTTTTGTGGAATATTTTATTATGGAGAAAATAATATATTAGATATATTCAAGATTTCTTAGATACTAAGAAAAGATTTTCTCCAAACCCATATTTGACATGAAAATTTCGGCCACTCTATATTATAAATAGGGGGTGATTATTTCATCTTCAAGTACATAATTCCATGTATTGGAAAAATCAAGAGCATATATATTTTTCTTTTTCCTTAGTTATTTAAATTACTTGAAAGCATCTCCCACCGGTGATCAAGTAAGGCGAAAGAGACATACTTGAGAAAGTTTTTGGATTGATAAAGCGAGACCGTGATTGTCCCGTTTATTCAAAGACCTATTCTACAAGAGGTACGTAAGTCACATAAATTCTTGTTTATTCCGCCTAGATTTTATGTGAATTAATTCAACATGCATGATGTTAAATTTGTTGTTGGAATTATTATTTGAATTAATTAGGATTAATTAATGCTAGTAATAATTGTATTTAAATTCGTATTTAAATTTCATCCCGAATAGATTCCGGGCACCCTTATTTTCCCAACATATAGGGTGTAGTGTTTTGGATCAAAATTACTTGGGGTTAACCACATTTTTAAATTGCATAGGGTTAACTTTTTTAATTTAATAATATATTTATATCTTTTAATTTTTTCTTTTAATAATATACACATCCCTTTTTATCTCTCGTCTCTCGCATTAGGATAGATATTAGATTTCAAAATTCAACCCCCTAACCCTCCAAATCCCAGCTCGCCGGAGAGGAATCCAAACTCGAGAAGGAAATCGTTCGCACAATCCGCAGCGGCAAAATTGAAAAATTCAAGCCTAATTCTGATCAAGCTGTTACGATCGGAGAGCACCATATCTGCGTAGGGTTTCAAGAGGAAATGAGGATTCCGGCAGCGGCCTCATTCCGGCCACAAGAGGAAATGGGGTTTCAAGAGGAAATGAAGAAAGCTTCGAAGAAGGGTTGTGATTGAAAGAGTTGATTGGAAATGGGGATTCCGGCAGCGGCCTCATTTTTCACCACAATCTAAATGCAATGTCAAGAAATTAGGTTTGTGCAATTTGAATAAACCCTTTTTTTGTCATGCTTTTATAACTGTTAGTATGTTGATCATATGAATTTGTTCTGTTGTCAATTTCCTGATTTGAATATTTGAATTCCATGAAATGGTTAAGAGATTTTGATTCACTATCATTGGAACAATTCATGAATAACCCTTTACATTGAAATTGTTGTGACCTTTAAGTTCATTTGATATGTGTAATGATTGAGCTTTTGGTAATGGTACATCGAGCAGTATGATGTTGTTCCTTGTGTGCTTATAGTGAAAGCTAGTGTGAGACATACTTCATGTTTCTGTGAGGACTTTATTTTTGACGTAGAGATGGTACCATCTACGCAATGCCGTGCAGATGTATATGCAATAAGTTCTACATTTTGATTAGATTTCTTAGTTGTGTCGGTCCAGAGATTGATTAAGTTTATTAGCTGTGTTTTCCTTTGCATCTAAGTGGTATCTGAACAAAAATTGTAAGCTCCTGATGGATGTCTGATAGTATTTCTTTTTTCCTTTGCAGGACGGGGACTGTTTGTTGCAGAAGGGGTGGGTGTGGGATTTTGAAAGCCTAAGGGGGGCTGCGTGGGGCCAGGGGGGAAGAAGAAGAAGGGGGGCTGGCGTGGGGGGATGGATGTTCGAGTGCGAGAAAAAACTGGAGCCCAAGAAGAAAGAGTACACCAAATTGATGAAAATCCAAGCACATTGAGAAAGAGTACACCAAATTGATGGCCAATTACAACAATCTGGCCTCCCAGTTTGACAATTTGAAGAAGGAGAAGCAATCCCTGCTGTCCGTAAAATTTTCAATGGAGTTTGAAGGATTATGTGTTTATTTTGTGTTGGGGAAATTATGTTTGAAAATTATATGATTATGTTGAATGATTTTATGTATATATATATATATATATATATATATATTTTGAAAGAAGATTTCATGTATATTTTTGTGATAGGGAAAATATGTTGTTGGTAGAGGACTCCGCAAACTGGAAGAGGAAGATGAGAAAGATAGAGAAAAAGATTTACAAACAAGAAGAGGAAGAAAAAAAAGTCGTAGAAGAACTTTTTATCCTATAGTATTATTCAAATTTGTAATATGATATTACATTTTACACTATGGTACAAATAATCCTTTTGTACCACAAATAATTCATTTGTACTAATGCTCAAATTTTTGTACTATGATATATTTGGTAAAAAAAATTATTATTGTTCAGATTTGTTCTATTATTTTTTCTGCTTTACATTTGCAAGAATAATTATTAAATAAAGAAATGCAGATTGAAAAATGTCTGACTTTTTTTATAAAAAAACTAAACATTAAACCTGCTAAATTAAAAAAAGTTGAAAGAAAAAATAAAAAAGAAAATGTCAAACTAAAAAAAGTTAACCTCATTGCAATTTGGAAAAAAGGTGTATACCTATTTGTAATAAACTCTTCCAAAATACATCCATTGTAAGTGCCCAAATAAAAATAGGGTTTTTTAAAAGGGACATAATCGATACTATTGGGCTTGTGTACTCATCATATGATAGGGTGTACTCATCTTGTGTGTGTACTATCAACAGATGTGGATGCACATAACCTGGACCAATTTAGAAACGTAATTGGTCTGAGGTCTGATGCCTTCATAGTGAATTAGATGGCGAGTTAATTGGGCCTTCATAGTATCCCATATCGACTGTTAAGAATATAACAGGGCCAAGGTTAAATACAGTCCCATGTTTGGTGAATACAACCCCACCCAAAAAAATGTTCGGAAAATTTTTCCGAAAAAAGTAACAATTTTCAGAATTTTTTTCCGAAAAATCATAAGTTCAGTGTTTTTTTTTTTTTGAATTTTCGGAAAAAATTTCTGAAAATTGTCAAAATTTTCGGATTTTTTTTCCGAACATTTTTTGTGGGGTTGTATTAACAAAAGATAGAACTGTATATAACCTTGGCCTATAACAGGCAGCTATTTTAGAGCGTTGCAGCACTGAAATGCCACGACCTTATTTGAACAGGATCTGTTCTATAGGCTCGTACCTTCGATGATCGTAATTTTTATTTTATTTTTAACGCACTATAAATTTTTATTGTGATTATTATATGTAGAAAAATAAAATTCGAATTAAAAATATAATAATTTTATTACTTTTAAAGGGTTTTTTTTTTTTTAAATTATATGAATTGATTTTTTTTTTTATTATATACGTTTTGTGAATTTTAACATTATTTATAACTTTTACTGTATGTGGTGAATTTAATACATGCTTTAATACTATATAATTAATTAAAGTTTGTCTTAAAAAAACCCTTTTAGTTTTAAATAATTACAAAGTACCTCACATAAAATCATTTCTTGTGATTTTCTCATAATTATTAATTGCATAGATAAATTATTTCATGATTTTGCATTACTATTTGGTAAAGTGAAATTTTTGGCCTTGACAGGCATTTGATAATTGATCAAAAAGATCCCTTTAATAGTTTCAAATAGGTTAACATGAGCCTTATGCTTTACTATAATGAAAAGCAAGAGAGCACATAAAACAAGTAGTCATTGGTGAGTTTTCGTATTTACCCATTTACAAGCTATATACGCATTTCCATCACATTTGATGCAGAAAAAATACTACCATCACAAATTCCAAAGCTGATTATGCAATGTCTTAAACCATCTAACATGCTCTTGATAGTAGGGACAAGCGAAAATTTACATCAAACAGAACATCTGACTTCTCTATAGAGCATAGTATTGACATTACATACTAGATTTTACCAAAATAATTCAAGTACTGAAAAAATGTAGTGGCACACAAACTGTAATATGACATCTGTGAGATGACTAGGAAGCAACTACTGATGCACATTTGCACCTACAACTATTCAGAATCCGACGAGTATGAGGTTGAGCCTTGCCGTACATTCCTAGCTGGAGCTTTTGATTTGGATGTCATCCCGGATGATTCCCCATCATAACTAATAACTTGTGCTTTAGCTATCCTCTCTTCTAGCTCCTCTGTGCTGAAATCATCTCTCCCCCCAAGCTCATCAAAACCCACCTAATTTGCACACACAGAACTTTGGTGTCAAGAAAGCTTGGTTACATTGCCTGGAACCCAATATGATTAGCATTAATGGATTACTTACAACATAATCTTCAACTTTAGCATTTTTTACGAGAGCGAGGGTTGGAAGAACAACAATTCGGAGCTTCTCACTTAAGTATGGACTTTTCTCAGCATTAATTTTCACAAAACGTGTTTCAATGTGTTGCTTTGCCAGTATAGCCAAATGCTTGTCCATGACCTGCAACAAAGATATGTTTCTTCATTCATCAAATGAGTTTTCAAATACTCAGACATGTTAGTGATGTTTTAACCTTATAAAGTGGCACTCATACTTCAAATTGATAATCTATGGAATCGAGTTCGACTTATGTAATAATATTTTGGTCCTACGACATATATCAGTATCTCTGCAATTAGTAACATTATGATTGGATACAGTTTTTCTTTCTCCAAACATCTGCCATCATACATGGCGTTCAAATAGTTGCATGTGGACACAGAAACCAGAAAACTAGATGCATGCCTGCAATAAGTACAGCTCACCAAGAGAGAGGGCTAAAGAAGCTATTTTGTATCAGAACTCTGGAAATGTGAGGAAATGAAATTGTGATGGCTGTGCGTTCTAGCTTATATCCCCCATCTCATTCTGAAGTCAAGCGAGGAGAGTCCAACTACGAGGTGCAGCAAATGGATTAGGAATTCTTGGTCAAATTATTTGATTTCCTGGTGCACCGTGCATGAGTCATGGAGATAGAAATATATATATTGCAGACAAGTGCACCGACTTATATCGCCAGACTTGCAGTAGGTCTATAATCACATGGATATTTAGGTTCTACAAACAGTGAAAACCTGATCTTGTAATTTATCTCAAATCCCAATACCAATTCCAATTCCAATTCCAATCCCAATCCAAATCCCAAATCAACCCAATTAAACCATGAAATATGCCAAGTTAAAAGTATGTATTTGAACTCATACTCCCACTACTAAAGCTAGTTCGTGGCTTACTTCCTCCACTAAAGTGGAGGTTTAGGTTTTCCCTAACCCAATTTCCCACTTTGTCAAAGGGGTTGATTTAATAAAAGAATCCTACAACAATGCTATCCAAGTTCAGCATTGGATAATAAGGCGTATAAGATATAGGTTGTGAGATTTATAAAAGCAACCAGATGCTCTAAACACATTGTCCTAACATATTCAAACAATTTTCAATCATGCGGGTATAGCAACCAGATGCAACACATTGTCCTAACATATTCAAACAATTTTCAATCATGTGGAAACCCGCGCCAGAAAAGGTAGCCCCACAGTCCCTTTTCAGTCTACACAAGTACAAAAGCTCAAGGACAACCCAAGAGAAACTATTATACACTTATGAGTATTGACATGATGAAATGAAAGGAACGCCGATATCAAAGGATTCTAAACATGAACCCATATTATGGAGAGAAATAACTGTAATGCTAATTGGTACAACGATTCAATTCAATCGTGAACAGCATGCAACAGGTTCCAGTTATTCAGTTATTCTCCCCGATACCACTCTACTCAAATCCAAGACTTTAGCTTTAAAACTTTTATCACACGGATTATGTTTTCTTATAAACATTTCACAAGCTACAAACAACAAATCAATAATCAGTAATGTACAAACAAAAGCATTTTCACACATCATTAAATCGATTAAATCGAAAGCCATATACTTAGATCCTACTTCACTGGAACATATATTGCCATACTTTTCGTGCAAAATGGAAAAGGAAAAAGAAAAAGAAAAAAGGAAGAAGCATATATTTCTAGGCATGTGTACCTTGCAAGGCCAATTCTCGCGGTAAAAATGACAGACAACACGTTCGCTAGCCTTGACAGCAGAGAAAAACTCTTTCTCGTTTGGGATCTCCGTGTACTCGCTGTGGCCGAGGGCGATCCAACGACTCCTTTTCTCCGCCATTTTCTTCATCTGCTGCAACCGCCGCTCTCTCAAAACCTCTATGTCGTCCAAATCTAGCCGTTCCAACGCCGCGATCTCCTCATCTATCTTATCTTCCATGGCCTTCGCCACCGTCAGCACTTGCTGCTCCAAAATCTGTAAAATTATAACATAATCATCAGAGAATTGAATTACGCAAGACGTAAATACAAGATCAATGCGTCTATACCTCCTTAACAACTGGATTATCCATGGCTGAATCGATGGAAATGCTGCAAATCTATGAATAATTGGTTTGAGGGGAAAAAATCGAAACTGGAACTCGAGGTTATGTCAATGCTGAAGCTGCCCCCTGAAATATTGCCCCCCTTTTTTTAAGCTGCTCTAGTAAATTCTTTCCAGATTCTAATACAGAAATGGGCTTGATATTTTTCTAGGTACACGAATCGGGCCTGTTCAACTTTAATTGGGCCGATTACTTAAAAGTCGGTGCTGCAGCCCTATGAGGACTTTCAACTGGGTTCTACTTTATACCCTCCATATTTATTTGATACCCCACCCTATTTTTAACTTGTTATAATATATTTTTTAAATAATTTTTGTGCCCTTATAATAAAATAAAAAAATTTAAATATTTGATACACCCACTAGAATACCAAAAGATATAAGAAACACAACCACAAATAAGAGCATTGATACGGGAAGAAAAGAGAAGAGAAAATTCATATTGTCCACCATTTTATCATCTTTACGACGGTTTCGGCAATATATTTTTGAAATTCACTTCTTATTTCGACAGTATGTGTTCGAAATTTGTTTACATTTTCAGTTGTTTGTTTTCGAAAGCTTGTTATGCAAAATCGCAAAAGTTTCTGTAAGTCATTTTCGACAAAATGTATTTGAAATTTATTAGTTATTTCGACAAATAGTGTTCGAATTTAGTTATTGCAGAGTATTTGTAAATATTGCAGAGACAAATAAAAACCTTTTTTGAGCAGTTTGTCTACTTAGATCAAAGCACATGAAGCATTCCTGCAGCATTACCACAAGTCATTTCAAGGAATATGAAATTTATGCACCTTTATTGCTCAATATCACAATAAAAAATAGTACCTCAATTCTTAATCCCTTTTAGCTTCGGGCCTCAACATCCCATGTTTTACAAAAAGAATTCCATTTCCAAATCAGAAGCATGTGTGCACATGCTGTTGGGAAAATATAGGGGTGCCCGGAATCTATTCGGGATGAATTTTAAATACGAATTTAAATACAATTATTACTATCATGAATTAATCCTAATTAATTCAAATAATAATTCCAACAACTAATTATCATCATGCATGCTAAATTAATTTCACATATTTAACTAGGCGGAATTAAACAAGTAAATATGTAATTAACGTACCTCTTTTAGAACTTGGTCTTTGAATAAAACGGGACTCTCGTACACGCTTTATCAACCCAAAAACCTTCTCAAGTATTTCCCTTTCACCTTACTTGATCGCCGGTGGGAGACGCTTTCAAGCAATTTAATAACTAAGGAAAAAGAAAAATATCTATGCTTCTTGATTTTTCCAACACATGAAATTATGTACTTGGGGATGAAATAATCATCCCCTATTTATAATATGTAGGGGCCGAAAATTAGGTGGTATATGGGCTTGGAAAAAATCTTTTCTTAGACTCTAAGAAATCTTGAATATATCTCATATATTCTTTTCTCCAAAATAAAATATTCCACAAAAATCTCACCCTCCATATTAACTCAAAATTTTCGAAAATTTCAAGTAGAAATCCCAAGATTTGGATTTTCTTGAATATATGAGATATTCTTGTATTCCAAGAATACATATCTTCCATAATATCTTTCCAAGAAAATCAACAAAATCTTCTCTCTCCTTGATCTCTTATTTTCGAAAAAAAACAAGAAAAATCAGCATAATTATTTTCTTTTTATTTTAATCACCTTATCATTATTGGGCTACTTAATGGGCTACTTGAGGGGCCTTTAAGGAGAATTAAGATTGGACCTCCTAATGGACTTCTGAATTTCAATATTGAGCCCCAATATAATTCAGCCCATTAATATTAATTATTACCACTAATAAATTAATATTGCACTATCCATCTTAATCCATATTACGATAATATGGGCTCCCGGTTATTATTTCCCGCGTTTAAGATTATCAAGTCCATTAATTAATTGAGCTTCTGAATAGCTCTAAATTAATTAATATATTTCACCTTGGAGTAAAGACAGCTCAACATTATTATTCGTACCGAAGAAACTAATTCTTCACTTGCAAGATTTGGTACAATAAAACTTCTGAGCCCACCAAGGGGACTAATCACACGGGCCGTACCCGCACGCGTTTCTCCGTATTAAATCTTAGCAACCGTCGTATGATTAATATTACTGCCCAAGACACAAAGTTCGAAGTCACAATGATTCTCACCCAACATGAATCAAAGCAGTAACTACTAAGCACACACGGTTCTATTTAAGTGACGGAGATTAAGAAATCAACAACCACTGAGGTCTAATTCTTCACCTTTCAGAACAGAAGAATTTCTCCTCGCTGTAGGACCTCTTCAACACATACTAAATGTGCTAGTGCAATCTCTTGGTCAAGACAGACCAATCTGAGCCTTACACATCGACCTTTCACGGCGGATTGTTCAATTCCACCTAGGTCGTGAAATGTACGTTTAGTTACAAGTAAACTGTTAATGTTGTCTTCCGTGATCGGGTATCACCACATTAACTACATTGTAACATGTACTATATATATTGAACGGTTTGCAATAGATATTCAACATTCAATCATATCTAAAGCATTGCGATAAAAGAATTATTCTCATAACCAAGTGTTTGATACACGAGTTATACAAAGTAAAAGCATACTTTCACGTATAACTCCAACAATCTCCCACTTATACTTAAAGTCTGCTTTTAGTATACATCATGCATGTCTTAGTGTAGTAGCTCTACGTGACATCTCATGTCAACCTACACTAACCTAATAATTCCTCCCACTTATACTTAAAGCAGATTGGCAATAGTCTTGACTCCCATTCCATCCACATGTCTCTCGAATGTACTCAGAGGCAGACCCTTTGTGAATGGATATACTAGGTTGTCCTCCGACGTTTATCTTTTGCCACCTCTTTATCTCCTCTCTTAACGATTTCTCGCATAAGATGGTGTTTTCTTTCAATGTGTTTGCTGGCCTTGTGGGCTCTCGGTTCCCTTGAATTTGCAACTGCTCCGGCATTGTCACAAAAGACAGTTATCTTGTCGGGCAAATTCGGAACAACGTCCAAGTCCACTAAGAAGTACTTGAGCCAAACCGCTTCTTTCGCTACTTCACAAGCAACTACTTATTCGGCTTCCATGGTCGAATCTGCGATGCATTTCTGCAAATCGCTTCTCCATGTCATGGCTCCTTCTCCCATGCAAAACACACTACCCGAGGTAGGTATTTTGGAGTCTATGTCTGATTGGAAATTTGAGTCCGTGTATCCCATGGGAATTAGATTGTCTGATTGTTAAATCAGCATTCCATACCAAGTTCTTTTCAGAAACTAAAGAACGCATTTAATTGCAATCTAATGTGCTTTCCCGAGGTTACTTTGATATCTTGCCATCATGCCCACGGCAAAGCAGATATCCGGTCTCGTACACAACGTTGCATACATAAGACTTCCTACGTCCGAAACGTACGGAACGTCTTCCATGTCATCTATCTCCACTTGCGTCTTAGGGCATATTTCTTTGGATAGATGGATTCCGTGCCTACAAGGTACAAAACCTTTCTTGGAATCTTGCACGCTGATATGCTTCAAAACAGTGGCTTTGTATGAAACTTGCGATAAGCCCAACATCTTCCTCTTGCGATCTCGAGTGAACTTGATCCCAAGGATGTGACCGGCTTTTCCCTAAGTCCTTCATATCAAACTGATTTGACAGCCATACCCTTACGTCTGACAATACCTTTACATTGTTTCCAATGAGCAGAATATCGTCTACGTATAATACTAAGAATACCACCGCAGTTCCGTCACATCTTTTGTACACACAACTTTCGAACTTGTTTTGATCACAAACCCATAAGACTTAATTAATTGATCAAACACTGGTTCCAAGTACGCGATGCTTGCTTAAGTCCATAAATGGATCTCTTAAGCTTGCATACGAGGTGCTCTTGGCCTTTTTCAACGAAACCTTTGGGCTGTTGCATATAGATCCCATCAAGACTTCCGTTAAGGAAAGCTGTCTTGACATCCATTTACCAGATCTCGTAATCTAAGTGCGCAGCGACCGACAAGAGAATACGGATGGACTTAAGCATAGCTACAGGCCACAGGCCACAAGCCTTGCTTTGAAGGTCTCTACCCTTCCGTCCGGTCCTCTTTTCCTCTTGTACACCCACTTGCATCCAATGGGCTCTACCCCATTAGGTGGATCAACCAACTCCCACACTTGATTATAATCCATCGAACCCACCTCGGTTTCCATTGCGGTTTGCCACACTTCCGCGTCTTTGTCTTGGATTGCCTCGTCGTACGTTCATGGGTCTGATTCATCGCCGGGAATCAAATCCGAAGATTCTCCAATTCCCATGAATCTCTCGGGTTGCCTTGCAATCCTCCCACTACGACGGGGTTCCGGTTGTGAAGGTATGACGTGTGGTATATCATCTTGTATACTTGGTATAGGAGTTTGCCCTCTTAACTCGTCTAAGGTAATCTCACTTCTGGGCTTTCTTTTGTTCATACAGTCTTCCTCCAAGAATTTAAAGTGCGAACTAATCACGGTCTTTTAATCCTTGAGACTATAGAACATACACCCTTTCGTTCCCATGGGATATCCTATAAACAACCTTAATTCCGAACGTGGATCCAATTCACCGGCTTCCTTGTCTAGCACGTATACCGGACAACCCCAAATCCGCAAGTGTCTTAGACTGGGCTTGCGCCCGGTCCACAATTCCATTGGGGTTTTAGGAACCGATTTGGATGGCACCAAGTTTAGAATGTAAGTCGTTGTTTCCAACGCGTTACCCCAAAACGACTTGGGTAAATCTGAATAACTCATCATGGATCTGACTATTTCTAAAAGAGTCTGGCTCCTTCGTTCCGCCACACCGTTCTATTGAGGGGTTCCCGATGTGGTCAACAGGGATACAATCCCTTCTTCCGATAGGTAGTTCAAGAATTCATTGCTAAGGTATTCGCCTCCTACGAACAAATCGCAGAGACTTGATACTTCTTACCCTATGCATCATAAGGTAGATGTATCCGTATCTTGAGTAATCATCAAATTACTCATACCTCTTCTTGCTATGATCGTCATTGAACCACACATATCGGTATGAACGAGTTCTAACACTTCCGTAGTTCTATTCCCCTTGGCTCCAAATGCCCTCTTGGTCATTTTACCCTCTAAACAGGATTCACAAGTTGGAAACGGTTCGACTTGGAATGATTCCAAGGATCCGTCTTTCACCAATCTCTTTATCCACTTTAGATTAATATGACCTAGTCTAAGATGCCATGGAAGTGTTTCGTTCATCTCCGAAGAACGCTTTCTTTTATTACTCGAAATAATCGATGTGTTATTAGATTCAATTTTGTGAGTGGTGTGCCCAAATAATGGTATAAAGATCATCCATTAAAGTTCCGGAACGGATAAACTCATCGTTTCAAGCAATAATAACATCCTTATTAAAAGAAACTGAGTATCTATTCAAACAGTTTAGAAACTGAAGGTTGAGTTCTTTCTAAACTAGGAACATGAGGAACGTCTCTCAACACCATAACTCCATCTTCACAAGATAGGCGCACTTCTCCCACTGCTTCAGCTGCCACTCTCGTAGCATTGCCCGATGTGATGGGGATCTCACTTCCGTTAAGTCGTCGGGTTAGCTTAAACCCATGAAACAAATGTGATCAGTAGCTCTCGTATCCACTATCCATGAATAGACAGCATACGCCACTTCACAAGTTTCGACGACTAAGGTGTGTGAATTACCTAACTTTCCTAGCCTCTTAGGCTTGGAACAGGCAGACCTCCATTGTCCTCTCTCACCGCAACTAAAACACTTCCCCTTCGATGCTTGCCTTTGCCTTTCGCAACAATTGGATTTGCTTGGATCCGGCCTTTGGTTCTCTTCCTCTTTTTCCCTCCCTTGGGACCAAAAGAGGTAGACGAACCATTAGCCACCATAGCACTAGACTGGTGCTCCATTATCACCTCCACCGAAACTAAAGCTTGCAAGAGCTCGGGCAAACGACTTGTCCGTTCATTCATCTGACAGTTCAGATGAAACTACTCAAAGCTTCTCGGTAGGGAATGGAATATGAAATCAATCAAAATCCGCACCAAGTACTTCCAACTTGTTAAGGTATGCCATTATCTCGAGAACGTGCTCCCTCACGGGCGTTCCTTCCACCATTTCCAACTTGACCGAGTCATGTTTGGTGAACTGATTAGTCATGGGATTCTGATGTGAAAACATCTCTTCAAGGTGTTCCATGATTTCAACAGCGGATACAATGTCTTAATGAACGCGCCTCAAATCCTCAGACAGAAATGTCAAGATGATGCACTTCATTCATTGTCACGCTTCCGATCATACACTGCCTCTTCCCATTGCTTGACTTATCATTAGGCTTGCCGGGTATATTAATCATAAATAACCCAATTGTGTTTTCGTGCAGTAAGGACCAATTTAAAAAAAACTTTTCCAATCGATATAATTCTCTCCAAAAAGTTTATTAACTTTAAGTATATTAAACAGTGGATTAAAAGGTTACGACATAATGAAATGAGAATAAAACATACATTCATATCAATATCTAGAAAAATATGAAATTATCACATAATTCGATCACATCAATTATATTGAAACCTTAAAACAATATAATCATGCATCAGCCAACATCTCGAAACAATTTAAATGCGCCACGAGGGGTGGTCTATACATTTAAATACATTCAAGCGGATTACAAACTTAAAAGTTACAAATCCTTAATTCAAAATTAATAGTTGGCTCCCACTTTGACCACATAGAAATTGACAGGGACTCCGAGGGGAGTAAGTTAATGTCAATTTCCTATGCCTAAGTAATAACCATAATTAAATACAGGATTATCATTTCGCTTTGAGCAAGCCACTCGTGGTGAGGGTCAATACCGCCACTAGTAATAATCCACAATCATCCTTTCGGAATTTATTCATGTGAAATCCGTTCTTTTGGCCGATCCGAGGGGGAAATGTATTCCAAAAGAACTTCACAAATAAATAAATTATGGAGGCCAAAATAATCCAATTTTAATATCCGGAATAAAATTGCGATTATAAAAACATACTTAGTAATTTTCGAAAGTAAGGTTTTTCTTGGACAATTAAATTCATGCAAACACATATTAACAAATAATAATAAGTGCACGAAATAAAACATCCATCAAAACAAAATTAAACACATTGGAGCACTCGAATCCAATTGTCACGGTTTAATTTCTTCACGTCTTGATGCGAAAAAATCGTCCTTGTTGCTTTCCGACGTTCGTCTCGACGTGCTCCCACTCGAACAGCAACACTTCTTCAAAACAGCATCGTTTGGGGTTCGGGACGACGTTTAAAATCACACGGAAAAAAACACGAACCGAAAAATTCCACGGCCTGAGATACAGTGCGCGTCGGCCCACGAAATGGGCCCGCGCGCTTCCCGGCCCGAGAAGCGCCGGAAAAGCGCCCGAGGCGCGCCTGAAGCGCAGCCCCGAGGCGCACCCGAGGCGCGCCCGAGGCGCTGCACGGAAGCGCGCCGAGGCGCGCCCGAGGCGCCCCGAGGCGCTGCAGCGCCTGCCCGAGGCGCGCGCGCGCCGTGCGCGCGGCGCCGTGCGCCCGTTGCGCACGGTGTGCGCCGTGCACCCCCGTGCGCCGTTTTTTCGCCGTTCGTCCTCGTTTTCTTCACCCCTTGCATGATTTTACCTCCATACACGCGCCACGCATGCATGCGTCGTCCGGGTACGCCGTTTTTAATTCTTCGTTCTTCGTCACGATCCGGTTACAATTTATTTTTAAAAAAAATAAATACTAGATCTAGACTAGTCTATTACAATGATCGAATCAAAATAAAACAACTAATCTACTCGTGGATTTTCTCACGAGAAAAACGAATTCGAACGAATCGAATTAAAAACCAAATTAATTCACACGCATGAAATTAACAACATTAAAAACCATGACAATTGGATACCTGCAAAAAAGATCTAACAATTCTACTATCCAATTTCAATTTTAATGTTCAACAATTTAAATTCCAATTTAAAATTCAGAGCCCGAAACCGTGGCTCTGATACCAGTTGTTGGGAAAATATAGGGGTGCCCGGAATCTATTCGGGATGAATTTTAAATACGAATTTAAATACAATTATTACTATCATGAATTAATCCTAATTAATTCAAATAATAATTCCAACAACTAATTATCATCATGCATGCTAAATTAATTTCACATATTTAACTAGGCGGAATTAAACAAGTAAATATGTAATTAACGTACCTCTTTTAGAACTTGGTCTTTGAATAAAACGGGACTCTCGTACACGCTTTATCAACCCAAAAACCTTCTCAAGTATTTCCCTTTCACCTTACTTGATCGCCGGTGGGAGACGCTTTCAAGCAATTTAATAACTAAGGAAAAAGAAAAATATCTATGCTTCTTGATTTTTCCAACACATGGAATTATGTACTTGGGGATGAAATAATCATCCCCTATTTATAATATGTAGGGGCCGAAAATTAGGTGGTATATGGGCTTGGAAAAAATCTTTTCTTAGACTCTAAGAAATCTTGAATATATCTCATATATTCTTTTCTCCAAAATAAAATATTCCACAAAAATCTCACCCTCCATATTAACTCAAAATTTTCGAAAATTTCAAGTAGAAATCCCAAGATTTGGATTTTCTTGAATATATGAGATATTCTTGTATTCCAAGAATACATATCTTCCATAATATCTTTCCAAGAAAATCAACAAAATCTTCTCTCTCCTTGATCTCTTATTTTCGAAAAAAAACAAGAAAAATCAGCATAATTATTTTCTTTTTATTTTAATCACCTTATCATTATTGGGCTACTTAATGGGCTACTTGAGGGGCCTTTAAGGAGAATTAAGATTGGACCTCCTAATGGACTTCTGAATTTCAATATTGAGCCCCAATATAATTCAGCCCATTAATATTAATTATTACCACTAATAAATTAATATTGCACTATCCATCTTAATCCATATTACGATAATATGGGCTCCCGGTTATTATTTCCCGCGTTTAAGATTATCAAGTCCATTAATTAATTGAGCTTCTGAATAGCTCTAAATTAATTAATATATTTCACCTTGGAGTAAAGACAGCTCAACATTATTATTCGTACCGAAGAAACTAATTCTTCACTTGCAAGATTTGGTACAATAAAACTTCTGAGCCCACCAAGGGGACTAATCACACGGGCCGTACCCGCACGCGTTTCTCCGTATTAAATCTTAGCAACCGTCGTATGATTAATATTACTGCTCAAGACACAAAGTTCGAAGTCACAATGATTCTCACCCAACATGAATCAAAGCAGTAACTACTAAGCACACACGGTTCTATTTAAGTGACGGAGATTAAGAAATCAACAACCACTGAGGTCTAATTCTTCACCTTTCAGAACAGAAGAATTTCTCCTCGCTGTAGGACCTCTTCAACACATACTAAATGTGCTAGTGCAATCTCTTGGTCAAGACAGACCAATCTGAGCCTTACACATCGACCTTTCACGGCGGATTGTTCAATTCCACCTAGGTCGTGAAATGTACGTTTAGTTACAAGTAAACTGTTAATGTTGTCTTCCGTGATCGGGTATCACCACATTAACTACATTGTAACATGTACTATATATATTGAACGGTTTGCAATAGATATTCAACATTCAATCATATCTAAAGCATTGCGATAAAAGAATTATTCTCATAACCAAGTGTTTGATACACGAGTTATACAAAGTAAAAGCATACTTTCACGTATAACTCCAACACATGCCTCTCTCTGTTTCTCCCTCTTCTTTATGAGCTCACATTCTAACAAATTCCCCCAAATAACTCAGGCCTAAAAATATTCCAAATCCCAAACATCAGTTCCTCAAATCTAATTACCCAAATGTGCGGTGGCAGTCGGCGACGGTGGCTCTGCGTGTGCAATAGTGGTTGGCGACGGTGGCACTGCGTGTGCGGCGGCGGTCGCGAGGAAGAGGGCAGTGCGGTGGCGATCGCGAGGAAGAGGGCAGTGCGGGGGCAGTCACGAGGCTGCGTGTCGGTGGTGGCGCTGAGTCGTGGGGTGTTGCGGCGCGACATTACGAAGAAGTCGTATTCGAAAAGAGGAAACCGTGTAGAAGATGAGGGTTTGTGGGGGTAGAAGATGAGGGTTTGTGAGTGTATGAATATTTTGAATAATATTGAGAGAGGGGTAATTTAGGTATATTTTGAGGGGTGTATTTAATAATTATGTAAATTTAAGTGGGTAGATCAAGTGGGTGGGTGTATCAAATAAATATGGAGGGGTATATAGTCGCACCCCTTTCAACTTCTTTTTAGGTCCGACTATATAGCTCTCCATATTTATTAGATGCCCACGTTATTTGCACTGGTCTCTTTGTTAAAAACAATGTGTGGATTAATATAAATTTTTTCGAATTTTTCTAAAATTATTTCCGAACATAATGAATGCACAATATTTTTATTTTTTTTTATTTTATGTTTATTTTCGAAAAAAAATTCAAAAATATTTCAATATTTCAAAAAATAGGTAGTGTATTTATCCGACAATGCCTTTAACAAAGAGGATAGTGCAAATAACCGTGGTCTTATTAGATACTCCCACCCACTTAATTTAACCACCCTATTTTAAATCATTATTAGATACACCCCATCTAATATACCTACATTATCCTTACTCATAATCTCTCTCTTGCTTTTTTTATATTTATTCAAAAGTTGATACACCCCAAAAAACTCTTCCCTGCTGTAATGTTTACGTTGTTTGAGATATTCATTTTGGCGTCAACAACTGGCAAGCCACCAACAACAACGAGCCAACCGATAATATCCCACAAAACCAAATCAAACCCTTCCCTATCGTTCTTTTTCTATCCTCCTGCACGCCTACACGAACCAAGCGCCTCTGCACAACAAGATGAAGTGTCGACCCAAGACTCACGATGGTAAAGGGCTGGTTGCACAGTTCCATGGATAAAGAGATACGCAACAACGTCAAACACGCGAAGACGACTCGTGAGGTTTGGGAAGACTTGCAAGAGCGCTTCGGTAGTGAAAGCACACCCAATGCTTTTGAATTAAAATGCTCAATCACACTCACAAAGTAGGAGAAACTTTTGGTTTCTGCTTCTTACACAAAATTGAAGGAACTTTGGAACGAGTTCGAAGCAATCTCGCCAATTCCTAGATGTAAATGTTCAGGCTACACTGGTGACATCCCTAAGCAATTGACGGCCATGAGAGAGAATGAGCGCACAAATGATTTTCTTATGGGTTTAAATGAAGGATTTGGGACCGTGAAAACCCAAATATTGAGTAAAAAACCAATGGTAATGGGGGAGCAGCTTTTCATATTGTCTCTGAGGATGAGCGCCAGAAACAAATTTCAGCGGCTGGGAAAACAAGTGTAGAAGCAACAACCTTTTTAACTAAGATGATGAGACGATAAGAAAGGGGGGGGGGGGGAGGATAAGGTTTCGAAAATAACTTTTCGAAAAATGACAAATATTTTGGCAAAATATTTTTGAAAATCTATGTTTAAACAAGATTTTCATGAAACCTTAACCACATTTCGACAACTTTTTGCCGAAATCTTAACCATTTTTCAAAAAATCAGTATCAATTTTTTTTTTCAAAAAATGCAGGAATAATAATAACACACTCATCATCGAACTTATAGGGTTGGAGCACTGTCGTAAGGATGATAAAATGCTGTTGCAACCACAAGAAAATTTCCAATGCTGGTGTTGCAGTGCTTGCTCAAACTCTCCCGTAGGGATAAAGTTTTTTTACGTCCCATAACTTTTTACCTTTTCCAAAAACGTCCCAACAAAAGTTAATTTCTCCAATTGCGTCCCAATTGTTAGCTAAGTGTACAATTTATGTCCCAAAAAAATTAATTTCTCCAATTACATCCCAATTTTTTGCTAAGTATACACTTTACGTCCCAAAAAAGTTAATTTCTCAAATTACGTCCCAATTTTTTGCCAAGTGTATAATTTACGTCTCAAAGTTGTCGGAATTGACAAAACACAATCATTTTACCTCATGTGTAGCATACATACTCGTTAAATCTAGTTTTTTCCGATAAAAAATGCTTATGCGAATATTAATTTTTTTAAATTATTTTTTGGCGGGTGGGGTGACTTGAAGCGAATATACTAACTTCTACTAGTAGATTCCTCGCAAGCGTACAAGTTCACTGTAGTATGGGCAAGTAAAGCGACCAAGTATTATCGAACCCAAGGGAAAGTGTGTATGTGAATAGATCCCTAAAGATCTACGCGTCGTAATTAATATGAGTGAAATGTTTTTGGAAAGATTAATTAAAATTAAAATAAACTAACTAAACTAAAATACTAAAGAAAACGAATTAACTAAGGTTTGTGTTCAAGTAAGAGATGGTGATGCTCAGGATAGAAATCCCTACATATACTAACGGAGCAGGTACATAATCAGAATAACCGTGACGCGCAAGAAATAACCTAAGTAAAAGAATGCAAGATGAAAGCTCAAGATTCTAAACCCTAATACTTTACCCTAACACTCGACTTCACTAATCCACTAACAAGTTAATAGATTGTGCTTAATTAATGAGACCCTAATTTAACTAAGGTGATGCGGTCGTCCTCCTTCGCTAAACTGGTAGATGAATTAACCCTTTCTAAACCCTCTCGTTAAGTTTACTCGTTGTTAAAGAGTGATACGGTCGTCCTCTCTCTAACACTTTTCGAACGAAATTCAAAAGTAAAGTTAAGATTAATTTTAAGAATTCATTAATTAAGAGAATTAAAACTAAACGTCACGAATTACTCTAATTACATACCCACAACCTACTTCTACGAGTTCATCCTACCCCAAGCATGCAAGGGTTTTAGCTAGACATCGATTTAACGTAAACAATAACAATTGAATAAGTAACGAACATGAACATGATAATTAGAACGAAGAAAAGATCAATCATAAACTAGGGTTTCGAGAAATAAAGGAATAACTTAAATTAAATCAAATAAAATGAGTCTCAACGTGTTCAAAAACAAAGATATGAAGAAACGAAACTAAAAAGTAAAATTGTGACGTGAATTCATAAGAAAACCTAAAAAAAGTAAAGTAAACTTGCTCGTTCCTTCTTCTCCAAAAATTAACTCTCTAAAATGCTCTTTTATCTAGTGGTGGTAAGTGGTTCTCCCCCAAAACGTGCTCGGGACGAATATATATAAGCATCGGGCCGAATCAGGAATGTATGGACCAAAAAACGCGCTTGCTCGTGCACTAGTGCACGAGCTAATCCACTCGAGCACTTCAAAACATCCAGAGAACAAAAACTGCACGACTTTCCTTGCTCGTGCACTAGTGCACGAGTAGCGTTTGCTCGTGCAATCTGCACGAGTGCTCGTGCACTAGTGCACGACTTGCATCCTCTCGTGCGCCTTGCACGGCCGCTCGTGCACCCTTGCACGAGTACTCCTTGCTTGTGCACTCCAATGATACTTTTGCTCCCTCGAACTAGTACTTTTCGTATTTCTTCGATATCTTCTCATCCGGGCATCCGTTTGAGTCGATTCAAAGTCCTAAGAACTCCTCTTTTCGCCCTCTATTCATCTATGAGCATCAAAGAGACAAATTCATTAGTTTATGAAAATGATAAGCAAATGACTCTAAATACTCAACAAAATCAACCAAAACTAGGGCATTTTGAGTGACGAATCATGACAATTTCACGCCTAATCAACCCCCCCCCAAACTTACCATGTTGCTTGTCTTCAAGCAACGAAATAATAAGTCAAGTGAAATTCTTAGGAATGAGTCAACGAATCAAATCATGCAAGCAAATGATTTCGAGCTTCAAAGATCAATCACAAATATACTCACTCACCTTCTCTCATCGTACTCATGCAACAACAGCAAGAATCACCAAAATCAAACACGGATGTGCACTCTACGATATATTTCGCTCCCTCACAAGTGTATATCAATGATAAAGGGACTCACTCAAACAATCAATCACACATATTGGCAGCCATAGGCTTGTAAGCACTCTTAACTCCGACCATACTCTAGAAATCAATGCCGAATCAAAAAGGACTTTTCTCAAGGTTGTAATGTAGGCTCTTTGGACAGGTGGGATAGCAATATGGGTAAGTGACTCAAGTGAATGGAGAATAGAAAATCAAACTTTCGCACTTCGAGATTAGGAACAGAATACTTCAAATATTTTCAATCGACACACTTTCGATTCCAACACTCTCAACACTTCAATTTTTTTCTTTCTCATTTTTTTTCACTTTTCTCAATCACTTCACTTTTTTTTTTCTTTCACAAACACATGAGCACTTTTTTTCTTTTGCTCATTCTCCATTTTTTTTTCTTTCCCACAACTCAAAAACTCCATCACACCTTCTTCTCATACTTACTCAACTAACAACATTTTCCTTTTTCAACTCAATTCAATCCCTTCACATTCACACTTTTTCTATTCTCCACTCAAATTGGGACAAAAAGGCTTAGAAACTTGGAATAGTGTTTAAATGTGCTAGAAAATAAAATAGGCTAAGGCTCAAACGGGCTAACAAGGGACTCAATGTCATTGGTAGGGAAAATTTGGCTAAGTGACTCAATCAAATCAAAGATGGCCTAAGATCACATTCGGCATATCAGACTAGACACAATCAAGAAGTAAGAACACACACAAGTTCTAGCATCCTCTAAGGTGCGATCCACTCACAAACAAAGAGATTAATTCATGCATCAAAATCTCATAAGACTCAAATCTCACGGCTTTCACATCCATGCTAGTCCTAGTGCATTCTCACTCTCATCACACAAGCACTCAAAAAGAAAAATTCACAAGCATACGAGTTCTTTCTCAAGTCAACTCTAGCTCAACCACTCATACATCAGAATTCTCAACTCACCCTCACAATTCACCCTACTCATCAAATCATACTCAAAGATAGCAATAAGTAAGCATAAGCTGATTGATAGGCATGAAATAAGCAACAGCGAATCAGATCAAAATTACCCCAAGGAGCATCTCAAGGCACCAAATAACCAAACACACTCAAAGATAAGGGGTGCTCCGGTGCAATGTAACAAGAAACATAAAAAACTCCACCCCCCAAACTTCGACCTTGCGAAGAGGTCTAAGTTTGGGGTTGTGGGTTACCTCAACCAAACAATTTAGTTTCTCTCAACAACGTTGCACACTCCTTTGCTTGAGTTCCTTCAATCTCCACTTATTTGGCACTCCTTCGAGACAAGCTTACAAAATAAACTCTCAAGTACGAGGTTAAACGTACGACTCAACAACATCCTAATAACATAATAAAACACTAAAAACAAATAAAAGTGAGTTGTCTCCCACGCAGCGCTATTTTTAAGGTCCTCATGCCGGACCAAGCTCAAAGGAGCTTATGGGACATGATACTAAAAAATACCTCCCTTACTCTCATAAGAGAAGTTGTCTAAGTTCTTTGCTCTATTCCCATCTTTCTTTTTCACCTCAGACGGTGGGCGTCCCAATTCCTTCTCACTCTTTTCGGGAGGAGTCTTACCAAACAGGTTCTTGAATTTGGACTTTTTCTTCTTAACTCCTCCTTTTCTCTCGAGCTGGACCACGTCCACCTTTTTCACTTCTTCATCCTTCAATTTCTTCTCTTTATCCCTATCAAAATAACAGATCATCATGCTCTTGGGTTAAATAAACAGGTGAAGGATTATCAAACTCATAAATAAAAGAGGGATTAGGGATAGGAGGTGTGTCTTCAACACTAGGATCAATGGCATCCATGCAATACAAACTCTCATCCTCCTTCGGGTACTTCATGGCCTCATATAGGGAAATCTTCACTTCTTGATCATCAACTTTCAACGTAATCTTCCCATTTGCCACGTCTAACACCATTCCCGCTGTCGCTAAGAACGGTCTTCCCAAGATCAGGGGCACGCGCTCATCTTCCTCCATTTCAAGCACTACAAAGTCGGCTGGAAAAATGTGATCTCCAACTCTCACGAGGACGTCTTCTACTACTCCTTGAGGTCTCGTGATGGACCTATCAGCAAGCTGGAGCATCATCATCGTGGGTTGAAGTTCACCCACCTCTAACTTCTTGAACAACGACAAGGGCATAAGATTTATGCTCGCCCCTAAATCACATAGCGCTCCTTTCTTGATCCCGTTCTCAATGTCACATAAGATGGTAAAGCTCCCAGGATCCTTCAGCTTTGGAGGAAGCGCCTTGTGCACTAATGCACTCACCTCATGGTTCAACTGCACCAACTTCGGCTCATCCACTCGCCGTCTTTTCACGATCAAGTCCTTCAGAAACTTTTCATAGTTGGGCATCTGTTCCAAAGCATCATAAAAAGGGATATTAATATGCAATTGTTTAAACACATCAAGGAATTTAGCGAATTTCTCATCAAGCTTCTTTTTCATGAAGCGTTGTGGATATGGGACGGGTATCACACATTTGGGTACCCCCCCTATTCATCTCTCTCGGTCTCTTTCACTTTCTCCCTTGCTTCCCTTGCCTTCTTCCACTTAGGAACTCTCTCAACCTTCTCAATGCCTTCCTCTTCAAGCTCTTTGCTCGCTTGAGTGCTTTCACCCTCAACCTTCTTCTCAACTCCTACCTCCCCACTCTCATCTCCATCTTTCTTATGTTCTTTCCCCTCTATCTCAACATCTTCTTGGGGCGTCTCAGAATCAGCAGACATCTGAGGACCTTCATAATTGGTCCCACTTCTAAGCTGGATAACCTTACAATGCTCTTTAGGATTACCCTCAGGCATTGAAGGGTATTTGTCAGGCTCTCTATTCAATGACTTTGCAATCTGGCTCATCTGGAACTCTATAGAAGTGAACCTTCTGTTGTTCTCTTGCTGAATTCGATTCAGCTCTACATCTCTCTTCTGGAGGTCTTGATCACGCTGATCAACTTTCTTATGCAGATCTTTCACATCATACTCCAAAGATGATAAATGTTTGCTTCCTTCCTCTACCTTCTGAAGGATAGCTCTCAACATCTCCTCAGTTGGGGCACCGCCTTCTCCACCCGGAGGTTTAGAACCCGGATCAACACCTGGAGGAACCGTAATACCCGCCTTTGGGTTAGCATATGAAAAATTCTCGTTCTTCCTCCATTGGTTCTGAGGAAGCTGCTAGCCTCCTTGGTACCCTTGTGTGTTCCTCCATTGATTTTGAGGCGGCTGTGGACCTGGAGGTACAAATGGTTAGCCATAAGAACGTCTTCCTTGAAAATTTCCACCTTGTGGATACCCATTCTGATGGTAATAAGGACCTCCTATATAATTTACTACTTCTTGCTGAATTGTGGGCTTGTCCTCTTGCTCATTCTCTGCTGCATTCCCTCCAACCATATTTTCCCCAACTCAAGGTTGTTAATCTTTTCCATCATGGCCATCAACAGCCTTCTCGTTCCTTCACCTTCCTCAACCTGATGAACTCTCTGGAAATCTGCGTCTACATTCCAAGCCCCGACATTCGTGACAATGTTGTCCACGATCTCTCTACACCTCACTATTCCTTGATTCAGGAATGATCCACTAGCATAGGCGTCTAGATGGTCTTGCCCAGCCTTGTTAGCACCACTATAGAAAAATGCCATGACATCTCCCTCATTGTACCCGTGCTGCGGGCACTCTATCAACATGTTTGAGTATCTCTCCCACGCTTGACGTAGGTCCTCTCCTTGCTTCTGGCGGAAGGAAAAGATCTCAATCCTTGCTTTGATCGTTCTGGATAGAAGGTAGAATCGCTCGAGGAACAGACGCTCGAGCTCGGCCCAAGTGGTAATACCTCCCCGTGGAAGCGTATTATCATACCACTCTTTAGCTATTCCCGTCAATGAGAATGAGAACAACCTAAGCCTCTTGGCATCTTCAGACATGCCATTGTAATTGAAAGTGGAGGCTATCATTAGAAAACTCCTCATATGAGTATGAGGATTCTCCTTCCCGGTCACCACCTGAACTGGTTCTCTGTAAGCAGCTTTAGAATTCCCGGGGAAATTGAGAAGTTATTTGCCTCTAATGGAGGTAATGCCACTCCATCATAGTATCGTTGCGGCTGCGCTGCAAACCTCCCTCGAATAGCCATATTATGATCTGCGTTCTGAGGAACGTGTTGAGGATTAGCAGGTGGTACTAGTACTTGATGGGGTGGTGGTGGATTGTAAGCTGGTGGTTGGTTGTAAACAGGAGGTGGAGGATACGGGTATGGTGGATATGGATAAGGTGGGTATGGGTAAGGTGGATAAGGTAAGTTGTTTTGTGGTAAGTTAGGATATGGGTAAGCAGGGTTGTTCTGAGGATTTTGGACAATGTTATGAGCTGGATTGATTACGTTTTGTGCACCCGGGTTTTAGCTCTGACTATCCACTAACGGATCTTGATTCTGACTTCCACTCCCTCCAGTGCCATCAACCCAGTTCAACGTCTGATTAAACTCATTCTCGGCATCATCCAACTCATTAGTAATGTCCATTGGTTCTTTCCCTCCTCCGGCAGCTGCCATCCTTCTTAAAAAGGCTCGGTTTCTTCGTGCTATCATCTTAGGATCTGACTGTAATCTCTATTCGCTCGTATTTCCTTGCGAGTGTGTTTTCATACACCTGAAATACTAACAGAAGAATCAAAATGCAACTGCCGAATACGAATGAATAAAAACAGAAAAATAAGCACTCACTACTAACTACTAAGCTATCTACAAGTCCTATTCAAAAAGCATACAACGCCATCCCCGGCAACGGCGCCATTGACTTGAAGCGAATATACTAACTTCTACTAGTGGATTCCTCGCAAGCGTACGAGTTCACTGTAGTATGGACAAGTAAAGCGACCAAGTATAATCGAACCCAAGGGAAAGTGTGTATGCGAATAGATCCCTGAAGATCTACGCGTCGTAATTAATATGAGTGAAATGTTTTTGGAATTTTTTTTGAAAGATTAATTAAAACTAAAATAAACTAACTAAACTAAAATACTAAAGAAAACAAATTAACTAAGGTTTGTGTTCAAGCAAGAGATGGTGATGCTCAGGATAGGAATCCCTACGTATACTAACGGAGCAGATACATAATCAGAATAACCGTGACGCGCAAGAAATAACCTAAGTAAAAGAATGCAAGATGAAAGCTCGAGATTCTAAACCCTAATACTTTACCCTAACACTCGACTTCACTAATCCACTAACAAGTTAATAGATTGTGCTTAATTAATGAGACCCTAATTTAACTAAGGTGATGCGGTCGTCCTCCTTCGCTAAACTGGTAGATGAATTAACCCTTTCTAAACCCTCTCGTTAAGTCTACTCGTTGTTAAAGAGTGATACGGCCGTCCTCTCTCTAACACTTTTCGAACGAAATTCAAAATTAAAGTTAAGATTAATTTTAAGAAAATTCATTAATTAAGAGAATTAAAACTAAACGTCACGAATTACCCTAATTACATACCCACAACCTACTTCTACGAGTTCATCCTACCCCAAGCATGCAAGGGTTTTAGCTAGACATCAATTTAACGTAAACAATAACAATTGAACAAGTAACGAACATGAAAATGATAATTAGAACGAAGAAAAGATCAATCATAAACTAGAGTTTCAAGAAATAAATGAATAACTTAAATTAAATCAAATAAAACGAGTCTCAACGTGTTCAAAAACAAAGATATGAAGAAACGAAACTAAAAAGTAAAATCGTGATGTGAATTCGTAAGAAAACCTCAAAAAAGTAAAGTAAACTTGTTCGTTCCTTCTTCTCCAAAAATTAACTCTCTAAAACGCTCTTTTATCTAGTGGTGGTAAGTGGTTCTCCCCCAAAATGTGCTCGAGACGAATATATATAAGCATCGGGCCGAATCGGGAACGTATGGGCCAAAAAATGCGCTTGCTCGTGTACTGCTCGTGCACTAGTGCACGAGCTAATCCACTCAAGCACTTCAAAACATCCAGAGAACAAAAACTGCACGACTTCCCTTGCTCGTGCACTAGTGCACGAGTAGCGTTTGCTCGTGCACTCTGCACGAGTGTGTTGGAGTTATACGTGAAAGTATGCTTTTACTTTGTATAACTCGTGTATCAAACACTCGTTTTATGAGAATAATTCTTTTATCGCACTTGCTTTAGTTATGATTGAATGTTGAATTTCTATTGCAAACTGTTCAATATATAGTACGTGTTACATTATAGTTAATGTGGTGATACCCGATCACGGAAGACGACATTAACAGTTTACTTGTAACTAAACGTACATTTTCACGACCCAGGTGGAATTGAACAATCCGCCGTGAAAGGTCGATGTGTAAGGCTCAGATTGGTCTGTCTTGACCAAGAGATTGCACTAGCACATTTAGTATGTGTTGAAGAGGTCCTACAGCGAGGAGAAATTCTTCTAATTTGAAAGGTGAAGAATTAGACCTCAGTGGTTGTTGATTTCTTAATCTCCGTCACTTAAATAGGACCGTGTGTGCTTAGTAGTTACTGCTTTGATTCATGTTGGGTGAGAATCATTGCGACTTCGAACTTTGTGTCTTGGGCAGTAATATTAATCATACGACGGTTGCTAAGATTTAATACGGAGAAACACGTGCGAGTACGGCTCGTGTGATTAGTCCCCTTGGTGGGCTCATAAGTTTTATTGTACCAAATCTTGCAAGTGAAGAATTAGTTTCTTCGGTACGAATAATAATGTTGAGCTGTCTTTACTCCAAGGTGAAAGATGTTAATTAATTTAGAGCTATTCAGATGCTTAATTAATTAATGGACTTGTTAATCTTAAACGCGGGAAATAATAACCGGGAGCCCATATTATCGTAATATGGATTAAGATGGATAGTGCAATATTAATTTACTAGTGGTAATAATTAATATTAATGGGCTGAATTATATTGGGGCTCAATATTGAAATTCAAAAGTCCATTAGGAGGTCCAATCTTAATTCTCCTTAAGGCCCCTCAAGTAGCCCATTAAGTAGCCCAATAATGATAAGGTGATTAAAATAAAAAGATTATATTATGCTGATTTTTTCATTTAATTTTCGAAAATAGAGAATCAAGAAGAAATAAGATTTCGTTGATTTTCTTGGAAAGATATTATGGAAGATATGTATTCTAGGAATACAAGAATATCTCATATATTCAAGAAGATCCAAATCTTTGGATTTCTTATTGTTTTTTTCGAAAATTAGCCTCTTTATAGGTGAGTGAGATTTTTGTGGAATATTTTATTTTGGAGAAAAGAATATATGAGATATATTCAAGATTTCTTAGAGCCTAAGAAAAGATTTTCTCCAAGCCCAAATAATCTATAATTTTCGCCCACTCTCATCTATAAATAGGGGATGATTATTTCATCCCCAAGTACATAATTCCATGTGTTGGAAAAATCAAGAAGCATAGATATTTTTCTTTTTCCTTAGTTATTAAATTGCTTGAAAGCGTCTCCCACCGGCGATCAAGTGAGGTGAAAAGGGAAATACTTGAGAAGGCTTTGGGTTGATAGAACGTGATTACAAGTGTCCCGTATATCCAAAGGCCATTACTACGAGAGGTACGTTAATCGCATATTTACTTGTTTAATTCCGCCTAGTTAAATATGTGAAATTAATTTAACATGCATGATGATAATTAGTTGTTGGAATTATTATTTGAATTAATTAGGATTAATTCATGCTAGTAATAATTGTATTTAAATTCGTATTTAAAATTCATCCCGAATAGATTCCGGGCACCCCTATATTTTCCCAACAACTGGTATCAGAGCCACGGTTTCGGGCTCTGAATTTTAAATTGGAATTTAAATTGTTGAACATTAAATTTGAAATTGGATAGTAGAATTGTTAGATCTTTTTTGCAGGTATCCAATTGTCATGGTTTTTAATGTTGTTAATTTCATGCGTGTAAATTAATTGTTTTTAATTCGATTCGTTCGAATTCGTTTTTCTCGTGAGAAAATCCACGAGTAGATTAGTTGTTTTTATTTTGATTCGATCATTGTAATAGACTAGTCTAGATCTAGTATTTATTTTTTTTGTAAAAATAAATTGTAACCGGATCGTGACGAAGAACGAAGAATTAAAAACGGCGTACCTGGACGACGCATGCAAGCGTGGAGCGTGTATGGAGGTAAAATCATGCAAGGGGTGAAGAAAACGAGGACGAACGGCGAAAAAAAACAGCGCACGGGGGTGCACGGCGCCGCGCGCAACGGGCGCACGGCGCGCGCGCGCCCCTCGGCAGTGGCCTGCAGCGCCTCGGGGCGCCTCGGGTGCGCCTCGGCGCGCCTCCGTGCAGCGCCTCGGGCGCGCCTCGGGTGCGCTTCAGTGCTGCGCTTCGGCGCGCCTCGGGCGTTTTTCCAGCGCTTCTCGGGCCGGGAAGCGCGCGAGCCCACTTCGTGGGCCGACGCGCGCTGTATCTCGGGCCGTGGAATTTTTTCGGTTCGTGTTTTTTTCCGTGTGATTTTAAACGTCGTCCCGAACCCCAAACGATGCTGTTTTTGAAGAAGAGTTGCTGTTCGAGTGGGAGCACGTCGAGACGAACGTCGGAAAGCAACAAGGACGATTTTTCGCATCAAGACGTGAAGAAATTAAACCGTGACAATTGGATTCGAGTGCTCCAATGTGTTTAATTTTGTTTTGATGGATGTTTTATTTCGTGCACTTATTATTATTTGTTAATATGTGTTTGCATGAATTCAATTGTCCAAGAAAAACCTTACTTTCGAAAATTACTAAGTATGTTTTTATAATCGCAATTTTATTCCGGATATTAAAATTGGATTATTTTGGCCTCCATAATTTATTTATTTGTGAAGTTCTTTTGGAATACATTTCCCCCTCGGATCGGCCAAAAGAACGGATTTCACATGAATAAATTTCGAAAGGATGATTGTGGATTATTACTAGTGGCGGTATTGACCCTCACCACGAGTGGCTTGCTCAAAGCGAAATAATAATCTTGTATTTAATTATGGTTATTACTTAGGCATAGGAAATTGATATTAACTTACTCCCCTCGGAGTCCCTGTCAATTTCTATGTGGTCAAAGTGGGAGCCAACTATTAATTTTGAATTAAGGATTTGTAACTTTTAAGTTTGTAATCCGCTTGAATGTATTTAAATGTATAGACCACCCCTCGTGGCGCATTTAAATTGTTTCGAGATGTTGGCTGATGCATGATTATATTGTTTTTAAGGTTTCAATATAATTGATGTGATCGAATTATGTGATAATTTCATATTTTTCTAGATATTGATATGAATGTATGTTTTATTCTCATTTCATCATGTCGTAACCTTTTAATCCACTGTTTAATATACTTAAAGTTAATAAACTTTTTGGAGAGAATTATATCGATTGGAAATATTTTTTTTTTTTTAAATTTGTCCTTACTGCACGAAAACACAATTGGGTTATTTATGTTAATATACCCGGCAAGCCTAATGATAAGTCAAGCAATGGGAAGAGGCAGTTTATGATCGGAAGCGTGACAATGAATGAAGTGCATCATCTTGACATTTCTGTCTGAGGATTTGAGGCGCGTTCATGAAGACATTGTATCCGCTGTTGAAATCATGAAACGCCTTGAAGAGATGTTTTCACATCAGAATCCCATGACTAATCAGTTCACCAAACATGACTCGGTCAAGTTGGAAATGGTGGAAGGAACGCCCGTGAGGGAGCACGTTCTCGAGATAATGGCATACCTTAACAAGTTGGAAGTACTTGGTGCGGATTTTGATTGATTTCATATACCATTCCCTACCGAGAAGCTTTGAGTAGTTTCATCTGAACTGTCAGATGAATGAACGGACAAGTCGTTTGCCCGAGCTCTTGCAAGCTTTAGTTTCGGTGGAGGTGATAATGGAGCACCAGTCTAGTGCTATGGTGGCTAATGGTTCGTCTACCTTTTTTGGTCCCAAGGGAGGGAAAAGAGGAAGAGAACCAAAGGCCGGATCCAAGCAAATCCAATTGTTGCGAAAGGCAAATGCAAAGGCAAGCATCGAAGGGGAAGTGTTTTAGTTGCGGTGAGAGAGAACAATGGAGGTCTGCCTGTTCCAAGGCTAAGAGGCTAGGAAAGTTAGGTAATTCACACACCTTAGTCATCGAAACTTGTGAAGTGGCGTATGCTGTCTATTCGTGGATAGTGGATACGAGAGCTACTGATCACATTTGTTTCATGGGTTTAAGCTAACCCGACGACTTAACGGAAGTGAGATCCCCATCACATCGGGCAATGCTACGAGAGTGGCAGCTGAAGCAGTGGGAGAAGTGCGCCTATCTTGTGAAGATAGAGTTATGGTCTTGAGAGACATTCCTCATGTTCCTAGTTTAGAAAGAACTCAACCTTCAGTTTCTAAACTGTTTGAATAGATACTCAGTTTCTTTTAATGAGGATGTTATTATTGCTTGAAACGATGAGTTTATCCGTTCCGCAACTTTAATGGATGATCTTTATACCATTTTTTGGGCACACCACTCACAAAATTAAATCTAATAACACATCGATTATTTCGAGTAATAAAAGAAAGCGTTCTTCGGAGATGAACGAAACACTTCTATGGCATCTTAGACTAGGTCATATTAATCTAAAGTGGATAGAGAGATTGGTGAAAGACGGATCCTTGGAATTATTCCAAGTCGAACCGTTTCCAACTTGTGAATCCTGTTTAGAGGGTAAAATGACCAAGAGGGCATTTGGAGCCAAGGGGAATAGAACTACGGAAGTGTTAGAACTCGTTCATACCGATATGTGTGGTTCAATGACGATCATAGCAAGAAGAGGTATGAGTAATTTGATGATTACTCAAAATACGGATACATCTACCTTATGATGCATAAGGAAAGAAGTATCAAGTCTCTACGATTTGTTCGTGGAGGCGAATACCTTAGCAATGAATTCTTGAACTACCTATCGGAAGAAGGGATTGTATCCCTATTGACCACATCGGGAACCCCTCAATAGAACGGTGTGGAGGAACGAAGGAGCCAGACTCTTTTAGAAATAGTCAGATCCATGATGAGTTATTCGGATTTACCCAAGTCGTTTTGGGGTAACGCCTTGGAAACAATGACTTATATTCTGAACTTGGTGCCATCCAAATTGGTTCCTAAAACCCAAATGGAATTGTGGACCGGGGCGCAAGCCCAGTCTAAGACACTTGCAGATTTGGGGTTGTCCGGCATACGTGCTAGACAAGGAAGCCGGTAAATTGGATCCATGTTCGGAATTAAGGTTGTTTATAGGATATCCCATGGGAACGAAAGGGTGTATGTTCTATAGTCTCAAGGATTAAAAGACCGTGATTAGTTCGCACTTTAAATTCTTGGAGAAAGACTATATGAACAAAAGAAAGCCCAGAAGTGAGATTACCTTAGACGAGTTAAGAGGGCAAACTCCTATACCAAGTATACAAGATGATATACCACACGTCATACCTTCACAACCGGAACCCCGTCGTAGTGGGAGGATTGCAAGGCAACCCGAGAGATTCATGGGAATTGGAGAATCTTCGGATTTGATCCCCGGCGATGAATCAGACCCATGAACGTACGACGAGGCAATCCAAGACAAAGACGCGGAAGTGTGGCAAACCGCAATGGAAACCGAGGTGGGTTCGATGGATTATAATTAAGTGTGGGAGTTGGTTGATCCACCTAATGGGGTAGAACCTATTGGATGCAAGTGGGTGTACAAGAGGAAAAGAGGACCGGACGGAAGGGTAGAGACCTTCAAAGCAAGGCTTGTGGCCTGTGGCCTGTAGCTATGCTTAGGTCCATCCGTATTCTCTTGTCGATCGCTGCGCACTTAGATTACGAGATCTGGCAAATGGATGTCAAGACAGCTTTCCTTAACGGAAGTCTTGACGGGATCTATATGCAACAACCCGAAGGTTTCGTTGAAAAAGGCCAAGAGCACCTCGTATGCAAGCTTAAAAAATCCATTTTATGGACTTAAGCAAGCGTCGCGTACTTGGAACCAGTGTTTTGATCAAGTTATTAAGTCTTATGGGTTTGTGATCAAAACAAGTTCGAAAGTTGTGTGTATAAAAGGTGTGACGGAACTGCGGTGGTATTCTTAGTATTATACGTAGACGGTATTCTGCTCATTGGAAACAATGTAAAGGTATTGTCAGACGTAAGGGTATGGCTGTCAAATTAGTTTGATATGAAGGACTTAGGGAAAAGCCGGTCACATCCTTGGGATCAACTTCACTCGAGATCGCAAGAGGAAGATGTTGGGCTTATCGCAAGTTTCATACAAAGCCACTGTTTTGAAGCATATCAGCGTGCATGATTCCAAGAAAGGTTTTGTACCTTGTAGGCACGGAATTCATCTATCCAAAGAAATATGCACTAAGACGCAAGTGGAGATAGATGACATGAAAGACGTTCCGTACGTTTCGGACGTAGGAAGCCTTATGTATGCAACGTTGTGTACGAGACCGGATATCTGCTTTGCCGTGGGCATGATGGCAAGATATCAAAGTAACCCCGGGAAAGCACATTAGATTGCAATTAAATGCGTTCTTTAGTTTCTGAAAAGAACTTGGTATGGAATGCTGATTTAACAATCAGACAATCTAATTCCCATGGGATACACGGACTCAAATTTCCAATCAGACATAGACTCCAAAATATCTACCTCGGGTAGTGTGTTTTACATGGGAGAAGGAGCCATGATATGGAGAAGCGATTTGCAGAAATGCATCGCCGATTCGACCATGAAAGCCGAATAAGTAACTGCTTGTGAAGCAGCGAAAGAAGCGGTTTGGCTCAAGTACTTCTTAGTGGACTTGGACGTTGTTCCGAATTTGCCCGACAAGATAACTGTCTTTTGTGACAATGCCGGGGCAGTTGCAAATTCAAGGGAACCGAGAGCCCACAAGGCCAGCAAACACATTGAAAGAAAACACCATCTCATACGAGAAATCGTTAAGAGAGGAGATAAAGAGGTGGCAAAGATATGCGTCGGGGACAACCTAGTAAATCCATTTCACAAAGGGTCTGCCTCTGAATACATTCAAGAGACATGTGGATGGAATGGGAGTCAAGACTATTGCCAATCTGCTTTAAGTATAAGTGGGAGGAATTATTAGGTTAGTGTAGGTTGACATGAGATGTCACGGAGAGCTACTACACTAAGACATGTGTGATGTATACTAAAAGCAGACTTTAAGTATAAGTGGGAGATTGTTGGAGTTATACGTGAAAGTATGCTTTTACTTTGTATAACTCGTGTATCAAACACTCGTTTTATGAGAATAATTCTTTTATCGCACTTGCTTTAGTTATGATTGAATGTTGAATTTCTATTGCAAACCGTTCAATATATAGTACGTGTTACATTGTAGTTAATGTGGTGATACCCGATCACGAAAGACGACATTAACAGTTTACTTGTAACTAAACGTACATTTTCACGACCCAGGTGGAATTGAACAATCCGCCGTGAAAGGTCGATGTGTAAGGCTCAGATTGGTCTGTCTTGACCAAGAGATTGCACTAGCACATTTAGTATGTGTTGAAGAGGTCCTACAGCGAGGAGAAATTCTTCTATTCTGAAAGGTGAAGAATTAGACCTCAGTGGTTGTTGATTTCTTAATCTCCGTCACTTAAATAGGACCGTGTGTGCTTAGTAGTTACTGCTTTGATTCATGTTGGGTGAGAATCATTGCGACTTCGAACTTTGTGTCTTGGGCAGTAATATTAATCATACGACGGTTGCTAAGATTTAATACGGAGAAACACGTGCGAGTACGGCTCGTGTGATTAGTCCCCTTGGTGGGCTCATAAGTTTTATTGTACCAAATCTTGCAAGTGAAGAATTAGTTTCTTCGGTACGAATAATAATGTTGAGCTGTC
Source organism: Ballota nigra (assembly GCA_947034835.1). NCBI lineage: Eukaryota > Viridiplantae > Streptophyta > Magnoliopsida > Lamiales > Lamiaceae > Ballota > Ballota nigra. The sequence goes on along the minus strand of OX344721.1, from coordinate 63,381,078 downwards.
TTTACTCCAAGGTGAAAGATGTTAATTAATTTAGAGCTATTCAGAAGCTTAATTAATTAATGGACTTGTTAATCTTAAACGCGGGAAATAATAACCGGGAGCCCATATTATCGTAATATGGATTAAGATGGATAGTGCAATATTAATTTATTAGTGGTAATAATTAATATTAATGGGCTGAATTATATTGGGGCTCAATATTGAAATTCAGAAGTCCATTAGGAGGTCCAATCTTAATTCTCCTTAAGGCCCCTCAAGTAGCCCATTAAGTAGCCCAATAATGATAAGGTGATTAAAATAAAAAGATTATATTATGCTGATTTTTTCATTTAATTTTCGAAAATAGAGAATCAAGAAGAAATAAGATTTCGTTGATTTTCTTGGAAAGATATTATGGAAGATATGTATTCTAGGAATACAAGAATATCTCATATATTCAAGAAGATCCAAATCTTTGGATTTCTTATTGTTTTTTTCGAAAATTAGCCTCTTTATAGGTGAGTGAGATTTTTGTGGAATATTTTATTTTGGAGAAAAGAATATATGAGATATATTCAAGATTTCTTAGAGCCTAAGAAAAGATTTTCTCCAAGCCCAAATAATCTATAATTTTCGCCCACTCTCATCTATAAATAGGGGATGATTATTTCATCCCCAAGTACATAATTCCATGTGTTGGAAAAATCAAGAAGCATAGATATTTTTCTTTTTCCTTAGTTATTAAATTGCTTGAAAGCGTCTCCCACCGGCGATCAAGTGAGGTGAAAAGGGAAATACTTGAGAAGGCTTTGGGTTGATAGAACGTGATTACAAGTGTCCCGTATATCCAAAGGCCATTACTACGAGAGGTACGTTAATCGCATATTTACTTGTTTAATTCCGCCTAGTTAAATATGTGAAATTAATTTAACATGCATGATGATAATTAGTTGTTGGAATTATTATTTGAATTAATTAGGATTAATTCATGCTAGTAATAATTGTATTTAAATTCGTATTTAAAATTCATCCCGAAAAGATTCCGGGCACCCCTATATTTTCCCAACAGAGTGCTCATACACTAGTGCATGACTTGCATCCTCTCGTGCGCCTTGCACGGCCGCTCGTGCACCCTTGCACGAGTACTCCTTGCTTGTGCAATCCAATGATACTTTTGCTCCCTCGAACTAGTACTTTTCGTATTTCTTCGATATCTTCTCATCCGGGCATCCGTTTGAGTCGATTCAAAGTCCTACGAACTCCTCTTTTCGCCCTCTATTCATCTATGAGCATTAAAGAGACAAATTCACTAGTTTATGAAAATGATACGCAAATGACTCTAAATAGTCAACAAAATCAACCAAAACTAGGACATTTCGAGTGACGAATCATGACAATTTCACGCCTAATCATGGGGTAGGTGGAGGTGAGGAAAATGACGACGTTTTATTTTGGGGAGTGGATGAGATAAGAGGGATTCTTTTAAATAAATTATATATTTTCTTATTTTAGTTTAAATTAGTAGATTTTTTTACTTTTTTGTTTGGTTAATTTTTTTAAAGAGTTATTAGTTTCAATATACGATGTGTCCATATTCTTCAATTTTATTGGATACATATGGCAGTCAACACACCACACAGGTCCATCAAAGTATATTTGCCGAAAATCCCCAAAATTTAACGTGGATGTGTGTAGTATATGAGGTAAAATGACAGTGTTTTGTCAATTCTGGCAACTTTGACACGAAAATTGTAATCTTAGCATAAAATTGGGACATAATTGAAGAAATTAATTTTTTTAGGACGTAAATTGTACACTTAACCAACAATTGGGACGTTATTGGAAAAATTAACTTTTTTAGGATGTAAATTGTACACTTGATAAAAAATTGGGACGTAATTGGAGAAATTAATTTTTTTTGGGAAGTTTTTTGAAAAGGTGAAAAGTTATGGTGTTGATGATCTTAGTTCGAATTAGATGATTAGTGGCTGTTTCTAGGCTTAGAAGATCATCAAACAAGAATTAAATCAAAGATTAAAGCTAAATTTTCATAAGGAAGATTTGAGGAGAAATTTGGCAAGAGTTTTGGCCTTGTTTTGAATAATTCAACTTATGTATATATAGAGTACAAGCAAGCATGAGGTGTCACCTCCTTAATCACTTTCATTTACAATGTGACAAGTGTTAAGACACTTATTATATCCTTAAGCTATTACATCTTATACATTGACAAGTGTTAAAACACTTGTTTGTCCCTAATGTAATGCCTAATTATTGGGATTTCTGATGATCTTCCGAGGTACCCCCTTGCTCGCCTGTTCGCCTCTTTTTACTTCTTTAATATCCTTCCTGGTCAAGTTGGTCGCTTCTCTTTTTATGCCCAAATTACCAGTTGCTCACCTCCTCTGACTTGGTCATTCTATCCAGCTACTCGCCTCCTAGTGTCTTCTTCCCTGCTGCTCGTCCTTTTTGATTTTTTACTCTTAGTGGCCTCTTAATTTATTAGTATTTATTTATCTTAATCCCATTGCTCGGCTGTTCGCCTATCAACAATGCCCCCTAGTTTGATATATTAGGATGAATTTTTATCCTTCTATGTCAAACTATAAGCTGGGTCATACCCTTATGATAGGAGGCGAACAGCAGGGATTTGAATTTTATAGGCGGGAAATTTGGGAGCGACCAACAGGGAACGACCCTTGGACTGGTGACTTTTTGCTTCCCGAGGTGCGGGATACGAGGCGACGTGGGTGGTTGGTGACATCACCGCCGCCCACACGTGCGTTTCTTTTTTGCACATGGGGGCTTCCCTTTTTGAAATCTTTCAATTTTAACCCTGAATTCCTTCTTATAAATAGCCCATTTCTTCTTCTTTTTCATCTTTTCACGATCGCGACTCACAAAATTCTCCATAGACGAACTTCTTGAAGCTTTCCTTTCCCCAAATTTTCTCAGATTTCTGTCGATTTTACTCAAATCGAAGGTGAATTCTTGGTTTCTTTTGTTCTTTCATTGTAATTCCCTACATTGCATTTTCAATTTCCTCTTTTTTTTTTCCAATTTCTGCCACTTTTACATACTTCCACCGCCTTTGCCGCCGTCGTCACGCTGCCGCCACCTTTCACTTTCTACCTTTGCGACGCTATCGGCGCCGCCATACCATTATTTCTCTCCCCTCATCCTATTTGGATTTTGCAAATGGTGTCTCCTTCTTCGAGTAGCACACCTTCCATTGAACTTGTTAGTCGGAACCCTGGAAAACGGCCCATGGAAGATGAACGACCATCCCCCGCTCCTCGCCGCTTGCTCCGACGAGCAATTGCCCAAAATCCATGGACTTTGCTTGTTGACGAAGATACGGGATCGGAGGTGAGCTCCGTTGTTCGCTCCGTAGATGAGTTATATGCCGTGGACAGTTCTGGCGAGCAGGATGTCCATCCCCCTGTTGCTCGCTCCTCGCCAAGAGAGAGCACTTCCTCAGACTTGGGGGAGGATTCCGTTGAGGTTGCCGCTGAAATCGAGGAGATGAGTGTCCCTGGAGTAATGGGAGCAAGCAGCGAGCAGCCAGGCCCAAGCGAGCAGGTGGCCCACTTGGGAGGCGACCAGCTGGGTGTGACTTGGGAATTTTTGCGTGAGATTAATTTTTCCATTTCTAAACCAACTCCTGAGTCCCTGATCCCCTAAGCGGTTGTTCAAAGGCAGGAGTGGATCGATTACGCCAACCGATACCATAACACCTTCCCCATTCCTCCCAGGGTTATTATGGAAGCTCGGGAATCCCCGTATACGGCGGGTAGGGTAGCGAGTGTAATTATGGAAGATGATTTGGCCCGAATACGCTTCTCCTACCGTATCTCATACGACATTCACCTATACGTTCCACAGAGAGGGGAGACAGCTGATAACCCACCCCTTGGATGTACTGCCATCAATCTGGATATCCTCAATACGGGGTTCCCCTTGCCTCTTCATCCGATCATTGGCCAGTTTCTCGAGGATACTAACCTGGCCATAACTCAGATCACGCCGAACGGATGGAGTAACCTGTTGGCTTTCATAACCCTCTTTGGGCTAGAGGGCTACAAAAATAAGACCAGTACCGTAGAGATACATTATGCCCTGACAATCTCTTCGGCTGCTAACGAGGATGGGTTGGGATGGTATTATATCAAGGCTTGAGGTGGCGTAAAACTGATCGATGGGGTGCCTAACAAAGTAAAGAGTTGGCACAAACAATTCTTCATTATTGGTGGCGACTGGCGGGCATCCTCTGATTTTGCGGGAGGACTCGGACGTATAAACTCCACTACACATTTTGGAGAAGTTCGGCATAGGTTTCACCTTTTGGTTTATTACACTCAGGGTGAACTAATTTTAATCTTTTTTCTTTTTATTTTGCAGGTCCGCGCATTCTAAAGTGGGGGCATCCTGAGCTGAGTGAAGAGTTCTTGTACGTTCTTGTCTTGATCTCTTTACGGGACGTGAAGGACCACAGCATCGGCCACCTCTCCAAAGTGTATTGTCGAAAGCTTTCTCTTGTAACCACCAGTGCTCACCACTTGGAGGCTCAAGCCGACGTGCCTGAAGGTAGTCTTGTTTATGCATTCCTACTTTCTTTCATAACTTTTTGGTCGCCTGGTCGCCTGACCGTCTGACTAACTTTACTTCTCTATTCTCAGTTCAAAGAGTAACTGTAGCCATCCCTCAAATCCCAGAGTGCTATCATCTTCTTGCTCGCCGGGTAAAGCAGATGGCGGCCAACCAACCATCTAAAAAGAAAAAATTCGACCCTTGCACCTCTCTTATCAAATTGTGGGCTGGGAAGCATGACAAAGAAGAAGTTCCCCCAGTGCCTGCCCCTACTCCTCGCCCCCCTCCCCGCTCCTTGCCTCCTAAAGACACTCGGGAGAAGAAGAGGCTGACAAAAGAGACGGCCCCCCCGGAAGGATGATGATTGCTCAAAGCGAACAAGGGGCTAAGGTCAGGCCCAGGAAAGCAAAATTGTTGCTCGTTCCTCTCCTGTGGAAGAGGTAACCGAGTAGCAGGTGGTGGGTGCCATGGTCGTTGCGCGAGGAAAAAGTTCCTCACCAGATAGCTCCTACCTTTGACCCAGTCAAGCTGAGGGAGTAAAGTGTTCTTTCCTTTGCTTGGCTGTTTGCTCCCTCTCATCTGTTAACTAACTTTTGTATTTTTTTTGTAGGTACAGGAAGGAGGACTACCCCGGGCGAGCTAAGGCACTCCACCAATCTAGCTGCGTCAAGTCTGCTCCTACTTATCAGGAAATAAAGGACTCTCATGTCCAGCAAGCAACAGAGTTCGTCCCTTGCTCTTGGACAAAAAAAGGCGAGGAGATTCTCCAGAGCCAAAGCTTGAGTGACAACGCTCATCTTCTGAGTTATAATACGAGTCACCAAGTCATGTCCGCTCAGAGGGTCCTTGACCAAGCTATCGAGCTCGAGCGGACGAACCAGGGCTTGGGACGAAGGATAGAGCAGCTTGAGGCAGACAGGGACGCTCAGCTGAAAAGGAAGGAAGATGAGCTGGCCAAGTTGAAGGCTGAATTTGAGAAGGCTAAGCTCTCCTGGGAGAAGAGTTTGAGGACCTCCGAGGATCGAGAGAAGGTGGCTTACAATGCCTCTGAAAAGCTGAAGTTGGACCTGGGGGTGGCTACTGATCGATTGCAGACTCTGGAGACGGAGCGGGTGGGCCTAGTGGAGCGGGTTGAATCTTTAAAGGTTCATGTCAATCGGCTGGAGCGCGAGAGGAGGGGTACTATTCCATACACCACGTATGCACAAGATGTAACTAATAACACAAACTTCGGTTATATCTGTGCATATGCGGATTGTGTGAGGTCCCTGAAGTATGCTTTGGACAACAGTCTCGATGTTATGACTTGCACTGTTAAAGACTTTGCGGACTATGTCGTCGAAAACCCTCCAACTTCCGGTTTTGACATTCCTGTTGCCGACCTGGGAGAGATGGGGGTGAACTTGGATATCTTTAAAGATGATGTCCGAGTGGTTGCCCCGAAGGAGAGGACCGAGGAATTAAATAAAGATGCCACCGTGTTCGATGCTCTAAGTCCTCTCTTCCCAAATCCACTTGATGGAACGGGCACCTCCGCTATGGTAGGCGAGCAGCAAGTCCCGGCGGCTACCAACCTGGATGTTCCTCCACCTCCTCATATTGAAGCTCATCGGCTCCCGAATCTTGAAGTCTCTTTGTTTAATTTTTGCTATTTTAGTTGATATGTTAGGATGATGTAACCTTTCTTTCCTTGTACTTTTATTGGAAATCATTTTATTGAACTTGTATTTCTCGTTTTTACTTGTTCGCCTTTTATTTATTTTTGCTTAAGTATTTCTCTCTGATTAAAAGTTAAATACTTTTCCTTGCAAACTTGTGTGTGTTAATCATGTACGGGTCTACTGGTTCTTTAAGAACTTGACCCTCATATTTCCTTTCATACCCTGTTGCTCGCCACTTGCTATGTTTGTGCTTAAGTGCATTTAGCTTTGGGGCGAGCAACTTTATGTTATGGGGGCGATTATTTGGGCTTTTGTGACTTAAGAGCCCTGCTGCTCGCCTCCTTCTGAACTCGTGTTGTAACACTTGATTGTGTCTGGCGAGCAGCTTTTCCCTTTAGGTGAACAACTGGGCTTTGACGCTTTTTTGTCTATTTAAACGCGTGATACAATGAACAATCATTCTTACTCACAAATTTTGCCAAAAATAGTCTGAAAATTTTATCAATCTTACAACACAAATGATCTATCTTAAATAACTTGTACTACTTCAACAATAATCTTCATAGAAAACCTTTACACTGGTTTCCTAACTACTGATAATATTTTTTCAATAAAGCTGCGTTCCAGGTGTATTGGGCCAAGTTGCCTTCCATGTCTTCAAGATCATATGTGCCATTGTGCCACTTGTGGGTTACCCTGAATGGGCCCTCCCAAGTCGGTCCAAATACTCCTAGTGGCGGTGCTAGAACTTTTCGGAGTACTAGATCTCCGACTTCAAACTCTCTGACTTTCACTTGCGAATTGTAATATTTTGCGATTCTTCTCTTGTATATTTCATTTTTCATTTCTGTTGAGATTCTTTTTTAGTCAATTAGATCCATTTTTGTAGCTAATGCCTTATTGTTTAACTGTTCATCGAACTCAGCTACTCTTTCAGTTGGTACTTTGAGCTCTATAGGTATAACTGCTTCGGTACCGAATGCCATAACAAACGGTGTTTCTCATGTACTTGTTCTATGTGATACCCTATATGCCCAAAGTACCTCGGGCAGTTCTTCTGACCATTTGCCTTTCTTATCTACCAGACGGATTTTCAGGATATGCTTAATTATCTTGTTAACCACCTCAACTTGGTCATTAGAATGAGGGTGGTAGGGTGTTGAAAAATGTTTCTTGATACCCCATTATTTGCAGAAATCTCTTATCTTCTTTCCTTCAAACTGCTTTCCGTTATCCGTCAGTATTACTTACGGAACTCCGAATCGGCACACTATGTTTTTCCAGATAAAGTTGGTCATCTTTTCTTGTGTTATTGTCACTAGTGCTTCGGCTTCGGCCCATTTTGTGTAATAGTCTACGACCACTACTGCAAATCTTACATTCCCCTTTCCCGTTGGGAAAGGTCCTATGATGTCTATCCCCCACTTTGCAAATGGCCATGGACTATTCACTGATATTAGTTCTGTTGGTGGCTTATGGATGCTGGGGGTGAACAGCTGGCACCTGTGGCATGTTTTTGCAACTTTGATCGCATCTTGTAACAGAGTTGGCCAATAGTATCCTTGTTTTACCGTCTTGTATGTCAATGCTCACCCTCCTGCGTGGTTTCCACATACACCATCGTGTATTTCCTTCAACACTTCCTGGTCTTGCCCCCTTGCCAAACATTTCAGTAGGGGCAGTGAAAATCCTCTTTTGTAAAGTTGGTTATCCATGACAGTGAATCTTGCTGCTCGCTTGGCTATCTTGGCTGCTTCTTGTGGGTTCTCGGGTACTTTACTGTCTTTGAGATGTTTGTATATCGGTGTTCTCCAATCTTCCTCTGTCAGCTCTTCTTCAATCTGATTGATTCTGTAGTCGTTGGTGGATGGATGAGGGATTCTTGTTATTGTGACTTCTGAAAGTTCCGCTGGTCCCGAGCTAGTAGCCAGGCGAGTAAGTGCATCTGCTTGTGCATTATTGTCCTTCGATACTTGTTTAATATAAATTTGTTCAAATAGTGACGCCAAATGAGCAACGATCTTCTGATACAATGCCATGTTTTCGTCTTTAGCTTCGTACTCTCCACGGACTTGGTTGACTATCAGCTGGGAATCTCCACAAATTTGGACTTTTCGAACCCCTACAGCCAGAGCTAATCGTAGTCCGGCTATCAGTGCCTCATACTCAGCTTCGTTGTTTGTTGCCATGAACTCGAACCAGACAGCTGAAGTGAACACTTGCTTGTCTGGACTGATCAACACTATCCCGGCCCCCACTGCTGTACTATTTGATGATCCATCTACGTACATATGTCATGGATGGTTATGACCTCTCGTCGGATCTTGAGGGAAGGTTAACTCAACTATGAAGACGGCTAATGCTTGTCCCTTGATCGCTGTTCGAGGTGCATAAGATATTCCAAACTGACTTACTTCTAGTGACCATTTAAGGAGACGGCCTGCTGTGTTAGGCCTTTGTAGAATTTTCCTCAATGGGAATGTTGATAAAACCTCCACTTGATGATCAAAGAAGTATGACCTTAGCTTTCTCACGTTCATCACCAGTGCATAGGCCAATTTTTCCATGGGCGAATATTTGATTTCCGCCTCATGTAAGGCCTGACTTACGTAGTAAATTGGCAAGTGGAACTTTCCTTCCGCCCGAACTAAGACTGAGCTAATGGCCACCTCTGACGCAGCTAGGTATAGGTACGGTTTCTCCCCTGAGACAGGCTTTGATAAAATCTTGGTGTCGCTAAGATACTCCTTTAGTGGCTCGAATGTCTGTTGATAATTGCTTGTCCACTGGAACTGTCCTTTCTTGATAGCGTCAAAGAAAGGTTGGCATTTATCACCAGATCTTGAAATGAATTTGTTCAACGCTGCTAAGCATCCGGTTAGTCGTTGAACCTCCCTGACCGATCTTGGTGGCTGCATGTCCATGATTGCTTTGACCTTTGATGGATTCGCCTCAATACCTCGTTGACTGGCCAGGTGCCCAAGGAACTTTCCCGAGTGAACTCCGAAGCTGCTTTTCTTCGGATTTAGTTTCATGTTGTATGCTCGAAGTATTTCAAAAGCTTGTGTCAGGTGTTCCAAATGATCTTCCTTTTTTAGCTTTTTACGACTATGTCGTACACGTACACTTCCATTGTTCTGCCAATGTGTTCATCGAACATTTTATTGACGAGTCTCTAATACGTGGCTCCTGCGTTGATTAACCCGAACGACATCCTCTTCCAACACAATAAGTTTTTGTTGGTGTAGAAAGCTGTGCTTTCCTGGTTGTCTGGGTGTAATGGTATTTGGTGATGTCCCGCGAATGCATCCATAAAGGTAAGGAGTTCATGTCCTGCCATGTTATCCACCAGCTGATCAATGTGTGGCAGTGGGAAGTTGTCCTTAGGCCAAGCGGCATTTAAATCGGTGAAGTCAATACATAACCTCCACGTGCCATTTGGTTTCTTCACTAACACTGGATTTGCCACCCACTCGGGGCATAAGGCTTCTTTGATAAGGTCATTATCAAGTAGCTTCTTCACTTCCACGTCCAGTGCTTCGTATTTGTCAGGCCCGAATTTTTTTCTTTTTTGTTTCACCGGTTTTTTGGCTGGATCAATATTTAGCTTATGACAGGCATGCTCAGGGCTGATGCCTACCATATCAGCATGCGACCATACGAATACGTCGAGATTAGACTTGAGGAGTTCTTTCATTCTGGATCTGTATGGCTCAGGGAGCTCAGATCCAATGAATAATTCCAAGTCTTCTCGATTCGGGTCGACTCTTATTGCTTCCAGCTCCTCAACCGGGGTTGCTCTTCTTTTCTGATTTTTCCAACGAGGATCGATAATGGGTCCCTCTAGGTTAATCTCATCCTCAATCATTGGTTCCGCCTCTAGCCTTGGCTCTATGTCTTCAACGTTATTTAGTCTAGGTACGGCCTCTCTTCCCTGTTGTTCGCCTGAGCCCTCCTGCTCACCCTCACCCTCACCCTGCTGGTCGTCTACCTCCATCATCTCGGTGTCAGTGGACTCCATGATTTCATCCAAGATGGATGGTTCATCTTTAGCTCTGCTGCTCGGCTATTTGTACATGACAGACACCTTGTTGTCTTTAGGTTGAAGTTGCAGGAGGCTTTCTCGAGCTTTCTTTTGATCGCCTTTAACCGTACCTGAACCTTTTGGAGTTGGAAATTTGAGACAGTAGTAGTACGTTGAAACGGCCGCTTTGAATTCATTCATAAAAGGTCAACCGAGAAACCCGTTGTAGGCAGACTGTTGATTTACAACTAAGAACTCTATCATTCTAGTCAGTCTCCTTTTGGGATTCTCGATCGATACAAGCTCGACCGGCAATGTAACTAAACCTAAGGGAACATTTACAGAATCTCCGAACCCTATTATCTTATGGTCGCATTCCTTTACATATTCTTCACAATCACCTAACTGATCTAGTGTGCTTTTAAATATGATATTTGTGTAGGAGCCGGTGTCCACAAGCAGGCAATGGACTCGGATCCCCATGATGTTGGCACAGATGATCAGTGAGTCGTTATATGGGGTGAGTATTCCATCTAGGTCTTTTTCAGAAAACACTAAGTCGTCCGTCTTCTTGGTAGCTTGGTTCACTCCAACTTCCCTGACTTGAGCCATTGCTCTTAGATCTGCCTTTCTCTTCCTTTTAGACATCGGGGGCCTTCCGTCTGAACAACCTCCTACTGGTCCGGTTGGTTCAAGCATTAAAATTTCTCGGACGGGTTCCGCCGGAGCCGTGAATGCCTTTTTACCCTTCTTGTCCATCCTGCTCGGTTGCTCGTCTTCTTCGTCATCCTCCGAGCTAGATGGAACTGTCATTCTGGGCCTCTTGCCTGGTTGTCTTTTAACGAACTCTGATAGCTTCCCTTCTTCATAGAATCTCCATAGTTGTTTCAAGAGGTCCTGACATTCACTTGTAAAATGGCCTATGTTCTGGTGATATGCGCAGTATTTGTTGGGATTCAACTTTCCCCGCTCTTGTTGTATCTTTTGGGGTTTCGACAACATATCGTTATCCTTCACATTGTTGTATACGACTTCTATGGATGTGGATAAGACATGGTTCAATTTTTCCTTCAACTCGGAACCTTCACCGAAGGCCTTTATGTTCTTAGGGGCCTTGTATTCCCCTCCTGACTTTTTCCCCGACTTCTTGGTGTCAGCCTTGTCACCTAACTCTTTCTGTAGGGTTTCTTGCATTGAGATGTACACACCGGTTTTATGCCTGAATTCAGAGTAAGTTTTAGGGAAAGCCAGGTGCATTTCTTTCCAGAGGTCTGTCCCTTTTTTTAGTCCCGCCATGACTGTCACGGTTTTGGTGTCCTCGCTCACCATCTCACCTTCTAGCAGGACTTTATCAAATCTTTCAAGGAAAGCTCTATTGGACTCTTCATCTCCTTGTTTCAAATCTACGAGTATGTGTCTTTGTGTGAGATAAGATCCGACTGTTGAAAAGAGTGATAGGAATTCCTTGCTGAGCTGCATGAACGAGTCTATAGAGCCAGGGGCAAGTGCGGAGAACCATCTATGAGGGCCATCACCCAAAGTCAACGGGAAGTTGCGACACTGTGTTGCATCTGATGCTCTTACTGATATCATGTAATCAATATATTTTGATAGATGCACCTTTGGATCTGAATTCCCCTCATATAAACTAATGACCGAGAATTGTACTTTTTTCTGAACTGGCGCATTTAGAATAGCTGGGGACAAGGGTGATGATGGCAATATCGTCGACCCAACGCCTTTTTGGGCCTCCAACTGTTTCTGCATCTCTTCCACCGCTTTTTTCAGAGCTTGCTACTCATCTGGAGATGTTCTTCCATTAGAAGGTTGTTCGTCATGGTTGGGTTCGATGACCTCTTCATGATGCAGTCCCTTGCTAACGGGACGTTTCTCCTGTGTGATATACTTAGCGATGTTGCTAGCTCCGTTGGGACCCAAACGCCCAAAGGCCGACCTTCTCAACCTCTCATGGACTGAGGGGCGAGCAGCAGGGTGTGCTTGCTCGTGTGCTCGTTCTTCGCTCCTTTGGTGAGTATTTCTCCTACGTCCTTCATGATTATTTATTCTTCCCATTGTGTGAGAGTGGCTCACACTCTTTGTCCCCTCGCTGCTCGACTCCTCGCCTGTCCCCGGAGTGGACTCTCCTCGACTCCCAAGTCATTCACTCATTGGGGTTTTGCCCTTGGCTCTCCTTGCTTGTTCACTATCAACCTCATCCATTCTCATATCTTCGCGTTGCTTGGTTCTTCTTTCGGTTTCCCAATTGCTCACCTCCGGGGCCCTGGATAGCCTTTGCCCAGCTGTCCGGTTGCTCGCCTCCGGGGCCCTTGATGGTCCGGCAACTTCATGTCGTCTTTGTAAAGATTGTAAAACGGCGATTGCTTTTGCTAATTCCTCCGGGTTTTGAGCCAAGGCCTCTACCTCCGGGGGAAGAGTGTCGATTGTAACTTGTACATTCCTTCGGGACGTCGCCCTCACCATTCTTGCATGCTCACCCGTCGATGATACCCTTGTTCGTGATTTATTCGACGGATGAGAACTTGATGATTGCATCTCGTGTGATCTCGCTATTTATCAAATGCGATGTGTTTCTTGACAAAAGATCTGTGTTTTATGAATGTTGATTTAAAAACAACTAGTCTTGCATGTATGAATTTGGCTTGTTACAACCCTTGTTCATACATGCATGCATTCAAGTCTTTAAATCTCCAAACAAAACACTTCACAAATACCAGCCAACACCTCCAAACCCAGTTTCCGGCGACCTTTTGCCGGATTTTTGCAGATTCCGGTGACTTTTCACAAGAATTCTTCAAATATTCAACCGCTCGGAGGTTCGGCACCCTCCTTCTAGCGCCAATTGTTGATGATCTTAGTTCTGATTAGATGATTAGTGGTTGTTTCTAGGCTTAGAAGATCATCAAATAAGAATTAAATTCAAAGATTAAAGCTACATTTTCATAAGGAAGATTTGAGAAGAAATTTGGCAAGAGTTTTGGCCTTGTTTTGAATAATTCAACTTATTCTTATTATCCCATGAAGGGGTATATATAGAGTACAAGCAAGCATGAGGTGTCACCTCCTTAATCACTTTCATTTACAATGTGACAAGTGTTAAGACACTTGTTATATCCTTTAGTTATTACATCTTATACAATGACAAGTGTTAAAACACTTGTTTGTCCCTAATGTAATGTCTAATTATTGGGATTTCTGATGATCTTCCGAGGTGCCCTCTTGCTCGCCTGGTCGCCTCTTTTTACTTCTTTAATATCCTTCTTGTTCAAGTTGGTCGCCTCTCTTTTAATGCTCAAATTACCAGCTGCTCGCCTCCTTTGACTTGGTCATTCTATCCAGCTGCTCGCCTCCTAGTGTCTTCTTCCCTGCTGCTCGTCCTTTTTTATTTTTTTCTCTTAGTGACATCTTAATTTATTATTTTAGTATTTATTTATCTTAATTCCGTTGCTCGGCTGTTCGCCTATCAACATATGGGACGTAAAAATACTCTATCCACTCTCCTGTAGCTTCTTGCATTTAGTTGTGACTCTTGAGTTTCTTGGTGGGTGTATCAAATATGTAAATTTTATTTTTTTAAATGATAACTGCATGAGAGTCATTTAATAAATATATTATAATAATATAATTGGGTGGGGGTATCTAATAAGTATTGTAAATAAATATTTTATTTATTTAACCAGCTCCCTTAAAATTTCTGGCCTCGCCATTGTCCATAATTATTACTCCCTCCGTCTTTTTTTAATTGTCTCATTTTTATCTAAAATGATGCCTCTTGTTAATTGTCACTCCACTAATATCAATTTATTTTCTTACCTATTTTTTCCAACAATGTCCCTAATAAATTGTAAGACTAATCATTATTTTGTAAAAATAGAAATAATAATAAGGGTGTAAGTATTTTTTGATACCCAATAAATGGAAAATTTTATTAGTATAAATGGATAAAATGGATAAATAATAAGAGATGAAGGGAGTACATATGTGTAATATACTTGCTGACAACCAATTATATATACATATATAAAAAACTATTCATTGAAACTTAATTTATATAAAATTTACTAGTGGTAAACGTAAAAATTTTCTCTACAAAACTTTCAAGTTTCAACATCCTTTATATCAAAATCTATGTTGATTTTGTTGTAAATCGAGAGCGTAAAATAGAGACGCGAATTTGCTCACCCAATTCGTCGATAACGACTATGCCTGGGGGCGTACCAAGCCAGGAGTTTCATTAATATGTGTGTGTATGCGTGTATACAATTATGAGTACAATGATCTATTTATAATAGAAAAAACCTAGTCTACACCTAAAGCCCGTTTAGGTTATAAGTCCATTAGTAATGTCCACATCAAATCTTCTAGATTTGGTATAATAAATCTGCTAGATTTATAACACCCCCCCCCCCTAGACATTACGACATAACATATATGTCTTGTCATAAAAACTCCAAGTGCTAGGTAGCAACCACATATTTATTTAGGGAGGAATATAACTTTATTGATCTTCCGGATCAAATCTTCTGGATTTACTTTGGGGTTACCGCTCCCCCTGAAGACAATAACCCTTTGAGCTTTTGCATCCCAATACCATGAACGTACTTTTCAAAAGTAGATGTAAGCAAGGACTTAGTGAACAGATCTGCTAGATTGTCACTAGATTGCACCTTTTGAATGGTAATCACGCCACTCTTCTGGAGTTCGTATGGGTAGAAAAACTTAGGTGAAATATGTTTCGTCAAGTTTCCTTTGACGTACCCATTACTCATTTGTGCGATGCAAGGTTTTCATATATAACAGTGGGGGATGTATCGCCTTTAGCGATACCACACGAGTCACCAAAGTGTTTTACCAAGAATTTCAACCAAACACATTCTCGTTCGGCTTCAAACAAATCTATTATCTCTGAATGATTTGAAGACGTGGTAACCATGGTTTTTTTAACCGATCTCCATGAGATCGCGGTACCACCATAGAGAAACACGTAACCAGTCAGGGTTATGACATTGTGGGGATCAGACAAATAACCAGCATCTGCATAACATACCAAGGTTTTGTCTTGGTTCTTACGGTAAAACAGTCCAAGATCTTTAGACCCTTTGAGGTACCGTAGAACATGCTTAACACCATTCCAATGTCTTTGTAGCAAAAGGCGAAGCCCTCGCCCCCAAAACCCCCACCCCCTAGCCCAACAGGATTGGGTGGAGGAGGTAAATCATGGTGACTCAGCGGCCCATTAGGTGGGAGGACCAGTGCCTGGTGCCCACAAGGAGCCATCCCCCACATTGGAGGGATAAAACTCCCACCACTACAAGAAAAATGTTGAAAGATAACAGTGGAAACCCATTGTCTTTCCAGAAAAAACGCTGTTGTAGAAGCCCATGTTGTAGTAGGGGGGTGCTCACAGACAACGGTCAATGGACCGTTGTATTTGTACTGTTATTACAACGTTTAATAACCGTCGTCTATCAGTTAAAAATTCGTTGTTGTTTCATGTTAATATCATAAATTGTTACGATAGACAACAGTTCAGAGACATTGTCTTTCAATATTTAATACAATGGTTTGTAACCGTTGTGCATCCAACAAAATGTATTGTTGTAGCATATATTTTTCATAAATTTCACGAATAGACAATGGTTAAAAACCATTGTATATCTAAATTTATTACATCGGTGCTTAGTCATTGTCTTTCCAAAAAAAGTTGTAGCATATATTTTTTCTTAAATTTCACGGATAGAAAACAACTACAAACCGTTGTATATCAATTTTTTCAACGTTTTACATTTTTGCAATGTAAATATTGGGTTTCTAAAGCATGTACAAAATTCCCAATCAAATAACATTCAAAATAATCAATAGATGTTTTATTACCATCAACAGTCATTTACAAGTACTACACAATCAAATAAATAAAAGTTTACAAAAGTTTCGACTACCACCACCATTAGCTTACAAAAGTTTCGACTATATATCATCAACATTTGTGCATATTTCTTCATATGAAAAAGACATGGCTCTACCACCCACATTAGCGCGTGCACCATCTTCATAGCTCTTAGCTCTACATTCAAAACTAATAATATTTTAACAAGCATACAACTAAGAGTAAAAAATCACTGTCCCAATTCAATTCAAAAGCACAAACTGCAAAACTGATGCATTTCATATATATAAAAAGACTATTTTAAAATGTTACCCGCATAATTACTATATATGTATGATTGCATTCAAGTTGTGCATAATGGCATTCATCAAAGAATTGTGATCCACTACATTTTGATAAAACAGTAAGGCAGATTATGCCAATGTACTGTACGTGGAAAGAAAAATAGATGAAGAAAGACTTGGATTTACAAAAAAGTCATTCATTCAGTGATGCAGTTTCAGGAACACATGCACATGGGTCAACTTTACAGATTAAACTGCTTTGACTAACAAAGAATTAGGCTTCATGGGATACATCATTGTAAAGCCACATGAGTCTAGTTTCTAAGGAATTTTGAATTTTGCATTTTTGAATTTTGAGTGAGACGTTATGCTCTAATTACTAAAGTGTGGCAGATTGCTCCAGGACCTGTCAAAAGACTGCCCCTGACAATATTGATGAAAAATGCTAGCTATCATGCTCGTTTCACTTCCATCCATGCATTCAATTTCTGTCAATACTAACCTGTTTATCCTTATCAAAGAGGGTAGGCATATCAATACGAATCTGATAAGTATGCAAAATAAATGACGGTCTAGCAAATGTAGCAGAATTTTTGGTCATGCAAACCACATCGTTGTCTTTTACTTCATTTACCTGCCCAGCATTATCAAGTGATGCAAAACCTCTAACAAATAACTGAGAGCTTATCCTCAGGCTAAAGGGAACCCAAAAAATTTATATTAATGCTCAGATTTTTGTCCTATAAAATTAAGAACATAAAAAGTGTTAGTATGAATTGATGAGGAAGTAGTAAACACAGATCAACCTTAATGTTTTACCATATCAAGCAGTGTAGCAGCAGTAAAGATACTAATTCACTTGAGAAAAAATGCTAGCAGGAAACCTCTGTAAAAATTATCAGAAAAACTATGAACTTTCATAATACAAATATAGGATATGTGATTTCACAATGATGTTTTACATTTGATTTATTTGGATTTCAAAAGACATAGTAAATTGATATACAGTTAAACAAATTCCTAATGAATAATGTAGTACAGTGACAAAAAGATATTTTTTAAATATAAAATCAGTAAACAGAGTCACAACAAGGATGTGAATCGGGCAGGCCGAGGGGTTTCTTCGTTATTTTAACAACTAGCTATAATCATAATATATCATGTTTTATCAATTTTGCTATGGAAGATATCAACCTCATCATACAGACAAGATAATGATACAAAAGGTTGATCAAACTTCAGAAAAAGACATATCCTAGCAAATCACTAATAATATAATGCTAATTCTTATAAGCACCGAAAATCCATAATGAAGAACGGAATTAGTAAAGAATTTCAGGAAAAAAAAGATAATTAGATCAATAACTCAATCTCTGGAATTAACAACTACAAAACATTAAACTAACTATATTTGTTATCTTAATCACTTGATTTTCACAAGGTAAAATTAGCTAACAATGGAGTGAGAAGTGTCTAAAAGTTACCTAAATTAAAATTAAAGGTATCATCACCTAAATCAACATACATTTATTTAAATGAGTCTTATATATAGTCCTGCTCTGTCATGATCTAGAATACACCGAGTGTGTACGAAGACAATGACAGTAGTAGGCATGATTTGAGAAACCAGTGAATAAACCTGCAGATTAAAGGATAATACAATCAGTTTCCTTTTTTTTTTTTTTTTGCTTCAGATGAAAGGATGAAATACAGTTTAATAGAATGAGTGATTCATATCATAAATTACTCAACTGAAGTTCCAAATTCAGAGGATTTGATCAAAATGATCTATTAAACCATTTGAATTCAACTAGTAGTGAATCTAGATCCCCCATCTTCCCTAAATTACGAGTGAAATAGAAAGCATAAAAACTACCAGTAAATCATCCCAAATGAGAAATTGGGGCTCACATAAACAAGAAATTAGGGTTAACTGACGGTGATAGGCGGCGGACGTCCCTAGGTGGCGACGGGTATCGAGTTTTGAGATGAAGGTGAGTGCGAATTGATTGAGGCGGCGATGGGCTAGGGCACATGCGAGGAGACAGCAGGATCAAATCGAGCAGTAGCCAGGAGAGAGAGCCAGCAACAAAGAGGGTCAGCAACGGCGATGCTGGTGCGGAGGAGGGCCGGTGGTGGCAGAGGATGGCCGGTGGCGGCAGCCTGGCTGGAGGAGAAGTCCAGGCACACTAGCTATAGAAGGAATTAAAATTGGGGGGAAGTGAAAAAATTCAAAGTCCTAACTCCAAATGCGGGCAAATTTTTTAATATGGGGTATATTTGAAAGGGAGTGATGAAAATAGGGTGGAAGGGCTGGTGTTTACGAAAATAAAGTGAATCGCGCCTACGAGAAGCGATATAAGTTTAAATCGTGCCTACCAGAAGCGACTTTGGTATACCGGATTTTGTCGGGTAAACTCGCCTCTGCCAGAGGCGAGTTCCGACGTGTCATTTGTCGTGGGCTAAACACGCCCCTACCAGAGGCGCGCCTGCCAGTCCCACGTGTCGTGCCAGACGCTTGGCATTTTCTGTTCTCGCGCCTACCAGAGGCGAGTTCCGACGTGGCGTTTGTCGTGGACTAAACTCGCCTCTACCAGAGGCGCGCCTGCCAGTCATTTGGCGTTTTCTGCTTGGCGTTTTCTGTTTGGCGTTCTGCATGGCGTGGGAATACTCCTTCCTCCCCCACTGATATATAGTTCTTACTCCTTCATTATCCTTCTCCTTCTTACCTCACTCCTCTCCTCATTATCCTTCTTCTTCGTACTCCTTCCTTCCTTCCTCTCTTCTTCTTCTTCTTCTTCTTCTTCTTCTTCTAATTCTTCAAATGAACTTCCTACTTTCAGTTTAAAAAAAACGAAGCTAGTCAATAAGAAAAATAAAATTTGCCCTCCAAACTACAAACTTGCAGTCTCACGTACTTGAGGAATTGATATTTTGCTATCTATCTGAGGAGTACAGACACTACAAATTAAGTGGTAAATATTTCATGCCTTGCACGCCTATCAACGGGGGTGATCCGGTCACGAATGACTATATGCAGTGGTATTATGACATTACACGACGATTGATTTCACCAGTGGAGTATACTGCAGCACCGGTCCGAGGCTTCCAACCACCAAGAACGTCTGCCAGTGATGTTTTGGTAAATTATATATCATAAATTTTATTATATATTGATTTTTTATGTTTGAAATATGAATAACATTCTACTTTTTTTTTTTGTTACAGGTAAGCTGGTTTCGAAAATTTAAAATCAGTAAACGACGGGCTCACATTGATAATAAACCATCAATGGAGGAATTTTTAGAAACAGCTGAGAATTTCATCACTGAAGTGGAGCCTATTATTGAATCTCCTACTTATCTTGAACATCCACGAGCCTCAGTTGAAAACGTAGAAGTCGGGGAAACAAGTAGAGGACAAACAAGAAGGAGGTCTGTAGAGCGTGACGGCGATGAAGGTCCTTCAACGTCTGCGAGTCGAAGAAGACATTCCTCGGCAGTGCCATCAGATTCCCCTTTTCCCCGACAAGGTACTCAATATCGAGTACCTCAATCTGCGCCCCGCACACAACATACTGCTGGAAATGGTATGCAATTTACGGAATTACACTTGTAAATATGATATTCCTTGGGTTTATATTTATTTAATTATTAAATATTTTTATAACATGTTACAGATGCTTCTACATCGATGGGCCAACAGTATGGAGCGTCTCGAATTTTGGGCAACACACCAACTGCATACGGTGTGTAATTCAATATTATCAAAGTTACAATAATAAATTAAAATTATTCAAGAAATTATATTTACTTGTTTATGTATATTTCTATTAATTTGATAGACGCTCGGCATTCAAATGAGTGGCCACCTCAGCCTACGCCTCACACAAGTTATGAGTTGCCCTCATTTGGACTTGGAGCTTACACACATCCTGCTAGAAATGGTATGAAAGTTACACATAACCCTTAATAAATAATATTTTTTAAAGATTATGTTTATTTACTTATGATATGTTATTGTTAACTTGATAGTTGGTTGGGAAAGCGTTGAGGGGGTACCCCAGCCTGCTTCTACATCGACGTTGCAACAGGAGATACCTCAACCCAGTTTTCAGACAACTTATAATGAACCAGGTATATAATATCAACTTATAAATAATATATATTTTAATATATATTATTGATCTAAATTAACTAAATCTGTGACAGATCTTCTTACATCATGGCCTGGTTCATTTACTGACATATTAAATACGGGTATTAATATGAGTACCTATTATCAACATCGACCTCAATTCGCACAACGCCCAGTTTACAGTTCAACGCCTATACCATATGCGGACACATACGGAGAGGAGCCCGGACCAAGCCAACATGAACAACAACCTCGTCGTAATTATCGTGAAAGACGTCCGCCGCAATGTGGAACGGGTGGTCGATTGGGCCATCACTAATTGTATTGGTACTATTATTATAAATGTCATTTTTTTTACATTTTACATTTATTACTTAAAAATATTATTTAGTGTTTAAAATAATTTTCAATTTTTATGAAATAGTTTATAGTTTCTTTTGAACCAATAAAATAATTTTTTTTTAAGATAGTATAAATATAAACCAATTTCAATACACAATTATATTTATCTCCACTAACAATTAGGGTTTTACACCATCTCAATAGCAATTTGGGTTTAGTTATAATATATCATTGAATAATCATCACATAATCATTGAACAATAATTACTAAAATCAACTCAAATCCACACTATTTTAACCCATTTAATCATTGAACAATCATAACTAAGAAACGAAAAAAAATCCTTACATAAACACGTCTCTCCCAACGGCGAGATAAAAAAAAAAAAGGGAAACTCGCCCCTCCCAGTAGCGAGATAAAAAAAAAAAATGGGAAACTCGCCCCTCCCAGTAGCGAGATAAAAAAAAAAAAAAAAAAAAAAAAGGGAAACTCGCCCCTCCCAAAGGCGATTCCCTCTAATTTCATAAACAAACTCAAAACCACTCTATATTATCAATCCCACTTACTATTCACCATATATACATAAATTTACCCCAAATGCGTGTTTAGCGCAAATAAAAATGGGGAAGGTTTTAGTTAGTCCCCACTCTACAGTGATTAAAAAAAAATTGAAATATTTTTATTATTTTAAGCATTATTATATTTACTAAATTTATAAAATTCTTTTTACATAATATTATTTTATTATTAATATAAATTTAGTAAGTCTAGTGTGGGACCGTCTCAAGTCATGAAAATGGTAGAATGAGATATAAATTGGGTTTGACACATTAACATTTTGATAGGAGTATGTGTTAATTTGTATTGTCTCATGTTATTAGACAGTCTTACACAAATTTTTGTCTTACAAATGATATAAATATCGAAGAATTTCACATGAGAGCCAAATATTTAAGTCAACTCAATTTAACTTTTTATTTTAAAAGTATCTTAAATTTGAATCTATATATTTTTCTCAAATTAAAATATAATTTTATTTATTTTGTCTCGATTCAAGACTGTAATTCATTTATACAAGGCGTACACTACTAAACATGGTTTGGATTCGAAAAAGTTATTATGTTTTGAGTTTTTTTATAAAAAGATTGAAATAAATGAAAGTAAAAGAAAACACTTCGGCCTTGAGTTGAGAAAATAGAATAAATTTAGATCTTGATTTGCAAAAGAAAAATATTGATCCTAATCTGAGACACTTCATATAAAAAAACAAATTGAGTAGTTTTAGTATGCACTTGAGTGCATGACATGCATTTAAATTTTAAAAAAAATATTCCAAACAGAAATCAGTAATACCACAAGAAGTAATCAGTAAAAGCAAACCCCAAGTAAAAATAACACAGTTCGGTGTGTCTGTGTGTATTTTAAAAAAATCAAAATTAAAATAAAAATTAATTTTAAAATCCCAAGTGTGTGCTAAAATTTGTGAAAAAAAATTATATTAATTAATATTATACTATTATTGTTATAATATACAATAGTAATATTAATATTGGAAGAATTTCATATCAAGACCCAGTTTTTAGGTAATGTCTCAATATAAGTACTCATTTTTAAAGTGTCCCAAATCAAGTCTCAATTTTTACTTTTTTCTCAATTTAAGGTTTGTTCTAAATTTTTGTGTCTCAATTTAAGACCCAACAAATAATTATTTCTAGATTAAATTAATTCAATATGAAAAAATAAAAAAATAGAGACATTCATCATAAATAAATAAAAACTTCATTATTAAAAAATATTAACTTTTTTATTAATATAATGAATATTTCTAATTTTTTATATCATTGTGTATTAATTAAATTTATTGTTTAAAAAAATGATAACTAGCATTTTGAAATTTAAGACATATTTTAGATTCTTGTGTTTCAATTCAACACCCAACAAGAAATTATTTTTTAAATTAAATTCATTCAATATGGAAAAAAAAATAGAGACGTTCGTCAAAAAAAATATTAATTATATTTTTTTATTAAAATAATAAATATTTTTTATCGTCGTGTATTAATTTAGTATTTTAAAAATATGACAACTAGCATTTTAAAATTAAACTAAAACGAGCTTTTTTTTTTCCCATATAATCTTTTCCCATCATATATGCTAAAATGTTAATTTGATTTTTAAATTTCAAAATGCTAGTTATCATTTTTTTAAACAATAAATTTAATTAATACACGATGATAAAAAAAAAATTATGACGAATGTCTCTATTTTTTTTAAACAATAAATTTAATTAATACACGATGATAATTAATAAAAAAAAATTCAAAATGTTTTTTAATAATGAAGTTTTTATTTATTTATTTATGACGAATGTCTCTAATTTTTTAATTTTTTCATATTGAATGAATTTAATTTAGAAATAATTATTTGTTGGGTCTTAAATTGAGACACAAAAGTTTAGGACAAGCCTTAAATTGAGAATAAAGTAAAAATTGAGACTTGATTTGAGACACTTTAAAAATTGGTACTTATATTGAGACATTACCTAAAACTAGTGTTGTACCTACCCGCGCGTTGCGCGGAAGTCATTTGTATGGCTATATTGTCAATATAATGATAAATGATTTTCTAATTGATTGTTGTTTATTAGTCAATATCACTTTACGTAATAAAATTTTAGAGAGTGAATCTTGCGTGAGATCGTCTCATGTAATAAGATGGTGAGATTAGGCATAAATTGAGCATGACACATTAACACTTTGATAGGGGTGATTGTTAACTTATATTGTCTTATGCCATGAAATGGTCTCATGCAAGTTTTTGCCAATTTTAAATATTAGTTATCCTATTAAAATATAATTTTATTGTGAACATATATTTAATTTTTACTAAAATATATATAAAGATAAATATAATTACGTTTTGTGATTATGGAGGTTCCAACTACAAAGAAACCAGAAATAGAGAGCCTTCTTTTATCACTTGGAGATTTGGTTTTTAAAATCGTGACTTTATTGCGGTGTTTTAAGCAAGTGGGGTAGGTTTAGAATTTTTTTAGGTATGAGTAGTGGTACTCGCACTACATTTAATATTATCATTATGATACAACATTATCTTCAACCTCGCTTGATTGTTGAAACTAAAACATAAAACTAATTGTGGTGAAATACAGGGGTTTAAGAAATACACCAATATGAGAAAATAATTGATCTTGATTTTTATTTATCGATATATCATAATAAAGGAACAATGAAAATTGTCAACATGAAAACTTGAAGGGTAATCTCGCACCAGGAGGGGTCAATGACGATGTAGGTATTAAAGTAAGTTAGAATATATTAGGACTAATCAACTAAAATCGAACCCAAGTTCAACAAAAAATCCAAGCAAAATCAGGCCAATAATCCCAGATTTCAGGCCAAATTAGATTAATTGGTCCGATTTGGTTTGATTCGGGCTAATTTGGCCTCAATTTGCGGCTTAGTTATTGTTTTTAGTTTATCCATTTGCAGAGTTAATATGCTAATTTTTCCACCATCTCTAAGTTACGATCTTTAAAAATATACTTTTTCCTATGAAGTACAACCTTGGTAAACAATGAAAATCATTCTTGTTGCGACATCAATACAATTTTACTTCTTAAAAATATTTAATCATTTTTACGTAATCCAACACTTTTGCAAATCTTAAACCAAACTTGAGTGAAACTAAACATGCGATGATTTGTATCACCACTAAACATGTATTAATAATAAAATTGGAGAATTTCCAGATCTGATATACTTCAGTATAATAAAATTTGATCATTCTTTAAAATATTTACACAGGGCATTGGTATGCATGCAAATAAATATAAATCTCAATAACCGACATATAATTTCATAATTATTGAATTTCACAAAAAACTCAATGATTTCACCAACATTCACTGAGTTTTATTTTCCTTCGACATAATCTCTAAAATGATAAATTTGACTTTAATATGGTCCAAAAGTTAGTTTCATCATTGTTCAAACAAAAACTAATAAAAAGTTAGAATAAAATAATAAAAAGACTACACAACGACATTAAAAATATATAATACATATCAACAAATTACTTTGCTTTGTTGGTATTTGTTACAATCAATTTAATCATTCTACGTAATAAATACTCTTACACAAACATGGTAACCATATTTTTTACTGGTGGATTAGAGAGGTGAGGAAGTGTATAAGTTTTATGGTTGTATTGAATGATATTTGGAGGGTGAGTATTTTAAGGGCTGTGAGTTTTTTTTTTTTTTGTATAAATATTATATGTTGAATAGATTTAGAATTTTATAGTGGATGTATTTAAATATTATAAAATAAGATGGGAATATTAGAAGTTGATGAACTCAGTAAAATAACTATAATAAGTTTGTTTATAAGCAACTTAATATTTAATTTTATTAAGAAATGTAAATTATCACATATGATTTTGAATTAAAAAAAACCAAACTTGTTTGTTCTTGAAATAATTAGTAACTGTAAAACCAATGTTATATTTAAATGTTTTAGAAAAGCAGTAGTTGTTATCATCAAAGAGTATTTGTTATTTTCACTAAAGGGTATTAGTTGTTTTCACTGAAGAGTATTAGTTGTTTACCGAAAATAAACTAAGACTTTTTAGTTAGAACAACTAATACTCTTCAATGAAAAAAACTAATACTCTTCAGTGAAAACAACTAATATTCTTCAATGATTCATGTATGAACCGATTTCACTCTATACATACTCATACATAAATCAGTATGTATAGAATGAAATTAGTTCATATATGAACCATTAAAGGGTATTACTTGTTTCACTAAAGTGTATTAGTTTTTTCCAGTTAAGAGTATTAGTTATTATTAGTGAAGAATCTTAGTTATTTTAGTAAACAACTAATACTCTCCAGTGAAAACAACTAATACCCTTAAGTGAAAACAACTAATATTTTTTAGTCAAAACAACTAATACACTTTAATAGTTCATGTATGAATCATTTTAACTCTATACTTTTTTTCCCTCGTGGAGAACCATCTTTGGGCCTCATCTTTTGTATTGATAGAAACACCCATCAGAAGTTCATAGCCTCCATTTTATTTTATTCTTTTTTAGCGAATCTCATATTATTTTCTCATTTATGATATTATATTCAATCACATGACTCTCGATATATATAACAACAAAAAATTATCTTCACCGGTAAAAAGTAGGGTTGCCGTGTATATGTCAGTTTATGGTGTCATACTAATAAAAAATTCTTAAAAAAATGACATGTAAAAGAATATAACATTAAAAATCATGAAAAAGTCTGGTACATTATATAGTGGATAATTCACAAAAATTCTTCACATCTTTATAGACTTCAAATGAATCTACATTAAAATCTTAATCTACTGTGAATTCCTAATGAATATCTTCAAACTCTGATGGATATATTCAGATCACTAACAATGTCTTCAAAATTTTGATGGATATCTTGGAAAATATTAAAACATCTAATGAATATTAGAAATATCTTCAAATAATTTATGAACAAACGCTCCAATCTACAAATATAAATATTTTAATATATATTTAAAAACTAAGTCAACTTACACATATAAAAAATTAGATAATAAATACATGCAATGAAAAAACCTTAAACCACTGATTTGCATATGATGGTGGAGAGAATGAATAAGTGAAGGGTATAATAGGATCAAAATAAAATTGATCATAAAATCTAGCAAGTCATCAAATGGTCCATAATTCACAAAAATAAATAATCGGTCAAAATAAAGTATTCAAGCTCTGTACACAAACAATGAAAATCAATTGTGCTCTAACATCAATACCATCGTAAATTAAAAAAAAAATTATCTTTACACAATCTAATATATTTATGATAAATGTTCAACCATTGGTCTTCACGTTTTTTTATGAATGCATCACAATCAACCCTAAAACTCGTACGGAACAATAAATGTTGGGAGAATTGCATTTTTAGTCCCATAAAAATATTCTCGAATCTGGTCTCATGTTTCAAAAGTAATACTTTTGAATGCAAAATATGCCCCAATCATTAAATAATTAACATATTTGGTACCAAAATGTGTTCCAAAATTGCAAAACTGGTCTCAAAATTGGTTAACGATTGAGGCCATTTTTGCATAAAAGAAGACCGCTTTTGAATATTGGGACCAAACGTTTTTGGAACATTCCTATGGAACTAAAATTGTAATTTTTCCAATAAAAGTGAAATAGTGAAAATATAAAACAAAGAGGATGAACTTAATAAACAATTGGTGTAGATAGTCCTATAATAAATATATTTATAAAAATAATCATATTTAATTTGATTAAGCATTGAAAATTTCAATATTGATGTCGAATTTAATAAAAAAAAATATAAAACCCAACTTGTTTGTTTTTAAAATAATTATGAACATGATAATAAACTAAAGTAATTTTTAAAGTTTGTGAAATTCAATTTTATGTTAATAACAGTAACAATGACAAAAACAAAATTATATAAAAGATTATTTAAGACAAATATAATAAAATTAAGTAACCCAGATCTTAATAAAAATCACCACTTAAATCTCTCTAACTCGATAATGAATTGTTTCTAATGCTTAACATCTATGTTAAATAATACTCCCTTCGTCTCAGAGTAAGCTTCTCATTTCTTTTTGTTGTTTTATTTAAGAAAATATTTGTTTATTAATATACAATAGACCAACATATTGATTTTGTAAATAATAATGGGTAGTTGTGAAAAGTAAAGAGTAGTTGTTTTAAAAAAAGTATTTATTAATATATGAAGTGTTGTTTTTCTCCATTTATGGAATGGAAACTTAGTATAAGACAACCCAAAAGGGAAAGTGGAAAACTTACTTTGAAACGAAGGGAGCATAAATTTATGTAACAAAAAATATTGTATCGTCATGAAAGTATGACAATGCAAATAAAAGAATCAACAAAAGAACTTAATCAATACTGAGCAGTCAACCTGGTATACAATTAATGAATCATTCTTGCTCCGATATCAATATCATTATACTTCTTAAAAATAATTTTATTATTTTTATGCAATCCAACCATTATAATAAATTTTACCAAGCTTTAGTGAAATTAATCATGTGACGACCTGTGTCACTGGCAAACCTGACTTTATATTAAACCGAGAACAAATCTCAAGATTTGAAACACTTCGATAAAATAAAACTGATTCTTCAAAAAAAAAAATTCTCACAACACTGGTATGTCCTAATAAAAAAGATAAAAAAATATTTTAAGTTTATAGTTTCAGTAAGTAATTAAAAATACAGACACCAATCCAAAAAATTATATAAATCTCACAAAATGATGTTTGAGTTCTGCACTGTTGCATTCACATGAAGCTCAGTCATTTCACCAAATATATACTGGTTTTAATATTCCTTCAAAATTATCTGAAAAATGATCAATTTGACTTTCAATCGAAACATATAGAAGAAAACTTAAGTTTCCTATAAATGGTCCAAAAGCAATTTTTTCATTCATTGTTCAAAGAAAAATAATAATATAATATGATATAAAAAAAGTTACATTAGAAAAAAAAAACATGATACATTAGATCATGTTACATTTGTTTTGTTGATTTATTTCTTAGTCTCCCTTCCTAATAGACACTTTTATAGAAAATGTTAATCACTTCTTGACTAAAAAGGTGGGGAAATATTGGCTTTTGGCGTATGAGATTGATGAGTGAGTATTCTTACGAATTTTTGTGCAAGGTATTATATATTAAATAAAATTATAATTTTAAAAAATGGATACAGTTTATAAAAAATAGAAATGGGGTGGATGAATTTAGTAAAAATGGGTATAGATAGTTGCCCCTTCTAATTTTTTGCGACTCAATCTTCGGTTCAAGGACTGACTTATCCAGATGATTAAAGTTGCGCCTATAATTTATAACTATAAATTAACATTTCATATTTAATCTATAATATTTAATAATTTTAATAGCATTATACTTCTTCAAAATAATTTTATCATCGTTATGCAATCCAATCTTTTTAAAAAAATTATACCAAACTTTAGTGGGATGAAGAATATGTGATGACCCGTGTCACCAATAACCTTGGATTCTTAATATACCGGGAACAAAACTTAATTATGATATACTTCAATATAATAAAATTCGCTTCTTCTCTAAAAAAAATTTCATCTGTCACTGTTATGTCTAAGAAAAATAAAAAATATATTAAATTCAATTTCAGATTTTTTTAGGGATTATATATTTGTAAGTCCCGTAACTTTGCACTATTTTGAATTTGGTCCACATGAATTACACGTTTTGATTTTGGTCCCGTAAGTTTGAGATTATTTTGATTTTAGTCCTTTTACCTTGATTTTTTTTATATTGGTCCTGTAAGTTTGAATTTTTTCTAAAAGAAATTGGATTACACGTTTTGATTTTGATCCTATAAGTTTTAAAAGGACTAAAATCAAAATAATCTCAAACTTACGGGACCAAAATCAAAACGTGTAATTCATGTGGACCAAATTCAAATTGTGCAAAATTACGGGACTTACAAATATATAATCCTTTTTTTAAATAAATAAACATGCTTTCAAAGAAATATAAAACCTTATCATTAAATGAATAATATTTTCAGCATTATAGCAATTTACGTAAAGCTTGATGATATCACTAACATTAATTAGTTCTATTTTCTTTCAAAATTTAAATTACCTACAAATTACCCAATAACATTTTTCATCAGTGTTAAAGTAAAAAAAAGGTACAATACAACAAAAAAAATGATTATTACATTAATATTAAAAAGAAAGAGCATAATACATTTGAGCAAATCACCTTGCAATTTCTTTCTAAGTCCATGTGCATAATAGATATCTTAAAGACGATTATGTATAGCATATATACCTAACAAAAATGAAAAAAAAATTGAATAGGTCTTGCGTGATGTCATCTGACGGTATGAGAAAGGTTATAAATTGGCATGACACATTAATGTATTGGTAAGAGTGATGTTAACTTGTGTTAATTTATGAATTGTCTCTATGAGATGGTCTCGCACGCACATTTGCAAAATAATAATAATAATAATAATAATAGTAATAATAATATGGAGATGACACATCACACATAACAAAATTAATTCACATATTTGTATACATGATGATTAAAATTAATTTGTCAAATGTTGTATTAACATCAAAATATTTAACTACTATTGCTAAATATTTAACACATAATAATATAAATATAGATTGCAAGATTGTATACATATATTTTTTTTATGAGTATCTATAGCGTAAAAATTATTTATATATGAACTATTTTGTAATAATTTTAGTATAATAATTAATATACTTTAGTGAAACAACTAATACCTTTATACCTTTTGGCTCACATTTTTTAGTGAAGAACAACTTGTACCCTCCAAACATACTACTATCATTTAATGAAAATAACTAATATTTTTTAGTTAAACAACTCACACCTTTCAAAATGTTTAACATATTAATCGTTTTAACTATGACAAAGTATTATACGAAAATAGTTCATGATAAGCTTATCATGAAACATTTTTAAAGTATCAAATATTTGATCTGGAGTATCATTAGTTTGGGTCAGTGACATTATATTGTACTTGTTGTAAATTTTCTTAAACTCAGATTAATGATACTCCTGGTCAAATATTCAATACTTTAAAACAGACTCATGATAAACTTATCATAAACCATTTTCATATTAAACATACTCTTTAAGTATATGTTTTGCCTTTTGGTATATATGATATCAGATAAGATGAATAATTCAAAATTATTGCTCTTGCAAAATAAATTATAAATATAATATATGACATGAGCTTATATGTCAGAAACGTAAATTACACTAATAAAAGCAATTATTATCTACTCACAATTAATTAATGATCTTGTAGAGCTTTTATATATTCCAATAACTATGAAATATTAACAATTCAATCCAACCTCTTTAAAATTCGTAGATTTACTTTTAAAAAAAATTGGTCATTTCCTAGATTAGCTCCCAACTTTCAGCCATATCTCCGACTCTAGCATTTTTTCTTCTTCTTTTGTTCATTAATTGATTTACTCAATTAATTCCACCGAATTCATCCAAAAGTTTCAACCAATTTTCCATTAATGGGTGAAGTTTAGGGTATTCAACCGATTACCATTAATAGGATATGCTTAGGACATAGATTTCGATAGTATATACAAAAATGTACCAAAAAAGAAAAAAAAAACTGCATGCAAACACAATAATCCCAAAATTTGACTTCTTTTATTATGGTTTGAAATAAATTTAGTTGACAAAATATTATTAAAAAAATAATCATAAATATTAGTATAATTTATGTTCAACATACATTGCCAAAAAACCCTATATCCCCTGAACTTAAGTATTTGAAAGATTTTCTTGATGGAGTTAATTTTAGGATACAATACAAAATTAAGTATGCGATAAGGAATTTACTTTTAAAAAGAATGTCAAAGGAAATTTAATTAAAATAAATTACATATGTTCAACATACAATGCCAATTAACCCTAAACTTAACTGTTTAAAAGATTTCTTGAAGTAGTTAATTTTTGGATATAACACAAAAATAGGTATGTGATACGGATTTTACTTTTGAAAAGAATGTATTACAACAATTCAATTAAAATAAATTCCAAAATTATGTATGTGATAATAAACTTCATTTTTTTAAGGTGTTAAATTAAATTTATCAAGCAAAATTATCTATGTAATACAAATTTAATCCTGTAATACAAATTTGATCCTATAATCTTGCTTTTGAATTTGATCCTACAATTCTATATATATGACAAACATGACGAAGATAATTTAATTTGAGAATGTACCCGGGAATATAATTCTTTCACACATAAACTAAGCACACATGAATTCAATTAAACACATTTGGAATAAACAGAATGATGGGAGTCATAAACACTTGACCATATGTTCATGCTTTACAAATGTATTGATCTAAAAAAAAAAAAAAAAAAAAAAAACTAAACAAAAACAATTGTCAAAAATATACTTATGCAACGGCCTACGAAACAAATTTACAATGGAATACAATAAACTAAGAAAAAAAAACTATGAGCCACTGCGGCACTGCCGGATCCATATATCATCTCTAGCTTGTTCAAAACTTGCAAATGCAATTGGGAACTTGGAAATGCACGAGATCCATATCATCTTTATCCTTATCAAAATCTGCAAATGCACCAAAATAAACAAAATGCATGAATAAACAAATAAGAAAGAACATATTGATGATGGAGAAGAATAGACGGAAATATATATACGTAAAATAAATAAAACGATCCTTAATTTGTAGATACAATACTTAATCGAACGTATCACTCTAAAGAAAAAAAAATGTAGCAATACACCTAAAGATCCACATCCTTTGGAGTTTGATAAGAAACTCCCTAATACTGCAACTAAACTCATTTTTAATTCAAGAGAAACAAACAACAAAACAAAAGGTCAAATAAACCAATGATGAATGGATGAATAATGGATACACATATATATAGGTAAAATAATTGTAACGGTCGCACATTCCAAGGAAGAATACAAAGGCAATAAACAACATCATCAATTATATTAAAAACAATTTAAATGCAACCATTAAAACAATTCCATAACAAATAGATAAAATGATCCAACGGTTAATATGAGAAGTACAAAATATGATCAATGGTCATAATAAAATGGAGCCAAAACTAAAATAGGAAATCCTAGCTCTATTATATATTTATAGATTTGGGTCTTGATATGAAATTCTTCCTATTAATATTCTATTGATATCATAATTATAAGAATATTTAATATTGTGCTTATAACAATTACAATAATAATATTAATATTATTATAGTTACTGTTAACAATACTATTAAATTTATAAATGTGATATTTTTTCCCTGTTTACTAACTATTAATAAAAGTGCTAACTCAATTAAAAGTGTTATTCCAAAAAATTAAAGGGTAATTCCCATTAATAGTTAAGTGTTTTGATTTTAATATTAATTTAGACAATGTGGAATTACAACTCCCCAAAAACATTGTAGTAATAGTTGATTGAAAAACATGGCTGCGGTTTTTAGCCCTTGTTTTTATATTTTATAACTAGGAAAGACAACACTTTAAAACTATTGTCTTTTCATTAATTATGGACAAAAAATCCACAATAAACAACGGTGCTATAACTGCGGTATATTAGCGGTTTTTTGTCATTTTACAATGGGGAACTACAACTATTGTCCATAACCGTTGTATATCATCAAATACCTGATTTGAAAGACAACGGTTAGAGTTTAAACAACACATTTTTTACTTTAGACAACAATTTTTTCGAAAACCATTGTCTTTCCAGTGTTGTATAACATCTTTTTTCTTGCAGTGCACACTGCGGCTGCCAGGGCTCGATCCTGCGTCCTTGTAGCAATCTGCCACCCAGGAACCAATGTCTCCTTGTAGGAGAAACGCTATATCTCGCAAGCAAATTAACTGCAAATGCAATGTCCGGTCTAGTGCAATTTGCGAGATAGAGTAATGCTCCAACAGTGCTAAGATAAGGAACTTCTGGCCCCCTAATTTCTTCTGTATCTTCTCTTGGTCTAAATGGGTCCTTATCCACTTCGAGGGATCGGACAACCATAGGGGTGCTTAGTGGATGAGATTTATCCATGTGAAATCTCTCCAATACCTTTTTCACGTAGGTTGACTGATGTATAAAAATTCCTTATGGGAGATGTTCGATCTGCAGGCCGAGGCAATACTTGGTTTTACCCAAGACTTTCATTTCAAATTCAGCTTTCAAGATTGAATTGACTTCTTCAATCTCTTTGCATATTCCGATTATGTTTAGATCATCAACATATACGGATATGATGCAAAACCACCTTGCGATTTCTTCGTGAATACGCATGGGAAAGCTATATCAATTGTGTACCCTTATTCTGGAGGAATTCACTAAGTCGGTTGTACCACAAGAGGTCTGATTGCTTTAGGCCGTACAACGATTTCTGCAGTTTTATGCTATACATACTGCAATTTTCTCCATTCTTCATCTGGGGAATCTCAATTCCATCGGGGATTTTCATATAGATGTCGGCATCTAGTGATCCGTATAAATATGCAGTTACAACATCCATCAATCTCATCTGGAGATTTAATTTAACTGATAAAGATATTAAGTAGCGGAACGTTATTGCGTCTATACGGGAGAATAGGTTTGATCGAAATTAATACCGGGTCTCTATGAAAATCCTTGAGCTACTAGCCTCGCTTTGTATCTCTCCAAAGTATTATTCTCATTTCGTTTTTGTACAAAAACCTATTTATATCCTACAGGAATAGCGCACGCGGGTGTACGAACGATAGAGCCAAATACTTTTCTTTTATTTAGCGATGCAAGCTCTGCTTCAATTGCCTCTTTCCATTTTACCCAATCGGAGCGCTTCCGACACTCAACGATAGTTTTGGGTTCTGGATCTAGCTCGTTATTTATAATAGAAAGAGCAATTGTCGCTGCAAATGTGTCGTCGACGACAGTAATATTTCTATTATATGTTTCTCCCGTATCTATGAAATTCATAGAGACTTCAACGTTTTTATCAACCAGACCTTCTTCATTTCCCAGTGTATCTGGGTCTGGTCGTTCCGCGGTCCTAGTGCTTTGAATATTTTGTGCACGTGCTTCATTACTAGGACGCTCGTCTTCTAGACGAATCTCTTCTAGAGATTTCACGTTCTGCTGACCAGTTTTGATGGCCTTTCTTTTAGGTGTGTTTGTATTGGTTGTAGGTCCTTTACGCTTCTGGCGTGTAAGGGCATGTATACTTGATTTGCTTGGGACCTCAACCCTTTGGGGAGCATTTATTGCTGTTATATGCGATTTAGTTACACCTCTATGGTCAGTGAACACGTCTGGCAGATTGTTTGCTAAATTTTGCAAGTTAATGATCTTCTAAACTTCCAGTTCATTGACTAGTGTGTGGATCTAGATACTGAAGATTACTTATGTTCCACGTAAGTTTCCGGCATTCATTCAATTTTGAATTTGAATCTCCCCCTAATGCCGGTAAGCGATCTCCATCGAACGTGCAATCAACGAACCGTACCATTAATTGATCCCCGGACAAAGGTTCTAGGTATTTCACGATGGATGAAGAGTCAAATCCAACGTAAATACCTAGCTTCCTCTGTGGGCCCATAGAGGTACACTTTGGTAATGTTATCGAAACATACACTGCACATCCAAAAATACGCAGTTGGAAAATGCTTGGTTCTTTCTCACACACTAGTTGTAGGGGGGAATGATCATTATATGCAGTTGGACGAATTTGTATCAGGTATAATGCATGTAGGACTGCATGCCCCCAGCATGAAGTGGGTAATTTAGAGTTCATAAGCAATGGTCTAGCGATAAGTTTGATAATTTTTATTAGCGCTTCAGCAAGACCATTTTGGGTGTGGGCGTAGGGGACCGAATGCTCCATTTTAATTCCCAGAGCCATACAGTAATCTGTAAAGGCTATTGAGGTAAACTCAACAGCATTACCCATTCGAATAGATTTTATTGGATAATCTGGGAACTGAACTCGAAGCTCGATAGTTTTCACAATGAACTTTGCAAAAGCTTGATTGTGGGTAGACATCAAACATGCATATGTCTACCTAGTGGAGGCATCAATTAGGATCATGAAATACCGAAATGGTCCTGATGCTGGGTGAATCGATCCACAAATGTCTCCCTGAATCCGTTTAAGGTAACCAGAGACTCTAGTCTCATCTTGGTGAGTGATGGACGCACTATCAATTTACCCTTAGAATATGTGTCACATGTAAATTCATCAATAGGAGGGAATCTATTATTCAAAATATTATGACCAATGAAATTAGATAGAACCCTACGTATTATAGTTTGTCCTGGATGACCTAACCGCTGATGCCATAATTTAAAGAAGTTCGGGTTATGAAATTTCATACTCATAGCTAGATGGAGATTAGACGGCCGGATGTAGGAATAGCACAATCCGGAAGAGAAGGAATGAAATTTTTCTATAACTTGTTTATGGCTACCTCAAGTAATAGTATTCAAAAGGTATTCATTATTATTCTCAGTTTCAGTTTCAATGTGATAGCCATTAGACCTTATATCTTTAAAACTGAGCATGGTACGCCTAGATTTTGGAAACAATAAAATATTATCAATTATAAGTTCAGTACCCATGAGGAGGATAATGGAAGCTCTTCCGGAGCCCACTATCATAATATTATAATTGGCTATTGTAGTTACACTCCCCTTACGTTCTACCAAGTTATGAAAATACTTCATATCGTTTAAGATTGTGTGTGTGTTGTCGCTATCTACTAAACATAAATCACAATTTGTATCCATCATGTCAGAGGGAAAAAGCCCAAACCTAATAGCTGATATG
Source organism: Ballota nigra (assembly GCA_947034835.1). Taxonomy (NCBI): domain Eukaryota; kingdom Viridiplantae; phylum Streptophyta; class Magnoliopsida; order Lamiales; family Lamiaceae; genus Ballota; species Ballota nigra. Next base: position 63,344,666 of record OX344721.1, on the reverse strand, counting down.
TTTACAAGCCATATATAAGAATAACAATATCCAAATAAATTTGATAGATAGCATTAAGGTAAACACATCAAAGCTAAATCATAAATATCATATCATCCATAAAATAAAATATCTGAAAGATAGGATCCAAAATATAAATTGTTTTAACAAAAAATAAATAAAGTACTAAAATAATCAAATACTCAAATCACTCATTGTCTTCAAAGTTTTTGAGCTACGAGCTCAAGAGATCATCGTTGTCTTGGTCAAATTCTGTTTCAGGCAGGCTGTCATCGTGAGGTTCGACTATAGGGGTCTTCCCCTTGTCGTCCTTCTGCTGCTTTAGATAAGCCTCATATAAATGCTTGGGAGTTTGACACGTGCGAGACCAATGGCATTTGCATCCGCATCTGTAGTAGGACTGCTCAATCTTGTCTTGAGAGCTAGGTTTTCGTAGAGCAAAGTGCGTGTTGGTTATACCCTTTCCACGATTCTGAGCTTGATTGTCGTTCGAGGTTCTGTGACCACCAGACGTACTACGACCTCGGCCTTTGGCCCAAATTTTCTTACTCTCTCTCCCCCTTCCACGTTTGCGACCGATCATATATTTGGCCATATACTGCTGCTGGAGTATAAGGTTGCTAGCGTGGAATGTTGACAGAGTGTTCTGCATCAAATGGGTTACAATACGCTGCAAGCAAAGTTGTACTCCGTTATAGACTTAAGGTCTTGGAGGCGGAGGTTCAACCAATCGTATTGTGCCGGAGGGAGGAGTATATCGTTTTGTTGTTGGAAACGGTCCTTCAGGGACTTCCACAATGTTCCAGGATCTCTCTCAGTGAGATATTCATTTTTCAGGTCCTGATTAAGATGATGTCTGAGAAAAATCAAAGCTTTCGCCTTCTGGGCGTCAGTTGATTTTGAATCATCGACAATAGCACCACTTAAATTAGTTGAGGCTAGATGGATCTCGACATCTAGCGCCCATGTCAGGTAGTTACTACCATCAAAAGCAAGCTCAGCCAATTCTCTTTTGGTAATATCAGATATTATACACTACAATTTTAAAGTGACATGGTGAGTTTTGTGATCAATTTATTGACAACGGAGAAATAAGGATTTATTTGATTATTCTATGGCACATAGAAGCAAGAATTGAACGTCGTCTACCCAAAAACATGATTTACGATCCGACAAGTACCGGACGCCGCCTACCTGGGCAATATATGCGGACTACAATAAGGAGACTATGTGCAAGAGTAATAATGCATGCAAGATAATTAAATCATAAAAGCATGCGCATATATCAATTAAGCATATAAAAACAATAAATTTATTGAGAACTAATATTAAAAAAAATTCAAAAAAATTTCGGGCTTAATTAATATGCAAGTATTATTACCTTTTAATTTTTTTTTCAAGTATTTATCAAAAAATTTGAGGGCTAAAAATATTATCGAAATTAAATGAAGGCCAAAATAAATAATAAGGTCCAAGTTGCATTGGACTCAATACGGCCCAAGAAGAGCAAGGGCTAAGTGGACGGGGGCGGAGCCGACGGGGCTCAATGTCCGGAAGCAAACGATGGGCGAGCGGCAGACGGGCGCACGCGGCAAGCGGCGGTCGTGCGACGGTGGCAGGCGCTCGTAATAAGTATATATTCTTTTTCGATTTTGATCCAATTAATTGTAAACACGATAATTATCGATACAATTCAAAATAATTCGATACAACAATTAATAATCATGCAGATAAAGAAAATTAATTTAGATCTATACCGATTAGCTCGGGCAGAGTCTCGTGTTGATAACGTGTTGTAAATCGAGAGCGTAAAATAGAGACACAAATTTGTTCACCCAATTCGTCGATAACGATTACGTCTGGGGCGTACCAAACCAGGAGTTTCATTAATATGTGTGTATGTGTGTATACAATGATCTATTTATAATAGAAAAAACCTAGTCTAAACTCAAAGTCCGTTTAGGTTATAAATCCATTAGTAATGTCCATATTAAATTAGAAGATTTGGTATAATAAATCTGCTAAATTTAATAGATTTAGTTACAACTCCACTATTTATGAACTTCAAGTCACAATTTCATCTATCAAAAAATTTGATGGTCACCACAAAAGTTTAAGGAAATATGGTGAAAGGGAGAAAAATTATTGAGATGACAAAACCTGCGCCACTAGTAAATTATGGTCGTTCTTTAAAACATTTACTTCCTAAAAACATATTACATAAAAAGTTAAATGGGCACAAAATCTCACACACGTTGAATTTCAATTCTAGTGTCCACATGAATCCAAATTCGGTATTTATTTCACCGCGTCTATGGGCATTAGCGCCCATGTGAAATGCTGATACTGACCCTCACCAAAACTCATCAAACTCTGCATTCACTAGTCTGTCGTATATCAAAATTAAGAAATTAGATATAAAAACACTATCTAAAATAAAATTCTCTTGTATAGATTTTTCCAAATTTCCCATTGTTGACGATCAGTTCTAATCTTTTGATTAATGGTTGTTTTAGATGGTTAATTGATCATCAAACAATTACGTGTGATTGATCACTAACGTAATTAGTGAATACGGATTTTCGGGTTTAGATGAATTAGAATAATATGAAAGCTTACGTGTTTAAGTTCGATTGTAAGTTAATCGAGCTGCTTTAGATTCGTAATCGAAGTTTGGACGTGTATTAATTTGTGCTTGTTTTATTTGCTGAAAAAATCTAAGTATTTATAGACTTTTGTCCAGCAGGAGGTGGCACGACCTTTGGCCGACCAAGTCTGCATGCTCGACACCTGTCCTTTGACTAATTTGACCTTATCTTGACTAACTTCTATCCTTATCTACTGGACTTGCTCGCAGCCTAGAGCTGTTCGTCACTTTGGACTTGTCCTTGAGGAGTCTTTAGTCTGATTCTGATGGTCTTTCATCTTGTTTAATTGTTATTTCGGCGCTGTGGTTGGATCTGATCGGCAGGATGCCGTTTGAACTCGTCATGTGGCTTTTGATCTGATTTTGTTCGCATTTGTGTCTTGATCGCATGTAGGTTTTGCTCGTCGGATGTCTTGGGTAAATCATGTGTTAATTTCAGTTTAAATTTTGTCTGATTTGCGCTAATCCTGGTCGCCCAAATGATGCCCTGCTCGCCTATCAACACCCATGAAGTATCATTTTTCCAAGTTCATGTTTCTTCTTATACAGAGGCTTTACGTAGCATTTTTTGTGATTTATATTGTGACATCTGAATGTTTATAATTTTGAGTCAAGTTTATAATTCAGAGAAGTGAATACATATTCGAACACGAGTAAGAAGAATTGAACCTGGGGGTCGGTTTATTTTACCGCGCACCTTATAGATTTTTCAGTTTTTTTTTTTTTTTTTTTTTTTTTTTTTAAGTAGTCACGCAAGTAAATTAGTTAATAAAGAACAGCGTAAATAATGACAAATAGTAGACTCGAGTCTGACACTGTTTTTTTTTTTTTTTTTTTTCTTTCATTTTTTAAACGCGCATGAACTGTAGCCTGTAGGTGATATCGTGTCGTGATTCGGGTAATTTTCTATATTTCCACTTTATGTTTCATTCATACTTATGACACGTGTGTTGCTAAAACAATCAATGACAGAAAAGTGGAATTGTTCATAGTTATGTTACATGTACGATCACACACACAATTTATATGAATAAAATACGGCTTCAATTATAATTAAAAACACAAAGAGAAATCAAGGTGACATACATAGTAGGTGGTATTATTCGAAATGGTAGTAGATAATGTGGTGAAATTAAGGGCACTTGGGTTTGCCCTTGGAGTTGAGCATGTCTCGGTAGCACGGGCACTGGTGCTTGTTGCCGTAGGTTCCAGAAGGCACGCACTTGCATTTGGCGCAGCAGATTCCGCAGTATTTCAGGCATCGGTCCTGCACCGCCGCCCGAGAGCACCTCTGCTTGCACCCATCGTCGCAATTATCTGCAACCATTAATTATCTCTATTATATTATATATGCACAATCTTATTCCAATAATTAATTAGCAGCTTCAGAGAATTACTTACAGGAATCATCGGCCATAGTGACAGTGTTGCTAAGGAGGAGGCCCAAGAGGAGAACCCAAGCTACAAACGCCGTCTTCATTTTTTGGGACAACAAATTTGGGGAGTGGTACTGGTAGGAGTAGGAGTAGGAGGCTGCCTGCCTAGCTGCGTGTGACATGCTGGGTATTTATAGTAGTGGCGATGGTGAAGGATGTTGTGTTTACTTTGTACATACAAAATTGCCTCCTCATATTATACTCGTTACCTTTTTTTATTTAACTTTGTGCCCTAAATTCCTCAAGACACACATCAACAAAATTGACCATTCACATTTCATATATTAATTTTGTAAACAAATTTTTTTTAGCTAAAAATATTTAATTACAAGAAATAATTTTTAATGACTAGATCTTTAATGATAGAAAATATTTTTTAATGATAACAAATAATCTTTAATAATTGAATTTGTTGTTAACAATTGTTTCTTGATATTAATAACTTTTAACTGGAATCATTTTAATGATAGAACATAATATGATTACTACTCCCTCCGTCCCTTTTTAACTGTCTCATTTTATCCAAAATGGTGTCCCTTTTTAATTGTCACTCCACTAATATCAATGTATTTTTTACCTACCTTTTTTAACAATACCCCTATTAATTAATGTTAACCATCATTTTGTAATAAATGAGAATAATAAATAAGGGTATAAGTGTCTTTTGATACCCTAATAAATGAGAACATTGGTATGTGTGAATGGATAAAATGAGACTGATAATAAGGGATGGAGAGAGTATTATTATATTAAAAGTCAACTTTCTTGTGGTGAGAATGGAGGGATAATAATATTTTTAGTCCCATAACTTTTTACCTTTTTCGAAATAGTCCCAAAAAAGATAAATGTACAAATTCAGTCCCAATTTTTTCTGCATTGTACAATTTACATCCCAAATTTCGCCAAATTGATAAAATATCATCGTTTTTTGACATGAGCCCGGCACATACATGTTCAATTTGAAGATTTTCGGTGAATATTCATTTTAAGAATGTAAATCAAACTTGAATAACCCTATAAATCCATCCCCATTTTTTTTTACCATAACGTTAAAATCCTTCTTAAATACAATCTTCCAAAACATAAAAAATATTTATTAATAACCTAATCAATATGTTTGTCTAAGTTGAATGCTCACGCGCACGACACATGTCAAAAAACGATGATTTTTTGTTGTTTCCAGCAAATTTGGGATGTAAATTGTACAATTTGTAAAAACTTGGGACTAAATTTGTACATTTAACTTTTTTGGGACCATTTCAAAAAAGGTAAAAAGTTATGGAACTAAAAATATTTCTATCCCTGAGAATGGATGAAGTACATATTAATACTAACTTAAATGATATCCACTTTTATTCCCCCCTTCATTACTATGGCCACAGGACCTTTGGAATTTTTAGCAGTCCTAGAAATATACTTGTAATATTATTTACATTTTATATTAATGTGTACCGGTTTCATAGATAATCCACCTTTATGCTCTCACATCAAAATGTATGTTTATATATACAGCTATATGTTAACTCATCCCAAATATCCCACCAAATATGCCAGAGGGAGAGAATTGGCTAATTTTCTTCCACTCTATCTTATTATTAATAAACATTATATTATTTATTTATTTTTATTTTTTATGCTCTACAACAAATTAGAACAAACTCTCCTGTTCTTCTTAAGTTTTCACGAGGTTTGTGAACTGAATTGTCATGTATTATAAAAATTATCACTAAAACATTAATATTATAAAAAAATTGAGATGGGTATATTTAACTTCATTAAAATGACAGCTCTCAATTTACCTAAAAGTATAGTAAAGAACTAAAATACAAAAAATATATTATCTCTATCCCAATTTAGATTACCCATTTCTAAATGACACGATTTTTAAAAAAATAGGTGTTTATTAATACTTTTGAGTATAAAGTAGTTTTTTATGAATTGTTTATTAATATTTTTGGATATAAAGTAGTTTTTTGAAAGTTGAATTTGAAAAAGTGGTGTTTCTTTTTGTCATTTTAGGAAATAGGTAAACAAAAAAAAAAACCTTCTTTTTTGGGTTTTTGGGTAAACAAAATTGGTAGAGGTCACACTAAATTCCGTGGAGGTGGACAGCTAAGACGGTGCACGCGGTTTCTGAACACAAACCCTATTATGGTAATCTACTTTGTCCCAAGTGACAACTGTGTCTGGAGGCATCTGATTCCATAGTACAATGCATTTAACACGAAGGACTGTATTTGTGCAGGAAATTTATATTAATACCAAACCAAGATTTACCCGAGGAAGGCTCTGGACGCTTCAAAGTGTAAAATATCAACATAAAATATAACTCGAAAAAAAAAATTATAGGGTAAATATATCAACAAAATATTTATTTTTTATCGGTAAACGTTAGTTGTTAGTAGTCAAAAGTTAATTCACCAAGCCCCCAAGTACTCCAAAAAATCTCAAACTCACCTTATAACTCCCTTAATTCGTTTTCAAAGGGAATCGAAAGGAACCCCGTGGCTGGCTAAGCCACCTGGTTACTTTGTTGTACGTATTATTTTGTCCTAAGCAAAATTTTATATGAAAATAGTTCATAACAAGCTTTATTATGAAATTATTATTTTAAAGTATCGAATATTTGATTAAAAGTATATAATCCCATCCAAGAATATAAAAAAATAAGATAATAAATTTTTTTACAACAATTACAATATAATAACCTAACTATAATTATTAATACTCCTGATGAGATTAAAAAAAATCTTCATCAAATATTTAATATTTTAAAATAATTTTATAATAAATGTATTATGAACCATTTTCACCTAAAATCACTACGTGCCTTGTGTAAAACTAGTCAATTGAAAATAACAAATTCATCAGTAGAAACATTAAATAGTGGCAATAAAAGATAGGTAAACTTTATTATCTGGCATTGACCCTACTTTCATGACCCTTGTTTCTTAACTCTTGTCAGAACAAAATTCCCAGTTTGCACTTAAAGGCTACTCATGTACCAGATACTTCGGTACTAGTGGATGCACGCACAGTTGAACAAATTTCAATTCTATTCAAATCCAGGAGGAATTTGCACACTTTCATTTTTTATTCGTCTAAAAAAAACTTACCCACTTCATAAAAGTTAACATTAATTTACATGCACATCACAAAAGTACACACATATTTACGCATATACTCTACTTTATTCAAAAAGTGATTTTTTTTCTTAAATAATGTGTCCAAGGAGGTGTGCAAGTTCCTCCGGAACGAAGAGAACAATACTTTTCACCTTATCTAGGGAGAGCAAGATTGCCACCCTTTGCTGCACTGTTTCTCACTTGGGTCCCCGTCTCACTTATAACGGTTGAACCCCAACCGAGGGTCTCCGCCCTGAGGTGTGATTGATGAGATAAATTGTGGGATGTGCTTTGTTACGAGACTGTACGATCTAAGGTTATAATTATAAAACAAGAACCTTATTCTTAAGTAAATATATGGATATACGAGCATGAGAAGTTTGATCTCAGGTTTTTCGTTGAACTCGAAGCTTATATTTGTCACTGCTCAATAATATGAAACATGGACTGTCTTAATATATATGTATAGTAGGTAAGATTATATGATCTCAACCTCCCATCCCAGTTACAGAGGGAGATTGTTGCTTGTGATAATGTGACTTATCATGGTCATAGGACGCAAGAAGATTAACCTACAAGTACGCATAAATGTCAGATAATCTGTAATTGGCACAAATGTAAAATTACTAGAATAAATGAAAAAAATAGTACCTTTACAATTTCTGAATTTGAGCTTGGACGTATATAAGCGGCCAAAATACTCATGTTGAAATCCTGTAATCAAATTAAAGAAATGAACATCTAGGAACAAAAGCGATTCCTTATCGTAATAGCCAATAATTAAGCCAGTGCCATTGATTTTGTTAGAGAAATCAACTTTAGTAATGTCCTATAACAATAAGTAACACACGGACTAGCAAGGTACAGTTGCGCATAACCTATAACTCTGTTATGCCATTTTTGTTCAAAAAGCTTGTGTAATAACAACTGAAGCTTGACGTAGAACTTTCTGAATCAATATATTTGCAACAACTCAACTTAAAGAAAATGATGTACGTTTCTAAAGTTCTTGAAAATAAAGACAAAAACGTCAAGGATGAGCACACAAAATTAAGATGATCTAAAAATTAACTTGATTTGACCTTGGGACCAAAAGAGTGGGCCTCCATTTCAGTAAGAAAGAGATAGAATAGAGAGCACTTGGGAAAACATTACCCTGAAAGGATCGCCCCTTAATGACTGAACAAACATTGATGCCCCTGCACCTTTACCCTGAAGACAAAACCAATTACTTACTAATTACTATCATTACCTTATAGATGCTTATAGTAATGATGATAGTGATGAAAACAGTTACATGATTAGGAAGAGAGGAAAGTTATGATATATAAAAATATAATAAAGGCATAATAGCCAGCACTACTTATCAGGATTTAAAGAATTACACATAATAATCCAACCACATTCCTTTAATTAACACTATCTCCATTCTGCCATGGCAACGTCTGATATCTACATTTGCATGACCTATGTACAAAAATCACATGCAAATTCAATGCCTCATAACAGCCAAGTGGATATTGCCCTTCTAATTTAGCATTATTTCTTACCACCCAGGAAGTGGACCTTGGAATGGGTTGCCACCCGGAGTGTGCCGTCCGTGGACGTCCGGTTCGTTTGGGGAATGGACTATTACAATATCCCACATCAGTTCCACATGAAAGTGTGGAAATGTATATAAGTGGGAGTCCATTCTTGACCTTTGACCATGATTTTGGGTTAAGTTAGGGCTCCCCTAGCTTATATTCCTAATTGGACGAGATTTGACAAAAAATTATTTAGTTGAGATTATATCTCCTTTATATAGCAAGAAATTTGCAAATCTTGATATAGATAAGTTAGCCCATTGGACTATTCCTCTAATAATAGAGCTGCCTTTTTTTTTAAGTTTAATTTTTTCTCATGTACAAGACTTGTGTTATGCCTCGGGAGCTACGAACCTCTTGTGCCTTGGTGCGCCTCGTGCCCTTAACAACTATGTAAAATGTCAATTCCCACATTTAGTCATAAACAAAGCCATAAGTGCAGTAATGACATACAAGATCATGTTGATCCACAATAATTGGTGAGAGAAGGGAAGAAGAACTACACACCTCCAACGATACATCCCTGAGCCGCCTCCCTGTATTAGCACAACAAATGCGGACCACATGTTCATCACAACTTCCACTTATTACATAATCTCTTCCATTCATGTAGTAAGAGCGAGTATAATTCTGGGAGCTTCCAGTCGAAGCAATACCAAAATCCAGATGAAGCCTCCCATCAACAGCCAGTAGCTGCCTCACCTGGTAAATAAATCTTCCCTTTTTAGAGATAAAGAATGGTATGCCTGGTGGCTGGTGATCTGTTGATGCAGTTTGTGCATGTGGTTGGATGCGTGAGGGATGATAACTTAGCAAATTAGACATAATAATTTTTTCCATTTAGATTTACCACTGATTCTTTATTATGCATCACTTTAACTATCACATAATGTCTTTGAATCTAGGTTCATTTTTTTTATTTTACAATCATAACTCACAAGCTGATATTACTTAAAATAATTTGGCAAGACCCTAGTTATCACTCAACTATAAGTAAGGGTGATTACAAAACCAAAGCCAAAATAATCATGGCACCAACGAACAATTGCATCAAAACTGCCAAGAAACTTCAACAGTGTGTTTCCACTGGTTGAATATGGAAAAGTATAATAACTCAAAACAGTGAAATTTACCTCATTATCAACAGCAGAAACAAGAAGATAATGATCATCTGGGGAAAAACACACCATCACATTTCCTCGGGAGCTTGAAGCAGTATAACAAGGTTGAGATGGGTTTTGTCTTATATCCCACATCTTTACATCCTGGTCAAAAGATGAGGTGGCAAAAAGAGATGGAGAGTGGTTTGAAAACTTGACTACGTTAATATGCTCTCGATGCATATCAGCAAAGACTTGCAAACGTCTTCCACTGCTAATATCATATAAAGCAACATTTTTTGAGTATCCACTTGCAAGAAATTTTTCATCTGTTGAGTTGACATGAACTGATGTCAACTGGTCAAACTCGTCAAAGATGACAGAACCACGACTCTGATGAATTCCTCTATTTGTGGTTGGGAAATTTTGTATGTCATACAATCTAAGTGTACCATTATCAGAACCAGCAATGATCTGAAATGAAATAATCACCGGGGTGAGAAGGAAATAAAACTCACTATGTGGACATTTTAAGCACGGATTGAGCATGAAGCAAATGAAAATTTTGCATACCATGACATAATGACAACACAAGAAACTTTTTAATCATCCAAGCAGTTATCAAATCAACCACACGGATATTTTACAGTTTGACCTAATATTGGTGAGTCCTTTTACAAGGATTAATTATGAAACAAAATCAGGTCAGAAGTGGATTACATTGCCGCAGCAGCTCTATGGATTATAACAAGGGAACAACATCATCATATTATATTCTTTACTTACTGCCTAAAAGACCATACAAAAATCAAAAATTATGTGTTATACGATGATACACTATATTAAATATTTGGAATTAGAGTACAGACCATTCTTACTGTCAAGCACACGACTTAATATAACCAGCTCTAATAAGGTCCAACTGGCATTTAAATTTATTACAGCAAAAAAGTTATTGCTAAAAACTAATCACTGTAGCTCGGTACCATATAAAAGCATAATAGTTGGCATAACAGTCTGAAAATTGCAATTGCATTTATACAAATATATATATATATATATATATATATGTTTTACTGATACATTACAATGACATACCTTAGATGGATGCTTTTTGAGCCAGCATAATCCCAAAACACTATTCATAGCTCCAAGTGATGGAATATAACTAACTATCTTATCACTCTCATGGTTTATTACAATAACTTCACCATCCAATGTTCCGAAAACCATAAGGCTCGAGTCTGTTGGATGGTACTCAAACTGTCTTGGACGAACATTTCTTCTTTCATCTCTTGAGGGAAGAGAAAGAGGACGTAATGCAGGCCATGCAGAAGATCCCACTTTGGCAGCAGATAATGACCTGGAATAGAAGCACTGAGATTTTCTAGATGAAGAAGAAAACTTTTTCCTTGAGGCAGAAATACAGGACAGGTTTGATCTGATCTCGCGTCTCTGCAACATGCTAACCACACTCACTTTACTATGCCAGTTGTACGGAAGGTATTCAAAATGACTTGTGAAGATATCATTGGCTCTTTCCCTGTCGACCTTACCAACTGGCAAATTATCAAGAACTTTAAGGTTCGGTAATGAAGCTATCATGTAATCTCTGTAATGTTTCTCATAGCATATTGGAGATGGATGACGAGAAATGTACTTCTCTGTAGGATTAGAAATCAGGGTACTTGAGTTGACTGGTGCAGTAAAGACTGTATCTTCAATATGCATGGGCAATGGGCCAAAAGAGATCTGCTAAGACACATAAGCATTCATTATGATTTTTTCACAAATTCCTTTCCAAGTAGGAACATATTTTGAGAATGATAGTCTAAGCAACGAATCATTCTCAACTAAGGACTTACAATGGTTAAAACAACATGACATTCTAAATCATGATCTTATTATGTAATTTATATGCTTTAACAATTAGATGAATTCGCAAGAGCATCAAACAGTATATTCGGCGCTAAAGATCAGAAAACTAAGCAAGTACAGTTTGTTGACTCCTTTCTCCACAGGAATTACATAGTAACACAGGACAATGAAAAAAAGAAACACAATGAAATATGATACCTACAGTACCTCATTCTCCAAATCACCCAGCTCACTCCAATCACGAGGTCCAGGCAAGAGTTCCATTGAGTGGAAGTTCTGTTGTTGACCCGAAAAGTCCACTTCACTGTCATCTGAAGCGTCCTCATTTGTGCTTCCAATATCTGGAGTAATATTGTAGTCATCCAAATCCTCATCATCTATACTTAGTCGTAAATGTGGTAATAGTTCATCACTGGGAGAAAGTAATTCTATGTAATGACTGAGCTCCATGTGACCTGAAGCAGTGCCTTCATTTCCGGATGATGCAGAATTCCCCACATCATTACAATATGAACAACTTTGAAACCGAAGTTCAACAAGTGAAGGAAGCTTGGCTAATGCTGCACTAGTTGTCCATAGGTTTGTAATTGCTGTTCCACACAATGAAAGGAATCTCAAATTTGGCATGCAGGAAAAACAATCCTCTCGAAAACCAGAAAGTGAAGCGCTGAAATCCAGATTAAGTGTATACATGTGCACAAATTTCCCAACCATATTGAGCTTCCGAAAACGGGATGACCTCAAATTTAGGACTTGGCATGCTAAACCACATCTAGAAAGATCCCTGCATGGAAGATCTGATGCTGAGTTCATTAACTTAGCGATAAATATATCATCCATCATATATGCAGCACAAAAAGAAATGAGAGAGGAAATTATGTTCTCTATGTTTGTGTCTCCATGTGGGTGTAGGGTCAAAACACACACGTAATGACACAAGGACAAGAACTACAGCACCAGTGACGATCCATTGACAAAATCGAATTTGAAGAGTGCAATAATCTGCAAAGGATTAAAAGCCACAACTTACATCAAGAAATCCTTCCCAAATGATATGTCACATATATCAACCACTCGGAGCTTCTTGTTGACAGCATGCAGCAATGCTGAAACATATTCCCCATTCAGTACACATGAAGATTTATTTACCATGTCAACTGCATCAATCTCGGAAGCATCAATTTCCTTTAACAAATCGAGAAGTGGGTAGAAATCAACATCTTTCAAGTCGTCTATTGAAACCATAAAAGTAGACAACTCATGGTGATCCTTCCTGATTTTAGCCTGTATTAGAAAGATAAAATGACCATCGGGTATATTGGATACTATGGATATGTATGGATCGATGTAAGGTGATCAAACAAAGATCACCAATAAATTTTCTTTTACAAGGGAAAAAGTTGGGAGTAAGTTCATGATTAAATTTAGTCCTCAAATGTGACGCATATAAATATACACGAAAAAATGTCATTAGTAAAAGCATAGCACGAGGGGATAAATAGACAGATAAATAATGAAGAAATGAAAACTAGAAGGAAACCTTTCCATAATGTGATATACAAGCCAGCACTACGCATCTAAATATGATTATGGATTATAGTCTATATGCTAATTCATCTCACCTGTAATATGTGTGTCCACTTTTCTCCTAGAAAGCTAGTTCACTTTGTCTCAACAACAACTCACTTAATTAAGTTCATAAATAATTCTCACCAAGGAAACAGGAGAACTGTCTCGACAGTACATGGTGCTAATTCCTCATCCCATATCCCCCTTGTATCCCTTCAACGAAGACATTATTCATCCAAGTAAAGTAGGTAATGGGACTATTATTTTGTTATATATAAAGTATCAGGTCAAACAAAACAAGACTTGCCTCTAAATTTGGAATTCTAATTTACAATACATGCACCTATTCTGAATCAATACAAACTTTAATTCACTCGCAACATCTATATTTACTACACGTTCGTGTTAATAAGAATGTGAATATTAAACAATTTCAAATTTCATGAAAAATTGGCATCCAATTTTAGCTACAACATAAAGTGCAAAATGAAAGATTGCCACAATCATGCGAAACCTTGAATAATGCTGCCACAATTGCCTTATTTGGATAAATCTCTTGCCTCTTGCAAGCATCAAAGTACCTGAAAAGTGAAAATGGTACAAAAGTATAACGAGTCTAACTAAAAAAATAACCTATCTTGGAGGTAAGCCATGGATTTTTGCAGTCACTAGAGACCAGATGAAACATTTCATATCAGAAAATGTACACAGTTTTTCTGCAAATATAAACTTTCTAAGTTCTACAAACACAAGCTTGCAGAAACCAGGGGATGTAAATCTTTTACAAAATTCAGAATTAATTATCTAACATAAGGGTACAGCTGACTAGAGTTACAAACTAAAATGTCTAATCAGACTAACTTGCTTCGTTGAAGTCCAATAAAAAAAATCTTTAATAACTACAAAGATATTAATACAAGAAAAGCAGTATTTAATATCATCTAGGTCCCTAATATTTTAAGCATACACTATTATTTCATCAAGTAAAAGCAAAACCTTAGATCACATCAAATTCTTGAGAAATTCAACCCTTAGTACAAGTTATGAAGATTAAAAAGGTTTTGTATCACCAGAAGTCTGGAACTAACTATATAGTTGCTCAGACAAATATTACGCACTTCATAACCAATTAAATTTAAATAACCAACCAATCCTGTCAACTGCTGACATAACTTTTATTCATAGACCGCATTTGATTTCTTATTGGATTTATGCAATTTAATAGAAATTTGACCAACAACGGAGTAAGAATTTCTGAGTCACCAACTACTTGATGAAATTTCAGCCTGGGTTGTCACTAACAGCCATACACCATGAATATTACACGCAGGGAAGAAGCAAAAACAAGCCAACAAAATAGTAGGTCGAAATCGATGTCTAATTTCAGGGAAGTTAAATACTCCGTATCCGTACAGCATCCAACAATCAAAACAACAGAAAGAATACTCCGTATAAAGTGACGAACTTATTTCCAGATGAAATCAAATATTGAAAATTGAAATTTAAGGTAAGAATTGAGGGGAATACAAACCCTCTTTCCAAGGTGCCAATTTCGGTAGGCATTGCGCTGTGTTTTGAGATATGTTTCACCCACTCGAACGTGGATGTCTTTTGAAACTGTTATCACAATTTACAAGGGAATTGTGCGAACTATGTTCTTCTTCAGAAATTCCTTTTTCATTTGATCACATTGATTATTCCGGGAATTAATTTTAAAGGCCCTTTTTCGCACTTTTGGCCGTTTGGCCCCGTGACCAGTGTATACGTGTCGAGCAGTCGAGCTAATTTTATTGAGTAATTCTATTGTGAAATTTTATTTAGAATGTAAAATTAATATTATTATATGTGCTTATTAATATTATTATTATATGGTCAAATTGCACTAAACTCATTAAATTAGCGTCAATTTTGCACATAAATCATCAAACTATATGTTTTTATATAATTCATACAAACCGTTACATCCGGTAAGAACCCGGCACCACACGGCCCGGCGAGTAGCGGCTAACGCGTCAACGGGCTAGAACGAGGAGATAGCCTGGCCCCGACATCGATAGCGGGGAGATATATTCAGGCTGACCCGGATGATTGTCGGGGAGCGGGCACAGCTAAGAGGTCCTTGGGACCGTCTTACCCACCACCCGCAACAACCCGATTGGCGGAAGCTGAGTCCAGCGGCCCATTACCCCACTACCCGAGTGGCCGGAATAACCACTAGGCCAGTGTTGTCACATCGAATGTATGGATGTGACTGGGTTAGAGTAGGGTCAGAGGGGCAAGTCTTGTCAACAGAAGTCAGCAGGGACACGTGGCAAGCACCCATTGGCTGGTATAAAAAGTCATAGTCAATCATGACTGCACAACTAGGATTTGGCGAGACCCACGGGGAGGCCTGGCCCAGTGGGAAGCCCAGACTTGTAATCTATAAATAGAACATTTATGTTCATTCGTAAACACATCACATTTAATACAAAATACTCCACTTGAGAGCTCATTCAATACCACATTTATTGCATTCAGTTATTAGCTTTTATAATTCTTACCCACTGGGAACACTTGAGCGATCTCTACCCGAAATCGATGTCAACACAAACAAACAATTTAGCGCTAGAAGGAGGGTATCTATTAACAAAGTACACTCGGTTTTATTCATTTAGCTATCCCGAACCAACCTTTTTCACTATAAAAACTCAGAACTCCACACAAAAATGACTACTTCAAGGGTTACACGCACTCAACACCAGGTCGAGGATGTTGCTGAGGCGGTAACCCCAGCTCCGGCCATGGTGGAGACGGCCCAGGGGCCATTTGAGTTTATCTTCGCCATGAAGACCCCGGAGGACCTACAGGCGGCGATGACCCTGATCCAACGCCGTCAAGTCGAGATGGACACGGCGCTTATTCGCGTCCACATGACCGGAAAGGAACCAGCCCAAACCAGGGTCGTGAGCAACCCGCGGTCCGAGAGAGAGCCAGCCAGGAGGGCGGCCACCAATCTAAACAGGCCTCAGAACTTGAAGAGGCGATTGGACGAGGAGACAGGCTCTCACAGGGCGTCTCACAGTTCGACGGGATCGGTCTTCTCCAGGCTCGAGGAGCCGCCCGTCCTTGCGAATCAAACGCCAGCTCAAAACCTTGGGAGCGGGCTGAGGGGCCATCCGCCCGACGATGTGACAGTGCGACCCCAAGGCCGTCCGTCCACGACCCGGTTAGGGGACCACGCCAAACCCCGGTCCCCACCAGCGGCCAACAATGCCATGGTCGATATCCTGAGAAAGGTGGAGGCCTTGGATGAGAAGGTCAACAAAAGGGTGGGGTATCCTTACCACGCCCACATGCCAAACTCACCGTTGGCGGAAATCTTGGTACGGGCGCAATACGACGGGGAGACGGACCCCATCACCCACTTGAGAAAGTACTCCATGTACATGATCTCAATGGGAGCCACTAACGCCACCCAGTGCAGGATGTTCCCCCTCACCCTCGGGGACCGGGCTCACTGATAGTTCTCTTCCCTTACCGCGGAGAAGGTAGTCTCGTTCCACCAGCTCAGGGAGTTGTTCCTGGAACACTTCTCATCCATGACGCCACGTTTTCCCGGCACCAATCGTATGGCCAACTTGGCCCAGGGCAAGGACGAGTCGGACCAGGCATACATCGACCGGGTCGACTGTATCATCATGGAGGGCGAGCCCGTGGGGGACGAGGTAAAACTCATCGGGCTCATTGGTGGCCTCCGCATAAAGACGAAGCTGTGGAAGTCTATGAACAAGAACTACCCCAAATCCTACGCAGAGTTTTGGCAGCGGGCCGGGAAAATAATTTACAATGCTAAGATCCTGGCCCAGCGGCTGGGGGAGAACAACACCTCGGTGAAGAAGGAGAAACCCCGCGCCCAGCCAGCCAGCGGACCAACCCGGAGGAACTTCACGTACCGGGCAGCCCAACCTTTCAAACTGTTGGAGTTATACGTAAAAGTATGCTTTTACTTTGTATAACTCGTGTATCAAACACTCGTTTATGAGAATAATTCTTTTATCGCATTTGCTTTAGTTATGATTGAATGTTGAATTTCTATTGCAAACCGTTCAATATATAGTACATGTTACATAGTAGTTAATGTGGTGATATCCGATCACGGAAGACAACATTAACAGTTTACTTGTAACTAAACGTACATTTTCACGGCCTAGGTGAAATTGAACAATCCACCGTGAAAGGTCGATGTGTAAGGCTCAGATTGGTCTGTCTTGACCAAGAGATTGCACTAGCACATTTAGTATGTGTTGAAGAGGTCCTACAGCGAGGAGAAATTCTTCTGTTCTGAAAGGTGAAGAATTAGACCTCAGTGGTTGTTGATTTCTTAATCTCCGTCACTTAAATAGGACCGTGTGTGCTTAGTAGTTACTGCTTTGATTCATGTTGGGTGAGAATCATTGTGACTTCGAACTTTGTGTCTTGGGCAGTAATATTAATCATACGACGGTTGCTAAGATTTAATACGGAGAAATGCGTGCGAGTACGGCTCGTGTGATTAGTCCCCTTGGTGGGCTCAGAAGTTTTATTGTACCAAATCTTGCAAGTGAAGAATTAGTTTCTTCGGTACGGATAATAATGTTGAGCTGTCTTTACTCCAAGGTGAAAGATGTTAATTAATTTAGAGCTATTCAGAAGCTCAATTAATTAATGGACTTGTTAATCTTAAACGCGGGAAATAATAACCGGGAGCCCATATTATCGTAATATGGATTAAGATGGATAGTGCAATATTAATTTATTAGTGGTAATAATTAATATTAATGGGCTGAATTATATTGGGGCTCAATATTGAAATTCAGAAGTCCATTAGGAGGTCCAATCTTAATTCTCCTTAAGGCCCCTCAAGTAGCCCATTAAGTAGCCCAATAATGATAAGGTGATTAAAATAAAAAGAAAATTATATTGCTGATTTTTCTATCTTATTTTTCGAAAATAAGCATATGGAGGAGAAATTAGATTTTGTTGATTTTCTTGAAAAGATATTATGGAAGATATGTATTCTAGAAGTACAAGAATATCTCATATATTCAAGAAGATCCAAATCTTGGATTTCACACTCTTAATTTTCGAAAATAACAACTCTTATAAGCTAAGTGAGATTTTTGTGGAATATTTTATTGTGGAGAAAAGAATATATGAGATATATTCAAGATTTCTTAGAGTCTAAGAAAAGATTTTCTCCAAGGCCCAATAAACCTAAAAATTTTGGCCACTATGCTTATAAATAGGGGGTGATATTTTCATCCCCAAGTACATAATTCCATGTGTTGGAAAAATCAAGAAGCATAGATATTTTTCTTTTTCCTTAGTTATTAAATTACTTGAAAGCGTCTCCCACCGGCGATCAAGTGAGGTGAAAAGGGAAATACTTGAGAAGGCTTTGGGTTGATAGAACGTGATTTCAAGTGTCCCGTATATCCAAAGGCCATTACTACGAGAGGTACGTTAATCGCATATTTACTTGTTTAATTCCGCCTAGTTAAATATGTGAAATTAATTTAGCATGCATGATGATAATTAGTTGTTGGAATTATTATTTGAATTAATTAGGATTAATTCATGATAGTAATAATTGTATTTAAATTCGTATTTAAAATTCATCCCGAATAGATTCCGGGCATCCCTATTTTTTCCCAACAACTGGTATCAGAGCCACGGTTTCGGGCTCTGAATTTTGAATTGGAATTTAAATTGTTGAACATTAAATTTGAAATTGGATAGTAGAATTGTTAGATCTTTTTTGCAGGTATCCAATTGTCATGGTTTTTAATGTTGTTAATTTCATGCGTGTGAATTAATTTGTTTTTTAATTCGATTCGTTCGAATTCATTTTTCTCGTGAGAAAATCCACGAGTAGATTAGTTGTTTTTATTTTGATTCGATCATTGTAATAGACTAGTCTAGATCTAGTATTTATTTTTTTTGTAAAAATAAATTGTAACCGGATCGTGACGAAGAACGAAGAATTAAAAACGGCGTACCCGGACGATGCATACATGCGTGGCGCGTGTATGGAGGTAAAATCATGCAAGGGGTGAAGAAAACGAGTACGAATGGTGAAAAAACGGCGCACGGGGGTGCACGGCGCACATCGTGCGCAACGGGCGCACGGCGCGCGCGCGCCTCGGCCAGCTGCTGCAGCGCCTCGGGCGCCCCGGGCAGCGCCTCGGCGCGCTTCTGTGCTGCGCCTCGGGCGCGCCTCGGGTGCGCCTCGGGGCTGCGCTTCGGCGCGCCTCGGGCGCTTTTCCAGCGCTTCTCGGGCCGGAAAGCGCGCGGGCCCACTTCGTGGGCCGACGCGCGCTGTATCTCAGGCCGTGGAATTTTTTCGGTTCGTGTTTTTTTTCGTGTGATTTTAAACGTCGTCCCGAACCCCAAACGATGCTGTTTTTGAAGAAGTGTTGCTGTTCGAGTGGGAGCACGTCGAGACGAACGTCGGAAAGCAACAAGGACGATTTTTTCGCATCAAGACGTGAAGAAATTAAACCGTGACAATTGGATTCGAGTGCTCCAATGTGTTTAATTTTTGTTTTGATGGATGTTTTATTTCGTGCACTTATTATTATTTGTTAATATGTGTTTGCATGAATTTAATTGTCCAAGAAAAACCTTACTTTCGAAAATTACTAAGTATGTTTTTATAATCGCAATTTTATTCCGGATATTAAAATTGGATTATTTTGGCCTCCATAATTTATTTATTTGTGAAGTTCTTTTGGAATACATTTCCCCCTCGGATCGGCCAAAAGAACGGATTTCACATGAATAAATTCCGAAAGGATGATTGTGGATTATTACTAGTGGCGGTATTGACCCTCACCACGAGTGGCTTGCTCAAAGCGAAATAATAATCCTGTATTTAATTATGGTTATTACTTAGGCATAGGAAATTGATATTAACTTACTCCCCTCGGAGTCCCTGTCAATTTCTATATGGTCAAAGTGGGAGCCAACTATTAATTATGAATTAAGGATTTGTAACTTTTAAGTTTGTGATCCGCTTGAATGTATTTAAATGTATAGACCACCCCTCGTGGCGCATTTAAATTGTTTCGAGATGTTGGCTGATGCATGATTATATTGTTTTAAGGTTTCAATATAATTGATGTGATCAAATTTATGTGATAATTTCGTATTTTTCTAGATATTGATATGAATGTATGTTTTATTCTCAGTTCATCATGTCGCAACCTTTTAATCCACTGTTTAGTATACTTAAAGATAACAATCTTGTTGGTGAAAACTATGTTGATTGGAAACGTAATATAAACATGGTCCTTCCTGCGCAAGAACACTATTGGATATTTAGCGTTGACGTACCCAAGAAACCTAATGATAAGTCAAGTAATGGGGAAAAGGTGATATTCGATGATTGGAAGCATTCCAATGAGCACATGAAGCACATCATCTTGACATTTATGTCTGAGGATTTGAGGCGCATTCATGAAGGCATTGAAGCGGCTGTTGACATCATGAATAGCCTTGAAGAGATGTTTCAACATCAGAACCCCATGGCGAATCTGTTCACCATTCGTGAGAAGCTCACGAAAGAAATGGTGAAGGGAACACCCGTAAGGGATCATGTTCTCAATTTTAGGCGCGAGTTTGAGAAACTCGAGTTTCTTGGTGCCGAACAAAGTGAAGAAAGTCAAATCGATTCCATACTCCTAAAGCTATCGAGTAGTTTTGATGGGTTCTTTTGGGAATACGTGTTATCTGAACACAAGTTCACTTTGGATACCCTGCTCAAAGCTCTGATAACGGTAGAGTCATACTTGGGGAGTAAGGACGAGGCTTTGGTGATCAAGAACCTTTTCTCGAAATCTAGGCCAATGGAAGGTAAGATTGAGAAGGAGGTAGTTGATCGAAACCAAACCAGTAGACTCACTTTGGGAGGCAAGAAAAGAGCTTTCAAGCCGTACGGCGTGAGGATACCCGGTAAGAGTAAGTGCTTCAATTGCGGGGAAAGAGGACATTGGAGGTCTACCTGTTCTAAGCCTAAGAAGGCGGTAAAGAAAGGTAAGTCTCATGCTTTAGTCGTTGAAACATATGTTGCGGCGTATGCTGCCCACGTTTGGGTAGTGGATACCGGGGCAACTGATCATATTTGTTTCACTCTTCAGGGGTTCCAGCTAACCCGGCGACTTAGCAAGAATGAGATCACCATCACTTTGGGCGATGCTACGGGAGTGGCAGCCGAAGCAGTGGGAGTCGTGCACCTATCTTTTGAAGATAGAGTTTTAATTTTAAGAGATGTTTTATACGTTCCGAACTTTAGAAAGAATTTAATTTCGGTTTCTAAGTTGTTCTTTGATGGATATTCAGTTACTTTTAATAAAGTTGTTACTGTTTCTTTTAAGAATGATATTATCTGTCATGGAACGTTGGTAAACAATCTCTATACGATTAAGTGTGCACACCACTCAAATAATGAATCTAATAACACGTCGATCATTTCGAGCAATAAAAGAAAGCGTTCTTCGGAGATGAACGAAACACTTCTATGGCATCTTAGACTAGGTCATATTAATCTAAAGCGGATAGAGAGATTGGTGAAAGACGGATCCTTGGAATCACTCCAAGTCGAGCCGTTTCCAACTTGTGAATCCTGTTTAGAGGGTAAGATGACCAAGAGGGCATTTGGAGCCAAGGGGAATAGAGCCATGGAAGTGTTAGAACTCGTTCATACCGATGTGTGTGGTCCAATGACGATCAAAGCAAGAATGGAGTATGAGTATTTCGTTACCTTCATTGACGATTACTCAAGATATGGGTACATTTACCTTATGCGGCATAAGTCTGAAACTTTTGAAAAGTTTAAAGAGTTTAAGGCCGAAGCCGAGAAACATAGGGAAAAAAGTATCAAGTTTCTACGATCAGATCGTGGAGGCGAATACCTCAGCGATGAATTCTTGAACTATCTATCGGACGAAGGGATTGTATCCCAGTTGACCGCACCGGGAACCCCTCAACAGAACGGTGTGGCGGAACGAAGGAACCGGACTCTTTTAGAGATGGTCAGATCCATGATGAGTTATTCGGATTTACCCAAGTCGTTTTGGGGTAATGCCTTGGAAATGGCGGCTTATATTCTAAACTTGGTGCCATCCAAATCGGTTCCTAAAACCCCAATGGAATTGTGGACCGGGCGCAAGCCCAGTCTAAGACATTTGCGAATTTGGGGTTGTCCGGCATACGTGCTAGACAAGGAAGCCGGTAAGTTGGATCCACGTTCGGAATTAAGGCTGTTTATAGGATACCCGGCCGGAACAAAAGGGTGCATGTTCTATAGTCCCAAGGATCAAAAGACCGTGATTAGTACACACTTTAAATTCTTGGAGGAAGACTATATGAACAATCGGAAGCCTAAAAGTGAAATTACCTTAGAAGAATTGAGAGGTCAAACCTCGATACCAAGTATACAAGATGATGTACCACACGTCACATCTTCACAACCGGAACCCCGTCGTAGTGGGAGGGTTCCTAGACAACCCGAGAGATTCATGGGGATAGGAGAATCTTCGGATTTGGTTCCCGGTGTTGAATCAGACCCATGGACGTACGATGAGGCAATCCAAGACAAAGACGCGGAGTCATGGCAAACGGCAATGGAAGCCGAGATGGGTTCGATGTATCATAATCAAGTGTGGGAGTTGGTCGAGCCACCCAGTGGGGTAGAACCCATTGGATGCAAGTGGGTGTACAAGAGGAAAAGAGGACCGGACGGAAGGGTTGAAACCTTCAAAGCAAGGCTTGTGGCCAAAGGGTATACTCAGAAAGAAGGGATCGATTATGAGGAAACCTTTTCGCCTGTAGCTATGCTTAAGTCCATCCGTATTCTCTTGTCGATCGCTGTGCACCTAGATTACGAGATCTGGCAAATGGATGTCAAGACGGCTTTCCTTAACGGAAGTCTTGACGGCATAGATATCTATATGCAACAGCCCAAAGGTTTCATTGAAAAAGGCCAAGAGAATCTCGTATGCAAGCTCAAGAGATCCATTTACGGACTTAAGCAAGCATCGCGTACTTGGAACCAGTGTTTTGATCAAGTGATAAAGTCTTATGGGTTTGATCAAAACGAGTTCGAAAGTTGTGTGTATAAGAAGCGTGACGGAACTGCGGTGGTATTCTTAGTATTATACGTAGACGATATTCTGCTCATTGGAAACAATGTAAAGGTATTGTCAGACGTAAAGGTATGGCTGTCAAAACAATTTGATATGAAGGACTTAGGGGAAGCCGGTCACATCCTTGGGATCAAAATCACTCGCGATCGCAAGAAAAGGATGTTAGGCTTATCGCAAGCTTCATACATTGACACTGTTTTGAAGCGTTTCAGCATGCAAGATTCCAAGAAAGGTTTCATACCTTTTAGGCATGGAATCCATCTATCGAAAGAAATGAGCCCTAAGACACAAGCGGAGATAGATGACATGAAAGGTGTTCCGTACGCTTCGGCCGTAGGAAGCCTTATGTATGCAATGTTGTGTACGAGACCGGATATTTGCTTTGCCGTGGGCATGGTGGCAAGATATCAAAGTAATCCCGGGAAAGACCATTGGACTGCCGTAAAGTGCATCTTGAGGTATCTGAAAAGAACTCGGGAGCGGATGCTGATTTACCAGTCGGATAGTCTAGTTCCCGTAGGATACACGGACTCGGATTTCCAATCAGACATAGACTCAAGAAAGTCAACCTCGGGTAGTGTGTTTTGCATGGGAGGAGGAGCCATTTCATGGAGAAGCGTTAAGCAGAAATGCATCGCCGATTCGACCATGGAAGCCGAGTATGTAGCTGCTTGTGAAGCAGCGAAAGAGGCAGTTTGGCTCAAGAACTTCTTAGTGGACTTGGACGTAGTTCCGAATTTGCCCGACAAGATAACTGTCTTTTGTGACAATGCCGGAGCAGTTGCAAATTCAAAGGAACCGAGAGCCCACAAGGCCAGCAAACACATAGAAAGAAAATACCATCTGATACGAGAAATCGTTAAGAGAGGAGATATAGAGGTGGCAAAGATAGCGTCGGGTGACAACCTAGCTGATCCATTCACAAAGGGTCTGCCTCAGAGTACATTCGAGAGACATGTGGATGGAATGGGAGTCAAGACGATTGCCAATCTGCTTTAAGTATAAGTGGGAGGAATTATTAGGTTAGTGTAGGTTGACATATGATGTCACGAAGAGCTACTACACTAAGACATGCGTGATGTATACTAAAAGCAGACTTTAAGTATAAGTGGGAGATTGTTGGAGTTATACGTAAAAGTATGCTTTTACTTTGTATAACTCGTGTATCAAACACTCGTTTATGAGAATAATTCTTTTATCGCATTTGCTTTAGTTATGATTGAATGTTGAATTTCTATTGCAAACCGTTCAATATATAGTACGTGTTACATAGTAGTTAATGTGGTGATACCCGATCAAGGAAGACGACATTAACAGTTTACTTGTAACTAAACGTACATTTTCACGGCCTAGGTGAAATTGAACAATCCACCGTGAAAGGTCGATGTGTAAGGCTCAGATTGGTCTGTCTTGACCAAGAGATTGCACTAGCACATTTAGTATGTGTTGAAGAGGTCCTACAGCGAGGAGAAATTCTTCTGTTCTGAAAGGTGAAGAATTAGACCTCAGTGGTTGTTGATTTCTTAATCTCCGTCACTTAAATAGGACCGTGTGTGCTTAGTAGTTACTGCTTTGATTCATGTTGGGTGAGAATCATTGTGACTTCGAACTTTGTGTCTTGGGCAGTAATATTAATCATACGACGGTTGCTAAGATTTAATACGGAGAAACGCGTGCGAGTACGGCTCGTGTGATTAGTCCCCTTGGTGGGCTCAGAAGTTTTATTGTACCAAATCTTGCAAGTGAAGAATTAGTTTCTTCGGTACAAATAATAATGTTGAGCTGTCTTTACTCCAAGGTGAAAGATGTTAATTAATTTAGAGCTATTCAGAAGCTCAATTAATTAATGGACTTGTTAATCTTAAACGCGGGAAATAATAACCGGGAGCCCATATTATCGTAATATGGATTAAGATGGATAGTACAATATTAATTTATTAGTGGTAATAATTAATATTAATGGGCTGAATTATATTGGGGCTCAATATTGAAATTCAGAAGTCCATTAGGAGGTCCAATCTTAATTCTCCTTAAGGCCCCTCAAGTAGCCCATTAAGTAGCCCAATAATGATAAGGTGATTAAAATAAAAAGAAAATTATATTGCTGATTTTTCTATCTTATTTTTCGAAAATAAGCATATGGAGGAGAAATTAGATTTTGTTGATTTTCTTGAAAAGATATTATGGAAGATATGTATTCTAGAAGTACAAGAATATCTCATATATTCAAGAAGATCCAAATCTTGGATTTCACACTCTTAATTTTCGAAAATAACAACTCTTATAAGCTAAGTGAGATTTTTGTGGAATATTTTATTGTGGAGAAAAGAATATATGAGATATATTCAAGATTTCTTAGAGTCTAAGAAAAGATTTTCTCCAAGGCCCAATAAACCTAAAAATTTCGGCCACTATGCTTATAAATAGGGGGTGATATTTTCATCCCCAAGTACATAATTCCATGTGTTGGAAAAATCAAGAAGCATAGATATTTTTCTTTTTCCTTAGTTATTAAATTACTTGAAAGCGTCTCCCACCGGCGATCAAGTGAGGTGAAAAGGGAAATACTTGAGAAGGCTTTGGGTTGATAGAACGTGATTTCAAGTGTCCCGTATATCCAAAGGCCATTACTACGAGAGGTACGTTAATCGCATATTTACTTGTTTAATTCCGCCTAGTTAAATATGTGAAATTAATTTAGCATGCATGATGATAATTAGTTGTTGGAATTATTATTTGAATTAATTAGGATTAATTCATGATAGTAATAATTGTATTTAAATTCGTATTTAAAATTCATCCCGAATAGATTCTGGGCATCCCTATTTTTTCCCAACACAAACCCTTCGACTTAGTCGAAGTGAAGCTAGTGGAGAAGCTGAACGACACCCCGGAGTAAGTATATGTCTAGATCCGAGATAAAAACTTGGTTCCCGCTGCCCATCCATGGGTACACAAGGAAGGGAAACAACTCAACCCCAACAATTATTATCATTACCACAAAACTGTCGGGCACAACACCAGTGAGTGTCGTGACCTGCTAAAATAGTTCTGGCGATTGTTCGAGTAGGGAAAGTTGGAGGAGTTCGTGAAGAGACCGGCGGCAAGGCCGGTAGCTCAGCCCGCAGTACTGTCCGTGGAGCGCAACCAGGAGGGAGCCCTCATCTGCCCGCCAATACCCGAGAATGTTGCTCGTCGGGCGGTTAACACTCTCCAGGTGGGGGGTTTCGCACCCGCCACCACCCTCTCCAACAGCGGGCAGAAGAGCGAGCTACGGGGGATGGATAATGTCCACCAGATCACTATGTCGATCTGACGGCCAAAGAAACTAACCTCCTCGCCTTCAAGGAGAAAGACCGCACGGGGGTAATCTACCCCAACCACGACGCTCTGGTCGTCTCGATCAATATCATGGGAGTCACCATCCACCGTATGCTCGTCGACAATGGGGCATACTGCAACATCATATTCAAAAGTATATTCGACCAGCTGGACAACTCCTTTGAGAAGTATGTGGAACCCTACGACCAGATCATCAAGGGGTTCGGGGACACGATGGTGAAGCCTTATGGAATAGTTAGACTAGTTGTAGAGTTAGTTTCTAGCATAGATGCCGAGGTCAAGGCCTCGAAATAACTCGACTTTGTAATCATCGACCAGCCGTCAACCTATAATGGTTTTCTCGACAGACCATTTGAAAATGAGTTCGAGGACGCCACCTCGGCCTACTACTACTGTATCAAGTTCCCAACTTCCTCTGGGAAGGTGGGAACTCTTAATGGAAATAAAAAAATGGCACGCGGTTGTTTAGCGTACATCGATCTTACTTTAAATTTTGTCAAGTTAGATTTCAACATTTGTACAATTGGGAGGGAAGAAATGGAAACCGAAGAAGAAAACCCACCCAAAGCCCGACTAATGGAAGAAGATACACCAACATTTGATGATGCCTATTAGGATATAAATTAAATGTTTTGAAGATGTTAAAACAAGAACTTGTAATAGGACTAGCTGAACCTGTTAGTCCGCTACAGATTAGTCTAGGTCTAGAATAGGTCTTTGGTTAAGGGGGAAGAAATATGCAGACCAGATGAGGTGACCAGATGAGAGGTGCCCATACCAGAGTAGACGAGTCACCAGATGAGTCGGACCATATGAGCTCTGACCAGAGGAGTCTGCCAGAGGAGTCTGACCAGAGGAGCTTGACCAGAGGAGTCTGACCAGAAGACCTTTCCCAGATAAGGTTCAGAGCAGAAATATTACCTGACCAGATGACCCCAGACCAGATAAGGGAGACGGATTAGTTCACCCACATGGAGGTTGTGTGTAATCTGGAGACAAGGAGATCTTGGAGTTTCAATGATTGAGACGAGGCAATCTGGAGAGTCAACTGATAGGAGGATTGATTGATTGATTGGTATCAATCTTAAAAGATCCAATCAATGGAGGAGATCAATCAATCAATATAATCAATCTGTGATTGATTATATTCCTCCAATTATGGTTGTTTGAATTGCTAGCTTTTCAACGGCTAGTTAATTCCTACAACTATAAATAGGAGTGTTTTGGTTGAGTTCATTTGAGAGACAAGAGTCGGGCAAGATCATACAAAGACACACGAACTCTCACCATACACTTACCTTGTTTAGAGCATGCAAAGACACACGAACTCTCACCATACACTTACCTTGTTTATACAAGTATTATCTACTCTTTTAGAAGTTTTAGTTGGAATTTTTACTCAACCTATTCACCACATTGAAAGGTTGTTGTAAGTTGTACGAAGGAGCTGGTACTTCGCAATTCCAGTGGTTCGTGAGTAAGTTGGTTGGAGAGAAAGTCCCCTTTGGAAAAAAGGAGAGTGGACGTAGGACTTGTTGTCCGAACCACTATAAATCCGGTGTTCTCTACTTTATGCTTTTTAGATTTCTGCACTTTAATTTTTAGCACTATCTTTTAAAAGGTTTTCATTAAAATATTTCAAAACGCTTTCCACTGGATAACCATTTTGGGACCAACAAGTGGTATCAGAGCAGTGTGTCCTTCAGACCACTGTTTTGAAATTATTTTGGTGGTCACCAGGGCAGATCCATTTTTTTGAAAACCCAAATATTTGTTGTGCTAACAATTTCTTACAGAAATGGGTTCGAAGAAAAGCAGTAGAAGATACACTAGGATTTACAAAAGAAGTTTTCCAGATGAGGAAGAAGAGGTATCCACTTCTGGTTCATCATCCAATTTTGGACCAGACAAAGAGATGTGTCTTGTAACAGACGAGGTATGCAATCGAACTTCCTCTTCTTTTTCATCTTCTTCTTTTTCTGGACAATCAGAGGAGTCTAATATGCAGAAGATGCTATTAGATCTCCAAACTTCTATACAACTTTGTCAAAAGTTGGAAGATGAGAACTCAAAGCTGAAAGCAGAAAATCAGAAGCTTTCACAATATTTAGGCAACTCAGCTGATCTACCAGCTGAACAAAATCATACACTGGTCGAAGAGTCTTCTGACTTGACAACCAGATGTATTGAACAAGTTAAGTTGATAGAAAGGTTGGTTGTTGAAAATATTGAGAAAGACAATGAATATAATCTGCTCAAAGCTAAGTTTGATGAACTCTTCCACCAAAACAAAATTGTAAGAGAAAGTGAGGACAAGCTCAAGATGAGATCGGAGCAGCTGACTACAGCAAACAATGTTGTGTCACACATAACTGCCTTATCTCAAAGAGAGCATGATAAGACAGGCCTTGGTTATTCCAAACCTGAATCCTCACATGTTCAGAAAGAAGATCAACCTAGAAATTTTATTGATAAGGGCAAGAGGTCAGCTGACCAGGCAACTCAGCCTAATGGGAAGATAAGTACTGAAACTCAAAAACCCAAAAGACAGAAGAGGAATTTTAAGAAGGGTTATACCCAGAATAAAATACCTCAGTCAGGCCAGCAGAGTAGAAGACAATCTGGATCTTCTCAAAAGAGGCAGAATCAGATGACTCCTACTCACATGCAGAAGACCTTCAAGTCATCTGCCAGACCTAGGGGTGGGGAAAAATACCGAAATACCGCGCATATCGTACCGAAAAAATATCGAAAATACTGGAAATTTCGGTATACCGATAATTTCGGCACGGTATGATACCGTACCGAACATATTCGGTACGGTAACGGTATAAATATCTTGAATTTTTGGTATTTCGGTATATACCGAAATACCGAACATATACCGAAATACCGCACATATACCGAAATAACGCACATATACCGAAATATCGTACATATACCGAAATTCACGTCTTCTCGTTCACACACCTCTGCTTTAGGCCCATTAAGATTGTAAGCCCATAAATTTCGGCCCAATATTTCTAAGGCATGTATTTTTTTTATTGGAAGACATGATTTTTGTTTAAAATTGCTTAATTTCGGTATGGTCGGTATAAATCGGTATGTCGGTATTTCGGCATGGTCAAAATATCGGTATATTTCGGTATGAAATGGTATATATCGATACCGTATTAAGAT
This sequence comes from Ballota nigra, assembly GCA_947034835.1. Taxonomy (NCBI): domain Eukaryota; kingdom Viridiplantae; phylum Streptophyta; class Magnoliopsida; order Lamiales; family Lamiaceae; genus Ballota; species Ballota nigra. Next base: position 63,314,637 of record OX344721.1, on the reverse strand, counting down.
TCTGTATACCGAATAACATTCGGTTCGGTACGGTATAATAATTAGGCATACCAATTTTTCGGTATACCGAAAAGTTCGGTACGGTATCGGTATGGTAAAATGCCATACCGAAATTTTCGGTACGGTATACGGTATGCGATTTTCGGTACGGTATACCGTACCGACCCAGCCCTAGCCAGACCAGCTGGAACCTTTGATGGTTCTAGTAAGACTTATCCTTATCAACATAATTTCAAGACTGTTGCTTTAAGACAAGTTACTTCTTCTACTGGACAAGCTCATAAGAGAAGAAGAGCCTCTAGAAGAAATAACCATGTCAAAGGTTCTTTTGTTGAGTGTGTTTTTGTGGATATGTATGGAAGAAAGATAAGATCACCTGATTCAAAAAGGGATGATCTATTCTTGTGGCTTCCTAAAAAATTGTGCTAACCCCCCTGGACCCAGAAGGGTACCAAAAACCTGATTGCCTGCAGATACACAAGAAGACCAGCTGATATTATGCCCCAGATATCAGCTGAGCATACTTTGAGGGGGAAGATCAGTTAACCCAGCCTGCTAGATTCTTTATCATGTTATTTCAAATTTTCTTGTCTTGTTTTATTTAAGTTCTTTCAGTTTTAACATCATCAAAAAGGGGGAAATTGTTAGGATATAAATTAAATGTTTTGAAGATGTTAAAACAAGAACTTGTAATAGGACTAGCTGAACCTGTTAGTCAGCTACAGATTAGTCTAGGTCTAGAATAGGTCTTTGGTTAAGGGGGAAGAAATCTGTAGACCAGATGAGGTGACCAGATGAGAGGTGCCCAGACCAGAGTAGACGAGTCACCAGAGGAGTCGGACCAGATGAGCTCTGACCAGAGGAGTCTGCCAGAGGAGTCTGACCAGAGGAGTCTGACCAGAAGACCTTTCCCAGATGAGGTTCAGAGCAGAAATGTTACCTGACCAGATGACCCCAGACCAGATGAGAGAGATGGATTAGTTCACCCACATGGAGGCTGTGTGTAATCTGGAGACAAGGAGATCTTGGAGTTTCAATGATTGAGACGAGGCAATCTGGAGAGTCAACTGATAGGAGGATTGATTGATTGATTGGTATCAATCTTAAAAGATCCAATCAATGGAGGAGATCAATCAATCAATATAATCAATCTGTGATTGATTATATTCCTCCAATTATGGTTGTTTGAATTGCTAGCTTTCCAACGGCTAGTTAATTCCTACAACTATAAATAGGAGTGTTTTGGTTGAGTTCATTTGAGAGACAAGAGTCGGGCAAGAGCATACAAAGACACACGAACTCTCACCATACACTTACCTTGTTTATACAAGTATTATCTACTCTTTTAGGAGTTTTAGTTGGAATTTTTACTCAACCTATTCACCACATTGAAAGGTTGTTGTAAGTTGTATGAAGGAGCTGGTACTTCGCAATTCCAGTGGTTCGTGAGTAAGTTGGTTGGAGAGAAAGTCCCCTTTGGAAAAAGGAAGAGTGGACGTAGGACTTGTTGTCCGAACCACTATAAATCCAGTGTTCTCTACTCTATGCTTTTTAGATTTCTGCACTTTAATTTTTAGCACTATCTTTTAAAAGGTTTTCATTAAAATATTTCAAAACGCTTTCCGCTGGAATAACCATTTTGGGACCAACAATGCCCAAATGGAGTTAGAGCCTAGGATCGGTTTCGAACCAATGGAAATCGATGACAACTTAACCACAAAAATTGATGACCCTCACTTCGGGGAGCGAGGGACGAGCCTAATAGAGAAGTTAATATCGATCACAATGAAGAATCGGCCAGATGTCTGTGTCCAGCTCGGATCCAAAATATCCGACGAGATGCGAGTTGCGATGACATTATTCCTTGAAGAGAACCTAGACGTATTCTTCTTGTCGCATGAAGCCTGCCCGCAAACCGGTATCGTAGAAAATGAGGAAATTCGGACTGGACAAATATGCGGTCATAGCCATCGAGGTCAAGAAACTTCTAACAATAAGCTAATCGGGATAGTCGACCCCGATGACAAGCCACAATCGTCAAGAAGAACAACAACACATGACGGTTGTGCATCGATTTCACAAACTTGACAAAGCTTGCCATAAAGACCATTTCCCGATGCCGTATATCGACCACCTGGTAGACAACACAGCCGGGCACGAGATGCTCACCTTCATGGATGCCCTTTGCGGGCTACCATCAGATCCCAATGGTCGTCGACGACCAGAAGCACACCATTTTTCTCATCGAGAAAAACATGTACTTCTGGAAGCGGATGCCATTCGAGCTCATGAACGCCGGGGCAACATATCAAAGACTGGTCAACCACATGTTTCATGACCAGATTGGGGTGAATATGGAGGTATACATAGACAACATTATTATCAAGAGCGAGAAGCGAGAAGACCACCTTACCCACCTCGCCGAAGAATTCGAGATCCTAAGGAAGTTCCGCATAAATCTCAACCCGAAGAAATGCAGTTTCGGGGTCGAATCGGGAAAGTTCCTAAGGCATATGGTCAGCCAGCGAGGTATCGAGGCTAACCCGACCAAGGTCCAAGCCATCTTGGACATGAGCGCTCCCCACACGGTGAAAGAGGTACAATGGGTAACCGGGAGCCTAGTCGTACTCAATCGTTTCATCTCCCGCATGGGGGACCGATGCAAGTCACTTTTTGATAGCATGCGGAAGAGGAAACTCAATTGGACGCCGTAGAGCCAGGTAGCATTCGACAACCTAAAGGTATATCTCTCAAACGCCCAGATCCTGGTCAAGCCAGTTCCAGGGGAGAAGCTCTACCTGTACCTAGTCGCCTCGGAGTCGGCCATCAGCACCGTGCTAGTGCGGGCTGAGGGGCAGACACATTTGTCGATCTACTATATCAGCCAAACACTTCACGCCACTGAGCTATGGTACCCGCCTATGGAGAAGCTGCTATATGCCTTGCTAACTAGCGTACAAAAACTACGCCCATATATTTTCGATCACCAAGTCAAAGTATTGACGACCATGTCATTGCGACAAGTGCTACACCAAGCAGACACGGTGGGCAGTTACCTCAAATAGACCGTGGAGATCAGTGAGTTCGGTATCACTTACGCACCCCGCACGGCCACTAAAGGATAGGTGATGTCCGACTTTATAGTCGAACTAACATACCCGAAGGCAATGTCGAAGATTGAACAACCACCATGGAAGATGTATGTAGAAGGCTCATCCATGACGATAAGGGCCGTGGCGGGGATCGTTCTACTCAGCCCATCGGGGCAAGCATGTTGGAGTTATACGTGAAAGTATTTTTTTACTTTGTATAACTCATGTATTAAACACTTATTTATGAGAATAAATCTTTTATCGCATTTGCTTTAGATATGAATGAATGTTGAATATTATTGCAACCAGTTCATTATAAGTAGTACGTGTTACATTGTAGTTAATGTGATGATACCCGATCACGGAAGATCACATTAAAGGTTTCCTTGTAACTAAGCGTACAAATTCACGACCCAGGTGGAATTGAACAATCCGCCACAAAAGGTCGATGTGTATATCTCGGATTGGTCTGTCTTGACTAAGAGATTACACTAGCACATATAGTATGTATTGAAAAGGACCTACAACAAGGATAAATTCTTCTGTTCTGAAATGTGAAGAATTAGACCTTAGTGGTTATTGATTTCTTAATCCCCGTCACTTAAGTAGGACAGTGTGTACTTAATGGTTACTATTTTGATACATGTTGCGTGAGAATCATCATGACTTCGAACTTTATGGTTTGGGTAGTAATATTAATCATACGACGGTTGCTAAGATTTAATATGGAGAAATGCGTTCGAGTACGGCTCGTGTGATTTGTCCCCTTGGTGGGCTCAGAAGTTTTATCATACCAAATCTTGCAAGTGAAGAATTAGTTTTTTCGGTACGGATAATAATGTTGAGCTGTCTTTACTCCAAGGTGAAAGATATTAATTAATTTAGAGCTATTCAGAAGCTTAATTAATTAATGTACTATATAATCTTAAATGCGGTAAATAATAACCGGGAGCTCATATTATCGTAATATGGATTAAGATGGATAGTGCAATATTAATTTATTAGTGGTACTAATTAATATTAATGGGTTGAATTATATTGTGGCTCAATATTGAAATTCAGAAGCCCATTGGAGGTCTAATCTTAATTCTCTTAAAGGCCCCTCAAGTAGCTCATTAAGTAGCCCGATAATAATAGAGTGATTAAAATAAAAGAAAATATAATTGCTGATTTTTCATGCATATTTTCAATAATTGATTATTAGATTGAGAAAAGATTTTGTTGATTTTCTTGGAAAGATATTATGGAAGATAAGTATTCTTGTAATACAAGATTATCTCATAAATTCAAGAAGATCCAAATCTTGGATATTCTCTCTATATTTTTCGAAAATAAGGCCTTAGATGAGGAGTTGAGATTTTTGTGGAATATTTTATTATGGAGAAAAGAATATATGGGATATATTCAAGATTTCTTAGAGATTAAGAAAATATTTCTCCTAGATCTAATAAGCCTAAAAATTCGGCCCCTACACTCTATATATAGGGGATGATTATTTCATTCCCAAGTACATGATTCCATGTGTTGGAAAAATCAAGAGCAAAAATATTTTTCTTTTTCCTTGGTTATTTTAATTGCTTGAAAGCACTTCCCACCGGTAGAGATCTTAATCCGGGCCGGGCTAATAGGGCCGGCCCGTTTAACCCTAAAAAATGCATGGTTAAGGCTATGGTTTAAGGGGCCCGTTTAAATCAGGGCCTTTCTGGCCCTGCCCTATTAGCCTGCGGGCTAATAGGGCTAGCCCGCCTGCCCTGGTTATATATATATATATATATATATATATATATATATTAATTATTTATATTATATAATAAGTGTATTAATTATTTATTACAATTAAAGTATTAATATATATATATATATATATATATATATATATATATACTCACATTTTTTCAATTCATCATCTAGCCCTAACTTCAGTAAAAGATGATGTACGAGAAATTTAATCCATCCATTTTAGTGTTATTTTATTTTTAGTTCCTTTTTTAGGTTCTTCCATCCATATACTAGTAGTACTTAGATACACAAGTGCCCAATTAGATGAACTTTTTAGTTAATTTGCTGCTAATATTGTATATTCTTTTGTTTCTTGGATATTAAATTTATTAGTATCATTCCGATTAAATTTTTTTTTTGGTATGATATGCATGGTAGTGAGCTGAATTATTACAAGTATGATTGAGTGAATTTTTTGTAATTATAATACTGCAATAAATAAAAAATTAGCCGTGTTGATGTTTGAACTATTACGTGTTGGTGTTTTATACTTTTTAAGTATTGATGTTTGAATTTTTATAATTACGTTGAATTGCTTTTATATAATTTTAATTAATTTATGAACAATGTTTAAATTCATTAACATTTTATTGCCACTATTTTAAAATTTGTGTTTAATTTTATTTTATTTCGACATAACCCATTTGTGGCCCGTTTAGCCCGAGGCCCGCTAGGGTTAGGGTTAGGGTTAGGTCTTAATTATCAAAAGCCCATTAAGAGTGAACCGGATAAGGCCCTAACCCGTTTAGCCCGAAGCCCGTTAGGGCCGGCCCTATAGGGTTAGGGCTAGCTCATTTAACATCTATACCCACCGGTGATCAAGCTAGGCGAAAGGGACATATTTGAGAAGGTCTTGTGGTTGGTAGCACGTTCGCGATAGTCCTGTGATTATCAAAGGCCATATCTATAAGAGGTACGTAATCACATAAATTCCTAGTTATTCCGCCATAAGTTTTATGTGAATTAATTCTACATGCGATGATAAAATTATTGTTGGAATTATTATTTGAATTAATTAGGATTAATACATGCTAATAATAATTCAATTTAAATTTGTATTTAAATTTCATCCTGAATAGTTTCCGGGCACCCTATTTTCCCAACAACTGGTATCAGAGCCATGGTTTTCGGGCTCTAATCTTTAAATTGGAATTTAAATTGTTTAACATTAAATTGAAACTGAATAGTAGAATTGCTAGATCTTTTTTGCAGGTATCCAATTGTCATAGTTTTAATGTTTATTTTATTCATGCGTGTGAATTATTTATTTATAATTCGATTCGTTCGAATTCATTTTTCTCGTGAGAAAATCCACGAGTAGATTAGTTGTTTTATTTTGATTTAATCAATGTAATAGACTAGTCTAGATCTAGGTTTTTTTTTGTAAATAAATTATAACCGGATCGAGACGAAGATGGAAATGAAGATTTGAAGATGACGTACCCGGACGACGCATACATGCGTGTCGCGTGCATGGGGGTGGATCGTGCATGGGGCGAAAAACAAGGACGAACGACGAAACCCAGAGCACGGTGTTCGCAATGCACACGGCGCCGTGCACGGAGGGTATCGTGACACACGGCGCGCGCGCTCGGCGCTGCCCACCCGGTGCTCGGCAGCCATGGCACCCAGAGGCGCGCGGCCCACCTTCGTGGGCCGACGCGCGCCGGATCTCGGGTCGTGAATTTTTTTCCATTCTTATTTTTTGTGTGATTCCAAACGTCGTTCCGAACCCCAAACAAAATTTTTGATGAGGTGTTGTTGTTCGAGTGGAAGCTTATCGAGATGAACAATGAAAGCAACGAGGACAATTTCTTGCATCAAAACGCGAAGAAAATTAAACCGTGACAATTGGATTTGAATGTTCCAATGTGTTTTAATTTTTATTTTGATGGATGTTTTTTTCATGCACCCATTATTTGTTGATATGTGTTTGCATGATTTTAATTGTCCAAGAAAAACCTTATTTTCGAAAATTACTAAGTATGTTTCTTTAATCGCAATTTTATTCCGGTTAATAAAATTGGATTAATTTGACCTCCATAATTTATTTATTTGTGAAGTCTTTTTGGAATACATTTCCCCCTCGGATCGGCCAAAAAGACGGATTTCACATGAATAAATTCCGAAAGGATAATTATGGATTATTACTAGTGGCGGTATTGACCCTCACCACGAGTGGCTTACTCAAAGCGAAATAATAATCCTGTATTGAATTATGGTTATTACTTAGACATAAGAAATTGATATTAACTTACTCCCCGCGGAGTCCCTGACAGTTTTTATGTGGTCAAAGTGGGAGCCAACTATTAATATGGAATTAAGGATTTGTAACTTTTAAGTTTGTGATCCGCTTGAATGTGTTTAAATGTATAGATCATCCCTCGTGGCGCATTTAAATTGTTTCGAGATGTTGGCTGATGCATGATTATATTGTTTTAAGGTTTTAATATAATTTATGTGATTGAATTATGTGGTAATTTTGCATTTTTCTAGATATTAATATGAATGTATGCTTTATTCTCAGTTCATCATGTCGCAACCTTTTAATCCACTGTTTAGTATACTTAAAGATAACAAACTTGTTGGTGAGAACTACAATGAATGGAAACGTAACATGAAAATGATCCTACCCGCACAAGAACACTATTGGATATTTAACATTAACGGACCCAAGAAACCTAACGATAAGTCAAATAATGGGGAAAAGGTGGTATACAATGATTGAAAGCGCTCCAATGAGCACATGAAGCGCATCATCTTGACTTTTATATCTGAAGATTTGAAACACATTCATGAAGGCATTGAAGCCGCTGTTGAAATCATGGTTAGCCTGAAGAGATGTTTCACCTTCAGAACCCCATGGCTAATCTGTTCACCATTCGTGAGAAGCTCAAGAACAAAATGATGAAGGGGAGACCCGTAAGGGATCATGTTCTCAAATTTAGTCGTGAGTTTGATAAGCTTGAGTTTCGTGGTGCCGGTCAAAGTGCAGAAAGTCAAATTGATTCCATACTCCCAAAGCTATCGAGCAGTTTTGATGGGTTCTTTTGGAAATACATATTATCGGAACACAAATTAACTTTGGATCCTCTGCTCAAAATCTTGGTATCGGTAGAGTCGCACTTAGGGAGTAAGGATGAGGTTTTGGTGATTAAGAGCCTTCTCTCAAAATCTAGGCCAGTGGAAGGTAAGATTGGGGGAAAGGAAATTAATCAGAACCAAACCAACCGACTCACTCTTGGTGGCAAAGAAAGAGCAATCAAACCATACGGTATGAAGATATCCGGTAAGAGTAAGTGCTTCAATTGCGGTCATAAAGGACATTGGAGGTCTGCCTGTTCTAAGCCTAAGAAGGCGGTAAAGAAAGGTAAGTCTCATTCTTTAGTCGTTGAAACTTATGTTGCGGCGTATGCTACCCACGTTTGGGTAGTGGATACTGGGGCAACTGATCATATTTGTTTCACTCTTCAGGGGTTCCAGCTAACCCGACGACTTAAGGAGAATGAGATCCTTATCACTTTGGGCGATGCTACGAGAGTGGCAGCCGAAGCAGTGGGAGTCGTGCACCTGTCTTTTAAAGATAGAATTTTAATTTTAAGAGATGTTCTTTACGTTCCAAACTTTAGGAAGAATTTAATTTCAGTTTCTAAGTTATTTTTTATGGATATTCGGTTTCTTTTAATAAAGTAGTTTCTATTTTTCGTAAGAATGAGCATATCTGTCATGGAACGTTGGTGAAAAATCTCTATACAATTAAGTGTGCACACCACTCAAATAATAATCTAATAACACGTCGATCATTTCGAGTAATAAAAGAAAGCGTTCTTCGGACATGAACGAAACACTTCTATGGCATCTTAGACTAGGTCATATTAATCTAAAGCGGATAGAAAGATTGGTGAAAGACGGATCCTTGGAATCATTCCGAGTTGAGCCGTTTCCAACTTGTGAAGCCTGTTTAGAGGGTAAAATGACCAAGAGGGCATTTGGATCCAAGGGGAATAGAGTCACAGAAGTGTTAGAACTCGTTCATACCGATGAGTGTGGTCCAATGTCGATCAAAGCAAGAATGGGGTATGAGTACTTTGTCACCTTCATTGACGATTACACGAGATATGGGTACATCTACCTTATGAGGCATAAGTCTGAAACTTTTGATAAGTTCAAGGAGTTTAAGGCCGAAGCCGAGAAACATAGGGAAAAGAGTATCAAGTTTCTACGGTCAGATCGTGGAGGCGAATACCTCAGCAATGAATTCTTGAACTACCTATCGGACGAAGGGATCGTATCCCAGTTGACCGCACCGGGAACCTCTCAACAAAACGATGTGGCGGAACGAAGAAATCGGACTCTTTTAGAAATGATCAGATCCATGATGAGTTATTCTGATTTACCCAAATCTCTTTGGGGTAACGCCTTGGAAACGACGACTTACATTCTAAACTTGGTGACATCCAAATCGGTTCCTAAAACCCCGGTAGAATTGTGGACCGGGCACAAGCCTAGTTTGAAACACATGATGATATGAGGGTTGCCTGCATACGTGCTAGACAAGGCGAAAGATACATATTTGAGAATGTCTTTTGGTTGGTAGCACATTCGTGATAGTCCCGTGATTAATCAAATGCCATATCTACAAGAGGTACGTAATCACATAATTTTCTAGTTATTCCGCCATAGGTTTTATGTGAATTAATTCTACATGCATGATGATAAAATTGTTGTTGGAATTATTATTTGATTTAATTAGGATTAATTCATGATAGTAATAATTGAATTTAAATTCGTATTTAAATTTCATCCCAAATAGTTTCCGGGCACCCTATTTTCCCAACAAGCATTCACAACGGCCATCAGGTTCGGTTTCCACGCAACGAACAACGAGGCCGAGTATGAGGCATTGATCAATGACTTGGAGATGGCAATGGACATGGGGGTGAAGTAGTTGTAAGTTTACAATGATTCATAACTAGTCACCTGCTAGATATCGGGAGAGTACGAAGCCCGCAGTGACAGGATGATCGCCTACCAAGGCCTGACCAAGAACCTACTCGAGAAGTTTGACCCGCTGTATATTGAGGTCATTCCATGGCTCGACAACACGTAGGCTGGCGCTCTTGCCCGCCTTGCAATGTCTGAGGGCGCCGCAGATATGTCCCAGATCTCGGTGACGTACATGTCCGCTCCGTCTTGTGTGAACTGGCTGGTTGCCCAGGTCGGGCAGGAGGAGGAAAACTGGATGACCCCCATCCTCAATTATATAAGGTACGGGTAACTCCTTGGAAAAAACGGGTAGCAGCAAGACAGTTGCAGTTCCGAGAAGCCAAATACACTATCTTTGGAGGTTACCTCTACAAGTGCGGGTTCACGTTACCTCTCCTAAGGTGCGTGACCCCGGAACAAAGAAGACAAATTATGAGTGAAATCCACGAAGGCATTTGCGGGAGTCACACTGGGGGCCAAGCGCTCGCCCACAAAGTGATCCGCCAAGTATATTTTTTGCTTACCCTGAAGAAGGACGTGATCTAATACGCCATGGCTTGCCACAAGTGTCAGATATCCTCGCCTATGGTCAACCAGGAACCAATAGAGATCACTTCAATTTTCAGCCCATGGCCATTTGCAAAGTGGGGGATCGATCTTATTGGTCCTTTGCCCACAGTCATGTGCAGCGTTAAGTACGCAATCATGGCCGTCGACTACTTCACCAAGTGGGCTGAGGTAGAAGCCCTCAAGACCATCGACCAAGAGCACGTAATCAAATTCATCTGGGGGAACATAATTTGCCATTTTGGCCACCCTCAGGTCATAATATCGGACAACAGGAAACAATTTGACGGGTTGGCCATGGAGACGTTTTGCAAAAAACACAAAATCAAGAGGCTGTACTCGACGCCCTATCATCCCCAGTCAAACGGGCAGGTCAAGGCAGTGAACAAAACAATAAAACACACCTTGAAAGCCAGGATGGAAGAGAGCAAGGGCACCTGGGCGAGCAAGCTGCCCGAGGTGCTATGGTCGTACCGGACCACAAGTAGACCCCTTTTGCCCTAGCCTTCGGGATGGAAGCAGTCATACCCTCCGAAGTCGTCATCCCTAACCACCACACCTCGTAGCTCGTGGGGGCCAACAACGATGAAGCCATCTTACACGAGCTAGAGTTCCTGGAAGAAAGAAGATTGTCCGCCGAGCAGAAGAATATAATATACAAGCAGCGGACAGAAAAATACTTCAACTCAAAAGTTAAGATACAAGAGTTCAAAGCTGGAGACCCCGTATTAAGACGAACAGTGGGATAACCCAAGGGGGCATTTAGCCCGAATTGGGAGGGACCCCTAAGAGTCTCCAAGCGCTTAGCCAACGGGGCGTACGAGCTCGAGAGCCTCGAGGGAAATTTGGCCCAATACCCTTGGAACGTCTCCCTCCTCAAAAAATACTACCAGTAGCGGCATGAAAAAAATGTAGTTGTACACTCGCTAGTCGAGCAGACCTTCAACTATAATGGGTCATAGCCCGCATTACTTTTTACCCGCTAGCAGTTGTAATATATTGCGTCCATATTGCTTTCATTGTTTAATCAATTATTATCGATTGTTAAGTCAGTCTCTTGTTCGTGAGGTCGCTGCCCACAAGCGGTCAAAATATTTCACTTATCTTCATTGGTTAATCAATTATTATCGATTGTTAAGTCAATCTCTTGTTCGTGAAGTCGCTGCCCGCAAGCGGTCAAAGCACTTCACTTATCTTCATTGATTAATCAATTATTATCGATTGTTAAGTCAACCTCTTGTTCATGAAGTCGCTACCCGCAAACGGTGAAAGCACTTCACTTATCTTCATTGGTTAATCAATTTTTATCGATTGTTAAATCAATCTCTTGTTCGTGAAGTCACTGCCCGCAAGAAGTCAAAGCACTTCACTTATCTTCATTGGTTAATCATTTTTTATCGATTGTTAAGTCAATCTCTTGTTCGTGAAGTCACTGCCCGCAAGCGGTCAAAGCACTTCACTTATCTTCATTGGTTAATCAATTTTTATCGATTGTTAAATCAATATCTTGGTTAATCAATTGCTCATTAAATCAAATCAAGTCTCGTTAAGTCGAATGCGAAAGCAGGTCATATTCAACAAGCGGTAAAGGCGAGTACGACACTTGGGAAATAAAACAATGCATTACTAAAAAAATGGGAAAGTTTGGATACAAAGGGCCCGAAGGCCAAGAAGAGAAAAAGTACAAATTTCAAAATATCTAAGCCGGAGGGTGCCTAGCACCTTCATCCACCACTACCCCATCACCCTCGCCGTCCGCCACTGTCTCGCCACCCGCTGCGGCCTGGTCCCCGTCGGCCTCTTCGTCCGTGGGAGGAGGAAGAATGAAAGCCCCAACATTGGGGAAGAAGGTCAAATTAACCCTCCTATCGACCAAGTCCTTCAGAGTCATCTCGTATTTAGCGGGAGGAGGGGTTGACTTCCATATACTCCTTTAGATCCCCGAGGGGGCCGTAGAGATCGGCATCGGGATCCTTCTTTAGGAGGGAGGAAATGGAGTCGGCATAGGCGTTGATGTACACCATCGTCGCCGCAGAGTCTTGCTCCCCTTCCAGACAGGCCCGTTCAGCAAACACCCGGCTCTTGACCTCTTGGGCGAACGCTCGCCGGGCGCTCTCCACCTCATCTCTGGCTGCGGTGGCTTGGGCCTCGGTGTCAGCCCGCACCTTCTTCTCGGCCTCCAGTAGCCTGTTGATGGTCCCATTTTTAATGACTTTTTCAGGACAAATGGGAATTCAGGAGCAATTTTTTTAAAAAACTTTTCCTCGGGGAGTTCAACAATATTGAATAATACGCAAGTCACTGCATTGCTAAGAGTCAGAGCACTCAAGTCAGAACAACTGACTTGCGAGCTCAATCTCTTAACAAGGCAGTGACTCGAGAGGTTACACTGATGCTGAACTCTCGAGTGCGTTGCCTGAACTGGTCAGTGAGATGGATTCTCCCTGACCTGAATACTTAACCAAAGTTTTCTTTAACAATGCTTTCAGTGAGCAGATTTTCACAATACTTTAGTAAATACTTAAAACAATGAAACGCTCAGTTTAACGTGGTTTAGAGACTCAAGCTCTTACATCCACGACCTGATTTAACAGGAAATCCACTAACTGGGATTCTTGTTTTAACGTGTCAAGGTGCACCCAGATCTACAACTCCAGATCTTGCTTACTTTCTTCCTATCTTCACAAACAACTTCCACCAACAAATCTAACTAGTGGGTTTTGGTTTCAGTATGGTTTTCTCTAACTAGGTGAGGTTTTCCCTTACAATGTGTTAGCCTAAAGTTAAGATTGGGAAAACCTCTCTAAGCTAAGAGTTACAAGCTGAACACTCATTTGTGTATATATGTGAACCCTAATGGTCAGTGAACAAGGCGTGAATCGTGCCTCCTTATATCTCCCATACAATGCACTTAAACACCCACACCTTCACAGCTCGTAGGTGTTGATTTTTTCTTCTTCACACACACTTGAATACGCAGCTATGAGCTTGTATTTATAATGTGGATTCAAATGTAACCGTTGGAGGGAATCACATTTGAATCCAACATTTAATGGTTTCAACCACTTTTCTTGGAATGCGGCCTTGTCAGTGTCAGATTTGCTGCCTTGTGTTGATTGGTCCACGTGGACTGAATCCAATGGATCTTTGATTCAGTGAGCTTGATCAGGGCGCACTGACTTCAGATAGCATCATCCTCCACTGATTGATGATCTTCAGTGGATTGAACGTCTTCAGTGATGTTGTCCTTCAGAGACTGTTTGAAGATCCCTCCAAAAAGTTTGTCATAAGGCTGAATGACAAACTTCCCTGACTACAGTAGCCTGACTCCTTCAGGGCCTACTTGGTACAACACTGATCCTCCTGATCATGCTCTTCACTGAGTGGTCCACCTGACTTAGCTTAGATCAGCCAGGTTTGTACTCGGTGGGACATCCTTCAGGCCTCTCTTTAGGTTCAGGTCTCTGCCGTGGCTTCAGTCAGTTCTCCTTGTGATGTCATCTTAATTTCCCCAGGCTGTGTTGCTGAGTTCCCCCTCGCTGAGTTCCCCCTCAACTGAGTGCTCCCTCAACTGAGTTCTTCTCAACTGACAGCCTATTCTACTGAGAGCTAGCCTAGCCTGACCTGAAACTAAAGATACAATCATGACTGCTTTCAAACCTATTACATGTTGTTTTGGAAAATCATCAAGACTAAAACATATCCCAACACCTGTCCTTCTCAGCACAGCGGGTGCGGGCAACGTCGAGCTCTTCCTGCATTTTCTTGATTACCCCCTCTAGACGGCCCACCTCGGTCCTCTTTATCTGGTACCCAACTCACAGCACTTCCAAGGTCTTCTCATCGCGCTCGCGATCCATGATCAGGCGCTCCACGGTGATAAGGTCCCGAGCCGATCAAATCCCCACCGCTCGCAGCCTATCAAGGGTGGAGGCTGTTTGAAGGTTCCTCTGGCAATTCATGGTCCAGGAGCAGGGCAGATTCACAACCGCGCGCTGGAGCTCTTCCGGTCAGCTTTCGGGGATCCCGGTGAAGGGAGGATCCCACGAGCGAAGGAAATGGAGTACCTCGATCGGCAACAAAGGGTCGGGCCTGCATATAGCGGGGTGAGTACTTGCAATTGACAAAAAATGAATTATAGAAGACGAATGTATAGGAATGTAAACTTACGAGATGTGATTCCCCCACCCGAGGAAAGTGTAATCGCTCGGGTCGCGAGTCGACCACTACGGCTCAGTGGGCGCCGGGGTGGAAGTACCCACAGCCATGTCAACTAGAGGTAGGGTTGGGAAGGCGGCCTCGACAATGGGAGCGGCGGTCTTCTGGCAGGCTAGGCGGGCCTTTTTGTTGGTCGAGGAGCCGACAGGCGGGGAGGGGCTGAACCGGCGGGTTGATCCTTATCCCCTGGACGGTGGCGCCTTTAGCCGCGCCTTTCTTCGTCAAAGCGGCGAAGGAAGATTTGCATAGGGCCATGTCGATGGTGTCGTTGGAGTCGGAGGAGGACGAGGAGGAGGAGGTGATTATCAGAGGGTCTCGGCCGGCAGCGGGGGAACGCTGCGTTGGGGAAATTCAGGGTGCCCGGATCTATTCGGGATGAAATTTAAATACCAATTTAAATCTAATTATTACTAGCATGAATTAATCCTAAATTAATTCAAATAATAACTATGCCAACAACAAATATACATGCATATGAATATAAACACGTAAAATTCTACAGCGGAAAAACTAAGAATTTCACATAAAAAATCATACCTCTTGAAGTGACGTCCAACCGAGATCTATGGGACAAGCGTACCGATCCTATCAACCGTAAGCATTCTCTTTCGCCTTATTCATTTACCGGTGGGAAGCGCTCACGAACAATCTATTCTTTAATATAGACGTCGCAGTCTTTGCACACGTGGCATTATTGGTTGTTCTCAATTGGTGTTTTCCTCTTCTCTCCTTATTTTGTGCTCTTTATTTTGATCCTGTCCGTTACATTTTGTTGGTTTGATCTCAGGTGTCCGTTTCGATCACATTTCTCCCATAAGTAGACATTTGTGCAAAGCTTAATCTCATTGGTATATCACGCTTCTTATTGATGTTATGTTATTTATCCGGTGAATCTATCATGCTTCTTTATGCTATTATACATCCGGTGGTTGTTACCTTCGCATTTTATTTGCAGGTGGTTCTGTTCGATGTCGTCTGTCGTGTATTGGTAGTTGTTGTTGAGTGTTGGTTGCGCGCGAGCATTTTCCGTGTTTGGTATGATTTTGTAGTCAAGGAATTGTTGTAATTTAGCGGTTGGATTGTCATATAAATGTAATTCGATTCTTTAATTTTTTTATCAATGAATCATCCCTTTACCGATACTATTCTTCATTTGTGTTTAATACTCCACTGTCATATTTATATAATTTTCGACTAACGCAACTATTGATAGATTTATTCAATGTTTAATTTGACGAGTTCATTGTTGTGTTCTTCCAAAATATCGGAATTTTTTTTGCCTAACAACTAATACTACAACAGTCTGGGTCGAACACTTAATTTTATTACTTTTGCCGTTTGATTGAATGTATGTTGGTCGCCCGGATTTACCTTTTCTTTAAACAGTTAATTATTTACTTTTTCAATCACCTTTGCTCTTGATATAACCGTGGTTGATCATATTGTTGCATATATTCGTTGAATATGACTAGAAATATGAGTTGGTGTTATTATACAACTAATATTAATTAAATTTTTTTTTCTATGATTCATTTGTTTTTAGTGAAGTAATGTGTTTTTTTAATTACTTTCAATTTCAATGTGTATATTGTTCTTTTGAAAAATAATTTACTAAAACTATAATATTGAGAATAATATTTTGTTACTTGAGTATATTATGATAATATTATAATCTGTATGTAGATTAGTGTGTATTTATAGTATCCGATGTTATTGTTCATGGAGTAATTGAATTCTTTAATTCCTAAATTATAGGCGCAGTTATATTTGCTAATTGTTGGTAATATTTGACCAATTTTTTCAAATTTTTCGGTTATTAATATTATTCCAACTTAATGATAATATAATGTGCAGTAATGTGTGTTCCAGCTTGTGCATTTATACATCAGAAGAGATGCTTATTTATTTCCGAATTTTTATATGTATTATATGGATATATATGGATTCTGAATATTATTTTGATTGGATGTGGGATATTATAGACTAAGAGGGGTGTATTGGTTATAGAGTCTGTAAGATTTTTTTAAACTTTTAAAGTTTGGGGGTATTCAATCTAGATTTTCAAAAGTCTTTAAAAATTCTGAGGTATTCAATACGAATTTTAAAAAGTCTTAAAAAATTTCAGTATTCAACAATCTATGGATTTTAACACTCCACAGATTTTCTTAGATTTCCCTTCCAAAATATGAATAGATTTCACTCTTCAAAATATCTTCTAATAACCAGAGATTTCTACGGATTTTGAAAAGTCTTAAAAAAATCTTTAAGTATTCAGCAGTCTATGGACTTTCTTTGATTCTTTCCCCCCCCCCCCCATCCCCGTCTCGCGGCGATTCCCCATTCCCCGCCTACTTATTTTTTTATCTTATTTTTAAAATATAAAAAAATATTTAAATTAAAAACTTTAAATATACACAACAATTACTTTAAGTTGGTGTTAAAAAAATTAATTTAAACAATTTGAAGAACCTCTAATTCTAATATTTTTAATTAACATATATACTAAAGTGAAAATAATATAATTTGAAACTTGTTGATAGGCGAACATAAGTCAATAAATGGCGAACAAGGATTAAAGCTACATCAAGGATTATGAAGAGCCAACCTCAAATCAAGGGTGATCAACAAAGAAAATCAAGTTGGGGTGCATCTACCAATTTTAGAGGTGTATAAAGTGACGAACAACTCCCCGACGAACAACTAATGGGCGAACAGGTATTTAGACCCGAGACCAAGAATGAGCCAACTGTGAAGTCATCAATGACGAACAACTTGGTCAAACTATGATATAACAAACAGCCAAAGAAGTGTGTACAAGTGAACAAAGGACAAAGATCCCAAAGCCAAGCTGAAGAAAGCCATAAGGCGAACAACTTCCAAAGTACACCCTCAAGAGGCGAACAACTTTCAGTTGAAGGGTCATCAAGATCATTCAAGCCGACCTAGGCGAACAACAATGAGTCCGAGATAAGGCCCAAAAGAAGACTTTGTAACTAAGATTCAGCTTCGATAAGGTCAAACTAAGGTCAAAGGACACATGTCAGGCATGCAAGCTAGGGAGACCAACAGTCAGTAGCACCTCATGCTTGCTAGCCACTATAAATAGTTGTTCTCCAGCTTATTTATATAATTTTCAAATTTCAGATAAAAATACACACATAAACACACCCAAACTCACTCATACACGAAATAAGTCCAATTTCGACTACCGAATTTACAAGTTCGATAAATTCATACCCCGATTTACCATTTACGGTGGTAATCAATCACACGTTATTGATTGGTAACGTAAAAACGGATTAAAACAGCCACTAATCCTTACGATTAGATTCGTTCACCAACAATTTGGCGCTAGAAGGAGGGTTCGAACCTTCGGTTTAGTGTGATTACTCAAGAACTTCAAGTTGAAAACTTGAAGATTCATAAGAAATCTCAAGAAATATTTGAAGATACAAACAAAAGTGTTCTTGGTGTTCTTGGTGTTCTTCAATTTATAAATTAAGAAGTAATTTAAATTGAAATGCCTCAATCTAAAGAAACCCAAGGATCACGTTTGTCAAAAAGAGCATCTCAGACCCGGGCCACGTCGGCCGACCACCAGGACCGTGACCCGAGACATGCGAACAGGTCGCAGCATACAACCATAACACATAACCTCCCCCCTGAGATGGAGGCTTTGGCGAACAACCCCAACGAGTTGGCCAAAACCATAGCTGCTCTCCAGGCCCTCCAGAGGCAACAAGAGCAGGTTAGGCCAACACAAGCAAGGCCAAGGGACAAGTCCCTAGAGGTTGTTAGACCCAGGACTACTAGGGGCGAACAGCGAGAGGTTGATAGTGCCCAAGTCAGACGGAATAAGGGAAAGGCCAAGGTGGTCGACCAAAGGGAAGTACAGGCTGAGTCTGGTCGCGGACGAACAACTATGTCTAGCCATGGAACAACGCGTTCCAGTGCCCAAGACAGGCTTAGCCAACCCCAACGGGAAGCTGCTCGCCGGGGAGCAGAAGATGGGCGAGCAACTTTTGAACAGCCTCGCCCATCAGTCCATGAAAGACTCTCCCAGTCAGCCTTCAGGCGCCTAGGGCCAAATGCAGCGAACAACCTTAGGAGGCAAGCCCAGGAAGTGCCCACTCCAAGCGAGGGACTGCGACGAGCAGAAAGGCTAATGCCTTTGCTCGCCGAACAGCCTCCAAGTCAGGGGGCACCTCTTGATGAATTATCAAGCCTAAGGAGGGCTGTGGAGAACATGCAGGGGCAACTAGACCAACAGAGGGGGATGGGAACGACTAGCATGCCATCCTCATCTTTGGCAGCTCACATTTTGAAGGCCCCGATACAGAAAAAGATTCAATTTCCGGCTAGCATTCAATATGAAGGCATCGCCGACCCCCGGGTCCACTTAACGAAGTATACGGACTACATGGTCTCCGTGGGGGCCAGCGATGCCACCCAATGCCGAAATTTTCCTTTAACATTGGGCGATCGGGTTCACAAGTGGTTTTCATCAATGCCGCCGGCATCAATCCACTCGTTCGTCCAACTAAGTCGAGAATTTCTTTCTCACTTTTCAACGGCGGGGTCGTATCTTTCCCCAAAACACCGGCTGTCAGATTTGAGGCAAAATGATGATGAAACTGACCGGGCGTTTATGGAAAGATTCGATAAAGTTTTGCTAGAAGGAGAACCGGTGAGCGAAGATACAAAGATCGTCGCTGTGATGACCGGATTGAAAAAAAGGTCGAAGTTATGGAAGGAGGTACGTCTAAAGTGCCCAAAGACTTATACCGAGTTTAGAAACCAAGCTGGCATTTTCGTTTCCATGTACGAGGCCCTACAAATAAATTTGGGGGAGAATAAAGCTGATCCTAAGGAGAATAACAAAAAGCCCGTCGGGACAAGCTACAGGGTCCCAAAAAATATGAAAGCATTCACCGAAGGATCGGATTTGAAAGAAAAATTGAACCAAGTATTGACAGTATCAGTTGATACTGTGTATGAGAACGTAAAGGAGAAAGAGTTGCTTTCCCCACCACGTAAAATCCGTCAGGATACTGGCAAACTCAACCCAAACAAGTATTGTGCCTACCATCAAAGTGTGGGGCATTTTACGAGTGAGTGTAGAGATTTGCTTAAGCAACTCTGGCGATTTTATGAGGAGGGAAAGCTCTCCAATTTCGTTAAAAGGCAACCTGGGAAAAGAACCCGGGAGAACAACTCAGAAGACGAAGAGGATGGTCAACCTCAGAGAAACAACAGACCCGGGCGACCAGTTCCCAGTATTCCAGCTCAACCTTTAGAAGATCTTTTCATGATGGAACCCGCAGGTCCCGCGGGAGGGTGTTTTGATGGACAACCACCCGACTCTAATCGGAAGAGGAAAGCGGAGCTACGAGCGATTGGCCAAGTGCAAAAAATGGGAGTTAAGCCGTCTATCATGCAAACGGCAGAATTAACTTTTACCGAAAAAGACCTTGAAGGCGTCTTAACTCCGCACAATGATTCACTCGTAATCTGCGCAAAGATTATGGGGACCAGAGTCCACAGACTGTTGGTGGACACCGGAGCCTACACCAACATCTTATTTAAGAAGACCCTCGATAATCTGGGAGATTATTCGGGTTATGTTCGAAATACAACACATAGAATCATAGGCTTCGGGAATGCTGTGACAACACCGTTGGGAATTGTAACATTAGCAGTACAACTTGTAACGGCTAATGAACCCGAAAGAAATATAACAAGGATGGTAGATTTCTTGGTTGTAGACCAGGAGTCGACCTATAACGGGTTTCTTGGCCGACCTTTTCTCAATGAATTTAAAGCTGCATGTTCCACTTACCACTATTGTTTGAAATTTCCAACAGCCAGCGGAGCAGGCACAATTAAAGGAGACCAACGAAGAGCACGAGAATGCATTCAACAACTACGAGCAAAATTTATACAAATATCCATGATGGAAGCAACAAGTCATCCCGTCGACGAACCATCAATACTGAACAATATGATGGACATGGACGACCACAAGGATATGGACGAACAACACTTGAACGAGCAAGTGTTGGACGAACAACTCGTTACCACCCGCGAGGAACCTCCATCTGACGAACAACAAAGGGGTGATGACGAACAACCCTCAGTGGGGGACTTGGAGGGCCAAGTACAAACGAACAACAATGGGACGGAGCCAACTGATGATCTAGAACCCCGCCTGGGGGCAGAGCCCATGAACATCGAAAATGATTCCAACCCTGAGGAACCCATACTTGATCCCCGTTGGAAGGGACAAAAACGACGAGCGACTCCAGTCGAAGAGCTGGAGGCGTTCAAAGTTAATCCCGACAACGAAGATCTTGAATTATTCATAGGATCTGAGCTCCCAGAGCCTTACAGATCCCGAATGAAAGAGTTCCTCACCAAGAATCTAGATGTCTTTGCTTGGTCTCACGCAGATATGGTGGGGATAGACCCGAAACATGCTCGCCACAAGCTGAACATAAATCAAGCAAGAAAGCCCATCCATAAAAAACGAAGGAAGTACGGCCCAGACAAATACCAAGCCTTGAATGAAGAAGTTAAGAAGTTGTTAGACAACGATCTCATTCGACAGGCACTCTGTCCACAATGGGTAAAAAATCCAGTACTCGTAAGGAAACCAAATGGGACCTGGAGGCTATGCATAGATTTTACAGATCTGAATGCAGCATGCCCGAAGGACAATTTTCCTCTCCCACATATCGATCAATTGGTGGACAGCACTGCAGGTCACGAGATGTTGACGTTTATGGATGCTTTCGCCGGATATCATCAAATTCCTATGCATCTAGATGATCAGGAGAACACAGCGTTTTATACAAACAAAAACTTGCTGTGTTGGAAAAGAATGCCGTTTGGCCTCATTAATGCCGGAGCAACATATCAAAGACTGGTGAACAAGATGTTTGATCAACAAATTGGAGACACGGTTGAAGTCTATGTAGATGATATCGTAGTCAAAAGTCCCAAGAAGGAAGACCATCTTCGACATCTGACTCAAGTGTTCGAAATTCTTCGACACTATAACATGAAGTTGAATCCAAAGAAGAGCAGCTTTGGAGTTCACTCAGGGAAATTCTTGGGCCATCTTGTTAGCCAGCGAGGAATTGAGGCCAACCCTTCAAAGGTTAAAGCCATCATGGATATGCAACCACCACGTTCGGTGAAAGAAGTGCAAAGGCTCACCGGGTGCCTAGCAGCATTGAACCGATTCATATCCAGGTCAGGGGACAAGTGTCGTCCATTCTTCGAGGCCGTCAAAAAAGGAAAGTTTGCATGGACTAACAACTGCCAAGCGGCCTTCGATCAACTTAAAGAATACCTGGGAGATGTCAAAATCCTATCAAAACCTATTCCAGGAGAAAAGCTCTTTCTATACTTAGCCGCATCAGAAGTTGCCATCAGCTCTGTTTTGGTGCGCGAAGACGGCAAATTTCACCAACCTATATATTACGTCAGCCAGGCTTTACACGAAGCAGAGATTAAATATGCTCCAACCGAAAAGCTGGCGTATGCTTTGGTTATGAGCGTGAGAAAGTTACGACCATACTTCTTTGACCATCAAGTCGAAGTTCTAACAACTTTCCCGCTCAGGCAAATTCTCCATCGCCCCGACACTGCAGGTCGTCTCTTAAGATGGTCACTGGAGATTAGCCAATTCGGGGTGACCTATGCTCCTCGAACAGCGATCAAAGGGCAAGCATTAGCCGACTTTATAGTCGAACTAACTTTCCCACCAGATCCGACAAGAGGACTTGATCATCCTTGGCATCTCTATGTGGACGGATCATCAACCAATATAGCCTCGGGGGCAGGAGTAGTTTTAATCAGCCCAGATAGACAAGTATTCACCTCGGCAATCAGATTTGGTTTCATGGCAACCAACAACGAAGCTGAGTATGAAGCTCTTATTGCTGGTCTCCACCTATCTCTCGCAGTTGGTGTCAGACGCTTGCAAATATTTGGCGATTCACAATTGATCGTGAACCAAGTCCGAGGTGAATACGAAGCAAAAGATGATCACATGATCGAGTATCAACGGATTGTTGCTCACCTAATGTCCATGTTGCAGCAAGTTTTCATACAGCAAATTCCAAGGACGAGCAACACTCAAGCAGATGCGCTTGCTCGATTAGCAACAAGTGAAGGCCCCGTAGAGTTGGCAGATATTATAGTTACAAAGATGAAAGATCCATCAACAGTAAGCTATAATGTCAACCAACTCGACGATCAAACCAGTGAAGAAGACTGGAGAACAAGTATAGTCAAATACTTGAAAAGTGGGGAAAAACCAAACAATCCTTTTGAAGCTGCCAAGCTAGTAAAGCGAGCTGCCAGATATACTCTGGTGGGCGAGCAACTCTTCAAAAGGGGAATATCAGTCCCACTTCTCAAGTGTTTGCCTAGGGGGCAAGGGCAAGCAGTACTCGAAGAAATTCACGCCGGAGTATGTGGAAATCACACTGGGGGGCAAGCCTTGGCGTACAAAACCATCAGGCAAGGGTATTATTGGCCGACATTACGTCAGGATGCGATCAAGAAAGTAAAAACTTGCCATCAGTGTCAGATTTTTGCCCCGAATATTCATACCCCGGCCCAGGAGCTCGTGTCAGTTTACAGCCCATGGCCTTTTGCAAAATGGGGAATGGACATCATTGGTCCTTTCCCGACTGGAGTCGGAAATGTTCGATTTGCCGTTGTGGCAGTCGATTATTACACTAAATGGGCAGAAGCAGAGGCCATGGTGAACATCACGCAGCAGAAGATGATCAACTTTATTTGGAAGAACATTGTCTGTCGTTTCGGAGTTCCACAGACAATTGTGACAGACAATGGTCCACAGTTTGATGGACAAGAGTTGAGAGAATTCTGTGCGAAGTGGGGGATCAAAAAGCATTACTCCACACCTTATCATCCCCAGTCAAACGGACAAGTTGAAGCTGTGAACAAGATAATCAAGCATACGTTAAAAATAAGACTGGCGGAGAGCAAAAGTGGTTGGTCTATCGAACTCCCGGAAGTCTTGTGGGCATACAGAGTTTCTCCCAGGTCTAGCACCGGAGAAACACCATTTGCTATGGCTTTCGGAACAGAAGCAGTAATACCTATTGAGTTAAGGACCAGTACGATTAGGACGACCAACTTTGATGAACAAGCAAATAATTCTGCTCTAAGTGCTGAAATGGATTTACTCGAAGAAAAAAGACTCAATGCTGAGTTAAAAAATGCAACATACAAGCAAAGAGCGGAACGTTATTATAATTCCCGTGTAAAAGTCCGGGAATTCAGAGTTGGAGATTTGGTTCTAAGAAAACTGCTCGCCCAATCTTCAGGAGTACTGGGACCAGCTTGGGAGGGCCCATATCGTATAACGGAAAAATTCGTAAATGGTGTATACGATCTCGAAGATATGGAAGGCAAGCCGGCCTCATACTCCTGGAATGCCGTACATCTCAAGAAGTACTATCAATAAATGGGCGAACAATTATCTTGGGGGCAAGTATGGTGAATGAAGTGAATCAAGCAAAAGGGTGAATCAAGCAAATGGAATGGATCAAGGATCAAAAACTTGCATAATTTTTTGAAAATTTGGCTAAGTACAGATTAAAAAGTTGCTCGCCACATTTGTATAGTCTGGTGCTGCGTCTTTTATTTTTGAATAGAGTTGCTCGGCAAAAATCTATAAGCGAGCAAGTTTTTAGTTTGTGTTCAAAGTTGTTCGTCATATTGTATATGTAAGTGACGAACAGTCTTATAACACTTGTAATTTGTTCAAAATGTAAATACAGTAGTTGTTCGTCAGCAAAGGAAAAAGTCCAAAAGCTCGAGGTACAAGTCCATTCAAAGGTTGTTCGTTTTACAAATGAACAGAACCTAAGGACCAAAGCCACTTAAAGGTTGTTCGTTTTTTAAAATGAACAGAACCTAAGGCTGAACCCTGATTCCACTAAAGGCAAAGTTCAATTCGAACAAAAGCCCAACACTATATGTTATAATTGTAAAGGCATTGACAGAAATGTAAAGGCAATTAACATATATAAGAAAATGAGCGAACAAAAGAAAGGCATCCATTAATCAAAGGCATTGAGCCTCAAAAATAGTACAATGATTCAAGAAGTCAAGTACTACAAAAGGAGCGAACAACTATTACAAAGAAGAAGAAAAGAAAAAAACTAAGTCTAAGGCCTATTGTTGCTCGGCAGGGGGAGGATCTTGAGCCTGCTCGGCGGGAGGTTCGACAATCATATCTCGAGCCAAGTCTTCGGCAGCCTTATCCTCAGTCTCTTTAGCACTCTGCTCGACAGCGGCGGCTACCTCTTCCTCTTGTTCGCCTTCATCAACTGGAGGAGGAGGATGAGTGATGGATATACTGGGGTCAAGTTTATCAAGCTTAACCCCTAGTACGGCCAGATCAGCCAACTGAATTTCGATGTTGTTCGGCGGTGGATAATGCTCCATGAATTCATTCAGATCCTTGCTCATTTCTTCAACCAAATCCTTGAAGTCATAGGCATCGGCCGTGAGGATGCTGTCCGCATAGGCGCAGATATATCCAAGGTTGGAAATGGGAGCAGTTCGAGCCTGAACTTCCTCTTCAAGTTGCTCGCGTGTGAAGAGGTTGGCTGCCGCCTCCCGAAGACAAGCAATTTTTGCTTTCAATTCGGCATTTTCTTGTTCAGCTGCGGACAGCTTTTTCTCCCCCTCGCCGAGCAGGGCCTCCTTATCCTTGAGCAGAGCCTCATTGTCCTTCAGCTCTTTGGACAGGCTTTGAATTTCTTCAAGGCGTTTATGCTCAGCATCAATGTAAACACTGATCTGGTTGTTGAGACGAGCAATCTTAGCCTCATATTGGCCGACCAGGCCATCCTTCTCTTCAGTAAGTTGCCGAGCAGTGCTGGCATAGTGACGAGCAGATTCTTCTTGCTCGGCAACTTGGGCAATTGCCCTTTGGGCAGTGACGAGGCCGTTGGCGACGAGCATCATTGAGAGGTGAAGATTGTCCGCCAACCCCTGTTGAAAAACGGCCTTATCTAGAGGACGCGTCCAAGCTCGGGCGACCAACTCCGTCGCCCTGCGAACATGCTCGCCAGGAATCTCCCTTATGTTAACGGGAGTCCTCGAGCAAGCGTACTGGTGTACAACACTTGCTCGACCGGGATGATCGTCAGCACGATATCTGCGAACAAGAAAGAAAAAGACACTTAGAAAAATAAAAAATGATGATGATGAATCGTGCTCGACAAAGGCAAGGGTAAACTTACTCTTTAAATTTCCGATCATCCCAACCCAGATGGGTGAGGTCCTCGGGGCCGCGACCAGAGGTGGAATTCTTGCTCGCTTTGCCTGATTTTTCTATAGGCTCAGTAGAGCGGCGAACAGCATTCCCCTCAGGACGAGAATGACTGTGGCTCACCTTTTCCTTCCCTTTGCCACCAATGGGGATGTCTTGGACCAGCGGAGTCCCATCCGCCTTCTTTAAGCGCTTCCCCACACGAGGGGGAGAAATTGGAGAAGATGGCTGAGCAGGAGCAGGAGGGGCAGCTGATCGCGGAACTTTGGCTCCCTCAGCCTTATTTGTCATCCCCAGGATTTTAGTAGGCGGATCACCTCTCCTCTTCCGCCCTTTCGGAGGCGCCATCTCAAAAACCCTCTGTTCTAAGAGAGCAAAACTTGGAGGAATGGCAACAGTGACTTGCTCGGCTTAAAAAAAAAAATATTTAGACGAGCAAGATTGGGGATGTCAAATGACGAGCAAAGTTCACATTAGGGAGTTCGAAATTTCCATACCTGGGGGCACCTCAGCTTGAGCTTCCAGGTGATGGGGGTATGTGAGCAGGCGAGCAGCTCTCAGACACTTTCTATCGCGCAAGTACTCGATAGTCCTCTCCGCTTTGTTGCGAAGGCCGACCAAGCAAGAGGTGAATAGAAACTCTGAGCCGACCTCTTCTTCCTCCGAGTTCCACTTGGGCAAACGAGGGCCTGCGAACAAACAAGAAAAGTTAATAGAACAGTACAGCTCGTGGACGAACAAGAAATTAATCTTACGTTTAAATTTCCCGTAAGAGGCTGGGGAATTTATTCGTCCATCACCACCATATGGGCCAGAAGATGCTCGCCAATCACCCCCAATGAAAAAGAAGTGTTGCTTCCAATCGCGGATTTTGTTCGGCACTCCCTCTACCATCTTCAGTCCTGTCCTGGCCTTGAGATAAAAATATCCTTCCTCTCCAGGGGGACATCTCGTGATTGTCATGAGGTAATTGATCTCATCTGCAGTTATTCGATCTACGTATCCCTCTAGAGCGAACAGACACATCGTCCCCAATAAGTTCATCCATCCGATTGGGGTGATTTGGGTGATGGCAAGGTTGGTCGCCTCCAGGAAGCGAGCAACAATAGGTGGAAGGGGCAATTTCAATCCAGCAATCAGAGTATGAATGTTGATCGCTGTGCATCCAGGAGGTGGGCGATCAGCTCTCTCTTTTCTCTTAGGAGCCCACATATGAATATCAAAGGGAATCTTGTAGGTCTCCCGGATCGAATCCAATTCATACTCGCGAACAACGCTTTTAATCTTGCTCGCCTGGTACTCAGTCTTCACCAGATCCAATACTTCTCTCTGTGGGCGAGCAAAGTTGTTCGCATACTCCTCAGCATATGCTCGCCATTCGAAAGGTCGAGCAACTCCGACTGGGATCTCGTTTTCCAACATCTTTGGAGATGGAAAGTCTATCCCTTCTAAAAATTCGCGAGTCAACTCGTCGAATTGGGGATCCTCCGATTCAGTGCTAGACGAGGAGCCCTCGTCAGAGTCCCTGTTCGCAGCAACCACCACTTCCCTTCCAGATGAGCGAGCACCAGAATCCTCCAAAGAACGTACAATCGAGTCCACGTGAGGATCCGACGCAGAGGAAATAACGAAGGGAGGTTGATCGACAGGGGCTGCGGTTGGGAAGAATGGGTCGAGTGTTTCTTCGGATTTGTTACTCGAATGCGAAGACATGGAAGGAGAAGGGAGAAAAAGAACCAGACGGCGGCGTTTCGTCGGAAAAGACGGCGGAGCAAAGCCACACATGGCGGCGATGGAGATTTTTGAAGAAAAACAGAAGAGATGAGATGAAGAAAAAGAAAAGTAACTACCTTGTCTTAAAATTTGAAGTCAGATGCTGAAGGACGGACGCCGGAAAGCTGGAAATCGCCGGAGAAGGAAGAATCGCCGGAGTACTGTAGCAAGAGATGAAAAAGTGGGAAAAATTTGTTTCCCCCTTCTATTTATACCCCAAGCAAAAAACGGGGCACAAAGCATAATTTCCAATAAAATACGGGCCAAATTGAAAGAAAACGGGGTAATTTCCGAGCAAGTATAAGAATCGAAGGGCCTACATGCAAATATAGGGGCGCGTGGCCTCGGGATTGCTCGCGTGTGGGCGGCGCACAACCATGCCGCCCACGTCATCTTCGTACAACCCCCAGACCTTGGGGAGACGAAACGACAGACCATATGTTGCTCGCCACAAGCCAATGATGTTCGCCCCAACCCTCATCATTTTGATATCCTAACTATAGTTGCTCGCCACAAAGTTGCTCGTCTGGGGCAACATATAGCCAGGATAGGGGGCAATTGTTGATAGGCGAACATAAGTCAATAAATGGCGAACAAGGATTAAAGCTACATCAAGGATTATGAAGAGCCAACCTCAAATCAAGGGTGATCAACAAAGAAAATCAAGTTGGGGTGCATCTACCAATTTTAGAGGTGTATAAAGTGACGAACAACTCCCCGACGAACAACTAATGGGCGAACAGGTATTTAGACCCGAGACTAAGAATGAGCCAACTGTGAAGTCATCAATGACGAACAACTTGGTCAAACTATGATATAACAAACAGCCAAAGAAGTGTGTACAAGTGAACAAAGGACAAAGATCCCAAAGCCAAGCTGAACAAAGTCATAAGGCGAACAACTTCCAAAGTACACCCTCAAGAGGCGAACAACTTTCAGTTGAAGGGTCATCAAGATCATTCAAGCCGACCTAGGCGAACAACAATGAGTCCGAGATAAGGCCCAAAAGAAGACTTTGTAACTAAGATTCAGCTTAGATAAGGTCAAACTAAGGTCAAAGGACACATGTCAGGCATGCAAGCTAGGGAGACCAAGAGTCAGTAGCACCTCATGCTTGCTAGCCACTATAAATAGTTGTTCTCCAGCTTATTTATATAATTTTTGAATTTCAGATAAAAATACACACATAAACACACCCAAACTCACTCATACACGAAATAAGTCCAATTTCGACTACCGAATTTACAAGTTCGATAAATTCATACCCCGATTTACCATTTACGGTGGTAATCAATCACACGTTATTGATTGGTGACGTAAAAACGGATTAAAACAGCCACTAATCCTTACGATTAGATTCGTTCACCAACAAAACTAATAACATAACATTAAATAAAAAAAATGTAATTTTTAATAAATAGTTAATTGAGCAGGAAACTATGAAATATTTATTTGTAATTTACTTTAACACTAAAATTATATATAAATATATTAATTATATAAAAAATAATGCGGCTCCCCGGGAAACGAGACGGGGATCCCCCGGGCTGAGAGTACTATCCCGGTCCCCGCTTACGGGGCAAAAAAATTCCCCGTCCATGTTTGCTTTGGGGATTACCCACCCCGTTGTTAAGTCTACTCTTAAAAAAATATAAATAAATTTTACTCTCCAAAATCTCTTCTAACAACCTGAGACTTCTAATGAGGGCGAGGTATAACGGTGATGGAAATGAAGATGAAATAATAATGTATTTTTATAACTAATGCATTTTTTTTA
This sequence comes from Ballota nigra, assembly GCA_947034835.1. NCBI lineage: Eukaryota > Viridiplantae > Streptophyta > Magnoliopsida > Lamiales > Lamiaceae > Ballota > Ballota nigra. Next base: position 63,285,122 of record OX344721.1, on the reverse strand, counting down.
AAAAAAATTGGATAAATTTTTTTTATATACAAGTGTGGCTCATATATATTTGCACCAATGGTTCCAGCGCCAGAGTCTATGTAAATCCATGTAAATCAATAAAAAAAATGTATTCCACAATCCTGTAAAATCTATGAAAATCCAAATAAATCAATAAAAAAGTCAGTCAAACTCTGTATTGAGTCTATAGATTTTCTAAATCCACAGACTTTTTAAAGTCCAAAAAAATCTGATAGAATCCCAATTGAATACACCCCTCAAAGTTTTAATTCCTAAATTGTAGGCACTATTTTAGATGATAGTGGATTTTAAAGCTGTTTTTTGACCAATTTTTTTAAAAATCGAATATGCAAATCTTTACGTCCAATGCAATATTTAAAAAGTGGGTCAATTTTTTTTTCTATGTATATGCTCACCATTTTATTTTTTATTAATTGAATAATATCGAAAAAAGGAAAAAACAAAGATATTCAACACTAATATATTTTATGCCTACGTGATTACCAATTTCTCAAGGTATTCTCATTGTTCTTCTGTATAAAACATTTTGTAAATTATATTTTATATGAAACTATATATTATAGTGAATAATATATATGTGAATTTATTTTAATTTCGGTACCTAATTTATATTAATTTCGATACCTTCATCAAAATCAGAGGTCTATAATGCACTCCCTCTTATTCAAAATAAGTGTCGTTCTAGAAATTTTAGGACAAATTAAGAATTATGAATTTTGACATATATTTCCCACATAAATCTCTAAAATATCTATTATATTTTGATAATATCTAACAGATCTGTTATATTTTAATATAATCCCTAAAATATCTCTTATATTTTGAATTTGGATACGGGGTAAATCGGGAAGTGATTAGGCGTGAAATTGTCATGATTCGTAGCTAGAAATGCCCTAATTTTGGTGGATTTTGTTGAGCATTTAGAGTCAATTGAGTATTATTTCTACACATTGATGAATCTGTCTCTTTGATGCCCATAGGTGAATCGAGGGCAAAAAACGGAGTTCGTAGGACTTTGAATCGACTCATACGGATGTCCGGATGAGAAGATATCGAAGAAATACGAAAGGTATTAGTGCGCGAGAAGAAAAGTATCAGTTGAAGAAGAAGGAGGGTCACTCGAGCTGTATCACTCGAGCGCCACCGCTCGAGCAAGGGTGTTGCTCGAACGTCCAAAACTTACAGAGGATTTCGAGCATTCGAGCTACTCGAGCGCTAGCGCTCGAGCCATTGCACTGTTCGAGCTACACTACTCGAGTGCCAGCGCTCGACCCCCAGAGTCATTCGAGCTGTTAAGCTCGAGCGCCTCCGCTCGAGCGGGTGCTGCTCGAGCACTTTCATGTTTTTGCCTCCGGATTCGTTTTTCGGCCCATGAGTTCCCGATTTGGCCCGATACTTATATATACTCGTCCCGAACATGTTTTTGGACACCACTTCACACCACTTGATTTTTAGAGTTAGTTTTTTTAGAGAGAAGAGCACCGTGAGTTCGAGCAAGCTTTATTTTTACGTATTCGAGGTTTTACTTTACGAATTCTCGTTTCGGTTTGGATGTTAATTTATTTTAGTTTACTCTTTGACATTGAACACTCGAGACTTCATTTTATTAATCAAATTTCAGTTCTTAGCATTTATTTTCTTAAAACCCTAGTTTATGTTTGATAGTCATTTAGTTCGTATAATCATGTTTATGTTCGTTATTTCTTCAATTGCTTTTGTCACCGTTAAAACCATGTCTAGCTAAAACCCTTGCATGCTTGGGGTAGGATGAACTCGTAGAAGTAGGATGTGGGTACGTAATTAGGGTAATTCGTGATGTTTAGTTTTAATTCTCTTAATTAATAAATTCTTAAAATCAATCTTAACTTTACCTTTGAATTTCGTTAGAAAAGTGTTAGAGAGAGAACGACCTTATCACTCTTTAACAACTAGTAGACTTAACGAGAGGGTTTAGAAAGGGTTAATTAATCTATCGATTTATCTAGGGAGGACGACCGCATCACCTTAGTTAAATTAGGGTCTCGTTAATTAAGCACTATCTATTAATTTGTTAGTGGATTAGTGAAGTTGATTGTTAGGATAAAGTATTAGGGTTTGAATTCTTGAGCTTTCATCTTATAATCTTTTACTTAGGTTATTTCTTGCACGTCACGGTTATTCTGATTATGTACCTGCTCCATTAGTATACGTAGGAATTCCTATCCTGAGCATCTCTATCTCATATTCGAAAACACACTTCTACGTTCTTAGTTTAATTTTCCTTTTTGCATTCGTAGAATAATTTAGTTTAGATTATATTTTCTTTTAAAAAACCCAAAATCATAAACTCATATTAATTACGACGCGTAGATCTTCGGGGATCTATTCACATACATCACTTCCCTTGGGTTCGATAATACTTGGTCCCTATACTTACTTATACTACAGGGAACCCGTAAGCTTGCGGGGAAACTAATAGTAGAAAGTTAGTATTTCCGGTTTAAGTCAATAGCGTCGTTGCCGGGGATGGTGATGTATGCCATTTGAATAGGACTTGTAGATAGCTTAGTAGTTAGTAGTGAGTGTTTTACTTTTCTGTTTTATTCTTACTCGTTCGACAGTTACATTTGATTCTTCTGTTAGTGTCCCAGGTATATGAAAACACGCTCGCAAGGAGATACGAGTGAGGAGAGAATACCGTTAGATCCTGAGACGATAGCAAGAAGAAATTGAGCCTTGTTAAGAAGGATGAATACTGCTGGAGGAGAGAACGATAACATGGACATCAGTAATGAGTTGGATGATGTTGCAGGTGAGTTCAATTAGGCAGTGAACCGGGCTGAGGGGACTGGAGGAACTGGCAGTCTGAATTAAATGTCGTTAGGGGAAAGTCAGAGCCAAAACCCGGGTACACAAAATCAAAACAATCCAGCTCACAACGTCATCCAACATCCTCAGAACAACCCTGCATTCCCACAAAATAACCTACCTTACCCTTACCCATACCCACCATATCCTTATCCACCATACCCGTACCCTCCACCTCCTGTGTACAACCAACCACCAGTCTATCAACTACCACCAGTCCAACAAGTATCCGTACCACCAGTTATTCCTCAGTACGTTCCTCAGAACGCCGATCAGAACATGGCTATTCGAGGAAGGTTTGCGGCACAACCGCAACGGTACTATGATGGAGTGGCATTGCTTCCTGTAGAGGCAAACAACTTCTCAATTTCCCCTGGAATTCTAAAGCTGCTTACCGAGAATCAATTCAAGGGGGAAGTTGGGAAGGAGAATCCTCATACGCATCTGAGAAGTTTTCTGATGATCGCATCCACGTTCAATTATAACGGCATGTCTGAAGATGCCAAGAGGCTCAGGCCGTTCCCATTCTCTTTAACGGGAATAGCAAAGGAGTGGTACGATAACACGCTCCCACGGGGAGGTGTAACCACATGGGTCGAGCTCGAGCGTCTATTCCTCGAGCGATTATACCCCTCATCTAGAACCATAAGAGCAAGGATAGAGATCTCTTCTTTCCGCCAGAAGCCAGGAGAGGACTTACGTCAGGCGTGGAAGAAATACTCTAACATGTTAATTGAGTGCCCGCAGCACGGGTACAATGAGGGGGATATCATGGCTTTCTTCTACAGTGGAGCCACCAAGGCTGGTCAAGCCCATCTTGATGTATGTGCTAGTGGAGTATTTCTGAATCATGGTACAGATAGATGCAGAGAGATCGTAGATAATATTGTTACGAATGCCGGACAATGGAACGAGGACCCAGAATTTCAGAGAGCTTGTAAGTTGGAGGAGAATGAGGGGACGAGGAAGCTGTTGATGGCGATGATGGAGAAGATAAGTAACCTCGAGATGGGGCAGAATCTGGTTGGAGGGAATGTAGCAGTGAGTGAGAAAGTGGACCAACCCACGAGTCAGCAAGAGGAGGCCAACTATATGGGAAGACCTAACTATCCACAAGGTGGCAATCAATTCGGAAGGCCTTCTTATGGCCAACCATTTGTACCTCCAGGTCCACAACCTCCTCAGAATCAATGGAGGAATACCCAAGGGTATCAAGGAGGTCAGCAGCCTCCTCAGAACACATGGAGGAAGAACGAGAATTTTTCATATGCTAATCCGAAGGCCGGAATTACAATTCCTCCAGGTGTTGATCCAGGTTCAAAACCCCCGGGTGGAGAAGGCTTCAACTGAGGAGATGTTGAGAGCTATCCTTCAGAAGGTGGAGGAAGGAAGCAAGAGATTATCCTCATTGGAGTACGATGTGAAGGAATTGCATAAGAAAGGTGATCAGCGTGATCAAGAACTCCAAAGAAGGGATATTGATCTAAATCGAGCTCAACAAGAGAACAACCGTAGGTTCACTTCTATTGAGTACCAAATTAGTCAAATTGCAAAGTCTCAAACAAGAGAGCCGGGCAAGTATCCCTCAATGCCCAAGGGCAACCCAAAGGAGCATTGCAAGGCTATTGAGTTGAGAAGTGGGACCAAATATGATCGTCCCCAGATGCCTGCTAATTCTGAGACGCCCCAAGGAGAGGTTGAGATAGAAGAAAAAAAAGCCTGAGGCAGTTAGAGATGAGATTGAGGAGATGAGAGTTGAGAAAGAGGTTGAGGGTGAAGGCACTCAGAGGAGTAAAGATATGGATGAGTCCCAGAAGAGCAGAGAGCCTGAAGAGGAGGGCATTGAGGAGATTGAGAGAGTCTCAAAGTGGAAGAAGGCAAAGGAAGCAAGGAAGAATGTGAAAGAAACTGAGAGAGATGAATGAGGGGTACCCAAATCTGTGATATCTGTCTCATATCCACAGCGGTTTATGAAAAAGAAATTAGATGAAAAGTTTGCAAAATTCCTTGATGTTTTTAAAAAGCTACATATTAACATTCCTTTTTATGATGCTTTGGAACAGATGCCTAACTACGCCAAGTTCCTGAAGGACTTGATAGCGAAGAGACGGAGAGTGGATGGACCCGAGCTAGTGCACTTGAACTAGAAGGTGAGTGCTATGGTGCACAAGGCGCTTCCTCCCAAGTTGAAGGATCCTGACAGCTTTACCATCTTATGTGATATCGGGAACGGGATCAAGAAATGAGCTTTGTGTGATCTCGGGGTGAGCATTAATTTGATGCCTCTTTTGTTGTTCAAGAAGTTGGAAGGGGGTGAGCTTCAACCCACGATGATGACTCTCTAGCTTGCAGATAGTGTTGGAGTTATACGTGAAAGTATGCTTTTACTTTGTATAACTCGTGTATCAAACACTCGTTTTATGAGAATAATTCTTTTATCGCATTTGCTTTAGTTATGATTGAATGTTGAATTTCTATTGCAAACCGTTCAATATATAGTACGTGTTACATTGTAGTTAATGTGGTGATACCCGATCACGGAAGACGACATTAACAGTTTACTTGTAACTAAACGTACATTTTCACGACCCAGGTGGAATTGAACAATCCGCCGTGAAAGGTCGATGTGTAAGGCTCAGATTGGTCTGTCTTGACCAAGAGATTGCACTAGCACATTTAGTATGTGTTGAAGAGGTCCTACAGCGAGGAGAAATTCTTCTGTTCTGAAAGGTGAAGAATTAGACCTCAGTGGTTGTTGATTTCTTAATCTCCGTCACTTAAATAGGACCGTGTGTGCTTAGTAGTTACTGCTTTGATTCATGTTGGGTGAGAATTATTGTGACTTTGAACTTTGTGTCTTGGGCAGTAATATTAATCATACGACGGTTGCTAAGATTTAATACGGAGAAATGCGTGCGAGTACGGCTCGTGTGATTAGTCCCCTTGGTGGGCTCAGAAGTTTTATTGTACCAAATCTTGCAAGTGAAGAATTAGTTTCTTCGGTACGAATAATAATGTTGAGCTGTCTTTACTCCAAGGTGAAAGATGTTAATTAATTTAGAGCTATTCAGAAGCTTAATTAATTAATGGACTTGATAATCTTAAACGCGGGAGATAATAACCGGGAGCCCATATTATCGTAATATGGATTAAGATGGATAGTGCAATATTAATTTATTAGTGGTAATAATTAATATTAATGGGCTGAATTATATTGGGGCTCAATATTGAAATTCAGAAGTCCATTAGGAGGTCCAATCTTAATTCTCCTTAAGGCCCCTCAAGTAGCCCAATTAAGTAGCCCAATAATGATAAGGTGATTAAAATAAAGAATATATCAATGCTGATTTTTTCATGATAATTTTCGAAAATTAGGAATAAAAAAGAAATAAGATTTTGTTGATTTTCTTGGAAAGATATTATGCAAGATATGTATTCTAGGAATACAAGAATATCTCATATATTCAAGAAGATCCAAATCTTAGATTTTATCCTTGAAGTTTTCGAAAATTATAAGCTTGAAAATAAGAGTGAGATTTTTGTGGAATATTTTATTATGGAGAAAAGAATATATGAGATATATTCAAGATTTCTTAGAGACTAAGAAAAGACTTTTTCCAAGCCCATATCTCCTCAAATTTTCGGCCCTACCCTCTATAAATAGGGGATGATTATTTCATCCCCAAGTACATAATTCCATGTGTTGGAAAAATCAAGAAGCATAGATATTTTTCTTTTTCCTTAGTTTATTAAATTGCTTGAAAGCGTCTCCCACCGGCGATCAAGTAAGGCGAAAGGGAAATACTTGAGAAGGTTTTTGGGTTGATAAAGCGTGTACGAGAGTCCCGTTTTATTCAAAGGCCAAGTTCTACAAGAGGTACGTTAATCACATATTTACTTGTTTATTCCGCCATAGTTAATATGTGAAATTAATTTAACATGCATGATGATAATTAGTTGTTGGAATTATTATTTGAATTAATTAGGATTAATTCATGCTAGTAATAATTGTATTTAAATTCGTATTTAAAGTTCATCCCGAATAGATTCCGGGCACCTCTATTTTCCCAACAACTGGTATCAGAGCCACGGTTTCGGGCTCTGAATTTTAAATTGGAATTTAAATTGTTAAACATTAAATTTGAAATTGGATAGTAGAATTGTTAGATCTTTTTTGCAGGTATCCAATTGTCATGGTTTTTAATGTTGTTAATTTCATGCGTGTGAATTAATTTGGTTTTTAATTCGATTCGTTCGAATTCGTTTTTCTCGTGAGAAAATCCACGAGTAGATTAGTTGTTTTTATTTTGATTCGATCATTGTAATAGACTAGTCTAGATCTAGTATTTATTTTTTTGTAAAAATAAATTGTAACCGGATCGTGACGAAGAACGGAGAATTGAAAACGGCGTACCCGGACGACGCATACATGCGTGGCGCGTGTATGGAGGTAAAATCATGCAAGGGGTGAAGAAAACGAGGACGAACGGCGAAAAAACGGCGCACGGGGGTGCACGGCGCACACCGTGCGCAACGGGTGCACGGCGCCGCGCGCACGGCGCGCGAGCGCCTCGGCAGCGCCCTGCAGCGCCTCGGGGCGCCTCGGGTGCGCCTCGGCGCGCCTCCGTGCAGCGCCTCGGGCGCGCCTCGGGTGCGCCTCGGGGCTGCGCTTCGGCGCGCCTCGGGCGCTTTTCCAGTGCTTCTCGGGCCGGGAAGCGCGCGGGCCCACTTCGTGGGCCGACGTGCGCTGTATCTCAGGCCGTGGAATTTTTTCGGTTCGTGTTTTTTTCCGTGTGATTTTAAACGTCGTCCAGAACCCCAAACGATGCTGTTTTTGAAGAAGTGTTGCTGTTCGAGTGGGAGCACGTCGAGACGAACGTCGGAAAGCAACAAGGACGATTTTTTTTGCATCAAGACGTGAAGAAATTAAACCGTGATAATTGGATTCGAGTGCTCCAATGTGTTTAATTTTGTTTTGATGGATGTTTTATTTCGTGCACTTATTATTATTTGTTAATATGTGTTTGCATGAATTTAATTGTCCAAGAAAAACCTTACTTTCGAAAATTACTAAGTATGTTTTTATAATCGCAATTTTATTCCGGATATTAAAATTGGATTATTTTGGCCTCCATAATTTATTTATTTGTGAAGTTCTTTTGGAATACATTTCCCCCTCGGATCGGCCAAAAGAACGGATTTCACATGAATAAATTCCGAAAGGATGATTGTGGATTATTACTAGTGGCGGTATTGACCCTCACCACGAGTGGCTTGCTCAAAGCGAAATAATAATCCTGTATTTAATTATGGTTATTACTTAGGCATAGGAAATTGATATTAACTTACTCCCCTCGGAGTCCCTGTCAATTTCTATGTGGTCAAAGTGGGAGCCAACTATTAATTATGAATTAAGGATTTGTAACTTTTAAGTTTGTGATCCGCTTGAATGTATTTAAATGTATAGACCACCCCTCGTGGCGCATTTAAATTGTTTCGAGATGTTGGCTGATGCATGATTATATTGTTTTAAGGTTTCAATATAATTGATGTGATCGAATTATGTGATAATTTCATATTTTTCTAGATATTGATATGAATGTATGTTTTATTCTCATTTCATCATGTCGTAACCTTTTAATCCACTGTTTAATATACTTAAAGTTAATAAACTTTTTGAAGAGAATAATATCGATTGGAAATGTTTTTTTAAATTTGTCCTTACTGCACGAAAACATAATTGGGTTATTTATGTTAATATACCCGGCAAGCCTAATGATAAGTCAAGCAATGGGAAGAGGCAGTTTATGATCGGAAGCGTGACAATGAATGAAGTGCACCATCTTGACATTTCTGTCTGAGGATTTGAGGCGCGTTCATGAAGACATTGTATCCGCTGTTGAAATCATGAAACGCCTTGAAGAGATGTTTTCACATCAGAATCCCATGACTAATCAGTTCACCAATCATGACTCGGTCAAGTTGGAAATGGTGGAAGGAACGCCCGTGAGGGAGCACGTTCTCGAGATAATGGCATACCTTAACAAGTTGGAAGTACTTGGTGCGGATTTTGATTGATTTCATATACCATTCCCTACCGAGAAGCTTTGAGTAGTTTCATCTGAACTGTCAGATGAATGAACGGACAAGTTATTTGCCCGAGCTCTTGCAAGCTTTAGTTTCGGTGGAGGTGATAATGGAGCACCAGTCTAGTGCTATGGTGGCTAATGGTTCGTCTACCTTTTTTTGGTCCCAAGGGAGGGAAAAGAGGAAGAGAACCAAAGGCCGGATCCAAGCAAATCCAATTGTTGCGAAAGGCAAATGCAAAGGCAAGCATCGAAGGGGAAGTGTTTTAGTTGCGGTGAGAGAGGACAATGGAGGTCTGCCTGTTCCAAGCCTAAGAGGCTAGGAAAGTTAGGTAATTCACACACCTTAGTCGTCGAAACTTGTGAAGTGGCGTATGCTGTCTATTCGTGGATAGTGGATACGAGAGCTACTGATCACATTTGTTTCATGGGTTTAAGCTAACCCGACGACTTAACGGAAGTAAGATCCCCATCACATCGGGCAATGCTACGAGAGTGGCAGCTGAAGCAGTGGGAGAAGTGCGCCTATCTTGTGAAGATAGAGTTATGGTCTTGAGAGACATTCCTCATGTTCCTAGTTTAGAAAGAACTCAACCTTCAGTTTCTAAACTGTTTGAATAGATACTCAGTTTCTTTTAATGAGGATGTTATTATTGCTTGAAACGATGAGTTTATCCGTTCCGGAACTTTAATGGATGATCTTTATACCATTTTTTGGGCACACCACTCACAAAATTGAATCTAATAACACATCGATTATTTCGAGTAATAAAAGAAAGCGTTCTTCGGAGATGAATGAAACACTTCTATGGCATCTTAGACTAGGTCATATTAATCTAAAGTGGATAGAGAGATTGGTGAAAGACGGATCCTTGGAATCATTCCAAGTCGAACCGTTTCCAACTTGTGAATCCTGTTTAGAGGGTAAAATGACCAAGAGGGCATTTGGAGCCAAGGGGAATAGAACTACAGAAGTGTTAGAACTCGTTCATACCGATATGTGTGGTTCAATGACGATCATAGCAAGAAGAGGTATGAGTAATTTGATGATTACTCAAGATACGGATACATCTACCTTATGATGCATAGGGAAAGAAGTATCAAGTCTCTACGATTTGTTCGTGGAGGCGAATACCTTAGCAATGAATTCTTGAACTACCTATCGGAAGAAGGGATTGTATCCCTATTGACCACATCGGGAACCCCTCAATAGAACGGTGTGGCGGAACGAAGGAGCCAGACTCTTTTAGAAATAGTCAGATCCATGATGAGTTATTCAGATTTACCCAAGTCGTTTTGGGGTAACGCCTTGGAAACAATGACTTATATTCTGAACTTGGTGCCATCCAAATCGGTTCCTAAAACCCCAATGGAATTGTGGACCGGGGCGTAAGCCCAGTCTAAGACACTTGCAGATTTGGGGTTGTCCGGCATACGTGCTAGACAAGGAAGCCGGTAAATTGGATCCATGTTCGGAATTAAGGTTGTTTATAGGATATCCCATGGGAACGAAAGGGTGTATGTTCTATAGTCTCAAGGATTAAAAGACCGTGATTAGTTCGCACTTTAAATTCTTGGAGAAAGACTATATGAACAAAAGAAAGCCCAGAAGTGAGATTACCTTAGACGAGTTAAGAGGGCAAACTCCTATACCAAGTATACAAGATGATATACCACATGTCATACCTTCACAACCGGAACCCCGTCGTAGTGGGAGGATTGCAAGGCAACCCGAGAGATTCATGGGAATTGGAGAATCTTCGGATTTGATTCCCGGCGATGAATCAGACCCATGAACGTACGACGAGGCAATCCAAGACAAAGACGCGGAAGTGTGGCAAACCGCAATGGAAACCGAGGTGGGTTCGATGGATTATAATCAAGTGTGGGAGTTGGTTGATCCACCTAATGGGGTAGAGCCCATTGGATGCAAGTGGGTGTACAAGAGGAAAAGAGGACCGGACGGAAGGGTAGAGACCTTCAAAGCAAGGCTTGTGGCCTGTGGCCTGTAGCTATGCTTAAGTCCATCCGTATTCTCTTGTCGATCGCTGCGCACTTAGATTACGAGATCTGGCAAATGGATGTCAAGACAGCTTTCCTTAACGGAAGTCTTGATGGGATCTATATGCAACAGCCCAAAGGTTTCGTTGAAAAAGGCCAAGAGCACCTCGTATGCAAACTTAAGAGATCCATTTATGGACTTAAGCAAGCGTCGCGTACTTGGAACCAGTGTTTTGATCAAGTTATTAAGTCTTACGGGTTTGTGATCAAAACAAGTTCGAAAGTTGTGGGTGTAAAAGGTGTGACGGAACTGCGGTGGTATTCTTAGTATTATACGTAGACGATATTCTGCTCATTGGAAACAATGTAAAGGTATTGTCAGACGTAAGGGTATGGCTGTCAAATCAGTTTGATATGAAGGACTTAGGGAAAGCCGGTCACATCCTTGGGATCAAGTTCACTCAAGATCACAAGAGGAGGATGTTGGGCTTATCGCAAGTTTCATACAAAGCCACTGTTTTGAAGCATTTCAGCGTGCAAGATTCCAAGAAAGGTTTTGTACCTTTTAGGCACAGAATCCATCTATCTAAAGAAATATGCCCTAAGACCAAGTGGAGATAGATGACATGAAAGACGTTCCGTACGTTTCGGACGTAGAAAGTCTTATGTATGCAATGTTGTGTACGAGACCGGATATCTGCTTTGCCGTGGGCATGATGGCAAGATATCAAAGTAACCCCGGGAAAGCACATTAGATTGCAATTAAATGCGTTCTTTAGTTTATGAAAAGAACTTGGTATGGAATGCTGATTTAACAATCAGACAATCTAATTCCCATGGGATACACGGACTCAAATTTCCAATCAGACATAGACTCCAAAATACCTACCTCGGGTAGTGTGTTTTGCATGGGAGAAGGAGCCATGACATGGAGAAGCGATTTGCAGAAATGCATCGCAGATTCGACCATGGAAGCCGAATAAGTAGTTGCTTGTGAAGTAGCGAAAGAAGCGGTTTGGCTCAAGTACTTCTTAGTGGACTTGGACGTTGTTCCGAATTTGCCCGACAAGATAACTGTCTTTTGTGACAATGCCGGAGCAGTTGCAAATTCAAGGGAACCGAGAGCCCACAAGGCCAGCAAACACATTGAAAGAAAACACCATCTTATGCGAGAAATCGTTAAGAGAGGAGATAAAGAGGTGGCAAAGATAAACGTCGGAGGACAACCTAGTATATCCATTCACAAAGGGTCTGCCTCTGAGTACATTCGAGAGACATGTGGATGGAATGGGAGTCAAGACTATTGCCAATCTGCTTTAAGTATAAGTGGGAGGAATTATTAGGTTAGTGTAGGTTGACATGAGATGTCACGTAGAGCTACTACACTAAGACATGCGTGATGTATACTAAAAGCAGACTTTAAGTATAAGTGGGAGATTGTTGGAGTTATACGTGAAAGTATGCTTTTACTTTGTATAACTCGTGTATCAAACACTCGTTTTATGAGAATAATTCTTTTATCGCATTTGCTTTAGTTATGATTGAATGTTGAATTTCTATTGCAAACCGTTCAATATATAGTACGTGTTACATTGTAGTTAATGTGGTGATACCCGATCACGGAAGACGACATTAACAGTTTACTTGTAACTAAACGTACATTTTCACGACCCAGGTGGAATTGAACAATCCACCGTGAAAGGTCGATGTGTAAGGCTCAGATTGGTCTGTCTTGACCAAGAGATTGCACTAGCACATTTAGTATGTGTTGAAGAGGTCCTACAGCGAGGAGAAATTCTTCTGTTCTGAAAGGTGAAGAATTAGACCTCAGTGGTTGTTGATTTCTTAATCTCCGTCACTTAAATAGGACCGTGTGTGCTTAGTAGTTACTGCTTTGATTCATGTTGGGTGAGAATCATTGTGACTTCGAACTTTGTGTCTTGGGCAGTAATATTAATCATACGACGGTTGCTAAGATTTAATACGGAGAAACGCGTGCGAGTACGGCTCGTGTGATTAGTCCCCTTGGTGGGCTCAGAAGTTTTATTGTACCAAATCTTGCAAGTGAAGAATTAGTTTCTTCGGTACGAATAATAATGTTGAGCTGTCTTTACTCCAAGGTGAAAGATGTTAATTAATTTAGAGCTATTCAGAAGCTTAATTAATTAATGGACTTGATAATCTTAAACGCGGGAGATAATAACCGGGAGCCCATATTATCGTAATATGGATTAAGATGGATAGTGCAATATTAATTTATTAGTGGTAATAATTAATATTAATGGGCTGAATTATATTGGGGCTCAATATTGAAATTCAGAAGTCCATTAGGAGGTCCAATCTTAATTCTCCTTAAGGCCCCTCAAGTAGCCCAATTAAGTAGCCCAATAATGATAAGGTGATTAAAATAAAGAATATATCAATGCTGATTTTTTCATGATAATTTTCGAAAATTAGGAATAAAAAAGAAATAAGATTTTGTTGATTTTCTTGGAAAGATATTATGCAAGATATGTATTCTAGGAATACAAGAATATCTCATATATTCAAGAAGATCCAAATCTTAGATTTTATCCTTGAAGTTTTCGAAAATTATAAGCTTGAAAATAAGAGTGAGATTTTTGTGGAATATTTTATTATGGAGAAAAGAATATATGAGATATATTCAAGATTTCTTAGAGACTAAGAAAAGATTTTTTCCAAGCCCATATCTCCTCAAATTTTCGGCCCTACCCTCTATAAATAGGGGATGATTATTTCATCCCCAAGTACATAATTCCATGTGTTGGAAAAATCAAGAAGCATAGATATTTTTCTTTTTCCTTAGTTTATTAAATTGCTTGAAAGCGTCTCCCACCGGCGATCAAGTAAGGCGAAAGGGAAATACTTGAGAAGGTTTTTGGGTTGATAAAGCGTGTACGAGAGTCCCGTTTTATTCAAAGGCCAAGTTCTACAAGAGGTACGTTAATCACATATTTACTTGTTTATTCCGCCATAGTTAATATGTGAAATTAATTTAACATGCATGATGATAATTAGTTGTTGGAATTATTATTTGAATTAATTAGGATTAATTCATGCTAGTAATAATTGTATTTAAATTCGTATTTAAAGTTCATCCCGAATAGATTCCGGGCACCTCTATTTTCCCAACAGATAGGTCTATCACTAGACCTCAAGGAGTGGTGGAGGATGTTCTAGTGACGGTGGAGAATCACATTTTTTCCGCCGACTTTGTGGTACTCGATATAGAGAAGGATGAGCATGTACTGCTGATTTTAGGGAGGCCATTTCTAGCCACAGCTGGGATGGTACTCGATGTAGCAAATAGGAAGATTACGGTCAAAGTTGATGATCAAGAAGTAAAGATAGCTATCTATGAAGCTATGAAATACCCCATGGGAGATGAGAGCTGTCACTTCATTGACATCATGGACACTTGTGTTGAAGACACACTTCTAGACACTTGCTCTTTCTATGTTCATCAGTTTGATTATCCTATCCTTGACGATCTATCTTATGATTCTTATGATCTTGATTATTTTGACAGCTTGAAAGATAATGAAGATGTCAAGTTCTTGGAGATGAAGAAAGTAGAGGATGAGGACGACTTGGAAGCTGAGGAGTCGACATTCGAGAAGATGTTTGACAAGGCGCCACCATTGGAGGCGAAAAAGGAGCTGAAACCACCCCCGGATCACCTCAAATACGCCTACTTGGATAAGACCGATAGGTATCCGATAATTGTATCTGCCCTTTTATCTGATGATCAGCTTGAGAGACTTTTAGTAGTGCTTCGTAAGCACAAATCTGCTATAGGATGGTCGATCGCGGATATTAAGGGAATTAGTCCTTCCATTTGCATGCATAGGATTAGATTAGAAGAGGGTAGAAAAGCTGTAGTGCAAAACCAACGTAGCGTTAATTCGGTAATTCAAGAGGTGATACATAAGGAGGTTTTAAAGCTGTTAGATAGTAACACGATCTTTGCGATTTCTGATAGTCCATGGGTGAGTTCGTTACACGTAGTTGCTAAGAAGGGGGGTACCACAGTGATTAAGACTGAGTCTAATGAATTGGTAGCCACTAGATTAGTGACGGGATGACGTGTGTGTGTTGATTATAGGGAGTTGAACAAGGCAACGTGTAAGGATCACTTTCCTCTACCGTTCCTTGATCAGATGATTGATAGATTAGGTGGTTTTGAGTATTATTGTTTTTAGATGGGTATTCGGGGTATAATCAGATCATGATAGCCCCCGAGGATCAAGAGAAAACCACTTTCACCTGCTACTATGGGACTTTTGCTTTTAGGAGAATGCTGTTTGGGTTGTGTAATGCACCCACCACCTTTCAAAGGTGTATGATGGCTATCTTTCATGGGTTGATTGAAAAGATTATGGAGGTTTTCATGGACGACTTCTCCGTCTATGGGGAGTCGTTTGATAAATGTCTAATCAATCTTGAAGTTGTGTTGAGCAGGTGTGAAGAGATGGACTTGGTGCTTAATTGGGAGAAGTATCACTTCATGGTGAGAGAGGGTATTGTTCTTGGACATCATGTGTCCTCGAAAGGTATCCAAGTTGACAAGGCGAAAGTGATTGCGATTGAGAAGCTTCCACCACCTTCAACCGAGAAGGGGATTCAGTCATTTCTAGGACATGTGGGATTCTATAGACGTTTCATAAAAGACTTTTCACAAATTGCTAAACCCCTTTCGCGGCTTCTTGAAAAAGAAGTCGTCTTTGAGTTTACTAATGAGTGTTTAGTGGCTTTTAACAGGTTGAAAGAAGCATTGGTGAATGCCCCGATACTTGTGACCCCGGATTGGTCTAGCCCGTTTGTGCTTATGTGTGATGCTAGTGACTTTGCGATGGGGGTTGCTTTGGGGCAGATTCGAGAGAAGCGTTTTCACGCGATATACTATGCCTCGAAGATGCTGAATTTTGCTCAAGTGAATTACACTACAACCGAAAAAGAGCTGTTAGCGGTCGTATATGCCTTTGATAAATTTCGGCCCTACCTAGTAGGGATGAAAATAATAGTATATACGGACCACGCATCGATTCGGTACCTTATGAGCAAGAAGGATGCAAAGCCCTGTCTCATTCGTTGGATCCTATTACTCCAGGAATTTGATGTCGAGATTCGAGATAAGAAGGGGTGTGAGAATGTGATAGCCGATCACCTTTCGAGGTTGGAGCTTACAAAGGAAAACACAGTGAAAGATCAAGAGGTGAACGATGAATTTTCGGATGAGAAGCTGTTTGGTTTAGGAGATATTCCAGTATATCGAGTCGAAGGGAAAGCACCATGGTTTGCTGATTATGTTAATTATTTAGCAAGTGGAGAGTTACCGGCGGAGATGGACTCGGTGCACCGGAAGGCATTTTTGAAGAAAGTTCGGGAATTTATTTGGGATGATCCATACTTGTTCAAAAGAGGGATTGATCATGTGTTGAGAAGGTGTGTGCCTGAGGAGGAGTGGAGTGATATCATAAGGCATTGTCATGCCTTGCCATGTGGAGGACATTTGGGTGGAGAGAAGACCGGAAGGAAGGTGCTTCAATCTGGTTTTTATTGGCCAACTCTCTTGAAAGATTGCATGGAATGGGTTAAGAGGTGTGATAAGTGCCAACGATTTGGCTCTATTACTCAGAGGGATGAGATGCCGCTGCACGTATTCATGGAAGTCGAGGTATTTGATGTATGGGGGATTGATTTCATGGGTCCATTTCCTCCCAGCAATGGATTTTTGTACATTCTCGTGTGCGTCGATTACGTTTCGAAGTGGATTAAAGCTGTCCCGACAAGAGTGAATGACTCCCGAGTGGTGATTGAGTTCTTTAGAAAGAACATTTTTGCGAGATATGGAGTCCCAAGAGCTTTGATTAGTGATGGAGGAAGT
This sequence comes from Ballota nigra, assembly GCA_947034835.1. Taxonomy (NCBI): domain Eukaryota; kingdom Viridiplantae; phylum Streptophyta; class Magnoliopsida; order Lamiales; family Lamiaceae; genus Ballota; species Ballota nigra. The sequence goes on along the minus strand of OX344721.1, from coordinate 63,268,259 downwards.
CGCTTTGTGAACAAGTGGATGGAGAAGTTGTTGTCAAAATATGAGGTAAGTCATCGAGTCTCTACTGCTTATCATCCTCAATCTAACGGTCTTGCAGAGGTATCAAATCGTCAAATCAAGGAGATCCTTGAAAAGACGGTGAGCATTAGTAGGAAGGATTGGGCGATGAAGCTTGATGATGCACTTTGGGCGTATAGGACAGCCTTCAAAACTCCTCTTGGTATGTCTCCTTACCAATTAGTTTTTGGAAAGGCATGTCACTTGCCCGTGGAGTTGGAGCACAAGGCATATTGGGCAATCAAAAAGCTAAATTTTGATAGTGTCTTGGTGGGTGAGAAGAGATTACTTCAACTGCATGAGTTGGAGGAGTTTCGAGATAGTGCCTATGAGAATGCCCAAATTTTCAAGGAGATGACTAAGAAATGGCATGATGCTCGATTGAGGAAAAAGGAGTTCCAAGTGGGTGATCAAGTCCTCGTATTCAATTCGAGGATGAAGTTGTTTGGTGGAAAGCTCAAGTCCAAGTGGAATGGGCCGTATGTTGTGAGGGAAGTTCATAAGAGTGGATTCCTTGAAGTCGAGCAGGAGGATGGTGTTGGTCCCAAAAAGGTTATCCAGCGGAAAGTGTTTTGAGTTTATTTTTAATGAAAACCCAATTTATAAATTAAGTACTAAAATTGAAATGCAGAAATCTAAATTGCAGAAAAGTAAATAACACCGGAATTTATAGTGGTTCGGATATAACGATCCTACGTCCACTCTCCCTTTCTCCAAAGGGGACTTTCTCTCTCTCCAACCAACTAACTCACGAACCACTGGAATTGCGAAGTACCAGCTCCTTCGTACAACAACTTACAACAACCTTTCAAGGTGAACTGGTTAATTATAAGATCCAACTGAAACTCCTAAAGAGTGTATAAACATTAATGAACAAGGTGAGTGTTTGGAAGAGTTCGTGTGTGCTTTGTGTGCTCTCGCGCGACTCTTATCTCTTGAACTCATCACAACACTCCTATATATAGTTGTAGGAATTAACTAGCCGTTGGAGAGCTAGCAATTCAAACAACCATAATTGGAGGAATATAATCAATCAAAGATTGATTATATGATTAATTAGTTGACTTTCAATCAAGCAATCAATCAATCAGATCCTCCATCAGTTGACTATCCAGATTGCCTTCTTATCCATCATGATCTCCAAAATCTCCTAGTCTCCAGATTACACGCAACCTCCATGTGGGTGAACTAATCTGTCTCCCTCATCTGGTCAGCACTCGTCTGGTCTGGTGTCTCATTTGGTCTGGTCTGGTCTGGTCAGGTAACACTTCTGCTCTGAACCTCATCTGGTAGAGGTCTTCTGGTCAGACTCATCTGGCAGACTCCTCTGGCAGACTCCTCTGGTCAGACTCCTCATCTGCTCTAGTGACTCTTCTGCTCTGGTCTGGACACCCCATCTGGTCACCTCCTCTGGTCACCTCCTCTGGTCACCTCATCTGGTCACCTCCTCTGGTCACCTCCTCTGGTCTGCACAGATTTCTTCCCCCTTAACCAAAGACCTATTCTAGACCAAGACTAATCTGTAGCTGACTAACAGGTTCAGCTAGTCCTATTACAAGTTCTTGTTTTAACATCTTCAAAACATCTAATCTATATCCTAACAGATGGATATAGATTCATGGTGAACGGGCATCGAGTAAAGAAATTCTTCAACTTCTCTTATGAGAATAAGGGAGGTATTTTAGATTCTCAAGTTCTGTGAGCTCCTTTGAGCTCGGTCCGACATTAGGACCTTAAAACTAGCGCTAAATGGGAGGCAACCCATTTTTATTTGCTTTTACGTGTTTTGTTCATTTTGTTGTTTTGTGAATCGTATATGTTAACCTCGTTTGTTGAGATTTTTGGTGGAGGCTTGATTCGTGGTGCTTAATTCGAGTAAGTGAGCTTAAGGTGAAGCAATTCATGACGATGATGAGACATTGTTGGAGTTTGAGGTAACCCGAACCCCAAACATAGACCTTTTCGTAAAGTCGAAGTTTGAGGGGTGATGTTTTTTTATTCGTTCATTACTCTGCATTGATAGTGATTTCAGTTCATGAGAATTTAGTGCACGACTCGTTCATACTCATTCTTTTTCAAACTTTATTATTGCATAGCAAGAACAAAGTTTGGGGGTGTGTGTATTCGTACTTCGAGTTCGTACACAAAATTCTAATGAAAATTTGGTAAAAAATTGGTCAAATTTTTCGAAAATATTGATGCATGAGGTTAGTTAGATAGAATTGAGTATGAGTGCATAAGTTCAACATGAATTGGCTTGGTGAATTGCACGTTTGGAAGAGACCTCAACTCCCCAGTCGAATGAGCGACCTGGCTTAAATCGAGGAGTTCTCAGGTTAGTTCAAGTTTAGATGAGTTTGATGATTGTTTCGAGCTTGGTTCGTATGAATATTTCGATTTTTTATCGTGTTTCAAGTTTGTAAGAGGGTGGAACTGCTCGAGTGAAGCCACTCGAGCGCCTCCGCTCGAGTATGTGGGGCTTGAATGCCCAAATTGTCCAGAAAGTTTCTCGCGCTCGAGCAGCTCGAGCGCATGCGATCTACCTATGAAGCTCGAGCGCCCCCGCTCGAGCGGGAGCAACTCGAGCGCAACTCGGATTTTACCCTAGGTTTCGTCACTCTATAAATACCCTCCCCACACTTTTACACACACTTACACACACGAGTGGGTGCGATTTTGGGCGGATTTGGGTGATTTTGAACGTTTTTCATGATTTGATCACGATTTGTTCATTTTTCTTCACAAATCTTCTTCAATCCTCCAACAAGGTATGTAATCTCTCACTCTTTTCATTCAATTCGTAGTTTAGGCATGAATTGAGCATGAGAACTAGGGTTCATGAGATATTTCGAAAATTTTGGGGATTTTTGCATAGCTTGTTGATTCTTGATTCCTTGTGGATGAATAATGATTATATGCTATGGGTTTGCTTGTTTTGCTTTCAATTTTGAAATTGCATAAGTAGAATGGGTAAATTTCTAGAGTGAGAAAGTAGGAATTTGAGAAAATGAAATGGGTATTGCTTGTTGAGTAGAAGTTCTTGTGGATTGAGAGTGTATTGAGAATGAATGAGTATGAATTGAGTCTTGAGCATGTAAATTACATGATTCTTGTGATTTTACTTCATGATAGACTTAGTTGTGGGCATTATTGATTTGAGATAGTTGAATTGTTTGAATACAACTTGAAAACTTTGACATGAAAGTTAAAGGTTTGCGCTTGATGAACTTGATTTGTGATTGAATGTTGAATGAATCTGTTGGGATATGTTTTAGTTTTGATGATTTTCCAAAACAACTTGTAATAGGTTTGAAAGCAGTCAGGATAGTATCTTTAGTTTCAGGTCAGGCTAGGTTATTTCTCAGTAGAATAGACTGTCAGTTGAGAAGAACTCAGTTGAGGGGGAACTCAGCAACACAGCCTGAAAAAATCAAGATGACATCACAAGAAGAACTGACTGAAGCCACGGCGGAGACCTGAACCTGAAGAGAAGCCTGAAGGATGTCCCACTGAGTGTAAACCTGGCTGATCTAAGCTAAGTCAGGTGGACCACTCAGTGAAGAGCATGATCAGGAGGATCAGTGCTGCACCAAGTAGGCCCTGAAGGAGTCAGACTACTATGGTCAGGGAAGTTTGTCATTCAGCCTTATGACAAACTTCTTGGAGAGATCTTCAAACAGTCCCTGAAGGACAACTACACTGAAGACGTTCAGTCCACTGAAGATCATCAAGTCAGTGAAGGATGAAGCTACCTAAAGTCAGTGGGTCTTGGTCAACCCACTGAGTCAAAGATCCGTTGGATCAAGTCCATGTGGACCAATCAGCACAAGGCAACAAATCTGACACTGATAAGGCCGCATTCCAAGAAAAGTGGTTGAAACCATTGAATACTGGATTCAAATGTAATTCACTCCAACGGTTACATTTGAATCCACATTATAAATACAAGCTCATAGCTTCGGTTTAAGTGTGTGTGAAGTAAGAAAAATCAACACCTACAAGCTATGAAGGTGTTAGTGTTTAGTGCATTTCAAAATGAGCTATAAGGAGGCACTTCTTACACCTAGAACACTGACCATTAGGGTCTTCACAGATATATAATGAGTGTTCAGCTTGTAACTCATAGATTAGAGAGGTTTTCCTAATCTTAGCTTAAGGCTAACACATTGTAAAGGAAACCCTCACCTAGTTGGAGAAAACCCAACCGAAACCAAAACCCTCTTGTTAGGTTTATTGGTAGTAAGATTTTTTGTGAGTAAGGAGAGGCAGCCCAGGGAGTGGCGTGAGTCCAGTGTATCTGTGCACCTTGGTACGTTAAAAACAAGAATCCCATGTAGTGGATTTCCTGTTAAATCAGGTCGTGGATGTAAGAGCTTGAGTCTCTGAACCACGTTAAACTGAGTCTTACTGACCAGTTCAGGCAACGCACTCGAGAGTTCAGCATCTCGAGTCACTGTGTTACTTAGAGTATGAGTCTCCAAGTCTTCACACTGACTTGGTAGCTCAGCCTCTGAGTAATGCAGTAACTTGAAGTGTAAACTCTCGAGTCGCTGCCTTGTTAAGAGACTAAGCCCTCAAGTCATCACACTGACTTGATGTCTCTGACTCTTAGCAATGCAGTGACTTGAGTATTATTCACTCTTGCTGAACTCCCTGAGAAAAAGGTTTTAAAAAAAATTGCTCCTGAATTCCCATTTTAGCCCTTCGAAAACGGGACCAACAGAATCTGAGTTGAAAGTTACTTGATTTGATTGGTTTTGTAATGAATGTTCATGAATTGTTTTGACATGAATTGTTGTGATATGCAAAGGTATTATGGCTCCTAAGAAGAATGAGGACAAAATCTTGTCAATTGCTGAATTGGAAGAGGTCACCAACGAGCTCAGACGTAAGGGTCTGCTGCCCTCAAGGTGGGACAACTTGGACTTCGATAGGAGTTGGCGATATGTGGCCTACCGGTGGAGTTTGGTGACCGGGAAAGTGGAAAAGACAAGAAGGCCGAGTGTAAGCTTCATGCAAGACATCGGGATCGAGAGTGAAATCAGAAGGATTTTCACGAGAAATGGAATGGCAGATTTCTTCGAGATATTGCTGACTATGGAGACAAAGGCAGATTTAGTGGAGCAGTTCCTTGCAACAGTAGACAAGAAGGATGAAAACTCGTTCAGATTCAAGTTGAGGAACGGGTGGCAGGACTGCGAAGTTGGTGATGTCAACCTTGCACTCAGACTCCCAGCTTTGTCCAGACCCAACCGAGTGCCCAAGTCGTACAATGCAAATGATTTCTGGAAGGACATCACGGGCGGGATGGCCGGAGAGTACAAGGGGCAGAACGCACGAGCTTCGACGATTAGGAATCCAGTGATTCGTTACTTGGAGAGGATTCTAGGGAATACCTGTTGGTGATCAAATTTAATCGTGAGGATTAATGCATGACTTGAAGCGAACTACACTAGTTTTTACTAGTAGCTTCCCCGCAAGAGTACGAGTTCACTGTAGTAGTGGCAAGTATAGGGACCAAGTATTATCGAACCCAAGGGATGATGTATATGCAAATAGATCCCTGAAAATCTACACATCGTAGTTAATATGAGTGTGTTGTTTTTGGATTTTTGGAAAGATGAATTAAACTAAACTAAATTATCCTACGAATGCAAAAGGAAAAGTAAACAAAATATCAAAAGGTGTGTTTTCAAATATGAGATGGTGATGCTCAGGATAGGAATCCCTACGTATACTAACGGAACAGGTACATAATCAGAATAACTGTGACACACAAGAAATAACCTAAGTCTAAGAATGCAAGGTGAAAGCTCAAGATTCTAAACCCTAATACTTTACCCTAACACTCGACTTCACAAATCCACTAACAAGTTAATAGATTGTGCTTAATTAATGAGACCCTAATTTAACTAAGGTGATGCGGTCGTCCTCCTTCGCTAAACCGGTAGATGAATTAACCTTTCCTAAACCCTCTCGTTAAGACTACTAATCGTTATTGAGTGATGCGGTCGTCCTCTCTCTAACACTTTCATACGAAATTCAAAGGTAAAGTTAAGATTAATTATAAGAATTCATTAATTAAGAGAATTAAAACCTAACGTCACAAGTTACTCTAATTACATACCCCCAACCTACTTCTACGAGTTCATCCTACCCTAAGCATGCAAGGGTTTTAGCCGGACATGGCTTTAACAAACATAATAGCAATAGAAGAAACAACGAACATCAACATAATGAATTGAACGAAGAAAATCAGAAACATGAACTAGGGTTTAAAGAAATAAATACTAAGAACTGAATTTGAATTGATAAAAACAAAGTTTAGAACGTTTAGAGTAATCAAGCTAAGGAAAAGAAACTGAGAAACGAAATTAAACTAAGAATTCGTACGAAAAACCTCAACAACGTAAAAGTAAAGCTTGCTCGTTCTTCTCCTCTTCCTCTCTCTAAAAACTAAGTCTAAAAGTGATTTCTAAAGTTCGGGATCCTTCAAAACGTGTTTGGAAGAGGTATATATAGGCAACGGGCCGATTCGTGAACTCGTGGGCCGAAAAACGTAAATTGGAGAAAAGGCCTTGGAAGCGCTCGAGCAGACCCGCTCGAGCGGATCTTGTGCTCGAGTGGGGCGCTCGAGCTACCTTGGTCGTGCAGTTCTGGTGCTCGAGCGGGGCGCTCGAGCTACCTCCCTCGAGCGGCCCAAACGTTCTGTATGTTTTTAGGCGCTCGATCCCTTCACTCGAGCGGGGCGCTCGAGTGATGATGCTCGAATGGATCTTCCTTCCTTTGCAACTAACACTTTTCTTCTCACGTACTAATACCAATCGTATTTCTTCGATATCTTCTCATCCGGGAGTCCGTTTGAGTCGATTCAAAGTCCTACGAACTCCTCTTTTCGCCCTCTATTCACCTATCAGTATCAAAGAGTCAAATTCATCAATGTATAGAAATAGTACTCATTTGGCTCTAAAAACTCAATAAATTCGACCAAAACTAGGGCGTTTTTAGCTACGAATCATGACAATTTCACGGCTAATCAACCCCCCCAAACTTACCATATTGCTTGTCCCCAAGCAATGAAATAATAAGTCAAGTGAAATTGTTAGAGATGAGTCAAGGAATCCAATCATGCAAGTACATAAATTCGAGCTTCACAGATGCATCACAAGTATACTCACTCACCTTCCTTCATCATATTCATGCAACAACAGCAAGAAACACCAAAATCCAACATGGATGTGCACTCAACGATGTGTTTCACTCCCTCACAAGTGTATAACAATGATCAAGGGACTCACTCAAACAATCAATCACACAAATTGGCAGCCATAGGCTTGTAAGTGCTCTTAACTTCGACCGTACTCTAGAAATCAATGCCGAATCAAAAAGGGCTTTTCTCAAGGTTGTAATGTAGGCTCTTTGGACAGGTAGGATAACAATATAAGGTAAAGTGACTAAAGTGAATGGAGAATAGAAAATCAAACTTTAGCACTTCGAGTTTAGGAACAGAATACTTCAAACATTTTCAATCAACACTCTTTCAATTCCACTACTCTCAACACTTCAATCTTTTTTCTTTCTCATTTTTTTTTTCAATCACTTCACTTTTTTTTTTCTTTTTTCTTTTTCGCACAAATACATGAGCTCATTTTTTCCTTTTGCTCATTCTCAAATTTTTTCTTTTTCCCATAACTCAAAACTTCATTACACCTTCTTCTCATATTCACTCAATAAACAACCTTTCCCTTTCTCAACTCAATTCACTCCCTTCACATTCACACTTTCCTATTCTCCACTCAAATTGGGACAAAAAGGCTTAGGAATTAGAATAGTGTTCATATGTGCTAGAAAATAAAATAGGCTTTCGACTCAAAGGGGCTAACAAGGGATTCAATGTCATTGGTAAGGAAAATTTTGGCTAAGTGACTCAATTAAATCAACGATGGCCTAAGATCACATTCGGCATATCAAACTAGACACAATCAAGAAGCAAGAGCACACACAAGTTCTAGCATCCTCTAAGGTGACGATTCACTCACAAACGAAGGGATTAATTCATGCATCAAAATCTCATAAGGCTCAAAAGCTCACGGTTTTCACATCCATGCTAGTCTAGTGCATTCTCACTCTCATCACACAAGTACTCAAAAGAAAAATTCACAAGCATACAAGTTCTCTCCCTAATCAGCTCAAACTCAAACACTCACACAAAAGAATTTCTAACTCACCCTTACAACTCACTCTACTCATCAAATCATACTCAAAGATAGCAATCGACAAGCATAAGATGATTGATAGGCATGAAATATGCAATAGCGAGTCAAATCAAAATCACCTCAAGGAGTATCTCAACAATCTAATAACCAATCAAACTCAACTCAAAGATAAGGGCGTGCATGCATGTGCAATGTAACAAGAAACATAAAAAAACTCCACCCCCCCAAACTTCGACCTTGCTAGAGGTCTAAGTTTGGGGTTGTGGGTTACCTCAACCAAATAATTCTGTTTCTCTCAATAGCTTTGCACACTCCCTTGTCTCAAGTTGGTTCCTTCAATCTGAATAACTCCATGATACCTTTACTCCTTTAGAGACAAGCCTACAAGCAACTCACTCAAATATGAGGTTAAACATACGACTCAAAATAACTCCCTAATAACTAAAAAAATACTCAAAGCAAATAAATAAAAAATAATGGGTTGCCTCCCATTCAGTGCTATTTTTAAGGTCCTCATGCCGGACCAAGCTCAAAGGAGCTTATGGGACATCATACTCAAATTTACCTCTCTTACTCTCATAAGAGTGGTGTTTGCATTTCTTTCCTTGATGCCCCTCCATCATGAGTTCCTTTCCTCTTTTCTCATTCCCAAGTGTTATGGGTCTCAACTCCTTCTTTCCTTTATCTGGAGGAGTCTTACTAAACAATTTCTTGAATTTTGACTTCTTCTTCTTAATTCCTCCTTTTCCCTCTAGCTGGACCACGTCCACACTTTTCACCTCTTTATCCTTCAACTTTTTCACTTTGTCCCTATCAACATAATCAAGATCATAACGCTCATGGGTTAAATAATTAAGTGAAGGATTATAAAATTCATGAATATGAGAAGGTTTAGGGATAGAAGGTGTGTCTTCAACACGAGGATCAATTGCATCCATACAATACAAGCTCTCATCCTCCCTCGGGTGCTTCATGGCTTCATATAGGGAGATCTTCACTTCTTGATCATCAACCTTCAATGTAATCTTCCCATTTGCCACGTCTAGCACCATCCCTGCCGTAGCTAAGAACGGTCTTCCCAAAATCAGGGGCACGTGCTCATCTTCCTTCATCTCTAGCACTACAAAGTCGGCTGGAAAAATGTGATCTCCAACTCTCACTAGGACGTCTTCAACCACACCTTGAGGTCGAGTAATAGACCGATCGGCAAGTTGAAGCGTCATCATTGTGGGTTGAAGTTCTCCACCTTCCAACTTCTTGAAAAGTGACAAGGGCATGAGATTGATGCTCGCCCCGAGGTCGCACAACGTTCCCTTCTTGATCCCGTTCCCAATGTCACATAGAATCGTGAAGCTCCCGGGATCCTTCAGCTTCGGAGGAAGCGCCTTGTGCACTAATGCACTCACCTCGTGGTTCAGCTGTACCAACTTCGGCTCATCCACTCGCCGTCTTTTCGCAATCAAGTCCTTCAGAAACTTTGCATAATGCGGCATCTGTTCCAAAGCATCATAAAAAGGAATGTTAATGTGAAGTTGTTTAAAAACATCAAGAAATTTTACAAATTTTTCATCAAGCTTCTTTTTCATGAAGCGCTGTGGATACGGGACGGGTATCACAGATTTGGGTACCCCCCATTCATCTCTTTCTGTTTCTTTCACTTTATCCCTTGCTTCCTTTGCCTTCTTCCACTTAGGAACTCTCTCACCCTCCTCACTTTCCTTGCCCTTCTGGGACTCATCCATATCTTTATGCTTCTCAATCCCTTCACTTTCAATCCCCTTCTCAACTTGTGGCGTCTATGAATCAGCAAGCATCTGAGGACCTTCATAATTGGTTCCACTTCTAAGCTGGATCGCCTTGCAATGCTCTTTCTGGTTCCCCTCCGGCATTCTATTCACTGACTTTGCAATCTGGCTCATCTGGAACTCTAGAGAAGTGAACCTTCGATTGTTCTCTTGTTGAGTTCTAGTCCACTCAACATTCATCTTCTGGAGCTCTTGATCACGTTGATCACCCTTCTTATGCAACTCCTTCACATCGTACTCCAAGAATGACAACCGCTTGCTTCCTTCCTCCACCTTCTGAAGGATCGCTCTCAACATCTCCTCGGTTGATGCACCGCCTTCTCCACCAGGAGGTTTTGACCCCGGCTCAACACCTGCAGGAACAGTAATACCAGCTTTTGGGTTAGCATAAGAAAAATTCTCATTTTTCCTCCATGTGTTTTGAGGAGGCTGCTGGCTTCCTTGAACTCCTTGTGTGTTCCTCCATTGATTTTGAGGTGGCTGTAGGCCTGGAGGTACAAATGGTTGACCATAAGAAGGCCTTCCATACTGATTTCCACCTTGGTAGCCATTCTGATTGTAATACGGACCTCCCATGTAATTGGCTACCTCTTGCTGTCCACTTGGTGTTCTACTCTCTCATTCTCTACTGCTTGCTCTCCAACCAAACTCTTCCCCAACTCGAGGTTGTTTATCTTCTCCATCATGGCCATCAATAGCCTTCTCGTTCCTTCTCCCTCTTCAACCTGATGCACTCTTTGAAAATCTGCATCCACACCCCAAGCACCGGCATTCGTGAAAATGTTGTCCACGATCTCCCTACACCTCTCTATGCCTTGATTCAGGAATGCTCCGCCCGCACAGACGTCTAAATGGTCTTGCCCCGCCTTGTTGGCACCACTATAGAAGAATGCCATAATGTCTCCCTCATTGTACCCGTGCTGCGGGCACTCAATCAGCATGTTTGAGTATCTCTCCCACGCTTGGTGTAAATCCTCTCCAGACTTCTGGCGAAAGGACGAGATCTCAATTCTAGCCTTGATCGTCCTAGATGGAGGGTAGAATCGCTCGAGGAACAGACGCTCAAGCTCGGCCCAAGTGGTAATACCTCCCCGTGGGAGCGTATTATCGTACCACTCTTTAGCTATTCCCGTCAGTGAGAATGGGAACAGCCTAAGCCTCTTGGCATCTTCAGATATGCCATTGTAATTAAATGTTGAGGCTATCATGAGAAAGCTCCTCAGATGTGTATGAGGATTCTCCTTCCCGATCACCCCCTTGAACTGATTCTCGGTAAGCAACTTTAGAATCCCCGGGGATATCGAGAAGTTGTTCGCCTCAATAGGAGGCAAAACCACTCCATCATAGTACCGTTGTGGCTGCGCTGCAAACCTCCCTCGAATAACCATATTGTGATCTACGTTCTGAGGAACGTGTTGAGGATTAGCAGCAGGTACTGGTACTTGTTGGGATGGTGGTGGGTAAACAGGTGGTTGATTATAGACTGGGGGTGGAGGATACGGGTATGGTGGGTAAGGATAAGGTGGGTATGGGTAATATTGGTATACTGGGTTGTTGAAAGGGTTATTTGGGTTTTGTGGGTAAGCAGGGTTTTGGTTATGGTTTTGGGGTTGTGTTTGTGCAGAGTTGATTGTGTCTTGTGGGTTCGGGTGTGGGCTCTCAGTTCCCCCTATGGGTATCTGCTGATTACTACTGTTTCCATTGGCACCCTCTGCCCGTTCCACAAGAGCAGTATACTCTGCAACTATTTTGTCTAACTCCCCAAGTTCATCAGAAATCTTGTCTTTGTTTCCCGCGGCAGTAGTCATTCTTCTCAAGAAGGCTCGGTTCCTTCTAGCTATTGTCTCAGGATCTGCAGGTAACCTCTCTTCGCTCGTATTGCCTTGTGAGCGTGTTTTCATAAACCTGAAACACTAGCAGAAGGATCAAAACGCAACTGCCGAATAAATAAGAATAAAAATAAAAATAAACAGAAAATAAATCACCCACTACTAACTACTAAGCTATCGACAAGTCCTATTCAAAAAACATATAACGCCATCCCCGGCAACGGCGCCATTGACTTGAAGCGAACTACACTAGCTTTTACTAGTAGCTTCCCCGCAAGAGTACGGGTTCACTGTAGTAGTGGCAAGTATAGGGACCAAGTATTATCGAACCCAAGGGATGATGTGTATGCAAATAGATCCCTGAAGATCTACGCGTCGTAGTTAATATGAGTGTGTTGTTTTTGGATTTTTGGAAAGATTAATTAAACTAAACTAAATTATCCTACGAATGCAAAAGGAAAAGTAAACAAAATATCAAAAGGTGTGTTTTCAAATATGAGATGGTGATGCTCAGGATAGGAATCCCTACGTATACTAACGGAACAGGTACATAATCAGAATAATTGTGACACACAAGAAATAACCTAAGTCTAAGAATGCAAGGTGAAAGCTCAAGATTCTAAACCCTAATACTTTACCCTAACACTCGACTTCACAAATCCACTAACAAGTTAATAGATTGTGCTTAATTAATGAGACCCTAATTTAACTAAGGTGATGCGGTCGTCCTCCTTCGCTAAACCGGTAGATGAATTAACCTTTCCTAAACCCTCTCGTTAAGACTACTAATCGTTATTGAGTGATGCGGTCGTCCTCTCTCTAACACTTTCATACGAAATTCAAAGGTAAAGTTAAGATTAATTATAAGAATTCATTAATTAAGAGAATTAAAACCTAACGTCACAAGTTACTCTAATTACATACCCCCAACCTACTTCTACGAGTTCATCCTACCCTAAGCATGCAAGGGTTTTAGCCGGACATGGCTTTAACAAACATAATAGCAATAGAAGAAACAACGAACATCAACATAATGAATTGAACGAAGAAAATCAGAAACATGAACTAGGGTTTAAAGAAATAAATACTAAGAACTGAATTTGAATTGATAAAAACAAAGTTTAGAACGTTTAGAGTAATCAAGCTAAGGAAAAGAAACTGAGAAACGAAATTAAACTAAGAATTCGTACGAAAAACCTCAACAACGTAAAAGTAAAGCTTGCTCGTTCTTCTCCTCTTCCTCTCTCTAAAAACTAAGTCTAAAAGTGATTTCTAAAGTTCGGGATCCTTCAAAACGTGTTTGGAAGAGGTATATATAGGCAACGGGCCGATTCGTGAACTCGTGGGCCGAAAAACGTAAATTGGAGAAAAGGCCTTGGAAGCGCTCGAGCAGATCCGCTCGAGCGGGTCGCTCGAGTTGTTGTGGTCGAGCGGATCTTGTGCTCGAGCGGGGCGCTCGAGCTACCTTGGTCGTGCAGTTCTGGTGCTCGAGCGGGGCGCTCGAGCTACCTCCCTCGAGCAGCCCAAACGTTCTGTATGTTTTTAGGCGCTCGATCCCTTCACTCGAGCGGGGCGCTCGAGTGACGATGCTCGAATGGATCTTCCTTCCTTTGCAACTAACACTTTTCTTCTCACGTACTAATACCAATCGTATTTCTTCGATATCTTCTCATCCGGGAGTCCGTTTGAGTCGATTCAAAGTCCTACGAACTCCTCTTTTCGCCCTCTATTCACCTATGAGTATCAAAGAGTCAAATTCATCAATGTATAGAAATAGTACTCATTTGGCTCTAAAAACTCAATAAATTCGACCAAAACTAGGGCGTTTTTAGCTACGAATCATGACAATTTCACGCCTAATCAATGCACTACCCAAACATGGGCAACATACGCCTCAACATTAATATCAACGACTAAAGCATGATAGTTACCTTTCTTTCCCGTCTTCTTAAGCTTAGAACAGGCAGACCTCCAATGTCCCTTCTCGCCGCAATTGAAGCACTTACCCTTGGTAGACTTCTTTCCACCTCCTTCGCCCTTGGCCTTGGCTACCCCTTTTGCAACAGTTGGGTTTTCTTGGGTCTGACTCTTGGTTCTCTTCCTCTTCTTCACTCCCTTGAGATCGAAAGAGGTAGACAGACCATTTGCCACCATAGCAACAGACTGATGCCCCATGATAGCCTCCGCTGACACTAGAGTTTGCAAGAGCTCGGGAAACTTACTCGCCTGTTCATTCATTTAATAATTCAACGGAAACTGCTCAAAGCTCTTCAGCGGAGAATGAAGAATGAAATCAACCTTAGTAGGGAGATCAAACTCGGTACCGAGTACCTCCAACTTGTTGAGGTGAGCCATCATCTCGAGAACGTGATCCCTCACAGGCATTCCCTCCACCATTTTCTGCGAAAATATCTTTCGCATGGTGATTTACCTAGCGGTATGGTTCTGATGTTGAAACATCGCTTCAAAATTGAGCATAATCTCTGAGACGGTCTCCATGTGTTGGTGTTGGTGTTGTAATACATCCGACACTGAAGCCAAGATGGTACACCTAGCCATCTCATCGGAGTCTTTCCAAGACTTATGCTCTTTCTTAACCGACTTGCTCATATCTTCGGCAGACTCATTGGGTTTAGGAGTAGTAAGTACCCATTTGTGGTGTTGTGTGGTTAGGACAATATCAAGGTTACATTTTCAATCAACATAGTTCTCACCGACAAGTTTGTTATCTTTAAGTATACTAAACAGTGGATTAAAGGGTTGCGACATGATGAACTGAGAATAAAACATACATTCATATTAATATCTATAAAAATACGAAATTATCACATAATTCGATCACATCGATTATATTGAAACCTTAAAACAATATAATCATGCATCAGCCGACATCTCAAAACAATCTAAATGCACCACAAGGGGTGGTCTATACATTTAAACACATTCAAGCAGGTCACAAACATAAATAGTTATAAACCTTTAATTCAAAATTAATAGCCGACTCCCACTTTGACCACATAAAAATTGATAGGGACTCCGCGGAGAGTAAGTTAATATCAATTTCTTATGCCTAAGTAATAACCATAATTAAATACAGGATTATCATTTCGCTTTGAGTAAGCCACTTGTGGTGGGGGTTAATACCACCACTAGTAATAATCTACAATCATGCTTTCATAATTTATTCATGTGAAATTCGTATTTTTGGCCGATCCGAGGGGGAAATGTATTCCAAAAAGGCTTCACAAATAAATAAATTATGAAGGTCAAAATTAATCCAATTTATTATCCAGAATATAATTTGAATTAATAATAAAACATACTTAGTAATTTTCGAAAGTAAGGTTTATCTTGGACAATTAAAATTCATGCAAACACATATTATAGAAATAATAAATACACGAAAATAAAATATCCATCAAAACAAAAAATTAAAACACATTGGAGCACTCAAATTCTATTGTCACGGTTTAATTTTCTTCACGTCTTGATGCGATAAATCGTCCTCGTTGCTTTCATCGTTCGTCTCGAAAAGTTCCTACTCGAAAAACAACAAATCGTCAAAAAAATCCTTCATTTGGGGTTGGGATGACGTTTGGCATCGTATAAAAAAATAAGCATGAAACACGATTGCACGAGCCGAGATCCAACGCGCATCAGCCTACGGCGGTGGGTCGTGCACCTCTCGGTGCCCCTACACGGGCAAGCAACACCTCTGAGGTGGCCGTACCTCTCGCGCGCCCCCCGAGCTGCTCGATGCCCCGCCGCGCATGGCTCCGTACGCTACGCGCACGTCGTGCGTCGGGTTTCACCACCCGTGCTCATTTTCCATCCCATGCACGATCCACGTCCATGCACACACCACACACGCATGCATCGTCCGGGTACACCGTTCTTAATTCATCGTCTCCATCTTCGTTCTGATCCGGTTACAATTTATTTACAAAAAATAAATAAACCTAGATCTAGACTAATCTATTACATTGATAGAATCAACCAAAAAAACTAATCTACTCGTGGATTTTCTCACGAGAAAAACAAATTCGAACTAATCGAATTAAAAACAATAAACATTCATACGCATGAAAATAAAAAAATATTAACCATGACAATTGGATACCTGCAAAAAAGATCTAGCAATTCTACTATCCAATTTCAATTTAATGTTTACCAATTTAAATTTCAATTTAAAGATCAGAGCCCGAAACTATGGCTCTAATACCAGTTGTTGAGGAAATTCGGGATGCCCGGATCTATTCGGGATGAAATTTAAATACGAATTTAAATCTAATTATTACTAGCATGAATTAATCCTAAATTAATTCAAATAATAACTATGCCAACAATAAATTTACATGCATATGAATATAAACACGTAAAATTCTAGAGCAGAAAAAACTAAGAATTTCACGTAAATCATATCTCTTGAAGCGACGTCCAACCAAAATCTACGGAACAAGCGTACCGATCCTATCAACCATAAGTATTCCCTTAAACCTTATTCGTTCGCTGGTGGGAAGTGTTCACGAACAATTTTAATATAATAAGGAAGAAATAAAATATTTTTGTTCTTGATTTTTCCAACTCATGGAATTATGTACTTGGGGATGAAATAATCATCCCCTATTTATAGAGAGGTAGTGGCAAAAAATTTCAAGGAATATTGGGGAGAGAAAATCTTTTTCTTGGCCTCCAAGAAATTTTGAATATATCCTATATATTCTTTTCTCCATAATAAAATATTCCACAAAAATCTCAACTCCTCATCTAAGGGTAATTTTCGAATACAAGATTTCTATCTTTAGAATTTATGAGATAATCTTGTATTCCAAGAATACATATCTTCCATAATATTTTTCCAAGAAAATCAACAAAAAAAATTCTCTCCTAAAATACTAATTTTTGAAAATTAAGTGTAAAAAATCAGCAATTATATTTTCTTTTATTTTAATCATCTTATTATTATTGGGCTACTTGAAGGGCCTTTAGGATAATTAAGATAGGACCTCCAATGGACTTTTGAATTATAATATTGAGCCCCAATATTATTCAGCCCATTAATATTAATTATTACCACTAATAAATTAATATTTCACTATACATCTTAATCCATATTACGATAATATGGGCTCCCGATTATTATTTATCGTGTTTAAGATTATTTAGTCCATTAATTAATTGAGCTTCTGAGTAGCTCTAAATTAATTAATATATTTTACCTTGGAGTAAAGACAACTCAACATTATTATCTGTACCGAAGAAACTAATTCTTCACCTGCAAGATTTGGTAAGATTAAACTTCTGAGCCAACCAAGGGGACAAATCACAGTCGTACTCGTACACGTTTCTCCGTATTAAACCTTAGCAACCATCGTATGATTAATATTACTGCCCAAAATACAAGGTTCAAAGTCACAATGATTCTCACCCAACATGAATCAAAACAATAACTATTAACCATACACGATCCTATTTAAGTGATAGAGATTAAGAAATCAATAACCACTGAGGTCTAATTCTTCACATTTTAGAACAGAAGAATCTATCCTCGCTGTAGGACCTCTTCAACACATACTAAATGTGCTAGTGCAATCTCTTGGTCAAGACAGACCAATCTTAGAACTACACATCGAACTTTCACGGTGGATTGTTCAATTCTACCTAGGTCGTGAATTTGTACGTTTAGTTACAAGGAAACCGTTAATGCGATCTTCTGTGATCTGATATCACCACATTAACTACAATGTAACACATACTATATGTATTGAACGGGTTGCAAAAAATATTTAACATTCATATTCAAAGCAAATGTGATAAAAGAATTATTCTCATAAAATAAAATGTTTAATACATAAGTTATACGATGTAAAAGCATACTTTCACGTATAACTCCAACACACTGGTCATTGGCGGTCGAGAAATGTTGCGCTGCAAGGACGAAAAAGCGTCAGTCGAGTAAATCGGGGAGTTCCATACAGAAAAACCATAAAAATGAAAACTCTTACCTCCAAAGTTGAGATGGCGAGGAAAGGTCCGCAACCCGGATAGGCACCACTGTTCGTTGGTGTTCAGCAAATCGACGAAGCGGTCGACGTTAGGCTCGCTATTCACGGCGGCGAGGGCGAGTGCAAAATCCTCGTTAAGGTCACCAGGGTTCGTAGCAGAGTTTCTTGCACGAAATGAGGAAAATTAGACCAGTACAATTGAAGTAAAGAGAGTAGGAAAGTACTTCTACGATTTTGAGGATGATATTCTCGGGGAATTTCTATTGGCTGGCTGCTTCCGGGCTCGACACTCTGCCATGCTCCGCCGACCCACCACCATTTCTGATGCCAGTCGGTCACCTTTGTGGGAATGGCAAATACGATCGGGTCCTCGTCCTGAGGCTTGACGAAATAGTAGCAGGCGTTCATCTTCCCCGAGGAGGCTACGGTGTAATACAAATGGTTGAACTCCTCGGGAAACGGCGGTGCAAACCGCAGCGGCCGAGGGCCACCATGGCCCCCAAGATGTAGCTCCAGCCGTTGGAGGTGATCTGTGTAATAGAGAGGTTCCATGCAGCCAGTAGCCTCGATACAACGGGATGGAGCAGGAAGCGGAGACCGGCCATCATTGTGTCCGCATTCATGGCTATAAGCCCTGGCGGAGGCTGGTCGGCCCTTTCGTCGGCCTCATGTGCGTAGAAGTGCACGTCTGTGGGAACCTTGAAGTCCCAGTACAGGCTCGAGGTATTAGCTCCCGGTGGCAGGGAGCTAGCATGGCGGGAGACACCTACTCGGTGAGAGCACCCTCATGGATTTCACGGGCAAGATGGCTACGGGTCTGCCCGTGGATATACTTGGCATAGTCCAACTACATCATCCCGCTGTCGGAGTACACCAGAGGGATCGGGCTCAGCTCCGCCCTCAGAGTCAGCTTCAAGAGCGGCCTCGGCAACGGCCGGATCAGTTCCGAGCGGGCAGGCCGCCAGATGTGTCACACTCAGGGCAGGCACATCCCCCAATGGGCTCAGGCGATTTATGGCATCGGCAAAAGCATCGACGTCCATGGAGGTGCCCTCTCTCAGGGCGGCTCATGACAACCCCTCGCCGGCGGGGTAAGAGGTCGTGGCAGGTTCGATCGGCCGTTCGGTGGCAGCGGTGGGTTCCCGACGGTGGAACTGATAGGAGTGGATAAATTCGATAGAGTTGCAGTAATCATCCATGGGGCGCACGAATATGAAGAAGAGTGATGAAAAGAACGAAAAATTACCTAAGAACGGCGAAGTTGGCCGTAATCTAGAAATCGGACGACGGAAGGAAGCAAAAGGGCTTCGAGAATTCAAAATATGCGAGGAGCGCGAAAGTGTAAAAGCACAAATAAAATCCCAACACCCTTATTTATAGAAAAAGAGGGGAGGGACTAAACTGCAAAAAAGACGGGGTAAAAAATGTAATTAAGCGTAAATATGGGGGGTGTGTGGATGGCACGCACCCGTCGATTGAGCAACCAAATCCACAGACGTGATGATTGGGGATCCGACGTATCGAATACGCCATCCGATGATGCCAGCAGGTGCGGAAAATGAAGCGACGCCTCGAAAAATGGAACGTCGCTGTTTGAACCAGAGCGTCGTAATGGACCATCCCGCCTCTGGGTAGCATTTTCCTTCCCGACGACGGGCTGGTGGGGCAATTGTTACACCCGGTAAATACCCGACACCACATGGCCCGACGAGTAGCGGCTAACGCGTTAACGAGCTAGAACGAGGAGATAGCCTGGCCCCGACATCGAGGGCGGGGATATATATTCAGGCTGACCCGAATGATTGTCGAGGAGCGGGCACAGCTAAGAGGTCCTTGGGCTCGTCTTACTCGCTACCCGCAACAGCCCGATTGGCGGAAGCTGAGTCCAGCGGTCCACTACCCGACTACCCAAGTGGCCGGAATAGCCACTAGGCCAGTGTTGTCACATCGAACGTGTGGATATGACTGGGTCAGAGTAGGGTAAGAGGGGCAAGTCTTGTCAACAGAAGTCAGTAGGGACACGTGGCAAACACCCATTGGCTGGTAGAGGAGGTCATAGCCAATCATGACTGCACAACTATGATTTGGCGGGACCCACGGGAAGGCCAGACCCAGTAGGAAGCCCAGACTTGTAATTTATAAATAGAGCATTTATGTTCATTTGTAAACACGTCACATTTAATACAAAAGACCCCACTTGAGAGCTCATTCAATACCACATTTCTTGCATTCAGTTATTAGCTTTTATAATTCTTATCCGCTAGGAACACTTGAACGATCTCTACCCGAAATCGCTGTCAACACAAACAAATAAATTTTGACATATAAACCACTAAACTTAATGTTTCGCTAAAATTTAATAAAGGTCATACTTTGGAAAATCCCACACACACACACTCTCTCTCTCTCTCTCTTTATACTAATATATTCCCTTCTTCCCGATATTAATTTCTCCTTGTTTTTTGGCACAACGTTTAGGAAAGATAATTAAATATAAATATAGTACGTGTGATGTGATGAAGAGAGAAGAGAATAAATTGTAGTGTGTTTAAATGAGTGAATATGAATAAAAACGTATGAATATAATATTATTAATAGATGTTAAAAAGATGTGGAAAATGAATATATTATTATTAATAGATGCTAAAAAGGTGTGGAAAATTAATAGTGGGATGAACGAAAATGAAAAAATGAAAAATTAATGGAGGTATTGAGGGACTAATTATGTAACAAGCAGTGATTTCGAAACCGGACCGGCCGGTTCAACCGGTTCAACCGGGAACCGGCCATGAAACCGGTCCGGAACACCCCTAAAACCCGTTTTTGCGATTGAACCGGATTGAACCGGTCAAACGGTAAAACCGCACAACCGGTGAACCGCTAAACCGGCCGATACCTTTTTTTTTTAATTCTGATTATTATTTAAAATTAAATTCCTTATTTCCTTTCACGCCCTAATTTCCTTATGTTATGTTAGGAGTCATATGTGTGTATTTATGTTATTCAATGTGAAAAATATTTTATGAGTGTATCTATATATATATATATATATATATATATATGTATTTATATATTTTTTTATAATATAACATAGGAAATATTAAATAAAATTAAGCAGGGATCATTTTTAGCGGTTGGACCGCCGGTCCAACCGGTTGGACCGTGAACCGGTGGCCAGACCGGTTTGGTCTCCGGTCCGGTTATGAAAACACTGGTAACAAGGAGTAGGTCCAAGGCTCCAAGCCACATTAGACTTGGGCGGTTGGGCTCAGTAATTAAGCCCAAAACAACTGTTCCACAGGAAAATAGGATGCATAAGATTTGGGCTTTTTTGTTGGGCCTTATGGTTGGGCTCGTGGTAAGCCTGTGCGACTAAAATTAAAGTTGGAACATAACATACACAACAGAAGGCAGGCTTTACAGCTCGATGTCGCATACAAATATCGCCCCTCTTTTTTCACGACTCTGTCATGCTTTCGGGATAGCGTAACCTAAACTTCTTTTTTTGAGGTCAAAAAGATGTAAAAAGAAGAACCAAATTTGATGCACCTTGTCCCCTTTATCTATTTAATCGTACCAAGAACAAGTTACTTTTGATTGATTGTGCTACCTGATTTCATTGTGCGTATTATATCACTAGTTTTGGCCTGGATTGAGTTGACGAAATAAATTTCTTAAATAGTAATAATTTGTTTTATTTGAAAATCTAGATGAATAGCATAGTAGAATAATATTTAAGTGAAATTGCGCTTGGTTCAAAATTTTTAAATTGAAATAATAATAAGAATTGTTGAATAGTGAATTGGTGTATTGCTTCTAATCTTGGAATAAGTTGGGATAAAAAAATATCATTGGTTGAGAAATAGTGGAATGAAATTGAGGAGAAATGATTATATATTATTTGGGAAATTAAAGGTATGAGGGTACCCTCATTAATTATATATTTGTTGGATCTTTTCAATTCTACAAACGATGGAGTTATATAATAAATATGAACTGATATTTTTTTCATTAACCACAACATTTACTATATACTCCCTCCGTCCACGAGTAAGTTTCCCACTTCTTTTTGTTGAATGGTTTAAGAAATTGTATTTGTTTATTAATATATGGTGGGTCACATGTTGACTTTTGGGATAAAGTAATGAATAGTGTTGAAAAGTAAAGTGAATGAGTGACATTTTTGGTAATATTGTGTGAGTTTGAAGGTTAAAGTTTATATATAATAGAGTGTTGTTATTTCCATTTATGGAATGAGAAACTTACTCGTGAACGGCCCAAAAAGGAAAGTGGGAAGTTTACTCATGGACGGAGGGAGTATTAATTTTTATTATTGTTCCCACAAAATAATTATGAAAACAAACATTGATAATAAAAACAATAATGTGAAGCAATTATGACTCTTCACAATGATGTGACAGGTAAAGAAAAAAAAAACTTTTACAACTGTTTGATGCTAGATAATGAGTTTTACCGTTTTTGAGGAAGTGAAAACGACATCGTTTAGTCACATGCACAACGAAGGGGGTGATACAAAGCAATGTGAGGGTAGTGGTGGGCTAAAGCAAGAAATTAGGTGTGTATGGAAAGAAAGGCATATATAAATCTATATTCATCATCAGATCATCAGTTGCATGCGACGTACTATTATAATGCCCAAGTACCAGTTTTATGAACATGACAACACACCAACGTGCACAAAATGGTGGTGCTTCGCAAAGTTACTATGCTAGCTAGCTAGTGTGAATCCTCCACTAATTGCGCCAAAAATAAAGAGGAGATATTGCATTTCCATGAGTCATTCTCATGATAATTTTACAATGTTTTTGTAATATTTTCAAGACAAACACTTGCGTAAAACGGTTTATAAACTAACACAAATTAACATTCATTTTTTTAAAAATGATAATACATTATGTCCAACTTATATCTCATCTCACTGTGAGACGGTCTCTCGCCAAATCTACTTTATTTTCAAATATTAATATTACAAGAATACGATCTGGTTTACGAAGATGTCTCGTACAATTTTTTGTGAAAATAATAAGTCAGATCCCAGTCTGTTACATTTCTCACATTGTGTATTTGAATTTTCAACATATCTTTTAAGTAATCTACTTACCTTATTTTTTTTTTATTTGTTATTTTGAAACGGATGTACTCACCTAGTTTGCGTGTGCTTTATTATACATCAGCATCGTAGAACAAAAATTTATAGAGATATTGATATTAATTTATAATTATCACGTTTTAAAATGGTAGCATAATAAAACCAAAAAATATAGAAGACCACATAAAGCTAAAATTAAAAATAGAATTCATCAAATTATTTGAAGTTGGGAGGTTACCAACAGATTGCCTAGCATAGGATGCCAATTTATAGGATTGGCTAGCCCATTGCGACTCCTATATGGCTATATAGTTAGATTGATAAAATGAAATTTAAACCGTCGGTGTGCTCTATGTGAGATTAATGAAAAACTATCAAAGTTAAATTAAATATAATAAATATTTTTTTATGATATTTTGTATTTTTATTAAATTTAGAGTTTGGCTCAAGTTCAAACATGAGCAAATTAACTATGGGTACAATTGAATTGTCACCATGTCCGATGAATCAAAACTAAATTCATTCATAAATAAAATTCAATAAAAGTCATTTTCTTACACATATCAAACCAGTAGTAAAATATGCTAGTTTCTGATATTTGACTATTACTCACATTACGTAAGATGACTTGAAAGAATATGAAGGCCCATTTCAGCCATGTGGGCCATGCTGGTGAAAAGGCCGGCCCACGACCATAGGTCAACTTTTAAAAAGTTGTTCCACTTAATTTCTAATGGAAGTCGATCAAAGGACTTTACAAGATATATAAGCTGTGTCTCAATTCTCACATAGTGACATAGAGGACTGCAAAACTCCATCTCTATTTACATTATTTAGGTGAAAAGAATAAGAGATATAGCATTTGAATTTATTTATTTTTTTGGAAAAAATTGAAGTGGAACACTAATTATAACTAAAATAATTTTTTAAATAGTACTCCCTCCGTCCCCTCTTAATATTCACACTTTTCTATTTGGGATGTCCCACAACAATATTCACACCCCAAAAAAAGAAATAAAACACTCTCACACTACCTACTTTAATTCAAAATACTCTTTATTCATTGGTTCAAAAAGTCAATAAAACAGTTTTTTTTTAAAACATGTGCCCACACAAGTGTGAATATTATTAGGGGACGGAGGGAGTAGTAAGTTTGGTCTATGTGTGCTTCTCAATTAATTCATCTTATATATTCAATAAAAAATAATACATTTTTTTTAAGTGCGTCTACTTGTTTTAAGAGTTACTGAACACCTCCTTAATTAGTTGGCTCTTGACTAGATTCAGCATTTCAATTGAATCCAATCCTATCACGTGTAGTTAACTTTGTAAACATCTATCAAAACTTCATGTATATATAGTTAAGAATCAACTTAGCAAGGCTATATACATATTTTGTCTTCGTAGGTTTATTTTGTTAGTCAAGTGAAAACTCTAATATTGTTTGTCTGTATAGGTTTATCATATACTATTTCAAGCTTTCATTGTCAATTCGAGCATCATTACCATTAAAAGTGTGCTTAAATAATTAATTAATAACCAAACATGAAAGAAATGAGACTCAACAAACACATACATATAGTATATTTTATAAAATAGTAGTTTCAGTGTGCACCTGAGTATATGATACACGCTTGAATTTAAAATAAAAAATATCTAAAATACAGTTCGGCCTATTTGTATGTGTTTTTTAAAAAATCGAAATCAAAATATTGAGTTTAAAATTCAAGTGCATGTTAGAATTTGTGATTTTTGAATAGTTTTATTAGGACTTATCATCATAATCATTAACATATATGCAACATAATTTTCAGACATTCTTTTGCTTTTCACGTGTAATAACAAAACAAAATGATTCTATAATCTCATCGAGGATCCTTGGTCTGGAAGGAACAAATAACTTACTGTATACTTCTTGTCCCTTATTCCATAATATAATTTTTTTTTAACTATGTACAAAGAAAGATCAGCGGCAAAGTTGGCCCATGTGCTATGGTTATGAAGTTTTAAGTTTCTATTATAAGATGGTTTGTTTATCCTTTTTATTTTAATATAATTATTTATTGTAAATATTAAGGTCGTCAGGTAGAATAATAAATCATGAGTACATGTGAATATGTGATGTATAATTAGCTAGAAACACTCGATAAACCTTTATCTTGTAAAATTCAATAAATCTAAAAGATGGCTAGCTATTTTATCAAACGGCTATTTAATTAAATAGGAGTATATTTCAAATGATTCATTATGGAAGTGAACTTTCAACTAACTAGACAACTCACAAAAAGATCTTTCGAGATTATATTGACCCACTTATAAATCAACAAATGCACGTACAATCACATCATGAATTTTAACACCAAAATAGAGCTTGACGGAGTGCAATAACAAACAAAACCTGATGAGAATTTCTCCTGTTTGGATCACATACATAAGACTTTTGTTGGATAAATTATTAAGGAAAATTGTATAGATAATACATGAATTGTAATGAATTACGATGATTAATCATTTGAGAGTTAACAGAACTAATTATGTTTTCCATCTCCATCAACCAATGTCATCCAAACTCAAACATTATAAGGGATGTATGTGAGTGAGTGGGTGAGTGAGATAAGCGAAAATAGTAATTGGAAGCTTATTGATGGGACCTTGTTTGTTAAAAGTATGTAGATTTTTTTTTTCGTCCAATAAAATAAAATTATTTGTACCCTCTAAATATTTTTTGATTATTCAATATGTTGACTTTAAATTAATAATTATTTTATTTATGAATGAATACCACACTACTTCATACTTTTTAATATATTTATTTGACAAAAACTTGTATGAGGTCGTCTCATGGCATGAGACAATAGAAATTAATACTCACCCTATCAAAGTGTTAATGAGCCAATGTTCTAATTATATATATTTTCATTGTTTTATGTCATGAGTGTTGGTGATCAATTTTTATCAAGTGGATTAATGACTGTTTAGGTTTGGTTTAAAGATCATCAATCAATTACGTGTGATTGGTTACCACCGTAAATGGTAAATCGAGGTTCGGGTTATGAAATAGGATATACGAAAGTCGAAATTGAATTAATTTCGTATATGTGCACGTTTAGGTGTGATAGTGTGTGTTTTTGGGAGTGTTTTTTAATTTGAACTTGTATTTCTTAAGCTGGAGAACAACTATTTATAGAGACTAGCAAGCATGAGGTGTTCCTGACTCTTGGTCTCCCTAGCCTGCATGCTTGACATGTGTCCTTTGACTCTAGTTTGACCTTATCTAAATTAAATCTTAGTTACAAAGTCTTCTTTGGTCTTATCTCGGACTTCATTGTTGTTCGTCCATGTCGGTTTAAATCGATCCAGGATGGTTCTTTCATAGAAGTTGTTCGCCGTTTGGGTGTATGGCTCAGAAGTTGTTCGCCTTTGTGTCTTGCACAGATTGGCTTTGGGATCTTGGTCCTTTATTCGTCAGCATACACCTCTTAGGCTGATAACTGTAACACTTTTACCAGTGTTGTTCGTCATTATTGACTTGGTGGTGGGTCCATATTCGGTCTTTGGTTTTTAAACCTGTTCGCCAATATCTTGTTCGTCGTATAGTTGTTCGTCAGTTTGTGTACTCCCCAGATTGGTTTATGCACCCCGACTTGCTTTTCTTTGTTGATCATCCTTAATTTGAGGTTGGCTCTTCATAATCCTTGATAAGGCTTTAATTCTTGTTCGCCTATCATTGATTTATGTTCGCCTGTCAACAATTGCCCCCTATCTTGGCTATATGTTGCCCCAGACGAGCAACTTTGTGGCGAGCAACTATAGTTAGGATATTATACTGGCGTGGATTTGGACGAACATCATTGGTCTTGGCGAGCAACAAATGGTACGTCGTTCCGTCTCCCCAAGGTCTGGGGGTTGTACGAAGATGACGTGAGCGTCATGATTGCGCGCCGCTCACGCGCGAGTAGCCCCGAGGCGACACACCCCTATATTTGCAACTAGGCCCTCTGATTTTCGATCTTGCTCGGGTTTGACCCTGTTTTTCTTCAATTTGGCCCACATTTTGCTGGGAATTACGTTCTGCACCCCGTTTTTTGTTTGGGGTATAAATAGAAAGGATAAACAAAAATTTCCCACTTTTTCACTTCTTGCTACAGTATCTCCGGCGATTTCTTCCTTCTCCGGTGATCTCGAGCTTTCCGGCGTTCGTTTCTATTGCATTCGGCCTCAAATTCCATTCCCAAGGTAGTTATTTTCTTATCTCTTCTTCTATTTCTCTTTTTCTTCCATATTTCTCCATCGCCACCGTGAGGGACCTTGTGCCACCGTCTTCTCCGGTGAAGCGTCGCAGTCTGCAACTTCATCCGCCGTCATCTGGATTTTTGCTTTTCTCCTCTCATGTCTTCGCATTCAAGTAACAAATCTGAAGAAACTCTTGACCCACTTTTCCCAATCGCGGTCCCCGTCGATCAGCCTCCCTTCGAGATTTCTTCGGCGTCAGATCCTCACGTGGATTCGGTGGTTCGTTCAGTTGAGGATACCGGTGCCCGCCCATCTGGGAGAGAAATAGTGGTCGCGGCGAGCAGAAATTTGGAGAACGATTCTTCATCCAGCGCCGAATCAGAAGATCCATTATTTGACGAGCTGACTTACGAATTTCTAGAAAGAATAGGGTTCCCATCACCAAGAATGATGGAAAATGAGATCCCAACTGGAGTTGTTCGGCCTTTTGATTGGCGAGCATATGCTGAAGAACATGCGAACAACTTTGCTCGCCCTCAGAGAGAAGTATTGGATATGGTGAAAACTGAGTACCAGGCGAGCAAGATTAAAAGCGTTGTTCGTGAGTATGAGTTGGATTCGATCCGGGAGACCTACAAGATTCCCTACGATATTCATATGTGGGCTCCCAAGAGAAAAGAGAGAGCTGATCGCCCACCTCCAGGATGCACGGCGATCAACATTCATACTCTGATCGCTGGATTGAATTGCCCCTTCCACCTATTGTTGGTCGCTTCTTAGAGGCGACTAATCTTGCTATCACCCAAATTACCCCAATTGGATGGATGAACTTATTGGGAACGATGTGTTTGTTCGCACTAGAGGGGTATGTCGACCGCATAACTGCAGATGAGATCAACTACCTCATGACGATCACGAGATGTCCCCCTGGAGAGGAAGGTTATTTTTATCTTAAGGCAAGGACTGGATTGAAGATGGTGGAGGGAGTGCCGAACAAAATTTGCGATTGGAAACAACACTTCTTCTTCATCGGGGGTGATTGGCGAGCATCTTCAGGTCCACACGGTGGTGATGGACGAATTAATTCCCCTGCTTCTTATGGGAAATTTAAACGTAAGACTATTTTCTTGTTCGTCTTCGAACTGTACTGTTCTAATTTAACTTTTCTTGTTTGTTCGTAGACCCTCGTTTGCCCAAGTGGAACTCGGAGGAAGAGGAGATCGGCTCAGAGTTTCTATTCACCTCCTGCTTGGTCGGCCTTCGCAACAAAGCAGATAGGACCACCGAGTATTTACGTGAGGGAAAGTGCTTAAGAGCTGCTCGCTTGTTTCCCTACCCTCATCATTTGGAAGCACAAGCGGAGGTGCCCTCAGGTATGAAAAGTTTCCAACTTCTAATACCAACTTTGCTCGTCATTTTACTTTTACAACTTGCTCGTCTAACTCTTTTTTTTTTTAGCCGAGCAAGTCACCGTTGCGGTTTCTCCCAGTTTTACCCTTCTCGAACAAAGAGTTTTCGGGATGGCACCTCCGAAAGGACGAAAAAGGAGAGGTGACCCGCCTACCAAGATCCTGGCGATGACGAACAAAACTGAGGGGGCCAAGGTTCCGTGACCAGCTGCTCCCCCTGGTCCTGCTCAGCCATCTTCTCCAATTTCTCCCCCCTGCGCGGGGAAGCGCTTAAAGAAGGCGGATGGGACTCCGTTGGCCCATGATGTCCCCATTGTTGGTAAGGGGAAGGAGAAAGTAGGCCACAGTCATCCTCGTCCTGAGGGGGATGCTGTTCGCCGCTCCACCGAGCATGCGGAAAGAACAGACAAAGCGAGCAAGGATTCCACTTCTGGCCGCGGCCCCGAGGACCTCACCCATTTGGGTTGGGATGACCGGAAATTCAAAGAGTAAGTCCATCCCAGCCTCTGCCGAGCAAGATTCATCATCATTTTTTTTTCTAAGTATCCTCTTCTTTCTTGTTCGCAGATATCGTGCTGACGATCATCCCGGCCGAGCAAGTGTTGTACATCAGTACGCTTGCTCGAATACTCCCGTTAACATAAGGGAGATTCCTGGCGAACACGTTCGCAGGGCGACGGAGTTGGTCGCCTGAGCTTGGATGCGTCCCTTGGACAAAGCCATCCTCCAACAGGGGCTAGTGGACAATCTCCACCTCTCAATGATGCTCCACGCCAACGGCCTCGTCACGGCCCAAAGGGCAATAGCCCAAGTTGCTGAGCAAGAAGAGTCTGCTCGTCATTATGCGAGTACTGCTCGGCAGCTTACGGAAGAGAAAGATGGCCTGGTCGGCCAATACGAGGCTAAAATTGCTCGCCTCAACAACCAGATCAATGTTTACATTGATGCTGAGCACAAACGCCTTGAAGAAATTCAAGGCCTGTCCAAAGAGCTGAAGGACAAAGAGGCCCTGCTCAAGGACAAGGAGGCCTTGCTCGGCGAGGGGGAGAAAAAGATGTCCGCAGCTGAACAAGAGAACGCCGAACTGAAAGCAGAAATTGCTCGTCTTCGGGAGACGGAAGCCAACCTCTACACAAGCGAGCAACTCGAAGCCGAAGTTCAGGCTCGAACGGCTCCCATCTCAAACCTTGGATATATCTGTGCC
Source organism: Ballota nigra (assembly GCA_947034835.1). Classification (NCBI taxonomy): domain Eukaryota; kingdom Viridiplantae; phylum Streptophyta; class Magnoliopsida; order Lamiales; family Lamiaceae; genus Ballota; species Ballota nigra. The sequence goes on along the minus strand of OX344721.1, from coordinate 63,238,391 downwards.
TATGCGGACAGCATCCGCACGGCCGATGCTTATGACTTCAAGGATTTGGTGGAAGAAATGAGCAAGGATTTGAATGAATTCATGGAGCACTATCCACCGCCGAACAATATCGAAATTCAGCTGGCGGACCTGGCAGTACTAGGGATTAAACTTGACAAACTCGACCCTAGTATTTCCATTACTCATCCTCCGCCCCCAACTGATGAAGGCGAACAAGAGGAAGGGGTGGCCGTGGCTGACGAGCAAAATGCAAAAGAGGCTGAGGATAAGGCTGCTGAAGATTTGGCTCGAGAAATGATCGTTGAACCTCCCGCCGAGTAGGCTCAAGATCCTCCCCCCGCCGAGCAACAATAGTTCTTTAGGACTTAGCTTTTTTCTTTTCACATTCTTTGTAATAGTTGGTCGCTCATTTTGTAGTACTTGACCTCTAGGATCATTGTACTATTTTTTAGGCTTAATGCCTTTTTGATTAATGGAATGTCTTTCTCATGTTCGCTCATTTTCTTTATATGTTAATTGCCTTTACATTTTTATCAATGTCTTTGCAATTATAACATATAGTGTTGGGCTTTTGTTCGAATTGAACTTTGCCTTTAGTGGAATTAGGGTTCAGCCTTAGGTTCTGTTCATTTTAAAAAACGAACAACCTTTAAATGGCTTTGGTCCTTAGGTTCTGTTCATTTTAAAAACGAACAACCTTTAAATGGACTTGTACCTCGAGCTTTGGACTTTTCCTCTTTGACGAACAACTATTATATTCACATAATGAACAATTTACAAGTGTTTTAAGACTGCTCGTCACTAATATATACAAATCGACGAACAACTTTGAACACTAATTAAAACATGCTCGATTATAAAATTTTTGCCGAGCAACTCTGTCTATATAAAATATGAAACAACACCAAACTATACAATGTGCCGAACAACTTTAAATTCTATACTTAGCAAAATTTTCAAAAAATTAGGCAAGTTTTTGGTTTGCCTTACTTGATTCACTGTCCCTCCGAGACATTTGTTCGCCCAATTAAGAACTTGTTCATCTCATTGATAGTACTTCTTCAGATGTACAGCATTCCAGGAGTATTGGGCCGGCTTGCCTTCCATATCTTTGATATCGTATGCACCATTAACGAATTTTTCCGTTATACGATACCGGCCCTCCCAAGTTGGTCCCAATACACCTGGAGGTTGGGCGAACAACTTTCTTAGAACCATATCTCCAACTCTGAATTCCCTGATTTTAACATGGGAATTATAATAGCGTTCTGCTCGCTGCTTGTAGGTAGCATTTTTTAGCTCGGCATTCAGTCTTTTTTCCTCGAGCAAATCCATTTATGTAGCTAGAGCAGAGTTGTTCGCCTGCTCATCAAAGTTGGTCGTCCTGAATGTATTGGTCTTTAACTCAATTGGTATTACAGCCTCTGTCCCGAAAGCCATTGCAAAAGGTGTTTCTCCGGTGCTTGACCTGGGAGAAACTCTGTATGCCCATAGGACTTTCGGAAGTTCTGTAGACCAACTATTGTTGCTTTCTGCTAGCCGTACCTTTAACGTATGCTTGATAATTTTGTTTACGGCTTCAACTTGTCCATTTGATTGGGGATGATAGGGTGTAGAGTAATGTTTCTTGATCCCCCATTTAGTACAGAAATCTCTCAACTCCTTCCCATCAAACTGTGGACCATTATCTGTCACGATGGTTTGTGGAACTCCAAAACGATAGACAATGTTTTTCCAAATAAAGTTGATCATTTTATGTTGCGTGATTTTCAACATAGCCTCTGCTTCTGCCCATTTTGTATAATAGTCGATTGCTACAACGGCAAATCGAACTCCTCCAACTCCTGCTGGGAAGGGACCAATAATGTCCATTCCCCATCTAGCAAAAGGCCACGGGCTATAAATCGATACGAGCTGTTGAGCCGGGGTATGAATGTTTGGTGCAAAAATTTGACATTGGTGGCAAGTCTTTGCTTTTTTTATTGCATCCTGGCGTAAGGTCGGCCAGTAATAGCCTTGTCTCATAGTTTTGTACGCCAAGGCTTGCCCCCCAGTGTGATTTCCATATACTCCGGCATGTATTTCTTCGAGTATTGCTCGTCCTTGCCCCCTAGGCAAACATTTGAGAAGTGGAAGTGATATTCCTCTTTTGTAAAGTTGCTCACCTACCAGAGTATATCTGGCGGCTTGCTTAATTAGCTTGGCAGCTTCAAAAGAGTTGTTTGGTTTTTCTCCACTTTTCAAGTATTTGACTATACTTGTTCTCCAGTCTTCTTCTTCACTGGTTTGATCGTTAAGTTGGTTGACATTATAACTCGTTGTTGATGGGTCATTCATCTTTGTAATTATAATGTCTGCCAACTCTGCAGGCCCTTCGCTTGTTGCTAGTCGGGCCAACGCATCTGCTTGAGTGTTGCTCGTCCTTGGGATTTGTTCCATGAATACTTGGTCTAACAAGGACATCAGGTGAGCAACAATTCGTTGATATTCGATCATATGGCCGTCCTTCGCCTCATATTCACCTCGGACCTGGTTCACAATCAATTGTGAATCGCCGAATATTTGTAAACGTCTGACACCTACTGCCAGGGATAGATGAAGACCAGCAATGAGAGCTTCATACTCGGCTTCGTTGTTGGTTGCCATAAAGCCAAATTTGATTGTCGAAGTGAATACTTGTCTGCCTGGACTAATTAGAACCACTTCTGCCCCCGAGGCTATGTTAGTCGAATATCCGTCAACATAAAGATGCCAGGGGTGATCAAGTCCTCTCGTCGGATCTGGTGGGAAGGTCAGTTCGACTATAAAGTCGGCTAACGCTTGCCCTTTGATCGCTGTTCGAGGAGCATAAGTCACCCCGAATTGGCTAATCTCCAGTGACCATTTTAATAGACGACCAGCTGTGTCGGGGCGGTGGAGAATTTGTCTGAGTGGGAAAGTTGTTAGCACTTCAACTTGATGATAAAAAAAGTAGGGCCGTAACTTCCTTACACTCATGACTAGTGTATATGCCAGCTTTTCGGTTGGGGAGTATTTGATCTCCGCCTCATGCAAAGCTTGGCTGACGTAGTAGATAGGTTGATGGAATTTGTCGTCTTCCCGTACCAGGACGGAGCTGATGGCCACTTCCGACGCCGCCAAGTATAAATATAGCTTTTCTCCTGGGACGGGTTTTGATAGGATTTTTACATCTTTCAGGTAGTCTTTGAGTTGGTCGAACGCCTTTTGACAGTTGTTAGTCCATGTGAACTGTCCTTTCTTGATGGCTTCAAAAAATGGACGACATTTGTCTCCTGATCTGGATATGAACCGGTTTAGTGCTGCTAGACATCCCGTGAGTCTTTGCACTTCTTTTATTGAACGTGGTGGTTGCATATCCACTATGGCTTTAACTTTCGTTGGATTAGCCTCAATTCCCCGTTGACTAACAAGATGACCCAAGAATTTGCCTGAATGAACTCCAAAGCTGCTCTTCTTTGGATTCAGCTTCATGTTGTAATGTCGAAGAATTTCGAACACTTGGGTCAAGTGTTGGAGATGATCTTCTTTATGGGGACTTTTGACTACAATGTCATCAACGTAGACTTCTACTGTATCTCCAATTTGCTGGTCGAACATTTTGTTCACCAGCCTTTGATAAGTTGCTCCGGCGTTGATGAGGCCAAAGGGCATTCTCTTCCAACACAGCAAGTTTTTGTTAGTATAAAATGCTGTGTTTTCTTGATCATCTGGATGCATCGGAATTTGATGGTATCCGGCGAAGGCATCCAAAAATGTTAGCATTTCATGACCTACAGTGCTGTCCACCAATTGGTCAATGTGAGGAAGAGGAAAGTTGTCCTTTGGGCATGCTGCATTCAGATCTGTAAAGTCTATGCATAGCCTCCAGGTCCCGTTTGGTTTCCTCACAAGGACTGGGTTTGCTACCCATTGTGGGCAGAGTGCTTGTCGGATTAGGTCGTTGTCTAACAACTTTTTTACTTCTTCGTTCAAAGCTTGATATTTTTCTGGGCCATATTTTCTTCGTTTTTTATGGATTGGCCTTTTTGCTTGATTGATATTGAGCTTGTGACAAGCATGTTTTGGATCTATCCCCACCATGTCTGTATGAGACCAAGCAAAAACATCTAGATTTTTGCTGAGGAACTCTTTCATTCGGGATCTGTAAGGCTCAGGAAGCTCAGATCCTATGTATAACTCGAGATCTGGGTTTTCAGGATTAACTTTGAACGCCTCCAGCTCTTCAACTGGAGTTGCTCGTCGTTTTTGTCCTTTTCACCGAGGATCAAGTATTGGTCCCTCAGAGTTGAAATCATTTTCGATGTTCATTGGCTCTGCCCCCAGGCGGGGATCTAGATCATCTGTTGGCCCTGATTCATTGTTGTTAGTCAACAACTGGCCCTCCAGGTCATTATATGAATGTTGCTCGTCACCATCCCTTAGTTGTTTGTCAGGATGATGTTCCTCATGGATGGTGAGGAGTTGTTCGTCCAACACCTGCTCGTCATGATGTTGTTCGTCTGTATCCATGTGGTCATCTTCTAAGTCCATCATGTTCTCCAATATTGATGGTTCATCAACCGGATAACTGGTGGTGGCTTCCATCATGGATACTTGTGCATGTTTTGCTTGTAGTTGTAAGAGGCATTCCCGAGCCTTTCTTTGATCTCTTTTAACTGTGCCCGCTCCACTTGCTGTTGGAAACTTCAAGCAATAATGGTAAGTTGAACAGGCAGCTTTAAATTCATTCAAAAAAGGTCGACCGAGGAACCCATTATAGGTCGATTCTTGGTCTACGACCAAAAAATCTACCATTCTTGTAATATTTTTTTCGGGTTCCTCGATCGTTACAAGTTGTACAAGCAAAGAAATTTCTCCCAATGGGACTGTTACTGCATTTTCGAAGCCTAGGATTCTATGGTTTGAGTCCCGGATGTGGGCTGAAAAGTCTCCAAGTTTATCGAGTGTACTTTTGAACAAGATGTTGGTATAGGCTCCGGTGTCTACCAACAATCTATGGAGTCGAGTCCCCATGATTTTTGCGCAAATTACAAGCGAATCATTGTGAGGGGTCAAAACTCCTTCAAGATCTTTTTTCAGTAAAAGTCAACTCCGCCGTTTGCATGATAGTTGGCTTGACCCCCATTTCTTGCACTTGATCGATTGCTCGTAATCCAGCCTTTCTTTTTCGGTTGGAGATTGGTGGTCGTCCATCAGAACATCCTCCTGCAGGACCTGCAGGTTCCATCATATACAAATCTTCCAATGGACGAGTAGGAATGGCAGGAACTGGCCGTGCCGGCTTATTGTTCTTCTGGGGTTGATCATCCCCGTCCTCAGAGTTGTTCTCCCGGGTTCTTTTTCAGGGTTGTCTTTTGACAAAGTCGGAGAGCTTTCCGTCTTCGTAGAAACGCCAGAGTTGTTTGAGTAAATCTCTACATTCACTCGTAAAGTGCCCCATGCTTTGATGGTAGGCACAATACTTGTTAGGGTTGAGTTTGCCAGTATCTTGGCGAATTTTTCGAGGAGGGGAGAGCAACTCCTTATCCTTCACATTCTCATAAACAATATCGACTGATACTGTTAGCACTTGGTTCAACTTTTCTTTGAGTTCTGTCCCTTCAGTGAATGGCTTCATGTTTTTAGGGACTCGATAACTCGTTGCGCCAGATTTCTTGTTGTTCTCCTTGGGATCGGCTTTGTTCTCTCCCAAGTTTGACTGCAGGGCCTCGTGCATAGAAACGAATATGCCGGCCTGATTTCTAAACTCGGCGTAGCTCCTTGGGCATTTCAGATGTACCTCTTTCCATAACTTTGACCCTTTCTTCAGTCCTGCTATAATAGCAACAATTTCCGTGTCCTCGCTGACGGGCTCACCTTCTAACAACACCTTGTCGAACCTTTCCATGAAAGCTCGATCTGATTCATCGTCATTTTGTTTTAGGTCTGACAACCGGTGTTTCTGGGACAAGTATGATCCCGCCGTTGAGAAATGAGATAGAAATTCCCGACTCAGCTGAGTGAATGAATGGATAGATGCTGGTGGCAATGCTGAGAACCATTTGTGCACCCGGTCCCCCAAGGTTAACGGGAAGTTTCGGCATTGAGTGGCATCGCTGGCTCCCACCGAGACCATATAATCTGAGTATTTTGTTAAATGAACTCTGGGATCAGCAAGGCCGTCATACTGTATGCTTGCAGGGAATTGGACTTTCTTCTGAATCGGGGCTTTCAGAATGTAAGTTGATAATGGTGAGGATGGCAAGCTGGTCGTCCCCACTCCTCTTTGCTGGTCCAACTGTCCCTGCATGCTTTCTATCGCTCTCCTCAAGCTTGATAGCTCATCCAGAGATGCCCCCTGACTTGGAGGCTGTTCGGCGAACAAAGGTGCAAACCTTTCTGTTCGTCGCAGTCCCTCGCTTGGAGTGGGCAACTCTTGGAGCTGCTTTTTTGGGTTGCTCGCCGCATTAGGTCCCAAACGTTTGAAGGCAGATTGGGAAAGTCTTTCATGGACCGAAGGGCGAGGTTGTTCAAATGTTGCTCGCCCATGCTCAGTTTCCCGGCGAGCAACTTTCTCCTGTTGCTGGGGTTGGCCAAGTCTGTCCAGGGCACTGGAGCGGGTTGTTCCGTGGCTCGACATGGTTGTTCGCCCGCGAGCAGATTCAGCCTGGTCCTCTCTTGGTTCAACCATCTTTGCCTTGCCCTTATCTCGCCTAACTTGGGCACTGTCCACCTCATGTTGTTCGCCCCTAGTTGATCTGGCCCTAACAACTTCCACAGGTTTGTCCTTAGGCCTCACTAGTGAAGGCCTATTCTGATCTTGCTGTCTCTGTAGAGCCTGGAGGGCAGCAATGGTTTTGGCCAGTTCATTGGGATTGTTCGCCAGGGCCTCCATTTCAGGTGGGAGATTATGGGTTATGGCCGTGTGCTGTGACCTATTTACATGTCTAGGATTTCGATCCTGGTGGTCGGCCGATGGGGCTCGGGTGGGAGATGCTCTCCTTGACAAGCGTGATGCTTGGGTTTCCTTTGACTGAGGCATTTCAATATAAATTGTTTCTTTAATTTTAATATTGAAGAACACCAAGAACACCCTTGCTTGTATCTTCAAATATTTCTTGAGGTTTTCTTTGAATCTTCAAGTTTTCAACTTGAAGTTCTTGAGTAATCACACTAACCGAAGGTTCGAACCCTCCTTCTAGCGCCAAAATTGTTGGTGATCAATTTTTATCAAGTGAATTAATGACTGTTTAGGTTTGGTTTAAAGATCATCAATCAATTACGTGTGATTGGTTACCACCGTAAATGGTAAATCGAGGTTCGGGTTATGAAATCGGATATACGAAAGTCGAAATTGAATTAATTTCGTATATGTGCACGTTTAGGTGTGATAGTGTGTGTTTTTGGGAGTGTTTTTGAATTTGAACTTGTATTTCTTAAGCTGGAGAACAACTATTTATAGAGACTAGCAAGCATGAGGTGTTCCTGACTCTTGGTCTCCCTAGCCTGCATGCTTGACATGTGTCCTTTGACTCTAGTTTGACCTTATCTAAGCTAAATCTTAGTTACAAAGTCTTCTTTGGTCTTATCTCGGACTTCATTGTTGTTCGTCCATGTCGGTTTAAATCGATCCAGGATGGTTCTTTCATAGAAGTTGTTCGCTGTTTGGGTGTATGGCTCAGAAGTTGTTCGCCTTTGTGTCTTGCACAGATTGGCTTTGGGATCTTGGTCCTTTGTTCGTCAGCATACACCTCTTAGGCTGATAACTGTAACACTTTTACCAGTGTTGTTCGTCATTATTGACTTGGTGGTGGGTCCATATTCGGTCTTTGGTTTTTAAACCTGTTCGCCAATATCTTGTTCGTCGTATAGTTGTTCGTCAGTTTGTGTACTCCCCAGATTGGTTTATGCACCCCGACTTGCTTTTCTTTGTTGATCATCCTTAATTTGAGGTTGACTCTTCATAATCCTTGATAAGGCTTTAATTCTTGTTCGCCTATCATTGATTTATGTTCGCCTGTCAACAATGAGAATGTCTCATACAAAACCTACTCCGTTTAGTATTTATTTTATACATAAACAAATAAAGTGCACACGACTAGCACATGGAAATGTTACTAAATGCTAGCACAAATTAGGAAGATCATTGAAGTCATAATACAAGTTGCAAAAAAATTTGACTCGTACAAGTCCGTAGATTTTTAATTAACAGTGTTCACTTGATATGAGAATCCGAATAAACTCAGATAGGATTAAATTATCCGGATTTATCACTTATTTACTTTTTCTAAATTAAATAAAATTATTTCCACAATCCGAATAAACTCAAATCTGTGGGACAAAATTAACTCACTTCCACTCTTCGCATCAATTTATTTCACTCCAACCCATATATATTTATCCCAGGTCTTCCCATGAATTAAACGTAGGCACCGATACGCTTGAAAATAACAATTTATCAAATCAAATTAGTATCTAAATTCTCGAAAGTTTGAAAAATAATCAAATCAATTATATAATTACACCCACATCCTTATAAAATAATAGTTTTGATAAATACTTGAGTACAGTAGAACATATGCCATCACTCATCCCATACAATAATACAAGAATATATGAGGCAAGGATAATGTGTGTATATATATTTATATATACAACATTTCTACTAACCTCAATGTTTCACTTTATTTGTTTTCCAACGTGAGGATCACATGTTGACCAGCATGGATGTTTTTATGCCATATTGGAATTTGGAAATCACAAATGTGTAGTAGTGTTATTTTCCCTCTTTGGCATATTATATATTTATATTCCTTGTTCTTTTTGCTATAGAGGAAATTTTTGCAGCTTTATTGTTACTGTAGCTGAATACACAATAGTAGATTATTTATTTTATTTATATTTTGTTTTAAGATATTATCATTATATAACACTTGAGATATAGAGTACTAATAAAATTTAAAATATGAACGAAATAGAATGTTACAGATTAACTAGGTTGACTTAAACCATATTTCTTTACGAGAATTTTTGTTCCGAAATAATTATTATTATAGCAATATCTAAGAAATTTTAATGATTAGATTATAAACATTAACTACGAATATGTGGATAAACGTAACAATAAAATTACATTATACATACATTTATTATTATTTAATAATTTTCTTAATTTGTAAGGAATATTCTAAATACTAATTAAAGTGGATGAGCATTTTACATTATAAGGAAAATAATTTATTTTCTTAGAATCCTATTCAAATTAATTATTTTGGCATGTTCAATCACAAAGCTGAAAAGTAAATCAAACTATTCATACTCGATTCGAGATTGTTCAATAGTAGCTTGTTTGAGTTCGATTTTATATTGATATTAAAAATAAAAATAAAATTGAACATATTTTTATATTCGGTAAAAGTTCGAATTCGAGCTCGATTGGTAAAAAAAAGATGATTTTTTTTAAATCTCAAATTACTCGAGTTTGACTCGTATTTGGTTTGTTTTAATATTCTTTCGCACTCAACTCGATTACTTATCAAATAAGCTCAAACATAAATTTCATTCAAACAATAATTAGATAATTATCAAAATACGAAAAAAAAAAATGGGCAATAGAATATGACTAGATGAGTGTCCGCGTATTACGCGGAATTTTAGTAAAAATTAATTATATATGTGTTATATATATTTAAATAAATTTGTTCAATATAAAATAATATAATTGTATTATATAATAAATATATTCAAATAATATGTATTCATAAAATTAAGGGATAACTTTTTAATTCACGACTTTTTGATTCAATCTCAATTTAATTATGGTTTTCAATATTCTTATAAAAATTCAAGTAATTATTTGATTTAATTTAGTATACACTTTTAAATTATAACATAATTTTCTCAACTACGCGTCAGATACTTATCTTTGCCTCCTAAGGCGATTTCTTCGATATAGAGAGATTTTCAATCCAAGCACTAATGTACTCTCATGCATCTATTTTTCTTCTTCTTCTAAAAGTGCAAGTCGAATATCAGATTGAAACAACTAAAGATGTAGTGAATTTTCATAAAATTATTGAAAATTGTGATTAAATTGAGATTGAGACTAAAGATCGCAAATTAATATATAACTAATCCTAAGGTTATTAATTATATAATATAAAATAAACTATGCCGTTCATTGCACATGTATAAAATATGTAATTTATATTTATGTCATTTAAATTATATAATATAAAATAAACTATCAAGCATTTTCAAAATAAAATATAAAAATAACATTAACAATATATAATCATTAGTAGGTTTTAATACAACTTACTAGTCCTCCCACCTAATGGGCCGCTGAGTCACCATGATTTACCTCCTCCACCCAATCCTGTCGGGCCATGGGATGGGGGCCCTGGGGACGAGGGCTTCGCCTTTTGCTACAAGGTTTTAATACAACTTTTTATTTTAAAAAATATATAAAAACTATGTTAAATAAAATTGATATTCAAAATATAAAGATTTATAGATGTGTGCAATGTTCCAATTCATGTGATTGCATTTCAATACAAACATAATGTCACATATTAAACTAAATTAAGTTAAAAAAATGATATATCAAGTTTGATTTTAAGATTTAAAAGGATCAATAGTTATAGTTTTGATTTATGGTGTTTTTTTAGATAATAAAAATTTATCAATTAAATGTTAAAATTTAAGATAATTAGATTTATTTTAAATAATTAATATATAATCGATAAAATAAATTTAAATTATTTAATGTACTTAATTCTATTTTTTAATTTTTCACAAATTAAGATTTTCGAAATAGAATTAAATATACTTGAGGATTAAATATTTAAGAAAATCCTCAAATATATTTAATCCTTATTTGACTTAAATATATTTGTGGATTAATTTTGTGAAATTAAGTATAACTTAAGATTCTCTAAAATATATTTAATCCACGAAATAGAAAATCCTCAAATATATTTAATCCACAAATTATATTTTCACATTATACTTAAGTTACTTAGTTGCATTACTAACACATTAAGATTTTTTAAATATAGTTAAGTAAAATGTAAATTGGTATAATCATAGAAAAATTTATAATATATTTTTGTAAGCTCAAGTTATATATAATATTATTCAAACTTTAAACATGTTCATAACATGACTTAATTGGTAAATATCATGAATTTTACTTGTGAGGTTTAGGGTTCAAATTATTGTGGGTACAATTTTTTTGTTAGATTCTTTATTGTATAAATAGACGGCACATCAGTGCACATATGCAACAGTGCACTCAATAGTTGAGGTTATCATATGCAACAGTGCACTCAATAGTTGAGGTTATTTACACTGAAACAATCTAGTGGTGATGACTTGAGATTTGAGAGTGCGATGCTCTATAGGTCTCAGATTCGAACCCTCTGACTTAAAGTGGGACATGTGATAAACTCAGACATATAAGCGAAATGAACCTGATGACACATAAGCATGAAAAACTCTCTATTACAATAGGTAGGGATGTAATCAAACCAAGCCGTTCGCAAGCTATTCGGGACTCGGCTCGAAAAATATTCGTTCGAGTTCGTTTGTTAAGTTTTACGAGCCGAGCTCGAGCTCGAGCCTGACGGTATTCGGCTCGAAAGCTCGCGAATAGGCTCATTTACTGAGCTTGCGAACAGGCTCGCGAGTAAGCTCGCGAACAGGCTCGTTTACTGAGCTCGCGAATAGGCTCGTGAGCAGGCTCGTTTAATTAATTTTTTCTTTTTATATAAATATTTAAAAAAATATATCCATAAGAATGTAATGTAGAGACAAATTTATTATGATATTAGTATTATTATGTGTTATTAGGGGCAAATTTATTATTATGGAGTATGGACTATTATGTTTTTAAGTAGACATAGTTTAGATGTGTTATTTTTTATATTTTTTTAAAAATTTAATTAGCTTTTCGAGCCGAGCTTTTTGAACCGAGCCTTTCGAGCCGAATTATTCGAACTCAAGCTCGAATTATGCTTGATTAATTTGAAAACGAGCTTTTTTCGAGCCGAGCTCGAGCCAAGCTCGTTTACTTGGTTAATGAATATTTCACGAGTCGAGCTCGAGCTATTTGCGAGCCTAAAAATTTGCAAACGAGCCGAGCTCGAGCTCAACTAATAAAGCTCGAGCCGAGCTCGAGCCTATAAAAACCCAAACGAGCCGAGCTCGAGCTTGATGGTATTCGGCTCGGCTCGGCTCGGCTCGTTTACATATAGGGGATTCCTTTCTTTATTTGCAAATAATAATCAAAGGTGCCCCAATTAGACTGCAAACTGCAACAATTTTTTTTAATAATAAATAGATGAATAAATAAAAGGTCTTGCATCGCGGAAACTATGGACAACAACAAAACTACAAACGGCGGAACATGTTTGAGACTGAGTACTTCAATGACGATGCAGATGACGCCCGTCAGCCCATATCTATATTAGAACCATACAAAAGTCGGGAATGGATTCTCTTATTATAGGGAGAGAGAAATATTAACACACCCTCCTTTCTTCTGAATACATTTAAATTAATCATATAAAAAAATATAAAATATTCTTGTAATTTATAAATGCTGTATCTATAATTTAAAGTTTTTTCTTCCCTTTCCAATTAACTTTATGTTTTGTAAATTTCACTAGGTCAATAAATCACACCAAATAAACTTTGAATTTGACTGGGAAATTTTAGCAAGAGAGATTTATAAAATTAGTAATATTTATTTATTTAAATTTACCAAGAAAGTGTATCGTGATGCAGGAGTACATCGTTATTTGAATGAACACCTTTCAGGATCAAAGCAAGACAATATACGATCCAAATGATGGAGCTAATTTAATTGCTTATAAAAATAATAAACTATAAAGTACTCCAATGCGTCTTAAAATGGATTTGTTGAAAATATGTTATGTACAGATCGATGCAATCTCAATCTCACCTAAAAGGGTGATATTTGTATGGATGATTTTCGACTAATATTTTTCAATAAAACGAATAATATTATTTAGTGAATGAATAATATTATTCGTGCATGGCGCAACTAATTTTAGAATAGTATCATTCAACTAAGTGTGTAATATTATTTACTAAAGCAAATAATTTTATTTAAAAAGAAATTAATGGTGCAAATAATGTATGATTCACATACTTAAAAAAACTAGTATTAAATAAATTAAGTTCATTAAATTATTATGGCCTGTAAAACGGGAGCTTTTGGACGTAAGTCAAAGATTTAAACCCAGATTAAGAGGGGTGTATTAGTTATAAAGTCTGTAGAATTTTTTTAGACCTTTAAAGTTTGGGGGTATTCAATTTAGATTTTCAAAAGTCTTTAAAAATCCTGAGGTATTCAATACGAATTTTAAAAAGTCTTAAAAAATATTTAGGTATTCAACAGTCTATGGATTTTAATACTCCACGGATTTTCTTAGATTTCCCTTCCAAAATATGAATATATTTCACTCTTCAAAATCTCTTCTAATAACCAGAGATTTCTACGGATTTTGAAAAGTCTTAAAAAATCTTTAGGTATTCAACAGTCTATGGACTTTCTTTGATTCTTTTCCATTGGGATGTTAACGGGGCGGGGACGGGGGGTCATTCCCCATCTCCGTCTCTGCAAAATAAATGAGAATTTTTTTCCCCCATCCCCGTCTCACCGGGGATCCTTGTCTCGCGGCGATTCCTGACTTGAAGCGAATATACTAACTTCTACTAGGCGCTTCCCCGCAAGCGGACGGGTTCACTGTAGTATGAGTAAGTATAGCGACCAAGTATTATGGAACCCAAGGGATGGAGTGTATGCAAATAGATCCCTGAAGATCTACGCGTCGTAGTTAATATGAGTGAAATGTTTTTGGATTTTTTGAAAAGATTAATTAAAATTAAAATGAACTAATTAAACTAAAATACTAAAGAAGACGAATTAACTAAGGTTTGTGTTCAAATAAGAGATGGTGATGCTCAGGATAGGAATCCCTACGTATACTAACGGAGCAGGTACATAATCAAAATAACTGTGACGCGCAAGAAATAACCTAAGTAAAAGAATGCAAGGTGAAAACTCAAGATTCTAAACCCTAATACTTTACCCTAACACTCGACTTCACTAATACACTAACAAGTTAATAGATTGTGCTTAATTAATGAGACCCTAATTTAACTAAGGTGATGCGGTCGTCCTCCTTCGCTAAACTGGTAGATGAATTAACCCCTTCTAAACCTTCTCGTTAAGACTACTAGTTGTTAAAGAGTGATACGGTCGTCCTCTCCCTAACACTTTCGTACGAAATTCAAAGGTAAAGTTAAGATTAATTTTAAGAATTCATTAATTAAGAGAATTAAAACTAAACGTCACAAATTATCCTAATTACGTACCCACATCCTACTTCTACGAGTTCATCCTACCCTAAGCATGCAAGGGTTCTAGCCTAACATGGTGGTTTGAATAATCAAAGCAATCACAAGAACAATAAACATATGCATAATTGAATTAACTAATAAAATCAAGAACATAAACGAAAGAACAAATTAAAGTCTCCAAAGAAATCTATATAAATCTGAAAAACTAGGTTTAATCGTCTCAAAGAGTAAAGAAAGAAAGAATTAATCTAATACGTTCAAAAGAAATACTAAAACTAAGAATTCGTAAATTAAAACCTCGATTACAACGTATAAAATCCTTCAAAACTCCTCCCCAAGCTTTCTCCTCGCTCAAAGTATGTAAAAATATGTGTTGGTATGTTGTTATCCTCCAAAACAAGTTTGGAATGAGTATATATAAGCGTCGGGGCGAACCGAAAACTCATGGGCCGAAAAACGAATTCGGAGACAAAAAATAGAAAAGTGCTCGAGAAGCTCGAGCACGTAGCTCGAGTGGTGCAATGGGTCGAGCGCTAGCGCTCGAGTGCTCTCGCTCGAGTGGTTTTCGGCTGCTGTACACTTATTCGTAAAATCTTCATATCTTCTCAACCGGGAGTCCGTTTTGGCCGATTCAAAGTCCTACGAACTTCTATTTTCGCCCTCTATCCATCTATGAAAACCAAAGAGACAAATTAATGATTTTATAAAAATGATACTCAATTGACTCCAAACACTCATAAAAAACACTCAAAATATGGGCAAATCGGGCACCAAAACATAACAATTTCACGCCTAATCAACCCCCCCAAACTTACCATATTACTTGTCCTCAAGCAATGAAATAATAAGTCGAGTAAAATTGTTAGGAATGAGTAAAAGAATCAAATCATGTAAGCAAATGAACTCGAGCTTCAAAGATCAATCCCACGTATACTCACTCACTTTCCTTCATCATACTCATGCAACAATAACAAGAAACACCAAGATAAAACATGGATGTGCACTCAACTATGTGTTTCACTCCCTCACAAGTGTATATCAATGATCAAGGGACTCACTCAAACAATCAATCACTCATATAGGCAGCCATAGACTTGTAAGCACTCTCAACTCCGACCATACTCTAGAAATCAATGCCGAATCAAAAATGACTTTTCTCAAGGTTGTAATGTAGGCTCTTTGGACAGGTGGAATAACAATATAGGGTAAGTGACTCAAGTGAATGGAGAATAGAAACTCAAACTTTGGCACTTCGAGATTAGGAACAGAATACTTCAAACATTTTCAATCAACACCCTTTCAATTCCATACTCTCAATACTTCAATTTTTTTTTCTAACTCTTTTCACCTTTTTCAATCACTTCACTTTTTTTTTCGCACAAACACATGAGCTCATTTTTTTTTTCTTTTGCTCATTCTCAATTTTTTCTTTCCCACAACTCAAATCTCATTCACACCCTTATTTTATCACCACTCAACCATCATAATTCCTTTTTCTCAACTCAATTCAATCCCTTCACTTTCACACTTTCCAATTCTCCACTCAAATTGGGACAAAAAGGCTTCATAACTGGAATAGTGTTCATATGTGCTAGCAAATAAAATAGGCTTAAAGCTCAAAGGGGCTAACAAGGGGTCAATGTCATTGGTAAGGAAAATTTTGGCTAAGTGACTTAATCAAATCAAAAATGGCCTAAGATCACATTCGGCATATCAAACTAGACACAATCAAGAAGCAAGAGCACACACAAGTTCTAGCATCCTCTAAGGTGACGATCCACTCACAAACGAAGAGATCAAATCATGTATCAAAATCTCATAAGGCTCAAGTCTCACAGCTTTCACATCCATGCTAGTCCTAGTGAATTCTCACTCTCATCACACAAGTACTCAAAAGGAAAACTCACAAGCATACAAGTTCTTTCTCAAATCCACTCTAGCTCAACCACTCACACAATAGAATTCCTAACTCACTCTTACAACTCAACTCTACTCATCAAATCATACTCAAAGATAGCAATCAACAAGCATAAGATGATTAATAGGCATGAAATATGCAATAGAGAATCAAATCAAAATCACCCCAAGGAGCATCTCACGACACCAAATAACCAATCACACTCAAAGATAAGGGGTGCTCCGGTGCAATGTAACAAGAAACATAAAAAAACTCCACCCCCAAACTTCGACCTTGCGAAGAGGTCTAAGTTTGGGGTTGTGGGTTAACTCAACCAAACAATTCAGTTTCTCTCAACAATGTTGCACACTCACTTGCTTGAGTTCCTCCCTTTTGAGTACTCCATCGAGACAAGCCTACAAAATGAACTCTCAAGTACAAGGTTAACACTTACGATTCAAAAACACCCTAATAACATAAAACTCAAATAACTAAAACACTCAAAAGCAAATAAAAATGGGTTGTCTCCCATTCGGCGCTATTTTTAAGGTCCTCATGCCGGACCGAGCTCAAAGGAGCTTATGGGACATCATACTCAAAATTACCTCCCTTACTCTCATAAGAGTGGTGCTTGCGTTTCTTTCCTTGATGCCCTTCCATCATGAACTCTTTTGCTTCCTTCTCATCCCCAAGTGTTATGGGTCTCAACTCCTTCTCACCTTTATCTGGAGGCGTCTTACCAAACAAGTTCTTGAATTTGGACTTTTTCTTCTTAACTCCTCTTTTTCCCTCCAACTGGACCACGTCCACACTTTTCACCTCTTCATCCTTTAACTTCTTCACTTTATCCCTATCAAAATAATCACGATCATAATGCACATTGGTTAAATCATCAAGTGAAGGATTATAAAATTCATGAATATGAGAAGGGTTAGGGATAGGAGGTGTGTCCTCAACACGAGGATCAATTGCATCCATGCAATACAAACTCTCATCCTCCTTCGGGGTGCTTCATGGCTTCATATAGGGAAATCTTCACTTCTTGATCATCGACCTTCAACGTAATCTTTCCATTTGCCACGTCTAGCACCATCCCCGCCGTAGCTAAGAACGGTCTTCCCAAGATAAGAGGCACGTGCTCATCTTCCTCCATCTCTAGGACCACGAAAATCGGCTGGAAAAATGTGCTCTCCAACACTCACGAGGACGTCTTCAACCACACCTTGAGGTCGAGTAATAGACCGGTTGGCTAGTTGAAGCGTCATCATTGTGGGTTGAAGTTCAACACCTTCCAACTTCTTGAAAAGCAACAAGGGCATAAGATTTATGCTCGCTCCGAGGTCGCACAACGCTCCCTTCTTGATCCCGTTCCCAATATCACAAAGAATGGTGAAGCTCCCGGGATCCTTCAGCTTTGGAGGAAGCGCCTTGTGCACTAATGCACTCACCTCATGGTTCAGCTACACCAACTTCGGCTCATCCACTCATCGTCTTTTCACGATCAAGTCCTTCAAAAACTTTGCATAGTTGGACATCTGTTCCAAAGCATCATAAAAAGGGATATTAATATGCAATTGTTTAAACACATCAAGGAATTTAGCAAATTTCTCATCCAGCTTCTTTTTCATGAAGCGCTGTGGATATGGGTGTTGGGAAAATATAGGGGGTGCCCGGAATCTATTCGGGATGAACTTTAAGTACGAATTTAAATACAATTATTACTAGCATGAATTAATCCTAATTAATTCAAATAATAATTCCAACAACTAATTATCATCATGCATGCTAAATTAATTTCACATATTTAACTAGGCGGAATTAAACAAGTAAATATGCGATTAACGTACCTCTCGTAGTAATGGCCTTTGGATATACGGGACACTTGAAATCACGTTCTATCAACCCAAAGCCTTCTCAAGTATTTCCCTTTTCACCTCATTTGATCGCCGGTGGGAGACGCTTTCAAGCAATTTAATAACTAAGGAAAAAGAAAAATATCTATGCTTCTTGATTTTTCCAACACATGGAATTATGTACTTGGGGATGAAAATATCACCCCCTATATATAGAGGTAATGGCCGAAATTTTATGTGTTATTGGGCCTTGGAGAAAATCTTTTCTTAGACTCTAAGAAATCTTGAATATATCTCATATATTCTTTTCTCCACAATAAAATATTCCACAAAAATCTCATCCTCCATATTTGCTTGCAATTTTCGAAAATTACTAGGTGTAGATTCCAAGATTTGGATTTTCTTGAATATATGAGATAATCTTGTATTCCAAGAATACTTATCCTCCATAATATCTTTCCAAGAAAATCAACAAAATCTAATCTCCCCTAACAAGCATATTTTCGAAAAAATCAAGGAAAAATCAGCATGTTTATTTTCTTTTTATTTTAATCACCTTATCATTATTGGGCTACTTAATTGGGCTACTTGAGGGGCCTTAAGGAGAATTAAGATTGGACCTCCTAATGGACTTCTGAATTTCAATATTGAGCCCCAATATAATTCAGCCCATTAATATTAATTATTACCACTAATAAATTAATATTGCACTATCCATCTTAATCCATATTACTATAATATGGGCTCCCGGTTATTATTTCCCGCGTTTAAGATTATCAAGTCCATTAATTAATTAAGCTTCTGAATAGCTCTAAATTAATTAATATATTTCACCTTGGAGTAAAGACAGCTCAACATTATTATTCGTACCGAAGAAACTAATTCTTCACTTGCAAGATTTGGTACAATAAAACTTCTGAGCCCACCAAGGGGACTAATCACACGAGCCGTACTCGCACGCGTTTCTCCGTATTAAATCTTAGCAACCGTCGTATGATTAATATTACTGCCCAAGACACAAAGTTCGAAGTCACAATGATTCTCACCCAACATGAATCAAAGCAGTAACTACTAAGCACACACGGTCCTATTTAAGTGACGGAGATTAAGAAATCAACAACCACTGAGGTCTAATTCTTCACCTTTCAGAACAGAAGAATTTCTCCTCGCTGTAGGACCTCTTCAACACATACTAAATGTGCTAGTGCAATCTCTTGGTCAAGACAGACCAATCTGAGCCTTACACATCGACCTTTCACGGTGGATTGTTCAATTCCACCTAGGCCGTGAAATGTACGTTTAGTTACAAGGAAACCGTTAATGTTGTCTTCCGTGATCGGGTATCACCTCATTAACTACAATGTAACATGTACTATATATTGAACGGTTTGCAATAAATATTCAACATTCAATCATATCTAAAGCAAATGTGATAAAAGAATTATTCTCATAAAACGAGTGTTTGATACACGAGTTATACAAAGTAAAAGCATACTTTCACGTATAACTCCAACAATCTCCCACTTATACTTAAAGTCTGCTTTTAGTATACATCACGCATGTCTTAGTGTAGTAGCTCTACGTGACATCTCATGTCAACCTACACTAACCTAATAATTCCTCCCACTTATACTTAAAGCAGATTGACAATAGTCTTGACTCCCATTCCATCCACATGTCTCTTGAATGTATCCAGAGGCAGACCCTTTGTGAATGGATATACTAGGTTGTCACCCGACGCTATCTTTGCCACCTCTTTATCTCCTCTCTTAACGATTTCTCGTATAAGATGGTGTTTTCTTTCTATGTGTTTGCTGGCCTTGTGGGCTCTCGGTTCCCTTGAATTTGCAACTGCTCCGGCACAATGATTGTGATGGGCAAATTCGGAACAACGTCCAAGTCCACTAAGAAGTACTTGAGCCAAACCGCTTCTTTCGCTACTTCTCAAGCAACTACTTATTCGGCTTCCATGGTCGAATCTGCGATGCATTTCTGCAAATCGCTTCTCCATGTCATGGCTCCTTCTCCCATGCAAAACACACTACCCGAGGTTGACTTTCTTGAGTCTATGTCTGATTGGAAATCCGAGTCCGTGTATCCTACGGGAACTAGACTATCCGACTGGTAAATCGGCATCTGCTCCCGAGTTCTTTTCAGATACCTCAAGATGCACTTTACGGCAGTCCAATGGTCTTTCCCGGGATTACTTTGATATCTAGCTACCATGCCTACGGCAAAACAGATACCCGGTCTCATACACGGCATTGCATACATAAGGCTTCCTACGGCCGAAGCGTACGGAACACCTTTCACGTCATCTATCGCCGCTTGCGTCTTAGGGCTTATTTCTTTCGATAGATGGATTCCGTGCCTAAAAGGTACAAAACCTTTCTTGGAATCTTGCATGCTGAAATGCTTCAAAACAGTGTCAATGTATGAAGCTTGCGATAAGCCAAACATCCTCTTCTTGTGATCGCGAGTGATTTTGATCTCAAGGATGTGACCGGCTTCCCCTAAGTCCTTCATATCAATTTGTTTTGACAGCCATACCTTTACGTCTGACAATACCTTTACATTGTTTCCAATGAGCAGAGTATCGTCTACGTATAATACTAAGAATACCACCGCAGTTTCGTCACGCTTCTTATACACACAACTTTCGAACTCGTTTTGATCAAACCCATAAGACTTAATTACTTGATCAAAACACTGGTTCCAAGTACGCGATGCTTGCTTAAGTCCGTAAATGGATCTCTTGAGCTTACATACGAGATTCTCTTGGCCTTTTCCAATGAAACCTTTGGGCAGTTGCATGCAGATCCCATCAAGACTTTCGTTAAGGAAAGCTGCCTTGACATCCATTTGCCAGATCTCGTAATCTAAGTGCGCAGCGATCGACAAGAGAATACGGATGGACTTAAGCATAGCTACAGGCCACGGGCCACAAGCATTGCTTTGAAGGTTTCAACCCTTCCGTCCGGTCCTCTCTTCCTCTTGTAACCCACTTGCATCCAATGGGTTCTACCCCACTGGGTGGCTCGACCAACTCCCACATTTGATTATGATCCATCGAACCCATCTCGGCTTCCATTGCCGTTTGCCGTGACTCCGCGTCTTTGTCTTGGATTGCCTCGTCGTACGTCCATGGGTCTGATTCAACACCGGGAACCAAATCTGAAGATTCTCCTATCCCCATGAATCTCTCGGGTTGCCTAAGAACCCTCCCACTACAACGGGGTTCCGGTTGTGAAGATGTGACATGTGGTACATCATCTTGTATACTTGGTATCGAGGTTTGACCTCTCAATTCTTCTAAGGTAATTTCACTTTTAGGTTTCCGATTGTTCATATAGTCTTCCTCCAAGAATTCAAAGTGTGTACTAATCACGGTCTTTTGATCCTTGGGACTATAGAACATACACCCTTTCGTTCCCGCAGGGTATCCTATAAACAGCCTTAATTCTGAACGTGGATCCAACTTACCGGCTTCCTTGTCTAGCATGTATGTCGGACAACCCCAAATCCGCAAATGTCTTAGACTGGACTTGCGCCCGGTCCACAATTCCATTGGGGTTTTAGGAACCGATTTGGATGGCACCAAGTTTAGAATATAAGCCGCCGTTTCCAAGGCATTACCCCAAAATGACTTGGGTAAATCCGAATAACTCATCATAGATCTGATCATTTCTAAAAGATTCCGGTTCCTTCGTTCCGCCACACCGTTCTATTGAGGGGTTCCCGGTGCGGTCAACTGGGATACGATCCCTTCGTCCGATAGGCAGTTCAAGAATTCATTGCTGAGGTATTCGCCTCCACGATTTGATCGTAGAAACTTGATACTCTTTTCCCTATGTTTCTCGGCTTCGGCCTTAAACTCTTTAAACTTTTCAAAAGTTTCAGACTTATGCCGCATAAGGTAAATGTACCCATATCTTGAGTAATCGTCAATGAAGGTAACGAAATACTCATACCCCATTCTTGCTTTGATCGTCATTGGACCACACACATCGGTATGAACGAGTTCTAACACTTCCATGGCTCTATTCCCCTTGGCTCCAAATGCCCTCTTGGTCATTTTACCATCTAAACATGATTCACAAGTTGGAAACGGCTCAACTTGGAGCGATTCCAAGGATCCGTCTTTCACCAATCTCTCTATCCACTTTAGATTAAAATGACCTAGTCTAAGATGCCATAAAAGTGCTTCGTCCATCTCCGAAGAACGCTTTCTTTTATTGCTCGAAATGATCGACGTGTTATTAGATTCATTATTTGAGTGGTGTGCACACTTAATCGTATAGAGACTGTTTACCAACGTTCCATGACAGATAACATCATTCTTAAAAGAAAACAGTAACAACTTTATTAAAAGTAACTGAATATCCATAAAAAAAAACAACTTAGAAACCGAAAATAAATTCTTCCTAAAGTTTGGAACGTATAAAACATCTCTTAAAATTAAAACTCTATCTTCAAAAGATAGGT
Source organism: Ballota nigra (assembly GCA_947034835.1). Classification (NCBI taxonomy): domain Eukaryota; kingdom Viridiplantae; phylum Streptophyta; class Magnoliopsida; order Lamiales; family Lamiaceae; genus Ballota; species Ballota nigra. The sequence goes on along the minus strand of OX344721.1, from coordinate 63,215,765 downwards.
GCACGACTCCCACTGCTTCGGCTGCCACTCTCGTAGCATCCCCCAAAGCGATTGTGATCTCATTCTTGCTAAGTCGCCGGGTTAGCTGGAACCCCTGAAGAGTGAAACAAATATGATCAGTTGCCCCGGTATCCACTACCCAAACATGGGCAGCATACGCCGCAACAAATGTTTCAACGACTAAAGCATGAGACTTACCTTTCTTTCCACCCTTCTTAGGCTTAGAACAGGTCGCCCTCCAATGTCCCTTCTCACCACAATTAAAGCACTTACCCTTAGCAGCTTTCTTTCCACCTCCTTCTCCCTTTGCCTTGGGTTTCGCAATGGTTGGATTTGCTTGGGTCTGGCCCTTCGTCCTCTTCCTCTTCTTCCCTCCCTTGGGACCTGAAGAGGAAGACGGACCGTTTGCCACCATAGCAACGGTTTGGTGATCCATTAGAGTCTCCGCCGATACCAAAGCTTGCAAGAGCTCGGGCAAGCTATTTGCCCGGTCATTCATTTGATAGTTCAATTGAAACTGCTCAAAGCTCTTCGGCAGAGAATGGAGAACGAAATCGACCTTAGTAGGGAGGTCAAATTCCGCACCAAGGACTTCCAACTTGTTGAGATAACCCATCATCTCGATTACGTGATCCCTTACGGGCGTACCTTCCACCATTTTCAACGAAAGCATCTTTCGCATGGTGATTTGCCTAGCCGTACGGTTCTGATGTTGAAACATCGCTTCAAGATTTTGCATTATCTCAGAGGCGGTCTCCATGTGTTGGTGTTGGTGTTGCAACACATCTGACATTGAAGCCAGAATAGTACACCTAGCCATCTCATCGGAGTCTAACCATCTCTTATGCTCTTTCTTGTCCGTTTTGGTGGCATCTTCGGCAAGCTCTTGGGGTTTAGGAGTGGTAAGTACCCACTTGTGGTGTTGTGCGGTTAGGACAATGTCAAGGTTACGTTTCCAATCAACATAGTTCTCACCGACAAGTTTGTTATCTTTAAGTATACTAAACAGTGGATTAAAAGGTTGCGACATGATGAACTGAGAATAAAACATACATTCATATCAATATCTAGAAAAATACGAACTTATCACATAAATTTGATCACATCAATTATATTGAAACCTTAAAACAATATAATCATGCATCAGCCAACATCTCGAAACAATTTAAATGCGCCACGAGGGGTGGTCTATACATTTAAATACATTCAAGCGGATTACAAACTTAAAAGTTACAAATCCTTAATTCAAAATTAATAGTTGGCTCCCACTTTGACCACATAGAAATTGACAGGGACTCCGAGGGGAGTAAGTTAATATCAATTTCCTATGCCTAAGTAATAACCATAATTAAATACAGGATTATTATTTCGCTTTGAGCAAGCCACTCGTGGTGAGGGTCAATACCGCCACTAGTAATAATCCACAATCATCCTTTCGGAATTTATTCATGTGAAATCCATTCTTTTGGCCGATCCGAGGGGGAAATGTATTCCAAAAGAACTTCACAAATAAATAAATTATGGAGGCCAAAATAATCCAATTTTAATATCCGGAATAAAATTGCGATTATAAAACATACTTAGTAATTTTCGAAAGTAAGGTTTTTCTTGGACAATTAAATTCATGCAAACACATATTAACAAATAATAATAAGTGCACGAAATAAAACATCCATCAAAACAAAATTAAACATATTGGAGCACTCGAATCCAATTGTCACGGTTTAATTTCTTCACGTCTTGATGCGGAAAAATCGTCCTTGTTGCTTTCCGATGTTCGTCTCGACGTGCTCCCACTCGAACAGCAACACTTCTTCAAAAACAGCATCGTTTGGGGTTCGGGACGACGTTTAAAATCACACGGAAAAAAAAACATGAACCGAAAAAATTCCACGGCCTGAGATACAGCGCGCGTCGGCCCACGAAGTGGGCCCGCGCGCTTCCCGGCCCGAGAGGCGCTGGAAAAGCGCCCGAGGCGCGCCGAAGCGCAGCCCCGAGGCGCACCCGAGGCGCGCCCGAAGCGCTGCACGGAGGTGCGCCGAGGCGCGCCCGAGGCGCCCCGAGGCGCTGCAGTGCGCTGCCGAGGCGCGCGCGCGCCGTGCGCGCGGCGCCGTGCGTCCGTTGCGCACGGTGTGCGCCGTGCACCCCTGTGCGCCGTTTTTTCGCCGTTCGTCCTCGTTTTCTTCACCCCTTGCATGATTTTACCTCCATACACGTGCCACGCATGTATGCGTCGTCCGGGTACGCCGTTTTTAATTCTTCGTTCTTCGTCACGATCCGATTACAATTTATTTTTACAAAAAAAATAAATACTAGATCTAGACTAGTCTATTACAATGATCGAATCAAAATAAAAACAACTAATCTACTCGTGGATTTTCTCACGAGAAAAACGAATTCGAACGAATCGAATTAAAAACCAAATTAATTCACATGCATGAAATTAACAACATTAAAAACCATGACAATTGGATACCTGCAAAAAGGATCTAACAATTCTACTATCCAATTTCAATTTTAATGTTCAACAATTTAAATTCCAATTTAAAATTCAGAGCCCGAAACCGTGGCTCTGATACCAGTTGTTGGGAAAATATAGGGGGTGCCCGGAATCTATTCGGGATGAACTTTAAATACGAATTTAAATACAATTATTACTAGCATGAATTAATCCTAATTAATTCAAATAATAATTCCAACAACTAATTATCATCATGCATGCTAAATTAATTTCACATATTTAACTAGGCTGAATTAAACAAGTAAATATGCGATTAACGTACCTCTCGTAGTAATGGCCTTTGGATATACGGGACACTTGAAATCACGTTCTATCAACCCAAAGCCTTCTCAAGTATTTCTCTTTTCACCTCACTTGATCGCCGGTGGGAGACGCTTTCAAGCAATTTAATAACTAAGGAAAAAGAAAAATATATATGCTTCTTGATTTTTCCAACACATGGAATTATGTACTTGGGGATGAAAATATCACCCCCTATATATAGAGGTAATGGCCGAAATTTTATGTGTTATTGGGCCTTGGAGAAAATCTTTACTTAGACTCTAAGAAATCTTGAATATATCTCATATATTCTTTTCTCCACAATAAAATATTCCACAAAAATCTCATCCTCCATATTTGCTTGCAATTTTCGAAAATTACTAGGTGTAGATTCCAAGATTTGGATTTTCTTGAATATATGAGATAATCTTGTATTCCAAGAATACTTATCCTCCATAATATCTTTCCAAGAAAATCAACAAAATCTAATCTCCCCTAACAAGCATATTTTCGAAAAAATCAAGGAAAAATCAGCATGTTTATTTTCTTTTTATTTTAATCACCTTATCATTATTGGGCTACTTAATTGGGCTACTTGAGGGGCCTTAAGGAGAATTAAGATTGGACCTCCTAATGGACTTCTGAATTTCAATATTGAGCCCCAATATAATTCAGCCCATTAATATTAATTATTACCACTAATAAATTAATATTGCACTATCCATCTTAATCCATATTACGATAATATGGGCTCCCGGTTATTATTTCCCGCGTTTAAGATTATCAAGTCCATTAATTAATTAAGCTTCTGAATAGCTCTAAATTAATTAATATATTTCACCTTGGAGTAAAGACAGCTCAACATTATTATTCGTACCGAAGAAACTAATTCTTCACTTGCAAGATTTGGTACAATAAAACTTCTGAGCCCACCAAGGGGACTAATCACACGAGCCGTACTCGCACACGTTTCTCCGTATTAAATCTTAGCAACCGTCGTATGATTAATATTACTGCCCAAGACACAAAGTTCGAAGTCACAATGATTCTCACCCAACATGAATCAAAGCAGTAACTACTAAGCACACACGGTCCTATTTAAGTGACGGAGATTAAGAAATCAACAACCACTGAGGTCTAATTCTTCACCTTTCAGAACAGAAGAATTTCTCCTCGCTGTAGGACCTCTTCAACACATACTAAATGTGCTAGTGCAATCTCTTGGTCAAGACAGACCAATCTGAGCCTTACACATCGACCTTTCACGGTGGATTGTTCAATTCCACCTAGGCCGTGAAATGTACGTTTAGTTACAAGGAAACCGTTAATGTTGTCTTCCGTGATCGGGTATCACCTCATTAACTACAATGTAACATGTACTATATATTGAACGGTTTGCAATAAATATTCAACATTCAATCATATCTAAAGCAAATGTGATAAAAGAATTATTCTCATAAAACGAGTGTTTGATACACGAGTTATACAAAGTAAAAGCATACTTTCACGTATAACTCCAACAATGGGACGGGTATCACGGATTTGGGTACCCCCCATTCATCTTTCTCGGTCTCTTTCACTTTCTCCCTTGCTTCCTTTGCCTTCTTCCACTTAGGAACTCTCTCAACCTTCTCAATGCCTTCCTCTTCAAGCTATTTGCTCGCTTGAGTGCTTTCACCCTCAACCTTCTTCTCAACTCTCATCTCTTCAATCTCATCTCTATCTTGGGGCGTCTCAGAATCAACAGGCATCTGAGGACCTTCATAGTTGGTTCCACTTCTTAACTGGATAGTCTTGCAATGCTCTTTCGGGTTCCCCTCCGGTATGGAAGGATACTTACCCGGCTCCTTATTCAATGATTTTGCAATTTGGCTTATCTGGAACTCTATTGAGGTGAACCGCCTATTGTTCTCTTGCTGAATTCGATTCAGCTCTACATCTCTCTTTTGGAGTTCTTGATCACGCTGATCACCTTTCTTATGCAACTCCTTCACACCGTACTCCAAATAGGATAATCTCTTATTTCCTTCCTCCACCTTCTGAAGGATAGCTCTCAACATCTCCTCGGTTGAGGCACCGCCTTCTCCACCAGGAGGTTTAGAACCCGGATCAACACCTGGAGGAACTGTAATACCCGCCTTCGGGTTAGCATATGAAAAATTCTCGTTCTTCCTCCATTGGTTCTGAGGAAGTTGTTGGCCTCCTTGGTACCCTTGTGTGTTCCTCCATTGATTTTGAGGTAGTTGTGGACCTGGAGGTACAAATGGTTGGCCATAAGAAGGTCTTCCTTGAAAATTTCCACCTTGTGGATACCCATTCTTATTATAATAAGGACCTCCCATATAATTGACTACTTCTTGCTGAATTGTGGGCTTGTCCTCTTGCTCAATCTCTGCTGCATTCCCTCCAACCATATTCTTCCCCAACTCAAGGTTGTTAATCTTTTCCATCATGGCCATCAACAGCCTTCTCGTTCCTTCACCTTCCTCAACCTGATGAACTCTTTGGAAATCTACGTCCACATTCCAAGCCCCGGCATTCGTGACAATATTGTCCACGATCTCTCTACACCTCACTATTCCTTGATTCAGGAATGATCCACTAGCACAGGCGTCTAGATGGTCTTGCCCAGCCTTGTTGGCACCACTATAGAAAAATGCCATCACATCTCCCTCATTGTACCCGTGCTGCGGGCACTCTATCAATATATTTGAGTATCTCTCCCACGCTTGACGTAGGTCCTCTCTTTGCTTCTGGCGGAAGGAAGAGATCTCAATCCTTGCTTTGATCGTTCTGGGTGGAGGGTAGAATCGCTCAAGGAACAGACGCTCGAGCTCGGCCCAAGTGGTAATACCTCCCCGTGGAAGCGTATTATCGTACCACTCTTTAGCTATTCCCGTCAATGAGAATGGGAACAACCTAAGCCTCTTGGCATTTTCAGACATGCCATTGTAATTGAAAGTGGAGGCTATCATTAGAAAACTCCTCAGATGTGTATGAGGATTCTCCTTCCCGATCACCCCCTTGAACTGGTTCTCGGTAAGCAGCTTAAGAATTCCCGGGGAAATCGAGAAGTTGTTCACCTCAACAGGAGGTAATGCCACTCCATCATAATATCGTTGTGGTTGTGCTGAAAATCTTCCTCGAATAGCCATATTCTGATCTACGTTCTGAGGAATGTGCTGCGGATTAGCAGCTGGTACGGGTACTTGTTGGGGTGGTGGTAGTTGATAAACAAGTGGTTGATTGTAAATTGGAGGTGGAGGATATGGGTATGGTGGATAAGGATAAGGTGGGTAAGGTAAGTTGTTTTATGGTAAGTTAGGATGTGGGTAAGCAGGGTTGTTATGAGGATTATGGACAATGTTATGAGCTGGGCTATTTTGGTTCTGAGTACCCGGGTTTTGGCTCTGGTTTTATCCTAACGGATCTTGATTCTTACTGGTATTGCCATCAGTGTCGTCAACCCAGTTCAATGCCTGATTGAACTCATTCTCGACATCGTCCAACTCATTAGTAATGTCCATTGGTTCTTTCCCTCTGGCAGCGTTCATCCTTCTTAAGAAGGCTCGGTTTCTTCTTGCTATTGTCCCAGGATCTAACAGTAACCTCTCTTCGCTCGTATTGCCTTGTGAGCGTGTTTTCATAAACCTGAAACACTAACAAAAGAATCAAAACGCAACTGCCGAATATGTACGAAATAAAAAAAAACAGAAAAGAAAATCACTCACTACTAACTACTAAGCTATCGACAAGTCCTATTCAAAAGACATACAACGCCATCCCCGGCAACGGCGCCATTGACTTGAAGCGAATATACTAACTTCTACTAGGCGCTTCCCCGCAAGCGGACGGGTTCACTGTAGTATGAGTAAGTATAGCGACCAAGTATTATGGAACCCAAGGGATGGAGTGTACGCAAATAGATCCCTGAAGATCTACGCGTCGTAGTTAATATGAGTGAAATATTTTTGGATTTTTTGGAAAGATTAATTAAAATTAAAATGAACTAATTAAACTAAAATGAATTAACCCCTTCTAAACCTTCTCGTTAAGACTACTAGTTGTTAAAGAGTGATACGGTCGTCCTCTCCCTAACACTTTCGTACGAAATTCAAAGGTAAAGTTAAGATTGATTTTAAGAATTCATTAATTAAGAGAATTAAAACTAAACGTCACAAATTATCCTAATTACGTACCCACATCCTACTTCTACGAGTTCATCCTACCCTAAGCATGCAAGGGTTCTAGCCTAACATGGTGGTTTGAATAATCAAAGCAATCACAAGAACAATAAACATATGCATAATTGAATTAACTAATAAAATCAAGAACATAAACGAAAGAACAAATTAAAGTCTCCAAAGAAATCTATATAAATCTGAAAAACTAGGTTTAATCGTCTCAAAGAGTAAAGAAAGAAAGAATTAATCTAATACGTTCAAAAGAAATACTAAAACTAAGAATTCGTAAATTAAAACCTCGATTACAACGTATAAAATCCTTCAAAACTCCTCCCCAAGCTTTCTCCTCGCTCAAAGTATGTAAAAATATGTGTTGGTATGTTGTTATCCTCCAAAACAAGTTTGGAATGAGTATATATAAGCGTCGGAGCGAACCAGAAACTCATGGGCCGAAAAACGAATTCGAAGGCAAAAAATAGAAAAGTGCTCGAGCAGCTCGAGCACGTAGCTCGAGTGGTGCAATCGGTCGAGCGCTGGCGCTCGAGTGCTCTCGCTCGAGTGGTTTTCGGCTGCTGTACACTTGTTCGTAAAATCTTCATATCTTCTCAACCGGGAGTCTGTTTTGGCCGATTCAAAGTCCTACGAACTCCTCTTTTCGCCTTCTATCCATCTATGAAAACCAAATAGACAAATTAATGATTTTATAAAAATGATACTCAATTGACTCCAAACACTCATAAAAAACACTCAAAACATGGGCAAATAGGGCACCAAAACATAACAATTTCACGCTTAATCAATTCCCCGTTCCCCGCCCACTTATTTTTTTTATCTCATTTTTAAAATATAAAAAAATATTTAAATTAAAAACTTTAAATATGCACAACAATTACTTTAAGTTGGTGTTAAAAAAATTAATTTAAACAATTTGAAGAACCTCTAATTCTAATATTTTTAATTAACATATATACTAAAGTGAAAATAATATAATTTGGAACTAATAACATAACATTAAATAAAAAAATATAATTTTTAATAAATAGTTAATTGATTAGGAAACTATGAAATATTTATTTGTAATTTACTTTAATATTAAAATTATATATAAATATATTAATTATATAAAAAATAATGCGGCTCCCTGCGGGAAACGAGACGGGGATCCCCCGGGCTGAGAATACTATCCCGGTCCCCGCCTACGGGGCAAAAAAATTTCCAATCCCTATTTGCTTTGGGGATTACCCGCCCCATTGTCAAGTCTACTCTTCAAAAAATATAAATAAATTTTACTCTCCAAAATCTCTTCTAACAACCTGAGACTTCTAATGAGGGCGAGGTATAACGGTGATAAAAATGAAGATGAAATAATAATGTATTTTTTTAACTAATGTATTTTTTTTAAATAATTTGGATAAATTTTTTTTATATACAAGTGTGTCCCATATATATTTGCATCAATGGTTCCAGCGCCGGAGTCTATGTAAATCCATGTAAATTAATAAAAAAAAAGTATTCCACAATCCTGTAAAGTCTATGAAAATCCAAATAAATCAATAAAAAAAGTCAGTCAAACTCTGCATGGAGTCTATAGATTTTCTAAATCCACGGACTTTTTAAAGTCCAAAAAAATCCGATAGAATCCCAATTGAATACACCCCTCTAAGAAATAGTTTTCTTGCATCATTAGGCGTGACTGTTGAACCTAGTTTCTCTACTTCTCTATAAATTATATTGGGTTAATTTCACATAAATTCACGACCTTTATGCTTAGTATCAATTTAATCACGAACATTTAAATTTTTGTAAGAAAATCTAACCTTTGATATTGTTGCAATTTGATACACTTTTTTTTTCTTCCGGCTGTCAACCGATGATGTGGCTTGCCGGAGCGTGTGTCATCTTGCCACGTAGGATTATACATGTTTATTTTATTTATTTTTTAAATTCACATCACAAGTAACACTTATAATTTAAATAACACGTTCTACTTAAAATTTAAATAGCAGTCAAACAAATTAAACAACCAACATAAATTATATATAATATTTCTCTTTACGTTCTTAGTTTTGAGATTTATTTGGTTGTTGTTTAATTAATTTGGTTGCTATTTTAATTTTAAGTAGAAATGTGTTATTTAAATGGTAAGTGTTATTTATGATGTGGATTTAAAAAATAAATAAAATAAACACGTGTAATCCTACGTGGCAAGATGACACACGCTCGGGCGAGCCACGTCATCGGTTGTCGACCGGCCGGAAGAAAAAAACGTGTATCAAACTGCAACAATGTCAAAAGTTGTGTTTTTTTACAAAAATCTAAAAGTTCGTGATTAAATTGATACTAAACATAAAGGTCGTGAATTTATATGAAATTAACCCATTATATTTTGTTTCTTCATCAATTTTTTACCTTTTTTTTTTCACCAACCTTTTATTTTTTTTATTTTTAAATAAAAATTACCTACAAACAAATAAATGAGTTCATAATATCCTTTACAATACTGTTATTTTATCTACTTATTCAATAAAATATTATTTTTTATTAAATATTGTGCCAAAAATAAATGGGTAAAAGATTGGTGGAATAACATTATCTTCACCCCGCTACAATTTATAAGTAAATAGTAGTAGCACACGCTTTAAAAATAAAATGTAATAAGTGTTAAGAGTTGTGTGAGGTATTTTGATAAGCTTTTATGTAAAATAAATTGGATTAAGTGTAGTATAGAAAAAAAAAACATGATATTTTATGTAATTATTGTGTAAATAGAGAACGTCCAAAAAAAAAAAATTGTACATGATAGTGGGACAGGAGGAATAAAAAACTATAATGTATTCTAATATTCTACCTCTTAACTATTTATTAGATTTTGCATTTGTTTTTCTCCTTTTCATTTGCATTTTTTACTTTTTCTTTTTCTTGGTTCATTCTTTCTTATTTTAACTCCTTAATAAGTTAACTTAAGGTACGCTGCTTACATTTTCCAAATGTAAATCTTTGCATTTTTTACTTTTTTTTGGTTCATTCTTTCTTATTTTAACTCCTTAATAAGTTAACTTAAGGTACGCTGCTTACATTTTCCAAATGCAAATCGATATACTCTAAAACCAAATACATGAGATGAATCCACGTTTTTCTTTCTAAATATATTTGAAAAAAGATGCACTCTTTCCTAGTCAGAGGAAGAACTTGTTTTGACTCTATACACTAGAGTTCATTAAACTCGAATTGTTTAGTTAGCACGTCTCTTATTTATTAAACTAGAAGTTATTTTATAATTGTTGATTAAACTAGAAGTTATTTTATTATTGTTTTCAATTTCTTAATATGTGTGTGAATTATGATATTTTTGTAGGTGTACAAAAGATCATCTATAACAAATAAATAATCACAAGTGGCTCAAGCTCAAATAAAAAGAACTCACACTACAAAAAAAGGCAGAAATGACGAGGGGAGTTAAAGAGGGCAATGTTTGCCCTCGTCCCTAAAGAGGGCCGAGGCGAGGGCAAAAAAAAAAAAAAAGATTGACGAGGGCCGAGGCGAGGGAAGGGGCCCCCTCTTTACTTAACGAGCGCGGGCCCCTCGATAAAATTTGAAATCGGGCTGGCGAGCGCAGAACCCTCGCGCATTAACGAGGGTGGGCCCCCTCGCGATTTAACGAGCGTGTGGCCCTCGCCCAGTTGGGCGCTGCTGCGAGCCGAGGGCTCGTCCCCTCGCCCAGTTTGCCGAGGGCTTAGCCCCTCGCCCACGTTAAAAACTAGGAATTTATCGAGGGGTGTTGCCCTCTTTAATCCACTCGGTAAAAATTACATATAAATACACCTTCTCCCTTTTTTCAGCAGAAACCCTCCCCCAAAATTTGCAGCCACGCCGCCACGTTCCTGCCGCCGCCGCCGTCGCCGGAAAGTGCCCTCCACCGGTCGGGTTTTGGCCTACTCGTCCTCGTGAACATTTCTACGGTAATATTTTTCGTTTTAATCCGTTAAATAATTTGTAAAATACAAATTAATTTAATGTATATATATGTTTATATGTATGTATATATGTATGTATATATGCATGTATAGGTGTTAATTAGTTGCAAATTATGTAGTTTTTAGCTTGTTATTTATAATTAGTGGGTAATTAATTAATTTGATAATGTATTCATGTTATAATTAATTAATTAAAATAATTAATAGCTAATATATAATTGTTGTATTTAATTAAATTAATTTGTATGATATATATTTAAGTGTATATATATTCATGTGATAAATATTGATGTTCGATTATTTACATTAATTTTCATTATTATTAGTTTGATGAATATATTAGTTAATTAGTTATTTTTGTTCAAATTAAGTTTATATTTAATTATGTTGGAGTGGAGGGGGTTGATGAATATATTGTTGGTTGTTTGCTAGCTGTAGAATGTGCGTTCCGACTTGATTAATTTTAATTAAGTTGGAAATGGATGCACTATAGGATCTTAGTTAACTGGAGAATACGATAAAAATAAACGAAACTCTGCCGAAAATTTTAGATGAGCTAATTAATTAACACTAGGATAAATACAATTGATCATGAATTTTTATTAAATTTTGAATATTCTTTAATTTGAAACAGATTATAATATGAGTTATTCAAGTCGTACTTGGATGTATGGTCCAAGAACAATTAATGGAATGATAGCTCCCGATTTTCTTAGTGGTCTTGAATCGTTTATACAATTCGCTACTAGCAATCCTGATTGGATGAGTGAAGGAGAAATTAGGTGTCTCTGCTCGAAATCCAGATGTAGGAACCAAAGGTTTAGAGCACCAATTGACGTGAAAATACATTTGTATATAAATGGGTTTTGCCCAATTATCACAATTGGATTTTACACGGTGAACAAAATTGGAGTCATCTACCATACCAAAACTATGATCAGTCGGCATCGACTTCGTACAGAGTAGATGATACTGCAGGGTCTACCTCGTACCATGACATGATCACAGACCTAACTGGTCCTAACCTTCATTTTGGAAATGTGGAAGATGAACCCGTTAATGAGGAGCCCCTGTTACAGCAGGAAATATCCTCGCCTGACAGAAGGTCAGATTCCTAAAGATACACTGACCCGACAAGATCGGGGGTCTACATTAGAAAAGAGTATTTAATGTATTATAGGTCTATGATTGATGGTTAGATTAATATTGTAATAAATCCCTAAAGTAAAGGGTTGAGACGAATTTATGGCCACTTTTGGGCCTTTGGGGGTGCACCTTTATAAATAGGGGGTCACCCCCTCATTGTAAAGGATGGACTTTTCTCTCATTTTTCATATATCCAAGAAGCTCTCATATTCGTGGGAAGAACGAAAGTTCTTCCCCAACCGTTCGTGTTCGTTTATATTTGTTGTTCGTCGGGCATACCCAAAATAGCCACATACATCTACCCGTACGAAAATGCCTGTCAACAATTTGGCGCTAGAAGAAGGGTACAATTCGTGTTCATCTCGATGGATGAACACGAAGATCTTCTCCTCAACAATAAAAAAAATCAAATTCTACAAACCAGGTAAGAACCTTTTCAATCGAAACCATCCAAGAAAAATTTCAAGAAACCCATTTCCAATGCTAACAACAGCAACCCCACAATAAACTCATTTCCTTCGTACATGTGAAAACCAAGCAGTTAACTTAAAAAAAAAAGAGTTGTTGCCATTATTTCCGGCAGTAAAAGCATTCCACCACGGCGGAGCTCAGCCACCGGAGTTGACTCCACCGCTCCAACTCGATCTCGCCACCGCCGAATCTGCAGCCCCACCTCAGTACCAGAATTCAAGATTAAAAAATTGGAGTGAACTTCTTATTCAAAGTTGGGCACAAATCCAAGGCTTCCTCCCAAAAATTCCTCCAAAAGTCCACCTCCCGTCGCCCGCCGGAAAGAAATATCCATGTGGTGGTGCTTTCAAAGCAAAGTTCCAGCTATTATTTTCAGTTCTGAATCCCCACTGCTGCCTCGACTGTCACGCCAGCTTTTCCATAGCCTTCATAGTGTGCTTTTGGCGCGTTTTTCAATACGTTGAAAAGTCAACAGGTTCGGCCTCGATCCGCACGCCGCCGAGGCCGATACCCGTCTACCCGCGGAGGCTCGGTAGCCTCCGACCACTGCCCACAGTTGCTCGCAGTCAACCCGCTGGCCGCTGCCCACTTGCCGCGTCGCCGATCATTGTTTCCACCGCCAGGGCCAGTCGCCCGGCTGCCCGACGCCACCCATCGCGGGCTTCACCCCGCTTCGCCGTCGCCAAGCACGGCCAATCAACCCCGCAAGACCTCCATCCCGCAGCCCGTCCTACGGGCACCGTCTGCGCGTGGGTGGGGGCCAAGCTCGTTCGCCTCTGGACGCCTTCCGACCGTCGGGCACCGCCAGCGCGAGATCAGAGACCGCGCCGCCTGCGCGCCGCCTGCGCGCCTCCCAGCATCGTCGTTACCCGGTGCCTCCCACTGCTATTCGGCATCCCCGCTGTTATCGGGCTCCTCCCACGGCTTCTCAACACTGCTTCCCCGCGAGGGTGCCCCGAGTCGCCGACTCGCGGCCTCCAAGACGGGCACAACGGTCCTCTCCGCCACTCGCGCCCGCGCGCCTCACCTCCCCGCTTCCCGCCGACCGCCGTTCAGGCCTCACCGCCAGGGCTGCTCGCCGTCCCGTGCCCCTCCGCATCGATCCGCCTACCCGCGCCGCCAGTGCGCCTCTTCGCGCCGCCCAGGGTTCGCCGCCCGCAGTCGCCCAGCCACCTCCGACCGTAGCTCGCGGCCCGCGGCCGCTCACTGCCCTCGTCTCTCCGGTGCGCCCCCTCGTCGCCGCCTAGTCGCGACCGCCGCACGGCCTCCTCGACTCGAACCCGCTGCCCGATCTCCGGAAACCGCCCTTCGCGGCCAAACTTCCAGCGCTTTCATCTCGCGAATCTTCCCCTGGATATTCAGGCCAGAATTATAATTAGTTTGGGCCCAAATCTATTATTTATTTTGTTGGGCCCAGTTTTATTTAATTGCTTGGGCTTTTTTAGTACTATTTAATTAGTTGGGCCAAGTTTTAATAACTGTTGGGCCTTTGATTTAATTGGTGGGCCAGTTTTAATTAACTGTTGGCCCTAGTTTAATTTGTACACCCTAAAAAAAAAAAGGTGTGCAGCAATTTTTGGAGCGAGCATCGGGAACGTCTTCATCAACGGAAAAATTCTACGGGCAGTCCTTTGCCCATTCCATCAGGTTTATTTCAATAATGTCCTTTTAATATATATCCCCACTCACAAGTTTCCATATAAATTAAAAGCGGGGGCAATACTCGTATTTTGAAAAATCGAAGCGGGGGCAATTTTTGAAATTCAATTTTCATCTGGTAACTTTCTTTTAATATATATTGTAACTCATTGGTTTTCATATATATTAAAAGCAGGGGCATATACTCGTATTTCGAAAACTCAAATCGGGGATAATTTTTTGAAATGCAATTTCCATTTGATATTTCCTTTTAATATATATTGTAACTCATTGGTTTTCATATATATTAAAAGCGGGGGCACGGACATACACATCCTATGCTCATTTTGTGATATCAAAAACAAATTAATTGACACTGAATTTAATTAAATACAATCAGTTATTCTAAAACTTCGAATATAATTTTGAAAAAATCATTGAGGTTGCTCACCGGGTAATTAACTCATGTTTAAAAATAGTCACACCTTTCGGCTATAAACATTTATCCGCCTTTTAGGCGTCGACAATCCGCCTGGAGTGGCGAAATAATCCGTCTCCTCGACGTTGATTAGTCCTCATTTCAGGCGTTGACGTATTGATTAGTTCGCCTTCACAGGCGTCAACTAATCTACTCGAGTTAATCCGCCTTTTAGGCGTCGACATTCCGCCTAGATTGACGAAGTAATCCGTCTTCTCGACGTCGATTAGTCCGCCTTTCAGGCGTTGACGTATTGATTAGTTCACCTTCACCGGCGTCAACTAATCCGCTTCTCGAGCTAATCCGCCTTTTAGGCGTCGACATTCTGCCTAGATTGGCGAAGTAATCCGTCTTCTCGACGTCGATTAGTCCGCCTTTCAGGCGTTGACGCATTGATTAGTTCGCCTTCACCGGCGTCAACTAATCCGCTTCTCGAGCTAATCCGCCTTTTAGGCGTCGACATTCCGCCTAGATTGGCGAAGTAATTCGTCTTCTCGACGTCGATTAGTCCGCCCTTTCAGGCGTTGATGTATCGATTAGTTCACCTTCACCGGCGTCAACTAATCTACTTCTCGAGTTAATCCGCCTTCTCGGCGTCGACATTCCGCCTAGATTGGCGAAGTAATCCGCCCGATCGGCGTTGATTAATCCGCCTTCTCGGCGTCGACATTCCGCCTAGATTGGCGAAGTAATCCGCCAGATCGGCGTTGATTAATCCGTTTTTTAGGCGTCGACATTCCGCCTAGATTGGCGAAGTAATCCGTCTTCTCGACGTCGATTAGTCCGCCCTCTCAGGCGTTGACGTACTGATTAGTTCGCCTTCACCGGCGTCAACTAATCTACTCGAGCTAATCCGCCTTTTAGGCGTCGACATTCCGCCTAGATTGGCGAAGTAATCCATCTTCTCGACGTCGATTAGTCCGCCCTTTCAGGCGTTGACGTATCGATTAGTTCGCCTTCACCGGCGTCAACTAATCTACTTCTCGAGTTAATCCGTCTTCTCGGCGTCGACATTCCGCCTAGATTGGCGAAGTAATCCGCCCGATCGGCGTTGATTAATCCGCCTTTTAGGCATCGACATTCCGCCTAGATTGGCGAAGTAATCCGTCTTCTCGACGTCGATTAGTCCGCCCTTTCAGGCGTTGACGTATCGATTAGTTCGCCTTCACCGGCGTCAACTAATCTACTTCTCGAGTTAATCCGCCTTCTCGGCGTCGACATTCCGCCTAGATTGGCGAAGTAATCCGCCCGATCGGCGTTGATTAATCCGCCTTCTCGGCGTCGACATTCCGCCTAGATTGGCGAAGTAATCCGCCCGATCGGCGTTGATTAATCCGCCTTTTAGGCGTCGACATTCCACCTAGATTGGCGAAGTAATCCGCCCGATCGGCGTTGATTAATCCGCCTTTTAGGCGTCGACATTCCGCCTAGATTGGCGAAGTAATCCGTCTTCTCGACGTCGATTAGTCCGCCCTCTCAGGCATTGACGTACTGATTAGTTCGCCTTCACCGGCGTCAACTAATCTACTCGAGCTAATCCGCATTTTGGGCATCGACATTCCGCCTAGATTGGCGAAGTAATCCGTCTTCTCGACGTCGATTAGTCCGCCCTTTCAGGCATTGACGTATTGATTAGTTCGCATTCACAGGCGTCAACTAATCTACTCGAGTTAATCCGCCTTTTAGGCGTCGATAATCCGCCTGTAGTGGCGAAGTAATTCGTCTCCTCGACGATGATTAGTCCGCCTTTCAGGCGTAGACGTACTGATTAGTTCGCCTTCACAGGCGTCAACTAATCTACTCAAGTTAATCCGTCTTTTAGGCGTCGACAATCCGCCTAGAGTGGCGAAGTAATCTGTCTCCTCGACGTTGATTAGTCCGCCTTTCAGGCGTAGACGTATTGATTAGTTCGTCTTCACCGGCATCAACTAATCTCTTTCTCGAGTTAATCCGCCTTCTCGGCGTTGATTAGTCTGCCTTTTATGCGTTGACATATTGATTAGTTCGCCTTCACCGGCGTCAACTAATCTGCCTCTCAAGACGATCCGTCACTCGGCCTGGATGAGTTCGCCTTCACCGGCGTCAACTAATCCGCCTCTCGGCGTGGATCCAGTCCGCATTTTAAGCGTTGACTTTCCGCCTTAATGGGCGAGGTGTTGTTTAGTTCGTCTTCACCGGCGTTAACTAATCTATTCTCTGCTTTGGTTTATCCATGTTAACGACATCGACCAGTCTGCCTTCACCGGCATCGACTGATCCGCGTCGTTTTTGCCCACTTGTGGCCGTAATATATCGCGTCCTAGACGTTTTGATTAATTTTTTAAGCGGTTGTTAACTCAATCCCATCATCGTGAAGTCGCTGCCCGTCAATCGGCTAAAGCACTTCACTCATTAACCTGTTGGTTAATCTTTTAAGCGGTTGTTAACTCAATCTCATCATCGTGAAGTCGCTGCCCGTCAATCGGCTAAAGCACTTCACTCATTAACCTGTTGGTTAATCTTTTAAGCGGTTGTTAACTCAATCCCATCATCGTTAAGTCGTTGCCCGTCAATCGGCTAAAACACTTCACTCATTAACCTGTTGGTTAATCTTTTAAGCGGTTGTTAACTCAATCCCATCATCGTGAAGTCGCTGCCCGTCAATCGGCTAAAGCACTTCACTCATTAACCTGTTGGTTAATCTTTTAAGCGGTTGTTAACTCAATCCCATCATCGTGAAGTCGCTGCCCGTCAATCGGCTAAAACACTTCACTCATTAACCTGTTGGTTAATCTTTTAAGCGGTTGTTAACTCAATCCCATCATCGTGAAGTCGCTGCCCGTCAATCGGCTAAAGCACTTCACTCATTAATTTGTTGATTTATCTTTTAATTGATTGTTAAGTCAATCTGTTGTCCGTGAAGTCGCTACCCGCAAGCGGCCTAAGCACTTCATTAATTTATCATCGCGGTCCTTACCGCCCTATTACTAAAATCAATGCCGACCAGCGGCAAAAACTCTTTATTAATTGAACGTTATGGTACCCGACTCGGGGGCACGACGGAAGATCGTACCCCACCTAACCCGACCAATTTGTTTGAGGTTTGACTATTCGAAGGTTACACGGAAGATTCGCCCATCACGGACCCTGTTGTCGAAGATTCCTCCGGGGCATCCGAGCTATCTTGTTTTCAGGCTCGGGGGCAAAACCTATTTGAAGCACAGATCAAGATAGAACTCTGGCCACAATCAGAGCCCAATCTTGGGGGCAATTGTTACAGCAGGAAATATCCTCGCCTGACAGAAGGTCAGATTCCTAAAGATACACTGACCCGACAAGATCGGGGGTCTACATCAGAAAAGAGTATTTAATGTATTATAGGTCTATGATTGATGGTTAGATTAATATTGTAATAAATCCCTAAAGTAAAGGGTTGAGACGAATTTATGGCCACTTTTGGGCCTTTGGGGGTTGTTACACCCGATATTTTACTACCCGACCCATCGGGTATCGGATACAGGCCCACTACTGTAGCGGGCTCGGATGAGAGCAATCCTCCGACCGGTCAGACAGACGGGCGGGGACCCAGACGCTGCCCGACGCGAGCCTCTGGGATCTGCCGGGAAGGGTACTTAGTCCACAGGCCCGGATATCGGGCGACCAGCGACGAGCCCCTGTGCAGAAGCTCTACCCACCTGCCCGCAAATGGTCAACCGGGGCATTTTCATCCGGACTCGCTCCCCGGTACCCGAGTACCCGTCTGCCCGACCCCCAGACCGTGCCAGCTGTGAGAGGACGTCGAGTGTCATCAATCCAGAGGACGTGACAGGGTCAAAGAGGGCAGTTGGGGCCAAGTCCAATCACCTCAGGGGTGACAGCGCCACGTGGCGTCTCCTCATTGGCCCGTAGGGGAGGCTGTAGCCACTTATTACCTTCCAGCTAGGAGTAGAGGGGACCCACCGGTCCACCTACCAAGCATGGGGAACCCCCACCTTGTACACTATAAATAGGGCTTTAAATGCCCATTTGTAAGGGACATCACATTTATTGCAAATACATACTTGAGAGCTCATTTACTCTCACATTTATTACTCTTTGTCAACATTAATATCAAATCCTACCCGCTAGGAACCCGGCAGCGAAATCCGTTATAAATCCCTGTCAACAATTTGGCGCTAGAAGAAGGGTGACTAATATCGAAGTACACTCGGTTTCATTTATCTAGTCACCCCGAACGAAATCCCATCCACTATCATTCAAAAAATGACCACTTCGAAGGCCACACGAACCCAGCAGCAAGTCGAGGACATCGGCGAAACCGTCACTCCGGCTCCGGCCACGACGGAAACCCTTCAGGGTCCTTTCGAGTTCTTGTCGGCCATAAGAACTCCGGAGGACCTCCAGGCCGCAAGGGCCATGATCGAACGCCGTCAGGCCGAGATCGACGCCGCTCCTATCCACACTCACCGACCTGGAAAGGAGCCAGCCCGGAGCAGGGCCACTTGCCAGCCCCGGCAGGAGCAAGAGGCGGCCAGGAGGGCCGCCAGTAACCCCCGGCCTCAGAATCTAAAGAGGCGCCTCGACGAGGAGGCCGACTCGCAGCGGGTTTCTCGTCGACCTGCGGGATCGGTTTTCTCCCGGTTGGGAACCCAGGCTCGGGGAGCTGCCCGACCTTGTGAGTCCAACGCCAGCTCCAGGCCCCGGGAGCGAGAACAGGCACGATCTCCCAGGCGTCACAACGAAGCGGCCCCGAGGCCGTCGGTCCGTGACCGCTTGGGGGACAACCCTCGTCCCCGTTCTCCCCCCGCGGCCGACAACGCCATGGCCGCCATCCTGAAGAAGGTCTCGAACCTTGAGGCCAAGCTCGAGAGGCGGGACGGGCAACATCATGTCCCCTACATGCCCGACTCGCCCCTCGCAGACATCTTGGTGCGGGCCCCGGCCCAACCAAAAATCAACGTGGCCGCCGTGGGCCAATATGACGGGGAGACAGACCCCGTCACCCATCTCAGCAAATACTCCACCTACATAATCTCCATGGGGGCAACAGATGCCACCCAGTGCAGGATGTTCCCGTTAACCTTGGGGGACAGGGCTCACCGATGGTACTCCTCGCTTCCCGCGGGGAAGGTGGTTTCATTCCACCAGCTAGGGGAACTGTTCTTGGAGCACTTCTCCTCGATGGCGCCACGAATGGCCGGCGCCAACCGCATGGCCAACTTGGCCCAAGGGAAAGACGAGACGGACCGGGCGTACATCGACCGGGTAGATCGCATCATTATGGAGGGCGAGCCCGTCGGGGATGAGGTCAAGCTCGTCGGGATCATAGGCGGACTCCGCCTAAGGACCAAACTATGGAAGTCGATGAACAAGGACTACCCCAAGTCCTACGCGGAGTTCCGGCAGCGAGCCGGAAAAATCATCTACAATGCGGACATCCTGGCACAGCGGCTGGGCGAGAGCACCCCTACCGAGAAGGAGAAACCACGCGCCTCGGCAGGCACCACATCAAGCCGGAGGAACTTTTCCTACCGAGCTCCCCAGCCTTTCAAGCCCTTCGATTCCGTCAAGGTGAAGCTGGCCGAAAAATTGTCGGCCACCCCGGAGTACGTCTATGTGCAGATCCGGGACAAAAATATGATGCCCAAGGCGCGGCCATGGGTCCACAAGCCGGGGATGCAGCTCAACCCCAACAAGTACTGCCACTACCATCAAACCGTCGGGCACAACACGAGTGAGTGCCGCGACCTTCTGAAGCAACTCTGGCGACTCTTCGAGGAGGGTAGGCTGGAGGAGTTCGTGAAGAGGCCGGCAGCTAGGCCGGAGGCTCAGGCCGCTGCCCACCCCGTGGAGCCAAACCGGGAGGCGGCCCTCATATGCCCACCAATGCCGGAACATCAGGCCCGGCGGGCGGTCAACATGCTCTCCCCGGTGGGAGGCTTCGCACCTACCACCTCGCTCTCCAACCGCAGACAGAAGAGCGAGCTGCGAGCGATGGACAATGTCCATCAAATCGCTCTGCCGATCAACACGACGGCAAAGGAGTCGAACCTCCTCGCCTTCAAGGAGGAGGATCGCACCGGGGTCATCTACCCGAACCACGATGCCCTAGTCGTATCCGTCAACATCATGGGCATCACCGTCCATCGCATGCTCGCCGACAACGGGGCCTACTGCAACATCCTCTTCAAAGCCGCATTCGACCAGCTGGACAACTCCTTTGAGAAGTATGTGGAGCCATGCGACCAGGTTATCAAAGGTTTCGGCGACGCCACGGTGAAACCCTACGGAATAGTTAGGCTAGCCGTAGAATTAGTTTCTAGTATAGACGCTGAGGTTAAGGCTTCGAAACAACTCGACTTTATCATTGTCGACCAGTCGTCAACCTATAACGGGTTTCTCGGCAGGCCATTCGAGCACGAGTTCGAAGCCGCCGCCTCAGCATTCTATTATTGTATCAAGTTCCCAACCCCCTCCGGGAAGGTTGGGACTCTTAAGGGAAATCAGAAAATGGCACGCGGATGTTTGGCGTATATGGATGTTATTTCAAATTTTGCAAATCTAGATTATGTCTGCACAATCGGAGAGGGAGACATGGAAATAGACGAAGTAATCCCACCCGCTGCCCACCCAGTGGAAGAAGATTCGCAAACTTTTGAGAACATCCAAGTCGACCTAGAGCCAAGGCTCGGGTACGAACCCATGGAGATTGACAAAACCCTAACAGGGCAGATCGACGATCCACGCTACGGCGAGCGGGGAGCCAGTCCGATCGAAGAATTAATTTCGGTCACAATGAAGAATCGGCCGGAAGTAAGTGTCCAACTCGGTTCGTCAATGTCCGGCGAGATGCGGGCAAAGATAACCGCATTTTTAGAAGAGAACTTAGACGTGTTCGCCTGGTCCCATGAAGACATGGTCGGGATCGATCCAGCCGTATGTTCACACCAATTGCACATTGATCCATCCCGCAAGCCGATCTTACAGAAAAGAAGGAAATTCGGCCCAGACAAATACGCGGTCATTGCCACCGAGGTCAAAAAACTGCTCGACAACAAACTCATCGGAATGGTCGACCCCGATGACAAGCCTCAATGGGTATCCAACGCTGTACTCGTCAAAAAGAGCAACAACACCTGGCGGCTATGCATCGACTTCACAGACCTGAACAAGTCTTGCCCAAAAGATCACTTCCCGATGCCACACATCGACCACCTGGTGGACAGCACGGCCGGTCACGAGATGCTTACTTTCATGGACGCATTTGCCGGCTACCACCAGATCCCGATGGCCACAGACGACCAGAAGCACACCACTTTCCTTACCGAGAAAAACATGTACTTCTGGAAGCGGATGCCATTCGGGCTCATGAACGCAGGGGCAACCTACCAAAGGCTGGTCAACCACATGTTTCACGATCAGGTCGGGGCGACCATGGAGGTATATATCGACGACTTCGTCGTTAAAAGCGAGAAGAAAGAAGATCACCTCACACACCTAGCTGAAACGTTCGAGATCTTAAGAAAATATCGGATGAGACTCAACCCGAAAAAATGCAGTTTCGGCGTCGAGTCGGGCAAGCTCTTGGGGCACATGGTTAGCCGGCGAGGAATCGAGGCAAACCCGACCAAGGTACAGGCGATCCTCGACATGAGCCCTCCCCGCACGGTGAAGGAGGTGCAGAAGGTGACGGGCAGCCTGGTCGCTCTCAGCCGTTTCATCTCCCGCATGGGGGACCGATGCAAGCCTTTATTCGACAGCATGCGGAAGGGGAAACTAAACTGGACTCCCCAGAGTCAGCTCGCTTTCGATAACTTGAAAGCATACCTGTCAAACGCCCAGGTACTGGCCAAACCCGTCCCCGGCGAGAAGCTTTTCCTATACTTGGCGGCTTCAGACTCAGCTCTTAGCGCCGTGCTAGTGCGGGCTGAGGGGCAGGCATATCTGCCAATCTACTATGTCAGCCAGACACTTCACGACGCCGAGCTACGGTACCCACCCTTGGAAAAATTATCATACGCTCTAGTAATGAGCGTACGCAAGTTACGCCCATACTTTTTTTATCACCAAGTAGAGGTGCTAACAACAATGCCACTTCGCCAAGTACTACATCGGCCGGACACGGCGGGCAGATGCCTCAAGTGGGCTGTCGAGATCGGGCAGTTCGGAGTCACATACGCTCCCCGAATATCCATCAAAGGCCAAGCTATGGCCGACTTTATAGTCGAGCTCACTTACCCGGAGGCGATGTCCAAGATCGAGCAGCCACCATGGAAAATGTACGTTGACGGATCCTCCACAACAACGCGGGCAGGCGCGGGAATTGTCCTTCTCAGCCCGTCCGGACAGTCGTTCACGATAGCCATAAGATTCGGTTTCCACGCGACCAACAATGAGGCCGAGTACGAAGCATTAATTAATGGCCTGGAAATGGCCATGGCCATGGGAGTGAAGAGACTCCAGGTCTACAGCGACTCACAGCTCGTTACATGTCAAATCTCAGGAGAATACGAGGCGCGCAGCGATAGGATGTTGGCCTACCAGGGATTAGCCAAGAACCTGCTCGAAAAGTTCGATCAAGTATGCATAGAGGTGGTACCCCGACTTGACAGTACTCAAGCAGACGCACTTGCCCGCCTCGCAACATCCGAAGGGGCAGCCGACATGTCCCAGATCACAGTTACTTACCTGACCTCCCCTACGAGTTCGAACCAGCGGGTGAGTAGCCTGGGGCAGGCGGAGGACAGCTGGATGACCCCCATCCTGAAATACCTTCGTGACGGCCAACTCCCAGTCGACCGGGTAGCGGCAAGACAGTTGCAGCTCCGGGCGGCCCGGTACACGATCATCGGGGACCAGTTGTACAAACGAGGCTTCGCCCTGCCCCTCCTAAAATGCATAACGCAAGGGCAGGGAAGGAAGATCTTGGTAGAAGTCCACGAAGGACGCTGCAGGAACCACGCCAGCGGCCAGGTGCTCACCCAGAAGGTTATCCGACAGGGATACTTCTGGCCCACCCTAAAGAGGGACGCAATCAACTACGCACGGGCATGCCACAAGTGTCAAGTCTATTCACCGGCAATCCACCGAGCTCCAACCGAGCTCACCTCGATCCTGAGCCCATGGCCGTTCGCAAAGTGGGGGATCGATCTCATTGGCCCTTTACCTACAGCCCCGGGCAGTGTCAAGTATGCAATTATCGCAGTGGATTACTTCACCAAATGGGCGGAGGCGGAATCACTTAAAACGGTCGATCAGGAACAGGTTATCAGGTTCATCTGGTGCAACATAATCTGTCGATTCGGCCTCCCACAGATAATCATTTCGGACAACGGGAAACAATTCGACGGACTAGAGATGGAAAGTTTATGCCAGAAGCACAAGATCAAGAGGCTATTCTCGTCGCCCTACCACCCCCAGTCGAACGGGCAGGTCGAGGCAGTAAACAAGATAATCAAACACACGTTGAAGACAAGGTTGGAGGAGAGCAAGGGAACATGGGCAAGCAAGCTACCCGAAGTTTTATGGTCCTACAGAACAACCTGTCGCACTGCAACCGGGGAGACTCCTTTTGCCCTAGCCTTTGGGACGGAGGCAGTCATCCCGGCCGAGGTCATCATCCCAAGCCTCCGCACCTCACAGCCCGTGGGGACCGAGAACGACCAAGCCATGCTAAACGAGCTGGACCTGCTAGAGGAGAGAAGGCTGTCCGCCGAGCAAAGAAACATTGCTTACAAACGTCGGGCTGAAAAGTACTTCAATACGAAAATCAAAGTCAGGGAATTCGAAGCCGGGGAACTAGTGCTTCGACGGACGGTCGGACAACCCAAAGGGACATTTGGCCCAAGTTGGGAGGGACCCCTGAGGATATCTAAGCGCCTAGCCAACGGTGCCTACGAGCTAGAAAGCCTTGAGGGCAACCCGGCCCAATACCCTTGGAACGCCTCCCTACTAAAAAAATACTACCAGTAGGGGCTCATTGTAATCGCTACTCGAAGCGCAAATTTGTAAAAATTAATAAGCGGTTGTTAAATCAATCCCATCTTCGTGAAGTCGCTGCCCGACATTCGGCTATAGCACTTCATTAATTAATCTGTTGGTTAATTCATTAAGCGGTTGTTAAATCAATCCCATCTTCGTGAAGTCGCTGCCCGACATTCGGCTATAGCACTTCATTAATTGACCTGTTGGTTAATTCTTTAAGCGGTTGTTAAATCAATCCCATCTTCGTGAAGTCGCTGCCCGACATTCGGCTATAGCACTTCATTAATTAACCTGTTGGTTAATTCTTTAAGCGGTTGTTAAATCAATCCCATCTTCGTGAAGTCGCTGCCCAACATTCGGCTATAGCACTTCATTAATTAACTTATTGGTTAATTCTTTAAGCGGTTGTTAAGTCACTACCCGACATTCGGCTAGAACACTTCATCGTTTATTATTTATTATCCGATTACGTTATTAACCCGACCGATAAACTAAAAGTTCAAGGAGACAAAGCGAAATAAAGAGCAAAAGTAATTTCATTAAGGATGTCCGGGAAAGAGAAAGTACAAACGGCCGGCGGCCAACAAACTTAAGCAAAACAACAAAGGAAAAGAAAAATCACGGGTGCGCCTCATCCACCACTCCCGGGTCCTCATTCGCCTCCTCGTCGGCTAGCGGGTAGATGAAGGTCGCCGGGTCGCCAAGAAACGATAGATCCAGCCCGCGATCGACCAAGTCCTTCAGTGTAATATCATAGTCCGGGGAGGGAGGATTGGACTCGACATAACTCCTCAGATCTGCCAGAGGCCCGGAGTAGTCGGCTTCGGGATTCTGACGGAGCAGGGAGCGAATCGAGTCGGCGTAAGCATTAATGTACACCATGGACCCAGCCGACTCGTTCTCAGCGGCCAATCGGGCACGCTCGGACTCCAGGCGCGTTTCCGCCTCCGCCGCGAGAGCCTCCTTGGCTTGGCGGACTTCTTCAGCCGCCCTCGCCTCGGCCTCGGCGCGCGCCCTCCTCTCCTCCTCGAGGACCCCCTCTAGTTCAGCCCGACTCGCTCGTCCGGCCTCCAGCTCCTCCCGGAGCTTTTTGTTCTCCCCTTCCAGGCGGGTAGCTTCGTCCCTCTTCGTCTGGAAGGCTGCCCTGTAGAAGGAGGCAGTCCGCATCTCCTGCTCGAACTCGAGCATGATGCCCTCCATGGCAATAGTGTTGCGGGAAGAGCGGATGGCCGCCGCCCTCATGCGGTCGGTTAGCGAGACGGTCCGCGTGGCCTTCTGGCAGATGAGTGTCCAGGACCGGGGCAGGTTCAGGACGGCGCGACGGAGGTCCTCGGGCCAGGACTCGGGCACGGCCTCCGTATACGGAGGATCCTGCAAGCGCAGGAATTGAAGGACCTCGGGCGGGGGCAGAGGATCAGGCCTGCAAAACCACGGGGAGAAAAGTTGTGTTAAAAAATCTACATTGCAAAATCGACCAGGAAACTTGGAAAAGGAAAACGAAGTACTTACGTGAGATGATTGCCCCACCCCAGGAAGGAGAAGTCGCTGCGATCGCGAGCAGGGGAGGCCGGGCTCCCTATAGTCGCCTCGATGGTGCCGGCCACAAGCCCGCCCGTCGCCGGGTTCAGGTTGACCGTCACCATGGCCGGGTCGATGGATGTCTGGCCTTCAACCCGGGCCTGCTTCGATGGACGCTGCCCGTCCGCCGGGGAGGAGGATGTCGGGGGCACCGGGATCGCAGGAGGATCGCGGATCGTCACCCCAGTGGCGCGGACAGCTCCCCGCTTCGCCAGCTTTGCCAGGGCATTCCTCTTGGGAGCCATGTCGACGGTCTCCTCGGATGATTCTACGTTGACGACTGGGATGGCTGCCTGGCCGGCCTCAGGTGCGGCCCTCGGGGAAGTTTCCGGGGAGGATGATGGCGTGGAGGATTCGGCCGGGAAACGTTGCGCTGCAAGAGGAGTGACAAGGTTAAAAATCGAAGAGCGAGAACGAGGATAAGAAGGGTCGGGCAGGAAAGAGACTTACCACCAAAATCTAAATGGCACGGGAAGGTCTGAAGTCCGGAGAGCCTTCTATACTCGTCGTCGTTGAGAAGATCGACGTCGCGATTGTCCACGCTCTCGGATCTCACCAGGGCAAGCGCCTGCCTGAAGTTGTCGGTCAGGTCGGCCTGGTTTGGGACCGCGCAGCCTGCACAATGAAGGAAGAATTAGATCAGTACTAAGAGATGAGAAAAAATTCAGTATCTACCTCGACGGTCGCGCTCCCGATACTCCCGGGGAACCGGGATGGTGTGCCCGTCAACACCAACGCTCTCCCAGGCGCCGCCGACCCACCACCATTTCTCCTGCCAGTGCGTCACCTTCGTCGAGATGCCGAAGACAACGGCATCCCCGCCCCGGGGCTTCACGGAGTAATACCCGTGGTTCATCCGCCCGACCGAAGCCACGGTGTAATAAAGATAGTTGATCTCGGACGGAGTGGGCATACGATGCAGCCCGCGCCGACCGAGCGCAACCATTGCCCCCAGAATGTAGCTCCACCCGTTCAGAGTGATCTGGGTGATCGACAGGTTCCATGCAGCGAGCAACTTGGAGATCGCCGGGTGAAGCGGGAAGCGGAGCCCGGCATGAAGTGTGTCTGAGTTAATGGCGATTAGGCCTTCCGGAGATTGGTCAGCCCGTTCATTCTCCCGGGGGGCATAAAAGAAGACGTCGGAGGGCGTCTGGAATGTCCAATACAACTCCTTTACGTCGGCATCCGGGGGAAGGCAGCTGGGGCGGCGAGAGGCCCCAAAGTCGGTGTCCAGGGCCTCGAGATATGCGCGGGGAGGGCGCTTTCGCACGAACCAGCTCATGTATTTCGAGTAGTCGAACCCGATTAGCCGGCTATCCGCGTAGTTTATTTGGTCGGGCACAGCTTCCCGCTCGAACAAAAAATCTTCGGCCCTGGGCGGGTAGGCGGAGACCGGGGAAACGCTTAGGGCTTCCCCCTCTCGTGGGGGGGCTCATCCCCTCCAAATCTTCCGTGAAGGCATCCACATCCGTGGAATTGCCCTCGCCCTCTCTGGCGACGGCGGCGCGGGACGTTCCCTCCCCGGCCGGTTGAAAAGGCCTCTCGGCATCGGCGGCGGCACGGCGGCGGAAGTGATAAACGTCGGCGGCCCCAACGCTTTCGGTGGAGTCGCTCATGATGGAGGAAAAGTAGAAAGGAGAATTTCGAAGAAGAAAGCAAGAAAATTACCTCGGAGTTCGAGAAGGCTCGCCGGAATCTGGGAAATTCGCCGAAAAATTTGAATCCTCTTAAGGGGGGCACGAGTTTGCAAGGGAGTGAAAATGAGAAAATGGGTTGGAAGCCCCTATTTATAGAAGAAGTAGGAGGGACTAAACTGCAAAAAAACGGGGTTAAAAATGGAATAAAACAAAGCTCAGGGGGGGCGCGTGGGGGTCACGCGCGCAACGGTTGGGGAGCAGGTTCGGCGGACGTGACCCCTGGACTTCTGCGCATCAGTCACGCCATCCCGTGACGTCAGCAGGCGCGGCAGATGAGGCATCGTCTTGGAAACCGAAACGTCACCCCCAAAATTCAAATTCGAATTCAAAATCAAAATGGTCTGCAGAACGACCAGCCCGCCACCCGACGACTGCGGCCCCCCGATGTCGGGCTGGTGGGGCAATTGTTACACCCGATATTTTACTACCCGACCCATCGGGTATCGGATACAGGCCCACTACTGTAGCGGGCTCGGATGAGAGCAATCCTCCGACCGGTCAGACAGACGGGCGGGGACCCAGACGCTGCCCGACGCGAGCCTATGGGATCTACCGGGAAGGGTACTTAGTCCACAGGCCCGGATATCGGGCGACCAGCGACGAGCCCCTGTGCAGAAGCTCTACCCGCCTGCCCGCAAATGGTCAACCGGGGCATTTTCATCCGGACTCGCTCCCCGGTACCCGAGTACCCGTCTGCCCGACCCCCAGACCGTGCCAGCTATGAGAGGACGTCGAGTGTCATCAATCCAGAGGACGTGACAGGGTCAAAGAGGGCAGTTGGGGCCAAGTCCAATCACCTCAGGGGTGACAGCGCCACGTGACGTCTCCTCATTGGCCCGTAGGGGAGGCTGTAGCCACTTATTACCTTCCAGCTAGGAGTAGGGGGGACCCACCGGTCCACCTACCAAGCATGGGGAACCCCCACCTTGTACACTATAAATAGGGCTTTAAATGCCCATTTGTAAGGGACATCACATTTATTGCAAATACATACTTGAGAGCTCATTTACTCTCACATTTATTACTCTTTGTCAACATTAATATCAAATCCTACCCGCTAGGAACCCGGCAGCGAAATCCGTTATAAATCGCTGTCAACAGGGGTGAACCTCTATAAATAGGGGGTCACCCCCTCATTGTAAAGGATGGACTTTTCTCCCATTTCTCATATATCCAAGAAGCTCTCATATTCGTGGGAAGAACGAAAGTTCTTCCCCAACCGTTCGTGTTCGTTTATATTTGTTGTTCGTCGGGCATACCCAAAATAGCCACATACATCTACCCGTACGAAAATGCCTGTCAACAGCCCCCAAATGAGCATGTTGCTCAATTCTATGACATGCTTCGTGCAGCAAACCAGGATTTGTATCCTGGTTGCGAAACACACTCACAATTGTCATTCAACGCCCGACTGTTGAACATTAAAACTGAAAATAGACTGTCTGAGAGGGGTTTTAATCAAGTTGTTGACTTGATTCGGGAAATTGTTCCTCCGGAAAATCTAGTGCCCAGGAAATTTTCTGATAGCAAACAATTAATGAGTGGGATGGGTCTTCCAGTAGAGAGGATTGATTGTTGTGCACAGAATTGTATGATATATTGGGGTAATGATAGTGAACTTGAACATTGTAAGGTTTGTGGTCATCCACGATTTAAACCCCGTAAGCGTGGTGTTGATGGTCAGTGGAAAAAGAAAAAGCCTTACAAGGAGATGTTCTACTTTCCTATCATTCCTCGATTGCAAAGATTGTATCAGTCCAATGCTACTGCAAAAGATATGACGTGGCATGCAAGTTACTCTAACGATGATTCTGGTGTTATGCGTCACCCTGCAGACTCATTTGCTTGGAAACACCTGGATAATTCGTATCCTGAATTTGCTTCCGAGATTCGGAACATAAGGTTGGGCCTAAGCACCGATGGTTTTCAACCATTCGGATAGTCTGGGAAACAATATTCTTCATGGCCAGTGATAGTGACACCGTACAATCTACCTCCATGGTTGTGTTTGAAAGATCAATTCATGTTTCTTACGGTACTAGTGCCTGGTCCTAAAAATCCTAAGGATAAATTGGATATTTTTCTACAACCGTTGATCCATGAATTGATGTATTTATGGGAAATTGGGGTGAAAACATATGATGTTGTTACAAAGCAAAATTTTCTGATGCGAGCTGCACTAATTTGGAGATGATAGTGGTGCACTAGTTCAAATTGAGAATGGTGATGTTGAAGATCAAGAAGAAGAAGAAGTCGAAGAACATGAGGAGGAGGAAGACGATGATGATGATGATGAACATAATTCATACTCAGATGAAGATTAATTGCTATCCTGATATTAGAAATTAATTGATATCCCGATGTTATTATATTAATTGCTATCCCGATGTTAGAAATTATGTAATGTTATGTTTAAAATTTTATGTGATAATTAATACATTATGTTTAAAATTTAATTTACAGATGAGCGGATCTGTTCGTAGCTCTAGCGGGGGACGACGACAGAGTACAGGTCGCGGGGGTCGAGGCCAGTCTACTGGGGCACAGAACACAGTGCCTATACCACATATACCAGTGCCAGTCCCGTTGATCCTCACGACTGATCCTATCATATTGGCAGATGATAGTAGTGCACTAGTTCAAATTGAGAATGGTGATGTTGAAGATCAAGAAGAAGAAGAAGTCGAAGAACATGAGGAGGAGGAGGAGGAGGAAGACGATGATGATGATGATGAACATAATTCATACTCAGATGAAGATTAATTGCTATCCCGATGTTAGAAATTAATTGATATCCCGATGTTATTATATTAATTGTTATCCCGATGTTAGAAATTATGTAATGTTATGTTTAAAATTTTATGTGATGATTAATACATTATGTTTAAAATTTAATTTACAGATGAGCGGATCTGATCGTAGCTCTAGCGGGGGACGACGACAGAGTACAGGTTGCGGGGGTCGAGGCCGGTCTACTGGGGCCCAGAACACAATACCTATACCACATATACCAGTGCCAGTCCCGTTGATCCCCACGACTGATGACGAGGAAGTTGAGCATACCGACTCGGGTTCTGAAGAACAGTCGGATTCACAAATGGTCGGGCAGCGACTAGATGTGTATATTGCCTACGATACGTATGTTACTTACTATTTTCATGAATTTTGAGGAAGATATATTTGTGAATATTAATTACGTGTTACAATCTTGTTTTGCAGCTTGATGCCTTCGAATGCGGTCTCCAAGCTGATCCGACGTATCATGTATGCACATATGGAGTTGGGCGCCTTCACCTTCAGTATGATATCCGAAGAAAGGCTGCAGGAGTACTGGGAGACATTTCAGGTATATATTCATTTGATTTATAATTATATTATTGTATGACATAATAACATCTTTGTTTATCAGAAAGAAGCTAGGTGGGATCCTACTGTCACTTCCACACAGTATGTGCATCACTTGTTCCTGAAAAGGGCTGCAGAAAGATACGTCGATCTGTTGAACTCCGTGAAAACCAAATGGGAGTTGGAGAGGAGGAAGCCAAAGTGGGATGCAAAAGTATGGAAGGCCTTGCTCGCGTACTGGGACAGAGATGACGTGAAAGCCAAATCCGCACAATGTAGAAGGAACCGACTATCTGAGCCTGGTGGCCCAGGTACTGGCATCTCCACCCATAAAGGTGGATCTCGTGGTGCCGTCGAGGTTGCCCTGGATATTGTAAGTCATTTGTTGATACACACTATTTTAATTTTTATAATATGTATACATATTTTAAGTCTTAATCATCATGTTTTAAATTATAGGAGAGGAAGAAGGGACGCCCCACCACAGATTGGGAAATTGTGGAGCACTTCCACTACCGTGGTCCAGGACAGTATACATACGATCTTATATCTGATACATTGGTAAGTATTCTTGTTACATTTTAATTTAAAATAGTATGAATATTTAGATATCTAGAAAAATAACTCTCTAAAAAAATGTGTAGGCTGATGTACAAGCGAGAGTCTCCCAACTGCACCCTACCTCTGACTCTGACGAGCAACCTCCTGAACCTAGTCTTCCAGAGTTATCTCAGATGTACATCAAGACTGTGGGGAAAAAGCACGGTAAAGTTCATGGGCTCGGACAATTGGGAAAGTCCAGACGCATAGTCTCCGGCCCAGGCGGGACATCAGCTGGGACTCATATTGGAGCCTACAGTCAAATTGATGTGGACCGACTACTCGTTGAGGAGCGTGAGAGAACGCGCAGAGAGACGGCTGAGGAGAATCGACGATTGTTGGAGCAAGTGGAAGAGAGACAACGACAACTGAGTGAGGAGATGACCCAGAACTTCCAAAACCAGTTTGCCGAGTGGTTGCGGGCATCACAACAGGGATCCGGACCCAGCGTCCCACAAGCTGGTGGTTATCCCCCACCACCCCCGCCTCCATCCGATGGTTATCCCCAACCCCCACCCCGAGGATCGGGTTCGAGCCGTGGCAAAGGACCGAGATCCTGATCATGTTGAAGTTGAAACTTTTGAAAAATTATTAACTATTTTCATGAATGTTTGAGAGTATATTTTGGAGTATGAATTATTGTGCATCGTCTTTATTATGCTTGAGATGTTAATTTTCATTAATGTTTGTGTGAAATTCGGAGCTATATATCGTGTTTAGTAAGATTTTAATGAATTATTTAGGTTAATTTTTTATATATCGTGTTTAAAAAGATTATATAGATAAGTGAAAATATAATTAATTTTGCAAGTGTTAATTTTATTTTATATGTGAGAATAAATAAATTTCATTTTGAAGTAGTAATGATATATAATAATTAATTAAAAGTGTAATCATAATAGAAATTATTAAATTATTAGAATAATTCAAAATTTTAACAAAGAAATCAAAATATGAAAATCATGTAATTTAAAATGATAATAGTAATTTAATTAATTTTGAAGGTGTTATTATAAATAAATGATTTATAATAATATTAGTTAATTTAAAGTGTAAACAATATAGGAATTAAATAAAACCAAAATAATACATATACTATTACAATAGAAATTATTTCGAAAACAAGCCTTGTCCGAGTGGTAAGGCAAAAGTCATAAGTCTCCCATGCCTGGGGGAGGTCTCGGGTTCGAAATAAGTCACTTGCGGGTCGCGCGCGGGTTAGGCCGGGTCCTCACCGCCCCGCGAGCATGACCCGGTAATTTTATTTTTTATTAAATACGGTTGACGAGGGCTTCGCCCTTGCAAATTGGCGAGGGGCGAAACGAGGGCCAGGTATCTCACGAGCTTGCCGAGTGCACACGCGCTCTCCAACTTACATTCGCCCGAGACGAGGGTGCTGCCCACGCGAAGCTGAACAAGGGCTCTTCCCTTCGTTAGTTGCCGAGGGATTTGACGAGGGCATGGATTTTGTACTTGGCGAGGGTTTTCCCCTCGTTAATTGGCGAGGGCGGCTTCCCCTCGTTAGTTGATGAGGGCCACTTTCCCTCGTTAATTGGCGAGGGGCGAGCCGAGGGATGACCTGGCGAGGAGTACTTTGTCGAGGGCATATCCCCCTCTTTAAATCCCTCTTTAACCCTCTGCCCCTCCCTAAATCCCTCTTTAATTGAACAGTATTTTGTAGTATCATTGTAAGCACAATTGCATTCAAAATAACTTTTATACCTTCAAATAAGAAAGATATGCAGTGCATTGTTTTGACAACTTAAACATAACACTCATTTTCTTACTGATGGTCCCGTTTTCGAAGGGCAAAATGGGAATTCAGGAGCAAATTTTTTTTTTTTTTAAACCTTTATCTCAGGGAGTTCAGCATGAGAGAGAAATACTCAAGTCACTGCTCTGCTCAGAGGCTGAGTTACCAAGTCAGAGAGAAGGCTTGGAGACTCATGCTCTGAGCAAGGACAGTGGCTTGAGAAGCTGAACTCTAGAGTGCGTTATCAAATCGCAGCTTGCACCCTGAACAAGTTCAGTGACGAAATACTCAAGTCACTGCGTTGCTGAGAGTCAGAGCTATCAAGTCAGAGGTGAGACTTGAAAGCTCAGGCTCTCAACAAGGCAGTGACTCGAGAGACTGAACTCTCGAGTGCTAGCCTGATTCAGTCAGTGAGATGGGATCTCCCTGACCTGAAATACTTAACTAAAGTTCCTTTTAAACAATGCTCTCAGTGAGCAGACTTTCGCAATACTTTAGAAGAAAAGACATTCCAAATAATAACACTTGGTTTAACGTGGTTCGGAGACTCAAGCTCTTACATCCACGGCCTGATTCAACAGGAAATCCACTCCTTTGGATTCTTGTTTTTAACGTGCCAAGGTGCACTTACAACTGGACTCACGCCACTCCCTGGGCTGCCCTTCTCCTTCTAATAACTTACTCCCAACAAGCCTATCTTAGGGTTTTGGTTTCGGTTAGGATTTTCTCCAACTAGGTGAGGTTTTCCCTTTACAATGTGTTAGCCAATAGCTAAGATAGGGAAAACCTCTCTAAGCCTAGAGTTACAAGCTGAACACTCATATGTGTATATTTGAAGACCCTAATGGTCAGTGTTTAAGATGTGAGTAAACCCTCCTTATAACTCCCATGCACGTATGCTACTACTCACACTTTCAGCTCGTAGGTGTTTGTTTATTAAACAACAATACAACTCTTAAACAAAACAACACACCTATCAACAAGCCATGAGCTTGTATTTATAATGGGGATTCAAATGTATCCGTTGGAGAGGAAAATACATTTGAATCCAGCATTAAATGGTTTCAACCACTTTTCTTGGAATGCGGCCTTGTCAGTGTCAGATTTACCGCCTTGTGCTGATTGGTCCACGTGGCCTGAATTCACGGATCTTTGACTCAGTAGGTTTGACTAAGACCCACTGACTTTAGGTAGCTTTCTCCTTTACTGACTCTGATCTTCAGTGGACTGACTCGTCCTCAGTGTAGTTGTCCTTCAGGGACTGTTTGAAGATCACTCCAAGAAGTTTGTCATAAGGCTGGATGACAAACTTCCCTGACCACAGTAGCCTGACTCCTTCAGGGCCTACTTGGTGCAGCACTGATCCACCTGATCAGGCTTTTCACTGAGTGGTCCATCAGACTCGGCTTAGATCAGCCTGACTTGCACTCAGTGGGACATCCTTCAGGCTTCTCCATTGGTTCAGGTTGATGGCATGTCTTCAGTTTGCTCTCCTGGTTGTCATCTTGATATCTTCAGGCTGTGTTGAGAAGTTCCCCCTCGCTGAGTTCCCCCTCAACTGAGCAACCTATTCTACTGAGAGCTAACCTAGCCTGACCTGAAACAAAGGATACTATCCTGACTGCTTTCAAACCTATTACATGTTGTTTTGGAAAATCATCAAAATTAAAACATATCCCAACACTTACCCTATCAAACAATATGATATGGTAAGGACGGAACTAATCGAGTGTCGGAGTTCCTGCGTTAAAACCTTTCCCCGACGTGAATTTTACAGGTCCAACAGATCGAGTTCAAATTGGGCCAAGTGAAGAAGATGAAGATTCAAAAACTAAGTTTTCCTACAAGAAAATAAAGAATTGCTTACGAAATTTTAAAAGAAAAAATGCGTAGTGTGAATTATTATGACTTGCCTATAAAATTTTCTAATCATGTAGGCATCTTCATTCCTCAACCAACAAACAATTTGCCTACAAAATCAATTTATCTATAAAAATGAAATTCTTAAATAATTATCTACCTACAAGTAATTTTCGTAGTAAGTAATTTGCCTTCGAAAATTATGTAGGCAATTTCTTTGTAGATAAGGAATGAAAATGTCTTTATACTTAGAAAAAAATATAGGCAAATCTCCAATACAAAATTTTTTGTTAAAATTTTTACAACCATATTAACAAATTTCGTAGGTAATTATTTTATTTTCTAATAGTGTTTGGTATGCATCATTTTTTATTATTATAAATTTTATTCAACATAACTATAATTTATGCACATATAAAAATAAAATACAAAGAGTAACAAATATATAGGTAATATACACTCAATAATAACAAATGTAAGGAAATATAAATACATACATCCAATTGAGCAAAACATATTCTCATAATTTAGTTTTAGGGGATTATGTTGTTAAGACTGTGGAGATAATAATTCTTTTACAAAGGGAAAAAGAAAATTACAACTCATTTGATATGGAATATAAGAAATACTGAAATAGAAAAAGTGTCGAGTCGAGGAAGGCCTCTTCCCGCAAGACAAAATTTTTCCGGTAATGTTCTTTGGTTCTGAAAATACATCCCCAAAGGTAAAACGGCACGTCTTCAAGTGTGCAACACTGCAAGACTTTAAGCACCGGACGAAAGGAGCGCTCAAACTGGGCTGACTCTTAGACTCTATATACAGAGAGACTGGGGGAGAAGAGAAATGTTTTTGGAGTGCGTCAAGAAGAATGCATGAGGACGTTATTTATAGGTGAACATATATCCTAAATTTTGGTGCTCCAAAAAATTAGATACCCGTTGGGCCCAAGACCCAAAGTCCAATTGCCAAGGGCGCGGCGCGCGCGCGTGTGACAACTTTGATTGTCTAGCAAGCAATTAAAACTTACTATACTCCATTGTACTCATACTAATATCGTGTATATTAGTATTCTAAATTTCTAATGTGGGATGAAGAAATAATTTACTCATTTAATTCCTTCATTAATCCCATAATTAGGTGTTGAATTCTCACTCACCTAAAATCGGTTTTGCAAGTATGAATACGTTATTCTTATCTACTCCGCGAGTAGAACATACTCGAAATAATTAATTTCCGAAAAAAATTAATTTCAACACCCATATTTAATTGGTCAACTATTAAAGTCTTAAACACACTTTAATACGAATTAAATAAACAATAATACCACTAACCATTTTCTCCAACATATTAATATTACATTATCTATTAATCTTATACATTTAATTTGTTTATCATAAAGAAAATGTAACACTAAATTAAAACCTACATCGCGACTGCAGAATATTGTTGGTTATTTCTCCGGGAAATGAGAATTTATCCCCTCTCTGTATTTATTTAATTGTCTCATTTTATTGTTTTTTCCTATTTGTCACTACATAATACCAATAAAAACTTATCTTCTTCCTTTTCAATAAAATATCCCTAATAATTAAATAGTATTTATTATAGTGTATATATATTTAATACGAGAATAAGATTCTTTTGCTACTCTAATTAATTTCAAAAAGCCTAATTTATTTGAATAAATTAAAATGAAACGAGTAAAAGAAACACGGTGAAAATATTAGTTAGAAGTCAAAGTGAAAATTGGGACTTTAGGTGGCATAGTTTGTGAACCAACAATCCTATATTTTGGTTTTTTTTACTCGATATCTGGCCACTGATTAATTTGGAGGATCCTAATTTTTGTTTTAATTCCCAAAGTTATGCACTACTCCCCCGTTCAATAATAATATATAAAATTGTTATTTTGAAACGTCACATTATATAAATTTGTCTTGCATTTTAATGAGTATTAACTTTTTCTTTCTAAAATGCCCCTTATTTAAATTTAAAAAGTATCTTGATTTAATTTCATTGTTTGATATGAATAAGAATAAAAGAGAAAATCTATGATGAATTAAATGAGTTGATTATGAGTAGCAAAGTCTTGGATACAAACAACTGTCAAAATGGGTCCGGCCCTTTGGGTCAACTCGAAAAGACCGGTTGTAAGGACGGGCTGGGCCTCAAAATTAGATGCCCAAATAGAATCGGGCTTTTTTGGTCCGATCCAGTTGGCTCGCTGGGCCAAACAGGCTTGACCCGATTTTTCGGGTCAGCCTTTTTTTTTCCTCAACTAACACATCTAAATTTAATTGGAGAAAAAAAATCTCAATTTAAGGTAGTTGTAAAAATTTGATTATTAAATAAATGGGTAATATATATTACATGCATTGTTATCAGTGGTCTTTTGCATTTGATCATTTTGTATTTACAGGGGTTGAAAGAGAGACACAGAGACATTTCTCAAATCATTCATTATATATTGAAATTATTAAGTTCTGACATTGTTTGGAGTAGTTTTTGTGAATTTGAGTTTATTAAGTATTGTTGGATTATTGTTGTTGATGAGCGAACATCAATCACTATTTGACGAACAGAATTTAAAGCCCAAATAAAGATTACAAAACATCAACCCCAAATTAAAGATGACTAACAAAGAAAATCAAAGGGGAGTGCATCAATCAACCCGGGAGGTGTATCAAACGATGAACAACTCTTTCGACGAACAATACACTGGCGAACAGGTCCTGAGACCCGAGGCCAGATATAGACCCTACATCAAATCATTGATGACGAGCAACATTGTCAAAATGTGGTGCATCTACCAGCCTAAGAGGTGTATGTTGACGAACAAAGGACCAAGATCCCTGAGCCTATCTCTACAGAATACAAGGGCGAACAACTTTCGAGCCATAACCTCAAGAGGCGAACAACTTTTACCAAAAGAATAATTTGGACCAACCAAACCCATCAAGACGAACAACAATGAGTCCGAGATAAGACCAAAGAAGACTTTGTAACTAAGTTTCAACTTAGATAAGGTCAAACAAGGTCAAAAGACACTTGTCTAGCATGCAAGCTAGGAAGTCTAAAAGTCATGGACACCTCCTACTTGTTAGTCTCTATAAATAGTTGTTCTCCAGCTAAGAAATACAAGTTCAAATTTGCAAATACTCCCAAAATACACACAAACACACCTAAACGTGCACACATACGAAATAAAAATGAATTCGACTCTCGTATTTACGATTTTACCACCCGAACCTTTGATTTATCATTTACGGTGATAATCAATCACAAATTCTTGTTTGATGATCCTAAACCGAATTAAAACAGCCATTAATCCCCACGATTAAATCCGATCACCAAAAATTGTTGTTTGAATTTATTTTGGTGAATTTGAGTTTATTAAGAATTGTTGAATTATTGTCGTTTGAACCTAGTTTAAAAATTAGAGTTTTAATTTAATTATCTAATTGTTGTTGACAAATTAATAAATTTTCATGTCTATATGAGTAATTTTTATACCAAATTACTAATTAATGAGATCAATATAAAAATCAAGTGCAATAACAAAAGAAAAGAAAAGAGATTGGCCTGGTATCCCGCAACGGGTCAGGACGGACTTCAAAATATTTGACATAGTTTCCACAAACAACAAATTTATTAAAAAACCTTACAATATTTCATAATACCCTCCGATATATAGCACTAAAAAAATAGTGCATATTTTTCATGGATAGAAGGAGTATAAATTAAAAAAAATTGTAAAATTAAAAATATGTAATTTTCATTTTCTCTAATCCAAAATTTAAGTATATTCAAGAATTCAATACAATTAAGTAAAAAATTATCAATTCAAGTTTCATTAGTCCAATACATAAGTCATAATAGTGAATTCAATCTAAAAAAAAATATTATATTATCAATTTAAAATCATATTGTATAATAAAATTCAATTAAATAACATATCTAATACTTAATAAAATTCAATTGTATATTAGATTCGTGCAGCAAATTTCGAGAACTGTTAGATTCACCCCGTGTTGGTCCCAAAAGTCAGAAGACGGGGGGGGGGGGGGGGGGGGGGGTTGAATTAAAAAATAAATCAAGATTTAACTCTGCAGCTGTAGAGTTGAAACAAGTTTGCAATTGCAGACTTAAAAAAAGTTAAGTCTGAAGAAGTTTGAAACTCTAAATCACAATTTAAAAACTCTTCTCAGAGATGATGTCTTAACACTTTAGAAAGTGTGTGTGGCACCTTTGTGCAACGGAAAAACAAAGTGTGTGTTGTGAAGATGAAAAACCAAAGACTCAAGTTTCTAGCTGA
Organism: Ballota nigra; assembly: GCA_947034835.1. Taxonomy (NCBI): domain Eukaryota; kingdom Viridiplantae; phylum Streptophyta; class Magnoliopsida; order Lamiales; family Lamiaceae; genus Ballota; species Ballota nigra. The sequence continues at coordinate 63,175,981 of OX344721.1, read as the reverse complement.
ATGATCCAAGGAATCTACAGCTGTAACTTTTCAAGTCTTGTATGCACTATAAAACTTTGAAAATTGATGGAATGAAGAATGCAACAGATAAGAATATGTAAAGCAACAAGTACATCAGCTGTAAATTAAATAACTTGAATTGAAATGACATAATTATAAAGAAGACATAAATTATAGTGGTTAAGAGGTGTTGTAATCCTTCTACATCCACTGTCACACCCTCATGTACCAAATTCACTAAGAGATTCACAAAGACTATAAATTGTTCCCCCTAAAAACTAGATTCCTCACTCAGATTTTCTAAACTTAGGTGGATACAAATGGTTTCACTCAAATTCTCCCAATTTCACTCAGAAAAAGCTCTCTTAACACTCACAAAGAAAATCTCTACTCTAAGTAGAGTTACAAGGTAAAAAAGTTTGTGAGGGAACAACAACAAATAAGACTAAACAAAATATTCTAGCTCTAAGTCCTATAACTTCTAACAATGGAAGGTTGTAGACTTTGGTAGCTGAAGATATGTTGTGTAGTATGCTTGAAAGCTCGTGGGTTGTTGTTGTTGTCCTCTGGGGTCTCCTCTCCTATTTATAGGAGTTTTGAAGGGGCTTCTTAGCCGTTGGAGGGATTTTAAATTCAAATGAAATTCACCTCCAACTTTAACTTCAGCTTAATTAAAGCTTCTTGTCTTGTAGATATGTCGTTGTGTAGTACATATTGTCTTGTAGTGATGGCTGCTTGGATAAATAACTAATCACTGAACACTCTGTGTCTACTGGCTAAAAATTAACCTTTACTAATCTCCTGATATTTTTAAACTATGTGAGTGAGTGTACAAGATGTACTACACTTAATTAGTTTTACTAAACACAGGTCTTCAGCTGAACACTCTTAAATCTTCAGTCGTAGAGAATTCTTCAGCTGTAGACTCGATTAATCTCTTCAGCTGCAACTTCCTTGAAAGTGTCCAGCTGTAAAGTTTATAACTTCATCGACTGCAAAGTCTTAATAACTCTTCAGCTGCAAACCTTAGAAAAAAATTCTAAGTTCTTCTAGCCTTTGTACCTGCAAGGTTAGTATCCAAAATAATACAAGAATATGTTTGACATCATCAAAATCAAAACAAAGAGATTCTTAGGATAAAAATATCCTAACATACGTAGCAGCTGGATACATCACGTGGCGAATCGAACAAGATAATTAAAAAAATTCACCCTTTTAAGTTTGACAAATTGTTATATGAAGAGTATGTATAGAATGAAATTAGTTTATGTATGGAATTGGATCCATATTATAAATGGATTGTGTTGGGAAAATAGGGGTGCCCGAAATCTATTCGGGATGAAATTTAAATACGAATTTAAATACAATTATTACTAGCATGAATTAATCCTAATTAATTCAAATAATAATTCCAACAACTAATTTTCATCATGCATGTTGAATTAATTTCACATATTAACTAGGCGGAATAAACAAGTAAATATGCGATTAACGTACCTCTTGTAGAATTGGCCTTTGGATATACGGGACAATTGTAATCTGGCTCTATCAACCCAAAGCCTTCTCAAGTATTTCCCTTTTCACCTCACTTGATCGCCGGTGGGAGACGCTTTCAAGTAATTTAATAAACTAAGGAAAAAGAAAAATATCTATGCTTCTTGATTTTTCCAACACATGGAATTATGTACTTGGGGATGAAATAATCATCCCCTATTTATAATATGTAGGGGCCGAAAATATCATGTGTATATGGGCTTGGAGAAATATTTTCTTAGACTCTAAGAAATCTTGAATATATCTCATATATTCTTTTCTCCAAAATAAAATATTCCACAAAAATCTCACCCTACATATTTAGGGGTGATTTTCGAAATTTTCATGAAGAGAAATCAAGATTTGGATCTTCTTGAATATATGAGATATTCTTGTATTCCTAGAATACATATCTTCCATAATATCTTTCCAAGAAAATCAACAAAATCTTTTTCTCCTCCTTATCATTAATTTTCGAAAATATGAAGAAAAATCAGCAATATATTTTCTTTTTATTTTAATCACCTTATCATTATTGGGCTACTTAATGGGCTACTTGAGGGGCCTTAAGGAGAATTAAGATTGGACCTCCTAATGGACTTCTGAATTTCAATATTGAGCCCCAATATAATTCAGCCCATTAATATTAATTATTACCACTAATAAATTAATATTGCACTATCCATCTTAATCCATATTACGATAATATGGGCTCCCGATTATTATTTCCCGCGTTTAAGATTATCAAGTCCATTAATTAATTAAGCTTCTGAATAGCTCTAAATTAATTAACATCTTTCACCTTGGAGTAAAGACAGCTCAACATTATTATTCGTACCGAAGAAACTAATTCTTCACTTGCAAGATTTGGTACAATAAAACTTCTGAGCCCACCAAGGGGACTAATCACATGAGCCGTACTCGCACGCGCTTCTCCGTATTAAATCTTAGCAACCGTCGTATGGTTAATATTACTGCCCAAGACACAAAGTTCGAAGTCGCAATGATTCTCACCCAACATGAATCAAAGCAGTAACTATTAAGCACACACGGTCCTATTTAAGTGACGGAGATTAAGAAATCAACAACCACTGAGGTCTAATTCTTCACCTTTCAGAACAGAAGAATTTCTCCTCGTTGTAGGACCTCTTCAACACATACTAAATGTGCTAGTGCAATCTCTTAGTCAAGACAGACCAATCTGAGCCTTACACATCGACCTTTCACGGCGGATTGTTCAATTCCACCTAGGTCGTGAAAATTGTACGTTTAGTTACAAGTAAACTGTTAATGTTGTCTTCCGTGATCGGGTATCACCACATTAACTACAATGTAACACGTACTATATATTGAACGGTTTGCAATAGAAATTCAACATTCAATCATAACTAAAGCAAATGCGATAAAAGAATTATTCTCATAAAACGAGTGTTTGATACACGAGTTATACAAAGTAAAAGCATACTTTCACGTATAACTTCAACAGATTGCCCATTACAGTTAATTGGTTAATGTGGGCCGCGTCCAGATCATATAACCTGCTAATACCTCCAGATCGAAAGACGGGCAAATAGCATTAAGCCGTCCTTCCAATCCACACTCATGTGGTTCAACATATATGGGCTTTTTTTTGCCTTCTTCCCCCCCTTTTATTAGTGTTGATAGGCGAACAGCCGGACAACGAGATTAACATAAAGATACTAATCTAATAAGATTAAGAGATCATTAGAATTAATAATATGAAAGAGGGCGAGCAACAGGGATTCTATGCCCTAAGAGGCGAGCAGCAGGGACTGCTGACCAAATAGATGAAGACGAGCAACAGGGACTATATGCCCTAAGAGGCGAGCAGCAGGGACTGCTGACCAAATGGAAGAGGACGAGCAACAGGGACAAGTATCCATGTAAAGGCGGCGAGCAACTGGTTATAAAGGCCATTACGAAATAGTGAACAACAAGAGCAAGAAGACCCAAAGTATTTAACAAAAGGCGAGCAGGCGAGCAACTCGGATCATAAGGGTTTCCAACACCCAACGAAGACATACAGACGAGTAGCTGGGCACCAAGGAGAATAGCTGAGTGGTTTCAAAGACCAAGTACAACATTGGGAATACCAAGAGTCACTAACTTTAGAAATAGTCAATGTGTCTTTACACTTGGCACCCATTCATTGGGCAATAGATTAGTTGTTGTACAAAAGTCATAACACTTGGCAAAATCCCAATGGCTAAGCCATCAAGATGGTGACACCTAGCCTCTTTGTATGCCTATAAATACCCCTTCATTTGCATGAAGGGGGAATATTTTTTTCCCATAATAAAAAGTTGCCCAACTCTTGCCAATTCATTTCTTGCACTATATATCATGATCTTAGTATTTGTTTGATGATCTTATGTAGTAAAAACAGCCACTAATCATCACAGATTAGAAAAGGTCATCAACAATTGGCGCTAGAAGAAAGGTTCGAACCTCCAAAAAAGTCGAAAAGAGGTTGAAGAACTCCACCGGAATCTGCAAAATCCGACCGGAATCCGGGAGGAAGCCATCGGAAATCAAGTGTACACATTATTTGAAGCAAAATCATCCATCTATACATTACTTTGAGAGTTTAAATGCATGTGTGTATGAACTAGGGTTTTCAAACCACCATATTCATACAAACAAGGCTAGTAACTCTTAAGAAAGGTGTTTGTTGGAAATAAAATCATCCCATTCATTTGCTTACCACTTGTACTTCGGTAACCAAAATGGTTCGATCACAAGAAGAACGACATTTAAGCACGTCTCCAAGTCGTAGGTCAAAAACGAGGGTTTCGTCTACCGAAGGACATGCACGTACGGTAAAAGCGACGTCGCAAAGAAATGTCCAAGTTACCATTGATACAATTCCCCCGGAAGTGGAAGCTCTTGCTCAAAATCCCGAAGAGCTAGCAAAAACGATTGCTGTTTTACAAGCATTACAAAGGCGACAAACAGTCGGGCCATCAGGGACGCAGGCGGCGACCAACAGGGCAGCCGAGCAGCGAAGCGAAGGAAGAAAAGACGCGCAAAATGACGAAGTTGACAGCGAAGAAATCCGTAGGAATAAAGGGAAAGCTCCTTTGAGTGAACGACTTGGAAGTCGAGGAGAGTCCACTCCGGGGACAGGTGAGGAGTCGAGCAGCGGGGACACAAGAAGTATAAGCCATTATCACACAAGAAGGGCAAGATATCACAGAATGCATAGGGAGGATCAACAGAGAGGCGAGGAGCGAGCAACGGGGCAAACACACCCTGCTGCTCGCCGCTCAGTGCATGAAAGGTTAAGAAGGTCAGCCTTCGGGCGATTAGGTCCCAATGGAGCCAGTAACATCGCTAGACACGCCACTCAAGAAAAACGTCCCGTTAGCAAGGGACTGCGTCATGAAGAGGTCATTGAACCCAATCATGACGAACAGCCTTCTAGCGGAAAAACGTCTCCAGATGAGTGGCAAGCTTTGAAGAAAGCGGTGGAAGAGATGCAAAAACAGTTGGAGGAAAAGAAAGGCGACGGGTCGACGATGTTGCCATCATCACCTTTGTCCCCGGATATCCTTAATGCGCCGGTACAAAAGAAAGTACAATTCCCGGCCATTAATTTGTACGAAGGAAATTCAGACCCAAAAGTACACCTGTCCAAATATACCGATTACATGATATCGGTAAAGGCGTCTGATGCAACTCAATGTCGGAATTTTCCATTGACTCTTGGTGACGGTCCTCACAGATGGTTTTCTGCACTAGCTCCAGGCTCCATCAGTTCGTTCATGCAACTCAGCAAGGAATTTCTCTCACACTTCTCCACGGTCGGGTCTTACCTTACACAGAGACACAGGTTGGCAGATCTGAGACAAGGAGATGAGGAGACTGATAGAGCCTTCCTTGAGAGATTCGATAAAGTCCTATTGGAAGGAGAACCAGTGAGTGAGGACACCAAGATAGTAGCGGTTATGGCAGGGCTTAGGAAGGGGACAGATCTGTGGAAGGAAATGCACCTAGCTTTCCCGAAAACTTATTCCGAATTCAGGCACAAGGCCGGAGTGTACATTTCGATGCAAGAAACTCTACAGAGAGAGCTAGGAGACAAGGCTGATACCAAGAAATCGGGAAAGAAATCAGGAGGGGAATACAAGGCCCCCAGGAACATGAAAGCTTTTAGTGAAGGGTCCGAATTAAAGGAGAAGTTGAACCATGTCCTATCCACATCAATTGAAGCTGTATACAACAACGTGAAGGATAAAGATATGCTGTCTGAACCCCGTAAGATACGGCAAGAACGAGGAAAGATGAACCCCAACAAATTCTGTGCATACCATCAAACTATAGGTCACTTCACGAGCGAATGCCGAGATCTCTTAAAATAGTTGTGGAGATTTTACGAAGAAGGAAAGTTATCAGAATTTGTGAAGCGACAACCAGGGAAGAAACCAAGGGTGGCGATATCCTCCGGCTCGGAAGATGACGAGAGCGACGAACAGCCGAGCAGGAGGGATCAAAAAAGGAAGAAAACGATGACAGCCCCAGCTGAACCCGTCCGAGAAATCTTAATGCTCGAGCCGTCCAGACCGGTAGGGGGCTGTTCCGATGGTAGGCCACCGATGTCTAAGAGAAAAAGAAAAGCAGAGCTGAGGGCGGTAGCTCAAATCAGGGAAGTTGGGGTAAACCAGGCTACTAGAAAGACAGGCGAACTGGTGTTTTCTGAGAAGGACTTGGACGGGATACTTACCCCACACAATGACTCACTAATCATCTGTGCTAATATCATGGGAGCCCGAGTTCACCGTTTGCTTGTGGACACAGGCTCCTACACAAACATCTTGTTTAAAAGCACACTAGATTAGATAGATGATTGTGAGGGGTATATTAGAGAATGTGATCATAAAATAGTAGGATTTGGAGATGCTGTGACCGTTCCTTTATGGCTAGTTACGTTGGCGGTCGAACTTGTATCGACTGAGAATCCCGAAAGGAGACTGACTAGAATGATAGATTTCTTAGTTGTAAACCAGCAGTCTGCCTACAACGGGTTTCTTGGTCGACCTTTCATAAATGAATTCAAAGCGGCCGTTTCGATGTACTACTACTGTCTTAAATTTCCAACTCCAAAAGGGTCAGGTACGGTTAAAGGTGATCAAAGGAAAGCCCGAGAATGCCTCCTGCAACTTCAACCCACTGACAACAGAATGTCCATGATGGACGAGCAGCCGAGCAGCAGGGACGATGGTGAGCCATCCATCCTAGATGAAGTCATGGAGTCCGTCGACACTGAAATGATGGAGGTGGACGACCAGCAGGGCATGGCCGAGCAACAGGGAAAAGAGGCCGTACCCGAACTAAATCAGACTGAAGACTTGGAGCCAAGACTGGGGGCAGAACCAGTGATCAAGGATGAGATTAACTTTGAAGGGCCCATTATCGATCCTCGATGGAAAGACCAAAAAAAGAGAGCAACCCCGGTAGAGGAGTTGGAGGCAATAAGAATGGACCAAAATCGAGAAGACTTGGAATTATTCATTGGATCTGAGCTCCCTGAGCCATACAGATCCAGAATGGAAGAGTTTCTCAAGTCCAATCTCGATGTATTTGCATGGTCACATGCTGATATGGTAGGCATTAGCCCTGAGCATGCCTGTCATAAGCTAAATATTTGTCCAACTAAGAAACCGGTGAGGCAAAAAAGGAGAAATTTTTGCCCGACAAATATGAAGCATTGGACATAGAAGTGAAGAAATTACTCGACAATGATCTTATCAAAGAAGCTTTATGTCCTAGATGGGTAGCAAACCCGGTATTAGTAAAGAAATCAAATGGTACATGGAGGCTGTGTATCGACTTCACTGATTTGAATGCCGCTTGCCCTAAAGATAACTTCCCATTGCCTCATATTGACCAACTGGTGGACAACACGGCGGGACACGAGCTCCTTACCTTTATGGACGCATTTGCTGGGTACCATCAAATACCAATGCACCCAGATGACCAGGAGCACACAGCGTTCTATACCAACAAAAACTTGTTATGTTGGAAAAGGATGCCGTTCGGGTTGATTAACGCAGGAGCCACGTACCAGAGACTCGTTAACAAAATGTTCAATGAGCATATCGGCAAGACAATGGAAGTGTACGTGGACGACATAGTCGTGAAAAGCCCAAGAAAAGAAGATCATTTGGAACACCTTGCACAAACGTTTGAAATACTTCGAGCATATAACATGAAGCTAAACCCAAAGAAAAGTAGCTTCGGGGTACACTCGGGAAAATTTCTTGGGCACCTGGTCAGTCAACGGGGTATTGAGGCGAATCCATCAAAAGTCAAAGCAATTATGGATATGCAGCCGCCAAGGTCTGTTAAAGAAGTTCAACGACTAACCGGATGTCTAGCAGCCCTAAACAGGTTCATTTCCAGGTCCGGAGACAAATGCCGACCTTTCTTTGATGCCATTAAGAAAGGACAGTTCAAGTGGACGAATAATTGCCAACAAGCGTTTGAGCAGCTGAAGGTATCTGAGTGATACTAAAATTCTATCAAAACCCATCTCCGGAGAAAAACTGTACTTGTATATAGCAGCATCAGAGGTGGCAATCAGCTCAGTTTTAGTTCGAGCAGAAGGGAAATTTCACTTGCCGATTTACTACGTGAGTCAGGCCTTGCATGAAGCAGAGATTAAGTATTCGCCCATGGAAAAGTTAGCCTATGCACTGGTGATGAGTGTGAGAAAGCTAAGGCCATACTTCTTCGATCATCAGGTGGAAGTCTTAACAACTTTTCCATTAAGGCAAATTTTACAAAGGCCTGACACAGCTGGTCGCCTCCTCAAGTGGTCGCTCGAAGTAAGCCAATTTGGAATAACCTATGCACCTCGGACAGCGATCAAGGGACAAGCGTTAGCCGACTTTATTGTTGAATTAACATTCCCTTCAGATCCGACGAGAGGTCATAATCATCCATGGCACATGTATGTAGACGGATCATCAAATAACACAGCAGCAGGGGCTGGGATAGTGTTGATCAGCCCAGATGAACAAGTATTCACCTCAGCAGTAAGGTTCGAATTCATGGCAACAAACAACGAGGCTGAGTACGAAGCATTGATAGCCGGGTTACGGTTAGCTCTGGCTGTGGGGGTTCGAAAAGTTCAAATTTATGGAGATTCCCAGCTGATAGTCAACCAAGTCCGTGGGGAATACGAAGCCAAGGATGAAAACATGGCCTTGTACCAAAAAATTGTTGCTCACCTGGCTTCGCTTTTCGAGCAAATCTACATCGAGCAAGTGCCAAGGGACAATAATGCGCAAGCAGATGCACTTGCCCGTTTGGCTACTAGCACGGGACCAGCAAAGCTTTCAGAGGTCACCATCACAAGAATTTCTAACCCATCCACCAATGACTACAAGATCAATCAGATCGAAGAAGAATTGACAGAGGATGACTGGAGGGCACCGATATATAGATACCTCAAAGATAACACAGTACCTGAAGATTCCCAAGAAGCAGCAAAGGTGGTTAAACGAGCAGCAAGATTTACAATCATAGATAACCAACTTTACAAGCGAGGATTTTCACTGCCCCTATTAAAATGCCTAGCAAGGGGGCAGGGTCTGGAAGTTTTAAAAGAAATTCACGAAGGGGTATGCGGAAATCACGCAGGGGGGCGAGCACTGGCATACAAGACAGTGAGGCAAGGATACTACTGGCCAACTTTACTACAAGACGCAATCAAAGTTGCGAAGACTTGTCACCGATGCCAACTATTCGCCCCCAACATACACAAGCCCCCAACGGAACTGACTTCGGTAAATAGTCCATGGCCGTTCGCAAAGTGGGGAATAGACATTATAGGACCTTTCCCTACGGGAAAGGGGAATGTCAGATTTGCAGTAGTGGCCGTGGACTATTACACGAAATGGGCCGAAGCTGAAGCACTGGTAACGATAACACAAGAGAAAATGATCAATTTTATCTGGAAAAATATAGTTTGTCGATTCGGAGTCCCACAAGCAATAGTGACAGACAGTGGAAAGCAATTCGAAGGAAAGAAGATAAGAGATTTTTGCAAAAAGTGGGGTGTCAAGAAACATTTTTCAACACCGTATCATCCTCAATCTAACGGTCAAGTCGAAGCAGTCAACAAGATAATCAAGCATATCCTCAAAATCCGTCTGGTAGATAAGAAAGGCAAGTGGTCGGAAGAACTGCCCGAGGTACTTTGGGCATATAGGGTATCACATAGAACAAGCACTGGGGAAACACCATTTGCTATGGCATTCGGTACAGAAGCAGTTATACCTATAGAGCTCAAAATACCGACTGAGAGGGTAGCCGAGTTCAATGAACAGGAAAACAACAAGGCACTAGCCGCAGAGATGGATTTGATCGACGAAAAAAGAATCTCAGCAGAAATAAAAAACGAGATATACAAAAGAAGGATTGCAAGGTACTACAACTCACAAGTAAAAGTCAGGGAATTTGAAGTCGGGGATCTGGTGCTCCGAAAAATCTTAGCAACACCTCCAGGTGTATTTGGACCGACTTGGGAGGGCCCATTCAAGATAACTCAAAAGTGGCACAACGGCACATATGATCTCGAAGACATGGAAGACAACTCGGCCCAATACACCTGGAACGCAGCCTTGTTGAAGAAGTATTATCAATGATTAGGAAACCAATGTAAAGTCGTTTATAGGCTATCGTGTCATTTATATTTTTGTAAGGTGTAAGATCGATGAAATCTTCATACTTTTTTGGCAAAATTTGTATGTGGACAGATGATGGTTCAGTAGGTTATAAGCAAAAGGTATCAAAACCCAACTGTTCGCCAAACAGAAAAGCTGCTCGCCGAAGATACTATATGCATAAAAGCACAAGTACAGTGGAGGCGAGCAGCAGGGTCCACGAGACCAGAAGGCCCACCTAATCGCCCCCCCCACAAGAAAGTTGCTCGCCAAAAATACTAAGTGCATAAAGCACAAATATGGTAGAGGCGAGCAACAGGGCACATGCCAATGCATAATTGCTCGTCCCGAAGTTGAATGCACTTAAATACAAATACGGCAAGTGGCGAGCAACAAGGCATAGAAAGAAGCATGATAAAGGGTTAAGTTCTTAAAGAACAAAATAAACCCATACATGAACATGCATAAACTTGCAAGGAAAAGTATTTTACTTTCAACATAAGAAAGAAATACTTAAGCAAAAAATAATTAAAGGGCAAATAAGAGGCGAACAATAAAATAAAAGTGCAATTCTCATTCATTAGCACCAAAAATTACAAAAGATGAACATACAACCATCACCCTACCACATCAGCTAGACAAAAAAGAAACTAAGCCTAAGTCTCGGGAGCTGGCGGAGCAGGTGGCACCAAAGGATCTTGGGAAGAAGGAGGAGGTGGAACATCTTGCACAGTGACCCCGGGGACCTGCTGTTCGCCTACTGCCGCAGAAGAGCTTGTTTCACCAAGGGGATTAGGGAGAAGGGGACCCAAAGCTTCAAAGATATTCATGTCCCTGTCCGCCTCCACTCTCTCCCTGGGGGCAACAACACGAACATCGTCTTTGAAGATGTCTAAGTTAACCCCCATCTCTCCTAGGTCGGCTACCGGGATCTCAAAGCCGGGTGCTGGAGGGTTTTCTGTGACATAATCCGTGAAGTCCTTGATAGTCGAGGTCATCACGTCCAAACCATTATCCAAGGCATACTTCACGTTTCTTACACTATCAGCATACGCACAGATGTAACCAAGGTTGGTATTGTCGGTTACATCCTGCACATAAGTGGTGTAAGAAATGGCACGCTTGTTCTTCTTCTCCAATTGGTCGACGTGGACCTTCAACGACTCCACCCTTTCCACCAGACCCACCCGCTCGGTCTCCAAGACTTGCAAACGATCCGTGGCGACGCCTAAATCCAACCTAAGCTTCTCTGAAGCGTTAGACGCTATCATCTCCCGGTCCTCAGCGGCCTTTACCTCTCGCGTCCATGTGAGCTTGGCTCGCTCGAAGTCAGCCTTCGTCTTAGCCAACTCTTCATCTTTCTTCTTCAGCTCCTCGTCCCCCTTCTTCAACTGAACAAGTTGAGCATCACGATCTGCTTCAACTTGCTCGAGCCGTCGCCCCAGACCGCGATTTGTTCGCTCTAACTCGACGGCTTGATCCAAGACTCGTTGGGCTGTAATTGATTGATGGCTCGAGTTGTAGCTCAACAGACGAGCATTATCACTGAGACTTTGGCTCTGAATAATTTCTTCGCCGGTCTTGGTCCACGAGCGGGGGACGTATTCCATGGCTCTGCGGACGTGGGAGTCCTTAATCTCTTGGGGTGCGGGAGGAGACTTCACACAGCTAAACTGGTGAAGCACCTTTGAACGACCGGGATAGTCGTTTTTCCGGTACCTGTTCAAAAGAAAAAGTCATCAGAAAACAAAGTCAAAGGAATAAACGATCAAACTGAATAGGAAGATACTCACTCCCTCATTTTCACGGGGTCGTAGCCCAAGTATGAGTTGTCAGGAGATGTGCTTCTTCCTTGACCGGCGATCATAGCGCCCACAACTTGCTGCTCGGTCACCTCCTCCACCGGCGAAGAGCGAGCAGGAGGGCGGGGAGCAGGAACAGGAGCCTGAGGAACAGAGAGAGGGTCCTGGGGAGCTTCTTCTTCATCCTCATCTGCTTCAGCTCTAAGCCTGATCAAGGAAGTGCAAGGATCGAACTTTTTCTTCTTTGAAGGATGATTAGCTGCCATCTGTTTAACCCGACGCGCGAGTAAATGATAGCTTTCGGGAATGGGAGGAACAGCGACCGTTACCCTTTGAGCTGAAAACAATACAAAAATTATCAGTAAAATTGACAAGTAAAACTTATCCTAAAACGACCAACAAGGCCTAGGCGACCAGCAGGGTCTAGACGACCAGCAGGGCCTAGGCGACCAACAAGGTCTAAGCGACCAGCAAGGCCAAGGCGACCAACAAGGACAGATAATAGAAAACACGGGAAAAATAATAAGTAATGCTTACCCTCAGGGACCTCTGCTTGTGCTTCCAAATGGTGAGCACTAGTGATAAACTGAGCGTGCTTGCGAAGGTGCGCTTGCGAAAGATGTTCAACACTCCGATCTTTAACGTCCCGAAGAGAAATCAACGCAAGGACGTATAGAAACTCTTCACTCAAATCCGGATGCCCCCACTTCAGGATACGCGGACCTGCAAAAACAAAGAAAAAGATTAAAATTAGTTCACCTAAAAGTTCGATGAACTAAGATTTAAAACCTACGCCGAATTTCGCCGAAATGCGTAGGAGAGTCTATACGCCCTGGTCCTCCCGAAAAATCGGAGGACGCCCGCCAATCGCCGCCAATATAAAAGAACTGCCTGTGCCAACCCTTGACCTTATTGGGCACTCCTTCAATTAGCTTAACGCCACTGCGGGCTTTGATGTAATACCAACCAAGCCCTTCTTCATGAGCAGCCGAAGAGATAGTCAGTGCGTAGTGTATCTCTGTCGTGCTGATCTTATTCCGGTACCCCTCCAACCCGAAAAGGGTAATAAAAGACAGTAGAGTACTCCAACCGTTAGGAGTAATCTGAGTGATTGCCAGGTTTATATCCTTCAGGAATTGCCCGATTACAGGATGTAGAGGAAGGGGGAACCCCAATTTAAGTATGTCGAGGTTGATGGCAGTGCAACCTGGAGGTGGGTCGTCAGCTCTCTCTCCTGGTTGGGGGGCATACAAATGGATGTCGTACGGAATACGATAGCGAGATCGTATCCGAACTAAATCCTCCTCTATAATCTCGCTGGATACCCTACCAGCTGTGTATGGTGATGAACGGGCCTCCATAATAGGTCGAGCGGGAGTAGGGAAAGCCTGGTGGTACTTATTCGCATAGTCGATCCAATCTTGTCTTCGAACTACGGCTTTAGGAATAAGAGATTCGGGCATTAACCTTGAAACGGGAAAGTTTATCTCTCGGAGAAATCCCCATGTGACTCCCTCTTGCTCGCCCCCTGGTCCAGTTGCTCGCTGCTCGCTCCTTACTTGGTGCTCGCTGCTCACTCCCCTCTCTTCTGGAAGACTCATCCCATCTATTTCAGCAGCGACCTCGGAAGAATCTTCACCCAAGTCCGAATTAGTCCCCTCTCGAGCCGAGGAGCGAGCAACAGGGCCTTGGACATCCTGCTCGCCCGAGCTGTCCACAGCATAGAATGAATCAATGGAGCGAGCAACGGAGCTCGCCTCAGAGCCCGTCTCTTCATCAACGAGCAGGGTCCTAGGGTTTTGCCCAGCTGCCCGCCGGAGCGAACGGCGAGGAACAGGGGCTGACTGTTCATCTTCCATGGGCCTTTTTCCCAGATTTCGCCCAACAATCTCAACAGAGGGCGTATGACTTGAGGAATGTGACGTCATCCTCGAAAACTTATGAAAATTTTCGAAAATCCCTCGTACAAATCAAACGATGGAATCAAACGAAGGAGGAAGTAGTCACGACGGCGATGCGACGGCGACACGGCGGCGATGCGACGGCGACGCGGCGGCAATACGGCGGCGGCGATGGCAGATAAGGAAAATGAAGAACGAAAATGGCGAAATTGGAAAGTGAAATGCAAGCAATAACAAGAACAAACAAGAAAATCAAAGGATTTACCTTTGATTTGGACAAAATCGGCTGTAGAATCGAAGAAAACAATGAAAAGGAAAGCTTGAAAACTCTTCAATGGCGGTTTGCTTATGGAAGAACGAAAAAGAAAGAAAATGGAAGGGGGGAACTATTTATAGATATGGATTCGGGGGCAGAAGTAAGGAAGGTAAAAAATTGAGGCCCCTAGTTGCAAATATAGGGGCGCACGCTTTGGCAGACTGCGTCGCTTCGTATTCCGTGCCTCGGGAAACGAAACGACGCAAGTCAAAAGGAAGTCCCTCGCTGCTCGCCTCCAGGAGTTCCCCGCTGGTCGCTCCCCAAAAGTTCCCGCCTACAAGAGATTTGAAAACCTATTGCTCGCTCCCCACAAAAATCAAACCCACTTTCCCTGTTGCTCGCCTCCTATTTAATAACAGCCTATCCTATAGTTTGACAAAAAGAATATATATCCTTTTATGCCAAACTAGGGGGAATTGTTGATAGGCGAACAGCCGGACAACGAGATTAACATAAAGATACTAATCTAATAAGATTAAGAGATCATCCGAATTAATAATATGAAAGAGGGCGAGCAACAGGGATTCTATGCCCTAAGAGGCGAGCAGCAGGGACTGCTGACCAAATAGATGAAGACGAGCAACAGGGACTATATGCCCTAAGAGGTGAGCAGCAGGGACTGCTGACCAAATGGAAGAGGACGAGCAACAGGGACGAGTATCCATGTAAAGGCGGCGAGCAACTGGTTATAAAGGCCATTACGAAATAGTGAACAACAAGAGCAAGAAGACCCAAAGTATTTAACAAAAGGCGAGCAGGCGAGCAACTCGGATCATAAGGGTTTCCAACACCCAACGAAGACATACAGACGAGTAGCTGGGCACCAAGGAGAATAGCTGAGTGGTTTCAAAGACCAAGTACAACATTGGGAATACCAAGAGTCACTAACTTTAGAAATAGTCAATGTGTCTTTACACTTGGCACCCATTCATTGGGCAATAGATTAGTTGTTGTACAAAAGTCATAACACTTGGCAAAATCCCAATGGCTAAGCCATCAAGATGGTGACACCTAGCCTCTTTGTATGCCTATAAATACCCCTTCATTTGCATGAAGGGGGAAGATTTTTTTCCCATAATAAAAAGTTGCCCAACTCTTGCCAATTCATTTCTTGCACTATATATCATGATCTTAGTATTTGTTTGATGATCTTATGTAGTAAAAACAGCCACTAATCATCACAGATTAGAAAAGGTCATCAACAATTAGTTCAATATTTCATCTTTTAATTCATTTGTTAATTAATTCTCTTTCAATTTATGTCTACATTTTTTTTCCTGGAAAATATTACAATAGGAAATTAATTGTTATAATTGAAGAGTATGATCTACATAACTAAAGAGTTTTATTCATGATAAGTGAAATGTATGACTTACATTTCAAAAGAGTATTAATCGTGATAAGTGAAGGGTATAACTTACATTATACAAGTGTATTAATCATGATAACTAGAGGTTATGACCTACATTATACAAAGTTATTAGTCGTGATAACTGAAGAGTATGACTTATATTACTAAAATGTATTAGTCGTGATAACTGAAGAGTGTCACTTACAATACACAAGGGTATTAGTTGTGATAATTGAAGGGTATGACCTATATTACAAAAGAGTATTAGTTGTAATAATGGAAGGGTATGACTTATATTACTAAAACATACTCCCTCCGTCTCAGATCTGTTTTCACAGTGCACTATTTACATCTTACAAAGACCTCTAAATTACATCTCATTTCACTACTAATTACGCATAAAAATACCTTTGTTTTGATTTATTCTCTTAAAACTAAACAATATTCATCATAAAAAAATTATTGTATTCATTTAAATACTACAAATCAACTCTCGTACTAAAGTCCCAAAAATGTCAACTGTCAAAACTAATCTGGGATGGAAGTAATATTAATTATTATAATTGAAGGGTATGAATTATATAGGATGTTAGATTTATCATATTTAAGTAAATTGGGTCCAAAAATAAAATTCGAACTATTTGAAGGGTATTAGTTGTTTTTACTAAAGTATATTAGTTGTTTTCGCTGAAGGGTATTAGTTGAAGGGTACGAGGAGTATTAGTTATTTAAGTAAAAAGTATAAGTTGGTTACACTAAAAGGTATTAGTTATTATACTGAAAAATATTGTAAAATTATTCATGTATGGATCAATTTTATTCTATACAAATTAAAAAAAGGGCAAAAGAAAATAAAATGGAAAAAATATTGTAAATAGGAAAAAAGAAGGAATGAAACGAAGAAGTAAAATAAAAATAAAAGAATGAAAAAAAAAAGATTAGATAGGTTAAATAGCAACAAGAATGTGTATTGGATACCGCTTCCATAATACTGTGTCGGATAATTCAAATTAAAATAATAACCCACGAATTCTTATTAGGGTAATTAAATCAAGATTTATATATAAGTAAGGTTCACTCTACACTTTGCCTTATATAAAATATTCTACCGTAGAATAACCCATTTTAGAAAATTTGTGGATCTTGACCGGTGCGGGTCGAATTTGATACATTTTTCCAAAATATCGCGCAAGTTAAGTTTCAGAATTTTTACTCCCAATTTGTGTTACTATATGGGCAAATGCATGTTACTAAAGAGCAAAATGTGTGTTACTATTAGACTAAATGTTATAGTTTTCATCAATTTTTGTGTATTTTTACTGAAATAAATATTTTTTCATACAATATTTTTACTATCTATTCATATATTGGTTTTCACAAATATTTATTTATATTTACAAGAATAATTATTTTTCCATACAATAACCTATGTAAGATAGTGAAAAATGTACTACTAGAATAATATAAATATCTTACTCAATAGATAAAAATGTGTTTACACAAATACATAAAATCACCCTCCCAAGTTGTGTTACCATAAGGACAATCATATGTTACTATAAAAGAAAATGTGTGTTACTGTTGGAACAAATATATGTTAATGTTGGAGCAAATGCGTGTTATTGGTGGAGGAAATGTGTTTGATGTTAGAGTAAATATATGTTACTGCAAATGCGTTTTATTACAAATATGTGTTACCATTGGAGCAAATGCATGTTAATGTTAGAGTAAATGTGTGTTACTAAATATGTATTACTATTTGCACAAATGTGTTCTAATGTTAGAGTATATACGTGTTACTACAAATGTGTGTTAATGTTAAGTGCAAATTTGTGATACTATAAATATGTGTTACTGTTGTAGCAAATGTGTGTTACTATTGGAGCAAAGTGTGTTAATGTTAGAGTAAATATATGTTATTGTTGGAGCAAATGAGTGTTAATGTTGGAGCAAAAATGTGTTAATGTTAGAGCAAATATATGTTACTATTGAAACAAATGTGCATTAATGCATGAAACAATAAATCTAGATTTAAAGGGATGAAAAATAAATTAAAAATCACATGTTTGTTCTTGTAAAAACATATACTTGTCCTTATTGTTATTTTATTGTACAAATTTTTTTACTTTTTAATGACTAGTAACACACATTCTATCCTTCAGTAACATGCATCTGCTCATAGTAACACAATTTGGGAACGAAAATCCTGAAATTTGACTTGCGCAGAATATTGTTTTTTTATTAAACCCAACCCGGCCCAACTAAAATCCGTAAATTTTAACTTGGAGAAATTCGACCCATACATTTTTTAATTTATTTATTTTAGATATATTTTATATGTGAAATATTTCACACAAAAAAAATATCCATAAGGTTTAAGTACGAATGCAAATCTTGCTAAATGATGGCATACCAAAATGTTTAGGGAAAACAGTTACGTCCCATAATTATTGATGTACAAAAAATAAGATACACCAAAATATAAATCTCCAATAAATAAAGATGTTTATTCAATATATCATCATTTAACATATAAATATTACTCCCTCCGTTTCCAAACACTTTTCACAATTATTTTATATCCATGTTTTAGCGAGCGAGTTGTTTATTAGTTTTTGAAATGATAAAATAATTTTTAAGGTAGGAGATGATCAATCTAACTCTCCTCAATTATAAAGTAATTTTAAAATTACATTATCATTTCAAATACTAATAAAAATCTCGTTCGTTAAAATACGATAGAAACAGTAACTATACAAAGTGTTATAAGATGGAGATAGTATCTTTTATAAAATTTTGGATTGTTTATATTACTTTTTTAAAATATGAAACATTGGATAATTCATATATAAAATAATTTTTTTTTATATTAAATGGTAATACTAAGTTCACCATAAATTTTGTGTGAGCCACTCATAAAAGTTTTTGTTAATCTTGCCCTCAATTATATGTAAATTGCAGTTTTACCCCAAGCGCCCGATTACATAATTTTACATTTCTCCCACTATCAGAAAAGCCGTAGCACTAGTACTCCCTCCTCTCTCTCTCCCCTCAGCCCCCAGTAGTCGTTTTCGTACTGTTGCGCTGCTGCTCTCACTACTTTCTCTCTCTAAATATCGCCACTATCTTCTCAACGTTTTCCCACTCTCTTTCTACTCATTCCACTTTTTCTCTAACTAAAATCACCACCACTCCAACTCTCCCCCCCCTCCCCAATTGCATACAAATTTAAGCGCGTATCAACAGAAACCCCTCATTCTAAACAATGGAAGTATCCCTGTCATGTAATCTCCGTTCTAGGACTAGCTGTGCAGCTATACAGTGGTAGGAATTTCCGGGGAAAAGTGCGTGATTATTTATTTCCTTACATAAACTCGTTTGCATATACACACACGCATTTCTCACTGTTACCTCCATTAAAGATGGAGAGGAAACAAGGTTTTTTCTCGGCATTGGAGGATGTGGTACGCGGATTGTCTCCAGCAAGGTCACGGTCGAAGAGTCCGGGTCGGAGCGTGTCGCCAATGTCGGGCCTGCTCCGGAGGAAGGTAAGTACGAGCTACTCCGACTCCTCGATTGCGAGATCGGGTAGCCTGAGGCCGGTAGGGGAGACACTGACGCCATTAATGGAGGGACCGGATCCGGATGGTGATGAAATCGGGGAGTCGAAGCGGTTCGGGTCGGGTATTGGACAATGGGTTCGTGGACAGTTGAGCCGGAACCCATCCGTAGCCGTCAATGAGAATGGGTGCGGCGGAAAGAGGTCCGATTTGAGGCTGCTGCTTGGTGTAATGGGCGCGCCGCTTGCCCCGTTGCACGTATGCACGACTGACCCTTTGCCTCATCTCAGTATAAAGGACACCCCCATTGTACGTATAGTTACACATCCGTTCCTTGCTTTATTACAAATTTTTTCCACTGAAAATAACATAAATGGATGTTGTATTGGTAGTTTATATAATCGATGAATAATGCTATTTTTCTTGGTTCATTCTTCTTTTTGACGAAAGAAAGGAAACTTAAATGTAGTTTGAAATTGATTAGATTTCTCAGAATCTGACTTGAATCTTATAACTGGAACTGAGATCTTTCCCCTCATGCTTAAAATACTCACAATTTTGCTCTGTAGTGTTTCATTTTCGCTATACCAGTGTTCTTCAGCGTCATAATTATACTGTTTTTAAAGGAACAAATGGTTCTCATCAGTTTCTTGGCAATATTCGCAGGAATGTTCATCGGCTCAGTACATTCTGCAACAGTACACTGCTGCTTCAGGAGGACAGAAGGTTCAGAACGCCGTGAAGAATGCCTACGCCATGGGAAAGCTGAAGATGGTAGCTTCAGAGTTTGAAACTGCAACAAAAGTGGTGAAGAACAGGAATGTGGGTAGAGCTGCTGAGTCTGGTGGTTTTGTCCTGTGGCAGATGAATCCGGATATGTGGTATGTGGAGCTTGCAGTTGGAGGAAGCAAAGTCCACGCTGGGTGCAACGGCAAGCTAGTGTGGAGACATACACCATGGCTCGGCGCACACGCTGCAAAGGGCCCCGTTCGACCCCTACGCCGCGCCCTTCAGGTTAAGATTGGGTTGGATTGGATTTGAGGCATCCTCTGTTTCTGTTTGCTCTGTTTTCTGATTGATTCTTGATTTCAGGGGCTTGATCCGAGAACAACTGCTAGTATGTTTGCTGATTCCATCTGCATTGGGGAGAAAAGTATCAACGGAGAAGACTGCTTCATTCTGAAACTCACAGCTGATCCTCAGACCTTAAAAGCGAGGAGCGAAGGCCCAGCTGAAATCATAAGGCATGTTTTGTTTGGTTACTTCAGCCAAAAGACGGGGCTGCTTGTTCACATGGAGGATTCACACCTCACCCGAATCCAATCCAACGGTGGAGATGCCGTCTACTGGGAGACAACCATCAACTCCTTCTTAGACGATTATCGCCCCGTCGAAGGAATCATGATTGCTCACTCAGGGCGATCTGTTGTGACCCTTTTCCGTTTTGGAGAGATGGCAATGAGCCATACCAAAACGAGGATGGAAGAAGCTTGGACGATTGAAGAGGTGGCGTTCAATGTCCCGGGTCTATCAATGGACTGTTTCATTCCTCCGGCTGATTTGAGGTCGGGTTCCATCAGCGAAGCTTGTGAGTTCCCTCAGGAGGAAAGAGGAAAATCGGCAACAGGGCATCGCGCTAAAGTTGCGGCACTGGAAAAAACTCACACTGGTAGCATTGAGAATGTAGTGTGGAAGGTGGAAATCTGACCCCAGTAGGATCAACCTGTGGCAACTGTTCATATGGCCACTCACTTTCTAATTTCACTAACATAGCAGAAATAACACATTAGGCTAAGTTCATTGAGATATTTATTAATAGTTGTCATAGCTCCATTAATCTCTGATATAGAGTGTATCAATCGGAGGTTCTTTCCGAGTATTACTCGTATAGCAGAATCCAGCAAGGGGGGTTGGAGCTCATTTTTCCTGGTGGCAGGTTCGAGCAAATGGAAGCTATCTTTTAAGGTTCAAGTCCCACTTTGGTGGAGGAAGGTGGTGAAGCTTTAGTATTAGTGTTAGCAAAACCATCAACATTTTCTAATTTTACCTGTTTTTTTTTTACTGCCTAATATATATGGCATTAGCAGTTAGAAGGGAATACTGCTAATTTGGTTGGATTTTAGCGTTTGTTCGTTCTTTAACACTAGTAGTTTCTCATGTGTGCCATGTCTTGTTTGTTTGCTTGATGTTTTCTGGTTCTCTATCATGGGGAAGAAGAAAGGAATTCCTTTGTAGTAAGGGTCAATTTTGATTTGCTAGTAATATCTTTTTTTTTCTTTTTCGAACAGATTTGCTAGTAATATCCTGTTTGGCCCCACTGAGAAGAAAATATTGGTAGATGAGATGCGTACTGAAATACAAGGAAAGCCCATCTTTCCTTTGATCTCTTATGAGCATTTTCATATTGTATATGTAAATACCCACTAGTCTTTTTGAATCAATACTATTTTGCAAACAAGTTGATATACAATATATGTAAGCCTTCATAGTGAAGATTGTGATGGCATCTTGGGTGGGTTGGAGAGCAGAAGCATCTATGTAGGGCTATTTGTAAATTGGCTTTAATAATGTGAAGGTGCTTGCTTTTCCCAGTTCTCAATCTCATTTATGCTTTTTGGAATAAATTTGTTTGACTTGGACCCAACCCAATCCCTCATTTTTGGATAAAATATAGTCTGAGCAACGCAGCCTGGGTTTGGTAAATGTTGAAGATAGAAGAGTTTGCCTCGTTTAAGCCAATTTTTGATAAGTATGATTGCACTAAAAGCACGAGTTGCTACTTAAAGCTTTGCCCACGCCCATGTGATACTGATTCTCCTTCATCATCTTCCTTTTCTTCCTTTGTCTGCTTTATCATGTTGGCCCCCACTTTGGCTACACCGTATATTCTATTTCAAACAATATTTTATCTTTTATTTTAACACAATCAAAAAATACTTGTCGAGTTACACTTGAATTCATTGGCTACTAGTATCACATCACTCATCAAGTAATACCAAATTATTTATCAAGTTATACTACTATTCTTATAAAATTATATCACAATATTTTACACGAGCACAAACACATGCCGAATTGTGTGGAAAAAATGTGTTGTTACTTTATAAGCGTAGGGACATTACTTGATATAAATGATGTCATATTATTGAAGGACTCATTTTACAACTTGTTCACACGAGTATTTGCTTTGAAATATAATCCCTCTATGTCATAATAAATTTCACACTTTTTTTTTTCCGCTAAACATTTAATATTATCTTCCACATTTTAAAAATAGATATATAAACACACTCACAATATCCACTTTATTAATAAAATAATTTTGCTTAAAAAAATGTGTTCCACATATGAAAACTCTCCGGGGATGGAGTATTAGTGACTTTGAATTAAGTAAATGATAACCCATTTACTCATTCCCTTTATATTTAATTGTCTCATCATATAAAAAACTATATATTTTTACTTGTCACTATATTAATATCGATACAAAATTACCTTCTTCTTTTTTCCAAATAAAATACCTCTAATAAGTATTCCCTCGTTTCCCTAATAAACTTTACACTTTATTTTTTTAGCCGTTTCACAAAAAAAGTCGCATCCTAAAAATAAAAATATAATACTCACACTTTATTTTAAAATATTCTTCATTCATTGGTCCAAAAAATTAATAATTTTTTTAAAAATATATCACCCCACATATAAAAATTAATAAAGGATAGAGAGTATAATATTTATTGTTGTTTATATAAATTTAATATTGATACCAGAATTTTTTGATACCCTAATTAATAAAAAAATTGATCGTATGAAATTATGAATAGATAAAATGAGACGTTCAAAACAAAAAGAAACTAAAGAGTAAGGTTTAACCTAAAAAATAGCTCCAATTAATGGGAAGCGGTTTGTGAGGGAGAGAAGGTTACACAAGACATGATGATGTATTGCGTCCTTGAAAGAGATAATTCCCCATTTTTGGGGTAAGACATTAATTATTAACTTCTGAGGGCAAGGCAAACTGCATTAATTTCCATTGATGTTAATTATTTTTCTGACAAGAAATTTATTAGAGAACGAATAAGGAAATTTAGCACCCTACAAAGTACAACATTTTGCCACGATATGGTTCGATTTATTTAGCTATTATATCCGGGTTCAAGATCCGGTGTCTAGATACAAAAATTCTTTAATTTTGATTCAAATGTTATGCTAAATGAAATTCTACTTTATGTCCTAATGATTTCCGCATATGCGAGAGAAATAATTAAATTAATTAATTTTATACTTTTTATAAATTTAAATTTTTAGATGAGATGAAATTCTTCCATAGTATTAGAGGAAAAAAAATTCACGCCCAAATTTAAAGTTCTAGATTCAATTTCCATTAATTTCAAACATATTATAAAAATAGCGCTTTCTATGGATTTCATAGAGCGGGCGAATTAGTATCTTGTGTGAGTTTTTTAATACACTTTCGGCTTTCCTGCTACACATCTTGGTTTATTACTGGAACTAAAACGGCTAAAACGCACTATAATATCACATATTTATCATTGATATCCCATCCTTAAAATAATTTAAAAAAATATGCAAGTCAGTATTAGAGAATGTGCACTAAATAAATATGTATTTATATAATTACACAATAAACACATTATCATAAAAGAAAATTTACATGTGGAAGGCACAACCAAGGAGGCGTGGCACGGTTTGCCGAAGATTTAAACTTATGATCTTTTATTATCGGCACACTTAATTCAACATGTTTAATCCTTTAATTAAATGCAAATATATATATATATATATATATATATATATATATATATATATATATTGATGTGTTATTATTGAGGAGTAAAAAAATATTAAAGTTCAATATATAAAATGAGATCTTAAAATACAACTCTATTCTGCGTATTAATTGTACCATATAATTGATGCAATTAATTTCGCCATACTTTATGAATGGACTTAACGGATGCAATTTAAAATATATATATATATATATATATATTACTCATATGATAAAAATATAGTTTGTATTATACTAAAATAATTGTTCGGCACATATGCAAATTAGTTTTTTTATATGAAAAATATTTTTATTATACAGTTCGCTTTTTAAGACTCCTGCGAACCATTAAAATATTCAAAATTGGATCAAATTTACTAAATTAGATCAGTTGCGTATAAAATTCTGCCTTTTACTAAAATTTAAAATTGAAGTAGAACGATAATTAATTTTACCAATTAAAATTAAATCTAGCTGTCGTATGCTCATCTAACGATTCACATCCTATCTTTCTTTTTCTTACCAGGAAAAGAAAGAAGGGTTTGAAGGCTTATCATGTACAAACTCCACGCGTTTTATTTGCCTTTATATAAACTTTTGCCTTTCTTTTAAATTCACTTTGTCCCGATCTTGATAAAGAGATTCTCCATTTTCTAAATTTTATTTAATTTGTATATATTGCGTATATATAAAATCATAATATCACATTGTAAACATATACTTAATAGTTATTAAATTTAAGAAACACAATAAATATATAATACATAAATATATGTGATGACCAAATTAACTTTTTGTGGCATTTACAAACCGGTTCAAAAAATGGACCATAATTACAAATTGGTTCAAAAGATTGCATAACATATATTTACAATAAAAAAAAAAAATTTATACTTTTGTGCAAATATTTCTATGTGTAAATCTCTTAAATCAATTTATGACTATGGTCAATTTTCAGACCCATTTTGTAATTATTCTCAACTTTTTTTCTCCTAACTATGAAACTATAAAAAAGAAAAAGGTGGGGGGTCGTTTGAATGTGAATGCCTTCCAAAATGGGTAGCTTGACAAAATATTGAGGGGGCCATCATCCTCCTTAATTGCATGGATCACATCAGATAACGAAGTGGAATCTAACTCACTTGAACACATTAATGTGTGCGTTGGGTTCAATTAATCATCAATGAATGGATCGTGGTCCTTATGAAAATTCTATCTCATCTTCTCAATTTTTGGATTCACAACATTGAATCCTAGGATTATAATATTGAAAGAATAGAGTTGATCACTGGATAGGTTAGGAGAATTAATATAAAATAATTAATTTCACACACTTTAACAAATTCGAATTTTTAAATAGCATGAATTTTTTTTCATGGGTTATGTTTATTCCAAATTACGATGAGAAAAATTATGATTAGATTTATTTTGGAATTATGATATGCTGGAAAACCGTTAAATTAAGTTTAGTTTTGCATGTTTATATATAATTATGCACTTGTCGATTGATTTATATATATATAGCTGATTATGTTGGTTGTTGCAGGTCAATTTTTTTGAAGTTAGGTTGGGCTCCGGAGTCAAATAAAGGGGTTTGATGTAATATATCATAGATTGACTTAAATTTGATGTGATTAATGATCTAAAGATATATATTTGTGGATGTCTTGAATCCTACACAATCAATGTCTTATATCTTAGTTTTTTTTTTTTTTTCTTTTTTCATTTTTAAATATACTAGTATTATTTATGGTGATTAATATGTTTATTAATGTATCGTGTGGGATATATAATACACACTGGCTGGGTTTTAACCAACGAATTAATGACTTATATATAATTGGTTAAAGAGATAATTTGGGTGAAATATTTGAGTGTTTCATGGTCATATTATAATATTAATAAACAAACACCTAGTGCAACTACTACCACCACCAATATAACTTAAGGGTGGTGATTTAGTACTTAGTAGCATTAGATGGCAAAATGACTTTGTTACTTAGAGGACGCTTGATTTGGAACCATGACGCTTTTGATTTTATTGGTGTTTGAAATCATTTTGTCTCCCCATTACATATTAATATACACTTGACTTAATAAATCAATACGAGGAATTGCAGAACATATATCAAACCGTTTTATACATACAAGTTTTTGTTTTTGTTAAATGACCAATTCGTCAAAAAATTAAATTAATATATAATATTCTTCTAATTTTTTATATATAATATTAGTATTATATTAATATATATTTAACAAATTTCAATGCATTTCATGCATGTATATGTACCAGTTAAATATCAATATTTAATATCTTATATATTATCATCACCAATATATTGTAGGTGCACAATTTTACAATCACATCAGCACCTCACTTAATATCTCTTATATAGGGTCATTGTCGTGTGATGGTGAACAACTTTAATGTCACCTCTATCGATTACATATAATTAAATACGAAATGAAACACTATATTAGAAACAAAAAAAAAAAAAAACCTTCAAAAGTATTTTCCTCTCATTTTTAAAACAATTATTTTTTGTCCAAAAAAATTGACACAATGCCACCATTTGTCAACTATTTTGCCAATTTTTTTGGCAAAAAAAAGTCGCTACAAAAGAATAAAAATTATTTAAGAAAGAATTGTCTACGAAATTTTTCTACAAAAATTTTCATAGTGGAATTGTCTACGAAATTTTTCTACAAAGATTTCCATAGCAGAATTGCCTACTGTTTGCCTACAAAATTTTATAATCATATAGATACAAGCAATTTGCCTATGAAATCAATTGCCTACGAAATTAAATTCGTAGACATTAATTACGTACACATAATTTGCCTAAAAAAAAATACCTACAAACAATTTTTCTACAAAAATTTTGAAAGCAAATTTCTTTGTAGGTACCTAAAGAGTGAAAATATCTATATAATTATAAATTTTTGTAGGTAATTTCGTAAACAATCAATTCACTGCGAATTTTTTTGAAAAAAAATTCATAGTCTATTAATAATTTCTATAGGCAATTTTATGTTTTCTTGTAGTGAGTTGCAAAAGAGCTAAAAATAATTGTTTTAAAAATGAAGACAAAAAAATTTGCCCTACAAAATTTAGGACAAATAAAAATTTCCCACTTAAAAATCCTCCCTAGTTCCTATCCTACTATACTATAAAGACAAGTGTGTTTTGTCCTATGTGGCAAAGTCACAACACTCTATTTCAAAATCTTTTTTTCTCACAAATTCTTCTTTTTATTTGTAATTTGTAAAATTTGTAATGGTAACTCTCCATTATTATTCCTTCATCTATTCCCAATAATTGCCCATATATTTATTTTAGCTTCATTCTCTCCTCTAAATAAGTTAATTTTGTCAATCTTTCTTCATTTCTTCCCAGTTTTTATAGTATAAATACTCCACAGAAATTTGAAGTGTGTCACAATCCAACTTATTCTTCTTCTTTCTTGTATTTTCGTTTGTTTAGGTTTATTGTTTATTAGTAGTTTGTCACGATTTTTTTGCTTCTCTACTTATTTAGATTTTTTCTCATCTAGCTATTCATTGATTCAAATGTTTTGTTGGTAATTGATTCAATATAATCATTTTATTTCCATTGAAGTTTAGGGATGCATGATTTCTTTGTTCACTAAATCGCGTTAATTTCATTCGGTAATAGAGAATTTGCAATTTTCAGCGATACACCGTTTTATTATTCATCTTAGTGTATTTAGATGTGGAAGGACATCGTCAACAATCACCTTTCAACATGCTCGGTGGAAATTGGGTGAACATAACTTGCCTTTGCTTTTTGGAGGAAAAATATTCTTCTTCCATTGATTTTCATTTTTTAAACTTAATTAATTTTATCAGAATTTTTCATTTTGTTTTCCTAATTATTGTTTTGTTTCTAATTCTTAATTAGTTCCTTATGTAGATTTTTGTTCAATTTTTATGTAAAAACAAAGGTCACGAAGATGGAGGAGACTGTGGTTTTTGGACTGGATTTATTCAAAGGCAAAGTAAAGAGTAGTAATATTGTGATAATGAGATTGCACTCTATATCAATTTTTAGTCTATAGTT
Organism: Ballota nigra; assembly: GCA_947034835.1. Lineage (NCBI taxonomy): Eukaryota > Viridiplantae > Streptophyta > Magnoliopsida > Lamiales > Lamiaceae > Ballota > Ballota nigra. The sequence continues at coordinate 63,147,958 of OX344721.1, read as the reverse complement.
CGTTTTATTGATTTGTTCTATTTTAATGATGTAGTAGTGTACAATATCTTTATACTCCTAAAACTCATTTCTAAGAGTGTTTATGTTGCAATCCATCCTTTAAATTAATTAGTGTTTGTGCAATTGTTATAAAAATTTGAGAATATAATAATTATTAGTATACTTAATTAAAAAAAAAAAATTAGCATGAAAGTGTATTACCCATACATGCATACCTTAAAAAAAAATAAAACGTAATATTCATATGTTGACACCATCATACACTATATTACACATACATACCTTAAAAAACCAAACTAAACTCCTAGAGGCACTAATTTATAAATTAAAAGTGAATGCATAATCTATGTATATTCCATTTCATTCATTAAATTAGTAGTTTAATATTTTGTACATAATTATAATATATGAATAATTTGCCAAAAGATTTATTATAATAATTAAATATATCATCTTAATATCTATCTTATAAGTAATTTTTTAAGAAATATAAATAAAAAAAAGTCTGCACATGAAAATATTGTTGTTCATGTTAGATCTTTACCACTATCAATGAATATATGTACAATGTTGATGAATGAAATTTTATGACTAAAAGATACTCCATATATTGCATAGAACTCAAACATATATGATTAATATCTTTATTATAATGTGTAGAATATAAAATTTTATATGGAATCATGGTATAGTGATGCTCAATCAGTAATACAATAAGTAAACTATTAATTAATACTCTATATGGACTTTATGAAATATTATTTTTTCAATATAATTTACTGGGGTTAAAATCCATTGATTCATATAATATGATTATCTGTCACTAATCATGTTTAATTTAATAAGATTAAGAAATATAATATTTTGTGAAGTAAGCAATATTTCTTATTATTTATAATTAATAACATAATTATAGTATTAATGTCGCTATATACTAAGCAGATGAATGTTTTATTTTGTTTCTTATAATTTTTTTTATGTCCACTTGAAGAAGCCAAAAAACGACGTTGTTTAGCATGAAATTAGATATTTGAAATAATTGTAAATTGTTGTGATTAGACGTTACCTGGTACTAATGTCTAATTTGAATTACCTATATAAATGAAAGTAGTGCACTGACTTTGCGTGCTGCATAAATAATTTATATGAATAATAACTTTTATTAAGTCGTTTCATCTTTACTACAACAACCTTGATAGATTACAATATGTAACATCTAAATACAATTATTTCTCATTTGTAATATATTATTGATTGATGATATTAGTCATTAGTTATAGAATAATTAATTATGTAAGACATTATCATTTATGTACGTAATGTTATCCAAATTATTAATATAATAACTATATGAATTTGGTCTAGGTTAGTTGTTAAAAAATAATTGTATTGTGTAGAAACGAGGTTGATCGATTATTGTTTCTCGAGATATAGGGGTCGTGAATTTTTAGGTATAATTAATCAAAATTTGAAAATGCAGGTCAAGATATGTTTTTAATGTACATTGAACACATAATTATATAATATTTAAAAGTTCAATTTCATCCTTTAAATAGGTTAGGAAATTGAGATTTTTATAGAAAGGATAAGTCAATGGTTTATATTAATGTCTCATAAATAAATAAATAAATATATCTACTTATCTTATTCAAAGTTATCCATATCGACAATATTTTAAACATGTTTAATTGATTTGATATAGCTGATGTGTTTTTAGTTATTAAAAAAAATTGTTTAAATAAAATTTCGGTTAAATTGTTTAAACATTGTTTAGATAAATATTTCGTTAACTTTGGTTTTATGTTCACTTTGAAATTTTGAATATCGTCCTATAACTTATACACATTTGTATTTTTTATCATGTTACCTGATACACCAAGTAACTATTCCCGTAAATCTCACATGGCACAATTTTTTTGTAATTTATAGGATGAAACTCAAAATGTCACGTCAGATTTACCAAAAAAGTTACCTGGTATAGCAGGTAATAGGATAATAAACACAAAATTTGTAAGTTCTAGGATAAAATTCAAAAGTTCAAAATTAACCGGGCAAAAACCAATGATAACCAAAGTTAAAGGATAAACAAGTGCATTTTCCCAAATTTTTATGTTCTAATTTTTTTTCTTAATATCTTATTAATACAGTGCATCCAGTATAATAAAGTTAAGTGTGATAGAGTTATGACATAAAACTCTTTGAAAAGGTATACTCAATCCTATGAGTATTTGGTAGTCTACAAACCAAATGTCATGTGAGATTTTACATCATGATTTTCAACTTATATTTATTATCATGGAAAACTAATATTTTATAATTTGTAAATTTTATTTGTGGTTAACTTATTTTTAATATGTGATTAGATTCTTGATATGATGCATATAAAATAAAAGATGAACCTTTTTCTAATGTTTGAAGCCTCATATGAGGCTACAAATACATATTTTAAGTTTGGTTTTCAATATTCTTACTGTATGAGTTTTTTCTAAAGTGACATTGTTGAATTTATTTAGAAAAAAATATTTTCTTTTACTAAACATTTGGAGTAATTGGTAGATAAACAACCATAGCATATATAATAATCTCATTTAGTAATTGTGTTTGACATTAATTACACCAAGGTGTATAAGATACTATTCTTATTTATTCTTAATATATAGGGAAGAGAAATCATTATTTTTAATATTTTTTATTTTGATGAAATTTAACTTATAATGATAATTATTTAATACTCCCACCGTTTTGGGATTACTTGCACACCTCCATTTTCGTCCTTCACAAATAGGATTGTATTTATACGTCGTGTTTATCATTTTATTATATAAAATATACTCCCTCCGTCCCAAACTTAAATTCCCGTTTACTGTTTGTACGGTTATTAAGAAAAGAATTATTTATTAGTATTTAAAGTGATAAAGTGATAAAGTAGATATTTTGGTTATTAGTGTATGGAGAATATAATATTAAAAAATATTGTTACTTTTTTGCCAAAAGTAGATGTAGCAAATGAGTATGGGACGAACCTTTTTGGCAAATGGGAACTTAAGTTTGGGACGGAGGGAGTACTACTTAAGACTTAATCTTTAACGTTGTCAATAATATATTTTATATAAAAATAATATGAACACAATGTATGAATACAACTCTATCTGTAACGGACGAAAAATTGAGGTGTGCAAGTAATCTCAAGATGGGAAGTGTATAATATTTCCACCCTATTTGTCGATATTTTTACTATATGAGTTTTTTTTTTTTTTTCTAAATTGGCATTGATGAGAATATCTTTAGGAAAAAACATTATCTCTTAGTGAACAATAACAATTAGTAAATAAAACATTTAGCTTATATAATATTTTTATTCAGGAATTGCGTTTGACGTTGTTTACACCAATATATAAGTTAATCTTATTTAAGCTTCTCTGTGTATAAGATGATAAATATCTGTATTTAGATATTTTTCAATCAAATGAAATTTAATTTTTAATGGTGCTTATTTGTTCCAATATTTTCCACCTCCATAATAAGACGCTATATAAAAATAAAAATAAAACCCATGCAAGAATATAGGCATGGACTTTCATAATTTAAGTTGTTATTTGGTAATTACATTTTCTATTCACTACATGACAAAATAGTGATTTAGAAAAAAGTTGTAATGTGAGCATTTTTAAAGACGAACTCCAGTGCTTTCATTGTAGTGGTACATTTATATTTGTCAATATTTTAGTGGCGGAATGTCTTAACTATTAGAGATAGTTGTATATAATTCTTAGAAAAATCACACTTTTTTTGTCCTTTAACTTTGGTTTTCATGTTAACTTTGGAATTTTGAATTTCGTTTTATAACTTACAATTTTTTTTTTTACCCTGTTACCTGCTACACAATGTAACTCTTATGATAAATATCACGTAACACCAATTTTTTGTGATTTATAGGTTGAAATTCAAAATGCGATATCAAATTTATTGAAAGAGTTGCCTGGTCTAGCAAGTAATAGGACAAAAAATAAAAAATTTGTAAGTTATAAAATGAAATTCAAAAGTTCTAATTTAATTGGACGAAAACCAAAGTCAGCCAAAGTTAAAAGATAAAAAGTGTATTTTCCCTAATTCTTATGTTCTAAGTTTTTCTTAATTAATTACTATATATTATTAATACATTGCATCAAATAAAATAAAGTTAGGTGCAATAGACTTATGACATGCTCTTTTAAAAAATATACTCAATCTTATGAGTATTTGGTGGTCTATATATGAAATGTCATTTGAAATATTATATAATGATTTCAACTTATATTTATTATCATGGAAAACAAATATTTTACAATTAAGAGTTTATAATTATATATTTCATTTGTGGTTGACTTATTTTTAAGATGTGATAAAATTATTGATATAATGCATTAAAATAAAGGGTTAATTGCAAATAAAATCACAACTTTTTTACAAATTGCAATCTAATTTAAACTTTTGAATCTTTGCAAACAAAATCTCAATTTAATGTTTGGTTGCAATTTGAACCAACAATAAAAGAGATTATTGTTCAAAAAATGAAATTGCACCTGCTCGACAATGAATAAGTAATCATGTATAGATTGGTTCGAATGACAATGCATAATTAATCATTACATGCAAGCATATTTATTGGATGAATTCAAAATGTCATGCCAGATTTACTGAAAGAGTTACGTGGTATAGAAGGTAATAGGACAATAAACATAAATTTTGTAAGTTGTAGGACAAAATTTGAAAGTTAAAAGTTAACAGGACGAAAACTCAAATTAACCAAAGTTAAAAGATTACAAAATGTACTTTACTTAATTCTTATGTTCTAAGTTTTTTTAATTAATTATTTTTATTTAGTGTCTTATTAATACAATGGATCCAATATAATAGAGTTAAGTGCAGTAGAGTCACGATATATAACTCTTTAAAAGATATGCTCAATCTTATGTGTATTTGGTGGTCTACAAACCAAATGTCATATGAAATTTTACATCATAATTTTTAACCTATATTTATTATCATTGAAAACTAATATTTTACAATTAAGAGTTTATAATTTATATATTTAATTTTTTGTTGACTTATTTTTAAGGCGTGGCCAAAGTCTTGATATGATAAATATAAAATAAAATATTTAAACTTTTTTCTAATGTTTGAGGCCTCATATGAAGTCATAAATACATATGTTGAGTTAGATTCTCAATATTCTTACTATATGATTTATTTTTATTTTATTTGACATTGTTGAATGTATTTAGAAAAAATATTTTCACTTACTGAACATTAGTAGCAATTAGTAGATAAAAAAACTTTAGCATATATAATAATCTCATTCAATAATTGTGTTTGACGCTATTTACACCAAATTAGAAAAAAATACATTTATTGAGGATTCTTTGTATATAATGAAGATATACCTTTGTATTTAAATATTTTTCATTCAGATGAATTTCAACTTATAATGAGGCTTATATATTATAATATTTTCTATCTCCATGTTTCAATAAGACTTTATAGTAAGACTCATGTAATAACAATTTATCATAGTTAAATTTTTTATTTTGTAATTAAACATTATATTCTTCTTTTGACAAAGTAATGGTTTAGGAAAAATGTAAAATATGAGTACTTGCTGTCATAGTAGTGGTAGCTTTTTGTTGCAAATATTTTAGTGTTGAATGCTCAAATTATTATAGATAGTCATATGAACTTTTATGTTCTAAGATTTTTTAATCAAATATATATTTTTTCTTAATTATAATTTAGTGCATCCAGTATAATAAAAGTTGATTGGATAGATTTATGATAGATAACTCTTTTGAAAGGTGTACTTACTTATTCCTATGAGAGTATGAGTACGTGGTGGTCTACAAATCAAATGACATGTGGAATTTTAGCCCATGATTTTCAACCTATAGTTATTAACATTGAAAACTAATGTTTTACAACTAAGAGTTTAAAATGTACCTCTTTAATGAGTGGTTAACTTATTTTTAAGACGTGAGATTCTTGATACATATATTAAATTAGTTTCTTGATTTTCAAATACACAATGAAAGTTGTATATAGAGAAATTTTCCAAAAATTCTAATTAGTATTATTATTTTTTAAGCAAAGATAAATATTGAAGCTTTATTCGTATTTTATAATTTATATAATATTGAAGCAAATAATACGCAATTACATGATTAAGTATTTAAATTTCAATTAAACTAAATAGTTCTTTGTTTGTAAATATATTAAAACATCAAAAAAAATATTTTCATATAATTTTTTTATTCTATAAATAATTTTATTTACAATCCCGCGAAATTCGCGGGTCTAACACTAGTTCTTGATATGTAGCAAATGGGTAGTGGCAAGATATTGAAAACAAGACATTTTGCGTGATTAGATTTCTAATACCATGCAATTAAATGATCTTCTCGTCTAAAACCTTAATAAAGTCTTTTAAACCACCCGCTTGCATGTAGTTCCATGTGAGTTATGAATTTTATATATATATATATATATATATATATATATATATATATATATATATATAGAGGTATGTACGTATATATGTATATATGCTTGAAATACGTGTTCAAGAGAATATTTAAGTGATACTCCATGTACATTGCTAATTACCTAAATTTCTAAATGAGATATATCTGGGTTTATTACTCTACTATCATCAGGCTCCATATTGAACTGATCAATTATCATTATTTTTTTTGTTAGAGCTCAAATTTTGCGTCATATTCTGCTCAGTTTTCAGCTTAGCATATCAAATATCGGTAATAAAAAATAGAAAATTAATAATTTTTTTATTAAATAATGAAAATTTAACATGAAATTTAAGAGAATATCATAACTAACTTTAATATATATATAAATTTAACTTAAAATCTCAACAAAATGAACGGTTTAAGGCAAATATATCAATAAAAAATATATATAAGCAGTCTGAAATGATACAATACTTGTTCATAATAATTTAACACAAAACAAATAATACAACTAAGTTTGTTTGAACTCTTAGAAGATTTTTTAAATATATAGTGGTTTTAGTGACTAAATCCTCCCAAAATTTAAAATAATACTACCTCCATCCATGTAAAATGGGCATGCTAGCTTTTGCACTATTATTAAGAAAGTAGATACTTCCTCCATCCACAAAAAAATAGGTTTATTGCATTTTTCACCATTATAAAAAAGTAAATATAATATATAAAAAGTAAGAATATTGTGTCAAGTCAAACACAAAATAAATTATTTTTAAAATGTTATGTGTGCATATTAAAGAATATAAATAAAGTTTATTGTTTCTATTTTAAGAAACATGACTATTTTTTTTATAGACGAACAAATAATGCAACCAAAATTAATTTTTGTGGACGGAAGAATTATATGATATATAAAAAGTAGAAATATTATAGTCAAATTAAGAACCAAATAAAATATTTTTAAATTACTTTATGTGGAGTTTAATAAAAAAAGTGGGTAAATAAATAATGTATACTACTAAATGACAGTAAAATTAAAGGTCGTATTTTCATGGTAGGAAAATAGGACAATTTTTTTTTGGACGGACGAATATAGTAACATGGACTATTTTTCACGGACTATAAACGAACAAGAGAGAATTTTTTTACCGAATTTAATTTTTCCGATTATTATCTACTAGGGTGTACCCACGCGAATTTCGCGTACTGAAAAAAAAATTATTTTTATTTTCTGTAGACATTTAATATAAGAGTATTTTTGTCTAAAAAATTTCTAGGTATATACAATAAATTATGGGGTTTGTTTAGTTGTGGCATGTGCTCTTCACTAAACCCTATAGGTATATCCTACAAACTAAATAATTAAAAGAAAACATCAAAATTCACATAAATTAATAATAATTATGGAATAACATTACTTAGACTAATAATTTAATAATAATCAATTTCCATTTCAATATTGAATAATTTATAAATTAATCAACATTATTAGTTATTGGGAGTATACGGTAAGAAATTAATCTATATAAGAAAAAATAAAAAAATTGAAATAAACTTTAACGTTACAATACCTGTTCATCGATCAAAATGAGTTTCAAGTAGAACTTGTCTCTATTAAAATTATTAAAAAACATTGTCCAACTTTTTCAATCCTAACTTTAACGGTCAATTTTTGGCTCTCACTCTTGATATTAGAAATCAGAGAAAATTGAGGTGTCATACTCTTGAAATCTAAAATGAGATTTAAATTACAACAATTAAACCATCATAATTATTCAGATAAAAATATATGGTATATATAGTTAAATATATTATTTTTGCACATGAAGAATATTTAAACTGAACGATGTAGAGCATAAATCAACAATCATTATTACATTCATATTGATATTGATATTTAAATCTAATCAAATTGTGAGCACTTAAAATGACGAATTCAATTATAAAATAAATATACTAATAACAATAGATATATAACTAACCAACAATTGATGGGAGAAATCTCAGAAAAAGAGTGGAACAAATGAAACTTTGATGTGAAAAAATGAAATACAATATGCTCTTATTTATAAAAAAAAATGCAGTATTATATCTTGTCCATAATAAAAATATATCACATAAGAATATTCTTTGAAATATATAACTATATACCTTTTATTTTAGGAAAAAATAATCGAATATTATATTATACTATATATACTAACTCAAACTTAGAAATGTTAAATTTATAGATTCATTCAATAAGTAGATCATATTTAATTACATTAAGATTTGGAAAAAATATGATTTATAATAAATTCCAAAAATAACTAAATAAGAAAATGGAAAAAATATCTATTTGCATTAATTATGCAGATATAAATTAATGATTTAGATTTAATGATATAGCACGAAGGGTCGAGATTAAAAGTTTAACCAACTTTTAATGAGAGCACAATATTTCAAAATGGAGAGATTTGAAATATGCCACATCAGCCTAAAAATAAGGTGGTGTTGACACATCATCTTGGAGAGGTTTGAAAATATATTATTATAAGATATTTCACTGATATTTTCTCGAAATATCTCGATATTTGGTGAATTTTAAACTATAGCTCACCGATATCAATATGGATACTGATATTTCTCGATATTTTGGAAAAAAATCTTGCTCCAATACATATTCATACCAGTGGCTCAAAAAGTCCAAAATTTCGGATAATTTTAGTTCATGGTACATATTACCGTATTTTAAATATTATTTATAATAAAAGGAGCATTAATTCAATTTTGAGAGCTAAAAGATTTAGCATCAATACGTAGATACATATAAAAAGGAAAAAATGGGAAACAAAATGTACCTAAATGTGCGTAGTTTAACAATAATCCCATGCATCTTCCACCTCATGATTTCTAGGATGTCAGTGTTTTTTATTCTAATGTTGACTGTTTGCTGTATCTTTTAACTGCCTCGATCATACATACATAAGTTAATACTATTAATTATTTATTACTACACATATATACTAACTCTCTATTATTTTAAGGATTGATGAATTTGTTGCATGTAAGAATCCAGCTTAGCACCATGTGCTAACCATATAACCTAGCTCGGGAACTGCTTAATTCGTAGCTCCATCTTCCTTCTTCTCAGACCTACTTTTTTTTTTTTTTTTAAATTAATTAGGGTATGTTTGTTTTGGGACTCACACGGATGGACTTTGGACTTTGCAATCCACGCCCCATACGAGTTCGGGATTTAAAATCAGGTTTTCAAATCCCAAACTCAATTCCTACCTATAAACCTATTATTATTTTTCATATAATTAAATACAATCACATCATCACTTTTTTATCATCCACTCAACTTATCTCCTACTTTTCTCTTACACAATATAATAAAATAATACAACATCAATCACTAAAAGATATTGATTTGACATAAAGCAAAATCCCACCCTACTAAAATCCCAAAACAAACACATACTCATATTATTCATCAAGATTTTCACATCCTAAGATTTCAAAGTTATGACTTTCCCCGCACACTTAAATCCCAAAACAAACATACCCTTAGAGACTTCAATTAACTAAACATGTAGTGGTCCAGTCCTCAAATTAACTTTTCTGAATCTCATATCAATCCTTCAATTTTTTATTTACTTACTAAATTATCTAAGATTGTTATACGTTTAAAAGATTGATAATGGTGAGTTGTGGTAAATACGAAACTAATGGCCTCTTTAAAAATAAAAAGTTTACAATGAAAGACGAGGCTTGAATCTAGTAATTCGTATATGTTTTTCAGCATAGAGAAAGTTAATTGAAAAAGGACTTAACCTTGGGATTTAAAATTAAAGTCCAAGTTTATGCTTTCAAAAAAAAAAAAAAAAAAATTAAAACATCGGAGACGACTTTTTTTTGCAATTATTTAACTTAGATATTCAGTACATAAAGGGCCAAAAAATCATGCTAGAGTACACAAATTATAGCTAGCTTAATAAATAATTCCATGGAAAATAAGACCTCTATAATAATAATCACGAAATAATAATTGAGTCTTCACAAATAATGTTTTTTTTTTTTTTGCACGGAGATATTGAAACTTTGTTAATGTTTAATCTCGGTAGAATTGCTAATTTCTATCAGTATTTAAGTTTTAATGTCTATACTAGTTTATTTTTTTGAAAGCATGACTATACTTAGTTAAAACACACAAATTTTTTATATCAATTGGCACACATATTCATGATTTGTGCTAATTTTCCGCTTTGCCTTCGTCTAATATATGTATTTAAGAATATAGTTGAATTATACGTACAAATAATATATAAAAACAACTTTTATCAAAATAATTTAGCCATGACAAGAAGAGGAAGAAGAAGTAAAATACATAATAAAAAAATGAAAATAAACAATATACGATCTTATTCCCTCTCTCCAAAGTGGAAAATGAAACCGAGACTCGAATATCCCACTAGTGTAGTCGTGACTTGTGCGAGAAATTCTACAAATTAAGAGTAGTACTACTACAATTAAATTTCATTGGGAATCCTTTTTTGACTTTTTGATCTCCATTTTTTTGGGCCGTTTTGGTAATGCCCAATGGTACCATAATCTTAGGAAATGTTGTGGAATTGCTTGACATATATTTAGGCTTTCAAGGTGCATATTAGTTTTAAATTATTTCTCAAGAATGTAAATAAATATTGTGCGCGCGTGTGCGTTAAAAGTGTCGGCAGAAGAAAAGTTCGAGAGAAGTATATAATGCGTAGCATATTAATGAGAGTTTCTGTAGGCATTTATGAAGTTTATTTTTTTTATTTTTTTATTTTTTGAAAAGTACAAAACAAGGTTGCGAAATATTAAAAAATGACACCCATCCTTGTTTTTGTTTGGTTTGTTTAACGTCAATAATCGCAATCACTTCATGTTACTAATAATGACTATGTGCGTAATCACAAGTGCTATTCTTAACCTTAGATATTTTGGATGACAATGTTTCAAGAATAAATATTAAACCACCCTTTGTTTAGTATATCATGCACATGAACATATTAATACATATTCAAATATTAAAAATATGTTCCACAATATACTCTTTTGTCGGGAAATTATGAGAGGACGTTTAGAGAAATTTTAAAAAACTAAATAATTAATGTACTAACTCCTTTTCTAAATAAAACAATAATTATTCGATTTTAATAAACTATCTCACTTTTTACTACTCCCTCCGTCCCGAAGGAACTTGCACACTACTTTTATTTTCTTGTTTTAGCAAGCAGGTTGTTTATTAATATTTGAAAAAATAAAGTAACTTTTAAGGTAGGGTATGATAGATCTATATCTCCTCTATTGTAAAGTAACTTTAAAATTACTTTATTATTTTAAGTACTAATAAAAATCTCGTTCGCTAAAACACGTGAAAACAGTAACTGGGCAAGTTCCTCCGGGACGGAGGTAGTATCATTTTTCATCCATTCCAAGCTTTTGAGGGTAAGGGTAATTATGCAGTTCAATTTTCTGTGCCATTTTTTAAATTTCACGTGTTACATCATGGACTCAGAAATGTGGTAGTCGAATATTTTTAAAAATTATATATATATATATATATATATATATATATATATATATATGATATGATATGATATGATATGATATGTAACGTAAATGGCACAAATAAAAGTTAGGCCTAGGTTAATGCTACTAACCTCTTTACTTAATACACTATCCAGATAACGCACGGTCCTTTGTAGGAATTGTTGGAAAAATTAGAAAATTAGGTGTGGTGTGTATAGACGAAGATGACTATGCAAGACACGAACTTAACATGAAAATCAAGGCAAGAGTTCAATTCGCTCTCCGTAAGACGTTATTGCTTCGTACACAGGTGCAATACGGCTCAAGGCAACCGTCACCAAGATACGACTTTAGAGTCTTCTGTCCGCTGCACTACGAAGCGGAAGCTATTGGCGAATTGCAAATAAGTATCTGAATACTTCAGACTTGACTCTAATGCAAACTCTATTACTGACATGCTTGTATGCACATTGTATGATATTGACTTTGAATGAATGAATGAAATCAACTTTTCGAATGAATGTAAACGACAAATGTGGGGTGACTTGAAGCGAACTGCACTAGCTTTCTACTAGTAGTTACCCCGCAAGAGAACAGGTTCACAGTAGTATGGGCAAGTATAGGGACCAAGTATTATCGAACCCAAGGGAAAGTGTGTATGCGAACAGATCCCTGGAGATCTACGCGTCGTAGTTAATATGAGTGTAATGTTTTTGGGTTTTTGAAAGATTAATTAAAAGACTGAATTAAACTAAGTAAACTAAAATACTAAAGAAATCAAATTAACTAAGGGTTGTGTTCTAATGAGAGATGGTGATGCTTAGGATTGAAATCCCTACGTATACTAACGGAGCAGGTACATAATCAAAATAACTGTGACGTGCAAGAAATAACCTAAGTATAAGAATGCAAGGTGAAATCTCAAGATTCTAAACCCTAATACTTTACCCTAACACTCGACTTCACTAATCTACTAACAAGTTAATAGATTGTGCTCAATTAATGAGACCCTAATTTAACTAAGGTGATGCGGTCGTCCTCCTTCGCTAAACTGGTAAATGAATTAACCCTTTCTAAACCTTCTCGTCAAGACTACTAATTGTAATTGAGTGATGCGGTCGTCCTCTCTCTAACACTTTCGTACAAAATTCAAAGGTAAAGTTAAGATTAATTATAAGAATTCATTAACTAAGAGAATTAAAACTAACGTCACAAATTACCCTAATTATGTACCCACATCCTACTTCTACGAGTTCATCCTACCCTAAGCATACAAGGGTTTTAGCCGGACATGGCTTTAACAAACATAAAAGCAATAGAAGAAACAGCGAACATAAACATAATGAATTGAACGAAGAAACTAAGAAACATGAACTAGGGTTTTTTTAAAAGAAAATAAATTTGAGAACTTAAATTTAATTAACTCAAACGAAGTTTCAAAGTGTTTAAAGACATCAAACTAACGAAAAGAAACTAAGAATTCGTACGAAAAACCTCAACAAAACGTAAACGTAAACTTGCTTCTCTCCTTCCTCTCCAAAAACTAAGTCTAAAAGTTATTTCTAAAGTTCGGGGATCCCTCAAAACGTGTTTGGAAGAGATATATATAGGCAACGGGCCGATTCGTGAACTTGTGGGCCGAAAACGTAAGTTGGAGAAAATGTCTTGGAAGCGCTCGAGCAGACCCGCTCGAGCGGGTCGCTCGAGCTATGGTGGTCGAACGGATCAGGTGCTCGAGCGGGCGCTCGAGCTCTTTTGGTCGAGCGGTTCTGGTGCTCGAGCGGGGCGCTCGAGCTATCTCCCTCGAGCGGCCCAAACGTTCTGTATGTTTTGGGCGCTCGATCTACGTCACTCGAGCGGGGCGCTCGAGTGATGATGCTCGAATGACCCTTCCTTCCTTTGCAACTAACACTTTTCTTCTCACGTACTAATACCAATCGTATTTCTTCGATATCTTCTCATCCGGGCATCCGTTTGAGTCGATTCAAAGTCCTACGAACTCCGTTTTTCATCCTCGATTCACCTATGAGTATCAAAGAGACAAATTCATCAATGTGTAGAAATAGTACTCATTTGACTCTAAAAACTCAATAAATTCGACCAAAACTAGGGCGTTTCTAGCTACGAATCATGACAATTTCACGCCTAATCAACCCCCCCAAACTTACCACGTTGCTTGTCCCCAAGCAATGAAATAATAAGTCAAGTGAAATTGTTAGGGATGAGTAAAAAAAAATCAATCATGCAAGCTAATGAACTCAAGCTTCAAAAGTCAACCACCCGTATACTCACTCACTTTCTTTTATCATACTCATGCAACAATTACAAGAAACACCAAGATCAAGCATGGATGTGCATTCAACGATGTGTTTCGCTCCCTCACAAGTGTATAACAATGATCAAGGGACTCACTCATACAATCAATCACACAAATTGGCAGCCATAGGCTTGTAAGTGCTCTTAACTTCGACCGTACTCTAGAAATCAATGCCGAATCAAAAAGGACTTTTCTCAAGGTTGTAATGTAGGCTCTTTGGACAGCTGGGATAACAATATAGGGTAAAGTGACTAAAGTGAATGGAGAATAGAAAATCAAACTTCGGTACTTCGAGATAAAGAACAGACTACTTCAAACATGTTCAATCAACACCCTTTCAATTCCATACTCTCAATACTTCAAATTTTTTTTCTTTCTCACTCTTTCACTTCTTTTTTCAATCACTTCACTCTTTTTTTTTTCTTTTCGCACAAACACATGAGCTCATTTTTTCTTTTGCTCATTTTCAATTTTTTTTCTTTCCCACATCTCATAACTTCATCATTCCTTCTTCTCATATTCACTCAACAAACAACCTTTTCCTTTTTCAACTCAATTCACTCCCTTCACATTCACACTTTCCTATTCTCAACTCAAATTGGGACAAAAAGGCTTAGGAATTGGAATAGTGTTCATATGTGCTAGCAAATAAAATAGGCTTTCGGCTCAAAGGGGCTAACAAGGGATACATGTCATTGGTAAGGAAAATTTTGGCTAAGTGACTCAATAAAAACAAAGATGGCCTAAGATCACATTCGGCATATCAAACTAGACACAATCAAGAAGCAAGAGCACACACAAGTTCTAGCATCCTCTAAGGTGACGATCCACTCACAAACGAAGAGATTAAATCATGCATTTAAAATCTCATAAGGCTCAAATCTCACAGCTTTCACATCCATGCTAGTCCTAGTGAATTCTCACTCTCATCACACAAATACTCAAAAGAAAAATTCACAAGCATACGAGTTCTTTCTCAAATCAGCTCAAACTTAAACACTTACACAAAAGAATTTCTAACTCACCCTTACAACTCACTCTACTCATCACATCATACTCAAAGATAGCAATCAACAAGCATAAGATGATTGATAGGCATGAAATATGCAATAGCGAGTCAAATCAAAATCACCCCAAGGAGTATCTCAACAAACCAATAATCAATCAAACTCAACTCAAAGATAAGGGCGTGCATGCATGTGCAATGTAACAAGAAACATAAAAAAAACTCCACCCCCCAAACTTCGACCTTGCTAGAGGTCTAAGTTTGGGGTTGTGGGTTACCTCAACCAAATAATTCCGTTTCTCTCAATAGCTTTGCACACTCCCTTGTCTCAAGTTGGTTCCTTCAATCTGAATAACTCCATGATACCTTTACTCCTTTAGAGACAAGCCTACAAGCAACTCACTCAAATACGAGGTTAAACATACGACTCAAAATAACTCCCTAATAACTAAAAAAACTCAAAGCACATAAAAAATAATGGGTTGTCTCCCATTCAGCGCTATTTTTAAGGTCCTCATGCCGGACCGAGCTCAAATGAGCTTATGGGACATCATACTCAAATTTACCTCCCCCACTCTCATAAGAGTGGTGTTTGAATTTCTTTCCTTGATGCCCCACCATCATGAGCCCTTTTGCTTCCTTCCCCACCTCAAGTGGTATAGGTCTCAACTCCTTCTCATCTTTATCTGGAGGAGTCTTACTAAACAATTTCTTGAATTTTGACTTCTTCTTCTTAACTCCTCATTTTCCCTCTAGCTGGACCACGTCCACACTTTTCACCTCTTCATCCTTCAACTTCTTCACTTTATCCCTATCAGAATAATCAAGATCATAATGCTCATGGGTTAAATAATCAAGTGAAGGACTAACAAAATCATGAATATGAGAAGGAATAGGGATAGAAGGTGTGTCTTCAACACGAGGATCAATTGCATCCATGCAATACAAGCTCTCATCCTCCCTCGGGTGCTTCATGGCTTCATATAGGGAGATCTTCACTTCTTGATCATCAACCTTCAACGTAATCTTCCCATTTGCCACGTCTAGCACCATCCCCGCCGTAGCTAAGAACGGTCTTCCCAATATCAGGGGCACGTGCTCATCTTCCTCCATCTCAAGAACTACAAAGTCAGCTGGAAAAATGTGATCTCCAACTCTCACTAGGACGTCTTCAACCACACCTTGAGGTCGAATAATAGACCGGTCGGCTAATTGAAGCGTCATCATTGTGGGTTGAAGTTCACCATCTTCCAACTTCTTGAAAAGCGATAGGGGCATGAGATTGATGCTCGCCCCGAGGTCGCACAACGCTCCCTTCTTGATCCCGTTCCCAATGTCACATAGGATCGTGAAGCTCCCGGGATCCTTCAGCTTTGGAGGAAGCGCCTTGTGCACTAATGCACTCACCTCGTGGTTCAGCTGCACCAACTTCGGCTCATCCACTCGCCGTCTTTTCGCAATCAAGTCCTTCAGAAACTTTGCATAATGCGGCATCTGTTCCAAAGCATCATAAAAAGGAATGTTAATGTGAAGTTGTTTAAAAACATCAAGAAATTTTGCAAATTTTTCATCAAGCTTCTTTTTCATGAAACGCTGTGGATACGGGACTGGTATCACAGATTTGGGTACCCCCATTCACCTCTTTCTGTTTCTTTCACTTTATCCCTTGCTTCCTTTGCCTTCTTCCACTTAGGAACTCTCTCACTCTTCTCACTTTCCTTTCCCTTCTGGGACTCATCCATATCTTTATGCTTCTCAATCCCTTCACTTTCAATCCCCTTCTCAACAGTAACACCTCCATCTTTCTTGTGTTCTCTTTCCCCCATTTCAACTTCAGGCGTCTCAGAATCAGCAGGCATCTGAGGACCTTCATAGTTGGTTCCACTTCTAAGCTAGATCGTCTTGCAATGCTCTTTCGGGTTTCCCTCCGGCATGGAAGGATATTTTCCCGGCTCTCTATTCACCATCTTTGCAATCTGGCTCATTTGGAACTCTATAGAAGTGAACCTTCGATTGTTCTCTTGTTGAGTTCTAGTCCACTCAACGTTCATCTTCTGGAGCTCTTGATCACGATGATCACCCTTCTTATGCAACTCCTTCACATCGTACTCCAAGGATGACAACCGCTTACTTCCTTCTTCCACTTTCTGAAGGATAGCTCTCAACATCTCCTCGGTTGATGCACCACCTTCTCCACCAGAAGGTTTAGACCCCGGATCAATACCTGCAGGAACAGTAATACCAGCTTTTGGGTTAGCATAAGAAAAGTTCTCATTCTTCCTCCATGTGTTTTGAGGAGGCTGCTGGCCTCCTTGAACTCCTTGTGTGTTCCTCCATTGATTTTGAGGTGACTGTGGGCTTGGAGGTACAAATGGCTGACCATAAGAAGGTCTTCCAAACTGATTTCCACCTTGGTAGCCATTCTGATTGTAATATGGACCTCCCATGTAATTGGCTACCTCTTGCTGTCCACTTGGTTGGTCTACTCTCTCATTCTCTACTGCGTGCTCTCCAACCAAACTCTTCCCCAACTCGAGGTTGTTGATCTTCTCCATCATGTGTTGGGAAAATTTAGGGGTGCCCGGAATCTATTCGGGATGAATTTTAAATACGAATTTAAATACAATTATTACTATCATGAATTAATCCTAATTAATTCAAATAATAATTCCAACAACTAATTATCATCATGCATGCTAAATTAATTTCACATATTTAACTAGGCGGAATTAAACAAGTAAATATGCAATTAACGTACCTCTTGTAGAACTTGGCCTTTGAATAAAACGGGACTCTCGTACACGCTTTATCAACCCAAAAACCTTCTCAAGTATTTCCCTTTCGCCTTACTTGATCGCCGGTGGGAGACGCTTTCAAGCAATTTAATAAACTAAGGAAAAAGAAAAATATCTATGCTTCTTGATTTTTCCAACACATGGAATTATATTCTTGGGGATGAAATAATCATCCCCTATTTATAAGAGGAGGTGGACGAAAATTTGAGGTTATTTGGGCCTTGGAGAAAATCTTTTCTTAGACTCTAAGAAATCTTGAATATATCTCATATATTCTTTTCTCCAAAATAAAATATTCCACAAAAATCTCACTCTTCTAAATAAGCTTGTATTTTTCGAAAATAATGAATAAGAATCCAAGATATGGATCTTCTTGAATATATGAGATAATCTTGTATTCCAAGAATACTTATCTTCCATAATATCTTTTCAAGAAAATCAACAAGATCTCTTCTTACTTCAAAAAAAACAATTTTCGAAAATTACATAAAAAATCAGCAAGATATATTCTTTTTATTTTAATCACCTTATCATTATTGGGCTACTTAATGGGCTACTTGAGGGGCCTTAAGGAGAATTAAGATTGGACCTCCTAATGGACTTCTGAATTTCAATATTGAGCCCCAATATAATTCAGCCCATTAATATTAATTATTACCACTAATAAATTAATATTGCACTATCCATCTTAATCCATATTACGATAATATGGGCTCTCGGTTATTATTTCCCGCGTTTAAGATTATCAAGTCCATTAATTAATTGAGCTTCTGAATAGCTCTAAATTAATTAATATATTTCACCTTGGAGTAAAGACAGCTCAACATTATTATTCGTACCGAAGAAACTAATTCTTCACTTGCAAGATTTGGTACAATAAAACTTCTGAGCCCACCAAGGGGACTAATCACACGAGCCGTACTCACACGCGTTTCTCCGTATTAAATCTTAGCAACCGTCGTATGATTAATATTACTGCCCAAGACACAAAGTTCGAAGTCACAATGATTCTCACCCAACATGAATCAAAGCAGTAACTACTAAGCACACACGGTCCTATTTAAGTGACGGAGATTAAGAAATCAACAACCACTGAGGTCTGATTCTTCACCTTTCAGAACAGAAGAATTTCTCCTCGCTGTAGGACCTCTTCAACACATACTAAATGTGCTAGTGCAATCTCTTGGTCAAGACAGACCAATCTGAGCCTTACACATCGACCTTTCACGGCGGATTGTTCAATTCCACCTGGGTCGTGAAAATGTATGTTTAGTTACAAGTAAACTGTTAATGTCGTCTTCCGTGATCGGGTATCACCACATTAACTACAATGTAACACGTACTATATATTGAACGGTTTGCAATAAATATTCAACATTCAATTATATCTAAAGCAAATGCGATAAAAGAATTATTCTCATAAACAAGTGTTTGATACACGAGTTATACAAAGTAAAAGCATACTTTCACGTATAACTCCAACAATCTCCCACTTATACTTAAAGTCTGCTTTTAGTATACATCACACATGTCTTAGTGTAGTAGCTCTACGTGACATCATATGTCAACCTACACTAACCTAATAATTCCTCCCACTTATACTTAAAGCAGATTGGCAATAGTCTTGACTCCCATTCCATCCACATGTCTCTCGAATGTATTCAGAGGCAGACCCTTTGTGAATGGATATACTAGGTTATCCTCCGACATTTATCTTTGCCACCTCTTTATCTCCTCTCTTAACGATTTCTCGTATAAGATGGTGTTTTTCTTTCAATGTGTTTGCTGGCCTTGCGGGCTCTCGGTTCCCTTGAATTTGCAACTGCTCCGGCACAATGATTGTGATGGGCAAATTCGGAACAACGTCCAAGTCCACTAAGAAGTACTTGAACCAAACCGCTTCTTTCGCTACTTCACAAGCAACTACTTATTCGGCTTCCATGGTCGAATCTGCGATGCATTTCTGCAAATCGCTTCTCCATGTCATGGCTCCTTCTCCCATGCAAAACACACTACCTGAGGTTGACTTTCTTGAGTCTATGTTTGATTGGAAATCCGAGTCCGTGTATCCTACGGGAACTAGACTATCCGACTGGTAAATCAGCATCTGCTCCCGAGTTCTTTTCAGATACCTCAAGATGCACTTTACGGCAGTCCAATGGTCTTTCCCGGGATTACTTTGATATCTTGCCACCATGCCCACGGCAAAGCAGATATCCGGTCTCGTACACAGCATTGCATACATAAGGCTTCCTACGGCCGAAGCGTACGGAACACCTTTCATGTCATCTATCGCCGCTTGCGTCTTAGGGCTTTATTCTTTCGATAGATGGATTCCTTGCCTAAAAGGTACAAAACCTTTCTTGGAATCTTGCATGCTGAAATGCTTCAAAACAGTGTCAATGTATGAAGCTTGCGATAAGCCTAACATCCTCTTCTTGCGATCGCGAGTGATTTTTGATCTCAAGGATGTGGCCGGCTCCCCTAAGTCCTTCATATCAATTTGTTTTGACAGCCATACCTTTACGTCTGACAATACCTTTACATTGTTTCCAATGAGCAGAATATCGTCTACGTATAATACTAAGAATACCACCGCAGTTCCGTCACGCTTCTTATACACACAACTTTCGAACTCGTTTTGATCAAACCCATAAGACTTAATTACTTGATCAAAACACTGGTTCCAAGTACGCGATGCTTGCTAAAGTCCGTAAATGGATCTCTTGAGCTTACATACGAGATTCTCTTGGCCTTTTCCAATGAAACCTTTGGGCAGTTGCATATAGATCCCATCAAGACTTTCGTTAAGGAAAACTGTCTTGACATCCATTTGCCAGATCTCGTAATCTAAGTGCGCAGCGATCGACAAGAGAATACGGATGGACTTAAGCATAGCTACAGGCCACGGGCCACAAGCATTGCTTTAAAGGTTTCAACCCTTCCGTCCGGTCCTCTTTTCCTCTTGTAAACCCACTTGCATCCAATGGGTTCTACCCCACTGGGTGGCTCGACCAACTCCCACACTTGATTATGATCCATCGAACCCATCTCGGCTTCCATTGCCGTTTGCCATGACTCCGCGTCTTTGTCTTGGATTGCCTCGTCGTATGTCCATGGGTCTGATTCAACACCGGGAACCGAATCCGAAGATTCTCCTATCCCCATGAATCTCTCGGGTTGCCTAAGAACCCTCCCACTACGACGGGGTCCCGGTTGTGAAGATGTGACATGTGGTACATCATCTTGTATACTTGGTATTGAGGTTTGACCTCTCAATTCTTCTAAGGTAATTTTCGCTTTTAGGTTTCCGATTGTTCATATAGTCTTCCTCCAAGAATTTAAAGTGTGTACTAATCACGGTCTTTTGATCCTCGGGACTATAGAACATACACCCTTTCGTTCCCGCAGGGTATCCTACAAACAGCCTTAATTCCGAACGTGGATCCAACTTACCGGCTTCCTTGTTTAGCATGTATGCCGGACAACCCCAAATCCGCAAATGTCTTAGACTGGGCTTGCGCCCGGTCCACAATTCCATTGGGGTTTTAGGAACCGATTTGGATGGCACCAAGTTTAGAATATAAGCCGCTGTTTCCAAGGCATTACCTCAAAACGACTTGGGTAAATCCGAATAACTCATCATGGATCTGATCATTTCTAAAAGATTCCGATTCCTTCGTTTCGCCACACCGTTCTATTGAGGGGTTCCCGGTGCGGTCAACTGGGATACGATCCCTTCGTCCGATAGGTAGTTCAAGAATTCATCGCTGAGGTATTCGCCTCCACGATTTGATCGTAGAAACTTGATACTTTTTTCCCTATGTTTCTCGGCTTTGGCCTTAAACTCTTTAAACTTTTCAAAAGTTTCAGACTTATGCCGCATAAGGTAAATGTACCCATATCTTGAGTAATCGTCAATGAAAGTAACGAAATACTCATACCCCATTCTCGCTTTGATCGTCATTGGACCACACACATCGGTATGAACGAGTTCTAACACTTCCATGGCTCTATTCCCCTTGGCTCCAAATGCCCTCTTGGTCATTTTACCATCTAAACAGGATTCACAAGTTGGAAACGGCTCAACTTGGAGCGATTCCAAGGATCCGTCATTCACCAATCTCTCTATCCACTTTAGATTAAAATGACCTAGTCTAAGATGCCATAAAAGTGTTTCGTCCATCTCCGAAGAACGCTTTCTTTTATTGCTCGAAATGATCGACGTGTTATTAGATTCATTATTTGAGTGGTGTGCACACTTAATCGTATAGAGATTGTTTACCAACGTTCCATGACAGACAACATCATTCTTAAAAGAAAACAGTAACAACTTTATTAAAAGTAACTGAATATCCATCAAAAAACAACTTAGAAACCGAAAATAAATTCTTCCCAAAGTTTGGAACGTATAAAACATCTCTTAAAATTAAAACTCTATCTTCAAAAGATAGGTGCACGACTCCCACTGCTTCGGCTGCCACTCTCGTAGCATCCCCCAAAGCGATTGTGATCTCATTCTTGCTAAGTCGCCGGGTTAGCTGGAACCCCTGAAGAGTGAAACAAATATGATCAGTTGCCTCGGTATCCACTACCCAAACATGGGCAGCATACGCCGCAACAAATGTTTCAACGACTAAAGCATGAGACTTACCTTTCTTTCCACCCTTCTTAGGCTTAGAACAGGTCGCCCTCCAATGTCCCTTCTCACCACAATTAAAGCACTTACCCTTAGCAGCTTTCTTTCCACCTCCTTCTCCCTTTGCCTTGGGTTTCGCAACGGTTGGATTTGCTTGGGTCTGGCCCTTCGTCCTCTTCCTCTTCTTCCCTCCCTTGGGACCTGAAGAGGAAGACGGACCGTTCGCCACCATAGCAACGGTTTGGTGATCCATTAGAGTCTCCGCCGATACCAAAGCTTGCAAGAGCTCGGGCAAACTATTTGTCCGTTCATTCATTTGATAGTTCAATTGAAACTGCTCAAAGCTCTTCGGCAGAGAATGGAGAACGAAATCGACCTTAGTAGGGAGGTCAAATTCCGCACCAAGTACTTCCAATTTGTTGAGATAACCCATCATCTCGATTACGTGATCCCTTACGGGCGTACCTTCCACCATTTTCAACGAAAGCATCTTTCGCATGGTGATTTGCCTAGCCGTACGGTTCTGATGTTGAAACATCGCTTCAAGATTTTGCATTATCTCAGAGGCGGTCTCCATGTGTTGGTGTTGGTGTTGCAACACATCTGACATTGAAGCCAGAATAGTACACCTAGCCATCTCATCGGAGTCTAACCATCTCTTATGCTCTTTCTTGTCCGTTTTGGTGGCATCTTCGGCAAGCTCTTGAGGCTTAGGAGTGGTAAGTACCCACTTGTGGTGTTGTGCGGTTAGGACAATGTCAAGGTGACGTTTCCAATCAACATAGTTCTCACCAACAAGTTTGTTATCTTTAAGTATACTAAACAGTGGATTAAAAGGTTGCGACATGATGAACTGAGAATAAAACATACATTCATATTAATATCTAGAAAAATATGAAATTATCACATAAATTTGATCACATCAATTATATTGAAACCTTAAAACAATATAATCATGCATCAGCCAACATCTCGAAACAATTTAAATGCGCCACGAGGGGTGGTCTATACATTTAAACACATTCAAGCGGATTACAAACTTAAAAGTTACAAATCCTTAATTCAAAATTAATAGTTGGCTCCCACTTTGACCACATAGAAACTGACAGGGACTCCGAGGGGAGTAAGTTAATATCAATTTCCTATGCCTAAGTAATAACCATAATTAAATACAGGATTATTATTTCGCTTTGAGCAAGCCACTCGTGGTGAGGGTCAATACCGCCACTAGTAATAATCCACAATCATCCTTTCGGAATTTATTCATGTGAAATCCGTTCTTTTGGCCGATCCGAGGGGGAAATGTATTCCAAAAGAACTTCACAAATAAATAAATTATGGAGGCCAAAATAATCCAATTTTAATATCCGGAATAAAATTGCGATTATAAAACATACTTAGTAATTTTCGAAAGTAAGGTTTTTCTTGGACAATTAAATTCATGCAAACACATATTAACAAATAATAATAAGTGCACGAAATAAAACATCCATCAAAACAAAATTAAACACATTGGAGCACTCGAATCCAATTGTCACGGTTTAATTTCTTCACGTCTTGATGCGAAAAAAATCGTCCTTGTTGCTTTCCGACGTTCGTCTCGACGTGCTCCCACTCGAACAGCAACACTTCTTCAAAAACAGCATCGTTTGGGGTTCGGGACGACGTTTAAAATCACACGGAAAAAAAACACGAACCGAAAAATTCCACGGCCTGAGATACAGCGCGCGTCGGCCCACGAAATGGGCCCGCGCGCTTCCCGGCCCGAGAAGCGCCGGAAAAACGCCCGAGGCGCGCCCGAAGCGCAGCCCCGAGGCGCACCCGAGGCGCGCCCGAGGCGCTGCACGGAAGCGCGCCGAGGCGCGCCCGAGGCGCCCCGAGGCGCTGCAGCGCCTGGCCGAGGCGCGCGCGCGCCGTGCGCCCGTTGCGCACGGTGTGCGCCGTGCACCCCCGTGCGCTGCTTTTTCGCCGTTCGTCCTCGTTTTCTTCACCCCTTGCATGATTTTACCTCCATACACGCGCCACGCATGTATGCATCGTCCGGGTACGCCGTTTTTAATTCTTCGTTCTTCGTCACGATCCGGTTACAATTTATTTTTACAAAAAAAATAAATACTAGATCTAGACTAGTCTATTACAATGATCGAATCAAAATAAAAACAACTAATCTACTCGTGGATTTTCTCACGAGAAAAACGAATTCGAACGAATCGAATTAAAAAACCAAATTAATTCACACGCATGAAATTAACAACATTAAAAACCATGACAATTGGATACCTGCAAAAAAGATCTAACAATTCTACTATCCAATTTCAATTTTAATGTTCAACAATTTAAATTCCAATTTAAAATTCAGAGCCCGAAACCGTGGCTCTGATACCAGTTGTTGGGAAAATTTAGGGGTGCCCGGAATCTATTCGGGATGAATTTTAAATACGAATTTAAATACAATTATTACTATCATGAATTAATCCTAATTAATTCAAATAATAATTCCAACAACTAATTATCATCATGCATGCTAAATTAATTTCACATATTTAACTAGGCGGAATTAAACAAGTAAATATGCAATTAACGTACCTCTTGTAGAACTTGGCCTTTGAATAAAACGGGACTCTCGTACACGCTTTATCAACCCAAAAACCTTCTCAAGTATTTCCCTTTCGCCTTACTTGATCGCCGGTGGGAGACGCTTTCAAGCAATTTAATAAACTAAGGAAAAAGAAAAATATCTATGCTTCTTGATTTTTCCAACACATGGAATTATATTCTTGGGGATGAAATAATCATCCCCTATTTATAAGAGGAGGTGGACGAAAATTTGAGGTTATTTGGGCCTTGGAGAAAATCTTTTCTTAGACTCTAAGAAATCTTGAATATATTTCATATATTCTTTTCTCCAAAATAAAATATTCCACAAAAATCTCACTCTTCTAAATAAGCTTGTATTTTTCGAAAATAATGAATAAGAATCCAAGATATGGATCTTCTTGAATATATGAGATAATCTTGTATTCCAAGAATACTTATCTTCCATAATATCTTTTCAAGAAAATCAACAAGATCTCTTCTTACTTCAAAAAAAACAATTTTTGAAAATTACATAAAAAATCAGCAAGATATATTCTTTTTATTTTAATCACCTTATCATTATTGGGCTACTTAATGGGCTACTTGAGGGGCCTTAAGGAGAATTAAGATTGGACCTCCTAATGGACTTCTGAATTTCAATATTGAGCCCCAATATAATTCAGCCCATTAATATTAATTATTACCACTAATAAATTAATATTGCACTATCCATCTTAATCCATATTACGATAATATGGGCTCCCGGTTATTATTTCCCGCGTTTAAGATTATCAAGTCCATTAATTAATTGAGCTTCTGAATAGCTCTAAATTAATTAATATATTTCACCTTGGAGTAAAGACAACTCAACATTATTATTCGTACCGAAGAAACTAATTCTTCACTTGCAAGATTTGGTACAATAAAACTTCTGAGCCCACCAAGGGGACTAATCACACGAGCCGTACTCGCACGCGTTTCTCCGTATTAAATCTTAGCAACCGTCGTATGATTAATATTACTGCCCAAGACACAAAGTTCGAAGTCACAATGATTCTCACCCAACATGAATCAAAGCAGTAACTACTAAGCACACACGGTCCTATTTAAGTGACGGAGATTAAGAAATCAACAACCACTGAGGTCTAATTCTTCACCTTTCAGAACATAAGAATTTCTCCTCGCTGTAGGACCTCTTCAACACATACTAAATGTGCTAGTGCAATCTCTTGGTCAAGACAGACCAATCTGAGCCTTACACATCGACCTTTCACGGCGGATTGTTCAATTCCACCTGGGTCGTGAAAATGTACGTTTAGTTACAAGTAAACTGTTAATGTCGTCTTCCGTGATCGGGTATCACCACATTAACTACAATGTAACACGTACTATATATTGAACGGTTTGCAATAAATATTCAACATTCAATTATATCTAAAGCAAATGCGATAAAAGAATTATTCTCATAAACAAGTGTTTGATACACGAGTTATACAAAGTAAAAGCATACTTTCACGTATAACTCCAACATCATGGCCATCAATAGCCTTCTTATTCCTTCTCCCTCTTCAACCTGATGCACTCTATGAAAATCTGCATCCACACCCCAAGCACCGGCATTCGTCACAATGTTGTCAACGATCTCCCTACACCTCTCTATGCCTTGATTCAGGAATGCTCCGCCCGCACAGGCGTCTAAATGGTCTTGCCCCGCCTTGTTGGCACCACTATAGAAGAATGCCATAATGTCTCCCTCGTTGTACCCGTGCTGCGGGCACTCAATCAGCATGTTTGAGTATCTCTCTCACGCTTGGCGTAAATCCTCTCCAGACTTCTGGCGAAAGGACGAGATCTCAATTCTAGCCTTGATCGTCCTAGATGGAGGGTAGAATCGCTCGAGGAACAGAAGCTCGAGCTCGGCCCAAGTGGTAATACCTCCCCGCGGGAGAGTATTATCGTACCACTCCTTGGCTATTCTCGTCAATGAGAATGGGAACAGCCTAAGCCTCTTGACATCTTCAGACATGCCATTGTAATTGAAAGTAGATGCTATCATGAGGAAACTCCTCAGGTGAGTGTGAGGATTCTCCTTCCCGATCACCCCTTTGAACTGATTCTCGGTAAGCAGCTTTAAAATCCCCGGGGATATCGAGAAGTTGTTCGCCTCAACAGGAGGCAAAGCCACTCCATCATAGTACCGTTGTGGCTGCGCTGCAAACCTCCCCCGAATAGCCATCTGATCTGCGTTCTGAGAAACGTGTTGAGGATTAGCAGCAGGTACGGGTACTTGTTGGGGTGGTGGTTGGTACACAGGTGGTTGGTTGTAAACAGGAGGTGGATGATATGGGTAAGGTGGATAAGGGTATGGTGGGTATGGGTAATGTTGGTATACTGGGTTGTTGAAAGGGTTATTTGGGTTTTGTGGTTAAGCAGGGTTTTGGTTCTGGTTTTGGGGTTGTGTTTGTGCAGAGTTGATTGTGTCTTGTGGGTTCGGGTGTGGGCTCTCAGTTCCCCCTATGGGTATCTGCTGATTACTGTTGTTTCCATTGGCACCCTCTGCCCGTTCCACAAGAGCAGTATACTCTGCAGCTATTTTGTCTAACTCCCCGAGTTCATCAGAAATCTTGTCTTTGTTTTCCGCGGCAGTAGTCATTCTTCTCAAGAAGGCTCGGTTCCTTCTAGCTATTGTCTCAGGATCTGCAGGTAACCTCTCTTCGCTCGTATTGCCTTGTGAGCGTGTTTTCATATACCTGACACACTAGCAGAAGGATCAAAACGCAACTGCCGATTAAATAAAAATAAAAATAAAACAGAAAAGAAAGCACTCACTACTAACTACTAAGCTATCTACAAGTCCTATTCAAAAGCATACAACGCCTTCCACGGCAACGGCGCCATTGACTTGAAGCGAACTACACTAGCTTTCTACTAGTAGTTACCCCGCAAGAGAACGGGTTCACAGTAGTATGGGCAAGTATATGGACCAAGTATTATCGAACCCAAGGGAAAGTGTGTATGCGAACAGATCCCTGGAGATCTACGCGTCGTAGTTAATATGAGTGTAATATTTTTGGGTTTTTGAAAGATTAATTAAAAGACTGAATTAAACTAAGTAAACTAAAATACTAAAGAAATCAAATTAACTAAGGGTTGTGTTCTAATGAGAGATGGTGATGCTTAGGATTGGAATCCCTACGTATACTAACGGAGCAGGTACATAATCAAAATAACTGTGACGTGCAAGAAATAACCTAAGTATAAGAATGCAAGGTGAAAGCTCAAGATTCTAAACCCTAATACTTTACCCTAACACTCGACTTCACTAATCTACTAACAAGTTAATAGATTGTGCTCAATTAATGAGACCCTAATTTAACTAAGGTGATGCGGTCGTCCTCCTTCGCTAAACTGGTAAATGAATTAACCCTTTCTAAACCTTCTCGTCAAGACTACTAATTGTAATTGAGTGATGCGGTCCTCCTCTCTCTAACACTTTCGTACGAAATTCAAAGGTAAAGTTAAGATTAATTATAAGAATTCATTAACTAAGAGAATTAAAACTAACGTCACAAATTACCCTAATTATGTACCCACATCCTACTTCTACGAGTTCATCCTACCCTAAGCATACAAGGGTTTTAGCCGGACATGGCTTTAACAAACATAAAAGCAATAGAAGAAACAACGAACATAAACATAATGAATTGAACGAAGAAACTAAGAAACATGAACTAGGGTTTTTTTAAAAGAAAATAAATCTGAGAACTTAAATTTAATTAACTCAAACGAAGTTTCAAAGTGTTTAAAGACATCAAACTAACGAAAAGAAACTAATAAACGAAAAGAAACTAAGAATTCGTACGAAAAACCTCAACAAAACGTAAACGTAAACTTGCTTCTCTCATTCCTCTCCAAAAACTAAGTCTAAAAGTTATTTCTAAAGTTCGGGGATCCCTCAAAACGTGTTTGGAAGAGATATATATAGGCAACGGGCCGATTCGTGAACTTGTGGGCCGAAAAATGTAAGTTGGAGAAAATGCCTTGGAAGCGCTCGAGCAGACCCGCTCGAGCGGGTCGCTCGAGCTATGGTGGTCGAACGGATCAGGTGCTCGAGCGGGGCGCTCGAGCTCTTTTGGTCGAGCGGTTCTGGTGCTCGAGCGGGGCGCTCGAGCTATCTCCCTCGAGCGGCCCAAACGTTCTGTATGTTTTGGGCGCTCGATCTACGTCACTCGAGCGAGGCGCTCGAGTGATGATGCTCGAATGAGCCTTCCTTCCTTTGCAACTAACACTTTTCTTCTCACGTACTAATACCAATCGTATTTCTTCGATATCTTCTCATCCGTGCATCCGTTTGAGTCGATTCAAAGTCCTACGAACTCCGTTTTTCGTCCTCGATTCACCTATGAGCATCAAAGAGACAAATTCATCAATGTGTAGAAATAGTACTCATTTGGCTCTAAAAACTCAATAAATTCGACCAAAACTAGGGCGTTTCTAGCTACGAATCATGACAATTTCACGCCTAATCATGGGGTCTATTTATAGATTTTCAAGGGTCGTAGAGAATAATCGCGACTCTTCACTACAAACATTATTTTTTAAAAAATCACAACTCTTGGAAATAAACAACTATTCACCAAAAAATATATTCCATGTCTTATCAAAAGTTTTATCAAAAGACACGACACTTCATGTCTATAAGTCACAATCTTTCATTATTACCATTATAAATACATTCAACAATGTATTTATTTAAATATTAAATGACATTAATTTCTCATTCACCCTAATTTGATTTTGAAAAATCGAACCAAATAAATCCATTTACATAAAATGAATAATTAAATTGCCACTTAATATTTAATCAAACGTGGTCAAATTCAACATTTTCCAACATGAATACACTTACATCTCTCTTTCTCTCTGCCATTTTAGCTACCCATTGTTCGCCATTCGCCGTGGCGTTTCTCTATTCGCTACTCAAATTTTTGAATGAATTTTCTAAATCAGAAGTTTGGAATTTTTTTTGGACAAAATGTTCGGATAAAATGACGATTTCTTTTTTTTCCCGAAAATGTCAAAAGTGTGTGGGAAAAATGTATGAAATTTTGTACTCATTTCAAAAAATATTTTCAAAATGAATGGGTTTGTTCAGAGTATTTTTCCAAAAAAATGTTTTTTTTTTCAAAAAAATTAGATATTAAGACAAAGTTCGCGATTTCGAATAAAAGAAAAAGATTCACAACACTCAAACAACATCATCTTACCTGAAATAATTATGTCTCAATTAAAAGTTCGAACTTGTAGAAATGTGTTAAATTAATTCATTTAATTATTTCTCTTATACTCCTCTCACTTATAGGCGAGACTCAATGGATGAAGAACTTAATATTGGTGGACCTGCTTTCAGCAGGAATTGAGATACCATTAAAAAATTCTATCTCATCTAAAAGTTTGAACTTGTAGAGGGGTGTGATATTATTTCATTAAAATATTCCCTTACATTACCCATACAATTTTATACATCAAACAATAACAATATGCCTAAAAAAACATCATAAGAACAATAAAATTTTAACCTATTCAACATTTAAAAAACCTAATTTACACTTACATATATGTTTTTAAGACTTGAAGAAGTAACCATATTTGAATTCTAGGACCTTGGACGAATTTCTTACACTGCTTGATCGTTAGTTTTCGAATTTCAGACATTCGCTACATCCTAAGGTGGAGGTAATATATTTACTGGTGTTACTATGGTGGGAAAAATGACCAGGGTAAATTTATCCTTTCAAGTGGCTAGTTATAAGATATAAAATTTAGGAAAGTGTATATAATTAAATGGGCTAGTAGCATTAACCTGGGCCATTTTTGGGCTCTTGTTCAATCAACTTGCATTTTATGCGGGCACTGTTATTTGTACCCCATTTTAATGGGAGTACACTCATTAAATTATTAATAAGATTTTTAATTAAATTAAAATAGATATAAAATGTCTAATTTTTTTTTCTTATAATTCAAGCTAAAATATATTGTAAGTACACCCACCATAATTATATCTCTATTGCACGTACTGGAAGTTTAAGGGACAATTTTTTTTCCTTTCCGATCACTACCATAACAGTCATTCGGGGTTGCAAATGTTGCATTATTGTCGGATATTACAAGAATGAGGTCGTACGGTGGTGCTAGATATGCATATGTAAGTGTTTCGTTTTAAAACTTTTTTTTTCTAGGTTTTTTTCTAAACCCTTTTGGATTATGTTTATGGTTTATTTTATACTCTAATATGATTATCAAATTTTTATGGATTGGGAACGTGAATATGAGAGCATAAATATTTTGGCGCGTTTATTTGTTGATATTTACAAATTTAAAAATTTCAACACTGGTTTTTTGAATAAATGACCTTTGTTTGAATTTTTTTGATGAACATATGTTGTATTTTCATATCAGGATTTTCGAACAATTTATTCATAAAAAAATTCGAACATTATGTAAATTTTCTAAATATATTTTCGAACAGCAAACGGCGGACGGTGCAAGACTGACAGCAGGCGACAGACGGTGCAGTCGTTCTAATTGGTATGTGGTGGGTGTACGCTATATTTTTTTGTGTAGAAAAACTTAAAGGTATTTTAGATTATTAATTAGGGTGTGTACTCATCTTATTTAAGATTTAATAATTTAATGGGTGTACTCTCATTAAAATGTGGTACAAATAACCGTACCCTGTTGCCATGTGTCCGGTAACATTGGGATCAGAGGCTATAAATTGGACTATAATTTATTAAAAATTTTCTTTAGTTGGACCTTAAATTGGGCCAATATTTTTTTATACGTTAATTTCTCGTGTTGGATCTTCATTATAGAGAGAGATTTTCCATTGGAATCTTGTGGGTTTTAAATGAACTAGTTGCTTGCAACATGCGTTGCACGTTGTTAATAAATTCATAAAAATTAGTACATGGCGTGTGAGTTCTTATGTATGAATTCTTCCATAATTTGATCTTGTAAATTCATCTTACATTCCTTCTCCACATATTTTTGCACATCTTATATAAGTATAAATTTTCTCACTAAGCTTTTTTTTTTTGGAGACTACACTTGATGAGCATAAAAGAACAACATAGTCCATATTCCAAGATACACATTGTTCTATAAAAACTAATAAAATATACAAAAAGAAAAAAAGAGAATAACAAGTGCTGCACACTCCCATATCTCACTGTGTTGAAATATGAGAAAATAGCTTTGGGTAAAAGTTTTAAACAAGAAATTAACATATAGTACAAAATAAAAGGAGACTTATAAACACACTGAATATCTCACAAAAACAATTCATAACCCACTGCTCTAGCAAGATGATCATCATCCAATGCAGAGCTCATGCGTAGAGTTAACATTAATAACTCTTTTGTAAACGCCACACGTGTGATTACCTCGAAAATCTTGAATCCAAAGAATTCCTGAAAAAGTGAATGCATAAGATCACAATGTTTGGTTGTTTGGGTGAATAAACATATATTTTGAATAAAAGATCTACAAAGATTACAAATAAAACAATAAATTACTAAATACTTTAAATCCCTAACTTTGACATAATTTCAACTCCCGATCACCCAAAGCAAGCACAAAATTGTTACTGCTTTATATAAAAACAAACACAACATACAAAATATTTCAAATCAATATGATCATTGACTTCGATGCATAAAAACAGGTCTAAAATCTTAGGCTCCTATATACTTGCATTTGGAAAAAAAAATTGGCATACTCTTTTTTATGATTTACACTTTGTAATAATATTTATGTAAAGATGGACAACAAATACAATCAATTAGACAACAATAACATTAGAATATATATATTGTAGACATAAGACATAAAAATAACGCGTAGAATCTTTATAGTTAGGCTCTAGACCTTAAAGTTGAAAAAAAAAAAAATCCTGCATGATGGGGACACAAATATATAAATCTTTTCATCCATAGGAGTAGGAAGAATCAAGAGTATTTAAAGAAATTTCCATTTTTTATTAGTACAACATTAATCAATATTAAATTTTGCTATGTCATCGATCTGCTATTCTAAAAATTAAAATAGAAAAATGTCTTACAGGTTCTGGACCATGTACTCAATGTTGCTATCCCACACTGGAATAACTCTATTCGTGTTGCACACTTTGAAGAGTTTTCACACTAAAAAATTGGAAATTGAATTGATAAAAGAACAACTCAATTAATCAAATGGAAAAACAAAACCTCTATCTTATTGTCCACATTTTTTAGGGTGCCCAAACTCAACCTTTCTTCCAGTTTGCTTAACCTACACAAGGAATCAAGAATCAAAGTCCTAAAACTCAACCAACAAAATCCAAATGAAAAATAAATGTTAACCTTTTGTGCGTCTAAGTATTTTCTCCCCAGAAAATTGGGACTAAATGAATCATCAGCGAGCAAACCCTATACTTCTCTTTCCATTTAGTAGTCCCAAAAAGTGAAACTCTATGTAAAAACAAAAATGAGCAGAAAAATTGTTTGTCCAAACAAGCCCAAAGATATACTAATCTGTTTCTTTGTTCGTGAATAATGTAAATAATATCTGGATGGACAATAGTCAAATGTTGTTAATCAGCTGGAGTGAGTGGCTTTTAATTGAGACCATTAATTATGGACTTTTGAGTCTAAAAATGAAAATAAATATTAATATCAAAAGAAGGAAGATTAATTAGATTTTAGCCTTAATAATATTGAAGTGAAAGAGTAGAAAGCAAAGAGGGTGAGCAAATAAACTATAAGCAAGGATACAAATTATCTAGATAGATAAGAAATAGGGATATAATTTTTTTACGTCCCATAATTTTTTACTTTTTCAAAAAACGTCCCCAAAAGTTAATTTATCCAATTACGACCCAATTTTACGCTAACTTTACAATTTACGTCCCAAAAAACACCGGCAAGCACAAAACGACGTCGTTTCGCCCCCATGTGCCTCTCACGTATTCTTTTAATTGGGGCTTTCCGGTGACCTAGCCCCATCATTCTAAAATAGATTAAAATTACTCATCATTCTAAAATACATACAAATACATACAATTTTATAGGATTTAAGGTGAAATTCTTACGGGTATTTTTCGCATCCTAAAAATGGGCGTCCAACATCCCCATCCTTCCAAGAGGTGATAGCACTCTTCTTGCAATAGCATTTGATCGCTCCAGTTTGCACCATTCGCCGTTTCTATTCTTTGATTTTGTAGATACAGGGTATATCATTTGGGGATGAAAGTCGTGACATTTCCCCCTTTTAGTGTAATGGTGGATTTTAGATTAAAGGAATGATTTCTTTTAATTTTAAAACTTTTTTTTAATAATAAAATGACCTGGACTTATATAAGCTTGAAATTAATTCAAAAAACTAAATTAAAGTCCACATAGGCTAGGTGACCGGAAAGCCCCAATTAAAAAAACACGTGAGAGGCACATGGAGGCGAAACGACGTCGTTTCGTGCTTGTTGGCGTTCTTTGGGACGTAAATCGTAAAGTTAGCATAAAATTGGGACGTAATTGGATAAATTAACTTTTTTGGGGCGTTTTTGAAAAAAATAAAAAGTTATGAGACGTAAAAAAAATCTATCCCTAAGAAATACAAACCAACTACATATAACAAAAGTCTTAAGAAATAACATCAATAACTCTATAACCAACGAATTGAGGCTTTATGTGAATTATCTTTAGTAGCAGATAAATTATGCAAACACGAATATTATGTAGCACAAAGTGATGAAATTGATTACCTTTATCTCCTCCAGAGAAAATACAACTCATCTGCACCTTCTAGTTGCACTTCAAGCTCTGGCAATGAACAATTGGATGGGGTCCAATAATAGGCCTGGGGAAAATTGTAATAGCCAGCTTGTATAAATCTGGACGTATTCACCAAGAATGTGTAATACACTACACTTTGACACACACACATACAT
The DNA here is from genome assembly GCA_947034835.1 of Ballota nigra. Taxonomy (NCBI): domain Eukaryota; kingdom Viridiplantae; phylum Streptophyta; class Magnoliopsida; order Lamiales; family Lamiaceae; genus Ballota; species Ballota nigra. The sequence goes on along the minus strand of OX344721.1, from coordinate 63,112,586 downwards.
ATATGTAGTAAAGTAAAAAAATAAAAATAAGAAGACAAGTTTTCAGGATTATATTTAGTGTACAGAAGTTTAGAAAACTAAATGATGAAAAGTAATACATCAAATCTTGTCTCTCAAGGTGGCCTATATAATCCGTCATGATAACAATTTTCAGCTTGATTTCTCCAAACCAACTAAGCTGACGAAAAATAATACATCGAATAGCTCGACTTTCCCAACCCGATACAGCTTCCAGATTAATCTCAAGTCCACCTCAAGTACAAGTTAATGAATAGTTTGTAGCTTAAAATATTTCCAGCAAAAAAAAAAAAATTACAAATAATCTTTAACATAAATCCTGCCAAAATTTGAAATCACAGAACATTGATCAAAATAAAGCTCTTGAAATCTACTTTAAATAGCAAAAACTATAATAAATTAACGAAAATGACAACAAAATAATTAGACACTCACCATATGAGATCAAGCGATCATATTTAGATTATTTCAGCAACAAAAATCAAATATGAAGACATAGTGTTTACCTAAAAATATGTGAGTGTGTAAGCATAATGTCGGTGCAGTATGACTTTGTCCTTTCCGGCGAGGTGAATGAACTTCATATTTACGAAGATGGAATAGCTGGAGTCTGCTGCCATTTCCCTAAATGGACTTGAACTTAACACAATTTTTTTTAATCAATACATTTATGGCCTAATTAGTGAAAGAATAAGGGGACTCAAGAAATAGGCTAAGTGTATTGGTGTATTAGTATATGTTCATATGTACACAAAATCGTGTAAAAAGGAACACATACCCATATTTTTAGGAGCTTTCTTTGAATATGCTAGCAAGCTTCTAGCTACTCATCTTCATTGACCTAAACAAATCTTATAAGTTAAGTAAGAACTAAAATATATATATATATATATATATATATATATATATATATATATATATATATATATATATATATATATATATAGAAGTGCAACTATGCAAGAGCAAATGTCCAGTTCTTATTTGCTTGAGTTACTTTGTTCTCCAGCTTGAGCTACGTACCTGTAAACCAAGTCGGAACCATCAAATAATTTTAGAAAACTTAAGCTTATTGAAATGGAACATAAGAATATTATTTTATAATTATGACATTATACAATTAGCCCCATATGTAGAGATGATATGCATGTATTGCTATTGATAGTTGTTGGGCTAAATGTGTTATTACGTTGTACTAAAGATTGATTTGAAACAGAAAAATGGATAACAAATGATAACCTAATAGTATTAAGATTTTTTTTGCAATGGACGTCACGAAGTGACCTCAACCGGTATCCCCAAAATTATCACCAACAAATCATAAATTTGAAATTTTGATAGGCGATACTGTAAATACAAGTAATTACCTCTATTGGAATTGGACTCTATCTTTTCCAGCTAGAAGTTGACCGACTTTTCTCCAAGCATTACATTTAACAATGCTTCTAAATTACTGCGAATCTCAACGCTGCTCCGCCCGACTGGCGCCGCACATCGACCGACCCCATTGCAAACAGAGTGGAGTTCACAGGATTTAACATAGCTTTGTTCACAGGTATGGAAAGACACATTAAAGATAAGGATAAAACTGCACATGGCAAAGGTATGGAAGGGTAAAGTTGTCCAAAAATGTTTCACAATGCTAAGTCACTTTTTAATATAGTATAGATCAAATTTTGATCTATCTTGCGATTAATTGTTAATTTACTCGAGAAAGAGAGAAGGATCATGTCGACCGGCATCCGATTCAGTTCCATTGTAATTCGTCGGTCTGATGTTGCCCTCGATGGAGTGCTGCCCTAATTGGAATTTGCTTCGGTTCAGTCATTGCTATCTCCCATGAAATTTGTTATTTGCTTGAGGAGAGGGAAGTCGCCCGTTCTAATTCTATGCACGCAGAGAACATGGAAAGACTGGAGAGAGGGTGAAATGGAAAGACACATTAACATGGAAAGACCGGAGAGAGGGTGAAATGGAAAGACACATTAAAGATAAGGATAAAACTGCACATGGCAAAGGTATGGAAGGGTAAAGTTGTCCAAAAATGTTTCACAATGCTAAGTCACTTTTTAATATAGTATAGATTTCTTTCTAGACCATTTTAGGCCCGACTCAAATAACAAATATCGCACAAATTAAACGTTTAATTTTTATAATTCGAATTCGAATACAAATAATATTTTTGATTCGATATGTTATCAAATAGAAATACAAAAACTATGATATTCGATTCGATATTCGTAAATATTCGATTAAATATATAATTACATAATTATATAATAATTGTAATAATATATATAATTACTTATAAATTTAAGCTCATTATAATTATTTTAAGGATATTTACCCTTTATAACTTCATCCAACAAGTGGGCTTTTAGACAATCCATAATTTAATATTTTTAATTAAAAAATATTTAATATAATTTAATTATTAAAAAACTTAACAAATTAAAAAAGAACTGCATGTCAACACTTTTAATTTGATTATTAAAGTGTTTTTCCACAATTAATTTTTTTCATATACTTACTTGATTATGTTATGTAAATTTTTAAGTTTATAATTTGTTTGTGAATTCAAATAATGACAATTTTAAAATGAATATTTGAATATTGACAAAGTATTATGTGAATAATACTCACGGTAACTATTATCGTGAACAATAATTTATTAATATCTGACGAAGTGGTATTAACTCAAGTGGTTAAAGTCTCACTACCTATGATACAAAGGTCATGGGTTCGAGTCACAGCCTTATCGATAAAAATACTATTACATTATGTTAAAACAACTAATACCTTTAGTGAGAATAACTAATACCACTTCAAATAATACCTTTAGTAAAAATAACTAAATACCCTTTGGAGCTGATACCTTTAGTGCAATTCACTGATACTTTTAGTTTAATTTACTAATACCCTTCAAACAAAAGTGCAATTCACTGATACTTTTAGTTTAATTTGTTAATACCCTTCAAACAAGTTTCATTGTGAATATTGTTCACATAATACCGTCTCTTGAACATTACTTGTTAGGAACATGCTTGAGAAAAAAATCGATTCGAATATTCGACTCAAGTATTCATATATTGTCTAATAATTCGATATGAGTTTCAAATCAAATATAAATTACATTTACTATTCGAAAAATATTCGATTCGAATTCGATATTCGAAATAATTTTACAAATACGAATTCAAACACAGTGGTATTCGACTCGATTCGATACGTTTACATCCCTATCGAAGACCTTTTGTTGTAAATTGGAAGGCCGACAATATTCTCATCAATACTTATTAGATACCCCATCCAATTTATTTATTATTATAATGTATTTATCAAATAACTTATACGCCCGTGTTATTCATAAAATAAAATTCGGCATATTTGACACATCCACCAAAAAAACTCATGAGTCACGACTGTTGATAGGCGAGCTACATCTCACATAAGACGAATGGGTTCAAGCTAACTAATCACTCAAGAAGCAAGATTAAGCAAGCCAAGCCAAGCCAGGCCGAGCTGGAATAGTCAGACGAGCTACTCTAGCTAGGCGAGCTACTTTATCAAGTCGAGCTACATCAAAGAAAAGACCACCCGAGCCCAAATAAGACCCTGACGAGCTACTTTAGCCAAAGAGCCAAGGCAGAAAGTAAATCGACGAACAAAGTCAAGCTAGAACTCCTCAATGACAAGTTTAAAGAGACGAACAACTCTCTAATACGAGCTAATTCGGTTTAGAGGATATAAATTAGTTTAGATAAGGTCAAATAGTCAACTCTCCAAGTGTCAAGCATGCACACAAGGGAGAGCAAGAGTCAATCCACCTCCTATTTGGAGAACTTGTATAAAACCATCAATTTTCAGCAATAAAACTAAGTACAAATTCACAAACACAACTATAATATGCTCACACACAATCAAACACCTCAATCTAAACACACATATGAAACAAATACGTAATCAATACACGTATTTAACTTAATCCCGATTCATCGTATTCACTATTTACGGTAGTGATCAATCACACGTAATTGTTTGGTGATCCGATTAACAATTAAAAACATCCATTAATTCTCGTGATTAGAATCGATCATCAACAAATTGGTGCTAGAAGGAGGGTTCGAACCTCCGATTAAGTGTGATTATCTAGAATTTCAAGTTTAAAAAACTTGAAGATTTGAAGGAGTTCTTGAGTTTCTCTTGAAAACTCAAACAAGAGTGTTCTTGGTGTTCCCCACTTGAAGATATGAGTATTTGAAGATTCACACAAAACTTCAATTCAAGATGCCTCAGTTCTCGGAAAACACAACACTCCCACCATTCAATGAGGGGCACACCAACCAGAGGCTCCTCAGCTGGCAAGCGAGCTCAAGCAGCTCGGCCTGTGGATAATAATAGGCCGACAGTCAGCCAACCTATGCCCCCAGAGCTTGAAGTTTTAGCTCGTAACCCCGACGATCTTGCTCGCACAATTGCAATGCTTCAAGCATTACATAAACAACATGCGCGACCTGGTCCTTCTCATACCAGAGCAAGGTCTGGCCCAACAAAGACTCTAAGGCATGAGAAGGTTCAGGATGAGCTGCCTAATGAGGTAGACAGTGCTCAAGCCCAGAGAGCAAAGGTCAAGGCGAAGCAGCTCGACGAGCCCGCTAGCCATGGGGATTCTACCCCAAGCCAGGCAGCAGGGGCTAGCCTAGGGACTACACGCCAGAGCGTCCTAGATAGACTTGGTCGACAAGACCATAATAGAGACGAAGCTCGACCTAGAGCAGATGCAGGTCGACCAAGCCAGAATCCAACTCACCAGTCTGTCTACGAGAGGCTGACCAGGTCGGCTTTTGGTCACCTGGGTCTAAATTGGGCAATGAACCCTAGAAAACCAGCCCATGAGATTACCCCTTCGAGCGAGGGACTGCGGCAAACTGATGGTCATGCACTGTTGTTCCCCGAACAACCCCCAAGTAAGGGGGGGATCTCTGAATGAACTGGTATCCATGAGGAAGGCTATGTAGAGCATGCAGGGTCAGCTGGACCTGCAAAGGGGTCTCGACGCAACTACCCTTCCTTCCTCTCCATTATCTACAATCATTCTAAAGGCCCCGATTCAGAAGAAGATTCAGTTTCCCGCCAGTATCCAATATGAGGGAACGGCGGATCCCCGAGTGCATTTGACCAAGTATTCCGACTACATGATCTCCATGCGAGCTAGTGATGCAACACAATGTCGGAATTTTTCCCTGACCCTCGGGGATCGTGTACATAAATGGTTCTCTGTACTACCACCGAATTCCATTCATTCATTCGCCCAGCTGGGCAAAGAATTCTTATCCCACTTCTCCACGATCGGGTCCTATCTATCTTAGAGACATTGGTTATCCGACCTAAAACAAGCTGATGATGAGTCAGATCGATCGTACTTGGAAATGTTTGACAAGGTCCTGCTGGAAGGGGAGTCGGTGAGCGAGGACACAAAAACTGTAGTTGTTCTAGTTGGATTAAAGAAGGGCACAGAACTCTGGAAAGAAGTACACCTCAAGTGCCCAAAAACTTATGCTGAATACCGCAACCGGACGAGAATTTTTGTTTCCATGCACGAAGCACTGCAAAAATACATGGGAGACAAAAATGACCAGAAAGAAAATACGAAAAAGTCTGGAGGAAGCGGATATCGGGTCCCCAAGAATATGAAAGCTTTCAACGAGGGGACAGAGCTGAAAGATCAGCTCAACCAGGTGCTGACCGTATCGATCGATACGGTATTCAACAATGTGAAGGAGAAAAAACTGCTCACCCCACCAAGAAAGATCCGCCAGGATACTAGCAAGTTAAACCCGAATAAGTACTATGCCTACCATCAAAATATGGGGCACTTTACTAGTGAGTGTCGAGACTTGCTCAAGCAACTCTGATGATTTTATGAGGAGGGAAAGCTATCTGACTTCGTGAAAAGGCAGCCTGGTAAAAAGCCCCAGGTGAATAACCCTAATGACTCCGATGAGGACGAAGACGAATAACCCCTCAGGAGCAATAAAAGGGGGTAACCTACCCCAGCTGCTGCAGCCGGACCACCCGGGAAGATTCTAATGATGGGGCCATCAAGGCCCGTAGGGGGCTGCTTAGATGGACAAGCTCCAATCTCAAAGAGAAAGAGGAAGACTAAGCTACGAGCCATAACTTAGGTTCAAGAAACGGGGGTCAACCCATCAATTCAACACACTCTGGAGTTGACCTTCACCGAAAGGGACCTGGAAGGAATCTTGACACCCCATAATGATTCCCTCGTTATATGTGCCAACATAATGGGGACCAAAGTGCATCACCTGCTGATTGATACTGGAGCCTATACCAACATCATCTTCAAGAGTACGCTCGACAAACTGGGAGATTATACGAGCTACATTAAAGACGCAAATCATCGAATTCTAAGCTTCGGTGATGCTGTAACTATCCCACTTGGGATTATTAGGTTGTTTGTAGAGCTTGTATCGATCGAGGAGCCCGATAGAAGAATAACTAGAATGGTAGATTTTTTTTATTGTAGATCAGCAATCTACCTATAACGGGTTCCTCGACCGACCATTTCTAAATGAATTTCAAGCTGCAGTTTCAATTTACTATTACTGTGTAAAGTTCTCCACTTCTAAAGGAGCTGGTTCGCTGAAGGGAGACCAGAAAAAAACATGAGAATTTCTCCTTCATCTTCAATCAAGCGAAACGAGGGTCTCAATGATGGAAGCATCCACTAGCTACCCAGCAAATGAGCCCTCCGTCCTAGATGACATCCTGGAACCCCAAGATGACCAAATGGAGGTGGATGAACAGCTCCTACCCTCAGGCGAACTATTCTTGCCCGGGAGTGAACAACTTTTACCAATGGGGGAACAATCAATGAGTGTGGACGAGCTACCCTTGAATGTTGGCGTGGAGGGCCCTATCCCGGCAAACAACTTTGACCCAAGGCCAGCTAAAGATTTTGAACCCCGCCTAGGAGTCGACCCAATGGACATCGAGGAAAAATTAAACCTTGAGAGACCAATAATTGATCCACGATGGAAAGGACAAAAACGGTGAGAAACTTCAGTCAAAGAACTGGAAGCCCTCAAAGTTAATCCATATCGTGATGATCTTGAACTCTACATTGGGTCTGAGCTCCCTGAGCCGTACAGGACCCGAATGAGTGAGTTCCTCAAGGCAAACCTTGATGTCTTCGCATGGTCGCATGCAGACATGGTGGGGATCGATCCAAAAGATGCTTATCATAAGTTAAACATAGATTCAGCCCAGAGACCAGTCCATCAGAAAAGAAGAAAATTTGGGCCGGATAAATACCAAGCACTCAACGAGAAAGTGAAAAAGCTGCTCGACAATGACCTGATCCAGCAGGCGTTGTGTCCTCAATGGGTGGCAAACCCGGTTCTGGTGCGGAAGCTAAATGGAACCTGGAGGCTCTGTATAGACTTTACTAATTTGAATGCAGCCTTCCCAAAAGATAATTTTCCCCTTCCGCACATCGATCAACTGATGGATAACACAGTCGTGCATGAAATGTTCACATTCATGGATGTTTTTGCCGGCTATCACCAGATTCCAATGCACCCTAATGATCAAGAAGATACGACATTCTATACATATAAAAACTTACTCTATTGGAAGAGGATGCCTTTTGGATTAATCAATGCACGGGCAACTTACCAGAGACTCATGAACAAAATGTTCAACGAACACATCAGGGAGATGGTAGAGGTGTATATTGACGACATAGTCGTGAAAAGCCCTAAAAAGGAAGACCACCTCCACCACCTCTCTCAGGTGTTTGACATTCTCCAAAAATACAACATGAAGCTGAACCAAAAGAAAAACAGCTTCAGAGTTCATTCGGGGAAGTTTCTGGGCCATCTGGTCAGCAAAAGGGGAATTGAAGCCAACCCCATGAAAGTTAAAGCCATTGTGGATATGCAACCTCTTCGTTCGGTAAAAGAAGTACAAAGGCTAACTGGATGCCTAGCTACTTTAAATAGGTTCATATCCCAGTTGGGAGACAAGTGTCGTCCATTCTTTGAAGCCATCAAGAAAGACAAATTTACATGGACGAGCAACTGCCAGAGTGCTTTTGAAAAGCTGAAAGACTACCTGGGAGATGTGAAATTTTATCGAAACTATCCCAGGGGAGAAGTTATACCTATATCTGGCAGCATCGGAGGTGGCCATCAGCTCAGGTTTGATGCGGGCAGATGGAAAGTTCCATCAGCCAATCTACTATGTCAGCCAAACTCTACATGATGCCGAAGTAAAATATTCACCAACCGAGAATCTGGCATATGCACTTGTCATGAGTGTCAAAAAGTTAAGACCGTACTTCTTCGATCATCAAGTCGAAGTACTTACAACTTTCCCACTCAGACAACATCGACCAGACACCGCTGGTCGCTTGTTGAAATGGTCCATAGAGATTAGCCAATTTGGAGTGACCTATGCACCTCAAACAACGATCAAGGGTCAAGCATTAGCCGACTTTATAGTCGAACTAACCTTTCCCCAAGATCCGATGAGAGGGCTAGATCAACCCTGACATCTTTATGTAGACAGTTCATCTACGAACATAGCCTCGGGGGCAGGAGTAGTTCTTATCAGTCCCGACAGACAAGTGTTCACCTCAGTAGTCAGGTTTGAATTCATGGCTATAAACAACAAAGCTGAGTATGAAGCCCTTATTGCAGGTCTCCACTTATCACTTGTTGTGGGAGTTAGACGACTCCACGTCTTTGGAGATTCTTAGCTTATCATAAATCAAGTTCGAGGCGAATACGAGGGCAAAGATGAACACATGATTGAGTATTAAAAAATAGTTGCTCACCTGGTGTCAAATGCTAGATCAAGTATACATTGAACAAGTACCCGGGCGAACAACACCTAAGTTGATGCTCTAGCTCGACTAGCCACCAGTGAAGGTCCAGCTGAGTTAACAGACATTATTATCACCAGAAGGGCCAATCCATCAACTTTAGATTATCAAGTCAATCAAGTGAGTGAACTACTTGATGATGATGATTTGCGAACTCCTTTAGCCATATACTTGAAAGATGGTGAATTGCCAAGCAATCTTTTTTAAGCTGCCAAAATAACAAAACGAGCAGTCAGGTATACCCTGCTGGGCGAGAAGTTTTACAAAAGAGACTTTTCAATCCCACTTCTTAAGTGTTTGTCTAGGGGGTAGGGACGAGCTACTTTGGAGGAAATACATTCAGGCGTTTGTGGAAACCATGCTGGGGCGCAAGCTCTAGCCTATAAAACAATAAGGCAATGCTATTATTGGCCAACTCTACGTCAAGATGTTATTTAAATGGCACGAGCCTGTCATCGATGTCAAATTTTTGCCCCAAGCATCCACACTCCAGCACAAGAGCTCGTTTTCATTTTCAGTCCTTGGCCATTTGCAAGATAGAGAATTGATATCATTGGACCCTTCCCACCTGGAAAGGGTAATGTACGATTCGCTGTTGTAGCAGTTGATTACTATACTAAATAGGAAGAAGCAGATGCTTTAGTCAAAGTTACACAAGAAAAAATGATTAGATTTATCTGGAAGAACATTATCTGTCGATTTGGAGTTCCCCAAATAATTATTACAGATAATGGTCCTCAGTTCGATGGGAAGGGACTTCTGCACCAAGTGGGGGATCAAGAAACATCTTTCGACCCCTTATCATCCACAGCCAAATGGTCAAGTTGAAGTCGTCAATAAAATAATCAAATATATTTTGAAGATACGATTGACGGAAAGTAAAGGAAATTGGTCTTTGGAGCTCCCAGAGGTCTTATGGGCATACAAAGTTTCTCCCAGGTCTAGCACCAGAGAAACACCATTCACACTGATATTCGGAATATAAGTCGTCATCCAAATTGAGCTAAAGACCAAGACAATTAGAACAATAAACTTTGATGAAGAGGCGAACAACCCTGCCTTATCAGTCGAACTGGATTTGCTTGAGAAAATAAGAATACTGGCCGAGCTAAAGAATGCAACATACAAACATCGGGCAGAGTGTTACTACAATTCCCATGTCAAGCTAAGGGAATTCAAAGTTGGTGACCTTGTTCTAAGGAAGAAGCTCGCCCCACCTCCAGGTGTATTTGGACCGACTTGGGAGGGCCCATACAGGGTAACAGACATGTTACCCAATGGTGTATATGATATCGAGGATATGGAAGGCAACTCATCCTAATACTCCTGGAATGCAGTCCATTTAAAGAAGTATTATCACTAAGGTGGACTACTTTGTCAAAGGGATGAGCTAGAGCTGTATATGTGCAAGTAAGACCCAAAAACTTGTCTAATTTTTTGAAATTTTTACTAAGTGTTAGTAGCCGAACAGGATGTGCTAGTTGAACTACTTTAGCCTAGCAACTTGTTTGTGTTTGTATGTTTTTTATATTTTGACAAGTTTAAAGTTGTTTGACAAGATTTATAGTAGTCGAACTATTTTAACTTGGGTTGTAAAGTTTTGTAAAGTAGGTCGTTTTCCATACTTGCAAATTTTAGCAAGTTCAAGGAGAAAGTTCAAGCTCAAGGCACAAGTCAAGTTAAATGATCAACCCCATTAAAGGTTGTTCGTTTTTTAAATAAACATAACCTAAGCCCAAAACCCCTATTCCCTTTTTTAAAGGCAAAGTTCTTTTCTAACAAAGCCCAAATACATGCATTTAGATTGTAAAGCATAAAAGTAAATGCAAAGCAATTAATGTATAAGGACAAGATAAGCAAATTAAAGTTTCATTGAAGACAAGGCAGTTCGCCCAAAAAAGATTACAAAAATCAACTCTTTCAAGGAGTGAACAACTACAACAAAAAAGAACAATTACAAAGTCCTATTCTAAGACCCCTGCCCTGCTGGAGGTGGGATGTTGTCATCTTTGGGATCATCCAAGGGCGCCCCTGAGATACTTGGGTCGAGGGGGACGTCCACCGTGAGCTCGCCAATGAGCCCTTCTGCATCAGCCCACTCCTTCTGGGCCTGCTCAGTTGGGCCAGTAGGAGCATCCACTTCGCCCTCAGCCACCTCCTCCTGCTCGTCTTCATCTTCCGGAGGGTGGGTGATCTCTACGCTTGGGTCGAGGAAGTCGATCATCACCCCGTACTCGGGCAGGTCGCCTATTTGTAAAATTGCACCTTTCGGAGGAGGATTGGCCTGGAGGAACTCAGTGAACTCCTTTCTAATGCCAACGAGGACGTTGGGCACATCAAACTCGTTCACAGCACGGATGCACTCCGCATAGGCACTGACAAAGCCCATAATGGAGTTTGCCTATAACTTGGGAACCAACTCCTCTTGTGTAATGGCCCCGACGAGCTACTCCTCCAGTTGAGCTACCTTAGCCTCGGTCTCAGTGGTCCATTTATCGACCGTTTCCCTCTTCTTCTGCTCGCGGGCGAGCTGGGTGCGGAGGAGTTCCAGTTGTGCCTCTTTAACCTTCAACTCTTTGGAAACTTTTTGGTGAAGGTCGAGGGCACTTTGGTCAGCCGCCTGGTGGGCCTTCACCTTGGCTTGGAGGTTGGCGACGGCCAAGTTCGCCTTAGATTGGGCATTGTTCCTATCCTGGGTGATGCATCTTTCTCCAAGTCCTCCACCTGGTCGACCAGCTTTTGAATGGTCACCAGGGTGTTGCCCGCATTGATGATGGTGAGGCGCCCATTGTCCCTTGGGGCTTGCTCCTTCACAGCCTCCTCCAGGGGTTTAGTCCAAGACCGAGCTACCGATTCAGAAGCACGTCAGACATGGGAGCTCCTGATCTCCCTAAAGGAGGTCGACACCTTTGAGCACGAGTACTGGTGCACCATGTTGGAGCGGTCTGGGTAGTGTGAAGGTTGGTAGCTACAGAGAATAAAGAAAAGATATGTTAGGCACTTATAAAAAACCGACTAAGTGTAAAGGATACTTACTCGTTGTAGCGGTCTGCATCCCAACCTAAGAAGGTCACATCGCCAGATGAGTCCGACCTTTTTTTCTGAGCAGAGGCGATCACTTGGCGCTTAGTGAGAACCTCCACAGAGGAAGCTTGACCTGCTTCCTGCTTCGACGAGCGAGCTACATTGGCTTCGCCCCCTTGAGGACCTTTGCTCTTCTTAGGAGCTCACTCGCCTTCGGTGATGGGAGTTCCATCACCATGTAGAAGCCTCTTCTTCTTAGCATCAGCCGCTGGTGGGCTGCTCATTGGGGCGGACTGCTTTGATAAGCCCGATGCTCCCACTTGGCGGGGATCTCCTTTTGGTTTGGCCACCAGTGCGACCATTTTGGAGATGGTATCACCCTTCTTCCTTACCTTCTTGGTCGATATATTACAGACGTGCTGTTTGAGCTCGTGGAAGGCGGATGGAACAACAACGGGGATGAGCTGATCTGCAATGGTTGGACAAACGGTGTTAGAATTTTTTTATGCAAGGAGTAAGGTCAGAGTAGTTCGCCAAATGGAAGAAATTTACCTTCAGGGACCTCAGCCTGTGCCTCGAAATGGTGTGGGTAAGTGGTGAGGTGAGCTACTCTGCGTGTGGACTCCGAGTAAAGATGTTGTACAGTTCAAGTCGTCGGATTCATCCTTAACACTTCTCCACTTAAGAGTTTTGGGACCTGAAACAAAAGAGAAAAGATTAAAATTAGTCTTACTTCTTCAAATAAATCGAAGAAGCAAAACTCACGCTTGAGAATCCCAAACTCCACCGGTGTATTAATTCTCTCATCACCACCAAAGGGCGAGCTGAAGCTCGCCAATCACCACCAATATAAAACTAGTCGTGCTTCCAGTCCTTCACTTTTCTAGGGACGTCCTCAACTACCTTAAGGCCGGGATGAGCCTTAAGGTAGTACCAGCCCGCCTCTTCTCCAGTGAAAATTGTGGGCGCCATGAGGTAGTTCACCTCGTCCACGGAGAGCTTATTGGGGTATCCCTCTAGGGCGCACAACATTATAAGGGACATCAGGTTCATCCACCCCACCGATGTTAGTTGGTTAATACCCAAATTTATCTACTCCAGGAAGCGGCCGATCAAGGGGTGGAGGGGGAGAGTGACTCCGACCTTGAGGATTGCAGGGTTGATCGCCATGAGCCCGCGTGGTGGTCGATCTGCTCTATCATCCTCCAGTAGTGCATACCTATAAACATCATAAGGGATCTTGTAATCCCTTCTGATTTTTGGTAGTTCATCCTCGGTAATTGACGTGACAATGTAGCTCGCCGCAAAATTGTTAGTCTTGAGCTTTCACTTCCTGCAAACTAGAATCTGGAAATGGGAGGAGTACTCCCTCTCGTAAGCATCCCAGTTGAATTGGCGAGCTACTACGACTGGGTTTTGGTGCTCGATTAGATTCGGCATGGGATAATTTATGCTCGCCAGAAACTCCCAGGTTAGCTTGCCTGTGGGGACGGGTTGTTGTACCTCGACCTCGCCTTCCTCCTCGGAGTGGAGGTCCGAGCTGGTCTCTTCCACGACCTCGCGGGCTGGATTCACCTCGGCGACCTTCTCCCTTGATGGGCGAGCTCCTGATTCTACAGATCGGACTACGGAGGTCGTCTCAGGGTCTGAATCAATGTTTACAATCGGAATAGCGGTTGAGGCCTCCTCGATTGGGCATTTTCCAAGGTCTCGAGGGGGATCCATGTAGGTTCGAGATGAAGAGGACATTTGGGTGAGATCTTTCGAAGAAATAGAAAGGAGAAAAGCTTGGGATGGCTTTAATGGTGGATTCCGACGAGAAAACGAAGAGGTGGCGGCGATTAAGTGAAGAAACGACAGAGTTTGGGTTGCTTTAACCCAGGAAACACAAAATTAAAATCCAAACGAAGAAGAACACAAGAAGATTATTACCTTAAAGACTCGGATTGAGAGAGACGATGGCCAGAAATGGAGAACACTTGCCGGAGATAATTCACCAGAAAATTTGAAGAGAGGCAAGAAAGTTTTGGCGCTTGAAGTGTCAAAAAGAGAAGAAATTATATAATTTTCCCCTTTTATAGTGTAAAAAATAGGGTGTAAGGTGAAAAGAGAAGAAAGCTCGAGGACCCAATTACAATTTTTCAAGCGCGCGCTGTCTTCTTCTGGAAGTCCTAGAAGCGTGTCGACTCGAGATTTTGCACGCGTGGGTGGCAGCAATCATGCCGCCAACGTCACGCCTCGAGATGTGACAAACGCCTCAAAATTCTAACTGTCGCCCGTCCAATGTAGCCTGCCCGGTACAATTCGTCCAAGTCAAGGCAGTCCACCCAAGGTAAAGCAGTTCGCCCTTTAGTGATGCAGCCCAACCAAGAGGCTCAAGATTATATCTAGCCCTTTAACAACTTACCTCTTATCTCACAACATAAAGGCAGACTAGGGGGCAATTGTTGATAGGCGAGCTATATCTCACCCAAGGCAAACAGGTTCAAGCTAACTAATCACTCAAGAAGCAAGATTAAGTAAGCCAAGCCAATCGAAGCCAAACCGAGCTGGAATAGTCAGACGAGCTACTCCAGCTAGGCGAGCTACTTTATCAAGTCGAGCAACATCAAAGTAAAGACCACCCGAGCCCAAATAAGACCCTGGCGAGCTACTTTAGCCAGAGAGCCAAGGAAGAAAGTAAATCGACCAACAAAGTCAAGCTAAGAACTCCTCAAGGAAAAGTCCAAAGAGACGAACAACTCTCTAATATGAGCTAATCCAATTTAGAGGATAGAAATTAATTTAGATAAGGTCAAATAGTCAACTCTCCAAGTGTCAAGCATGCACACAAAGGAGAGCAAGAGTCAATCCACCTCCTACTTGGAGAACTCGTATAAAAGCCATCAATTTTCAGCAATAAAACTAAGTACAAATTCACAAACACAACTATACTATGCTCACACACAATCAAACACCTCAATCTACACGTATTTAACTTTTCTTAATCCCGATTCACCGTATTCACTATTTACGGTAGTGATCAATCACACATAATTGTTTGGTGATCTGATTAACGATTAAAACAGTCACTAATCCTCGTGATTAGAATCGATCATCAACAACGGCCACATTCAAGAAAGTTATAAGAGAGTTGGAGTCAACATTGCACCGATGTTGAAAACCTTCTTGTGGTTGCACCACAATTTTATCATTCTTATGGCGTTGCTGCAATCTTAGAAAGCGCTTGGTTAACAATTCTTCAACAGTAATGGGAATACTTATTTTTTCCATCAATGACTCCATTGCTAGTGTCATGCCCTAATTTTGGAATATAAGTAGATAACAAATGTTTGTTGGTAGAGGAATAAATTCCCCCAACAATAGGGGAGCGATTGAGGAGGATGATTGTAGAAAGAGAATAGAGTAATAAAAATGGAGTAGTGATTACCTAATTTATGGGAGGAGATAGTGATTTTTTTCACATTAACTATGATAATTACACTAATTTTCAATCTCATCCTGATTACCATTGAAGAATTGCTAACCAAGCGCCCCCTTACTTCTTGTGTTTTATAACATAAATGGAGAACACTTAATTTTTACCAAGTTTTTGTATATTTTAGCCTATAAGTTTGATGATAAGTGTATTATTGTTATGTGTTAGAGTTTTGATAAAAACTTGTTGAAAATATTGTTTGCCAATTTTTTTTTTTCATTTTTTGGCAACTTGTTTTTGAAACACTAACCATTTTTTGAAAAATAGAGTTCGAAAATTTTAAGTCAAAGTTTTTTTTAAACAATTGTTTGACGAAATCTATTTGTTAGCGGTGGGTCGCCGCCGTGAATTCTGGGGTCAACGCTTCATCTCGTCATGCTGAAGGACATAAAATGAAGGAAAGAAGGGTTTGAATTGGTTTCATGTGGCGTTGCCTCACTGATCATCTACATCGGAATGGATGTTGCAAACAGCGTAAACACGATCGTTGAAAAAGGGTTTGTAGGGACGTATCAAATTTTTGAACAAATATATATAAAAAAAGTAAGAGGGAAATTAGGAGTCAAGGTAATATAGGTATATTAGGGAGGGTGTGTGTAATAATTATTTAAAATAGAGTGGGTAGGTTAAGTGGAGGGATAAAGTTTTTTTTACATCCCATAACTTTTGACCTTTTTCAAAAACGTCCTAAAAAAGTGAATTTCTTTAATTACGTCCCAATTTTTTGCTAAGTGTGCAATTTACGTCCCTAAAACTTTAATTTCTCCAATCGCGTCCCAATTTTTTGTTATGTGTACAATTTACTTCCCGAAAAACTTAATTTATCCAATTACGTCCTAAATTTTGACTAAATGTACAATTTACGTCTCAAAGTTGTCGAAATTGAAAATAATAACTGACTTGAACGCAAAATACTAGCTATACTAGTAGTTACCCCACAAGAGTATGGGATCCCTATAGTATTGGCAAGTATAGGGACCAAGTAGTATCGAACCGAAGGGAAAGTGTGTATGCGAATGGAGCCCTGGAGATCTACACGTCGTAGCTAATATGAATGGATGTTCGGGTTTAGAAATGAATTAAACTACTCTAAAGTCTACTTCTATTAATGCAAATATGGAAATCAAATAAATAACTAAGGGTTTAATCTAGTACGAGATGGTGATGCTCAGGATAGGAATCCCTACGTATACTAACGGAGCTAGTACGATAATTAAAACAACCGTGATGTGCAAGTATTAATCCTAAGTGTACTAAGACTAGACAATCAACTTCCCTAATCTAGCACCAGAATGAAAGACTAAAAGCTCAAGAATTAACCCTAATACTTCGTCATATCAACTTACTTCACAACCCACTAAACAAATTATATGGATTATGCTCAATACCCAAGGTGATGCGGTCATCCTCCTTAGATAAACCGGTAGATTATAAACCCCTTCTATAACCCTATCGTTAAGCCTACTCGTTATCAAAGAGTGATAAGATCGTCCTCTCTCTAATAATTTTCGTACTCAATTCCAAGATAATTCTAGGGTTTATTTTAAGAATTCAATTAATTAAGAGAACTAGCACTAAACATCACGAACTATCCTAATTATGTACCAACATCCTACTTCTACGAGTTCATCCTACACCAAGCATACAAGGATTCTAGCCTAGCATGGTAATTCTTGTGTCTTTGTGATACGGTTCTTAGTGAATTTAGCACCTTTGTGGTGTAACAGTGGATGTAGGAGGATTACAACACCTCTGAACCACTATAAATCTCTATCTCTCTTTATTTAATATGTGCATCATTTATACTTATATTATTTCTGTGCTTTGTGCTTCATTCATATTTTTCATCATCTGATTATTTGATTTTTCACTTCACACACTTGTTTATTTCCGCTGCACACAATGTTAAAATATTCAAAAGTATTACAACACTAACTTTGATAACTTTGATAAGTGTTTGAAACCCACGGACTTTGAATTTCATAAGTCTGCAGCTGCAAGCTTTAGTTTTCTAACTCTACAGCTGCAGAGTTCAAAACTGCATAGTTCTGTTAAAGTTTGTTTTTAAAATCAGTTTTTTAAAAACCAAGGTCTATTCACCCCCCCTCTAGACCTTGGTACACCCTTTGGGACCAACAAGTGGTATCAGAGCAGTTGGCTTGCCACTGCTTTGACCAAGTTTTCAAAAGTTTTCAAGCCAGATCCAAAAGTGTTTTTGAAAAATCACATCTGCATTATCTATGGCTCCTAAAATGATGAAATCTAAAGTGCCTATGTTTTCTATAGATGAATATGATGAATGGAAGATAAGGATGCAAGCACATCTATCTGCTATGAATGATGAGATGTGGTCCATAATTGAAGATGGTCCAATAGTGATTGAAAAGGCCAACATAGCTGCTGATCAAACTGGTCTAGCTCAAATCATTCCAAAGCCCAAGAATGAGTGGACAGATGAAGACAAGAGGAGAGCAAACCTCGACAATGTTGCAAGAAACACTATTTATCACTCTCTGGATAAAATTGTGTTCAGCAAGATAAAAAGTTGCAAAACTGCAAAAGAGATATAGGAGAAACTTGAGATGATCTGTGAAGGGACTGATCAAACTAAAGAGAACAAGCTCATGATAGATGTCCAAAAATTTGAGAACTTCAAGATGAAATCTGGAGAAACTCTTGATAAGTTTGATTCAAGATTTATTGAGATACTCAATGAGCTTGAACTACTTGGAAAAGAGTACTCACAAAGGGAAAAGAACATGAAAGTTCTAAGAGCCCTGCTTTCTGAGTGGGACATGAAAGTGGTTGCCATGAGAGAATCTAAGGATCTATCTAAAGCATCTACATTTGAATTGTTTTCTGACCTCAAAGCGTTTGAATTTGATATTGACGGGAGAAAAGGCAAGGATTCAACTAGTTCAAAAGTTATAGCTCTTGTAGCTGCAGAGTCTAATCCAACTGCAGAATCAAATTCTGAAAATGATGAGATGGCTCTTCTAATCAAGCAATTCAAGAAATTTGCCAACAGAGCCAACTGGAAGAAGAGTTCACCTAAACAAGAAGGTAAGCCAGTTAAGCCAAATGCTAACTCCAACTATCTGTGTTATAATTGCAGGAAACCGGGACATTTCATCAAAGACTGCCCATACCCAGAAGCAAAGAAGTATACAGAAGAGGAGAAAGCTGCAAGACTGGAAAAGAAGAAAAAGTTGGATAAGGAAAGAATTAGAGCACTACTGTCTGAGTTTGAAAAGACTCAGGAAGAAAGTCCCTCTTCTTCTTCTCACCCAACTGTAGAGTGTGAATCCACAAATTCTGAGGATAATGAAGCACTAATTTGTCTTATGGCAAAGGATGAAGAGGTACAATCCTCATCCAGTTCTTTAACTGAAAAGGATTCTTCCAGTGATATGATTCACTTGCTTCAAAAAGGTTTTGAAGGACTGCTTCACATAAGAAGTGATTATGATGAACTCTTAATAGAAAATCAGAAGCTAAAGCAAAGAATTGAGGAATTGCTTGTTGAAACTTGTGAAAACAAGCACAAGCTGTCCTCAATGAATGACTTGCAAGAAGAATTTGATTACTTAAAGATGAGTCATGAAGAACTTTTTGAATAAGCTACCTGCAGAATTGCTGACTGCATATATCTCAAGAATGATGTTGCAAACAAAGACAACACTATTCAAAATGTTGAGGCTGCGGGAGATTATTTCATAAAAAGATTGGATTGCTATGGTAAATCTTCTAGAAAGTTAAAAGCAATACTTTTACAACAAAGACCCTCTGGAGATATGACAGGCATTGGCTATAACCCATGTGATTGGATGGAATATCTTAAAAAATCTGTTCTTACCTTTGTAAAACAACAAGAATTCGAGAGAGAAATCATTCTACTACAAGAACTTGAGGAACCAACTGTCCAAAGATTAGTAAAAAATCTATCTGATGAGAAACAAAAGAAGATTATTGACATTATCTATGGAAAGGATGAAAGTAACAAACATCTAGAGGAAAAGATCAACCTGCATACTGATAATATCACAACAATTTGTAGAGAAGAAACTTCAAGTCAAACTTTACAGACAACAACTGTGCAGCCGGAAGTAGCTGTAGAATTCAAAAGAAAAGAAAATTTTAACAAATTTTGGAATGGAAAGAAGTCTACAGATGACAAGAAAGTTGCTCAGGAAGTTCCATACAAGAAAGACAAAAGAACAACTATTGTAAAACCAACTTGGGTGGTTAAGAATGTCACTGGAGGAGATCCAAATCTCTGGATACCTAGAAACTAATCATTCACTTTTTGCAGGGACATTTGACAACCACTCCAAAGGAGATATGGTACATTGATAGTGGTTGTGCAAGACATATGACAGGTAATAAAGAAGCACTTTCCAACCTTAGAGAACTAAATGGACCAAGAGTAGTTTTTGGTGATAATGCCAGTGGAACTGCCAAAGGTTCAGGTTCAATAAGAAGAGGAAATGTTCAGATCAATGATGTATATCTTGTGGATGGATTGAAGCATAATTTACTTAGTGTAAGTCAATTTTGTGACAAAGGCTACATTGTAGACTTTACACCTAATTCTTGTATGATCAAAGATGCTGAAACCAAACAAGTCAAACTTTGTGGTACTAGGAAAGGAAATGTGTATATAGTCGAATGGAGCTTAGCTGAAGAGAATGTTTGCTTTATTGCCAACAACTCTACAGATACAAGCTGGCTTTGGCATAAGAGACTAAATCACATAAATTTTAAAATCATGAATGATCTTGTGAAAAATAAACTTGTAAGAGGTCTACCAGAGATAAAATTTAAGAAAGACCATCTTTGTGATGCATGCCAAAAGGGTAAGCAAACAAAGAAGACTTTTAAGAATAAGATCTTTGATGGCTCAAACAAGGTACTAGAACTGCTTCATATGAATCTTTTTGGACCCATAGAACCAATTAGTATTAGTGGGAAAAAGTATACTCTAGTAGTTGTAGATGATTACTCAAGATTCACATGGACTGTGTTCCTAAGGAAAAAGAGTGAGACTCTACAGAGACTGCCTGAACTCATGAGAAAAATTCAAAATGAGAAAGGTTTGAAGATTGTAAAAATCAGATCTGATAGAGGAACTGAATTTACAAACCAAGTTATTGAGGAGTTTTGATCTCCCCATGGAATTCATCATGAATACTCTGCAGCCAAAACACCTCAACAAAATGGTGTGGCTGAAAGAAAGAATAGAACTCTGAAAGAAGCTGTTAGAACCATGTTAGTAGAAGCTTATTTACCTAAAAGGTTCTGGGCTGAAGCTTCCAACACTGCTTGTTACACACAAAACAAATGCTTAATCAATAAGACACATTCAAAGACCCCTTATGAATCGTGGAAAGGTTTTAGTCCAAATATATCTTATTTTCATATTTTTTGGATGCAAATGCTACATTTTGAATAATGGGAAAGACTATCTAAAAATATTTGACCCTAAACCAGATGAAGGATTCTTTCTTGGATATTCAATAGTAAGCAAAGCATTTAGAGTATTTAATAAGAGGACTATGCTTGTGGAAGAATCTACACATGTTTTATTTGATGAACCACACATTGCAGACAGAGAAAATCAAAAGATCATTAAAGATCTGCAGAAAGGAGAAAACTCTATAGATAGAACTCTACAGCCTATGCAACAGTTGAAATTCCAGTAGGAGTAACTGAACAAGGCAATAGAGAATCTTCTAAAGAGTTACCAAGGACTGAGGAACACTTGAATGAAATATGTCAAGACAATCAAGGTGATATTCCTACAGTGGAAGAGTTGACTGAAGAGTTAAATGAATCTACAATTAATAACTCTACAACTGAACATAATATTATCCATGACCATTTGAATATGAAATGGCTTAAAAACCATCCCCCTGAACAAGTTATTGGAGAAGTTGCCGATAAGGTAAAGACTAGAAGACAACAGCATGAAGCTATGTTTGCAAGCTTTCTATAAAAAATAAAACCTTCAAATATAGAAGAAGCTCTTATGGATGTCAACTGGATACTTGCCATGCAAGATGAACTGAATGGATTTGAAAGAAATCAAGTTTGGGAATTAGTTCCCAGACCAAGGCTCCAAAAAGTAATTGGTACAAGATGGGTATTCAAGAACAAGCTTGATGAAGAAGGTGTTGTTACAAGAAATAAGGCCAGACTTGTAGCACAAGGATATTGTCAAGATGAGGGAATTGATTTTGATGAATCATTTGCACCAGCT
This sequence comes from Ballota nigra, assembly GCA_947034835.1. NCBI lineage: Eukaryota > Viridiplantae > Streptophyta > Magnoliopsida > Lamiales > Lamiaceae > Ballota > Ballota nigra. The sequence goes on along the minus strand of OX344721.1, from coordinate 63,090,899 downwards.
GCAAGATTAGAGGCAATTAGGATATTTTTAGCCTATGTTGCTCATATGAAATTTACTGTATACCAAATGGATGTAAAGAGTGCATTTTTTAATTGACTTTTGTCAGAAGAAGTTTATGTAGAGCAACCTCCTGGTTTTGAAGACTCTACAGATGGAGACAAAGTCAACAGACTAAGAAAAGCTTTATATGGATTAAAGCAAGCTCCCAGAGCATGGTATGATACTCTATGTGATCATTTAATCAAGAATAGTTTTAAGAAAGGAACGGTGGATAAGACCCTATTTAGACTCAAACATGGTGAAGACATCTTACTAGTTCAGATTTATGTTGATGACATTATTTTTTGATCAACTAATGAAGAACTATGTGGGAAATTTTCACATCTTATGCAAGAAAAGTTTGAGATGAGCATGATGGGAAATCTAATTTCTTTTAGGGATTGCAAGTAAAGCAAATGGATAAGGGAATTTTTATAAGTCAGGCCAAATACACTCAAGAACTGATTAAAAAGTTTGGAATGAGTTGTTCAAAGCCTACATTTATTCCTATGTCCCAATCAACCCTGTTGGATAAAGATGAAAATGGAAAGATTGTGGATGTTACATTGTATAGAAGATTGATTGGATCTTTGCTATACCTTACAACTAGCATACCAGATATCATGTTTGTTGTGGGTGTATGTGCTAGATTCCAAGTCAACCCCAAGGAATCACACTTGAATGCTGTGAAAAAGATAATCAAGTAGATCAAGTCTACCCAGAATCTTGGATTATGGTATTCAAAAGAGGGTGGAATAGAACTGAAAGGTTATACAGATTCAGACTTTGCTGGATGCAAAGTTGACAGGAAAAGTACTAGTGGGATATGTCAATTTCTTGGACAAAGATTAGTCTCTTGGCATAGCAAGAAACAAAATGCCATTGCACTATCTACAGCTGAAGCAGAGTATATAGTTGCAGGAAGCTGTTGTGCACAAATTTTGTGGATGCAATACCAATTGAAGGATTATGATATTGAGTCAAAGAACACCATTATATTATGTGATAATATAAATGTCATTGCTATCACACAGACCCTGTTCTTCACTCAAGATCAAAGCATATTGATGTGAGACATCACTTTATTAGAGATCATATTGAGAAGAAAGATATCAAAATGGAAAAGATCCATACAGATCTTAATCTTGCAGACATCTTTACCAAGCCCCTATGTGAATCAAGATTCTCTACTTTGAGAGGTGAACTAGGAATGTTAGAGTTATGAGGAAATCACTCAGGAATGAAGTACACAGTTAAAAATTCTCAATAGAAAGTCAAAAAGTTATGATAAGTTATTCAAATGTAAGCTTAAAGTATGCAGATGCAGACTTAAGTTTACAGATGCAAACTTTAACTAACTGCAGACTATTCTAACTAAAGAGTTCTAACTGCAAACTTCAAACTGTAGATTTAACCTTTGACTTGTACATTCTTAGACATTAATTGCGTACACTACTAAATTCCAAATACTTGTACTTGTCTGTACACAGAATTTTGGATTTATTGTTCCAGGTTTTAATTGATAAAATCGTACTGGACAGTGTATATTTATATATTGACTTTCAAAATTGGATTTTATTTATTTCACTTCTAAGCCGTTGATCTTTTAAGTGAATAAATATTCTAAACATTTTAGACCATTGATTTCCAAAATTATAGGAAAAACTGTTGAAAACGTTAACATTTTCCTTGAGCTTTGTGCGCATATAAATACGACCCTTGGTTCAATATTGGTTCAATTTTCATTCTTGCACTTACACCTTTCACATTCTAAGTTGCAAACCTTGAACCAAAACTTTGTTCGATTCTAAAAACACCAAGAAATCATGAAGATACTCTTCGGATCTTTGTTTGATTTCAACGCTCTAATCGACGCCCTAGATAAGTCTGAAGTTATGGTTCGCATTGTTGGTCCCACTAGTTAGATTAATTGCGGAAGCTTAAGTTAAATGTCTTTCAAATTCTTTTTACAAGAGAACAATAATCAATAGGACAATAAGTAAATGAAAGCAATAAAGAACACAAGATATATAGTGGTTCGGATATGAATATCCTACGTCCACTCTCCCTTTTATCCAAGGGGTCTCACTATCAACCAACTCACTTACTTACTTACTCACTGGAATTGGGAAGTACCAGTTCCTTCTTACAGCCTTTTTAGATTTGACTTCAATCTAAAGATCAACAGCCTACAACCTTATCTGGTAGATGAACAGGTTGAGGTTTTCGACAACTCCTTAAGAGTAGATATATATTATGAACAATAAGAATGCTAAGAGTGAATATCAAAAGCTTGGATGGACTTATGCGCGTATGGAGTCTCTCTAGAGCTTTTTCTTGAACTGCACTCTTGTATTTATAGAGGGGATTAGGGTTAGCCGTTGGAGAGCTAATCCAATCAGATCCTCTATTTAAGGAAGCCTCAATCAATCAATTCCCTAATTGATTGATTGGGTTGGTGGGATCCTTGGATTGATTATCTTCAAAACTTTCTAATCCTGATCTTGTTGACTTGATTTGAATCACCAACGGTCAATAGCTTCCTCTGCCTAACTTTGATTCTCTCCAGAGAAGGCAAGACCAGACACCAGGCAACCTCGATGTCTTCTGGTCCTAATCTGATGAACAACCAGAATACTCAGTAGAAACAGGAGATCAAACTGAGCATCTTTTGTTCCACCAGACTCGTCTGGTCTGGGGAAGGTCCTCTGCCTCTGGTCAGATCTCATCTGGTGAAGTCTTCTGGTGGAGTCCTCTGGTGAAGTCCTCTGGTGGGGTCTTCTGGTGAAGTCTTCTGGTCTGGCAGTTCCCCCTAGACTAAGTCCTAATCTAGATCATCATCTGGCTAACAGGTCCAGATGGTCCTATTACATCTTCTGGTTTGTTTTAACTCATCAAAACTAACAACTTTTATCCTAACACGCATATTCAGATGCATCAAGACCCAAGGTCTGGAATACATTTTGATAAATAAGCCCGAAGGATATGATGATGTGTTGCCCCAAAAATTCTACGAAACTGCTTCGTATACGGAAGGGAAAAACTACATCACCGCTGTTATTGACGGAGTTCACGTGAAGATCACCATTGGTGTGATAAGTGAAGCTTTGAAGATTCCTTATGGAGGACTTCACTTCACAAAGTTCGATTTTAAGAATGAAGATGTCATCTACTACAACAAGTTCACAGGAGGATCAGATTTGCCTGAAGATTGGAGTGACACTTCAAGAAGAACAAGTTGTCAAAGGAATATGTCTACCTCTATGAAGTCATGGACAAAGCTCTACTCAACATGACTGGAAGCCATGATGATGGTCCTGAGATAGCTTGGGACTTAATGATTGCTTTTGACAAAGGATTGAAGGTGGATGTAAGCTCTTTAATTTTCGATAGAATTGCTTACAATGTTACAAAGATAGGTAACACCAAAGGGTTTGGACTCTTTTTGAACTACATATTGAAACATCTTGGTATTCCACTGTTTAAATCCCGAGGTCCCATACCAATTTTTGTACATAGAATCATTGGGTTTGGGAAATTCAAGAGAGGTGCTGCAAATGCTCCTCTGGCTGCAAAGAAGAAGCAGAGGAAACCCAAGGAAGTCAAGTTGTCAAAACCACCAGTTGTTCACCAATACAAGTCTAAAGCTAAGAGAAAGCTTGAGCTCGTTGATGAAGATGAAGATGATACAATAATTCTCAACAACAAGGAGATTTCGAAAGAGATGAGGAGAAAAAAAAGACATTCTAAGGAAGCTATGGAGTCTACAGCTCAGATGACTAAGTCTACAGATGCAGACTTAGAAACTGCAACTGAGACTGATGTAGGAAAGGAAATCATTGTTAAGGAAACTCAAGATATAACAATTCCTATACCTGCAGACTTGCCAGGACAGGATGTTACAAAGAGAGTGGAAGAGTTGTTATTGGAAGAAGGAACTGCAGACATGGATTTAGAAGATGAGCAACTGTCTGCAGAGCATGTGTAACAACTGCAGAGATATAAGAAGTGGAGAGATTTGAGAAACAGACTGGAGATTCTTAAGAAGAAAGAACAAGAGGAACTTTTATGGATTCAAGAGTGGAGCAATACTTCAAACATTGAAGAACTCTTGGACAACAAATTTTTCTTCAAGATGATTGCTGAATTGAAGAAAGAGCAGATTTTAGAGAGAAGGACCCTTGAAGCCAAGAAGGGAAAAGGAAAGGAAGTGGTATTTGAACACCCAAGAGGAAAACCTTTGAGCAAAGCTGCAGCTGAAGCTTTGAGAGTAGTTTTAGCCAACGAACCAGATGATAAAGTTATAATCCCTGGAGTGGAACTACTATCTGCAGCTGGAGAAGAAGAAGGCTCAGATGAGTAAGACATGCCTCATGATGGAGATGTTGGTGGAAGCTCAGTTGTGCCACCAAGTCCACCCATGGAAGATTTATCTAATCTCAACACCTTAGTAGAAGGAGTACAGATTGCTGCCCAAACTGGATTATTGAATGAGAAAGACACTAAGGAGAATGATGAGGAAGTAGATAAAGAGAAAGATATCAAAGATGGAGATGATGATACTGAGAAAGCTAATAAATCTCCATGTAAGCCTGAAGACCTGAAGAAAGGATGAGATGATGATAATGATGATGATGCTGGAAATGGTGGTTTACCACCCCAAGGAGGACAAAGTGTTGCAAATTTATCACTTGAACCAAAAGCAAGTGAGGCAGAGTCTACAAAAAGGATTGCTCAGGAATCTGCAGATGGGACTCAGCAGCTGTTGTCTACTGACAACTTGGGTAAGGACTTTGAAACTTTTAAAGCCCAATCTGCCTTTATTGTTTTAGACACTGCTGACCCATCTACACCTTTAGGTGAAGAGACCATGACAGAGAAGGATTTTGATGACTATTTAAAGGAATTGGCTACACCAGATGTGCCTACTCCTTTAACCCTAAAAAAGAAGACCCCTGCGCCTCCCCAGACTAATTCTAAGAGACAGAAAATTGTTGAAGGAAAAGGAAATTCTGAGATTGTGCTAAGAACCTCTGAAGGTGAAGAGGAGGATATTCTTGAAGATGAAGAGATTATGCACAGTGAAGAAATCCTGAAGAAAGTTACAGTTATTGAAACCACAATGGAGGAATTGTCTAAGAATATTAAGGATGAAGTGAGGAGAATTCCAGAGAATATAATTTCTAAGAAGATCAAAGATAGAATGCAAGACACACTGACCAAGCTCTTTGACAAAGCAAAGGAAGAAAAACTACAGATTCAAGCAAAGTTCAAAGAATCCATTGAGAACCTTGTGAATATGCACTTGGTAATGAAGAAAGAGCTACAACAAAAGGATGAGATGATTGCTGACTTGAACAAGACCCTTGAAAATGTTCTGGATGATAACAAGCTCATCAAAGATGTTATTGATGGAATCTATAAGAACACCATTTTTCTAGCTGTAAATTCCAATCAGATGGAATCCAGCCTAACTGCAAAGATGGATACCCTCCTAGGATATTTTGCTGATGGCAAAAAGGGGGAAGATGCTAGTATATCCATGGAGTTAGTGGAGAAGCCAGATGAGAATCAAGCTTTTGATAAAGCCCTAACCAACATTCAAAATCTTCAAGGAAGCTTTGAGAAGGAATTGAATCAAGCATTCACTGCTGGATTGAGTAGTTTTAAGAAGCCTGTAGGAAATGTGTCCTTACTTGCAAGGCCGCAAGAGAAGCCTCAAGGACAATTTCACAGAAGAAGAATTATCAAACTCCCACAAAGTCAGAAATATATTGGTAAATGGGAAGCTAAGGTGATTCAGATGAGAGAAGCTAAATTGCAAGCTTCTAGAGTACAAGAGAGGACTATTCAACCTGTTTTTGCCTTTACTAAAAAACTGTTGGGAACTATTCAGAGTGAAGACTATGAGAATCCTATAGTAGAGAGAGACATAGTGCCTGCAGACCTGGTTTCGGCAGCTGAGGTGAAGCCTGCAGCTGAAGTGGTAGAGGAGTCTGCAGCCATTATAGCTGAGGAAGATGAGAGTATGGTAGAAAGGACCAAGAATTTGGTGGAAGAGTTTAAGAAGATTGGTCCCCTACATCCATTACTCAAGAAGCTTTCAAGCCTCTCGGACAGATTCAAACTCTTTAAGACCTTGAAAGGTCAAGGAACTCTTTACTCAGGAGATAATGCTAAGTTGCTCAACAAGATAGGAGGTGGAGATCAAAGGAAGCAATCTGTAAAGAAGAAGATGCCTAAAGACTTGTCACCCATATCCAGAGCAAGAAAGGAAGAGGAAGAAGCTGAGAGTGTTAGGATCGAATTCGAGATGTTAAAAGCCTATGAAGAGGAAGACATGAAAAATGCTGCATTGATTGCCCAAGGGATCATTCCAGAGAGTCCAGAGAGAAATGATTCTGATGAAGAAGATGTTGATCCTAAACACAGAAGGAGGTAAGATGGTTGATATTTAGTCTGATTTAGGAAGAATTGTAATAGATTTCTAGACTTGTAATGATCTTGCAGAAGAATACAATTCTCCCTATATCATATGATTTTTGTTTATCTCTTTATGCAATTTTAGTCTTTCAATATTTTATTTGAAGGTTTTGCCATCATCAAAATAGGGAGAAATTGTTAGGATATTTTTGTCCTGGGGATGTTTCTCTAGATTTTGATATTGTCAAAACATATATTCTTGTGAAAACTAACATTGCAGGTACATAAAGAAATGAAGAATTTAAGAGATGGAAAGTCTACATCTGCAAGATTAGATAAAGACTCTACAATTAGTTCAAAGATAAGTCTACATCTGCAAAGTTGGAGACAAGTCTACAGCCGAGAAGTCTACATCTGCAGAGTTAAGGACTGCAAGTTATAAACTTGAGATTAGTAGGACTAATTAAGTGTAGTACAAATTGTACATTCACCTACTTAGTTTGAAATATCTCAGAGTTTATCAGAACTAATTACTAGCCAGTAGAAATAAGTGTCTCAGTGATTAAAAACTCTTTGAGCAGTCATCACTAAAAAATAACTTGTACTACTTAAAGTACTAAGCTAAATGACAAGAAGCTTTTATTAGATGAAGTCAAAGCTCAAGGAGAAGCTATTTTAAATTATTTTGAATCCCTCCAATGGCTAGAGGACCCCTCAAGACTCCTATAAATAGAAGAGGAGATCTCAGAGGAACAACAACCACAGCCTCAAGTATTCGAGCAAAACTTACACCAAGTCTACAGTTCTCAAAAGTCTATAGCCCTACCACAGTTAGAATTTTAGGACTTAGAGGATAGGAACTTGAGTTGTATTTCAGTTTGTTTGTTGTTCCCTCACTAATATATACCACTGTAAATCTACTTAGTGTAGATGTCACTCTTAGTGAGTGTATTGTTATGAGTGAAATAGAGAAAGAAAGTAGTTCTGAGTGAAAATGTGTTTTCTACTTAGATTAGAGTAAACTGAGTGAATATTCTAAGTATAAGGGGGAACAATCTTGTGTCTTTGTGATACGGTTCTTAGTGAATTTGGCACCTTTGTGGTGTAACAGTGGATGTAGGAGGATTACAATACCTCTGAACCACTATAAATCTCTATCTCTCTTTATTTAATTTGTGTATCATTTATACTTATATTATTTCTGTGCTTTGTGCTTCATTCATATTTTTCATCATCTGGTCATTTGATTTTTCACTTCATACACTTGTTTATTTCCGCTTTACACAGTGTTAAAATACTCAAAAGTATTACAACACTAACTTTGATAAGTGTTTGAAACCCACAGACTTTGAATTTCATAAGTCTGCAGCTGCAAGCTTTAGTTTTCTAACTCTACATCTGCAGAGTTCAAAACTACATAGTTTTGTTAAAGTTTGTTTTTAAAATCAGTTTTTTAAAAACCAAGGTCTATTCACCTCCCCCCCCCCCCCCCTCTAGACCTTGGTACACCCTTTGGGACCAACAGTAATTGAAAGAACGAAAGCAATAACAAGAACGATGAACATATGCATAATTAAATAATCACAAGACAGGGAAAGCATAAATAAAAGAATATCTCAAAACCTCAATAAATCTGATAAGTAGGGTTTAGAAGTCTCAAAAGTTCAAAAACGAAAGAATTAAACGAAAAGATTCAAAAGAAATATCTAAATTAAGAATTTGTAAGATCAAAACCTCGTTTACAAGTGTTAAACTCTCCAAAATCTCTCTACCAACCTCTAAGTATGCCCAAATATGAAAAGTGATCAAAGGGTATCTAAAAACGAGCTTGGGATCAGGTATATATACGCAACGGGCCGAAAACGGGTAAAAAGGCCAAAATCACGCACATTTAGGTGATGGTCGAGCACTTGGTCGAGCGGGTGCGCTCGAGCTGTACTGGTCGAATGAAACAAGTGCTCGAATGGGGGCGCTCGAGCGGTGGTGCTCGAATGGGGCTGCTCGACCATGTCTTGGTCGAGCGCCCTTGCCTTCCAGAACGTAAAAGGCGCTCGATCAACCTCTTGCTCAAGCGGTGGTGCTCGAACAACTCCTCCTTTTGAGCTAAGTGATACTTTTCTTTGCACAAACTAATACTTTTCGTATTTCTTCAATATCTTCTCATCCGGGCATCCGTTTGGGTCGATTCAAAGTCCTACGAACTTCATTTTTGCCCTTAATCCATCTATGAGCATCAAAGAGGCAAATTCATCAGTTTATGAAAATAGTACTCAATTGACTCTAAATACTCATCGAATTCACTCGAAACACAGGCAAAATGAGCTATAAATCATAACAATTTCACGCCTAATCAACCTCTTTTAAAAAATTAACAAAACAAAATAAAAAATCTACTAATTTAAACTATTTAAATTATATAAATTATTTAAAAAAATGAAAGAGTCCCCACATATCTCACACTCACCGAAATAAGACGTCATTCTTTTCCTCACCGCCACCCACCCCACCCTCCAAAATAGTTCAAAAATAAATTTAATATCCATATAAATATTTTTTGCCCAAAAAAATAAATTTAACAAGCATGTATGCAGCATGTGAGGTAAAATGACAGCGTCTTGTCAATTCCAACAACTTTGGAATGTAGATTGTACACTTAGCCAATAATTAGGACGTAATTGGAGAAATAAAAAAAAATTAGGATGTAAATTTTATGCTTAGCTAAAAATTGGGACGTAATTGGGGAAATTTACTTTTTTGGGACCTTTTGAAAAAAGTAAAAAATTATGGAACGTAAAAAAAACTCTATCCTTGAATGAGAAATTTTAATAAGGATAGGGTTTAGTGATATATATATAGTCTAACCCAAATTGGAAATCCCAATATGGCATATTGAAAATTGAAAGTACTACAAGAAGATATTGTTGTTTGTGTTGTAAATCTAGAAGATTTATTATTCCAAATCTAGAAGATTTGATGTGGACATTACTAATGGACCAATAACCCAATGAGCTTTATATTTTAGACTAGGGTTTAATTCTTATAAATAGACTATTGTGTTCATGATTGTAATCACTCATACACAAGATCATTAGTGAAAACTCCTGACTTGGCTCGCCCCCAGACGTAGTCATTCACGACGAACTGGGTGAACAAATTCTGTCTTTTATTTTACGCAATTATTTACAACACGTTATCAGCACGAGTCTCTGCCCGAGATTATACGGTACGCCCTAAATTAAATTCTATATGAATTACATGTTTTTATGTGTACCCTTGCTATGTATTCGATTAAATATTCTTGCAATTAATTGTATTATGTTTGTATGCGAATTAAATTATTTTTGTGAATTGAATCGACGAGCAACGGTCGTCGTCCCGTAGACGTTCGACCGCCGCCCGTCCACCTCCGAAGGCCGGCAGCATCGTGACCAGCCGGTGAGTCACCGCGCGCCGCCGCGTGCCCGCCGTCGTTGCGCCCGTCGCCGCGCCGCACGCCCGATGCCACACTGCCACGCGCGCTCATCGCTGCTGCTGCCCGTTGCGTGCAGCCGCCGCTGCTGCCGCCCACCGCGCGCCATCGCCCGTCCGTCGTGCGCGATCCACACGGCCCGATACCATCCGCCGTGCGCGACCCATGCGACACCACGCATGCCTTCCCCTGGAATTTTGTGATCCCTTAATCCTATTGCGATTTTGTGTTTTATATCACAAAATTCGTATTAATTTATTTTAAAATCCTGAAAATATTTCGTTTAATTTCACTAATATACATGAAATATTTAGCCTCATGAATATGCATGTCTATTATGTTGCAAATTTTTCTAGAAATTATTTTCATGTGATTATCGTTCTCAAATTGTTTATGCATATATATATGATTTAATTATCTTACGAGAATTATTTTTCGCACATAGTTTATTTCTTTATAGTCCGCATATGATGTCTGGGTAGGCGGTGCCCAGTATTTATCGGACCGTAAATTTATGTTTTGGGTAGACGGCGCCCAATACTTGTATCTATGTGCTCTAGAATAATTAAATGAATCCTTGTCTCCCCGTTGTCAGTAATTTTGGTCACTCCTCTTACCCATGTCACTTTAATAATTGTAGTGAATAATGTCTGATATTACCAAAAGAGAATTCACTGAGCTTGCTCTTGATGGTAATAACTACCTGACATGGGCGCTAGATGTTGAAATACATCTAGCCTCAACCAACCTAAGCGGTGCGATTATCGATGATTCAAAATCAACTGATGCCCAGAAGGCGAAAGCTCTGATTTTCCTCAGACATCATCTTAATCAGGACCTAAAAAATGAGTATCTCACTGAAAGAGACCCTGGAACATTGTGGAAGTCCCTGAATGACCGTTTCCAACAAAAAAATGATATACTCCTCCCTCAAGCTCAATACGATTAGTTGAACCTCCGTTTTCAAGACTTTAAGTCTGTAACGGAGTACAACTCAGCCCTACATCATATTATGTCTCAGTTAAAGTTATGCAAGTAAACTGTAACTGAAAACGACTTAATTCAGGAGACTTTGTCAACTTTCCACGCAAGCAACCTTGTACTCCAGCAGCAGTATAGGACTAAGAATTACACTGTACACTCTGAGCTAATTTTTGCACTTCTAGTAGCGGAAAAGCACAACCAACTCCTTATGCAGAATCATAACGCGAGGCCGGTTGGCTCAAAAGCTGTGCCCGGAGCACATGCTATAGCTCAAGGTAGTACAAGAGGCCGCAAGTGTGGAAGGGGAGGAGGAAGTAAATGAACTTGTAGCAAAGGTCGAGATCGTAGTAAGTCCGGTGGTCCAGGTACCTCGAATGACAATCAAGCTCAGGCTCGTGGAAAGGCTGCACCTAACACGAATCCCGCTACCCAAAAATCTAAAAATCAAGATAAGGTTGAGCAGTCCTGCTACAGATGCGGATGCAAGGGCCATTGGTCTCGCACGTGTCGCACTCCCAAACACTTGGTTGAGGCTTACCAAAAGCAGCAGAAGGACGATAAGGGGAAGGCTCCTAGAGTTGAATCTCACCATGTCAGCCTGCCCGAAGCAGATCCTGACCAAGACAACGTTGATCCTATGGGCATTGAGCTTAAGGACTTTGGAGATGACGAGTGATTTACATATTAAATTAATTCTAGTACTTTGTTTTTTAATAAAATAATTTTAAGTGTTTGGATCCTTTCTTTCGGATATTTTATTTTATGAATGAATTTATTATTTTAGCTTTGATATTTTTACCTTTAATAGTTGTCCATTACTTTTATTTGGATATTGATGTTCTCATTTATGGCTTGTAAACAAATCAGCTATTAGGTTGGACAATTTCCTATTGCATGATGGACGCACATAGTGATTTATGTTTGGTAGATAGCGCCACCACACATACAATCCTAAAAGATAGGAAGTATTTTCATAACTTGATAGAACGTAAGGGGAGTATAACTACAATAGCCAATGATAGTACATTGATAGTGGGTTCCGGAAGAGCTTCCATTATCCTCCCCATGAGTACCGAACTTATAATCGATAATGCTTTATTATTTCCACAATCTAAGCGTACCCTACTCCATTTTAGAGACATTAGGATAAACGGATATCACATTGAAACTGAAACTGAGAACAATAATGAATACCTTTTGATGACTATTACTCGAGGTAACCGTAAACAAGTTATAGAAAAACTTCCTTCCTTCTCCACCGGATTGTACTATTCCTACATCCGGCCGTCTAGTTCCCATCTAGCGATGAGTATGAAATTCTATGACCCAAATTCCTTTAAATTATGGCATCAGCGGTTAGGTCATCCGGGACAAACAATGATACGTAGGATTCTATCTAATTCAACTGGTCATAATATTTAGAATAATAGAATCCCTCCTGTTGATGAATATATTTGTGATGCATGTTTTAAGGGTAAGTTAATAGTACGCCCGTCGCACACTAAGGTTGGACTAGAGTCTCCGGTTTTTCTTGAGCGAATTCAAGGAGACATTTGCGGACCAATTCACCCAGCATCAGGACCATTTCGTTATTTCATGGTCCTTATTGATGCCTCCACTAGGTTGACATATATATGTTTGCTGTCTACCCGTAATCAAGCTTTTGCGAAGCTCATTGCAAAAACTATAGAGCTTAGAGCTCAATTCCCGGATTATCCAATCAAGTCGATTAACATGGATAATGTTGTTGAGTTCAGCTCAAAGGCCTTTACAGATTACTGTATGGCCCTGGGAATTAAAGTGGAGCATTCGGTCCCGTACGTCCATACCCAAAATGGTCTTGCTGAGGCGCTAATAAAACATATCAAACTTATCGCGAGACCATTGCTTATGAGCTCCAAATTACCTACTTCATGCTAGGGGCATGCAGTCCTACATGCATCGCACTTAATACAAATCCGTCCAACTGCATATAATGATCATTCCCCCTACAGTTAGTGTGTGGGAAAGAACCTAGCATTTCTCATCTGCGTATTTTCGGATGTGTGGTATATGTTCCGATAACATTACCTAAGTGGACCTCTATGGACCCACAAAGAAAACTCGGTATTGACATCGGATTTGACTCTCCATCCATCGTGAAATACCTCGAGCCTTTGTCCGGGGATCAGTTAACGGCCCGGTTCGCTGATTGCACATTCGATGAAGATTACTTCCCGGCATTAGGAGGAGATCCGAATTCAAAATTGAATGAATGTCGGGAGCTTACGTGGAACATAAGTAATCTTCAGTATCTAGATCCACGCACTAATCAATCTGAACTAGAAGTTCAGAAGATCATTAACTTGCAAAATTGAGCAAATAATATGCCAGACGCGTTCACTGACCATAGAGGTGTAACTAAATCGCATATATCTGCAGTAAATGCTCCCCAAAGGGTTGAGGTCCCAAGAAAAATGAGTACTCATGCCCCCACACACCAAAAGCGTAAGGGACCCTCAAGAGATAGTAATACACCTAAATGAAAGGCTAGCAAATCTGGTCAGTAGAATGTAAAATCTCTAGAAGAGATCCGTCTAGATAACTCAAAGTCTCTAGGAGATGAGTGTCCTAGTGGTGAAGCACGTGCACAAAACATTCCATGCACTAGGACTGTGGAACGACCAGACCCAGATACAATGGGAAATGAGGAAGGTCTGGTTGACGTAAACGTCGAAGTCTCTGTGAACTTCACAAATACGGGAGAAACATACAATAGAAATATTACTATCGTCGACGATACATTTGTAGGGTCAATCGTTCTTTCCATCATAAATGATCTAGATCTGATTAGGCGTGAAATTGTTAGGTTTTATAGCTCGATTTGCCCATGTTTTGAGTGATTTTTAATGAGTATTTAGAGTCAAGTGAGTACTATTTTCATGAACTAATGAATTTGACTATTTGTTGCTCATGGATGGATAGAGGACGAAAAAATGGAGTTCGTAGGACTTTGAATCGACTCAAACGGATGCCCGGATGAGAAGATATGGAAGAAATACGAAAAGTATTAGTTCGAGCGAGCAAAAGTGTCACTGGAGTACGCAAGCTGAAGGTGCTCGAGTAAACACTACTCAAGCACTCGAGTAGAGCACTCAAGCCATGCCTGGTCGAGTAGCTACTACTCGAGCACTCGAGTAGTGCACTCGAGTTGGTAGTGGTCGAGTAGTGTCTACTCAAGCTAAGGAGCTCGAGTAGTTTTTGCATTCTGGAGGATTTAAATACTCGAGTGGGGACTTGCTCGAGTAGTATTTACTCGAGCTCTACTCGAGCCATTCGTGGATTTCGGCCCATGCAAGTCCGATTCGACCCGTTGCCTATTTATACCCCTTTCGAACACGTTTATAAGTACCACTTCATACCACATCACTTTTAGAGTTAGTTTTTGGAGAGAGAAAGAGGAGAAGAGACGAGCAAGCTTAATTTTCACGTGTAATCGAGGTTTACTTACGAATTCATAGTTCAGTTTTGATTTTTAGTTTCTTTCCTATAGTTCTTTGTTCTTGAATACTTGAGACTTCATTTTATTAATCTAATTTCAGTTATTAGCATTTATTTCTGAAAACCCTAGTTTATGTTTAATAATTTCTTAGTTCAAATCATTATGTGTATGTTCGTTACTTCTTCAATTGTTTTTGTTTCCGTCAAAACCATGTCTAGCTAAAACCCTTGCATGCTTGGGATAGGATGAACTCGTAGAAGTAGGATGTGGGTACGTAATTAGGGTAATTCGTGACGTTTAGTTTTAATTCTCTTAATTAATAAATTCTTAAAATCAATCTTAACTTTACTTTTGAATTTCGTTCGAAAAGTGTTAGAGAGAGGACGACTTTATCACTCCTTAACAACTAGTAGACTTAATGAGAGGGTTTAGAAAGGGTTAATTAATCTACCGGTTTATCTAGGGAGGACGACCGCATCACCTTAGTTTAAATTAGGGTTTCGTTAATTAAGCACGGTCTATTAACTTGTTAGTGGATTAGTGAAGCCGATTGTTAGGATAAAGTATTAGAGTTTGAATTCTTGAGCTTTCATCTTACAATCTTTTACTTAGGTTATTTCTTACACGTCACGGTTATCTTGATTATGTACATGCTCCGTTAGTATACGTAGGAATTCCTATCCTGAGCATCACCATCTCATATTTGAAAAAACACTTTTACGTTCTTAGTTTAATTTTTCTTTTTACATTCATAGAGTAATTTAGTTTAGATTATATTTTCTTTTACAAAATCCAAAAACATACACTCATATTAATTACGACGCGTAGATCTTCAGGGATCTATTCGCACACATTCCTTCCCTTGGGTACGATATACTTGGTCGCTATACTTACTTATACTACAGTGAACCCGTGCACTCGCGGGGAAACTACTAGTAAAAAGTTAGTATTTTTCAGTTTAAGTCAAGATCCAGAACCCAAAACAATCGCTGAGTGTCGGAAGTGCTCCGATTGGGTTAAATGGAAAGAGACAATTGATGCAGAGCTCGCATCGCTTAACAAAAGACAAGTATTTGACTCTATCGTTCGTACACCCGCGCGCGCTATCCCTGTAGGATATAAATGGGTATTTGTACGAAAACGAAATGAGAACAATACTGTGGAGAGGTATAAAGCGAGGCTTGTAGCTCAAGGGTTTTCGCAGAGACCCGGGATTGATTTCGATCAAACCTATTCTCCCGTCATGGACTCAATAATGATCCGCTACTTGATATCTTTGGCAGTTAAAATGAATCTCCAAATGAGATTAATGGACGTAGTAACCGCGTACTTATACGGATCACTAGATGCCGATATTTATATGAAAATCCTCGATGGATTTGACATTCCTCAGATGAGGGATGGTGAAAACCTGCATGTATAGCATAAAACTGCAGAAGTCATTGTATGGCCTGAAGCAATCGGGCCTCATGTGGTACAACCGACTTAGTGAATTCCTTCAGAAGAAGGGATATACATTCGATAAAGCTTTCCCATGCGTATTCATGAAGAAATTGCAAGATTGTTTTTGCATCATATCCGTCTATGTTGATGACCTGAACATAATCGAAACATGCAAAGAGATTGAAGAAGCTAGTTCAATCTTGAAAGCCGAATTCAAAATGAAAGTTTTGGGTAAAACCAAGTACTACCTCAGCTTGCAGATCGAGCATCTGCCAGAAGGAATCCTTATTCATCTGTCGACCTACGTAAAGAAGGTATTGAAGAGATTTCACATGGATAAATTTCATCCACTTAGCACCCCTATGGTTGTTCAATCCCTTGAAGTGGATAAGGACCCATTTAGACCAAGAGAAGATTCAGAAGAAATTCTGGGACCAAAAGTTCCTTATCTTAGCGTTGTTGGAGCATTGCTCTATCTCGCAAATTGCACACGGCTGGACATTGCATTTGCTGTCAATTTGCTTGCAAGATATAGCGCTTCTCCTACAAGGAGACATTGGAATGGTATTAAGCATGTTCTACGGTACCTCCAAGGGTCTCAAGACCTTGGACTGTTTTATTGTAAGAACCAAGACAAAACCTTAGTAGGTTATGCGGATGCTGGCTATTTGTCTGATCCCCACAACGCCATATCCCAGACTGGTTACATTTTTCTTTGTGGTGGTACTGCGATCTCATAGAGATCGGTTAAACAAACCATGGTTACCACGTCTTCAAACCACTTAGAGATAATAGCTTTATTTGAAGCCGCACGAAAATGTGTTTGGTTAAGGTCCTTGGTAAAACACATTGGTGACTCGTGTGGTATCGCTAAAGGCGATACACCTCCCACCGTTATATTTGAAGACAACGTTGTTTGCATCGCACAAATGAGTAATGGGTACGTCAAGGAAAACCTGACGAAATATATTTCACCTAAGTTTTTCTACCCATACGAACTCTAGAAGAGTGGCGTGATTACCATTCAAAAGGTACAATCTAGTAACAATCTAGCATATTTGTTTTCTAAATCCTTACCTACGTCTACTTTTGAAAAGTACGTTCGTGGTATTGGGATGCAAAGACTTAAAGTGTTGTTGTCTTCAGGGGGAGCGGTAACCCCGAAATAAATCTAGAAGATTTAGATCTAGAAGATCAATAACATTCCTCCCTAACTTATTATTTGGCTGATACCTAGCACGTGGAGTTTTTATGACCAGACATTTATGTTATGTCGTAATGTCCAAGGGGGAGTGTTGTAAATCTAGAAGATTTATTATTCCAAATCTAGAAGATTTGATGTGGACATTACTAATGGACCAATAACCCAATGGACTTTATATCTTAGACTAGGGTTTTATTCTTATAAATAAACTATTGTATTCATGATTGTAATCACTCATACACAAGATCATTATGGAAAACTCCTGGCTTGGCTCGCCCCCAGACGTAGTCGTTCCCGACGAACTGGGTGAACACATTCTGTCTTTTATTTTACGCAATTATTTACAGCAGTTTGTTTACGACATTTTAACATGGTGAATTGAACAAAGAAAATTAAATAGACAACGGTATTGCAAAAAATAATCTTCAAAGTATATATATTGAACGGAAATGATCATATGCTCACCGATGGGCATAATATAATATACTCACTGCAAATGTGATAATGGCACATGAACAGAAAAAATTTATCAATTAAATTGTAGTGGACTCACTTAAGCAGATAAAATTTATCAATTAAAATTATAGTGGACCCACTACTTATGTGTCATTATCACATTCACGGTGGATATATTATATCGTGCCCACCGGTGGACATGAGATCATTTCCGATATTTTGAAACTCTATAGTAAATCAAAAGTTATTTTAATTAATTTTTGTAGTATAATCAAAAGTGCGGTATATTTTAAAATATATTAATTTTAAAAAAATGGAGTGTTTTAAAAAAATCAATTAATTTGAGGGGCATAATTTTGTTCATTATTCATGGACCCAACTGAAAGAATCAATTCCTATGATCTAAAAACAAGCTTTTTCTACTTCTCTAAAATTGAGTCTAAATTGATAAAGTAGTAGTTGCAAATAATGTAGAATTGATTTTTTTTTCTTCAGTGGTGCACTGTCCAATTGTCGTGTTTACGCTGGGAAAGGGTTTTAGATACATTTTAATTACATCTTTCTCTCTTTTATCTTTTTTTGTGTTGTATCCAGGATGAAAATATCGCGGATACATCGCAAATTATGAGATTGAGATACGGATATTGGAGAGCAATGTATTTTTTACAGCGTATCGCGGATATATCTCAAATTATCAAATCGATATCGATTCACTTGTGATACAAAAATAAATGAAAATCAGGAAATATCACAGATATATCGCAAAATATCGCAGGTATATAAAAATATCGCGATTTTTTTAAGTTTGTTATTTTTATGTGTTTATATGTTTATTGTTTTTCAAAGTTGGTCTAACATTAAAGTGAGTATGTATAGAGTGAAATTGGTTCATATATGAATCACTTTGCAATATTTTTTAGTGTAACCAATTAATACTCTTTAGTGTGTAACCAATTAATACACTTTAGTTAAATAATTTATGTTCTTCGTACCTTAAGTGGAAACAACTAATACCCTTTAGTAATAATAATTAATAGGTCATCAACTCATAGCCGTGCTTCTCTTGAGTCCAACGAGTCAATCGACTCAAGCCCAAAACTTTTGTGATTTTTTAGAGGCCCAAAATTATGTGTATATATATATATGTATATCAGTGTTGCAAATGGCGCCCTAGGCGTCGTCTAGGAGCTAGGCGGCAGCCAGCCGCCCTGATTTCGTGTAAATCGGTCAAATAAATCGTATAGAGGTTCAGGCGCCGCCTAGGCGGCCAACTTGGGCTAGGCGGCTCAATTAGGAGAAGAAAGAAAATCTAGATCTCACACTCTCACCTTGACGGCGGCGTCGCGACGATGGAGGGAGAAGGACGACGACGGTGCGACGATGGAGGGAGAAGGGTGGCGGCGTCGCGACGGTGGAGGGAGAAGGGCGGCGGTGCTATGAGGCTAGCAATTCGGCGATGGCGTTGTTAAAGATGTTTGGTGGGATTGATATAATCATCACTTGAATGATTGAATCTTTTTGTTGAAGATGGTGGCTAATTTGAAAATTCCCAATAGAAATCGTGGGATTGAGCGAGGATTGAGTGGCAGTTTTTGTGGGATTGATTTGGCTTGGTTCTTTATTTTAGGAGAAACCGTGTACTGGATGGTTTCAATAAATGAAAAAAAAATTTGGGCGAATTCCTAGGCGGCCTAGGCGCTAGGCGGTCGGGAAACGTCCGACTAGCATTTTCCGACTTCTGCATCCTTGATATATATAACTGTACAAAAATATATTTAACAAGCATAGGGTCAAGTTATTTAAGACATTATGCCGATTTCTTATATTCACATTTCGATCCCTTTTAAGACGGCTTAAATTTTTATTTTTAGTTCCTTTTTGGAGAGTAATAATAACTTATAATGTGTGGTTTGTTTGGAATTCTTCAATGAGTTTGAAAATAACTATTTTTTTACCCTTTATTTTTTACAAAATAAAGCACAACACTAGTAATATAGCTAGCCACCTAGATAACCACTTTTCCAATATATACAACCGCATAAAGAAAAATATATTTTTGTTCTCATTGTCATTGAAGAAATCAAAACAAGCCCCCCCTAAGTTCTTAAATTTTAATAGTTCTTAAAAAATTTGGCAACTTTGTAATGGCAAAGTATAATATGAAATAGTCTTACCATAAAGTTTATTTGTACTTTGTGTGCATTTAAAAAAATTAGTTATTTTATTAAAATGTATTAGTTTGATAGTAATATTGTATAATAAAACAACTAATATCTTATCAAATTGTTCGATAAAACTGGTCTACACACTTACCATTTACTAATTGACATAGCTACACAAGGGTTGATGCATACAATATTCATCATTTTAGTTTAAACATAAAATATTGTACTTTTTTTTGTATTCTACAGTGTCATTTAAAAATTTGTATTAGTATTAAGTTCATAAAATAAAAAAAATACTAAAAGGGCCTAATTTTAATTTCGACTAAGGTCTCTTCATCAGTAGGATCGGCCCTGCATCAACTAATACCCTTTATCTAAGATTATTCCAGTGTGATGGGTTGGTATCAATATTGTTTAGACAAATATGACATTTCATCCTCTGTATTTGAACTTCATAGGTCATCATTTTGGTACTAATTGTATTGTATCATATAACATTCGTCATCTTGTATTTTATTATGCATTGTATCTTGTATTGTATTATATTATGTATTATATCTTTTATTGTATTATGTATTATGCAGTCAATTATTTTACGTTAGACAGTGTTTGTATAGGCTATTATCTATATGCTTGTTTTAAACATGTAATTTTATAGTGATTATAAATGGAACAGATGCATAAAATACTCTCTAAAATTTCATTTTAAATTTTAATAAAGTTACCGTCTTTTTTTTTAATTTTGCGATATCGATATATCCATCGATATTTCCTTAAATTTAAGATTGTAATATTACTTGCGACAACTATATTTTCATTCTTGGTTGTATCCCTCCTATAAACTTCAAAACTCTCTTTAATTTTCAGGATTTTGATGTAGATCACACCCTATTAGGCCATTACTCTTTTTAGGATTTGTTACGTTACACCTGTATAACACATAATTTTCCCTTTCTATACATGTTTCCCTTCCTTCATGTTTTTGTTCGAGTGCTCTTATGTGTTTTAGTTTAATTGTTGATTCATTTAAAATGATACAATACCCAAAAAAAATAAAAAAAATCTAGCCCGTAAACTTGATGAACCACTCTTTGAATACCTTAAAATATTGAGAAAATTACAGTTGGGTGTAGAATATTGGATCTAAATTGCATTGTGGTTAACTACCTTTTTAAAATAGCATAGGGTTAACTTTTTTAATTTTGATCAGCCCCCCACCACCCACCCATGTCGGCCCCACCCCCCACCACTTATCTCTCTCTCTCCCTCACCCTATCTCATAATTCTGAACCACTCCCCCCAAAATTCTCTATAATTTTTTCTCCTCTCATCTCCAAACGCAGGGAAAAATGGATGCTACTTCGATCAGAGTCCCGTACAGAAAACTGAGCAGGGGTTGCTTCAAGGGTCGCAGTTCCAAGAAGGAAAGGAAGGTTGAAGTAGAATCCGTCAACGGCGGCAAGGATGTCTTCGATGCGGCGGCGGCGGAGGCTAGAGTGGCCGACCATCTTGTCATCGTGGTTAATGGCATCATTGGAATGTATGCTGCATTTTTGTTATCATAACTTTCTGAATTTATGTCTCCTTACTTTTATGAGTATAATTGAAATTTGTGGTCGAATTGATTTTGGTGTATCGATCTGGTTGCGAGAGAGATTACTTTTGTCTATAGATTTTGGTGTATCGATCTGATTACTTCTTTGATTTCCATAACTTGGATTCATCTGTGGTAGAATTAGATCGAAAATCGTTTGACTTTTCTAAATTTGCTATCTTCTGTTGTGGATTGAAGTTGATTTTTTCAACGAGGTGGTTCTTCTTGTTTTCTAAAAAAGAGTTTTCACTCTTATGAATTATTCTGTAAAGACTGCTAATTTTTTTTTTTTTTGTCCAGATTCAGAAGCCACAATAAACAACAGAAACTAAAAATATTTGTTTTGGGATAATTTGTTTAGCTATTCATATTTGATAATTTGGATTCTTTTGCAAATTATTTTGGAGTTTGAAGGATTATATGTGTTGGTCCCGGTACAAGACTGATGAATACGTGTATAGGGGGGAATACACGTATACCAATTTTTCAACTTAAAACCTTGCTGAGTCCCCTTTACTCAGAGTGATAAAGAACTCAGAGCTGATAATCTCCCCACTGACTACACTTAGTGCGGGTCAGTTGGCTGACTATCAATTCGAGTTCAGTGCGGAAATGCGTGAGCCCTGATAGTTTAAAGTCTTGTTTAGTTTGCTTTCTGAAAAACTTGATTACTCAATTCTGAATAATGATTAGTAGGGCAGTGCTCTATTTTAGGATCAGGTTGATTGATTCAAGCCTGATAAAACCAAATACTTATGAATGAACAAGTGATATAGCAAGTATGCATAATATCAAAGCAGTAAGAACACAGTGAGTTTAGCGTGGTTCAGAGACTCAAGCTCCTACGCCCACGACCTGATTTAACAGGAAATCCACTCAAGGGATTCTAGTTTTTAACGTGCCAAGGTGCACCAAGATCAGCTACCTCACTGACCTATACAAACTCCTTACTAACTCACTAACAACTTACTTCCAACAAACCTAACTTAGAGTTTTGGTTTCAGTTTGAATTCCAACTAAGTTGAGACTATCCTTACAAGGCCAAGTTATGCTAAGGATTGTATAATCTCTTTAAGCTTAAGATAATGCTAGTATGCTCTTTGGAATACAGAATGACTCTCAATAGCTAAGAAATACTTGGGAAATTTAGATGGTTTCGAGTGCTTCTTCTAAAGACTGAATGCTTTGAGTGCTTGAGAGTTTGAGTAATTTCTGGCTTGGAAATTTCCCGTAACCTTGAATGGGTTCAAGGCCTTCTGTATTTATAAATGATTTGAAAAACTATCTGATGGAGAGGTAACCTTCTTGTCATCTATGTAGAGTGGCTCAAACGGACATATCCTCATGCAGCAGCCGTCTTTGCATGGAATTAGGTAGTTACATTAAATGCACATTAAATGCTTGCCCGTTGAATATGCAATCTGAAGTCAGTCTTCTGTCAGGTTCCGTACGTGCGTGTCCTTCCCGGATTGGTCCACGTCATCAGGTTGGTGAGAATGTCAGAACTTATTCCTAGGCTTTAGGCTTGTCTTATTAAGTTCTTTTTGTCTTGAGCTCACCTGTCTTGTCCTGACGCTGACATTCATTTTGCATTGCTTGGCTCTACTCCAAGTCTTCCCATAAACTCAGTATCATCCTGTTCCCTTCAGGACTGAGTTAGTAATGACCTCAGGGTCATACTCTTCATCACTGACACTTACTCAGCCAGCTTAGAAGACTGCGATAAGTTCAGGATGGTAAACTTCATCTTCAGCTCTTGTCTTGATTATCATCAGTAAGTGTTCCTCTTACTGAGTACCTGTGAAGTGTAAAATGACTAAGTACAAATCCTAACCAAGACTAGCCTGACAAAGATAAACAAAGGCAAATCATCTTTTCAGGGGCTTTGGGATCTTAATCAAAACTGACAATGTCCCAACAATTTTCCCTTTTTTTATGATGCCCAAACACTGAAAAGATCCTCAAAACACTTAAGTTATGTTCTTTTTGGGTTTTAAAAATCTGGATTTGGATTTTGAAATCCAAAACTCATTCTAGTTTGGGTTTTAAAATTAGGTTTTTGAAATCCTAATCCTACAACCCTATAAATAACCTATACAACGCTCCTTTACTTTTTACATAATTAAGTTAAAACCTACCCTACTCAAAACCCAAAAAGAACAAAGATTTTAAAAACCAAATGGATTACAAAAACCTTGGTTTTCAAAAACCGGTTTTTAAAAACCACTTAAAACCCAAAAAGAACATAGCCTTAGAGGAAATATTAAGTCCTATCTATAAGATAAGTCAGTGTTAGAGAAATTCTTGATCAAGTACAAAATTTAAATAGCAACCAAAAGACAAAGAGTTTTAGTCTGTGGGCAAAGTAATAGATTTCATTGAATGATTTGAAAGTGGTTACAATGAATCTAATTTATTACAACAAAAGGAGAGTGAACACCTAGACTAATCTCATTTCAGGTTTAATTACATAGCCTGCATAGACTCTTGACTTTAGCTCGTCAACTCTTCTAGGTTGGTTCACGAATTCTTCAGCCTTCGCAATCTTCAACACCTCAGTTATAATGGCCTTAGTATCATACTTTCCAGTCCCTGGTACAAGAGGGGGTGGTCGTGTAATGAACTCAGGAGCCTTTACTTGAACTTGAGCTGCTTCAGCCTCCTCCAAGATCTTTTGGATCAGCTCAGGATGATTGTCCATTATGTAGTCAGTGAAGTGGGTATTGATGTCTTCAGAGTCGCCCCACTTCTTCACAACGTACCATAACTTCATAAACTCATCCCTTGCGTCAGCCCAGAACTCCTTTAATGCCTCTGAGATGAACTCATCAACATAGGCTTCCCTCTGACCTAAATTTGGCCTTCTGATCTGCAAGACTGTTGACTTCCTTGCGGTTGGCCTCTTCCTATACTTCCTGGGCTCAGGCTTCGCCTTCTTCCTCCTAAGCAAACTGATCATCGCATCGTTGAGTTCCCTCTGTTGCACATAGGTCAGATCGGTTAGCTTCTCCACCTTCTTCTCCAAGATGCGCATTTTCTCCTTCTGTGCGATCTCAGCCCTGCACTCAGCCTCAGTCTTTTCAGAGGGTGTCCCCCACGCTTCAGCGCATAACTCCGCCACCGTCTCCACAGAGTAAGTGATGGAATTCTTCCTTGTGTTCATGGGGGGAGACTTCTGAACTGGCTCAGGTTGCTTGGAAACTTGGAGCGCCTTTGAAGGTTCATCAGCCTTTGCCTTCTTTACTGCCTCAGCCCTTAGCCTTGCAGCAATCTCCTCATCTTCCTTCTCCGCTGCTGCCAACCTTGCTGACTTTCTTACCCTTAGCACGTTCCCTTCAGGATTGGCATCAGGATCAGCCTGAATGGTTTCGCCTTGGTTGACTGCCTCCGATGCCTCAGGGCAGGATCTTTTCTTCTTCTTTTTCCCCCTTTTTGGCATCATCATCGGCCTGCGATGGGAACGCATCAAGTCCGTTGTTGATCATGAAGGAGGTTAGGGATTGAACTTCAGTGATTCACTCCTTCAGCATCTCAACTCCCATTGCGATTCCAGTACCTGCGTAAGACACAGAACTGATAGCAGCTTGTATTTTCTTCTCAAAGACCTCCATAGAGAGTTGGAGTCTTTGTTCAGCCTTCGAGATTCTCTTCTCCACCTTGACGGATAGATCATTTGCTTGAGTAACCCTTTCAGCTATTGTCTGTGAAGTCTGAGCAATGCGATCTGACCCTGTTAGGATATAGATTAGATATTTTGAAGATGTTAAAACAAGAACTTGTAATAGGACTAGCTGAACTTGTTAGTCAGCTACAGATTAGTATAGGTCTAGAATAGGTCTTTGGTTAAGGGGGAAGAAATCTGTGCAGACCAGAGAAGGTACCAGAGAAGGTCTACCAGATGAGGTCTACCAGAGAAGGTGACCAGAGAAGGTACCAGATGAGGTGCAGAGAAGTCTGACCAAAGGAGTCTGCCAGAGGAGTCTGACCAGAGGAGTCTGACCAGAGGAGTCTGCCAGAGGAGTCTAACCAGAGGAGCCTGACCAGAGGAGTGTGACCAGAAGACCCTTCCAGATGAGGTTCAGAGCAGAAGTGTTACCTGCCAGATGAGACCAGACCAGAAGACCCCAGACCAGAGGAGTTCTGACCAGATGAGGGAGACAGATTAGTTCACCTACTTTGAGGCTGCATGTAATCTGGATACAAGGAGATTTTGGAGATCATTGATGGAGAAGAAGGCAATCTGGAGAGTCAACTGATGGAGGATCTGATTGATTGATTGCTTGATTGAAAGTCAACTAATCAATCATATAATCAATCTTTGATTGATTATATCCCTCCAATAATGGTTGTTTGAATTGCTAGCTTCCAACGGCTAGTTGATTCTCATAACTATAAATAGGAGTGCTTGGATGAGTTCAATATACAAGAGTCGCGCGATAGCACACAAGAACACACGAACTCTTCCACTTACTCACCTTGTTAATTCAAGTTTATATACTCATTAGGAGTTTTTAGTTGGATCTTATAATCAACCTATTCACCTTGAAAGGTTGTTGTAAGCAAGTGTACGAAGGAGCTGGTACTTCGCAATTCCAGTGGTTCGTGAGTACGTTGGTTGGAGAGAAAGTCCCCTTTGGAGAAAGGGAGAGTGGACGTAGGACAAGTTGGTCCGAACCACTATAAATTCCGGTGTTATTTACTTTTCTGAAATTTAGATTTCTGCATTTTCTTTTAGCACTTAATTTTTAAAAGGGTTTTCTTAAAAATAAACTTAAAAACGCTTTCCGCTGGATAACCATTTTGGGACCAACAAGTGGTATCAGAGCAGTGTGTCCTACAGACCACTGTTTTGAAATTATTTCGGTGGTCACCAGGGCAGATCCATTTTTTTAAAAAACCCAAATATTTGTTGTGCTAACAAATTTTGCAGAAATGGGCTCAAAGAGATGCAGTAGAAGAGACACCAGAAGGTACTCCAAAAGAAGCTTAGCAGATGAGGAAGAAGAGGTATCCACTTCTGGTTCATCATCCAATTATGGACCAGACGAAGAGATATGTCTTATGACAGATGAGGTATGTAATCGAACTCCCTCTTCTTCTTCTTATTCTTCTTTTTCTGAACAATCAGAGGAGTCTGATATGCAGAAGATGTTATTAGATCTCCAATCTTCTATACAACTTTGTCAAAAATTGGAAGAAGAGAACACAAAGTTGAAAGCAGAAAATCAGAAGCTTTCACAATGTTTTGGCAACCCAACTGATCTACCAGCTGAACAGGTTTAAACACTGGTAGAAGAGTCCACTGACTTGAAAACTAGATGTGATGAACAAACTAAGCTGATAGAAAAGTTGCTTGGTGAAAACATTGAGAAAGATAATGAATATACTCCGCTGAAAGCTAAGTTCGATGAACTCTTCCATCAAAACAAAATTGTAAGAGAAAGTGAGGACAAGCTCAAGATGAGAGTGGAGCAGCTGACTATAGCAAACAATGCTGTGTCACATACAGCTGTCTCATCTCAAAGAGAGCATGATAAAACAGGCCTTGGTTATACCAAACCTGAATCCTCACATGTTCAGAAAGAAGAACAGACTAGTAATTTTATTGATAAGGGTAAAAGGCCAGCTGACCAGGCAACTCAGCCTAATGAGCAGATGAGTCCTAAAACTCAAAAACCCAAAAGGCAAAGGAGGAATTTTAAGAAGGGCTATACCCAGAATAAAATACCTCAGCCAGGCCAGCAGAATAGAAGTCAGTCTGGATCTTCTCAAAAGAGGCAGAACCAGATGACTCCTACTTACCTGCAGAAGACTTTCAAGTCATCTGCCAGACCAGCTGGAACCTTTGATGGTTCTAGTAAGACTTATCCTTATCAAAAGAATTTCAAGTCTGTTGCATTAAGACAAGTTACTTCTTCTACTGGACAAGCTCATAAGAGAAGAAGAGCCTCTAGAAGAAATAACCATGTTGAAGCTTCTTATGTTCAGTGTGTTTTTGTTGATATATATGGAAGAAAGATAAGATCACCTGATCCAAAAAGGGATGATCTATTCTTGTGGTTTCCTAAAAATTGTGCTAACCCCCCTGGACCCAGTAGGATACCAAAAAGTTGATTACTTGCAGATACACAAGAAGACCAGCTGATGTTTTGCCCCAATGTCAGC